>CM048844.1:358523-1709773 GCA_026545765.1 Plantago major | reverse complement strand
AAAAAATCCCCAACTAAGCTTTCCGGTGAAGTTTTTGTGGATCTGCTCCGATCATCTTCTCCGCTCAGTCGACAAAGCTCATCGTCTCCGGTTAAGTGTTCTCCATCTACATATATTCAGTTTTCCGTTCATCCGACACATGCGATTCCTCATTAATTCCGAAAAATGGAGAAGAAGAGCAGAGACGAAAGTGCAGATCGGCAGAAGAAGAGCAATCACGAAAGTGGCGGCTGAGTAGGGAAGGGGAAGGGGTTTTTTAGCCCTTTGTCTTTTGCACAATGGCCCCTAAAGTTTATTTTATTTTTATTTTGCCTCAAAACCGTGCAGGCCGCCGGTTCGTCGATTTCCGGTTCACCGGTTCCCACCGGTTATCTGCCGGCTTGAACGGTTTTTTAGGGGGCGGTTTTATGGTGCTAATCCAGCCGTTTGACACCGGTTCTCCGGTCCAACCCGTCCAGCCCGATCCGGCTTTTAAACATAGTTTCAAACTATAATGTCTCTAGTACACGATCAATTCACATTAATTGAATTACGTTTAATATGCACAACACTGTCAACGACAAGTTTAGCTAACACAAAAACCACCAACATACATAATGATCATCATATCGTTCAAATTAACATTCCTCACCTAACTCCACTCCTCACAGCGGAGAGATTATCAAGTGTGAAGTTGTCCAATCTCGAATCATCCGTCGTTAATCCTATAGGGAATTCATACATGTATAGTCACCCAGCTCTCTCTACTCATGTGTTGGATGATTCAAATTGTTGTCATGTGATATTACAAGTGTCCTATGTATCTTCAGTAGATGTACATGATTCATGCCACACTTACTATAGGCTAGAAAATCAAACAGATTATAAAACAATCAAACATGTAAAACAAATCAAGTGACTTATGGAAGAAAAATGTGAAGACACGGAAGGTGTTAATTTGTATGTAATGTAACATTAACGGGATTTGTGACATCCATAACATTGTTGTGTGTGACACGTTGATGCTTCGATAGGCCGTGCAAGATCGCATCAATATTAAATGGAGAGTGAGCAGTTGCATTAACTTGAAACTCCTAATGGTTTTTGTGCGTCTACAATATAATTGCAGTGCTCTAAAAGAAAATACTCTTTTAAATGTATAAAAAAACTTGTGAAAGTTCAAATTTTTGTGATAGTCCTGCAATATTGTATATTAATTGTGCGACTTTATGTGTAAATTGTTGATTTTTGTCTATTTGTAAATTGTCTATTATTATATACTAAGGCTCTGTTATCCCCAACTGAAATTTACTGAACTGAACTGAATTGAATTGAACTGAACTGAACTGAAGTGTAGTATAAAATATAACTAAGCATAACTGAACTGAACTGAAATGAACTTAACTGAACTGAAGTGTAGTATAAAATATAACTAAGCAGAACTGAACTGAACTGAATGAGTTTTCAGTTGAAGAGGACATAGCCTAACTGTGCGGTTGAATCTTTTTGTGTAGGACTCTCAGGAGACTTTCTCCTTAAATGTATGTGAAAGAATGTTTTCTGTGAATATTTCATTAACCACAATGTGGTATAAATACATGCTACAATATAGAGAGTTCTATACTAAGTATAATTTAACTAGGTTAGTCTAATTCTACTATAACTCTAATTCTAGATTCCTAAATATAGTAAACTAATATTTACAATCTATCACACCCCCGCAGTCGAAGCGGGAGGAAGTCGAACACTTAGACTGGATCTAAAATCTTCGAATAACACACGAGGCAAGCCTTTGGTAAATATATCAGCAATCTGATATCTGGAAGGAACATGCAAGACTCTAACTTGTCCACGCATAATTGCTCACGAACAAAATGAATGTCCATCTCTATATGCTTGGTTCGTTGATGTTGTGTGATTTCGGAAAGATATATAGCACTAACATTATCACGAAGAGACAATGGTAGCCTTGGAGAGGGATGATGAAGCTCAAGTAGCAAATTGCGAATCAAAGACGACTCAGAAACAACATTAGCCACACCACGATATTCTGCCTCAGCACTGGATCGAGACATGGTCGGTTGTCGTTTCGAGGACCAAGAGATAAGGTTGTCACCAAGATAGACACAATACCCAGATGTCGAACGGCGAGTATCAGGACAACCACCCCAATCTGCATCAGTGTATGACATGAGTGTAGAACACGAAGACGGATATAGGTGTAGGCCGAAATCAAGTGTCCCTTGTAGATACCGAATGATGCGTTTCAACGCATTCATGTGAACATCCTTGGGGTCATGCATATGTAGACAAACCTGCTGAACGGCATAGGAAATATCTCGGCGAGTAAAAGTCAAGTACTGTAGAGCTCCAGCAAGACTTCGATAATGAGTCGGATCCGCAAAGGGAGAGCCAGATGCGCTGCTGACCTTCGCGTTAGTGTCGACGGGCGTAGCAGATGATTTACAGGAAGACATACCAGCTCGATCAATAATGTCCACGATACATACTACCGAGAGAGAAAGCACGGATGCATTCCTAGTAACTGCAATACCAAGGAAGTAATTCAACGGACCGAGATCCTTCATAGAAAATTCAGAAGCCAGCATAGACACGATCGATTGGCGAAGAGTACTAGAAGAGGCAGTAAGAATAATATCATCTACATAAAGTAAGATATATGCCATATCTGACCCTTTCCTATATATAAACAATGATGTATCGGATTTGCTGTTGACAAAACCCATAGAAGAGACATAATCCGCAAATCGTTTGTACCAAGCTCGTGGTGCTTGCTTCAGTCCATAGAGGGACTTGCGCAGAAGGCAGACATGATTAGGACGAGATTTATCTCGAAAACCCACTGGCTGATGCATATAAACTGTTTCCCGAAGTTCTCCATGGAGAAATGCGTTTTTCACATCAAGCTGATGAATGTGCCATGCCTTGGATAATGCAAGACTAAGAACTGTGCGAATAGTAGCTGGTTTGACCACCGGACTAAATGTCTCACCACAATCAATTCCAACCTGCTGTGTTTTGCCATCACCTACAAGTCGAGCCTTATGCCTCTCAAAAGCACCATTAGATTTCACCTTATGAGCAAAAATCCACATAGAACGAATAATATTAACATTCGGTGGACGAGGTACTAAGTCCCACGTCTTATTCTTAATAAGAGCATCATATTCATCTTCCATTGCCAATTTCCAATTCGGGTCATTTAGTGCATGTATGGGATTACGAGGAAGTGGTGATTTTGAAACCGAAGTATGCAAATTCATAGGAATATATGGTTTAAAAATACCGTGTTGACTTCGAGTAACCATACGGGAGGGACTAGGAATATGGCGAGGTGGAGGAGAAGGACTTGGAGTAGGCTGGGCGGAAATAGGTGAGGCTGTATCGGGGGAAGATGGGCCAGGAGAATGGTCCAGGCTCGGGAACGGGACAGGCTGGACGGTTGAGCGAGCTGGGATTGGGCTCGAGGAATATCCATGGCCAGAATTCACATGCTGCCACAGATGGGTAGCCCAAGAGCGTAACCGGCCTTGGCGGGTTCCAGAAGTGACGGGCTGTTGGGCCTGGTGATGAGCCAAATTGGGCTGCAACGTGGCCGTGGTTCGCAGCCAGTGGGCTGGACCAGAGTCGGTTGTATCCAATGGAACAGCCGAATTGGATGGAGTGTGAGGTGTGGATGCAAACGGAAAATTATTTTCATCAAAGATAACATGACGGGAGATAATAATTTTCTTGGTAGATAGATCATAACACTTACACCCTCTATGATTCGAAGGATATCCTAAAAATACACAAGGTGTAGACCGGGGGTGTAATTTATGGATAGTGGTAGAAGGATAGAAAGGAAAACAAAGACATCCAAAAACTCGGAGATGAGAGTAGGATGGTTTCCGGTGGTATAAGAGTTGAACAAGAGATGCATGATCTATGAGTTTGCTGGGTAGGATATTTAACAGATAGGTAGACATATCCAAAGCATGATGCCAAAAAGACAAAGGTAAAGCAGCATGTGCTAAAAGGGTCCTGACCATATTATTGATAGTGCGAATTTTACGTCCTGCTTTGCCATTCTGTGAAGAAGTGTGAGGGCAAGAAAAACGGAAAGACATACCATTAGTTTGACAATAGGCATGGAATCGAGAGTTATCATATTCTCCCCCATTATCACATTGGAGGGTTTTGATAGATGACTGGAATTGTGTTTGAATATGATTGTGCAATAACAAGAATTTGTCAAACGCATCAGATTTCTTTGCAAGGGGAAAGGTCCATAAAAAATTTGAGTAATCATCTAGAAACAGAATATAATAACGATGACCCAATGAACTCAAAACAGGAGATGTCCATAAATCACTATGAATAATATCAAACGGAAACATGGTTTGAGACAAAGAAGAATCAAATGGTAACTTAATCTGTTTACCATAAATGCAAGAACGACAAATACTGAAAGTATGTGGTTTAGCACTAACAATATCTTTGTCTACCCTAAGAGAATTAAAAACAGACTGTCCCGGATGTCCTAACGAGCATGCCAAGTAGCAGAAGAAAGGGCTGCAAAAGCGGATGGAATGGTCGGTATATGTGAGGTGTGGATTGGATAAAGGTCCCCAAGACTATTACATCTCATGATTGCCCTCCCCGTCTTGAAATCCTTCACATAAAACCCATATGGATCAAACTCAACAGACATAGAATTATCGGTAGTAAATTTGCGCACAGAGATGAGATTTTTAATGAGTTTAGGAGCATGCAAAACATTATGTAAGGATAACGGTGGGTGAGGGGAAGGTAAAGTAGTATGACCATGACCACAAATAGGAATATATTGACCATTGCCCACAATTATATTATGATGATTGCTCAAATTAGAATAAGACGAGAGAGTACCGTTTGATGAGGACATGTGAGATGTAGCACCCGAATCCATATACCAGGTTGGATCCGGATTCAATGTCATGGTGTGCATCGCAGAGGAAATATCCGTCTGAGCATATGGCGCGGTCATATATGCTAGTGGCGCGTCATAAGCAGCAGGTGTGGCCGAGTCATGCCCATGGCACCAGTCATTGTCTTGCGGTGCTGCAGTGTCGTAGGATAGGGGAGGCGGTGGTGCCATTGGCACCTTGCCGGCATCCATCTTGTCTATGGTGCCGACCGGTCTTCTGGAGCCATGGCTTGGCTGCTGACGCCTGGTGCTGTTGCGTTGTTCTTTGCGTGCCATGGCGGCATTGGGCGTGCTATATGGTCATGCCGCGCTTGTTGCCTTTGCGCTTATTGCGCTTCTGTCCTGCATTCACATTATTAGATGGAACCAAATCAGTACTAGAAACCATAGCCGAATTAGAGTGATGAGATCCCATAACACCTGATTCCCGTTCATCAAGACATAAAGAAGAACGAGCTTCTGAGAAGGAAGGAAGAGGCTTGGTATGACGGATTTGTGTTCCCACGCCTTTATACGCATCAGAAAGACCCGATACGAGTTGCAAAACCAATCTCGTGTCAGCAACAGAAGCACACCAACATTCTTCTATTGATCAGCAAGACTTTTGAGGCGTTGACAATAAGCAAAAACATTAGGAAAATCCTCGAGACGCGTAGACGAAAATTCTTGCTCAAGAAGAACAGCCCGTGAAGTTTCATGATCCTGGAAAATATCTTTTAGACGATTCCAAGCTTCCATAGCTGTAGCATCCGGTTCAAGAATAGTGCACAACAAATCATGTGAGATTGTTGAATAAATCCATTGAAGAACAGTAGCATCAATGGTTGACCAAAGTCCTTTGTCCACATCTGTTTTAGGAAGCGTAAGTCGGCTCAACTCGATCCTTGGGGAGCGGGGAGCGATGATATGGTGTAGAACACGGTGCGCGAGCATGTATTTTAAATTTCACATCCCATATTGGGAATTCTCCAATTCGGGATGATGAAACATGATTCTGATGTTGGAGGCGAAAAGTGAGTGAAACGCCGGTTTGGAGGAGGAAGAAGTTGCTTTTTCCGAATCAGACATGGTCGATAATCAGGAAGAAGACTTTATGTTCGATTTGGCGTGAGGCTCTAATCGAATGTATGAAGCTATAGATTGCGTGAGGCAAACCAAGCTTTATATACATATCGATTTGGCAGGAAGCTCAAAGTCGAATATGGAGGGCGTTTTGCAGGAAGCAAACCGCAGGAGGACGATCGCTTGTGGAAGCAGATCGAACAAGGAAATCGCCGGATGGAGGGGCGAGATCGATGGCAGCGGAGAAGAAGATGGATTAGCGTGGTTTGTGGAGAACCAAACTTGATACCATGAAAGAATGTTTTCTGTGAATATTTCATTAACCACAATGTGGTATAAATACATGCTACAATATAGAGAGTTCTATACTAAGTATAATTTAACTAGGTTAGTCTAATTCTACTATAACTCTAATTCTAGATTCCTAAATATAGTAAACTAATATTTACAATCTATCAGTATGAACATGGGAGATACATTGATGTATGTAGAGAAACATAATAAACATGTTTGAAGCACCTAGATTTTCCATACTTCGTGGTTCTCTATTTGAATCCTAAAGCATTGAAGTAGTGGTTTGTTCGCATGAGTCATTGAGTAAGATATGATCAGAGACAACCTCATAACTAATTAAAAGTCAGACATGTCATTTGTTGAAAATTGAATGCATAATATTTAACAATAAAAAAACTCATAATTCAAATATAAACGTTTTAACACCAACCGAGACAATTGGATTGTAGTGTTGCTTTGAAACATGATCACTACCAAAAGAGTTTTGTTTGTCGTATGGTTTGCACAATTTCATCAGTTTTCAAATAAGTATCAAGAATTTTCATATAAAGTATTTTTACGTGTAAGGCATTTATCAATATTTAAAATTTTCATAAGTCAAGTTTATCGAATATATAGTACAAATGAAATCACCTGAAGACATTAGAATTGTTACACCTAGTTTCTTCTTTTTCTCGCCATGTCGCAATTTAAAAAGGAAAAAAAGACCAAACAATTTCTAATTAAGAAAGACACGAATTTTCTAGAATAAGCAAAACACGTAGGCTGAATGGCCACGATGGAGACAAGTTACAAGAGCAACCTCATTGGTCCATGTTATTTCTGCTAAACCATAAATGGTCCACGTCACCCTCAATGACACGAAAGGATTCTCTAGAAATTATCCGAGCTGGCAAATTAGTCAATGCAAACGCATATTTTACAACACTCGAGATCTGATTGGTCCACGTAAGAATTGATGACTTGTTTAAGCATCGACCGGTGCAGTATATATAAACCCGACTCTTCAAAGTTTTCTCTTCATCAGTGAAGGTTGGTAACTGAAAGTCTGAAACTATCTAGAACTCTCTCTGTTGTACGGGAACAAAAGAAAAAGGGAAAAGGAGAATTTGCTTACCGCTTCGTCGTAGCAATGGCTGTTGCGTGGAGGAGACGTGCTTCTCCTCTTGTTATCGGCATCCTCTTGCTTGGTGAGCTTCTGTTCTGAGTATGATTTTAAGCGTTCAATCGTAATATTTTTGATAATTTAAGAGTTTGACTACCTAAGGTTGGAAACATTTTCATATGTATAATTTGGAGGCTTGAACTTTAAATTCTGGATCCAACCTGCTTTCGTTGTTTCAGTTAATTGCCTGATGTTTTGTTTCGTCGTGTTTGAGATTATGATCAGTTTAAGATGAATTGCTTTGGGTTTGTCTGTTAAGCTTTAACTTTCGTTGTTCAAATCCAGCTGCGCAGAAGTAGAATTTTTTTTATATGTAATATTTTCGATAATTCTAGTTTTCCCCTAATCTCGAAAATAAGACCATATAATTTCTCCCCAAAGCTTGAATCCGCCCCGTTTTAAGCTACGTTGATTTATTAGAAGTTTGCAATTTAGAAACTAGATAAAAGAGCATGAAGCAGAATTTTGATGTGATCGACTGAATTAAATAAGTTTCGAATTGAGCTTTTTGTATGGATTTACTACTCTACTGTCTGTGACATTGCTAATTTGCTATTATGCTTGATGTTAACTAGATTGTATGCAATTAACTTACTTAATTACTCATTGGTGTGTTGATTCTTTGAAACAGGTACTCTGTTTGCTCTTTCGATAGCTACAGAGGAGGCGGCTAAAGACGATAAAGTTGGAACAGTTATCGGTATTGATCTTGGAACGACTTATTCCTGTGTTGGTGTATACAAGAATGGTCATGTGGAAATTATAGCCAATGACCAAGGTAACCGAATCACTCCTTCGTGGGTTGGTTTCACTGATGATGAAAGATTGATGGGAGAGGCTGCGAAGAATCAGGCAGCTTCTAATGCCGAGAGGACTGTCTTTGATGTCAAGAGACTCATTGGAAGAAAGTAATGTCTCATCTCATTTTACTCTAGAAGAGTTACTGTACTGGATATCGGTATCTGACCTATTGAACTTATTTGCTGTACAGCTTTGATGATAAAGAAGTTCAGAAGGACATGAAGCTTGTACCGTACAAGATCGTGAACAAGGGAGGAAAACCTTACATCCAAGTCAAGGTTAAAGATGGTGAGACCAAGGTTTACAGTCCTGAGGAGATCAGCGCTATGATTTTGACGAAGATGAAGGAGACGGCTGAGGCTTACCTCGGGAAGAAGATCAAGGACGCTGTTGTCACTGTCCCAGGTAGACTTTTATCCTCCAGAGTTCGTATTTTAGTACAAAAATGATGTTCTGCAGTTGCTTATGTTTTTTCTCTGGCTATTTGCGCAGCTTACTTCAATGACGCTCAGAGACAGGCGACAAAGGACGCTGGAACGATTGCTGGGCTGAATGTTGTTAGAATTATTAATGAACCAACCGCTGCAGCAATTGCATATGGTTTGGACAAGAAGGGTGGTGAGAAGAACATTCTTGTGTTCGATCTTGGTGGCGGAACATTTGATGTCAGTATTTTGACTATTGATAATGGAGTTTTTGAGGTTCTTGCAACAAATGGAGACACTCACTTGGGAGGTAAGGGTTAATCTTTTTTTTTTTTTTTAAAGCAGTTCCGTGCTTGAAAACATATTGGACTGTTGTATCTGAATCTTAACCTTGTTTTTTTGTCCCTGCAGGTGAGGATTTTGATCACAGAGTCATGGAGTACTTTATTAAGTTGATCAAGAAGAAGTATGGAAAGGACATTAGCAAGGATAACAGGGCACTTGGCAAGCTGAGAAGAGAGTGTGAGCGTGCCAAGAGAGCTCTCAGCAGTCAGCACCAGGTCCGAGTGGAGATCGAATCTCTCTTTGATGGCGTAGATTTCTCCGAACCACTTACCAGAGCTCGCTTCGAAGAGTTGAACAATGACTTATTTAGAAAGACCATGGGGCCTGTTAAAAAAGCCATGGAAGATGCCGGTTTGGAGAAGCGCCAGATTGATGAAATTGTCCTTGTTGGTGGAAGTACCAGAATTCCAAAGATCCAGCAGCTTCTTAGAGATTACTTCGACGGTAAAGAGCCTAGCAAGGGAGTCAACCCGGATGAGGCTGTTGCTTATGGTGCTGCTGTTCAAGGAGGAATCTTGAGTGGAGAGGGTGGTGATGAAACCAAAGGTACATCACTTTCGTCGTAAACTTTTGTTATTGGTTCGTGCTCTCTTACGTTTATTTTGCTATATCCGCAACTATATTGATGAACTGTATGATTGTATCAGATATTCTCCTCTTGGATGTGACTCCGTTGACTCTTGGTATTGAAACTGTTGGAGGAGTGATGACCAAATTGATTCCAAGAAACACCGTCATCCCGACCAAGAAATCCCAAGTGTTCACCACCTACCAGGATCAACAAACCACCGTGACAATTCAGGTAATAGAAGTTAATATCGAGAGCTAGAATGCAGGGTAATGTCTTAGAAAATATATAACACGCTTTTATTGTGTTGCAGGTCTTCGAGGGTGAACGAAGTCTCACAAAGGACTGTAGGTTGCTCGGAAAGTTTGATCTGTCTGGAATAGCCCCAGCCCCAAGGGGAGTTCCTCAAATTGAAGTTACATTTGAGGTCGATGCAAACGGTATTCTAAATGTCAGGGCAGAAGATAAGGCCTCCGGAAAGGCCGAGAAGATCACCATCACTAATGACAAGGGCCGACTCAGTCAAGAAGAGATCGAGCGGATGGTAAGGGAAGCTGAGGAACTTGCAGATGAAGACAAGAAGGTAAAAGAAAGAATCGACGCCCGTAACACCCTAGAGACATACTTGTACAACATGAGGAACCAAATTAACGACAAGGACAAGCTAGCGGACAAATTGGAGTCCGATGAAAAGGAGAAAATTGAGATGGCAACAAAAGAGGCCCTGGAGTGGATGGACGACAACCAAAACGCGGAGAAGGAGGATTTTGATGAGAAGCTGAAGGAGGTGGAAGCCGTGTGTAATCCTATCATCACCTCCGTTTACCAGAGGTCTGGTGGAGCCCCTGGTGGCAGTTCAGAGGAGAATGAAGATGAGTCCCATGATGAACTGTAAAAGAATCCAGATCATGTTCTTCACTAATGACTGATGAGATGTGTTAGTAATAGGAAACGAACATTTAATGAATTTTTTTCCTCCTCTTTTGTAAGTTCTTATCTCAAGAGTAAAGCTACTTTAACTGTTTTGGCTCATTGAGTACTGATCAGTTCGAGTATAAATGTTTATGCTTGGACATAATGCACTTTGCTCTTACCAGTTAATCTTTGTCATTTCAATGTCAAGATCCATACAGGCGGTAGCATTACTTGTCCTAATGTTACCTGTTATCATATTAGTTCAATTAGGGGTGTTCACCGGTCCAAAACCGGATAGAACCGGCCCGGAACCGGAAAGGACTGGAACCGGATTCATGAAAATCTCTAGCCCGAAAACCGATCCAGCAAGATTACGGTCTGGACCGAACCGAACCGGATTTTATGGTCCGGTTTTGGTTTTGGACCGTAAATTGAGAATTTGAGCTCCACAAACAAAACTACATTAACATACCTTTCCTTTGTTTCTCATACCTATACAAAACAAAACCTAAAGGCTAAGGCAAGGAAGAAAATCAAGCTTGTTTCTCCCCAAATTCAATTGCTTGCCTTATGCACTTATGTTTGTTCTCTTCTCGAGCTCTGTATGTTCTTGTGTTTATTCAAAAAAAGAGAAGAGAGGACTTATGTTTACCACCATCTACTTCCAGAGCTCCGATTGACGTTTGGGTATTCTGGGATGGCAGTGAGAAGAAAGAAATTGAGAATTATTGAAACCAAGTATCACTGGACCTGATCTATATAATTCCAAATGGGTTTGAGTAATTTTGATGAAGTTTGTAAAGAGGAAAGGGAAAAAACGAAAGTGATGATTGAAAGAAAAAAATGAAATGAGTAATAAAAGAACACGTGAAGAAGAAGAAGAAGGGAAAATAGAAAGTAATGATTGAAATAAAAAATTAAAGATTAATAGAAGAAGACAAGAATCACTTGGAGAAGAAGAGCTGGCTGTTCATTGTATTTGTGAGTGAATTAGGCATAGCCGGTTTTCCGGTCCAGAACGGAAATTTTCGGTTTAAAACCTGAACCGGACCGGAAACCGGAAAACATAAATTTCTAGGACTTGAAACCGATCCGGAACTTGTCGGTTCAGACCGAAACCGGATATTCCAGTCCGGTTCAGGTCTACTTTCCGGTTTAGACTGGAATATGAACAGCCCCAAGTTCAATTATCTCAACTAAGAATCATTACTAAGGTAAGCAGCAGATGAGATTGCAAATCATAACAACATAGAATCATTACTAAGGAAAGAAGATGAGATAACAAATCATTACAACATAAAATCATTTACTAACCTGTTCTTGAAGCATATTGTTACGATAAACTGAGAAACGAGTCATAGAATGCGAAATAATCCCCATGTTTAACATTGCTTTGCCCAAATGAGCATCTCAGCAGCTTTCACCAACTTCAAATCAATGAAAATGCTTGCTGGTATGCTCCTGGAATACTCATTTGAGCAAGAAACATTAATCGGAGGACAGTTCTCTTAAACCGCAACGAGTTCTATGCAACCATGTAAGATTGCTGGAGACTGATGATGAACAGAAGTCTCAAAACAACCTTTTTAGAAAGAGTTCTATGCTTACCATGTAAGATTGCTGGACAGTGGGCACTGATGATGAACAGAAGTCTCAAGACAACCTTTTTATAAAGTGGTAGGCATGCCAACAACCTCTATTTGCAACAACCTTAAATGTAAAAGGATGACAGTGTACATACATACATACATACATGGTCTGATAGTCAGATGAGAAGTGGAAAGTCGGTTCCAGCTTCCAATATCCCAAAGTCCCTTTGAAAGTTTAGTTATCATAAAGGCAGTTCACTGAACCCCTGTTCATATACATGAGATAGCTAGAGGCCAGCTACTGACTCAAAACACCAGATATGACTCTAAGTGACCTAACAAAGGAAAGATAAGCAATAATTGTACTGGCAGGTTAGTTTAATAGTTACTGACAGGTGACAGATAAAAAGTGAAGGGAGAACTTGCGTTCCGGTTTGATACTCTCTTGCTCGTCATAATCGAAATATTGATTGAAGCGAACCTGCTGCCCGAATTTAAAAATTATGTATGCACATATCATTTGTGTACAAACGATTATAGGACTATTATTAGCTCAAGTGGTCAGCTACTTGAGTTTTGTAAACATCTCAAATTTTAAGTTTTGTGAATAGCGTATACAACGTGTATCATAAGGTTACAACATACACGAATCTACAATACGTGACAATACGGGAGCTATGAATTTGATGTCACTGGATTTCACCAAACAAAATTTCAAGTCTTGTGAATTGGGATACAATTTTTGTGGCCTTACAGTGTCCAGATCCACAGGGGAATTGGAAAAGAAATTAGGTGACTTGAGTGGTTCATGAGATGAGGCAAGCTAGCTACTACAATGACTAGAATCACTAGATAGAAATGCCACCTAAAAGATAGTATATAAATTCTTACCTAACTAACAAGAAAAAGCATTAATGGGTTTAACAGTGTAATAATTAAACAATGACAGAACAAAAACATAAAAAAATTGCGCATCCAGGGAATCGAACCCTGGTCAGTACCGTGGGAGGGTACTATGATACCACTACACCAGATGCGCTTTTTGTTTAAAACGTGAGACTAAAAATATTATCTTCTGAAACTTATAGAATTTCACTGGTCTGAAGAATAGTTCTCATGGTGTGTATACTCAGTGTCTTGTTATGAGAAAATTATGATTGAAATAGCATCCTTTTATTTGTAGAACAACGATACTCGAATCCGGCATTAGAAGATGGGAAAAATCTATAAGAATGCCAAAATGGACTTGAGTTTTTGCCCAAACTTGATTTCTGAAGAAAACAATCTTCACCAGTTGTTTCAAAGAAGTATTTATCCCATATAAGCTATCACAAATTCACAATCAAAAGGATTCATTAATCCTGGAATGAACACGACTCATTTTCATAACTAGTAGCATACCGCGAATGTGTGGCTATAAGATGGAAAACAAAAAAGAAGTGGAATTAACAAGATGGAGTTATCATCGGCATCCCAAGTTGGCTCGTCCTTCTTCATTGATGGTTTTATTTACACATATCTTCTGCAGATCGATATAACCTATGATGGTGTCCTCAAAGTCGACATCTTGAAGTTCAGCTTGTTCAAATGTGGATCCAGACAGGACAGTATTCTTAAATTTGGCACCCTTGAGATTAGCTTTACCAAAATTCACCCTGTCGAGAACTGCATTTGTGAAATCTGTGCCTGAAATATGTAAACAACAATACTGTTTTAGTCCTGAACAATCTCAGATTTTACATAGCACCTTCTGTGAAGCATTTGAAAGCATGGACTTTGAACTAGCTTTTCTAAACTGCATCTAGCACCACATGGCATTAGTATTGATGGAAATTGATGTTAATTGCCTATAAGACCTACATATATAATACTGCACGAGTAAACGATCAGTTGAAATTTTCTTGAGAATCAGTTCATATGGAAGCAGATGCATTTCCATTTTCATTTTCCAAAACTAAGCCGAAGATATATTTGCAAACAATTCAAATTTAGCTTAGAAGTGTGGCACGAGTCAAAAGCACCTCTAAAAAGATTCCACAAACATCCTTTATAACACCAACATTGCCAATTATATGTATCTCGTATAGTATACAAGTACGATAAATTTAATCAATGAGTAGTAAACAGAAAGGTTCATAAGAAGATAGAACTATCAGGAAAGAGAACTTACCCTTAAAACTAGCTCCAACAGCATAAGCCTTGGACATAACCACTTCAGTCATATCTGCACCATCAAACTTGGCATCTGCCATGAGGGCAGCCGAAAGAGACTTCCCCTTGAGATTCAACTTCTCATTCGTGTAGTCACAAAAACGAAGATCAAGCGGTTTGTCATAAACCCCATTCGCTTGACCAATTGTGTTCCCAACAAAGGCACGCTCACATCTATCTGGATCGTTGGACAAAGGTGGAAGCCTCTACAATCATTTCCCGACCAAACATTAAGTACTCATCCACAATTACTTCAACATTAGAAAGCTATAATCAAGCTCCTGGTGACTGTTTCTTGCAAACTCATACAACTTGTATAAAGAAGAGTCCTTGAAATTATGGTTGCAACTTGCAAGAACATACTATAACTTATGACAACTTACCACAATTCTGCTACAATCATCTATAAATAATAAATCAGGTACCCTCCAACTTATAAGCTACTTTTTACCAGCTCGATTGGATTAGTCGCTTGTGGCGGATACCAATGATAAATCAAAAAAAAAAAAAAATAACTTCATAATTAGCCTAAATTTTTCACAAACATCCACTTAGATGAGACGCCAATTCTTAACCTCCCAGTGTATGATTTGAGGCCCATTTTCCAATAATTGCGTCAAATACATTGAATCCTAAACAGGACAATTAATAGGCATTTTGTCAAACACTTAAGAAGCATACATACAGTAACATCACAGAACAAAAATTGATTCTTGATTGATAATATATTAACCTGATTAGCAGCAATAACAGGCGAAACAGCAGACACTGCCCAAACCGCAAGAAACCCACAAGCAACATTTCTAAGTTCCTTAAAAGGAACCAAACTCTCCGTAGATTTGCTTATATCATCCCTTGTAGCTGAAAAGCAATCAGAAATATGGTATTAGTAAGTGATGCGTTAGTTTGAAGGCAAGTTAAAATGGTACACTTACATGAACATCTTATCTGGGTTGGTTGAAGAGTGAATATAGATTGCTTGAGCTTGGCTGAAGATTTTCCGAAACAGAGAGACCGTTGGTGCAGAGGAATTGAGATACTAGTTGCCATTGTTGGATGTCAGTTGTGCAGAATTTTAGTGTCTTGTTTTGGAGTCATTGGTTACTTATCCATTTGATACACACGTGGCAATAGCAATTTTATCAACAAAACACCGATAATATTTCTTATAGATAAAAATAAAATCAATAATTCAATATCATTATTGTAAGCACCAAAGATTCACAAAAGTTACAAGTAATTTAAATAGATTGATAATGATATTCATACCAATAAGGTGATGATAAATAAGTTCGCAGGTGAGGATAAAAATTACATGTGTTGGTATAATGGAGACAACATCAGGGGTCGGTCGACTAGTGATCAAGTCGTTACAAAATTTGTGACGACCTGTCCATTGTGTGTTAATCTAAATTAGGTTATCTGATCATTTAACAAACAAAAACAAGTTGGAGTGGTACTCATGTGCTAATATTATGTATATATGAATGAGGTTATTAAAAAAATTCCATCTTGTCCTAAATGTTCAAATTCCAAAAAGATCATGCATTAATTGAATGGAATTGAGACGTGAAATGATTGTCCAGACTCCAATTTCAAAAATATCGCATTCGTCCGACCCGGCCTTAAAATTCATATTAAACTAGTATTATCATTTGGAGTATAATTTTCAATTTGACTTGGTCTTTCCATATGAAATTTAAAGTCAAATGAAACATTTCCCAGTATCACCACAAACTTAATGGAATTGTATTAATCTCCTATTGAGTGTTTCCAATATAATACTATCCATTTAGAAAAACAATCGGAGAAACTACACAAAAACTCAATTTGAATTGAGAAAACTCAATTCAAACGTGTAACCAAACACTCCGAATAATTTTAAAATAGTTTGCCTGAATATATAAAGCAGAAAGAAATTAGTGCCGTCCACTCTTACCTTTCCCTCTCAGAAGAAAAAAATCACAATCATCCCCAAAAATGGCGAACCAGAACGAAACGACGTCGTATTACGAGAAAATGGACGGGCTGGCACGGTGGTTCGGCATGAACTTGGCATCAGCCTTCTTCAATTCTCTGGAACGCTGCTCCTGCATCAACCTCACCACCGACGATGAAGACGACGGCGAAGAGGCCAACGATCGTCCTCTCATGTTCACCTCTTACTCCCTCAATTCCACCGCTTCTTCTTCCTACGCCCCCAATAATGCCACCAATCCTCCACAATCCGTCGAGAATCTCCCCGTATGAGCTCATTTCAGGTCATAATCGGAGGGTTATGCGTGTATTCCTCTTCTGCTTCATGCGATTTTAGCTTCTTTTGGGTTTTGTTGTTCGAATTAGGGTGATGTTTGTGCAATTGGAGACCTTATGTCTCCTTATTCTCGAATTAGAGTTGTGTTTCTTATTTTTTTTTTTAATTTCGAGTTCATTGCCTTCTGGCTATCGTGTTAGTGGTGAACTGATGATCAAGGTTTCTTTGTTAATTGGAAGAATATTCAGTTGCTTTTAATCCATGTGTTGAATTTATTTCTATTGGCATGTGATCGCAGTTGCTAATTATTATAACTGTCGCGTTCGTGTAATTGTTTGCTAATACTTAATGATACTACTGAGATGGATTGCTAAGGGTAGTTGATAATCGTGCTGAAAACTTCTTGGTATGACCAATGGTCTTGATCGAGCTGATTTGAGGCCAGATCAACAAGTCCTGTATTATTATTCTTTTGTTTGTGTGTGATTTGGATATATCGATGCAATCTCAGCTGGTGCTGAGTTTGTTGTGATCAGTGATCTTGATTTAGCTGATTTGAGGCCAAGAACAATAAGTTCTGCATTATTCTTCTTTTGTTTGTTTATGATTTGGATATCTCAATGCGATTTCAGCTGGTGTTTGAGTTTGTTGTGTATGATCACTATCTTGATTGAGCTGATTTGAGGCCAAAAACAATAAGTTATGTATTCATCTTTTTTTTTTTTTTTTTGTGTGTGTATGATTTCGATATCTCGATGCGATTTCAGCTAGTGTTTGAGTTTGTTGTGTATGATCTTGAGTTAGCTGGTTTGAGGTCAAGAACAATAAGTTCTGTATTATTCTTCTTATGTTTGTTTATGATTTGGATATCTCGATGCGATTTCAGTTGGTGTTTGAGTTTGTTGTGGAAATTAAAGGTTTGATTATGGAATCGTAAATTTTGGTTTTTCTATTTTACTTTATTGCTTTCTGGTTATTATGTTAGTGTTAGTGATGAACAAGCTTGTTTGGATTTGTTTTCTTATTATTGGAAAAAGAATCTCTTGTTTCCTTTAAACCTCATGTCGATTTAATTTGTCCTTCATACATCTGTAATTGCTTAATCTTGTTGATGAAGAATTCGTGCGTAAGTTTGGCTAGTAGTTTTATACTACGGACTGGTTAATCAGATGATCCTGCTGCTGCTTTAGCAAAGAGGCCTTTGTTTTTGTCTATCCTTTAGCTGCCTTTTTTTTTAAATGTGTGACTTGTGATTTTTTTTTTTGATATTGTTGACGTTAGAGTTGATAACGTGCAACATTAGGGCTCAAGGAATTGTCATTTAGATAGAATTTTAGTTGTCCTTTGATTGTTGATGAGTTTCTCTATCGTGCAACAGTAGTTCTTGATGAATTGCCATTTGAACTGACCATACATTTTCCTGGCCATTTTCTGCCCGGACTTCCTGTTGCATTAGCCTTGGATACACATCTCCAGAACTTCTTTCAGGAGATTAAGTAGTGCACCTGTCATTCTGTTTGCCATACTCACCTTTAATCTTCCAAAGAGTGGGCCTGTCATGAATTCTATCACAGGCTCGCATGATTCATGGATCGTCCGGAACGGGACGCAGTACATGGTACGTGATTCACCAGTCACCACTTTGAAGAATTCGATTCTTCAGCGAATCCTATAGCTATAGCTAGCTAATTTCAGGAACAAGATTCGCTTATGAATGAACGTGATTCTGCGATTACATGGAGCACGATTCACTACTGATTGAAACTATATTCAGCGAATCCGAATGTGAACGGGAGTGCGATCGAACTGCGTTTTGTTGTGCGTCGCGTGGGGTTGAAAGTATCCTGTGACCCTGTTCTATTAAAAGCATACTACCATCTTTTAGTAATTCAATCCTGCTGAGGATTTGTATCCGAGAGTTAAAAGGACGAGGAAACAAACACCACAGAGGCAAAGTTGAAAGCCAAACATATTCAAGTTCGAACTTTTTCACGCGTTCTTCTATGAAGCATTGAGGAAGTCTCTGGAGGAAAACAAAGGGGACAAATCGACCATGGATATCTGCAAGTCGAAGGCTGAAGCTTTCATGTCTTCTACTACTGAGCTGAAGAAGCCATTGATCCCACTCATGCTCAATGGTGGATGTTTAAAGAGAAGAGAGGAATCTTGGTCTTTTTCTTTTAGGCTCTGCATGATTTAGTTGTAATCCAAGTCTTTCACGTCTCATTGTCTTGTTTGCGTTAAATGACTTGCGAGAAATTACAAGTCTCTTTTTATATATTAGTAAAAAATAAAGTAATTCAATCAAGTTCTGGTTCTGCTGCAATCCTCAAGGGAATAATATACTTATTCACTAATCATTATTTACCTCTCTTCTATAACTAACCTTGAAACAAGATTATCGCGACCATTTCATGCACTCTTGCCAAGCTTGAATACATGCACTCTTGTTAATTTTTTTTAACCTCTGCATTTCCTTCACAAATAGGTGGTTAATCAGATGATCCTGCTCTGCTGCTTTAGCGAAGAGTCCTTTGCTTTTGTTTTTGTTTTTGTTGTACCTTTTTTTAAATGTGTGAGACTTCATGACTATGTTATCCGATTAGCAATATTCAACGAATCAGAACACGAACCGCGCATGTTCCCGGGGTTGGGTGGGAAAGAATCCTAGCTAGCTGTGAGTCTGTGACCCTGTTCTATTAAAAGCATAACATCTTTTAAGTAATTCAATCCTGTTTAGGATTTGTATCCGAGGGTTTGAAGAACAAGGAAACAAACACAAAAGGCAAAGTTGAAAGCCAAACATATTCATGCCTCTCTTTGTTCGAACTCTTCACCCTTTCTTCTACTATATATACCAAGCCATATTCACACAGTTCTTACGCAAACTTTCCCAAGCTCACATAAATACTTTCCTTCCTCTAGCTTTCTTCGTTCTTGTTTTCTAATAATTATTGGATGGAGACCAATGAAGGTAAGAACGTTGCGGTTAGAGATTCGGAGACAAAAGGTAATGTGAGTTTTTCCGATGAAGCGTTGAGGAAGTGTTTGGAGGAAAACAAAGGGGATAAATCGGCAATGGATATCTGCAAGTCGAAAGTTGAAGCTTTCATGTCTTCTACTAATGAGCCGTTTAAGCCACTGATGCCACTCATGCTCAAAAGCGGATGTTTGACTGATGTTTGAAGAAAAGAGAGATATCTTGGCTTCTTTTTTCTTTTTGGTTGTTGTAATTCAAGTCTTTCATGTCATGTTCGTGTTCATCTTCGATGACTTATGAGAAATTACAAGTCTCTTTGTATGTGTTAAAAAGGAAAAAAAAAAAGTAATTCAATCCTGTTCTCTGCTGCAATTCTCAAGTGAATAATAATATACAACTTATTTAACTAATTATTATATCCATCTTTCCTTCTTTCTTTCTGTAAGTTGTCACTCACCTTGAAACATAGATTGTTGTGAACTTTTGAGCAGGGACGAACTCTAGAATTATAGTTTGGAAGGACAAATTATATTGTGGGAGTTTCTCATAAACTCAGAATACAAACCAGTATTGATTATCAGAAAAGTATGAAGAAAGATTATGTTGAGTATAACAAGAACAATCGTATTCTTCGTTCGCACCAACAAACACAACGAAACAATCAATCGAACAACAAAGAAATCAACACGAGAATTTACGTGGTTCGGCTAAAAAACAAGCCTACATCCACGGGAAAACGATCACAAATCTTTATTGCTTTCAATCATACACAATACAAGCTTGAATCAATCGAATTTGATCAAGAACAAGATAAAACCGATAAACCGCAACCTATCAACTATCACAATCGAATTGGATATAGAAATGGTTACAAAGATTGAAAATTGATGATGAAATTGTGTTGTGCTAGCTCTACAAATCAACTGTTGATGATCAATTTATAGTAGAAGAAGAAACCACCTTGCAATTTGATCAGATTTCCTTCCGCAGTCTGCCTTGCTCTGTTTTCTTTACTTCCGTTATAAGCTAACGGTTTCTAACTGCCAGAAATCATCTCCACCGTTGATGTTCCCAGATTTAATCTCATCCGTCCAAATCTATTTGAGCTAAAAAAAAAAAAAAAAAAAAACCAACAATCTTCACCTTAGCTCAAAGATCTTTGATTTACTTCCCTTTACAGTCCATTTGAAGGTAGAACTCTCAACCTTTAGGTTCCCTTAATGGCTAGAACATGCCATAGTCTCAAATTACTCATTTACAATAAGAATTCAAGCTCCTTACATTGATCAAATCTGCACAATATTTGAACTTTTCTGCAGACAAAGGCTTAGTAAAACTGTCTGCTGCATTGTGTGATGTATGGACCTTTTCCACCTTAATTGTGCCACTCTCAATGATGTCTCTGATGAAGTATAGCCTGACATCAATATGCTTAGTCCTCTCATGGAAATGCTGGTGTTTAGACAACTGAATTGCACTCTGATTGTCACAGTTTTTTTATTAATTCCCAGCTCCTTTAGCAAGCCACTCAACCATATTGCTTCTTTAATAGCTTCTGTAACAACTATGAACTCTGCCTCTGTAGTTGATAATGCTACAGTAGATTGTTGTGTGCATTTCCAAAAAATTGCAGCACCAAAGAGAGTGAAAACAAAACCTGTGACTGACTTCCTATTATCAACATTTGATGCAAAATCAGCATCCACAAATCCCTGTAGAGGAAAGTCATTTTGCTGAGTTGTTTGAAACTTCAAACCATGATCCAGTGTTCCCCTTATGTATCTGAATACACCTTTCACCACATTCCAATGTTCCTGACCAGGATTACTCATATACCTACTAATCATACTCATAGAAAATGCCAGATCTGGCCTACAACAAATCATTGCATACATAATGCTCCCTACAACACTTGCATAGGGAATGTTACTCATTTTCATCACATCAGACTGAGTAGTAGGACATTGGCTCATAGATAACTTCACTCCTGGATTTATAGGCACATTTGCAGGCTTAGAGAGATTCATATTGAATCTTGCAAGTACCTTAGTAAAATAACTAGCCTGTGATAGTGATAAGCTCCCATCTGCATCATATCTTACTCTATCCATGCCTAAAATTCTTTTAGCACGCCCCAGATCTTTCATTTCAAATTCAGAACTGAGTTTTAGCTTCAAATCACAAATATCTTTCATAGAATCCCCAACAATAAGAATGTCATCAATAAAAAGTAGAAGATATATGCAATTCTTCTGTGAAATACTCCCTCAATTTCAGAGAAAGTGTTACATTTTGACTTTGACCGGTCAACTGTCTTCGAGTTCGACCACAAATTACTCATAAACGATAATAGTAAATAATTTAATAAAATCATATAATAAAATTTTAATTACTAAATTTTCATTATATAATTTTAATAATTTATTTATTAATATCGTTTAAGAGTAAATTGTGGTCAAACGCGGAGACAGTTGACCGCAGAATAGTAAAATGTAACACTTTTTTCTGAAATGGAGGGAGTACTTAATAAGTAAATGCAACTATCATACCTGCTCCTCTGAAAATGTATAGAACTCATGAAATCATCAAACCTCCTATACCATAGGCGTGGACTTTGTTTAAGACCATACAATGATCTCCTGAGAATGCAAGCTTTATTCTCCTTATCATCCACATGCACACCATCTCGTATTCTCATATATATAATTTCATCAAGCTTCCCATGCAAGAATGCAGTCTTCACATCCATTTGTTAAAGATGTAGCTTCCACTGAGTAACCATAGCAAGTAGAACTCTTATTGAAATTTGCTTGACAACTGGTGAGAAGATTTATGTATAATCAATGTTCGTAATGCATTGGCCAATGACTAACGATCAACCTAACTATGAGATGTAAAGTATTCTCTCCAATGTCTATTGCGAGGAATGAATCCTATCTTGGCTAAACTACTACTCCCATGTACTTCGTGATGCACCTAACACATGCCGTATCTACCCCATTAGGAGTGCAAGCATTGGTCATGGTCAAAGTACATCACTTATTACATGTAGTCAGTATTGACCTCAAGTCTAAGGACTAATACATCACCTTACACACCGATACTTCCATAGACATATAAATAGAATTAACCAAATGTTTTCTCGGCGGGTCTGCCAACACCCTCCAAGGTGTCCATGCATCCATCATGAATGACCAAGTCATTCGTAGTCGTGAGAGATACTACATTCTTCAAGAATATGATGCAGATCACATGCCAATCTTTAACATGCGTCATTGATATCCCAAATCTCAATGACTCTCGATTGGGGCTATTTTAATACTTACGTTCTGTCATCCAAGTTCTCACACACTTGGTGATAACGTGCAGTCTATGGGAACATCTTATTGAACTATTTAAACAATCAAATAATAACTCAATAAATGCAATGCCAAATAACAATATTATTAACAATAATAAATTGAATGTGACCAAAGCATATATCATCCTCATAAATGATTGTCTCTTGGACATATATATATACTTTCACTTGCATGGGAAGCTGGATGAAGAGATTTACATGAGGATACCTGAGGGTATTGAGGTAGATGACAAGGAGCACAAGGCTTGTTTATTGTTGAGATCACTATATGGTCTTAAACAGAGTCCAAGGCAATGGTATAGAAGATTTGACAAGTTTATGTTGAGTCACAAGTTTAGGCGGTGTGACTACGACACCTGTGTTTACTTCTATGGTGAGAATGTCGAAGACATGATATATTTGCTTATCTATGTGGATGACATGCTTATAGTGAGCCAAAATGACGTATTCGACATTCTCGATGAAATTTGTGAACACTTTAAAGATGTTATTCCATCATTACCTAGTCATGACATGTAATATTTTCGATTCAAGTTCGTTCGTCCGTGTTCAAGTTGTAATCTTTTATTCGAAAGAATTTCGATTCAAGTTTGAATATAATATTGAGAAATATATATACCGGTTTGAATATAATCTTTTTTTTTCTTTTTTTTTTAATTATGTATATAGTGTTCAAATATTTAGGTATTTTATAATTTTGTTCCAACAAGCAAAGTTTGTTAAAAAATTTCGATGTTTTTAATTGTTGTAATTCGGGATGAATCGTGCATGTTAATGTTATTGTGTTCGCGTAAACGAGTTATTACGATTTTACGTTAATGTTATACGATTTTTTTAAGTTAAGGCGTTTTGAAAAGATCAAATAATTGGTCTTTGAGTTTAATTAATTAGTGCTGTATTTAACAACTCTCCAAGGAAAATGAAATAGGGGACCCTGGTCACGTGCATGGGAAGTTGATGTAGGAAGGTGACGTACGTACACATGTCAACATGTAGGCATATAGTGGATGAGAGACTTAGACGATTCACATTGGGTCTCGTTCCCTTTTTCGGGCACGACTGGAACACGGTTGAAACCTGAAAATTCCTCCGCAATGGGTCGTACCCCAAATATAATCATCATAATTTTTTATTTTATTTTTTACATATTTAACATGTTAAATATATTATAAACATATATACAAGTTGAGATTAGTGAAATCTCACTTAAAAATATTTAAAATGAAATAAGGGAAAAAGTAGAAGTGGTGTGAAATGAACGAAAATTGGTGTCAATTTATAGATCTCGAAAAAATATGAATGTTGGTATAATTTTTATATTTTATTATTATATATTTAATTTATTATTAATATTTTAAACTAAAAAGCTAAAAAAAATGAAATAGGTGGGCCACTATCATCCGAAAATTCCCGTTGTGCCCCATGCTCCCTCTTTGTTTTATCCGACTCTTAATTACATGACCGAATTCGAAACCTGCAGTCAAATTAAGAGGAATATAGTGGATGAGACTTATAAATTGTTCTCATTACAATTTATTAAAACTTGTGGTGCTCATTGCAAATATTCTCATGTTATATTTCAAATTGAAAATATGATTTTTTTTTATCTTGAACTAAAAACTTTTCATCAGCTTACAATTTACACAATTAATTTTTTTTCTTTAAAAGTTGCAGTGAAGTCTTTACAAAATCTTCAATTTGCATGATGATGTTAAATTTTCAATTAACTAGAAGCAATGTGTAAACACCAGATTAGTAAAATTATTTATCCATTCAACAAATATTTAAATGTTTTAAAGAAAAACAAAATTAATATTGTGTTGAAACATGTCCAGTAGTTAACGGAAAACTTAATACCATCCAACCATTCGTGCAAGTGTTAACCCAAAACTCATTTTTCACACCTGACACTAGGGGTGCACGTTCGGATTAATCCGATCCAATCCGATCCGAAGTTCGGATCAATCCGAAGATTCGGATCACTAAAGGCTCAATCCGAAATCCAATCCGAACGATCGGATCGGATTTCGGATTAATCCGAAAAAGTTCGGATTGGATCGGATTTAATCCGAATAATCCGAACTTTAATTAAAAAAAAAAAAAAACTGAAATAACATTCGTAGCCAAATTAAATACTAATTCAGTAGTTCCACATTCAAAATAAACAAAATAAAGTTCATAAGTTTACTTCAAGTCCAAAACAAAAAATACAAAAAGTTTGGAGTTCTATGTTCTATTTTGTATTTTGTTTGGGCTAACTTTCTATTTTGTATTTTGTTTGGATGAATAAGGGGAATATATATATAAATATATATATATATATATATAAATTAATTAATTCGGATTTTCGGATTAATCCGACGGATCGGATCGGATTAATCCGAAAATTTTCGCATCTAAAATATCATAATCCGTAATCCGATCCGAATACATCGGATTGGATCGGATTATCGGATTTTCGGATCGGATTTTTGGATTTCGGATTTTATGATCAACCCTACCTGACACCCCTCTGTTAGTCAACTCAAAAGGTTGGCATTGACCAAAAATATTTATGGAAAAAATATATGAATTTTTACAAAAAACATATTAATTGTGACATCATAATGATGTCATAACGTGAAATGAATTCTCAAAATTTTGCAAATCAACTTCTATTACTTGGTTTTCCTGAAACAAATGTTGCATACTTCACATCTTCTTCCAATTTTCGGACAAATCGACTGTACGAAATCAATCAATCCCAACAAATCCCAACAAACCAAACCAATTGGTTCTATTCAATTAATATTTTCACTGATGGAATTACATAGGGATACCCAGTTAGAACGACGTTTCTCATATTCGTACTACTTAGTCGAACAATTACAATCTAGTCCAAATCCGTTGACCAGCTTAATTTGGTTGTTTCATTTGAAACAACCAAACATGGCCTTATGGAATTTTAAATTAAAAAAAAAAAAAATCATCTTCTTCTTCCTTCATCTTCTCCAACAGTCCAACCTACTTCTTCCATCTTCTTCTTCCTCCATCTTCTCCAACATACTTCTTCCTCCATCTTCTCTTCTTCTCCAGAATTTCTTCCAATTTGAATCAGACTCGATTCGAGTCAGATAGCGACTCAAATCGATGCTACATCTCCGATTTCGATTAGCTATTCTGAACTTTCGATTGTGTTTTCGGATTGAAGTTGGGGATAATTTACAAATTGAAATAGAAGTTTGAGGGCTTATTTGAGCTTCTTCGAAATCTTATGGTGACAAATATAAAAAATTAGATATTCAGGACTTAAATTACAATTTGCCAAAATGGGTTATTGTTTGGTAACTTGCAAAATTCAATAATCTGAGAGAAGAAATTGATTTTTCCAGTTTTAGTTTAAAAAATCAAATTCGCGCTAAAGTGTAATTGTTTTACATCTAATTGTACTAAATCATAATAATTCGACTAAGTGATAATAATCTGTAATTACGACATCTAAATAGGGGTCTGGATGTAATTTCTCCTTGTTTACTACTTCAGCTCAGCTCTTCCTCTCTTCTTCTTCTTGTATTATTGTTATTACCAAAAAAATTATTGATATTCTAAACAAAAGAAAAGAAGAGAAGAAGTATGTGATCGATCGATCAATAATGGGAATTGAAGATTGGAAGAAGAAGAAAGTGGGGACCGTATTGAGATTTGCATACGAATACTACTAGTACTTAGGGATGGCAATATAGCCAGCCCGGGCCCAACCCGATCAAAGACCGTTTGACCAGGCTTGGGCCTATGGGCATATTTTTAGGCCCGGGCCTGCCCGTAATTAAGCTCGGGCCGGACCGGGCCTGTAAGTCCGACATACATACATTTATGTTATTATAATATATGTTATATTTATATATGTGTGTATAATGTTTATTTGATTGTTAATCATGTTACATACTACATTAAACATTGAAATATATTAATAAAAATAATTATCTTCAAATGAAATAAATAAAATTATACATAAATAAATGTTGTAGTCTACTTTTAGAACGGTGTCGCATTAAAATGAAGGTAAATATATTTAAAAGATGATTAAAATAAATAGCCACCATTGAAGACAAAACTTGGGTCTTAAAATAATTAAGTATTCACACTTCCAACCAAGGCTACATGTAACTATGTCATTATTAACTATGCATATAAATATACTAACAATGTCGCAAACTAAAAAAAAAAAAAAAATCAAAGCTCGGCCCGTACTGAGTTCGGGTTTGGGCCCAAGTTCCAGGCCCAGATCGGCCACCGACCCGGGCCCGGTCCTTCATAAGCCCGGCCCATTACCATCCCTACTAGCTACCTACAATATAAGAAGCTTGGTATACTTGTTGTATGTAGAAAGTAGAAACCAAAAAAATTTTCCCCAATTGGGAAGAGGGGATTGTAAATGTCATGTTTATATCAAAGCAGATTATTCTTGCAGGATACTCTCCCCGTCCCGGAGAACTTCATACATTAGGGTTAGCGCGCAGTTTTATGCGAAAAGTTAAAGTAATGATAGAAGATAGAAAAGGTGGGAAAAATTGTACTTTTAATGGCAAAATGGGTAATTTTAGTGTAAAGTTGAGATTGTTTATTATTTGTTGAGTGTGGGTAGCTTCTTTTTTTGGTAATGTATGAAGTTCTATGGGACGGATAAAAATGGCAAATGTATGAAGTTCTGCGGGACGGAGGGAGTATTACACATCTTTCCCTTTTTTATTGTGTGGGTAAAAGTCGGTGGTTTGTCGAGGATATTAGGCGTTGTGTTGGTGATGGTCGGGCTGTCAGATTTTGGGAGGATGTGTGGATCGAGAGAGGAGTCAAACTAAAGGATTTATTCCCGAGGTTGTATAGTTTAGATGTGTCGAGAGGTTGTTTTGTTAGTGATAGGGTGTGCGGATGGTGTAGGGGTTGTCTGGGATTGGCGACGGCGGCTGTTTGGATGGGAAGAGAACAGCGTCTCGTCTTTGCTTGATACTTTTGTGCAGGTTCGCTTGTCTGATTCAATGGCTGACTCTTGGAAATGGCGCGCCTCTCCAGACGGATGTTACTCGGTAAAGTTGGGATATTCAAAGTTGAGTGAGGCCCGAGCTTTATGTTTGGATGGGAATCTTCAAGTGTCATCTAAGTTCGTGTGGAATAAACTGGTCCCTTTGAAAATCAATGCGTTTGTGTGGAGATTAGTACGAGAGCGGATTTCGACGCTGCAAAATTTGAAAGCGCGCAAGGTGATTCATGAGGAGCAACAGATTTTCTGTAAGTTATGCGATGAAGACCAGTTGGAATCTATTTCTCATTTGTTTTTTGATTGCAAATATACGGTGTCTGTGTGGCGTCTTCTGGGTGCGTGGTTGGGAGTGTCGATAGACTGTAGAGGGCTTGATGCTTGTGGATCGATTTCATCTTTCTCCAGGTTAGTCTCTGCTGCGTCAAGAGATAAGTGGCAGGTCTTGTGGCATTGTACAGTTTGGTAGATTTGGTGTGCGAGGAACGAGTTAATGTTCAAGGGATCGAAGACTTGCTTTTCGGAAGTTTTTCATAAAGTTCTATGCTCGGCTTGGAGTTGGCTTAAAGGAAAAGGGGCTGTTATCAAGGAATACAATATATCAGATTGGGTGATTTGTCCATTGGAGGTCCTGAAGGTTAGTCGAAGTGTCCATTAACCGTACTATAGGTTCGGTCCTTGAGTGTAATTAGGCCAGGTTCGTTTCCTTGATTTATTCTTCTCATATGGTGTCGGTTCGCCTTAATAGTAAATCACTCCTTGTTTCTTCCTGCCTATTCTAGAGGAGTATTTAACTATTTTGGATTTGGTTTCACTCCTCACTCTTGGCTCGATCTTTTCGAAGATGAGACATACTAGACGAGGGAGTATGGCTAGATTTTCGTCTCGGCAGATTATGTGGGTTGAGTGGTCGCGGGATTGAATTTGGTTTGGTTTCATTTCAAGGGATTTCAGGGACTGCGAGTTGTGTGAGGCTGATTCTCGACTGTGGCTCAAATTTTTGTGATTTTGTTCTGATAGGTGGTTTATGTGGTAGATAGAGAGTATCCTGTTGTCTCTTCTTTGCTCTGTTTGGTGGCATACATTGTAATCTTTGGACCATTGGCTGTCTTCGAATACGCCTTGTGTTCGGATCCGGTGGTTTTAATAAATTTTATCTTCTTCAAAAAAAAAAACTTATCTTAATTAAGGGCCATGTCTGTATGTGTGCAATTATTCCAACTTCATGTGTATCTGGTTTCGAATATTACTGCAATTATTCCAACTTCATGTGTGCTTTGTATGTGAAACTTCAGGATTCTTGATTTAAGTGTATCATTAGATTTATCTGTACTTGAGATAGAATACTGTCTGATGGAGCATAATTGAAACATCTTATTTGCAGATCGGGATAGCGATGATGAGATTGTGGCTGAAGGTTCCTCAGTAGTGCATGGAGAACCTCCACAAGATGAAAGCGGTCCTCCGAAAGTTGATTCTGCAATCGAAGTTCTCCATGAGAAAGTGACAAAGCAAATTATCAAGAAAGGTCATGGTCAGAAGCCATCAAAGTATTCGACTTGCTTCTGTAAGTCTAATAGTATAATATATGGGCTTGAATATATGGACTTACCTTCTGCAATTTAAGTAAGAGCTCAAAATGTCTAATTTGTGGCTTTTGTGGGTGAAGCATGATTGATATTAGTCGTATAGTTAGGTATATTGGACAAAACCTTACTGAATTTTTCTTGGCAGTGCATTACAGGGCATGGACTGAAAGTACACAACACAAATTTGAGGATACATGGCATGAACAACAACCCCTTGAGCTTGTCATTGGGAAAGGTATGTGTGAAAATACAACATTCAAGGAAGAACAGCAGAAGAAGAAAGCGTGTTTCACTAATGCGTCTTTAGTCAGCTGAGTTAACTAAATAATTGAGCTTGTACCCTAATTTGATTTGGAGAATTTGATATGGGCTAAAAAGTACGTGGGCTATGATTTGGAGAAAAAGACAGGTTTCTCTCAAATTAGGGAAGTCGCCAGACCATATCAAATTCTCCAAATCATAGCCCACGTACTTTTTAGAAACCTCAAAGCAACACAAAACTTTCATCAAAACCCAACCAACCACAATGAATGAGCCGGAAACAGTCAATCCACCGGAAAGGGGTCAATTTTACGACCACAAGCACCCGAGGTATCCGTGAAGATTTGCATCCTTCAATCACATGGGTACGGGGATAATATTTTACGCATAAATACTTAAATTACATGCCTCTTACCTAGAGGTAAACAAATCTGTATGTATGACATTTCAAGAATTTAATGTTGCATAAACATTCTATAATGAAGACAGGCAAATCAAAATTTCAGCCAATGACAGTTAAATGAATTTGCAGCAAACTTACTATACCTGTAGCAAAAATGGAACACATACTTGATCTAGACATAAAGGAGTTCAGTAGCAGTACACAGAAAACTGAAAATGGAATCGGTATCAATCCTACTCTTGTACTAGATAATACGATATGGATGTCTATATCCATTACTAGAATACTGTAAACCATCCTACCAGTACCAGAAATGCAGCAGCTCGAGTATCACTCAGAAATGACAAAATATACTGCAATTTTCTCGAGAACAAGACATAAGTTACCACCGCAGCACACTTTGTTTACTGCTTGAAAAGCCAAGCACTTCACAACGCATGGATACATTAGCCCTTTAAATTGATTAAGGAACTAGTTTATCGGGGGCAATGGAGATGGCACTACCAAGTTGCTTCAGATCATGCACCCTGTAAACAGAACAAATACAATTATAAATATTCTATAAAAACTTCTCCAGACAAAAAGAAAACGATAATTCTAAAATAACCATTGTATACTATGCGTGTTCTGACTTCTGATACTAGGATCAGCCAATCTTTATCAGTAGGACACAAACTCATCAGCTGATCAGTGCAGTATTAATCTATACTAAATCGTGTGGTTTGCATTTACAATGTTTATCAGTAGGACACAAACTCATCAGCTGGTCAGTGCAGTATTAATCTATACTAAATCGTGTGGTGACATTTACAATGTTCATCGTGCCAAAGTCGATTGGCAGTGCATCAAAATTAGAGAGCAATACATAGCACCAATATTAAATAAACCATGATTGTACTGATATTGATGCTCAAACACGAGTTTTCAAAGTCAAATACTAAAATAAACAATAATATGCATTCATAGTTTGTAGCAGATTTCTAGTTCTTAAACAGTGATATTGCTCATATTAAAAAAGGATAGGGTTTTACTTTAAAATGTTGAGTCAAGCATAATCACTCACAGATAAACATTCACTGCACTTCTCCCCCACTCAGAGACACTCCTGCTTATTCATTGGTCCTTCAATAATTCTCTGAATATGACCTATATCAAAACAAAAACAAGGACAGAATAGGAATTTTTCACACATTTCCTTTTTCAATCCAACATGGGTTTGAGATTCGAAAATAAAAACTTACCCTCATCCTCTTCACGCAACTGGATAGGCGACATTCGCCTCGGAAAACCCTCTCTCTTCTCCTCTCCGGGTTTTGATCTTCCAGTACTTATTGATTCTGGTTTCTTTGATTTTCCAGTACTTCTTGATTCTGGTTTCCAACGTGCCTTAAGGAGTGATTCACCCAGTAATTCGACAATATCCGAAGACATAGACTCTGCTTTCTCAACATACGGAAACTTTTCTCCTTCAAGCTGATTGGCCAACCACAAATACATGGAGACTACTTGGTGCTTACTCTCAAGATCCAGAAGCTCTGCATCGTTTCTGGCCGAAAATCTTGGTACACCCATGGCAATATTAACAGGGTGTGCCTGTGCATATGAAGAAGCGAACCTCATCAGATGGTACATCGCTTTTGGATCCCTGATGTTGACCGGAGCAAAGCAAAAGTTGAAACGGTCTTGTAAAGATAAGCCCTGAATCCTCTCCAACATGTTAGCTACTCTCTTTATCTGCAGATGCTGGCAGAGAAAATACCAACCATCCAACCGGCAGTTCGCACTAAATCTATCGAGAAGCTGGGGGAAATTTAAATTTGGGAGTTGCCCTGCAAATAGTTCAAATTGCTCGAAGAATGGAAAGAGCCCCACTTTTTTAACTTCATCAAAAGGTTTCTTTAAGCAATCAATCAAGTAATCTAAATCTTCAGGATTTAATGTGGTGGTGAGTCCATCTGGATAGCGACTTCCTCTACGTCCAGCTCTCCCAGCAATCTGTTTCACCTGTGATGCTGGTACAGGAACTATCTTATCACCATTGTACTTGGAAAGGCTATAAAACACAACCCTTCGTATATTTAAATTTAAACCCATTCCCACAGCATCACTTGCTACCAAGATGTCAAAGTCATCATCGTGATTATTGAAAAGAGCTGCTTGGTGTCTCCGAGTCTCAGGTGGCAAGCCGCCATATATAACACAACACCGATGCTTGGTGAACTTCTCAATTGCCAATTTAGCCTCAAATATTTCTTTTCTTGAGAAGGCAACAATACAATCTCCAGACCTCACATGTTTTAGGTCTCCTAAGAGGGTTTTGGCCTCAACCACAAGAGGCTTAAATCTGTCATAATACTGCTCAACCAGTTCATCCCCAGTAACTGAGCAAAGTTTCCTAATTACATTCAAAACACTTGGATCCCCACACAAATGTATCTCATCAGCTTGCAAACCAAGAAATGCTCTAGTCCAAGCGTAACCTCTGGCAGGATCAGCCATCATCTGAATTTCATCGATCACAGCTACATCAAACAATTCTTGTGTTGATACCATCTCAACAGTACATGCAGTATGATTAGAGAAAGGAAACACTTTCCTCTCCTGTCCAGTAACTAGACTACAATAAACCCCCAAAGCGTTAACCTTATCAAAAACCTCCATTGCTAACAACCTAAGAGGACTACAGTAGACACCTTTTTTGGCTTCCATATACCTCTGCAAGGCATTATACGTTTTCCCACTATTAGTTGGACCACAGTGATAAATTACCTTCCGCTTCATAGCTCTGGCAAAAGGGAACCAAGTATGAGGCTTTGTCATGTCAGCTGAGTACACCATTTCCCTAAACTTTCTAATTTCTTCCGGGTACTCTTCAATGCAGAACTCCACAAATATAGGGAACAAAAACTTATCAGCTTCCACACCAGGCCCAAGGGACACCAAATGCTTAACTAGCTCGGTGTTGTTACATTTATCCAAGAAAAAGGTGCTGAACTCTCGAGCAGCCATGGGGAAAAACGAAGCACCAATATACACTCCAAGAGCCTGATTTACAGCCCAAGCAGACCCAGCGAAACTCGTGAATATCTCATCCAAAGCATCCGATTCGCTTGGGGATCGACTTTCACACCGGATATCAGCATTCTTAAGCGCTTTATATATTTCCACAGGATCACTAATTCCCTTATCATGAATTTCAGACCCGTCTAAACATACTTGTACATCACTACCTGTTCTACTACTAAATTGATCTGCTTTATGAACTACAGAAGATTCTGAGAGGGTACAAAATGAAAAATTAATGCCGAAAACAGCCCGAAAATGGCCATATTGCATCAGCCGAGGGGAAAGCAAAATGGATTGTTTGGAATTTGGTAAAGGAGGCAAATTTGAAAAACCACGAGTGGAAATATAACTGGAAGTGTTCTTCTTGCAGCAGGAATAGAGATAAAGAAGGCGTTTTGAGGAGCCGCCTCTATTCATTTTTACGAATCAAGAATGAATGGAACAACAACAATAGCACAACAGAAATAGCTTACAATAAAATTTGAGCTTGGGTATTTTACCAACCTTGATGCCGTAGAAGAAAACCCATCATGGAGAACTCCAAAAGGGACCCTTTTCTTGCAGGGTTATGGAGGAAAGATTGTAATTTGAAGCGTTGGCATGGTATGTTCTACCAGGAAGAAGGAACTGATTAATGGGCGGCTGATACAAAGGCAAATGCTAGGGCTGGCCTGGTAATGCTAAACCGCTCATTTATGACTTTTGGCCCAATTATAAATAAATATCCTTAAAATAAATATGCTACGTAAACGTATATCTGATAATAATTTATAAACGTATATCTGATAATAATTTATAAACGGTTGATTTGGTAAGCTATAAATAATCTTTCACATTTCATATTTAACAAGTCAGCTGATTAATTAATCACCTTCACAAAAATTAAATAGTTTATCATTTATTGAAATTGTTAAAAAAAATCTTAAAAGACCTAGTATATAATTGAATGGAGCCATGTGGGTTGTAATTGATCATTTCACATTATAATATTATTAATCTTTCCGGATAAAAAGTATATATAATTAGTAAGTGGATAAATTAATTACATCTACATGGTCCATAAGTCGATTGTAGACTAGGTTTACCTAAATATTTTCAAGTCAGCTACTCAAAGGTCCTGATCAGCTGTCGAACATCCTGCATAAATCCATGATGCGATGTCGTTAAGGTTTGTGTTCACACAAGAAATTAGGTAATTGGAGTATAAGATAAACAATAATTTTTTATAGGTATTGAAGTTCATGCAAGGGTCAGTCCTCTTCTAAGTATCAAAATCTTGTTGTGTTGTTCTTTACGACTCCTATAATTTGCCATCGATGAACGCTCCCATCGAGTTCCTAAGAACCAAACCTATCCCTACATTACCTAGACTGACTCTCCAACCCATCTATATTAAGGCTGAAAATCCCCATCGGAGGTGATGTCCAACAACATTCTAATTGTGTTTGAAGGTCCGTTGTAGTTGTAGATGAGTTCGTACACAATTTTAATTGGTGTTCTCTCAATTTCCGATTGATTAATTAGCTTGTCTCAAAAATAGTTCATTACGATTCTCCGCCATTTAACAAGATTGTAAGAGCAAGTAATCGCCGCTATTATTACGAGGCAAGTTCAAGAGACAATTTGTGGGGTAGATTAGGGCATTGAAGGTTTCAGAGATGAAGTGGCGTGTAACATCAAATGGTTTTGCGGCATTGCGCATTCAAAACCGTGACGAAGAGTTGTTTCATCTTCGAGGACCGAGGTTACATAATGGGCGCCAGATTGTCCACTTGTTTCGAACCAAAGCCTTTTTGTCTTGTATGCAAGACATGTCATACAGAGACACCCAATGGAACCAACGCCTTTTGTCTTCAAGAAGCTATCTTCTAAATTTATGACATAACAAGGAGGGTGGTTCTCTGGGAATCATCCCCAAAAATTTACTTCACAGAAACCGACTAATCAGTTCGTTAAAACACGAATGCACATTTAGTAACTAGCAGTACGTACTGGGTGCCCGTGATTGGTAATTTTTACAATATTATCCTCATACAAGACATAAAAATGTTTACTGAGAAAAAAGTAAATGAAGGGTTGAGTTTGATCCAACCAGCAGTTTTAGAACTGTTAAACGTATATGCAGCTAGCTTGAAATTCTCTCATTAGCAGGCAGAAAAGTCCCAATCCTATCGAAGGACAGAAGAACAGTTTAGTAAACATATCATTAAGCTTGTCGAGATGGCAAAAATTGGTAAAACGACACCCAAATAGCACTTCATTCAAGAAGAACAATTATCATCTCCGTGCAGATTGTTTTGCCTCTTCTATTTGCAAAAATAAAAAACAAAGCAACTGCTTCATGTATATTGTTTATAAGCAACTGCCTTTTTTTATTTCCCATTTTTGTACAACTATGTCGTTTCATGCTAAAACCAGTGACCATCAGTAGAGGAACTAAGTGTTGTGTCAAGGCCCTGGATAGAAAACAATTATGAAGTGTACATTCTATTAACTACCCCGCATGTTCATAACACAAGCTGATGAACATGGAAATAAGGGTCATAGGACGTATGAAGTAAGATGGCACTCCACCAGGCAAGACATCACTTCATTCCATCAATCTTTGTTCAAATTTTGCATTCTCTTCGCACAAGGATTTGTGCACTCAAAACATAATTTTATTTACCAACTAAGAATGTGATAAGGGCCATAAGGCTGCTAAAGTTCATACTCTAGACCATTATCAAGGATTCAGGACTATCCTAATGTATCTCTGTACTGTATGAACCATGAACTCAACATCTCAATACCAGGACAAAATTAAAGGCAAAAATCTTGTAACGACAAGTATGATTGACGAATGTAAGTGTGCATAATAATGAATTAACAAAGCACAACGACAAAAACAAATCCCGCAGGTACCATTAAGATAGTCCGCATTGTCATCTGTGACATACTAATTCCTTACATACCTAATATGATAAAACCACAAAGTTCATGTGGAGATTTACATCTCACGGAACACACATCGCCTCATCATAGAAACACTAAATATTCCAAATTCTAACAAGTCACTTTTGATTCCATCATACCCCATTACTTGCCCAAACCGTGAAATGCTATCATAAACTCTCACAATGTGTGGTTGCCATGTCCCCGATCAAGAGTAATGTTCTGTGGAGGTAGTTATAGCCTATAGATATGAGATCAAAGTATATGGATCATGCTGATATTTTGCTAACCAATGCATCATTATTGAACTTCGTTTCTGATTGTTACGAGTACATAATATCTTAATCAGCATTCCATCAGAGACATCCAGCAGACTTTTTATTATGATTTTATGTGCTTCCTGTGCATGGCTTTACACTACAAAAAAAAACGAGTTTTAGCGACGGAATTATCCGTCGCTAAAACTGGGCCGATCCGTCGCTAAATCCTTAGCGACGGATAACCCTCCGTCTCCAAAACAGTCGTCACAATTTTTTTTGGCGACGGATAGAAATTCCGTCGCTAATTAGCGGCGGATAAAGTGTTGACCGTCTGAAACAAACATCAGCACTATTTAGCGACGGATAACTATCCGTCGCTAAATAGTATTTTTTTTTTTGTGTTTTTATTTTTAATACGAATATTTCGACAATTTTATACGAATATTCAATACAGATAAATCGATAATTTTATTCCATTCGGATAAACCAACAATTATATACGAATATTCAATACGGATAAACCGACAATTGTATACAATTATTCAATACGTATAAAATGATAATTTTATTCAATACGGATAAACCGACAATTTCATACAATATTCGATAATACAATATACAACATTTAATAATAATTAATACAAATAAGAAATTACAATAATACAATATACAATCTGGATCTGGATCTTGTTGGATCTTGGATGACGTCGGATCTGGTCGGAGATGGTGGTGGACGGAGAGATCTCGTGGTGGGAGAGAGAGAGAGATCGGAGCGTCATTTTCTTCTTTATCGGAGATGGTGGTGGACGGATCTCATGGTGGTGGTGTGGTTTGGTGGGCTGACAGTGGAGATGTCGTGGTGGGGCAGAGGCGGTGGTGGAAGGCCGGATCCGTGAGTGGTGGTGGTGGCGGGTGGAGTGGTGGGAGGGGCAGTGGTGGTGGAAGGCGAGTGGGGGTGGAGGTGGTGGAGTGATGGTGGAGGTGGTGGGGTGGTGGAGGTGGTGGTGGAGTGGTGGTGGGAGAGAAGGAGAGAGGAAGAGGAAGGGTTAGTGAGTGATGGGAGGAAGAGAGTATAAATTAGGGTTTCTGCGTAGTTTAGCGACGGATACCATATCCGTCGCTATTTAGCGACGGATAAATTTATCCGTCGCTATTTAGAGACGGATATGGTATCCGTCGCTAAATTTTAAGTTTTTTGTTTTTTTTATTTTTTTGGTCAACGATTTAGAGACGGATAGATTTATCCGTCTCTAATTAGAGACGGATAGATTTATCCGTCGCTAAATAGCGATGGATATATCTATCCGTCTCTAAATTTAGAGACGGAAAAATTTCCGTCTCTAAGCCTAGCGATTCGTCGCTATTTAGCGACGGATAAAATCCGTCGCTAAATTCCGTCTCTAAAACCGGAAATTCTTGTAGTGTTACATGATATCACTGTCAACTCACCATATTTTCATTTTTACTAATGATTTCACCTTTTCCCTCTGCAACTGTTGGAAATCTAATTCTTTTTTCTCTTGCAATTCCTTCAGAGGGGGCTTGCAAAATACATTAAAATATATGCTTGCTCAAATGCAAAGACAGAAGACTTGTGGTCAGTGCTTGAAGAAGAATCTGGTGAACCGGTGAATAAGCTAATGAACTCTTGGACAAAACAGCAAGGTTATCCTGTTGTCTCAGTGAAAGTTAAAGATCAGACTTTGGAGTTTGAGCAGGTAACTTGACCTATCTTTTACTTGGGTGCTCGCCAAGTTAGTGGACTCTTTCATGATGATACTTTTAAATAAATGGTGAAAATTCGATAGCTACATTGTCTCGTGTTTTAACAAATACAATTCTTATTGAGTGGTTCGGTGGTGAAGGGCAATGGGTTGTTCCGATAACTCTATGTTGTGGCTCTTACAATGCTCGCAATAGGTTCTTACCGCAAACAAAAAGTGAGACCTCGACGTTAACGAATTCTTGGGAGCCCCAAGTGTCATCGCTCCCTTGGATCAAAGTTAATTTGGAATGATCGGTTTCTTTAGAGTGAAGTATGATGCACCTATCGAAGGCTTAGAAATGCAATAGAGAAAAGTCCTTGTCAACCGTGATAGATATGGTAATCATGACATAAATTTCAGAATCGCTAATATGTGCATGTGTGTGATTTGTACTAACCTTTTCGAGTAGGAATCTTGGATGACTATAATGCTCGTGCATGGCATGCCAACAAGACTTGACCTCTCGCTTGCTCGATGAGTGCTTACAGGAGGAGCTCAATACACACATCTATCTAATTTGATCAGTGTAATGTTTTCTATTTCTGTTTTTATTTGATTTACATTCAAGATTGCATTTATATCCCCCTTCATTTTATTTTTTCATTTGCTTTTGCAGATAGCTTCAAGTGGCCCGAATTGTCGATGTCTGACTGAATTGCTCGATGAGATCAAATTGTTCTTCATCAACCTTTTCCGCACTCGCAGAGTGAGTAATTGACTTTCTATTCTCCTTATGCAATAGGCTTTAATTTTCATTTGGCATAGGCGGAAACATGGAACCCTGGGTTTTGTAACATGGTCTCTTCTTGGATTTAATGTATATAAATATGGCTAGTTTTTTGTTGGCTCCAATGTGCATTTTTGTTGTAATTCACAATGAAACCACAAGGCATTTATATTTTTCTATTTGGTTGCTCATAAAAGTGAAATTTATGTACCACATTAATGAGCTGATTCATGTAGACTGACAGAGAAGGCTACCATGGTGTTTATGGAACCTGTTGTTACGGACATACGTCCAATCCGTTAAGGGTGCCATAGAGCGTGTCCTAAAGCGCATCGCGGCTTAACTAGCCAATTCAGTACAGGTCCGACCTCACATGGTCCTACCAAAGTGAATCGACCAGTACGTTGAAGTCACTACATCTCCACGGCTAGTCCGAGCTGGCTAAGGAAAGGACTTCCAAACCTGACCATGTCAGTGCAGAGATGCCTAACGGACGAGAGAATCTCGACGCCACCATCGCGATAAGCCCAAACGATATATGTAACCACTGAGATACTTCCGTGGAACTCTAGGCTCGGACATCCAGAGTTACCCAAGGGCAGATCAACCAGGCAGACAGATCTGTCCGAGGGACTAACACGGACCCAACGGGCGGAACAATACTCTCAGAGAGAAAGGACCAAACTACCCTCCCGGCCCATTAATCAGTATTGGATTACTATTCACTAATGGGCTATGGGCCAAAGGTGGCATTGGTGTCCCAATCTGAGACATACACTTGGCATCATCTTATGAGCTACTTCATAAGTATATGATAACTATAAATATAGCACAAGGTCCAAGACCTTAGAGGGAGATCAAGTAAGAATTCCATACTAGCAAGTATATCTAGATATCGTAACCTTTCCCGCTACTATTGCATTGAGAGCTTCCATCTCTCCTTTGAGTAAAGCCTCCTTCCGGATTGACTCTGGCACTCCGGGTAACCCATTCTAACCCCCCCCCCCCCCCACTTAGTCCTTTCAGGTACTCTAGCTCGGACAGGCCTTCTCTTGGACTTCAAGTTGGAGGTGGATCTTAGATTAGGTTACTTGTAGTAGTAGTATTGGTGTTCGAGGTCCATCCCTCAACATTTTGGCGCCGTCTGTGGGAATCCTTTACAAAAGATCTGTGTTTGTGTTGTGCTGATGGCTAGAACGAGGCGAACCGCTCGAACTAGTGCTGCAGGCATGGGAACACCACCGCCACGCCCGCGAGGACGTCCGCCTACCCGGAGACAAAGGGCCGCTGTGGCAGGAAGGAACGCTGGGATAAGATATCCGAGCGACGGGCGGACCGCTAGCCCATCCTCGGATGAGGGAAGAGACGCCCCGCTTAGAGGAGTCCAAAGCGTCCCTGTGAATATCGTGCCTACGGACCATGGAGAAGGGGGAGCACGAGTTTCTCCGACAGGAGCTCGAGGCCCTACCACAGGTCAATAGTTTACGATGCCAGATGGTCGCGTTGTCCGCACAAGCGACCTCGGACTAAGCGAAACTCAGTTTGATAGGTTGCTCACGATTATCCAAGGATGCCTAGGGTCTAACAACGCCCACCCTCAGCAAGCCACTCCGCCAGTGGTTACTCCGGTCCAAGCGGAGCCCGCCTTGTCAAGAAACAGACAGCGTCCGATCCGACGGGCTTCTGCTTCGCAAGTTCGGGGTGAGGGAAGCCCGAATGGTAGGAGAGAGTACCAAGAAGGAGGTAACATGCATCCAGTAGGTCCGCTACAGGCCCCCATAAGGGACAGAGACCATGTAGCAGAGTCCATTCCAGCTGTCCGGCTAAACGAACTCCCCGCGGATGTCGCAGTCCATCCACGGACAGGAGAGGTCATGACAACGGACGAAATCTACGTCCAACAAAAAGCTTTAGAAACCCAGATCCTGAACCTCGGACGCCTGGTAAAAGACCACGAGCAAATTACTACAAGTGCACCAAACCCTCTGTGTGATGATATCATGAAGGAAAAGGAAAGGAATAGGAACTCGGACCAAGTGATTCCGAACTTGGAATACTACTACGGGGATTCTTGTCCCGTGGGTCACCTGACAAGGTACAACAGCAAGATGGATTCCAAGGGGGTGAGTGACAATACTAAAGCCCTTACGTTCTCATCCACCCTCTTCGGCACGGCAATGGATTGGTACACCGCTTTGCCAAAAAAATCAATAAGATCATATGCAGATCTATCTTCTACGTTCTTAGCACGGTTCGGAAAAGCGAAAAGAAGAAAATGTACTGTAGAGCACCTGGTCGAAGTCATCCAAAGGGAACAGGAAGATCTTCGAACTTTCCTAGATCGCTTCAATACGGAGGTACTCCGAGTTGAGCCCCATAGTATTAAAGAACGGGTCCGTCACCTGTACGCTAATACTTACAACTCCGAGCTGCGGAAGAAGCTCTCCAGCCAGGAAGTGAGGAGCGAAAAGCACTTGGATGACATCTGTGAAGAGGTGATGTACGGAGAAGAATACCGAAAGAACGTACCCGTCCGAGCAGGATCAAAGAAGGGAAAGGAACCGCAAAGGCAAGAGCAACGCCAGGGGAAGTTTGACACGAAGAAAGATCACAGAGACAAGGGCGTTTACAGGGAAAGGAGTCCGCCCAGGAGATTCGCGGACTACACGCGCCTCAATAAGCCGAGATCCGACATCTTGGCCACTATTGTTGAGAAAAAATTGGACATCCAATGGACAAAGCCATCCCATAATCAGAGAAACAGAAATGCGAAGGGATACTGCAAATTTCACAAGAGCAGAGGTCATGATACTGACGACTGTATCCAGTTAAAAACAGAGGTCGAACACCTGGTGAGAGAAGGCAAGTTGAAGGAGCACATGTTTGCGGACGAGCCCTCCAGGCACGATAAAACGGAGCGGGGGAGGGAGCATAACACTGCTGACCCACCACCTCACCAATTATCTTTACCACCTCCGCCGGTAGGCTATCCACCACGCACGGAAGGGCGTCCGTACAGATATGGCGATGAGGCGGAAATGGAGAACCTTCCGTACAGCGGAGTGATCAACACTATCGCAGGCGGACCCTCTGGAGGAGATAGCAGGAACGCAAGAGAACGGACCGCACTAAGGAACAATGATAGGGCGTACGGTGCCCCCGCAATTCGAGGAACAAATGCAATATCTTTCGACGATAGCGAAATCCCCCCTCCTACGGCAGGAGGCGAGGAGATTGACAACCCGGATGTTCCTCTTGTTGTTTCATTGACCATCGCGACTTATCGAGTGAACAAAATTCTGGTGGATACTGGGAGTTCTTCGAATATCCTCTCAAAGAAGACACTAGATCAGATGGAGCTGGGTAGAATCCGCTACGACAGAGTGCACACCTCTATACTAGGGTTTGGAGGAGGAACTGTTCGACCACTGGGAAGTGTTACGTTGCACGTTTCACTCGGAACCTTCCCGGCCAGGGTAACCCAGTCAGTCCGATTTGTCGTGGTTGATCGGACCTTCGACTATAACGCCATCTTTGGGCGCCCATGGCTCAATCAATTCCGAGCTATTTCATCCACCTTACACAACAGAATGAAATTTCCAACTCCCTTCGGAGTAGGAGAAGAGGTAGGAAACATCCGAGAAGCTTGGGAGTGTTACATCATGTCCACGAGAAGGGCATCTGCCCCCATCTTGGCGGTCACAATGACCTCGGATCCGAGAGATGTTCTCCCGCCAAAACAGGAGAATCTGCAGATAGGGGTAGGAAGTCAGAAGGAGAATTTCCCTAGAACTGCGCGGATCGAGCCTCACGAAACTCTCAAGGAAATCGAGATTGTTGTTGGGAGCCCGGATAAGAAGACTAGAATCGGAACAGAGATGAGCGCAGAAGTGGAGATGAAACTTATTGCTTGTCTCCGAGACAATAGGGATATATTTGCTTGGAGCACTGATGATTTGAAGGGAATAGATCCGCGAATCACTGTTCACCGTCTGAACATGGATCCCTCGGTCAAATATATCCGACAGGAGAGGAAAGATTTTGGTCCAGTTAAGGATGCAATCATTTCTATGGAAGTTGACCGGCTCTTGAAAGCCGGGCACATTGAAGAGGTTAGATACTCGGACTGGGTCTGCAACGTGGTACTCGTCGAGAAGGCCCTAGGAAAGTGGAGGATGTGCAATGACTTCACAAGGCTCAACAAGTTTTGTCCGAAGGATCCTTATCCGCTGCCTCGCATAGACCAGTTGGTAGATTCTACCGCGGGATGTGCGCTCCTAAGCTTTATGGACGCATATCAGGGCTTCTATCAGATCCGGATGGCCAAGGACGACATCAAGAAAACAGCCTTCTTCGCGGCAGGAGGAGTATACTGCTTCAAGGTGATGCCGTTCGGATTGAAAAACGCCGGAGCTACATACCAGCGGTTGGTGAATAAAATGTTCAAGGAGGAGCTGGGCAAGACTATGGAAGTCTACGTAGATGATATGCTTGTTAAGAGTAAGACTGAAGGACATATTGAGCATCTCAACAATTGCTTTTCCATTCTTCGGAAATATGGAATGAGGTTGAACCCCGAAAAATGTACGTTCGGGGTAAAAGGAGGAAAATTTCTGGGATACATGGTCACAGAAAGAGGGATAAGTGCAAACCCTGAGAAGATCAAGGCAATCCTAGATTTGCCCCATCCGAAGAACCTCAACGAGGTACAACATCTTATTGGACGTCTAATGTCCTTAAGTCGTTTCATTTCCCGATCTGCAGAAAAGAACCTTCCGTTCTTCAAAATCCTCCGGAAAGGAGAGAACTTTGAGTGGACCGCGGAATGTTCTGAGGCTTTTGAAAATTTGAAAAAGTACCTCCATTCCCCTCCGCTGCTCTCCAAACCCGTGGAAGGAGAACCACTCTACCTCTACCTAGCGATCACGGAAGAGGCAATGAGTTCCGTACTAGTACGGATTCAAGCTAATGATCATTTGCCAATCTACTATCTTAGTAAAGCCCCTTTGTCAGGAGACAAGATATGTGAAGATTGAGAAATTTGCGTATGCTCTGGTTTACACCGCCCGACGGTTGAAACCATATTTTAAGTCTCACAAAATAGTGGTACTAACCGCGGAACCTTTGAAACAGGTCCTAGGAAAACCCGACCAGTCAGGACGACTCTCTAAGTGGGCAATCGAGCTGAGCGAATACGACATATGCTACCAGGCCCCGTCAGCCAAAAAAGCTCAAGTCCTCGCCGACTTCTTAGCGGATTATCCCGAGAAGGATTCAGAGAAAGTTCTTGACAAGCAGGTGTTCGAGTGCTTAATCACCAAGCGCATTGCCCGAAAGCCAGTTCCGCCAAAGTTCAACCCGGAAAATCTCGAGGAGGCCCAGTTCATCAATCACCCCTTTCCTTTGTCGGATGGGGAAACTCGGGTCGACCAAATGTTTCTACTTGCAGGTATTCCCAGAAACTCCAATGCTGACAACATCAGGACGGAAATCCCGGCAGAAGATGAACAAAGAGCGGAACCTCATCAGCTCGCAGGAGATCTCCAAACCCAAAAACATCCTTCCGATATCTGGACATTGGAAGTGGATGGTTCTTCCACTGGAAGAGTGGGAGGAATTGGAATCTACCTTAAAAGCCCGGATGGCGCGGAACTCGACTATGCGATTTCCTTGGAATTCAAAGTTACCAATAATGAGGCTGAGTATGAGGCACTTTTAATGGGGCTGCGTCTAGCCAAGTCACTCCAAGCCCGGAAGGTCAAAGCTTACACGGACTCACAGCTCGTCGAGGCCCAATTTTCAGGAATTTTTGCCACCAAAGGTCCTTCAATGATAAAGTATCTCAAGCTACTCAAGAACGAGGCCAGCCACTTCGAGGAATTCACCTTGGAAAAATTTGATAGAGCTTGGAACGAAAGAGCTGATGCCTTGGCAAAATACGCTTCTGCTACAGCAGCCCTAGACACAAGAAGAGTAGTCCTACTCACCATTACTGACTCATCCGTCATGAGTCCCAGTCCAGCGGTCATGATACTTGACACAGGAAGAAACTGGATGACTGACATTTTTAACTACCTCAAGGACGGATCTTTGCCAGTCGATCCGAAAGAATCAAGGAGTGTGCAATGCAGAGCAAACAGATACTTTATAATGGGTGACGATTTGTACAAGAGATCTTTTTTCGGGACTCACCTGAGATGTCTGAACCCACAAGAAGCACAAACCGTGCTGAAGGAAATACACAACGGAAGCTGTGGAAGTCATTCCGGAGGGAGGACTCTCGCCCAGAAAATCATACGACAGGGTTACTATTGGCCTACCATCGGTAGAGATTCCGCCGACCACGCCCGTAGGTGTCAAGATTGCCAATATTACGCAAATATCCCACACCGCCCGACGAACCCTATGATTCCGTCAATCATAGCGTGTCCGTTCGATCAGTGGGGTATCGACATTGTCGGACCATTTCCGAGAAGTACCCAACAAAGAAAGTTTCTCATTGTGGCTGTGGAGTACTTTACCAAATGGGTAGAAGCTGAGGCTGTTGCAACCATTACAGAGAGTCGAGTGTGGACCTTTATCTGGAAGAATATCATCTGCCGCTTTGGCCTGCCCAGGATTCTCGTCTCGGACAATGGTGCCCAGTTCTCAGGACATAGGCTCAGAGAATGGCTGGCGTCCTTCAAAATCGAGCAACGTTTTACATTAGTGGGATACCCGCAAGCCAATGGACAGGCTGAGTCCACAAACAAAACAATAGTCAAGATCCTCGAGAAGCGGTTAAGAACTTCGCAAGAAAGGTAGGGCGACACGGAAGGCGTGCTATGGGCGCATCGCACCACTGCACGGACTGCGACCAAAGAAACCCCATTCTCCTTGGTATATGGTTCGGAGGCAGTTATACCATCCGAGATTGCCATTGAGACTTTGAGAATCCAGGAGTTCGAAGACAGTGCAAACCGAGAAGCACAGATCTTCGACCTGGACATGCTTGAACAATAAAGGTCTGAGGCACTGGCGAATATCCATAGGTATCAGGCAATTGCTGCCCGAACCTACAACAGGAACGTTCGTGCGGCTAATCTGCAAGTCGGAGACCTGGTGCTTCGACGGGCCGACATTTTGAACAATATTGGAAAACTCAAGCCCAAGTGGGAAGGACCCTACAAGATTGTCGGGGCGAAAGTCAATGGAAGTTATGAATTAGAAGATGAGAACGGACATCTCCTCAAACGTCCGTGGAATGCTAGAAACCTTCAGAAGTTCTATGCATAGAAATAATTGTGCGGATCTCCATCATGTCGATTGATCATCTCAGTTTCAACTAATTGTTACACGGAACTCCGTCAGTTCTGTTTCTTTTCGGTCCTTTTGCCATTGGCCATAGAGCCCGCAAGTTGTAATGAATTTCCGTCAAATCAATACAACCTCTATCTTTCAAATTTGTGATTTTTCGATTTACGCATCTAAAATTTACCGTTTGTTTAACGACAAGGAAAATAAGAGATTTCATTCATACAAGGACGAATTATACATAATCTTGTCTGTACAATTTACAATCCCGGATCGACTATCCGGACTCACGGACACAATATGAAAAAGGCAGAAAACGTCTCTAGAGATACGTCATCTCCCAGCAAAGATCGTTCCCTCGTCGGAAAAAGCTTCTTCCATGACGAGCGGCAAGTCTGGTTTCCGCGGAGGCCAAGAACTCGATCTACCTGCACAAAGGAAAATGTTTAAACGTGGTGGAATTCCTCATGATACCACCAAAATGTGGCATTGCAAATCCTGTGCCCGGGGAAAACAAAGTACGGACAGGAAGAGATTTCCGCCTCACCGGCTTTAGAGACTCAAACTCTCTTGAAATTCGGAAACCATTTCCAATATAAGAGAGATTTGAACCACTAAAGTGGGGTTGAAAGAAAGCAGAGGAGACAGACAGAAATACATTCAAACCGATCGAGATCTATGCTTTTCTTGACTGATCTTCAACAATCTTCCCCTCTAGACCCACGCCACTCTCAAGCTCAGGATGAACGCCGACTTGAGAGTGGACGGGAGTCTCGAGGGGGAAACTATTCAAGAAATCTTCTGATTGAGTAGATATGGAAATTGGAAGTTGGATTTGCAAGACCAAGGCCAAGAGGGATCCGGAGTATTTATAGAAGTAAAGAACCAATAGGCGTCCGACACGTCAGAACTTCGACGTCGACAATGGGCTTAAACTATTCATTTGGGTTGAATAGTGTTGGGCCAGACGGGTTTATCCAATCAAGCCTAAACAGGCCCATCAACCACGTCCGAGTTTCTTAGTCATTTTACAAAATATGGCTGCACAAGAAAAAGATGGCGATCTCATCCGGACAAAAGTAGTTCGAATTTAATAGACAAAATTATCCGAACATTTACATAACAGGAGTACAATCTGAAAAGGCCCAAGGATAAGTACATATTTCCACGGGGCATACCCCGCCTTGTTCCTTTACCAGATTCCGGAAGTCGAGCCTTGGGACTCCGATCCACCACCTCAGCCCTGACGAGCCTGCTGCTGCACTCGGATCCTCGTACGGATCAACCTCAGCGTCCGCTCCCTCTCATCCTCGGCTCGCCTCCTGGCTATTCCTGGACATTGAGGGGGTTCGCCTTCAAAATCCAGGACGATCGGGTCATCCACGGTTCCTCTACCTGGGTAAAGAGGAGGATGCATGTGCCCGCACGCACAATTCACCCAATGACTATATTCGTCATCATCTGAATTCGACATTCTAACGCGTACTTACTTTCACAGAAGGTTAAAGAGAATAAGACACGAGAAAGAAGGAGGGAGAGCACAGCAGTGAAAAAGGAGAGATTTACCACACCCTTATTTATAGTGGCAACGAGTCTTTTAGATCTCGCCATCTGTCGATCATCCGACGACAAAGAAGATGAAAAGACGTAGTCATAATGACTATCTCACTGTTTCATCTTCCTTCTTCTAGAAGAATTACGCTTCCCGAAGAGTGAATGGCCCGAAGATCGGAAAGAGGTTGATTTGATTTATATATCATACGCCATCTACAGCAATCCGAGCACTCAAAAGATGTCATTCGCGAAGTGACTCAGCAAATGAACGACAGAAAATACGGAAATAAGTAAGCAAGTAAGCAATCATTCGGAAGCAGGGGAGGATTTACTCCTAGGAATAATTAAGAAATCAGCAAGAGTACATAACAATGTGTTCCGAATTGAGCAAATATCCAAAAGTTACAGAACTTTCACGGGGCATACCCCGGACTTTTTACTCAGGACCGATTTGGCTCGGACCAGCTTCGGGCTGATTGACAGGAGGCTCGTTGGAGGTGGCTTCCCCCGCAAGAGCCTCGGCGTGATCAAACAAGTTAAAATCAGCAGGGAGGCCAAGAACGCGAGCAGGCAGGGAAAACCACTTCTGTAGGAAAGCTCGGTATTCATTGAAGGGTACAAGGCCCACTTTCAGGAGAGCTTCCGGGATGAACCTAGGAAGGAAGGGTCCGCCGTTTTGGATCTCAATCTCGCCTTCCTCAGTGACCAGTTCCGCAAACTCACATGCAGCCAACTGCTCGTCCGAGACACTGTTGACGGGCACTTCCGCACCGTTCGCATCCGCAGAGGGGATTAACCCCTCCGCCTTCCAGTCAAAGTTCGGAGGAAGAAGCCCCTTGGCCTGAAGCTGCCCAATTGCGGACACGAACCCATCCAGACGGGAGGCATCCGACTTGTCCGCTATTAGGAACTTAAAAGAGTCGGACCTCAGGAAGTCGCGGCCAGCATAAAGACGAGCATATTGGAGGCTCCCAGCCAGGAAATCCTTGAAATCCAGGAAAGCCCTCATCGCCTTATCAACGAATCTTTCCTGATAGTCAAGATCCGCCTTGATTTTCTCCCAGCTGGTCTTCAACTTGTGGAATTTCACCTCCTCCTCTTTCAACTTCATCTCCAGCTGCTTCACCTTTTCGGCCTCGTCCGCAGACCTGGCCGTAGCCTTGAACAACTCGTGCTCAAGAGTAGCCCGCTCACTCGCCTTCCACTGCATAGCTCGGACGAAGCTTCCAAGCTGCAAAACATCCGTATAGACATAAGTTGTACGTTTGTCATAAGGACATAATGCAAAAACCATTAGAAGATCACGAACCTGCTGATATAGCACGTTGAGGCCACCGACCCGCTCAACCTCGGGAAGTCCGCAGGCACGCTCATACTCCTTATCGAGAGCGGCCTGGTCAGACGGTAAGACGGCGGCCAGCTGCTGCCTCTTGCTTGTTTGGGAGGCCTCCGCGGGAGCTGTCCTCTTCCGCCCGGACGTTATGGCATCCCGCATCAACACTTCTCGTTGAGGCCCGGATCCAGCAGCGGATGGTGGTTTGGAAGAAGCGGCGCTCCGGGTAACAGGTGCTTTGCCTTTATCGGGCACACCCATGACTTGCGGGTCTTCTCCCGCCTTGTTCCGCCTTTCCTCCTCTGCGGCGAACACTGCCGCATTCTTGGGATCTCCCATAGGAAGACCAGTGGAAGTGTTAATGATCTTGGTCCTCTGACCAGCGGCGACCTCCAGAGATTGTTGCTCCCTCTGCTGCCTCTTCTTTTCAGCGAGCGTCGACATGATATAGTCGAACCAGTAAGCTACATAGCAATGCAAACATTTCAGAACACGGACGAATAACAGAGAAACAACAGGAATATCGGAGATGAGAAAATTCATAACGAGACAATTCAAAACACGGAGTCACGCAAATCATAAGTTAGACTCCTTACTGAAATTTGTCTTCCCTCCGACTTCCACGGCATCGATCAGTCCGCATAGATATGGAGCGGCTGACAAATTAGTCCGTGAAACGGGTAGGTAGGCGGATCATTCTTCTTGTGGATATCCGCCACCCAGGGAGCAACGTTCTTCGGAAGCGGACGCCAATCAGGGATACTCTCTCTAAGGAATTTTGTGGGCAGCCCCCATTGTTCCCTCTGGCTCTCGGACGTCCCTGGCTTCAAAGCCATCCGTACAAAAATGTACTTATCCCACCACTTCGATCCCAACGACGAAATGGAGTCCGAGATAAAATTGTAGCGTTTCCTATTCATGAAAGTATAGAATAGTGGATTCCCCGGATTGAACGAGACATGGAAGAGCTGCCTGAAGTTCTCGAAATTTACGGCTTGCCCCTTCTTCTTGCAAAAAACAACAAAGCAGATGAGGTTGCCCAAGGACTTAGGGATCACCTGACTCGGACCTATCCCAATGTGGTTTAAGATACTCTTCAGCTCCGTGGCAATGGGGATCCTCCATCCACATGCAAAAGCAACCTCGTGCACACACATATATCCGGCTGGAGGATTATAGAATGCATGCTCGGGTTCAGGGATCATTATCTCTACAGAGTCGGGGATCTCCCATTTCCGCCTCCACTCGGGAATATCTTCTGCACTCACTCTGGACGGGCATGTGGGAAGAAGTCCGTCGGCATTAAGTTCTCCAAATTCATCTACTATCACCACTGCGGACGCAGGACGAGGAAATTTGATCCTCGCCGCCTTGGCACCACGATCTGCCCCTTATGGCGCAACAATAAAAGAAACAATTTACAGGCAAGCACCACAACCGATACCATTTTAACATCAAGTATGCATTGTCAAAGACGGGTTGTGTCGGACGCAACGCACCGAATAAAAGTACAAGGCATCAATGAGGAAAGTTGGCATATTATAAGCATGCGGCAGAAACATTACAACTAGCACCTCAACCAAAGACATCGCAAGAGCCAATTATTGAAGACAAGCACAATTACGGAAGCAGCAGGGGAAGCTATACAAGACATGCAGTGGGCGCATAGCAATTACAGGCAACTTTAACAAAGCAAAAAATTAGGAGTACTTACTTGCTAATATTCAAACAGGGAAATTCCACGAACGATCGAACTTGGATAATGTTCCGAGGTTACAGATCTCAGCTTGAAAGCCCAAAGTCTTACCAGTCCCAGTTGCTCGGATCAATCTTGCGTTGTTTGAATCGCTTAAAGATTGCTCAGCGTTTCAATTTAGCTAAAGTGTGAAAGTGACTGATGGGCTGACTATTTATAAGGACAATCTGGGAAGTCCAAGCGTCACATCACTTAGGATTAAACCATGACCGTTGATCTCTTCTAATCCAACGGTCATGACGATTCACGAATAGATGGCCAACAACGCATTACGTTTGTTGCCTGACAGAGGAGTCGCATCACCTGGATTTAAATCCCAACCGTCAGATCATTCTAATCCCAACCGTCCAAGGGCCGCGCCGTTCCACGAATGGGTTGCTGTCAGTACGTCGCACCTAACGTGTAACAGGCGCGTCACATCAATCGGGCCTTTAACCCCAACCGTTGATGTCCTCCCGATCCAACAGTCGTGTTGCTTTACTCGGGATCTTTCCCGTGAGGGCCGAACGCACAACCTATTGGACCTCTTGGGCTTACGGATCAGTGACCCAGACGGATCAGCTTAACAAAGCTGTCTAACGGACAGTCTCCAGAGGGCTACATTACATCCTAACCGTACTCGGAACTATATATCTCGATTACAAATACCTTTTCCATCTACAGTCCGAACACTTCTGTTAACCCGGACTGTAGGAGGAAAAGGGGGGGGAGAGAGATATATTCAATTCCTGAACAACGGAACACGGATGACGGATCTCGAACAGAAGGGCTCTTTTGCCTTTCTTCAGTTAACGAATCGGACACGCTCCACAACACACTCGTTCTTTTCATAGTTACCAACTATCTTCTACTAAGATACTTGGAAACTAGGGGGACATATGTTGTTACGGACATACGTCCAATCCGTTAAGGGTGCCATAGAGCGTGTCCTAAAGCGCATCGCGGCTTAACTAGCCAATTCAGTACTGGTCCGACCTCACATGGTCCTACCAAAGTGAATCGACCAGTACGTTGAAGTCACTACATCTCCACGGCTAGTCCGAGCTGTCTAAGGAAAGGACTTCCAAACCTGACCATGTCAGTGCAGAGATGCCTAACGGACAGGATGAGAGAATCTCGGACGCCACCATCGCGATAAGCCCAAACGTATATAACAGAACCACTGAGATACTTCCGTGGAACTCTAGGCTCGGACATCCAGAGTTACCCAAGGGCAGATCAACCAGGCAGACAGATCTGTCCGAGGGACTAACCAACGGCGATAAAGACTCTCGGAGGAAAGGACCAAACTACCCTCTCGGCCCATTAATCAGTATTGGATTACTATTCACTAATGGACTATGGGCCAAAGGTGGCATTGGTGTCCCAATCTGAGACATACACTTGGCATCATCTTATGAGCTACTTCATAAGTATATGATAACTATAAATATAGCACAAGGTCCAAGACCTTAGAGGGAGATCAAGTAAGAATTCCATACTAGCAAGTATATCTAGATATCGTAACCTTTCCCGCTACTATTGCATTGAGAGCTTCCATCTCTCCTTTGAGTAAAGCCTCCTTCCGGATTGACTCTGGCAATCCGGGTAACCCATTCTAACCCCCCCCCCCCCCCCACTTAGTCCTTTCAGGTACTTTAGCTCGGACAGGCCTTCTCTCGGACTTCAAGTTGGAGGTGGATCTTAGATTAGGTTACTTGTAGTAGTAGTGTTGGTGTTCGAGGTCCATCCCTCAACAGAACCTAACTATCATAACTCATGCTCTGAAGATATTTTGATTATATTATTATTCATCACATATGGGTGCTCTATATTACTTTGCCAAGAGGCTTGGCTGGGATCCTAAACAGGGGGAGAGCCATCTTGATGCCATGTTAAGAGGCGAACTCTTGACAGCATTGGCTTTGTTTGGCCATGACTTGACACTAGATGAAGCAAACAGGCGCTTCCAGATATATTTGAATGATCCGATCCGTTAGCTAACGGATCGGATCGATCCGATACGTAAAAGCGGATAAACGGACCGGATCTACGGATCCGGATCATATGAGCAACCCTAATTTTCTCACTATTGCACCACCATTTTTTTATTATTTCTCACATTTTATATTTGGCATAAAACATGTACTATACCCTTAGTCACATAGAGCGAATTCGAGCACAAGAGCGGGAACGGGAGCGAGAGCGAGAATTCGTCAAATTCAAAAATATTTGGGAGCGGGAGCATATATAGAGCGCGGTTGTTTCAGTATATAATTAAATTTAATTATAATTTTATACCTATATTGTTCTAAAGAAAACTTATTAATTTTTTTGTAGATATTCTAGTTCTATATTCAAACATAATATGATATTTACTCCTCAAATTATATCAGAATTTTTTATAGCTGAAATTTCTACTTTGATTTTTCGTATTTTTTTCATTGTTTTCGACCCCTTATGCGATACTAAATAAGAAATCTCAAGTTCATTATGCTCAAATCATTTTAACAATCTCTTGTAAAAAATAAGACGCATAAAATTGACATTATATTCCTAAAATTCTTCGACGATGAACTAAGAAAACTTAATTTGAGAACTAATAAAGCATAAGTCGAGAATTAGTGAAGCTCCCAAGCTCAGAACGTGGATTCGCGCTCAGAACGTGAAAAAAGCTCCGGGGATGAAGAATTATGTTACTACCTCCGTCTCGATTTTAACTTTTCACAAATCCAACATAAGTTTTAAGGGAAGAGCGAATAAAGTATGAGAGACAGGTGAATAATTTAAGGGATGAAAAGTTGAAAGTTAGACGTCCAAAAATGGAATGCGGGAAGTTGAAATCGAAACGAATAAGGTATTTTAATTGTATGTCAAACATAAAAACTGATGAACACTGACATAAGAGAATTGATAGTTGATTTTCAAAAGTATAATATGGATACAGACTACAAAGTGTATTAATACCATACTATACTTGGATCAAACTCAAAATAGACTGAAAAATCGATCAAAATAGACAATCAATGATCAAAGATACTCCTCCATTATTAATCACTCTAGGACGATAATATTGTAACTAAAGTTTCCTTCAAATATATGTAGTTCTTTTTTTTTTTTAATTGCACCAGACCCAACCGTTGCAAAAGCGTGAAAAATCTAATTTGACAAGTGTTTTTATTTCAAAAATAAAACATTTGCCACTAGAATTTCAAAATCATATCTTATAGGTACTGCTTCGAAGTTTATAAAGTTTCAGATGTCATTTTGCAGTTTCTGAAACTGTTAGGGCTTCTTTGGAGATTTCGGACTGTTTAGGGACTGACTGTGCAATAAGAAAAAGACAGGTTTCTCTCAAATTAGGGAAGTCGCCAGACCATATCAAATTCTCCAAATCATAGCCCACGTACTTTTTAGAAACCTCAAAGCAACACAAAACTTTCATCAAAACCCAACCACAATGAATGAGCTTAAATACGATCCAATTGGAAGGGGTCAATTTTACGACCACAAGCACCCGAGGTATCCGTGAAGATTTGCATCCTTCAATCACATGGGTACGGGGATAATATTTTACGCATAAATACTTAAATTACATGCCTCTTACCTAGAGGTAAACAAATCTGTATGTATGACATTTCAAGAATTTAATGTTGCATAAACATTCTATAATGAAGACAGGCAAATCAAAATTTCAGCCAATGACAGTTAAATGAATTTGCAGCAAACTTACTATACCTGTAGCAAAAATGGAACACATACTTGATCTAGACATAAAGGAGTTCAAGATGGCGATACGTAAAACCGAAAATGGAATCGGTATCAATCCTACTCTTGTACTAGATAATACGATATGGATGTCTATATCCATTACTAGAATCTGTAAACCATCCTACCAAGATTTAAATGCAAAGACTCGAGTATCACTCGAAATGACAAAATATCTGCAATTTTCTCGAGAACAAGACATAAGTTACCACCAAGAGACACTTTGTTTATCGCTTGAAAAGCCAAGCACTTCACAACGCATGGATACATTAGCCCTTTAAATTGATTAAGGAACTAGTTTATCGGGGCAATGGAGATGGCACTACCAAGTTGCTTCAGATCATGCACCACAAATGTAACAAATACAATTATAAATATTCTATAAAAACTTCTCCGCACAAAAAGAAAACGATAATTCTAAAATAACCATTGTATACTATGTTCGACTTACGATACTAGGATCACCAATCTTTATCGATGAGACACAAACTCATCACCGATCAAGGCAGATTAATCTATACTAAATCGTGTGGTTTGCATTTACAATGTTTATCAAGAGGACACAAACTCATCACCGGTCAAGGTGATTAATCTATACTAAATCGTGTGGTGACATTTACAATGTTCATCGTACAAAGTCGATTAGCGAGGCATCAAAATTAGAGAGCAATACATAGCACCAATATTAAATAAACCATGATTGTCTTGATATTGATGCTCAAACACGAGTTTTCAAAGTCAAATACTAAAATAAACAATAATATGCATTCATAGTTTGTAGCGATTTCTAGTTCTTAAACGGTGATATTGCTCATATAAAAAAGGATAGGGTTTTACTTTAAAATGTTGAGTCAAGCATAATCACTCACGGATAAACATTCAACGCACTTCTCCCCACTCGAGACACTCCTCCTTATTCATTGGTCCTTCAATAATTCTCTGAATATGACCTATATCAAAACAAAAACAAGGATGTAATAGGAATTTTCACACATTTCCTTTTTCAATCCAACATGGGTTTGAGATTCAAAATAAAACTTACCCTCATCCTCTTCACGAATTGGATAGGCGACATTCGCTCGGAAAACCCTCTCTCTTCTCCTCTCCGGTTTTGATCTTCCAAGATTTATTGATTCGGTTTCTTTGATTTTCCAAGACTTCTTGATTCGGTTTCCAACGTGCCTTAAGGAGTGATTCACCCGGAATTCGACAATATCCAAGACATAGACTCGCTTTCTCAACATACGGAAACTTTTCTCCTTCAAGGTGATTGCAACCACAAATACATGGAGACTACTTGGTGCTTACTCTCAAGATCCGTAAGCTCAGATCGCTTACGGCGAAAATCTCGGTACACCCCATGGCAATATTAACGTGGTGTGCCTGCATATGAAGAAGCGAACCTCATCGGATGGTACATCGCTTTTGGATCCTCGATGTTGGCCGAGCAAAGCAAAGTTGAAACGGTCTTGTAAAGATAAGCCACGAATCCTCTCCAACATGTCGGCACTCTCTTTATCTGCAGATCTTTGGCAGAGAAAATACCAACCATCCAACCGGTTCACTAAATCTATCGAGAAGTCGGGGAAATTTAAATTTGGGAGTTGCCTCAAATAGTTCAAATTGCTCGAAGAATGGAAAGAGCCCCACTTTTTAACTTCATCAAAAGGTTTTTAAGCAATCAATCAAGTAATCTAAATCTTCAGGATTTAATGTGGTGGTGAGTCCATCCGATAGCGACTTCCTCGTCCAAACTCTCCCAAAGAATCTGTTTCACCTGTGATGTTGGTACAGAACTATCTTATCACCATTGTACTTGGAAAGGCTATAAAACACAACCCTTCAGATATTTAAATTTAAACCCATTCCACAAAGATCACTTGCTACCAAGATGTCAAAGTCATCATCGTGATTATTGAAAAGAGCCGCTTGGTGTCTCCGAGTCTCGGTGGCAAGCCATATATAACACAACACCGATGCTTGGTGAACTTCTCAATTGCCAATTTAGCCTCAAATATTTCTTTTCTTGAGAATGCAACAATACAATCTCCGGACCTCACATGTTTTAGGTCTCCTAAGAGGGTTTTGGCCTCAACCACAAGAGGCTTAAATCATTCATATCGCTCAACCAGTTCATCCCGATGGCGAGAAAAGTTTCCTAATTACATTCAAAACAATTGGATCCCCACAAATGTATCTCATCACTTGCAAACAAGAAATGCTCTAGTCCAAGCGTAACCTCCGGCAGATCAACCATCATCCTAATTTCATCGATCACAACTACATCAAACAATTCTTGTGTTGATACCATCTCAACAAGACATGCGGTATGATTAGAGAAAGGAAACACTTTCCTCTCTGTCCAAAGAACTAGACTACAATAAACCCCAAAGCGTTAACCTTATCAAAAACCTCCATTGCTAACAACCTAAGAGGACTACAAGAGACACCTTTTTGGCTTCCATATACCTCTTCAAGGCATTATCGTTTTCCCACTATTAGTTGGACCACGTGATAAATTACCTTCCGCTTCATAGCTCGGCAAAAGGAACCAAGTATGAGGCTTTGTCATGTCACCGAGTACACCATTTCCCTAAACTTTCTAATTTCTTCCGGTACTCTTCAATGCGAACTCCACAAATATAGGGAACAAAAACTTATCGCCTCCACACGGGCCCAAGGGACACCAAATGCTTAACTAGCTCGGTGTTGTTACATTTATCCAAGAAAAAGGTCTTTGAACTCTCGGCGACCATGGGGAAAAACGGCACCAATATACACTCCAAGAGCACGATTTACAGCCAAGGACCAATGAAACTCGTGAATATCTCATCCAAAGCATCCGATTAAGCAGGGATCGACTTTCACACCGGATATCGGCATTCTTAAGCGCTTTATATATTTCCACAGATCACTAATTCCCTTATCATGAATTTCGCATTCTAAACATACTTGTACATCACTACCGTTCTACTACTAAATTGATCGATTTATGAACTACTGAAGATTACGAGAGGGTACAAAATGAAAAATTAATGCCGAAAACAGCCGAAAATGGCCATATTGCATCACCGAGGGAAAGCAAAATGGATTGTTTGGAATTTGGTAAAGGAGGCAAATTTGAAAAACCACAGTGGAAATATAATCGAAGTGTTCTTCTTGCAGCAGAATAGAGATAAAGAAGGCGTTTGAGGAGCCGCCTATTCATTCATTTACTGAATCAAGAATGAATGGAACAACAACAATAGCACAATGTAAATAGCTTACAATAAAATTTGAGCTTGGGTATTTTACCAACCTTGATGCCGTGAAGAAAACCCATCATGGAGAACTCCAAAAGGACCCTTTTCTTGCGGGGTTATGGAGGAAAGATTGTAATTTGAAGCGTTGGCATGGTATGTTCTACCAGAAGAAGGAACTGATTAATGGGCGGCTGATACAAAGGAAAATGCTAGGCCTGGACAGGAAATGCTAAACCGCTCATTTATGACTTTTGGCCCAATTATAAATAAATATCCTTAAAATAAATATGCTACGTAAACGCATATCTGATAATAATTTATAAACGTTTGATTTGGTAAGCTATAAATAATCTTTCACATTTCATATTTAACAAGTCAGCTGATTAATTAATCACCTTCACAAAAATTAAATAGTTTATCATTTATTGAAATTGTTAAAAAAAATCTTAAAAGACCTAGTATATAATTGAATGGAGCCATGTGGGTTGTAATTGATCATTTCACATTATAATATTATTAATCTTTCCGGATAAAAAGTATATATAATTAGTAAGTGGATAAATTAATTACATCTACATGGTCCATAAGTCGATTGTAGACTAGGTTTACCTAAATATTTTCAAGTCAGCTACTCAAAGGTCCTGATCAGCTGTCGAACATCCTGCATAAATCCATGATGCGATGTCGTTAAGGTTTGTGTTCACACAAGAAATTAGGTAATTGGAGTATAAGATAAACAATAATTTTTTATAGGTATTGAAGTTCATGCAAGGGTCAGTCCTCTTCTAAGTATCAAAATCTTGTTGTGTTGTTCTTTACGACTCCTATAATTTGCCATCGATGAACGCTCCCATCGAGTTCCTAAGAACCAAACCTATCCCTACATTACCTAGACTGACTCTCCAACCCATCTATATTAAGGCTGAAAATCCCCATCGGAGGTGATGTCCAACAACATTCTAATTGTGTTTGAAGGTCTGGTTGTAGTTGTAGATGAGTTCTGTACACAATTTTAATTGGTGTTCTCTCAATTTCCAGTTGATTAATTAGCTTGTCTCCAAAAATAGTTCATTACGATTCTCTGCCGTACGAACAAGATTGTAAGAGCAAGTAATCAGCGCTATTATTACGAGGCAAGTTCAAGAGACAATTTGTGGGGTAGATTAGGGCATTGAAGGTTCAGAGAGATGAAGTGGCGTGTAACATCAAATGGTTTGCGGCATTGCGCATTCAAAAACTGGTGACGAAGAGTTGTTTCATCTTCGAGGACCGAGGTTACATAATGGGCAGCCCAGATTGTCCACTTGTTTCTGGAACCAAAGCCTTTTGTCTTGTGGGCAGACATGCAGTATGTCATACAGAGACACCCAATGGAACCAACGCCTTTTGTCTTCAAGAAGCTATCTTCTAAATTTATGACATAACAAGGAGGGTGGTTCTCTGGGAATCATCCCCAAAAATTTACTTCACAGAAACCGACTAATCAGTTCGTTAAAACACGAATGCACATTTAGTAACTAGCAGTTGGCACGCGGGGTGCCCGTGATTGGTAATTTTTACAATATTATCCTCATACAAGACATAAAAATGTTTGCTGAGAAAAAAGTAAATGAAGGGTTGAGTTTGATCCAACCAGCAGTTTTAGAACTGTTAGACGTATATGCAGCTAGCTTGAAATTCTCTCATTAGCAGGCAGAAAAGTCCCAATCCTATCGAAGGACAGAAGAACAGTTTAGTAAACATATCATTAAGCTTGACGAGATGGCAAAAATTGGTAAAACGACACCCAAATAGCACTTCAAGTCTTCAAGAAGAACAATTATCATCTCCGTGCAGATTGTTTTGCCTCTTCTATTTGCAAAAATAAAAAACAAAGCAACTGCTTCATGTATATTGTTTATAAGCAACTGCCTTTTTTTATTTCCCATTTTTGTACAACTATGTCGTTTCATGCTAAAACCAGTGACCATCAGTAGAGGAACTAAGTGTTGTGTCAAGGCCCTGGATAGAAAACAATTATGAAGTGTACATTCTATTAACTACCCCGCATGTTCATAACACAAGCTGATGAACATGGAAATAAGGGTCATAGGACGTATGAAGTAAGATGGCACTCCACCAGGCAAGACATCACTTCATTCCATCAATCTTTGTTCAGCCCTTGCATTCTACTGGCACAAGGATTTGTGCACTCAAAACATAATTTTTATTTACCAACTAAGAATGTGATAAGGGCCATAAGGCTGCTAAAGTTCATACTCTAGACCATTATCAAGGATTCAGGACTATCCTAATGTATCTCTGTACTGTATGAACCATGAACTCAACATCTCAATACCAGGACAAAATTAAAGGCAAAAATCTTGTAACGACAAGTATGATTGACGAATGTAAGTGTGCATAATAATGAATTAACAAAGCACAACGACAAAAACAAATCCCGCAGGTACCATTAAGATAGTCCGCATTGTTGTCCGTGACATACTAATCCTTACATACCTAATATGATAAAACCACAAAGGCTGGGAGGCCCGTACGGGGCCCACCCGACTTCTTTTTTTAATTTTTTTTTATTTTTAAAAATTAATTTATAAAGTAATATTAAATAAAAAATACTCCAACGGCTATATTTTTTCGAGATCTATAAATACAACCCATTCACAACTCATTTCACCACACCTCAATTTCCTCTCATCTTCCACTTCTAAAACTCAAAACGCTAAAATGTCTACTCCCAGAATTCGAACTCCACTCCAAACTCCACTGCACAAAACCCATTTGAGCATCCGACATACATATGGCTCACTCAACAAGGAATGTTGGATAAAATACCGGCATTTCTGAATGAGTTTTATGGTGTCACTCCCAACTCCCAAATCCCCATCTCACCCAAAGGCCAACCGGAACCTTCATTCTACGATACGACCGGATGCTACAATCCATACAACCCAGACTGTTCAACTTATGCAAATGTTACTCACAATAATCCGAGTCTGCTAGGAGACTCAACCGGAACCTACGACAAAAGGGAAAGGAAGGAAACCTCGTAAGCCTACTGGAAAAAAAGGCAGCCTCAACCGCGGGGAAAGAGGAAGAAAAGGATGGGTCAAGAAATTCGTTCTCTGAAGAGGAGGATCGTGCTCTCAAATTATAAAACGAGTTTTAAGAATCCAATTTGAGTAATTTCAACTTCTAAACACTCTTATAATATGTTAAGCAAGTTAAAAAAAAATACGAAAAAAATAAAATAAAAACACTATTCACGGTCGTCCGACGACCTGTTGGATGATTTTTTTCCTCAAGAATTGTCGTTAAATCACCGTCATTAATCAAGAATTATTCACGGTCGTCGCGACAACCTATTGGGAGTGGTCTAATTCCCAGGGTTTGATATGAATTCATTGTTCATTTCACACCACTTCTACTTTTTCCCTTATTTCATTTTAAATATTTTTAAGTGAAATTTCACTAATCTCAACTTTTAAATACTTTTATAATATGTTTAACATGTTAAATATGTAAAAAATAAAATAAAAAATTATGATGACCATATTTGGGGTACGACCCATTGCAGGGGAATTTTCAGGATTTAACCATGTTGACATGTGTACGTACGTCACCTTCCTACATCAACTTCCCATGCACGTGACCAGGGTCCCCTATTTCATTTTCCTTGTGACTAAAGCTTGCAAGTTGGAACATCTTTTTTTTACTAATTCCCAGGGTTTGATATGAATTAATTGATCACTAAAAAAAAAAAAAAGATGTACCAACTTGATATTCAGTTTTTATTCTGTTGGTATTAACCTTTACCAACAGTATTTTTCCGTTAGATAAACTGATAGTGGCGTTGGTAATTCAGCAACGGAAAATAATTTTGTTGGTGAGTTTTGCAACCCCTTTTCTTGTCGGTAATTTGTTGGAAAAAAAGGGAAAATAATATAATAAATAAATGTCATCCTTGTGACTCGAACCCGCGTCTCTTAGATTATTAATCTCCATCTATTACCACTACACTACATAAAACACTTAATCTTATCTTGTATACATTTTATTAACAATTGACAAAGAAAGGTTTGGAGTAACACGTATTCCTTACAATCCTGATTTTCTCTTAACCAATTCGAATGTTTCTCCCAATTTACAGCCACTAATAAAACTCAAAACATATACCCAGAATCTTGGTCTCTCAAAACTTATCCAACAAATTTTATTACATTGCTATTGGTTTGGACTTCATTGATTATTATAAAATGCATGTCTTTATAATATCAAAAAAAAGTTTGGTATTGTAGTTTAGTTTATTTATGTGAATTAGAGAACTTATAACTTGAATGAACTATGTTGAAAATTAAATTTATTGGTAAATTGTTACTATTTTTGTGACCATGCTAATTTTTGTTGGTATTTTTTTTTAATTCATTACAAATAGTAACAAATTATTTACGTTGGAATGTTATGTTGGTGTTGAATGCTTGCTCTAATATTTCCAACAATTTTCAAACAAAACATTTATTCTAACCTAGACCATTTGATAATTTGTTGGTATACTGTTGGTATTTTCTATTATGTTTTTTAAGGATAAATTACCATTGGTACTTTGTTGCAATTCTGTTGTGAGTGGCAAAGAAAATTGTTCCGTTGGAAATTATGCGTTGGTGTTGCCAAGTTTTTTTGTAGTGGATTCAGTGGGCTTATTCGGATGATTAAGACTTATTTGGATCTTCAGTTTGTTAACTTATGAATGATTTATCATTTATTGAAACATTTTCCGTATTCTTGATTTATTATCGAGGATTATATTGATTAAATAGGTGAAATACGAAAAACAGGGATTAATATAATAAAATAAATTTTAAAAAAAATTGTGACGGAATTTGAGATTCCGTCACTGATTCACACCAATAATGTAGCGACGGACGGATAATTTATCCGTCGCTACATTTAGTGACGGAATTAGTGACAGAATTTCAAATTCCGTCACTAATTCCAATAATTCATTTAGTGACGGATAGATTCTATCCGTCGCCCACTGTAGCGACGGATAAAATCTATCCGTCTCCAATAATCGAATTTAAAAAAAAAAGGTCAAATTAGATAATCCGTCGCAAATTGGGTGACGGATTATCTATCCGTCGCTACAGCTCCAGCGGGGCGACGGAATTATTATGTATCTGTCGCCCCATCCGTCGCTAGAGCTGGGGCGACGGATCGCTAGTCTGTAGCGACGGATCTAAGTTTTTTTGTAGTGTTGGTATGTGGATAATAGGGATATGAACCTATATCCACACCCCTCATAAATTTCGTTATTACACATGGATACCCGTTAGTCAAAGAATAACATGCAAGTCCAGAGCGATAAAAATCAATTACATCTAAGTTCACAAATTTGACTTTTAGCGATTTAAAAGCTGGAAGGGTGAATTTCATCCAGTACCCCTTTTAGATGTTCTAATTACACCTGGGTACCAGTTAGATCAACAATAATATGCAAGTCCCGATCAATATAAATCAATTACATATAAGTCCACGAATTTGACTTTTGACGAATTAAAACCAGGAAAATACATTTTTACCCCTGCTTGAATATCAGCTTTTAGTTTTAGCCAAACATGCTTAACTTATTGATGTCGTGTGGGCTTGGATGTAATTGATTTTTTACATATAATTTATATTTAAATCTATTATTAATTAACTTGTATTTTTAAGATACCTTAATTAGTGGTTGTATGTAAATGTTCAGGAGGGTTCCATTTTGATTTTTAAACATTTTGGAGGTCTAATTTCAATTTTCACCTATCAAACATATAAATATGAAAAGGTTGAAGGACAATTTACAATTTCTAGAACTTCATACTTGTTTTTAAGACTTAATTAATGACATCTATTTAAATAATGAGAACTTATATATTACAGTAGTGATCCCCAGGGCTCATCTAATTCTTAAAGGATAGCCCTTTCAATTTTTTTAAAACCTCAATTATGTCCCTGTAAAATCCCAAAACTTTTAAAAACTTTGTAAAATTCCAAAATGAAATCATTCTTGCACGATTAGGAGGGCATGGAGAGAGATCAGTCCAATCATGATTGCTCTTCCTATTCTTCCTATTTCAAATAATAATATTTACTAATTTATTAATTTTTTATTAAACTTTATTGGAAATTCCATGGATGAACTTCCATGGCAGGAAGCACGGAAGCTCCGTCGGAGCTTCCATGAACGTGAAAGGGATAAAAAAAAAATTAAAATTGAAAATATGGGTTAATTGATATTGTATTTGTTTGTATTTTTATTTATTTTCATTATTTGTTTGTCTTAATTTGTTTGAAAAATATATAACATCTTATAATATGAATAGGAGGGATTATTTTGTTGAACAAATATACATATTAGTATTTAAAAATTCATAGTAAAGCATGTACTTAATTAAATAACAATAATAAAATAAATATCCTTTTAGAAAATAATTATTAATTTAAGGACCCTTAATTTAATTTGGATGCTCGTGAGATCACATACATACACACGCTAAACGAAACAACAAATTTAATTAAATTCTCAGGGGTACCCAACATTTTTGTTTTCAATATTATTTCCTATATTCACATACTATCGGGTACCCATCTGTAAAAAATGCATCTAATAGGGGTTATGGGGTATATGTAATTGATACTTTAATTTAACACTCAAAAATAAAAATATCACGAATGTTCTATTATGGTGTTCTGGTGAGCCAAATTAAACAGAAATTAATTAAGTGACTGCAATTGGTAGGAACTGGCTAGAAAATGAAATTGAGGACCACACGGTCCATGACTACAGAAGAATTTGGCTATGGTAGGAACTGGCTAGAAAATGAAATTGAGGACCACAGGGTCCATGGCTACAGAAGAATTTGGCTATGGTACTAGCTAGAAATTAAATATAGAAATTAATATTTCACGTGGTCAAAAGACATACGAATAAAATTATAAATACTGGGGTTAGGAATTAACAAGCTTTTAAATTGCCCTGCAGCTAAATCTTTATCAGACCAAACATATCAAACCAAGATAAGTCGACTCTCTATATATTTTTGTGTACGTCTTTGTTTCCCTGAAGATTTTCTTGTCCAATGGACCGGCTTAAAGCGATTGCAGTCAATAGCTGCAGAGAATCACCTGAAGTACAGAACGAAGCTGACAATTTCTTCAGGAATCTCGACTCTAATGGCGATGAGAAGGTTAGCTTTGAGGAACTAAGGGATAAGAATATCATATCTCAGAACTTGTTCCTCGTGTTCAGCAAATTAGACGTGAATGGAGATAAAACACTGGATTCCGAAGAAATCATGACCTTGTACTATTACAAATATGTGGTGGCTAAAGATGTGAAGGCATACAAGCCAAGTTGGCGATTCTGCAGGGGCTCATGTGGTCGCGCGCAAGGTTTGCCAGACTTCTCCTGCTTCCTTTGTTTGGCGAGATCGTTCGGGAGATCGTATCACCTTTGTTCAACCTGCTATGCAAAAGGTAAGCACTTGAAGCACGAACATCCAGAGTGGTATATGCTAAATCGTCCGGCCTTAAATTTGCTAGACAAAATGAAGGACATACTATATGAAGAACATCAGGTACCATATATATAATTTTGTTTTGTACGTAATTCTTTTATCGTTTTCTGAAACATATTGAAATTGTAACGTCCCGTACTCCTGTATTGAAAATGGGTTGACACCCATAAAATCTTTCCCGTGGATGATCACCATAAATTCCTGAGATTGACCAAATTAATACCACATTCATATTAATTTGCTAGTAATATTTCACACTTTATGACTCCCTATCAGGGACACGATTTGGTAATTAGAAGCGAATGCCCATGATTAATTTTTCATCTCTAATTTGACCATATTATGATTTACAATTGCAGGAGGCCAATGTGACCATGCCTGGCATCCCTATGGCCACCGTCCCTATCGCCACCATCATAGCTACTGCTGTTCCAGATGATGCATGTACGATCTTGTGATTAGAGAGTTATCACTCAATCTATCACAACTCGAATAGAATTGAATCCATAACCTCTGAAATTATGGCACCTCAATTTAAACATTTGAGTTAGAGTTAAATTGAGTTAGACCTCGTTGGCCTATTTGATTGTTTCATATATATGTAAAGAATATTTTTAATTGGTTTTTGTATTTGTGTGGAATTTTAATTTAATGAAATGTAATTTTTTTTATCTCAAGTATTATAATTTCCATTATCAAGTATTGTATTTATTATTTTTGAAGTATTGTAACTTTTTATTAAGCATTAAAATTTATATTCTCAAATATTGTATTGTACGTCATTACTTGTACAATAGTATTAAAACCCGTTACTAACTTGCATCACTCTCAATATCTTGTACTTCTAGCACTTCCCACTTAGCTAGTTGTTGTGGTACCAGCGTGCGGAAGCTTATAAATTCCACCAACGATATAGAGAAATTAATAAAAACAGTAAAAATGAACACCGAGAATTTTAAGGTGGAAAAATCCTCCGTAAATAGAGGTAAAAAACCACCGGCGAGAGAGCCAAAATTTCCACTATAATGGTATTGGGAGTACAAGAAATTCCTCAACTACTTGTAAAACAAATCTCTACGGGTTTATACTCGTACCCAAATGAAAAGTAGAGAATACAAGTGAAATGAAAAATGAGGAATATGGGAGAAGTGTTTGTGATTGTGTGTAATGTGTAAAATGTAGTGGATGGGATGTCTTGAGAGGTAAGTGCAAAGCTTATTTATAGGTAAAATTTGTGCTTGATCAATGATCTAAGCACTTAGATCATCAAATGTGAACATAAGCTAATGCAATATGGAAAATGTGTGAATGAGTAAAATGGTGAAGAAACCATTTTGGACCAAAAATGGTCACACATCCACCGGCCAACAAATCTCCACCTTGACCAATTTTGGGAGGTGCTCTCTTCGCCATGGGAGCCTTGCTCAAGTGTGAATGATGCCAGCTAAGTTCAGGCAATGATCGAACTTCGCTGGTTGAAGGGGCTTGGTCAACATATCCGCAGGATTTTCGGTCGTATGAATCTTCTCAACAGTAAGATCACCTGCATTAACAATATCTCAAATAAAGTGGTACTTTATATCAATTTGCTTGGTCTTTGAATGATACTTGCTATTCCTGGTCAAGTGAATAAAGACTGATCGTCGCAAAACACAACAAGAATGTCTTGTTGTAAACCAAGTTCGCTTACCAAGCCTCGGAGCCAAATAGCTTCTTTCATACCTTCGGTAGTAGCAATATATTCTGCTCCAGTGGTTGACAAAGCCGCAATGGCTTGAAGTAAAGAATACCAACTAATGGTAGAACCACAAAGTGTAAAGAGATAGGCTAAAAGTGACCTTTTCCGGTCTAAGTCACCACCATAGTCAGCGTCAACATAACCAACTACACCTCCGGGATCAGTTCTTTGGATATCAAATACCAAACCAATGTCAGAAGAACCCTTCAGATAACGAAAGATCCATTTCACGGCTTCCCAATGCTCCTTGCCTGGATTGTGCATGAATCTACTAACAACACTAACAGCATAGGCTAGATCCGGCCTTGTGCACACCATGGCATACATGAGACTTCCAACGGCATTAGAGTATGGAACATCCGACATGCGCTTTTTGCATTCGTCTGTTTGTGGACACTGTTCAGATGATAACTTGAAATGTGCAGCAAGTGGAATACTAACAGGTTTACAATCTTGCATATTGAACCTGTCAAGCATTTTCAAAACATATTTTTTCTGAGATAGAAAAAGCTTTCCTGCTTGACGATCCCCGCTAATATCCATCCCAAGAATTTTCTTAGCTGGACCTAAGTCTTTCATATCAAATACACTGCTTAGTTGTGATTTTAACTTGTTGACAAAAGATTTATCACGTGCAGCAATTAACATGTCATCGACATAAAGCAACAAGTAAATGAAAGACCCATCAGATAATTTCTGAAAATAAACACAGTTATCATAACTACTTCTACATTAGCCATGTCCAAGCATGAACGAGTCAAACCTCTTATACCACTGTCTCGGAGACTGCTTCAATCCATAAAGAGATTTCTTCAAACGGCAAACAAAGTCTTCTTTGCCAGGAACTACGAATCCCTCAGGCTGGTGGATGTAAATCTCTTCCTCAAGATTTCCGTGTAGAAAAGCAGTTTTCACATCTAACTACTCCAACTCCAAATCATGCAAAACAACTAGAGCAAGCAAGACACGAATAGAGGTATGACGAACGACAGGGGAAAATACCTCATTGAAGTCAATACCTTCCTGCTGATGGAAACCTTTGACAACAAATCTTGCTTTGTATCTTGCATTCTCAACGCCAGGGATGCCTTCCTTTCTCTTATAGATCCATTTGCAATTTATAGCTCGTTTTCCTTCAGGCAGCTTTACCAGATCCCAAGTTTCATTCTTATGCAGACTCTCGACCTCCTCTTGCATCGCAACAATCCATTTAGCTGAATCTGCACACGAAATAGCCTCAAAATAATTTTTAGGCTCACCATCCTCATCAATCTCTCAGGCGAGAAGCAACGATAAGCGAGATTAGCTAAATTTGCTATGAGTCTTTGAACGCCTCTTTGGTCTATGTTCGAAGGCTGAGCCATCGTCAAGGTTACGCAAACCTCGTAAAGTGGTCGATGTTGTTGTTGTGGACTCACATATTCAATGGCATCATTGCTAATAGTGGTTTGATCACCGGGAGGTTGAGTAGAGGAATCAGGGACATTTTCCTCGTGAGTTTCAAACTCAAACTCCACCTTCTCTCTAGTACTCTCTTCATCATCTGTACTAGTAGAGGAAACAACAATATCTTTTCCAGAAGATAGCATAGCATTTTCGTTAAAGGTTACATTTCGACTGTAAAGGTTATATAAAACATAACCTTTAACACCTACACCGTAACCTAAGAAAATGCATTTCTTCGCTCGAGACTCCAATTTTCCCTCGTTTACATGAGAATAAGCAGGACAACCAAATATTCTAAGATTAGAATAATCAACAGGTTTACCTGACCAAACTTCTTCTGGAATGTTGTTGTCAAGTGATCTGTTAGGGGAGCGGTTTATCAAATAACATGCTGTCATTGCCACTTCAGCCCAAAAACCCTTTCCCAAGCCAGAATGAGAGAGCATGCAACGAACTCTCTCCAGAATAGTTCTGTTCATTCTTTCTGCAACTCCATTTTGCTGTGTAGTACCTGGAATTGTGTGGTGCCTCGCAATACCTTCCTTCTTGCAGAAATCATTGAATTCATTTGAACAAAACTCAAGACCATTGTCAGTTCTCAATCTTTTGACCTTTTTACTTGTCTGGTTCTCAACTAAAATTTTCCATTCTTTAAATTTGGAAAATGCTTCACTTTTGTTTTTGAGAAAATAAACCCAGAGTTTTCTTGAGAAATCATCAATAATGGTCAACATATAAAAATGTCCTCCCTTGGAAGGAATTCGAGAGGGACCCCAAAGGTCTGAATGAATGTAATCCAAAGTACCTTTAGTTCGATGAATGGCTTTAGAAAAGCTAACCTTTTTCAGCTTACAAAAAATGCAATGTTCGCAGAAATCAACTTTGTCGGTACAATGGTTTCCAAGATGACCTCTCTTGTTAAGGACGTACATTCCCTTCTCGCTCATGTGGCCCAATCTCATGTGCCACAACTTTGTATTGTCATTGTTGGAAGAGGCAATAGCTATAGAACCTATAACAGTAGAACCATGCGAAACATACAAACTACCATACCGATTTGCCTTTAGCAACACAAGAGCACCTTTCGACAACTTTAAAACTCCACCTTCAGCTGAGTACCTACACCCAAATGACTCAAGGGTGCCTAAAGAAATGAGACTTCTTTTAAAATCGGGGACATGTCTGACACCAGTTAGAGTTCTGACAACTCCATCATGTGTCTTAATTTTGATTGTACCTTTACCGACAACTTTGCATGCAGCATCATTGCCCATCAACAAAAAACCACCATTAACTGGTTCATAGGTGGTAAACCAGTCTCTGTTAGGAGACATATGAAATGTACAACCAGAATCAAGAATCCAATCATTTTTAGACCTATGCACGGTGTCAGTAGCTACTAGTAACTCCCCATCAGAGTGTGTTTCAACAATACTAGCTTCAGCATGGTTTTCGGGTTGGTTAATACCCTTACCCTTATCCTCTCTTTCTTGCCTATTTTTCAACTTATAGCAATCAGAGATCTCATGGTATTTCTTCTTGCAATAACAACAAAACTTAGAGTTTTTACCTCTAGATTTGGACCTGGACTTGTTCTTACTGTTATTACCTCGTTCTTGACTCCTCCCTCTAACAAATAATCCCTCAGCCGAATTTTCATAATGAATTTTGGTATCAAACTTTTCTTTAGATAAAAGATGGGATTTGACATCTTCAAAATATAAGGTAACATAATTACCATATAACATGATTTCCTTAAAATGTCTATATGAGGGTGGTAGTGAGACAATAAGTAGCACGGCTTTATTCTCATCATCAATTTTAACGTCATGGTTCTCCAAATCAATTACTATGGAATTGAATTCATCTAAATGAGTTTGGATAGGAGTACCTTCAGACATGCGGAGTGAGAAAAGACGTTCCTTCAAGCGGAGCTTGTTTGCTAGACTCTTGGTCATGTAAAGGGACTCCAATTTACCCCATATGCTCGCAGCCGACTTTTCGTTGATGACCTCGCGCAACACCTCACGGGACAAACACAATTGAATAATGGACAACACCTTTTCGTCCATCTCTACCCATTGCTCCTCCATCATACTCTTTGGCCTGTTTAGTTTGCCTTCCAAAACTTTCTTCAGACCATTTTGGGTGAGAATGGCTTGCATCTGGACACACCAAATAGCGAAGCTAATTTTACCGTCAAACTTCTCTATATCAAATTTGGTAGACATGGTGAATAAGACCACTCTGGCTCTGATGCCAGATTGTTGTGGTACCAGAGTGCGGAAGCTTATAAATTCCACCAACGATATAGAGAAATTAATAAAGACAGTAAAAATGAACACCGAGAATTTTAAGGTGGAAAAAACCTCCGTAAATAGAGGTAAAAAACCACCGGCGAGAGAGCCAAAATTTCCACTATAATGGTATTGGGAGTACAAGAAATTCCTCAACTACTTGTAAAACAAATCTCTACGGGTTTATACTCGTACCCAAATGAAAAGTAGAGAATACAAGTGAAATGAAAAATGAGGAATATGGGAGAAGTGTTTGTGATTGTGTGTAATGTGTAAAATGTATTGGATGGAATGATCTTGAGAGGTAAGTGCAAAACTTATTTATAGGCAAGATTTGTGCTTGATCAATGATCTAAGCACTTAGATCATCAAATGTGAACATAAGCTAATGCAATATGGAAAATGTGTGAAATGAGTAAAATGGTGAAGAAACCATTTTGGACAAAAAATGGTCACACATCCACAGGCCAACACTAGCTAGTACTCTAATCTAATCATAGAAGACTTTCAAGGAACGAATCATCTTCCAGAGTATTTTTTAAATTATATTTATTATATGTTTTAAAATTAATTTATAGTGAATAATAAATGTTTAAAAGTTCCATAAAATTATATTGGAAGCTGGTTGATCAGCCGGAGCGGCAGAAGGTTTCATTGCAGCATTTACAATCTAGGAATCTCACATAGCTCCGTAGAAAGCCCGATCTCTATTATGTTGCGGAGGATTTGATCGAATATCACATGTTAGATCGAATTATTCTTAAAGGACCTAGGAATGACGTAAAAAAAGGCTCAGTAATTCTTATCTCAAGAGCCACTAACATGCTGGATATTGAATTGTGTGGCAGCCATGCAAATGTTGGGAGGAGTAAAGAATGAAAAATTAAGAGAAGAAGAGAGTGGCCTGGCGTTCGCCATGGTCTTTCGATCGGAGCTTGGTCATTCTTCGTCCAATTCTACAAGGCCAGGATCCGTTGGAAGTCGATCTTGATCTGTGTGATTTTTACGTTCATGTCACTAGCCTACCTTTGGGTGGAGCTTCTAGTGAAATTCCTAGCATTATTGGAGGCTCGATGGGTAGTTTTGTTGCTTGGGATAAAGAAGCGTACAAGAATCTGCTAGGCACTTCGATGCGAATTCGGGTTTGTTTGAATATTACGAAGCCTCTGCTGCGTTTTCTGCATATGGAGGGACCAAACAAGAAACCAATTCGACTTTCATTGACCAAATTTATGCTATTACTGTGGAGTTTTGGGACATATTGTCAAAGATTGTGGATCGTGTTTGCATTTGGTGGGCGACTCGGATACCATCGATGAGTCAAAGCGTGTTTTGAATACGGGATTGGCTCCGAGCATCTACGACATCTCAGTCTAGCAAGATACTTGGCAGGCCGAACTTGATCAATTTTCAGGTTTCAGGGAACTCTTCCGGTGGACAGTCGACGAGTAGGGGCATTTTGGGTGTTTCGCCTGGATATGGTTATGGCAGTTCGCAAAGCTTGGGACAAACGTCTAATTTTGGTAAAGATTTGAATCAGTGTGATCCTAGCAATCCGTTAAGTCCAGAATTGTTAAGTGCAGCTAATAATGGTGTCCCTGATTCTAGGGATATAAATTCGGTTCCTATTTCTAAGGAATTGATTTTGTTTGACCCAATTAATGCTCAGCAGAATATTCCTACGACATGTGATATGGAGTTGGATCAGCAGCACACTAAGGTATTTGGGCCGCTCCACATATCCGTTCCCTCTTCGGCCCAACCTGCAATTCCTTCCCTAGCCCATCCATATACCCCAATTGCCAATGCACTCATTTCCCTCAACAAAACTCCACATACAGCCAACCCATACCCGTTCTATAATTTTAGCCTTAGCCCAAATTTGAGTAGTCCAGTCCTGTCACATCCCATTGTAGAAGGCGTGCCCTCACTACAAGAAAGCCTGTTAATAGCCACGGAAATATAGCGACGGATTCTATCCGTCACTAGCTAGCGATGAATCGCTAGCTCTAGCGACGGATAGATTATCCATCGCTAGGTTTAACGACGGATAAGTCTATCCGTCGTTAAACATAACGACGGATGGGCTTATCCGTCTTTAGAACTAGCGACGGATAATCTATCCGTCGCTAGATTCGTTGACCAAGAAATAAAAAAATGGGAAAATAAATTTAAAAAAAAAACTGAAACTCTAGCGACGGATAGTCTATCCGTCGCTAGAGTTTCAGTTTTTTACGGGAAGCAGAATGCTTCCTTCCCCATTTTTTCTTCTTCCTCATTCTTCTTCCTTTCTTCTCCCCATTTCGGCCAAAGCCATTCCGGTCCAAATCTCAATCATTTTGTCCATTCTTCGTGTACATTCGAAACTCGTGAATCAAGGAGGTCAATTCTGCCGTCAATTTCAAATTCCATCCGCTCATTTCTCCGGATTCGAAGGTAAACCCTAATTTTTTATATTTGGTGATTTTGTTAATTTGGACTAATTTGAACAATTGAATGTAAATGGAGAGTATATAGTACTTAGTTTAGATGTAATTAGGTAATGTTTTACCTTTGAGATGTGCAATTGATATATATTGATTGTGAATTTGAATTTTTAGTATAGTGTTAGTATGTTTGTAAGTATGTTGGACTTTTAATTAATTTTATATTGGTGTATATTTAGTAAAATTATGAAGATTTAGTACCTCGTTTTGAAACCCTAACTTTTTGACATCACCCGAAAATTTAGTTAATTTAGACTAATTTAAGCAATTGTAATTGTATGTTTACTAGCTAGTTAATTAACTTTGAGATGTGAAATTGTTTGAATTGTTAATTAGTATAATGTTAAGTATGTCGTAGTTTTGATTTAAGTATGTTAATTAAGATTTGCAATTGTTTCATTTGATAAATTTATACATGTACTAGATTATAAATTATGAGAATTTAATTAATGAAGTGTGTTGATATAATTTGGTGATTACATTCATAAAATGCATGTAATTTATAATTTATAAATTCGTATTAAAGGGTTGGAATGTTTTATTTGTAATGGGAATTTTGGTAAGAGACAAAAACTTTATAACATGCAAGAAATGGGAAAATGGGAATCGAGTTGAAAAAATACGATCTAAGCAATTCAAACGTGTCAGGTTATATAATCATCCAATGAACATCGATCGTTCATGGATGTACCAAAGGATAGTTTATGGCAGAGTTTTACCTAGTTTTGCGGAAGGGGTTGATGCCTTCGTTACATTTGCACTGACACAGACTAATTGTTTGAGTGGGAGGATGATGAAGTGCCCTTGCACCTAGTATAAATGTAGAAATAAGCAACTTTTACCTCCAGAAACGGTAGTGGAACACTTGAAACGTAAGGGGTTTGTAGCTGAGTATGACGTATGGACTTCTCATGGTGAGACATACAAGCCGTTCATGAATTATGAGAATTTGGGGAAGCGTAAAAGAAAACAGGAAACTGTGATGGGAAGTACTCAAAATACTTCTACATCTGATGCTAATAATGATCATGAACGGGTTGAGCAAATGGTATATGATATTGCGGGTCCAGAGTTCATGGACACCAGGGAGCCAAGAATCGAGGGGATGCGGAGGAGCCTCCGAATCCTGAGGATCAGGTCTTCTTCGACTTGATGGAATCCGCAAAGAAGCCGGTTTATCCGGGGTGTAAGCACACCGAATTGTCATTGTTGGCTCGGCTAATGAGTTGTAAGGCTAATGGCCAACAATCTGAATCGAGCTTCAATGAATGGGTACAAGTAATGTCGGAGCTTTGTCCAGAACCAAACCTAGTTCCCACCAACTTTTACCAGGCGAAGAAAAAGATGCGAGTGATGGGGTTGCCCATGGAAACCATAGATTGTTGTGAGGGTATGTGCATGATTTATTGGGAGGAGGATAAAGATCTACTGAAGTGCAAGTTCTGTGGTAAGGACCGGTACAAGCGTTACAAGGACCGGTCCATAGACGCGGATGATGAGTTGTTTGATCTGCACGAGGACCAATATGTAGACTTAGAGGATGGCGATAACGGTATATTATGTGTATTATAACTAGTTAGTAGTTAGTAACACTTGAGTATTTATGTTCTGCATGCAAAATGGTTACATGTGTTATTATAATTTGTTCTATATTATAAGTCGTACTAACACATTTTATTGTGTTTGTTACATGTTTTTGCAGATGCCGCGACAGAGACGATTTATCCCCACGCCACGCGCATGATACTCCCCAGGTCGAGACAGGTCAGTGGGGGTGAGGGCTCTGGTAGTCAGAGCAGCATGTCTCGAATTCTTGAGACCCCACCAGCAGGTCATAGCAGCAGGGGCTCTACCAGTCAGCCCGGGCACAGACAGGAGGAGGAGGACGATTGTCCATACCTCGAGTGGGATGCACAGAATCCCAACTTTACATGGGACGGGTTGCCGGTGATTTTTCCTTTGGGTCCTGCAAGTAAGTATTATACATTCTTCTTAAATATGTAAAACATAACTTATGATAGTTGACAAGTATAAATTGTTGTACTAAAGTAATTAATATTTGTTTCTTGTATCTTATACATTGACAACAGTTTATGGCCTCGGGAGGTCCATAATAAACTCGGTAACATCATTCGGAGCAGGAGAGAGCCACCGGGGAAGGGTGGTGAGTGTTGGTCTCACATTTCGGACCACATGAGGGCCGAGTACTTTGATGAGCTGTGGGTAAGTTAAAATATGACATTCCTTTATTTGTTATTATAATCGTTGTTTTAATATGAGTGGTATGTTAGCCACTGTATGTGAGTGGTATGTTAGCCACTTTATTTGGGTGATATGTTAGTCACCATTGTTTTAGTAAAATTTAGGACAATGTGAGTGGTATGTTAGCCACTATATGTGAGTGGTATGTTAGCCACATTGTTTGGGTGATATGTTAGTCACCATTTATGTTATGTTGTTGTATCTTATTAAATTGTTGTAACATGGTGACGTTATATATATTGACTTTGGATGTTGTATGAAATTGGGAATATAGAAGGAGTACTTCATTCCCAGCAGATTGATCCGCCAGATATGGCGTGTTTACGAGACCGTGGGGTCTAAATTATACAAGGATATGGTCTGTACTTGGAAAGGAATTTGGGATCGGAAAGGCCCAATGCCTCCACAGGTTGATGCAGAGGAGTGGGCCCTTTGGGATGCCTACTCGGCTCGAACTGATGTCGAGAATAATGCCTACATCAACAAATAGAACTGCGTCTCGATCGAGACATGAGAAAGGCCGTTCACCACCTTGGGAGGTGATCTACTGTCACTGATTATTATAAATCGGTAAGTATATATATGTTTTTTTTTTAAATCTAGCATTACGTGTATGTATTATGTCTCTGCTCTATTACTTGTGAGATGATAAATGGTTGACTATATATATTGTTCAGATGTCACGGAAATCCAAGTATGACATCTTCAGAAAGGCCAAGCTGGAGGACGGGATATGGACTGGCTCCAAGGCAGCGCCACTTGTTGAGTATAACAAGAACAATCGTCTTCTTCGTTCTCACCAACAAACACAACGAAACAATCAATCGAACAACAAAGAAATCAACACGAGAAAACCAAGCTTGAATCAATTGAATTTGATTAAGAACAAGCTAAAACCGATAAACCGCAACCTATCAATTATCACAATCGAATTGGATATAGAAACGGTTACAAAGATTGAAAATTGATGATGAAATCGTGTTGTGCTAGCTCTACAAATCAACTGGTGATGATCAATTTATAGTAGAAGAAGAAACCGCCTTGCAATTTGATCAGATTTCCTTCCGCAGTTTGCCTTGCTCTGTTTTCTTTACTTCCGTTATAAGCTAACGGTTTCTAACTGCCAGAAATCATCTCCACCGTTGATGTTCCCAGATTTAATCTCAGCCGTCCAAATCTATTTGAGCTACAAAACCAACATATTACAAAATGATCAGTGAGTAAAGAGAAGAAGACTAGCTAGGTTATATAGGCGCTAACTAAATTAACCGCCTAAGTACAAGTCATACAGCTTGATGTACAATCTATTACAAGGCGTGGTACAATTTAAACTTGTATCTGAAATTCACGTTTTTACTGAAGGAATGAAACGCCTTGCTTTTCTTCAATTGTGTATCTGTTGTTCTTCTATAAAACTTGCTCCACTGTGCATTAATCCTTACATATATAGTAGTATGAGATTATTTCGAAATTTATTAGGTGAACTTTCAAATTATTAAAAATATTATATATAAAGCTTATTATTTGTAAATCTTCGCCAGGGGGCGAACGCCCTACTATGCAACACCTAAACGACTTCGTATAGCAATGAATCCCTAATTACAAATCACCAATTCGCAACAATCAAAGCAATAACCAAAACAAAAGTCTGCATGCTTCGACTCGCCATCATCAGGCTACTGCACGGGGGGATCAATCGCACTATACTAATCAAGAAGGAGTTACATATACAAGATACGTTGCCAAATCCTGCAACGATGCTCGAACTGTCTGGTCTTTCTCATAACTCACTATAGTTGAGTTCGGAACGAAGGGAGCATATTTTTCAACCAATAAAAGGAACAATATACACCCACCTCAGAAACACCATCGTCCATTGACGGAACCTAAGATTTTTGGTTTGGGAATTAATGTAGTTATTTACGTCTTGCATTTAGTAAAATTAGTACTGCGTTCAGTTCGATTCCTTTGTATACGTTAATTCAATTTATGAGAATTACCCAATAGTATTCTGGGCCCAAACCCTAGCCCAGTTCTATATCTCAACCCAGTCTCTTCTATTACTTAATTGGCCTCCTCTGATTTAAGTAGGCTAGCTTCATTGGGCCCAAAACGCTTGTTGAATTTACACAAAGTCTTGAAAGAGACGTGCATTAGTGAGAGACCTGAGAGACGGATTGATGTTCTTAAATATATGTATAATGTTTTAAACAATATCAGTAATGTTTTATTATGTACATTTATATCATTTTTTATGTACATGTATATCATCGCTATTATTAGTAAAATCTCAAAATTTTTATGATATAACTGTAATGTTTGTCCGTCTCATTTAGTCTTTCCATAAAACTGTCTCTCATAATATCTATTTATGAATTTATGAAGTAAAACCAACTTCCTGCTTAATTAATATGGAGAGTAATCGGGTAACTAGCTCTACTTTTTATTAAATAAAAAAAAAGACCTTTTCACTTACATTGTTAAAACTGTATAAATATCTTATAAAAATGTTAAAACTGTATAACATTATATATACAGTCTATAACTGATCTTTTTAATATAGTTAGGTTGTACTCCCTCCGTCCCGCAGAACTTCATACATTTGTCACTTTTAGTCGTCTCACAGAATTTCATACATTACCAAAAAATGAAATTACCCCACACTCAACAAATAATAAACAATCTCAACTTTACTCTCAAATTACACCTTTTACCACCAAAATCACACTTTTTTCCACATTTTCTATATATTCTATCATTACTTTAATTTTTCGCATAAAACTGCATGTTAACCCTAATGTATGCAGTTTTCCAGAACGGAGGGAGTATATATCTACATTAATATTCCTCCTTCATGTCCATGGTTCAAATCGATAGAGTCCGCGTGTTTGGCTATCGACTCAAGTTGAGTTTGTAAATTTTTCGTATTTGTTTATCCACTCTACATTATACTACTCGAGTTGAGTCACTATTCATCAACTCAGAACTTTAGTGTTGAGTCACTATTCATCAACTCAGAATTTCAACTAAAGTTGAATTTTGAGTCGATTTCCAAAACTTACAAGTATTTCTCAAGCATTAAGGTGTGCAATCCCTTTTGCATTGTCATAAACTAGAACGCATATTGCAGATATTTGCCCTGTAGGCTAATCTTACATTCTGAATCGAGCACAATTTTTTTTACTCATAGCAAGGTTAGTTGGGTAAACCAGTCAATCAATCCTGTACAAAACTACCATCTACTTTTACACATAATCTCCACCAGAACAAAATTTTGTGGACTAACAACTCTACCTGGTCATTCCATTACCAGGCTTCTTGCATATACGACTTGACCCCCCGATAGTCGATGTACAGTTGGGGTACCAGCCGCAGCATCCACATGTGATCACACGCATAACTAAACGCCTCTTGGGCACACAGACACAAACTATCAATGGCCTCAAACTATGGTGAGGACAAAATGAGGCGATTTGAAACATGGGCGGTGAACGAAACTTCCCTTTCTCCGGTGTTCGTGTCATGTGATGCTTTGATGCGTTGTACCTATGTGCTTACATTATACTGTACACACACTTTAATGCACCTGGCTCTTTGCTTGACAAGACAACTATGTCGATCCGTCTGACCAACAATCCAACATACCATAAAAGAGACCATCCACCAACTGTTTGCCTCTCTTGAATATTAACCACCAGAACAGATCACACGAGCCCCACCTCGTTGAATAAGCGACCAGCTTCCCTCATCTGATGCAACTGGTGTATGTCAACATCATTGGAGCAAGCTTGGTCCTTCAATTTAGGCCGAGATGGCATCTGTATCACCAGATATGAAACTGTTCCATGCCATTCCTTTCACCTCCCGGAAATTGAATAATTTCATGAACAAACAAATGAAAGAATCATATGAATAGAAAGCACAGCAGTCGAATAGGCAAACCATTTGACTCAGCCAACTCTAGCCCGTTCCTTTGATCATCAAAAGTGGAACCATATCCTTAAAATGACCCCATAATTTAATGGATCGGGGTCTAGCCAGCCTTGCACCATGCTGCAGCATTTATCAACAGTGGAAGATCTCTTTCAAAAGGAAGCCTTTCACTGAACAGAACATATACAACTGTAGGACTTAATGATCAGTCGCCTGTCTCAAAGGGGAACCGGTAGTCCATAATTGTGGAACGACCTTATCCGTCCATCCCAGCTTGCAGTAACAATGACAAGTCCCCATGCATGAGAATTGGATGAACTCTTGCAAGAATTCTTGAAAAGTTTGTACTGAGATTTACCCATGAGGGATGTCCGTCCCCACGGGCTTGAGGCCGGAAGCTTTTCTTCAGGCCAAGTCGCAGAACCTTTACAGTTGGAGTCCAAATACTCTTGGGTTAATGAAAAACAAGAGGACGACGAGAACGGCAATGGATTATTTGAACTCTTGTGGACCGTCCTTGATTTTAAGCCAGACCACGGTATGGCAACAGATGCATCAGACGAGAAACACTCAAAGGACTTGTGGACCTTTGGATGTGAAAACGAAGAGTCATCATCACCATTGTAGTTCCATATATACACGTTCGAATCTTCTGATGCTGAGACAATGTGTTTCCCATCTGATGTTAATGAGGCCGATATTTGGTTCCCCGTGCTTCGCAGGCCTATAAGCGGATGATCAAGCATAAATTAGACAAGCAGTTGAAATAAGTAGCGTATCCTAAAGATAAATTCTCAAATACAGAAATCATGAAAAGGCATTTACTTCTTACCCTTGTATTTTCCAACTACATTCACTCCATCTAAAATTCTGACTTGTGAATCAGCACAAGTAACCAGTACTTTGCTTGTATCTTGTGGTAAAAACTGCATCCATATAGAATAAAAACTCAATTTTTGAATCTTACATTAAAGATAACAAAGAGGACCAAATTCCATGAAGGCAATAATCAGTTACCTGAAAGCCAGTTATCCTTTTGCAAGGTGATTTCTTTTTGCCGGCTAAGCACATTTGAGTTTCCAATTGCATGTGATCATCTGATACAGGCACCATATATAATGGGTTAATCAATGGTGTACAACCTTAAAAGATACACAAGATGGCATATATGCAGAGTATTTACAATAATGAGCACTTTAGTGGCAAAAAAACTCATAATCAACAAGAGTGAACATTTACCTGATAAGTTAAAAAACCGAAAAGTTCCATTGATAGAGCCAATGATACCACCCTGTATACCCAGTCAAGTTAAAGTTGAGCTCATAAAAAATAGATTTTCGGAAGCTGTAAATTAGCTAGGTAAATGGCACAACGCCATACCTTTCCATCAGGGCGATAAGAGACAGCAGTGATTATGTCCTTTGTTTCACTCCAGTCAACTACTTGACAACCACCAATTGCCCAGATTCGAACCTTCCCGTCTATTGAACCAGTGATGAAGTAATCATCGCTCACGGGGTTAAACTGAACACATGTAACTGCATAAATTTAAGCATATATTTAGTCAAGGAAATCATTTACTGAACCAATTTACTTTGAAGTTCAAAACATACCGTAATCACTGTGTGAGAAGACCTTTAGGCATTGCTCTACTCCAACTCGCCACAACCGAACAGTTTTATCAACCGAAGACGAAAGAAGACGCTGCAAGAATACGAGTTGAAATTATAGTCCAATATAACAAATATCAAGAGGTAACAGCGTGTATAAACATGAAACTTACATAATCCTTTGACCACGAAAGATCCAATATCTCTCCATCATGACCTTGGAACTCGTGCAGGGGCTTCTCAAGAATACGGAAAACCTTTGGAGGGAAGACAATACAAGCTGAATCCGGTGTCTTTTTCAGAGACCTCGATTTGTAAACATCATCTTTCTCCACCGCTAGAGGCCCCAATTCTGAAAGTTGATTAACCGAAAAGTAGACACAAGATGGATCAACCTCTGGAATATCGCAAGTATCCGATCTCTCTTCCTCCACGACTTGCCAGATTCTCACAACCTTGTCTTCACCAGCACTCGCCAAGTATTGTCCATCAAGACTAAATTTCATTGTCAAAATCGACCCCTCGTGAGCTTGAATATCCTGCCCTGTAAAAAGAGCCGATAGTTCCTTCGACTTTCTCTTGAATTGGCGAACCGCTACCCTCTGGTTTCTTCTTCCCTGAATGTTTTCCTCCAATCCCACATTATCATCTTTCACTTTCCTGCTCGTCATACAAGTCACGGAACGCAATTTACTCAGCAACCTCGCCTTCAATCTAGCCGCTGCTCTCGGTGTATCACAATTAAAATCATTTTCCCTCCTCCTGCCCGTGTCACAGTTTTCAAATTCGCCATTAGTTGACGAAACAACTCGAATCCTTCCTAACGGGTGATTTTCCACCTCTCTTTCATCACATTCACGTGGACTACTACAATTTCTATCATTACTTCTTAATTCCACCTCTCCCGACAGATACAAATCATCAGTAGTCCAACTGGACGCAGAAGAACGGCTCGAAGAGAATTCATCTTCGATGCCTGAGGTCCTCAGCACAGCCCCACTAGTTTCGAAAACTCTTTCGATACTTTCACTTTTCGACATATTCAAGTCCAACCCCATCAATCTATCAAACTTCCTCCGGCGCTCACCAACACTCTGAGGTGGCCTAATCCACACATCATACTCCAAATCTCTCATGGTTTCAGAAACTGAATCAGGCTCTTCTTGAATATGATCAAGGGCGTCGAAAAACCGAGATTCGTCGCCAAAGATATCCATTGTTGGAAGCTTGAGCTCAACCCATGAACAAAAAACTGCAGCCACACAACATGAAACAAAGGGAAGTTTATGAGTTGAAGCCTAAGGCAATGTGTCAATATCTCTCAATGGACAGGATAAATTGGAACCACATAACAACACGATACAGAGGGAAGTTTATAAGGCAATGTGCTTAGACATTTGCTCTTAATAAAAAAAACAATCTACAGAACAAAGAGAGAAGAGAACATATTAAACAAAGCCTGGGAAATCGAGTTGCAGCTAAAAAGGCTTAAAAATAAAGAAATGACATAATATCCAGTACAGCAAGAACATACTAACATAAAACAATTGGAGCTACTGAATAAATACAGCTAGAGATCCAACATGGATCCCAATCCACACGCACTGAACCTAGTCTATTGAAATAAACAAGTACCCAGAATTAAAAATTAGAAGACAAATTAATCTTTTCAGCTTAGTTTAATTCAAAACACTGCCTTGCCTAGGAAACACAAACAAAGATTGAATTTTTATTGAAGCAGAGACAGAACCCACAAAAAATTCAGGATAGAGGAATGAAAACCCCGTTACCAAGATAACGAACGACCTAAATCACATACTATTAGATTTCGATTTCCAAGCAACGAGTAAAATCATTGAAAGCAAGAACCGAGAATTGGGCAAGAATTGAGATTCATGAACATGAGGAAATAAAATTTCAATTCAATTGAACGAGGAAGATATTCTCACATGGTGTTTTGATTGATTGAGTGGAAATGAGAATGGAAATTGGCGCAGAGAGATCGAGGGGAGAGAGAGAGAGAGAGAGAGAAGGAGAAGAAGAGGGTATGTTATGTATGGGTGTGTGAAGAAAGGGAGAGTGAAGAATAAAAAAGTGGGAGATAGGAGCAAAGTGTAATTAAAGGAATGTACAGGGACTGGATTATTATAAATGGTAAACTAATAATGGAAAATGTGGAAAGGCAAAAATTCCTTGATATCCGTGAATGGATGGCTCGGGAAACAAGATTAATAACGCCTATTTCTTCATCTATTTTTTCTCTTATGCTTCATTTGGTTCTAGAAAAAATGGGGGAAAAGAAAAAAATAAGGGAAAATAAAATTTTCCTAAAAATGTGAGTGAAAAGTAACTTTTCTTATTTTGTGAAAATAGATGTATTTTGTATAAATTTTGATGAATTTTTCAGGATTTCCTGAGAACTACCAAATGGTGGAAAACAATATTTTCCCCTATTTTTTTTTCTTTTTCCCCATTTTCCCTCAAACCAAATGAAGTCTTAATTAAGATACAAAAGTATTATGAATTTTGACATAAAACATGCTTCCTCCCTCCCAATTTTCGGGTCTGAACACAAGTTTTAAGAGAATAGTAAAAAATGTAGGAGAAATTGTGATAAAATAGAAAATAGAGTGAATAAAGTGCAATAGATAGTGAATAAGGCATCGGAAAAAAATTTCCACTTAAGGGGCGTCGTAAAATGGAATGCAGAAGTTGAAATTGACACGGAAGAAGTATTATACTACTGGTTACAAACATCACATTTTTTAAATGCAATTATGATACGAGTATATTAAACATAAATATTAATAGCTAAATACGTATGAAGTATGTGATATTGGTTTGGTCTCCTCCCACTGAACATAAAGTCATAAATTCTCTCTTTTTTTTTTTTCATGGTTATTTTTTTTATATATAAGTTAGAAGAAACAAAATACGCATCAGTGGACCAGCTGATTAACGTAGCATCATATTCAATTTGGTCAGCTAATTTATTGTCATCGTCTTATATGAAAACTGGCTAGAAAATAGTGTAATAATGGATAAATCATGCCATGGTATAAGTAAATTTTAAATACCATTACAAAAATACTCCTTAATGACCAGGGTTCAACTTTACTTAATTCAAACATGTTCATTAATATGTACTCAAATTCAGGGGCGGAACCAGGAGGGGAGCATAAGGGGACGTTCGCCCCATCTAAAATTTGGAAAATAAAAATTTTATATGTAATATTTTCGTTAAATTATGATTTTGCCCCCCCCCCCCCCCCACTCAACCCGTAAAATAACGTCATATACATCATTTCGTCCCACCAAAGTTTGAATCCTAAGTCCGCCGCTGCTCAGATTAGTATTGTTCCCGTGTAGGTGGTACATAAACCCTATCAAACCTCACCCGTAAAACTTTTCGAACATGTGAGTTTGAATGAACATTAGTGATCGGTAATGTCATATATTTACAAATTTGATTAGTTTGTGGGTGAGTTTTATTCCAATATTATTTAGGATAGGATATATATAGACCAAAATTTATTTTGTTTCAGGAGTGGATTTTTTAAGATCAATAATGTTGTATTGGATGGTAGTTGAGTGGTAGATTACGTATGGGGTAAACGTAACATTTTCTATAGTGATTAAGTCAAATTTGACCAGCTAATTTAAAAGAAGAAAATTATTTTGATAAAATTTTCTCCATTGACTTTGTCAACGTTTAGATTTGGACCACCACCTTTGTCCGGAAATGGATTACTCATGCTACTTTTACACTTGTTGAGATCGTGTAGTACTGTAGAACGCCATCTAATACGTATTCACATCAGGTACACAATGTCAAATATACACTATCTATTTTTCAAGAGAAATAATGCATACTACGTGGTTCCTTCACTATATTTGTAGTATTAATTTCATATTATATATAATAATTTTGTCATGTTTTCAGACGTGTGCACGATACAAATAGCCGAGCCATCAGACTTTTTGTGGGTGACTCTTCCAACAGTGTTTTTTACATTCATATGGCTCGAACATGAGATTCTACTTAAGTGAACTCAAGTCCCTCACCACTCGATCAATCCAACAACCATTGGTAAGTAGCACACCAGATTAATGCAATGATATATTAGAGTACCTCTAACGGGGAACCGTCCTTGTATATTGAATAAAATGAATTAACAAACATTATAAGTGCAGTCATTGACATTATATATTTTTATTAATAGCCTGAGAAAACCCCTGTATGGCTTCTTCGATTTCTCGATAAAGAGAAATATGACCAACAGTGGTTGATTTTTTGGGATTTTTTGTGCGAATACGCATGGCGTACTCCTCCTGTTCGAATCGGGGTTAAACCAAACCTCTCCTCAGGAGGATAGATGGGGCGATTCGGGTGAGATCCAATGTAGATTCAACATCGTGCATAGCACATAAATAAAAATGTTGATTCGTTATTTGTAAACATTATACTATATTTAAAAATATTAGTCCGTTTCTCATATTATGGTAAGTATCTTGGAATAATTGGCGAATATATTCTTGAGATTAATTTGTTCCTCGCAAAAAAATGGTGTTTAGAAGAACGTGTCAGAATATATTCTTGAGATTAATTTGTTCCTCGAAAAAAAATGGTGTTTGGAAGAATACATGACACATGAGAGTAGTCAACTGCATGATCTATTTTTGACTCATCTTCTTTGGTTGGGCATGATAGACACGTACACTTGCACAAATTTTTTGGGTGGAAGCTGGATATTAAGTCAAAAATAAATAATATATCAAAGGATTTAATCTGCAAAAAGGAAAAGACAAGTGAAGTTTCAAGAGCAAGCTTATTAATTAGCAAAAAAATACTATATTCATCAACCAAAAAGTTTTTGTCATATACGATTATGGTCTAAATTGAAGGCTGCATAGCTTCAAAGGAGCGGACCTTTTTTTAATTGTGTGGACTGGTGTATCTAACAATCTCATGGTTCAGCATCATACAATCTGATACTACTATTTGGGTGGGTCATCAATATAATGCATGAGCATAACTTTTACGAATTTATTTTTAAATTGTCCAAACCAAACGACTCCATATATTACTAACATATTACCAAGTATAATCCCACTCTCTCAGACTATTGTAGCCAGATTCTTCAACCTTCGTTGATTCAGATTCAATTCTACTTAATTATATTTTATCTACAATTCACCAGCTTCTTGATTCGATTCAAGAATTTCATTGAATAGAATCTGTTCTATAAGAGAGAATTAATCCATAAAAATTGGATACTTGTGCAAAGATCCCTCTTGGATTTTCGAATCGCCATTTGGATCTATGAGCATTTGAGATTTTGAGGAGGTATTTTGGAACTCATTAGTCATTATGAAACTTCCATATGGAAACTCCCACATGAATTAACGTGCATGAAATCTAGTTTTACACAAGTGGCCAAACTTTTATTAAAGCTGAAAATGAGTTTTTGACGTGTTATCATCATCCTATCCAAAACTCATGAGTTATAATGTATTACGAAATTATTATTTATATATATAGACATATTTTTTCCAGCATAGTATATAAGATCAGATGTACAGAGGAGTATATAGGGAGTAGTATTGAACAGTGGAAAAATATAATACTTGGCTGAGGGATGGGCTTGTGCATGTAGATTGGTATACAGTCCCGACAAGTGAGTAATGTAAGTTCCAAAATCCCCAGAATTTGTTATCTTACGTTGTCACAGGTAAATTTTCCACATAACCAAATCTAGTGAAAACAATATTTTTATATTTTTATTTTTAATATAGAATTCTCATACTGACATTATATATATCTGTGTCTCATTCTTCAGGTTTTAGGAGATATGGCTGTCATCTCATTGCCTTCCCTTCCCTATGTGACTGTGACTATCTCCATACTCCAATTATACACATATTTGATCATTTAAATAAACTATATTTCCCAACGAACCAAAGATATTCACTTCTAATCCGTCAATAAAATGGTATTACATGTTGAATTGTGTTTGGGTCGGGTTAAGGTCACTCTTTAATCACATTAGAGAGTACTCTTAGGATGCGGAATGCAATTTTTTTGTTTATATAAAGTACAATAGCGCAGTTGAGTGGTGGCAAGATTGCGGAGCGAATCTCACGTCTTTTGTATAAACCAATTCAATGTTAGGAATATAGGCGATATAGACCTAGAAAAGCGTTTTAATCGAAGAATAAATTTTTAAAAAAAGAAGAAGAAGAAGCAGCTATTTAAAAGTAGTAATTGAAGGTTATATAAGTAGACCGCCACTCCCACATAATTTTGCGTGATTTTAAAAGCAAATTTGTGTGGGCACCAGCCTAAATCGAACAATACCATACGAGTGTGATGTGTGTGCCCTAGTCATGTTGAAATGGTCGATCTCGATTAATTAATGATTGGGTTGTTACATATGTTGCTTTGAAGAAGAGCAGCATGTTAAAATATTATCTCATAAACACGTTTTGTACTATTGGAACTCGTGTAAGGTTTGAGTTAAAATTTTGGCAGATTCAAATTTATACTCTAGGCCCCGAGCATAATTAATTGCACATACATCCCTACTTCAATTCTATGTTTTTTTTTTCCTTTCAAATTAACAAAAAGAGATTTAACTTATTGATGAAACTTCCAACAAACCAAAACATTACACGAACTTCAAACTATTAGATTACCTCCCTATACTTCGATTCCATTATGTCTCGGACAGGTGTTAGTAAAAGTGTGTCCTAAGGTAGAGTGACAAAATGATAAAAGTGTTAGGTAGTTCGTGGTGAAAACACTTTAATTTGTCCTCCGAGGTAATTACCAATCAAGACAAAGGGTTAACGAAGTCAAAAGTCATTACGGACTTTGTTTCCTAATAATCTAACAGCTTCAACCGGCTTTTACCACCACAAACTATATTTTAACAATTCTTGACATTTGTAGTTCCATACTTTCCCGACCTAATCATCACATCTTCAAGTGTTAAGTACAGACAAATCTAAAGACTTAAATTAGAGATTTTGTCTTGTACTGTCTTAGTTGTCTGTTTCTTTTAAAAGTGATGTTGCGATTAACTTACTGTTAGTGCAATTAAGTCATTTCATCAGTGGCCAACTGCTTTCCCAAAGGGATATAAATTTGGATCTTGAAAAATTCTAACTTTATTTTAATGAAATTCATGTGGAAAGAGGTGAAATAGACCATATGCGTTGCCTTTTGCTAGTGGCGAAGGGAAAAAAATAGAAACTGTAGATGGCTATAAATGGGTTAGACATGTCCTCACAGGCATGGATCTAGAACTCTCAGTTTACTACTCCTCACAGGACAATGTATTGTACAAAGGATTAGGCATCCAATGCAGAGGCAAGATTCTTGATACCTCAAATATAGCTAAACCAACCTAACATGACATTAATGTTTGTCACACCTTACACAATAATCATAATGTTTAGCAATAACATATGAGGTGGTTGATAATTTAGTTGATGTTTCTGAAATTGTTTGGTAGTTAATCGGTTGAGGAGCTAGCTGATTTGCGAAATATATTATATAAGAACATAATATCAACTAGCCTTTGGAATTAATTTATTATATCAGCAAACTTATAAGGTACAGGTTAATCGTTCACGTACTGGACTTATTTTGAGAATAAGTTTTAGAACACTACAAAAAAACAGGTTTTTAGTCACCGATTCGTTAGTAAATCACCGATTCGTTATTAAATCCGTAGTAACGGATTTAGCGACGGATAATAAGCCCGTCGCAATTTCCTTCGTCAGAAACAGTTTAGTAACGGATAGTTTATCCGTTAGTAACGGATAGATCCGTTGACTTTTAGAGACGGATACTTATCCGTCTCTAATAAGGTGATTTTGCTTTAATTTTAGTTCATAATTCTGGGAGTATTTGTAACGGATAATTATCCGTTGCTAATTTAGCGACTAAATTTGCAGATTTTTTAATTTTTTTTTATTTTGATGTCTGATGTCATATTTCACATGTTTCACAAATTTAATCTACGATAATAAATCCAGAATGATTAAATTGTATTAATTAACATAAAACATTTGACGAATATAAATTCTCCGTAATGAAATTAAATATCCGTACATAAGTTTAAAAAAGAAAAACAAAAGGAATACTAACACATTCAGAAACCAGGAGTATCATATATTCGAGGCCAAAAGTTCCTTCTCAAGCCTGCTATCAAGACAAAGAAAACAAAAGGAAATGTTTAAGAAGCTATTTCCCCAGGTTTTGCAAATCAATTTCCCAGCTGAAGCCAACTGCAATATTAGATGGTCTGGAGCTGATCCGTCCCAATCCTCGGGGAGCTTCGTAGATGAACAAGCATCATGCAAATTCAGCAACATTTCTTTTTTCCAATCCATAGGAAGCACCAGAACATCAGGGCCATGCTCCATGATAAGATCCGATACCTGAAAAGTAGTAATTCAATGTCAACACCATGTACCTTTTGTTCAATGATATGGCAGGACATCTTTTTTTCAAAAGCTATTATGCAAGTGAATATCAGGTGCACATGCTTTTGATTATATGATAAACATGTATATAAATAGTGTGTCCTCTTTGGTGAGGCTAGAAAAGAGAATATTGGTGTGTTGAAATGTGTTTTGAGGAGTTTTGAGTTGTTGTCCGGTCTGAAGGTGAATTTCCATAAAAGTTGCTTAATCGGAGTTGGAGTGGAAGGAGAAATCTGCGAAAACTGGGCTAAGGTGCTGAATTGTGCGGTTGGAAACATTCCGTTTATCTATTTAGCCTTGCCGGTTGGTGCAAGACCGAATGATAAGGCTGTGTGGTGCAAAGTTATTGAAAGATTGGAAGTTCGACTTGCAAAATGGGAATAACTTTCTTTATTTTGGTGGAAGATTGGTACTTCTTAAAGCGGTGCTTACATCCTTACCTTTATACTACTTCTCCTTCTTCAAAATCCCAACCTTTGTCCTTAACCGAATCAAAAAATTGCAGTGTCACTTTCTTTGGGGGGAAATAGGAAAATTGTGTGGGTTAAATGGGAGTTGGTTTGTACGTCTAAAGATAGAGGTGGTCTTGGTGTAAAGAATCTTGGGTGGTTTAATGAGTCTCTTTTATGTAAATGGGCGTGGAGGCTATTGTCTGAGCATTCTTCGCTTTGGGTGAGTGTCATTAGGTCGAAATATGGGGGTTTAAGTAGGTCCTTGGAGTCGGTGATTGGTAGGAGAGTTTGGGGAAAAAATTGTTCCTCTTGGTGGCGTGATCTGGTGAAATTGTTAGGAAAGAGTGATTGGTTTTGGAAGGGGCTGTTGAAGAATATTGGGGAGGGGAAGTCGACTAGTTTTTGGGATGATTGTTGGGTGGAAGGAGGTGTAAATCTTAAGTCTCGGTTCCCTCGTCTTTATAGTTTGGAATCAAATAAGAATTTCTTGGTTAGTGACAGACTTGTAGTTAGAGATGGAGTTAAATCTTTGATTTGGAATTGGAGAAGAAACTTATTTGTTTGGGAGGAAGAACTTGTGGTGGATCTTGTGTCAATTGTTAACATGATACATGTTGGAGTAGTAGCGCAAGATTGCTGGTCGTGGATTCATTCGCCGAAAAGGATTTACACTACAAAGGATGGCTATGCACAGATCAGTCTCAGCCATGGAGAGCCTTCGGTGATGACAGTGAACTGGCAGAAGATGGTGTGGCTGAAAACGGTTCCGCAAAAGTTGAACGCGTTTGTTTGGCAAGTGATTAACAACCGGATCGCCTCACTTCCCAATCTGCTAAAAAGAGGAGTGCTATATTCTGGAACGGATGTTTCGTGCCGTCTGTGTAATGCGCAGATTGTGGAAACTATGGAACATTTATTTGTCTCATGTGAGTTTGCTAAGGATGTATGGATCAAGATTCATCACTGGCTCGATGTGGGAATGCCTAGTGGAAATTCAATGTTTAATATGATGTCGAATTTCTATATATAGCTCTTTGCGGAATTCTGGATCGGAGAATTGTTTTGCGGTGTGGCATGGGGTGTTATGGATGCTGTGGAAGACTCGAAACGAAGTTATTTTCAAAGGAGTTCAATGCCGTTCGTCGGATGTCTTCGAAGCTGTTAAATCGAGTCTATGGCTGTGGCTTAGGAGTCATAATCTAATTCGAAAGGAGGCTAATCTCGTTGATTGGGAGCTCTTTCCTTTGGAGGTCTTGGTTAAGGATTAAGTTTGATGGTTGATTAGTTTTGTAAGTGTTAGTGGTTGTGACTGGATTTGTTTTGGACTCTGTGGTGATATTTGCCTGGACGCTTGTACTTGATACTGCGTAAACATGCCTTATGTTTACAAGGTTTTCCCAGTTTATGAATAAAATTTTACTTATTCAAAAAAAAAAAAAGTGTGTCCTCTACTCAGTCGATAAATTTCATTAATTGCCCACCAGTATCTCACACAATTCACGATTTCATGTTTTCACTTTGGAATAGGAATACACAAGTTTGAAAAAAATTCAATCATAAGAATCAGACGAATATCAGTGTAGAGCAAAATGGTACCCGTTGGACCCAGTATAAGCACATGTCGAATAGGTTCTGCTCCATGAGAAATTGCGAAACAACATGTAAGACTTCACTGGCTACCTCATTTGAGACCTGGTCCAGGTACTCAATAAGCACAAATTGCTAAAGCACAGGTCGCACCAAGAACTATAGGCTAATCATACTTCAATTATTCCAATGTGATAATGTGACTTTCTAGAACCACAAAACAATTGAAGACCCATTGCTCACAGATAAAGGATTCGCCAGGTAGTGATTTCAGACATACCAAGAATGTACCACTTGTGTTATGGAAGAGTAAACTGCGGAATAACTTTGGGACTTCCTATCTTAATTTTCTTTTTAGGCTATGGATAAAGCATGATAAATTAAATTTGTAAGGAGATGAAGATGCAATGTACAGTGTGATAAACATGAATGCAGATTGAATTTAAAAAAATCTCATAAGCTATGGAAAGCCGGCAAATCAAGAAAGAAAATTTTACAGTTCAACTACTATCAGCCGATGACACAAGCAAGCTACTAGCTACATTACAAGTTCTGATCTGAAATAAATTTGTGAAGTATGTTAATAAGTGATCAACGTCTATGGAAAAGGTCACAACACATGTAGCCTAATTGGTATGATGAGACATTCCATACCCAAGCCAGGAGGTAATGCGATAAATTCCCCGAAATGTGTTATTTTTCATTTTTATGTGCATAGAGCCCTACAATTGTTATGTGACCTATCATTAGTTGTCAGATCATTGTAAAAATGTGTATACTTAAAACCAGCCTAAGCACTCTGCCATCCACGATCCATTTCTCATAGAGTACTATAAGTATATCTCTTAACTTCCATTTTATTTCCTCAATTACATACATCTTATCATCTAAGGTCTCTACATGGGATATGGTTAATGACTCACCTTACCGAAAGATCTTCCTATAAGCCAATACTATGCATATGGTACCATATGCTCGGTTTTAATCAAAAGGCAGGTTATAAGTACCATAGGCATATTTTCTATCTTTTGATTTTACTCAAACATCTGAATAGTTATTTTCTATCTTGTGATTTTACTCAAACATCTGAATAGAATACTTCCGATATATTCAATCAACACATAAAAACATGTCTAATGAAATTAAAAAATAATCACAATCCAAGGAATTCCAAATCTGATTACAAACAGGACGAAAAATTAAAAAGAAGAAGATCGAAAACACTTACAATTGTTGATTTCTTGTACGAGAAGAACAGCCGATACTCGATCAAAAACTTATGTCAGCAAGCGAACGGTGTAAATCTGAAACACGAAAGCGAAACGTAATTAAGCATTCATCAAACAAAAGATCGAAACACATTAACGAAAACCAAACATGTATTAAGCTAAAACACTGACCGAGAAAGAGAAATGAAAATTTGCGTTGATTATCGAGAGCAAACCCTAGAAGATGACGATTTTGTTTTGGAATTGGGATTGTTTTTGTGTAGAAACTTCTAAAAACATACAATTGCTCGAAATTAGCAAAAATCTCAAATTTAACAAAGTAAGGGTTTTAGACTAATAGCTTCAATTACAGGAAAAATAGTCGAAGAAGGATGAAATTGAATGGCCACTCGAGTTCCTTGTTCAACGAGTTTCGAAAAGAGTCCAAGATTGGCCGGAATGATGGAGTTTTGATCGGAGTTGGAAAAGAGGCGAAAATATAGAGTTTGAGAAGAAAGGAGAAGCAGAAGTGAAATGGAGGAAGAAGACTGTCTCATCCCGTTTTATTGACTTTAGTAACGGATAGCCTTATCCGTTACTAAGTTTCTTTTTTTATTTTTTTTTAAATTAGTCAACAGACAATTTAACGACGAATAGTTTATCCGTTACTATTTAGTAACGGATAGCCTTATCAGTTACTAAGTTTCTTTTTTTTATTTTTTTTAAATTAGTCAACAGACAGTTTAACGACGGATAGTCAATGCGTTACTAAATACAGACAGTTTATCCGTTACTATTTAGTAACGGATTGAACAAATCGCTCAATCCGTCGCTAATCAATGCCGATTCGTCGCTTTCTAGTAACGGATATTATCCGTTACTAAATACCGTTACTATTCGGCAGTTTCTTGTAGTGGAATTTATAAGCTAGTGATATATACAATAGAGTATGTATTATAGTATTGAGTTAATTCCAAATTATTTTAAGTGAAACAATTATTAACATTCAAATGATTTACATGAAGGGAGTAATTTATACTATGATCTTGAAAAATGACAATAGAGTATGTATTATAGTATTGAGTTATTTCCAAATTATTTTAAGTGAAACAATTATTAACATACAAATGATTTACATGAAGGGAGTAATTTATACTATGATCTTGAAAAATGACTTGTATATGAGTTTATTTAGAAAACGGTAGTGAAAACTTCGAAAATTTGATAAAAAAAAAAAAAAAAGCGATGAAAAAGTAAAGTTATGATGTTTCAAAGCAGTCAATTAGTAGATTATTGCTTTCAGAAAAGAAATTATAAGATACAGCAACTAAGAAAGCAATATCTATGAGTTGGTTAATGTACTGGGTTAGTGGCATTTGCATTGTTTGTCACTTGTCTTTGGGGTTGGCTTTGGACCCAGATTCCTTAGTTGGAGATGTGCATTGCCAGAAAGGACAACATAAATAAATAGAGGCATAAAGTGACAAACATCCATTCTCATAATTAATCATTTAGCTAGGTTTTTAAAGTTTTTTTGTGAGATATATATATATATATATATATATATATTCTTAATTATTTGTCAATTTTATCACCAGTCATATCGAGTTTGAAAGTTTTATAAAATTTAACAGGATTGAAAATGATATTCAAGTTGGATAAGATGTATATTTTTCTCAAAATCTATTCGTATTAATCCTAGAATAAGGTGTGATTACTGCGTAGTAAAATTAGGACGAGTGGCCCATTTTCCTACGTGCATGTATAGTTGAGGAAATAGTGTGGGAGAGAGAACATGTATCGGTCAGTGGGGCCTGATTATATGTGAGAAAGTACATTTGTTGGTTTGTGGTCTAACATATCATCTGGATAGCACAGTCCATGAGAAATCTCCTCGCTAACCTAAAAAGTCGGTCTTAGTCTAGAAGGGGATGGAGCATTACTATATATTACTACATATGAAAAAAAAGTTAATATTCCAATATTGGATCGAATAATAAGTATAGAACTTAATTAATTCGAATCATTCTTACATACTGGGTTTTTTATCATCATTAGTTCGTTACTAATATTGTCAAAACTCCATAAAGATTCGGACCCAAAACAAATTTCATTGAACAAGTGGTGGATCAGGATTTAAATTCATTTTACTAAAACATTTTTCTTTCTGAGTCAATAAAATATATTTACTATACAAACGGAGTCAAATGTAACATGAGAAATACTAAATTGGAGAAAGATTTGCATTGTCCAAGACGAGTTCATCCCAAAGACTACCACAAAAATCCTCCACGATCAACGTAATTGATGTAGTCACGTAATTTGAACCTTAACGAAAGTTGGACTCATCTCGAACTTTACTTATTCAATAGAATATTTGAAAAGAGCTCAAGCCTCATAAATAGTTTATTTTGTTTCTAAAGTATGATCGAACCAAATGGGGGGAATTCAAATCTGAAAAGTGAGCTCCTTAGTCGTTACATTAATTAAGAGCCGAATAGAACTTGGATTTAATTATTATGCACTCAACCGGTTAAACACCATTAATCCACTATGGTTACTCGTTACTTGTGTCGTGAAAGCATAACTAAACCGGCAATGATGCATGCATGAATCAATATTTTAACTATTAATACTCACCAGAAACCATGAACATGCATTGGATGGAGCTTAATTGATTGGCAGGGAATATACTGCATAATGGAGATATAGCCTACTTATTAAGCTACAATCATTCTCCAATATAAATATTAGAACTTGATTACTGCCAAAAAAAATTCTCCACCCCCTTTCATATACCCCCTAACTTCACAAAATTGCTCAAAACACCCTCTAGTTCTAATAATTAATTAAAAGATAAAAAGTTCCATTCTTGCGGACTATTTCATCAACGCATCAAGCATCAAATGTCAAGTCTAACTAGCTAAAATATTGTAAAAAATATTAGTTCTACCGCAAGTGCTGACAATGTCGGATCTTAGTTATAAAAGAACAATTAAAAATGAAGCAAACGTATACTAATAGGTTGGTAAGTTCATACATTCCATAAGCATGAAGATTATGCGTTTATTTTCCTAAATGTTTTTTCTCCATAAATCTTCATATAGAGCACTGCTCTATCATGAGTCGTCGGATTGTTGTACATTTAGGTCTTCGAAAAACAAGAAAATGCTATAGCGTACGACTACATGTTTTTATTGTAAATTTCCTAACATTGGAGGGCTTATGTGCAGTTTACCCGCTCTTTATGAGGATATCTTATGATTCTGTGAACAGTTGACCTCGTCAAATATTCAAATACTAGTTTAGATATTTAAGTAGTAATTAATCGATATTGGTCATCAGGCACGAAGTTATTGGGTAAATTAAGCAATTCATCCATGATGTTCTTATCACGCTTTAAGAAAGAGAGAATAATAATAAAAATGTTCTAATTTGGAAATCATTAAAAAAATATTAGGAGATATGTGAAGGTCATCACTGCTTACGTGTGGAACTAATTCCATGTCCAAAAGTTACGCCATGAATTAGTGTTGCCGACAATTTTAGTTCATTCATTCCCAGTTAAGTGTGTATTTGCAAATGATTTTACTGGTTATTTTTTGTCTGCTTTTGTTAAAAGTTGATTTTAAGCAAAAGTCATTAATGTTTGATATAATATATAAAAAGCAGCTTAAAGTTGTAAAATCATAAGTTTTAGTGTTTGTAAAAATTAATTTAATTAGTTGATTTTAATTGAAAATAAATCTACTACCTGCTTAAAGCAGTTAGAAGCAGCTATTTGGTTGCTTGAAACATAATGATTCACTTTTTTTCCGCAGAAGTTCATGAAGTTGTAATATAAAACACTAAAAAACTACTTTTGATTCTTCTAAAAGCACAAAAAGCACAAAAGTAGTTTTTTTAAGCATTTACAAACACAAGTTAATTAATTAAAGTATTCTACTAGCCACTTTCATCTCTTCTTTTAACTGTAAGAAAGAAATTTATCAATGATCCAGTAAATTACGAGCAGTGGCATAAAAAATCCTCAATCGAGATAAACGATACACCAACTCCAAACCATTACAAGTTGGAGTCCAAAGAAATAGTCTCGCATAATTTAAAACAAGGTTTTAATTATAACATACTTGGCTGAGTAAAATGGTCACCTAGATGTTATGATATTTATTCTTCCTATTCGACATGAGAAGTTGCAACCAAATCCGATACGGTCGGAATTAATGACCAACATATAGGATAATACTTTAAAGAAGTATTGGTTGATATTCTCTTGTAGCCACTTTCATTAAACATTCGATTTTCGGGATAGCTTATGAAAATATTGGTTTCAACTTTAGAAGATGCATGTTTGGAATTTTTCATAAATCATAAACCAATACGAAAAAAATGAATTATTAAATGTTAAGTAATAGAAAGTTAACAATTACTCCCTCCGTTCCAAAGAAAAATTTCCGTTTTACTATTTTGCGGTCAACTGTCTTCGATTTTTACCATAAATTACTCTTAAACTATAATAGTAAATAATTTAATAAAATTATATAATGAAAATGTAAAGTTTTCTTTATAACGGAGGAGGGAGTAATACATACGCTTTAATCTAATTTTTAAAATTTCAGTCTATGTTAGAGAATCGACGTTCAATAATCATCATAATTAGAAAGCTAGACATTGCATTTGCATGAACTAATGAACATATCTCTTGCTATCAATGTCTGGGTGGATTATAGTGGCCGACATATGCCTAATCAGCTTTCTAACCAAATTATTAATCCGACCAAGATAAATTATTTATCAATTATATATAATTACCCCGTACTACATAACTAGCTAGCATAGGTTAATGATCATCAAGATGAATTCATTATTAACGACAGATAATTCTCGACGAGCATCTATTCCCACATAATAATTGTTAGCCAGAACAAACCTTTACACTTTGCTACACTATCTCAATATCTGTAATATGCATCATTTTTCGAATTTTATATATATTTTTGGAACCGAAAAATACTTTTATTCCATTCCAACAGTTAAGTACAAAACCGATTTGTAGATCCAGGTGATCAAACTAAGCAAAATAACCATTAAAATCTAGTTCAGCATCAGTATAGCACAGTGCTCACGTAGCTTCCTATCATGCCAACATCTATTAATAACTTTATTAACTATCATCTCATCAAGTCTCGTGTTTATAGGTTTCTGCCGAAATACCACTTGATTTCTCTCCATCCAGATAGCATAAACCGATTTTGTAAATGCACATCGGAGTAGCTTCTTGCGCCATCCATTGCTCCTTAGTTGTAAACATAACCAATCTATTTCCTCTTCCCACTCACGTGGCATACGCTGAATACCCAGCCAGGCCATCACCTGCCTCCATATCTGGCGTGAGTACGAGCACTGAAAGAACAAATGCTGATGTGATTCATCCGCAGGGCAGAAGACACAACTCGGTGAGATGGTTGTATTCCACTTTTGTACCCTATCTTTTGTAGCAAGTCTTTTATTGAGTCCCATCCATGTACATAAAATCGCCTGGGGTTGAGCTCGGTTATTAAACCACCAATTCTTCCATTGTACATCGACTTTTACACCACGTAGCTCATCATATAGCTCCCGCATGTTGAACTTTCCTGCGCACTACATCCTGGTCCAAGCTGCCGAATTCCGTACCATATATCGACTCTTCATAATAGCCTTGAGGATCCAAGAGGCATCACTAGGGAGTTCCACATCCATCACCTCCCTATCTTTAATATAGTAGTTGTGGACCCATTTTACCCACAATTTATCCGCTTTGCGACAGATATTCCATAATAGTTTGGTAACGGTGCATGCATTCCATTCAATCAGGGAGGTGAGGTTAAGACCTCCAGCATTCTTGGCGTCACAAACTTTATCCCATGCAATGGGTGCTCGATGAGTAATATCTGCAGTTCCACTCCATAAGAAAGAACGACACAAAAATTCAATGTGTCGAATTACGAGTTTCGGCATAGGGAACACTTGCATCCAATAGTTAGACATCGCCTGCAAGACACTACGAATGAGTTGCATCTTTCCGACATATATAGCTCAAAAGTTTCGAACTCCAGTGCCTTATTCGAGCAGTGATACGATCAATGAGTGGTTGGCATAATCTAACAGTGAGCTTAGAGTGGTGAGCGGCACTCCAAGATATTTAACCGGCAGCTTACCTTCCACGAATCCAGTGACATCAAGAATCTGCCAAAGAGTGGTGCGGCTAACCCCACCGCAAAATATGCGACACTTACTCTGGTTAACATTCAGACCCGTGGCTTTTGAGAATTTATTAAATTGATGCATAAGGATCGAAACCGACTGAAGATCACCTCTAACAAAGAGGAGAAGGTCATCGGCAAAGCAAAGATTCACAATATCCAATCGTTCGCACTTCGGGTGAAAGTTGAAATCCGGGTCAAGCTTTACTTGTAAAAGAACTCTATGTAAATACTCCATCATGAGCACAAAGAGTAGAGGGGAAATAGGATCACCTTGGCGCAATCCCCTTTCCGCCTTGAGAAGCCGTGAAGGTACTCCATTAATGGAGTAACGATACGACACCGATCTGACACATCTCATAACCCAATCCGTTAAAATTACCGGGAATCCAATCTCCCAATTTTATATACATATATATATATATACACACACACACACACACGCTACACATTAACTAAAATTTGCCCCTCTAACCAACTTTATGGCCTCACCTATGCAGGACCACAGACGAATTGAAACCGAGATGTCTTCGTTGGCATGATTATTCGCAATTGCTCTAGTTGATATGCTGTTCTCATAAACTTAATGTACATGCATGCGAACGTACTTTCCAACGCGTTCTATTCTCATTCATCGATGTCTTTTAAATGTGTAGTTAAATATAAACCCCTAAATTTCTAACCATATGTTATACTGTGTTTGTTACACCTTCTTGTTTAGTCTACTTGCATAAATTCGAACGCGTTCACCTCATGTGTTCTACTCTCATCCTCAAAGTGAAAATAAGTTTAAATACTATAATTTGTACGGACAGCCTACATTTGATGTGACACAAATCCCTTATGTTGTTGGACAAGACAGGACGAAATAAAATGTGAAGATGTTAATGTTATGAAATTTTGAAAACAAAAAAGACTACTGAAGCAATAATTCACGAACTAATTGTGAGCATGGGCGAACCAACGAAGAAGTATAGTGGAGCGTTCGGCTCTATTAAAATTAAGCAATAAATAAATTTATATGTAATATTTTTAATATATAATTTAAGGATTTGTGCCCACGACCTTTGAAATAGTATTATGTTATAAAATTTGGTATTCGAAACTTTAAATAATGCTGGATACGTCCGATTGTGCATGTCAATATTATATACAGCCAGTTCTTGCAATCCAGCCACAAGATTTGTCAATACGAGTAGTCTATTTCCACATAAAATCAATTTGGTATTTTCATGATCACTGTTTTAATCAATCAATCATTTAGTTGGCTAGCTTATTTATAAATAACAATAATGCTAGCTTTTGGTGTGAAAATCACTTGTCACACAAGGATAATTTCATACAAACAACAAAGCTAGCTAATTATAAGACGTTTCAATCAACCATTTTGATTGAATCATCTAATTATAAATATTTTATCTTCTAGAGATGTTTTGTCTTGCATTAGTGTAATGTCACACTCACTTATAAAACAATTAATGGTTTGGAAGTTGTTTTTGCTAAAAGATTATGAAAAGTCGACCCTTCCTTTCACAAAATGAGCTTTTACTAACAAAATTTTGTTTTTATTGGTTTTAAATAAGTTGAAGTTACAAAAGTAGTTGTTTGAGTGTTTTAAAAAATCATTTTAACTAGTTGATTATCTGAGGTTACCTTTTTTTTTTTAGAGACATTGCAAAAAACAGGTAAACCTCCAGAATCAGATTAAAAAAATACTAAAAAAGAACAATTATTTTTTCTACTTTAAGTCCGAGCAATGAACAATATTTTTAAGCACTTGCAAATGAATGGGAGTGAGGATGACCATTTGTCAAGGATAAACGTTAGGTAACCCAATTAGTGGCTTGAATAATAATGCATGAAATTCCCTTGAATGAAGGGAGAATCAGATGTGTTTAATCTTTTTTTGGTGATGAACTGAACCATTTATAATTGTGCATATTGGAATTCATGAAAAAGAAATTAAACCAAAGGACTAAGAATTGCAAATTGACAGAACTCAATTGCAATGTTTTCAAAAGATCAGAGGAGGAAAAGAAAGGCGCGCACAACTGCAAGACTCGATTGACAGAAGAAAAAAAGAAAAAGGACCGCTGTGAAAAACGCAAGAGCAAAGGCGACCAACCAGAATTAAACGTGTCAAACGAATTGACAACTTCAGACGAACTCAATCCTTCTCGCAGTCCGTCTTCCCCAAATCACCAGAAGAGAACAAAACTTGTCTGAAGAAATTGTACAGTTTGTACGATTGAAGATCAACCATTCATCTCAAAATCAACGGACAGATGATGATCAAGGACGAACACGAGGATCAGGTAACTCAGAACAAGACAGATCATTTGTTTTATACTACAGGCTCCTTAATTAGGGTTTGAGTTACAGATTTTGAGCCTTATTCTTGTTGCTATAAATACACAGCTAGGGTTCATTGTTGTAACATTGTAACACACTCTTCTTCTGCAATCGATAATCGAGCATACTTTCCTTCTGTTAAGTGTTTCTTGTTAAAAACTCAATTTTTAACATGGCACCAGAGCTAAGGTTTTGATTATCTTGCTTTGTGTTTCAGCTTTTCCTTCACACACACACACACACACAAAAAAAAAAAAAAAAAATCTCACTCAAATCCTCTCTTTACTCTGTTCCTTTACCATGGCCAGTTCTAATGCTGATACCCCTACTCCTGTTGTTGCTCAGACCACTCCTGAACATGAATATCCCTTTAGCCCACTCTATAATTCACCACTCTGAAACTGTTGTTTCTGGAGCTATCACTCCATTACTAAACAAAGGCAACTATCACACTTGGTCAAGGGCATTCTTAATGTCCATAAGCATTCGAAACAAAGTAGGTTTCATTGATGGCTCTGTCACAATGCCTACTGGTGATGGTGATGACAAAGAGAGAGCATGGACAAGATGTAATACCATTGTCATGTCCTGGATGATGCACTCTGTATCTCCAGATATAAAAAGCTCATTGCTTTATGTCAAAACAGCAGCTGAGGGTAGGCATAAGCTCAAAGTTAGATATGCTCAACCCAATGATGTTCGCATCTTTCAGTTGCAACAAGAGATTTATAAAGTAACACAAGGAAACAACTCTGTGACTGACTACTTCTCTAGGGTTTCTGGCTTATGGGAAGAGTTGGGTGATTACAGACCCATACCTTGTTGTTCATGCAAGCTATGCACTTGTGAGTTGCCAACCTACATTGAAAAGGTTCAGGATGTTGATAAGATTTTCAAACTCCTAATGGGGTTGAATAATTCTTTTGAAATGGTGATGGGTCAAATAATACTCATGGATCCAAAGCCTTCACTAGACAAGGCCTATTTTCTTATACTGCAGGAAGAAACTCAAAAGATGGCTAGAGATATCATTTTTCCATCTACTGAAACATCAGCTATGAATGTTGGGTACAAAAGGAAAGATAAGAAGGGACGACTAACTTGTCCCAACTGTCCAAATCTGAGCAATCATTCCATTGAAAGTTGCTTCAAGGTTATTGGTTTTCCTCTGAATAACATTAAGAGATTGAATGAGGGAGGTAGAGGTTCTTTCAGAGGAAGAGGTGGCAGATTTTGTTTTGGTGGAAGAATCAACCAGTACAATGCAAACTCAACTGCTACACCACAGGCAAGCTCAGTGAATCTCACTAATGAGCAACTCAACCAGCTCATGAGCTTTGCTCAACAAGGATCTGGAACTTCTCAAGTGAGCAATGGTCAGACTAGTTGAAATGTGAGTGCTAGTCCCAGCACAATGCCTAGTCCTCAACGCACTCCAAAGGTCAACTATGCATGTATATATTATGTAGCAAGTTTTGCTTATATTAATTCAATACATGATTGGATCTTGGATTCAGGAGCCTCAGATCATATTATATATGATGAAAGGCTCCTGACACATAATATCATAAATGTTAATGCAAAAGTAAGATTGCCTAATCTGTGTAAAATTGTTATCAGTCATTGTGGGGATATTAAACTAACAAAAAATTGCATTTTAAGAAATGTATTATGTGTACCAACTTTCAAGTAGAATCTGATGTCTGTTTATAACAAGGTATGTAGAGATAATCAAGTTGGATTTTTCTTTATTAACAATGAATGTCATATCTTGCAGACAAATTGTTCATTGACTCCATCAGTGACAAAGATTGGACTGATTGAAGAATGTTTTCATTTCACCTAAGGCACTGGCTATTGCCAGTTTAAGTGACCAAGATCTCACAGTTGCAGCTGTTAAAGATCATATTTGTCACTATAGATTAGGCCATCCTAGCTCTAGTAGAATTTTTCTATTACAAGCATCTAATCCAGAAGTTTCTTGTAATGAGTTTTCTCATTGTGATGTTTGTATGCAAGCAAAACAGAAGAAGCTACCCTTTTCTCTTAGTGATAAAAATTTAGGTTCTATTCTTGAGTTAATACACTGTGATCTATGGGGTCCTTTTGATGTTGCCACTCTGAATTCTCATCATTATTTTTTGACCATAGTAGATGATTATAGCAGGTTTACCTGGATATTTTTGCTTCGACAAAAATCAAACACTAAAGAAACTCTCATCAATTTCTTACATTACATTCACAATCAGATGCAGAAGAAGTTAAAGTTTTGAGATCAGATAATGGTCTTGAATTTCACATGCCAGATGTGTTAAATAAGCTGGGAATTCTACATCAAAAGGGTTGTGCTTATACTCCACAACAGAATGGAGTGGTGGAAAGAAAACACCAACATTTATTGAACATATCTAGAGCATTACTGTTTCAATCAAGCCTACCTAAGAAGTTCTGGGGAGAAGCAGTTCAGACAGCTGCTTATTTAATAAATAGGACACTAGTCCTATACTAAACAATAAAACACCATTTGAGTTGTTTTACTTGCACTGAATCAGTTGGGAGAACTAAGCTGGATTCAAGATCACAGATGCATCTTCATTGGTTATCCACCTAATGTAAAAGGTTATAAGGTGTTTGATCTTGTAAAGAATAAGAGTTTTATCTCTAGAAATGTAATATTCATAGAAACAGTTTTTCCATACAAAGATAAGGCTGATACAGCAAATGATATACATCTGCAAGCACCAGACTATACAGAAAATGAATGGTCTGATAAGAGAACAACAGAACCAGTGATTGAACAAAACATGTTCAATCAAGATCAGTATGAGTCAGACCATGACTTACCATATATTGGTGAAATAAATGAAAATAATCCAGCTGAAAATGACATAGTGGCCTCACCTAGAGCACCACTTGCAGATGAAAATGTCAATCTCAGAAGAACTTCAAGAACAAGAAAGTTGCCTTCCAAGCTGGATATTTATATCATGAAGCTAAAACATATAATGTGATTAAAAATCCTATTGCAGTAAAATTTCCTATCTCAAGATTCCTGGGATATGATAAATTCAATAAAAATTACAGAACTTTTTCAATCAATCTTGCCCTGACTCATGATTCGGAAAGCTATGAAGAAGCAATTTTAGAAAAACAATGGCAAAATGCCATTAAAGAATTGAAAGCCCTGGTGGAAAACAACACCTGGAGCATAGCAACTAGGACTTAAAAAATCAAACCTATAGGATGCATGTATGTATTCAAAACTAAGCTGAACTCATAAGGGAAAATTGAAAAACATAAAGCTAGATTAGTAATTTGGTTTTGATTACACAGAAACGTTCAGTCCTGTAGCAAAGCTCACTTTAGTTAAAATATTTTTAGCAATAGCTTCTAAACAAAATTGGACGTTGAATCAGCTAGATGCACATAATGCATTCCTAAATGGAGAATTAGAAGATAAAATTTATATGAAAATACCACTTGGACTTCCAATTCAGGGGGAAGATTCTAACAGATTTGTTTGCAAATTGAATAAGTCCATTTATGGCTTAAAACAAGCCTCAAGGCAATGGAACTCTAAGCTCACCAATTATATTCAAACTTTGGGATTTGAACAATCAAAAAGTGAGTATTCACTCTTTACTAAAGGAGAAAAAGATGATTTCATTGCATTACTTATCTATGTAGATGACATTATAATAGGAAGTAAAAATATACCTGAAATAGAGCTAGTGAAAAATAAGTTAAAACAAAGCTTTAAGATCAGAGACGTAGGTCCACTAAGATACTTCCTTGGACTTGAAATTGCAAAGAATGACAAGGGCTTACATGTTTCACAAAAGAAATATGCATCAGAAATAATTGAGATAGCAGGACTTCTAGGGTGTGAACCAGTAATCACACCTATAGAACAAAACGTGAAACATGCACCCAATAACTGACCAATTCTCAGTGATCCAACTTATTACATGAAACTTATTGGAAAATTAATATATTTAACCATAACCAGACCTGACATAAGCTTTGCAGTTGGGATTTTTAGCCAATTTATGCAAAATCCATGCAAAGATCATTTGAGTGGTGTATTGAGAATAATTAAATACATTAAAGGAGATATAGGACTTGGAATTTTTATGTCAAGTGATCAAGATCTTAATATCACTGCTTACAGTGATTCAGATAGGGAATTCTCTGGTAAGCTGGAGGTCCAAGAAGCAAGTCACAGTAAGCAGATCCTCAACTGAGGCAGAGTATAGATTAATGGCATTCACTTGCTGTGAAATTCTCTAGATAATTGCATTCCTGAAGAATCTGAGAATAGAGCTCTCTAAACCAGTAAAGTTAATGTGTGATAACCAATCAACTATACACCTAACCAAGAATCCAATCTTCCATGAAAGAACGAAGCATATAGAAGTGGATTGTCACTTCATAAGAGATAAAATCTTAGAGAAAAAGATTGAAGTCGAATACATAAACATTGTGGATCAATTAGCAGATATCTTTACCAAAGTTGTAACATCTGCGAATCTTACCAATGCTTTGATCAAGATGAACATCAGAAATCCGTATGTTCCTCTTGATGGGGAATATTGGAATTTCATGAAAAAGAAATTAAATCAAAGGACCAAGAATTGCAAATTGACAGAACTCAATTGCAATGTTTTCAAAAGATCAGAGGAGGAAAAGAAAGGCGCGCACAACTACAAGACTCGATTGACAGAAGAAGAAAAGAAAAGGGACCACTGTGAAAAATGCAAGAGCAAAGGCGACCAACTAGAATTAAACGTGTCAAACGAATTGAGAATTTCAGACGAACTCAATCCTTCTCGCAGTTCGTCTTCCCCAAATCACCAGAAGAGAACAAAACTTGTCTGAAGAAATTGTACAGTTTGTACGATTGAAGATTAACCATTCATCTCAAAATCAACGGACAGATGATGATCAAGGACGAACACGAGGATCAGGCAACTCAGAACAAGACAGATCATTTGTTTTATACTACAAGCTCCTTAGGGTTTGAGTTACAGATTTTGAGCCTTATTCTTGTTGCTATAAATACACAGCTAGGGTTCATTATTGTAACATTGTAACACACTCTTCTTATGCAATCGATAATCGAACATACTTTCCTTCTGTTAAGTGTTTCTTGTTAAAAACTCAATTTTTAACAGTGCAACTAGCAGATTTTAAGTAATACTAATACATTAGATCCAAAAAAACATGGAGGATCGGAGATGCATTGAATATATATGTGATGAGAATTCACAAATATGCAGCTAAATCCTCCTAAGTTGACTTGTTCCATGTTTGGGCAAGAATCTGGCAATATCTACTTTGGGATAAACAAAACAAATGCAACTAACTTCGATTGGTTTACATACTATGAATAGTGAGGTCAATCATGATTCACAAGAGCTGTTTGTTGCATGCAATTGGTTGGAGTTAGTTTTGCATATACTCATTACACAATATGGTGTAATAAAGAGAAATATCATACTCCACTAAAGTTGTCCGGATGAAAAAATATTTAAAACTAAACTCGTTTATGTTTTTTCTGATTTGTTAGATACTAGATCCCCACAATGGTATCACCACTCTCTGTAACAGCGGATCTCATATGTGGGACTCACTGCTACAGTAAGAAGGTGAGGCCATAGAGGGTGGATACATAGTCTAATTTTCCGTTCTTAAAGGCATTGCTAGTTCACCAAAAGAGTTCAACTAGTTATCATACGAACATAGAAGATTGTTGCCCATAGGATTGCTCGAATCGGCTCTATACGTATATCATGCTAGCTAGTAACATAACAATCATCGTCTTGGTTGCTCTCATACTATACTTTGGACCTATGTTTTGAAACCCGTGATCGATCTACTACCTCTTTATCGAGGAGCTTCAACCAACCTACTAATAATATTTTAAAAATAAAAAATATGATATGTATAGAAAAATCAACATATAATATTTTTTTGTATAGTATATAGGGGGTTTTACTAAAATTTACAAATAATTTAACTTATTTGCAATATGACAAATTGGACTCAAGTACAAAATGTCATTCTTTCGTCCTCTTTGTAGTTTTAGTTCTGGTTAATGACCTATCTATTTCTTCATGTTTTACGCAAACGCCAGTGAAAAAAAAAAAAGGGCCATGACCAATCTTCTTACTCACTCATCTATTTCTTCTTTGTACCGATTCTTCTTCTGCTTCAATTTCTTCATCCCCATCCCTTCTCCTGATCTAATCAATGAAGAAGCTTTACATAAAGTCATCATAAACCATTCTCTCACCAGGAGATCGGGAGATGAAGTAGACGTATCGTAGATCGGAATATTGAAGGCGATCGAAGATGGTGAGGGGAAGATCGAACGAACGATTTGGTGTTGACTGATTTGCTACTTCTACTGCTACTGCTAGGTTTTAGTGGAGTTTTTTTTTTTTTTTTAAACTTAAAACCGGGTTGACCCGGTTTTTTACCGGGTGGATCCCGGTTTTTAACTAAATTACCCGGGTTTTTGCCGATTTTCGAATTTTACCGAATTTCAGGGTTTTCGGCCCAGTAGAGGCTCCGGGTTACTGTTAAACCGGGTCGACCCGGCGAGTTTCACAACGCAGCTTTGGACCACCGTCCCTCATCTCATAAGCCCTTAAAAATATAATGTTATTCATAGTTCATCACATATATATGTCGAGTACAAAATTCTTTTAACTTGTATATAAGAGTTGACCTATGAAAACCAACTCTCAAAATCACAATGATCTGGTGGTCCTAACACAAAAGAATTCGATTTAAAAAATATGCGCGCATCCTAATTAACATCTTGATTTAAGTTGCTCTAACTTCCGAGACAAAAAACAATATTTTAGAAGGAAATATATATCTACGTAGTGCTTATATATTCAGGTTGCGATAATTGGTGAATTAAGATAGGCAACGACAAAATAGATATTTTAAATATTTCTTCACCGAATTATAAGTAATTATAGTTGGCAAATTGGCAGGGAGTTATAGAAATGGTCAAGGTCGCACCACAGGTACAAAACGTGAAGTTTGTTATCACTGTTTCGGAAATGGAGGTTGGAAATTGACGAGGTGACGTCGACAATTGGCTACAAAAATGGTGGTGGGTCGTCTTTTTGATAGCTCCATCTCAGTTTTAATTTCATCTCTTTTTTTTCTTTTCAAAATGGATATGTATGTTATGCATCCACCATTTACCCTTCGTCTATGTCATTATTTTTCGGGATCATTTTAAATATTTATATGAAATCTCAATAATTTTGGACCGGTCCGCATGTTTTTTGCATTGAGAATGATTATTTGAGTGACAAATTAACATTGTCCCAATATGTGCGTATAGAAGTCATGTCTTACTTTTTAAGGTTTTTTTTTTTTTTTGGGTCTAACTAGGTACTAGTATAACTGTAACAACCCAAAAATTCGTAATTCGAATTTAGATGTTTTAGAGCGAACCGAACTTTGGAGCGTTGCTGGAGCAGTGATTAATATACACGAACAATATAACACGTATACGAACACTCATAGTTTAGGCCGTGCAATTCGGCATAGTTACTTCAAGGAAAGAAAGAGGTTGGATCCTTTTTCTCATATAGCTTGCACCATTGATCCCCACCCCTAATCTTCGATAGCTATCCGCCTATATAAGACACTCAACTCCATACTCTTCATGCCCAGTACTGTCCCAATAAAATTAAATGACAGTGAAAAAAAATTCTATTTATAGGAAGTGTCTATTTACAAATTGTACTTCCTAATGTAGTATGTAGACGTCCTAAACTAACTGTAAATTAACTCTCTACAGTACCACGGAATATTTAATTGGACCAAGCTACAAATGCTCCATGAACGTGACTTAACATGGTACTACTGTTTAGTGATATTCCTACTATACCTACAACTTTCTAAGGTAATGAATTAAAGCTATAGTTTTGTACGTAGTCCCAATTCTACAAAAGTACATGCAGCTAGCCAACTCTAGGTACATGTATTTCCGCACATTGTTCCTACTATTTTCTCTATTTTATATAGCATTTCCCCCTAAAATTTTCGTGATAGCTTCTGAAAACTCAAGTTGCATCAAGATTGTTAAGAAATAACCAAAATCCATTTTTAATACTCAGTCAGAACCACAAGATATATACAATCCTTACGGAAAATAAAGCACAAATCACCACTACTGACTACGGTATACCAGATCATCAGCAAATAACCTGATGTGGTTAAACAGTCGACTAGATGATTAGTCTTTGATTACGTAGGCAATCTTACGGACTTGTAAATGCACCTACCCGGCCCATACTTAACCCCAATGGATCATATAGCCATAGGCCACTGGCCTGACCTACTAGAACAAACTAAATAATTAATATACTACCAAAATGCATATGTAATAATATATCGAAGATATGAATATAATATAGTAGAATCTTCTTCCATCGAGATCTCCACGACGAATCTGGACGTTGATAAAGTGTCGGATTCCTTTGATAAGTGGCTTTTACCCACTTTCTCTTAGTCCAACATAAAATCAAGAGTATCACAAACACCATATAATCTTGAAGTTATACAATCCAAGTATAAGAATATTGGAAAAGAGATTGAAGTAGTCACACACATGGGTTGTATCACCTCTCATGTCACTAATGGAGTAAGGACTAGGGACTGTACTGTACTAGTGGGGATACATCACATTACAACTTACACATAATGAAAATGAAATGATCCAGACAAACAAATTTTGATGAGATGCTGCTGCTATGTGTGGCAATTTCCTTTCTTGGACCACCCTAAGCCGAAGGTCATTAAATCATCCCAAACAATATAATGTTATGTTTGTTGCAGACTCTAGTGTGGTCCATTTCTTTTGGATCATAGTCTCCTAATCATATGTTTCGCATTCGTTTCTCTCAACTCACACCCACTCCGACCGCTCAACAACCTCCGGGCCTTACAGTACATTTAGTCACTTGCTACGTAAAATCACAAGTACCGCGTGTATGTGATTCACGGAAATGAATATAAGTTGTTGATTCATATAGAAAGTTTAAAGTTCGAGTTTTGTAGTTAGTCTTAGACAGGATACTGATGGGAAGACAAACACTCCTAAGTGTTAAAAATACATTCAACTACTTATAAACGCGCTTATAGGTACATAACTTCTAGTTATTTATAACCTTTCTAAGTCGTATCACATGCTATAAGCAAACACTCCTTGGTTCTTAGCATAAGCTGAACACTCTTTGTAGAGCAAAGAAACCGTGCAACGAATCGTGATTATAGGTTAGTTCGAGATAAGCAAGACCAGACGTAAACAGGGCTTCGCGATTAACATTTTAGCTTGGGCTTGTGAATGGGTAATGTCGGCCCAAGTGCACATCTCGAACCAATCGAATTAGCACGAGAGCCTGCACAAAAGGCCAGGCCAACTTCAAAAGTCCAGTCTGAAACTGGATTAAAGCAGAAGGCCCAGCCCACAATGGACAATAAAGCAGATTCATTAAGCTCTTTTTTCTTGGATGAATGGCATCTCCGATTTACCTCGTCACCTCGAACGATTCGACCGAGTTCACTCAGCTCGAACACGCGTTGACTCACTCCTATCTCATCGGACTCGACGCTGAATGGAAGCCGAACCACAAGGCGTCCACCTTCCCTACCGTCTCTCTCCTCCAAATCGCATGCCGACTCACTGACTCGGACGAGTTGCCGGTGTTCCTGCTCGATCTCCAGGCGATTCCTCTTTCTTCAGTATACGAGTTGTTGAGAGAAGTATTCGTTTCGCCTGATGTTATTAAGCTTGGGTTTAGGTTCAAGCAGGATTTGGTGTATTTGTCGTCTACTTTTCGCGAGCAAGGATTGGAGCCTGGTTTTGAAACAGTGAGTCAGCTGTTTGTAATTATTTTTTTCCTTCATTTTAGTGCTAATTGAACTGTATTAAGTAGAATCAATGCAGTAGTTTAACACTGTTTATGAGCTTGTATAAACTGTAGAGTGTATATGAATGAATTGAGATTCACTCATTCAAGTAGTGTGTAATTTGTTCATAGTAGTTTTTGATTTCAGTCTATGCAGCTAGTTTTATGGTAACATGGAACATGCACAATCACTATTTTCAATTTGTGTACTTGTGTATGTTGGTGTAGAATTTGATATTTTTCGGTTATGTAAACGGTTATCTGAAGGTATTTGTAAATGTTTGATGTATAGGTGGAACCATATATAGACATTAATGCTATATACAGCTATCTACAACCCAAGCAGTCAGCGCGGAGGGCGTCAAAACAAACTAAGAGCTTGGCAACTATTTGCAATGAAGTTCTTGGCATTACACTCTCAAAGGCATGTTGTATCATTTGTTTTCTAACTACTTAGTGTTGCCTTATAAGTTAAGCTGATGAATGTGTTATGTCGTGTATCTTAGTTCAGATTTATAAATGGAAATTTGTATTCAAGCTTTTTAACTTGTGTTCTCGTCATTTGTTCAGGAGTACCAGTGTAGCGACTGGTCACAGCGTCCTCTAACAGAAGAGCAGAAGCAATATGCAGCTTCAGATGCTATTTGCTTGGTTGAGATATTTAAGGTCTTCTGGCAGAGAATGGCCCAAGAAGGTCAAACTACTTTTCTTTCCTCTCTGCTTGTCAATGTGATACTCTTAAATTTCACTTCAATGCAGTAGACGGTCATTATATAGACTTGATAATGCAATAACAGTTTTTGGGTAGAATCACAGTGTGCAGTCTATTTGGCTTTGATAATGTTCCCGTCTTTTTTATTACACTCTACAATTTATAGCCTTTTACATTACTAATTGTGTGTAACGGATCTTGTGTGCAGGATACTCATCTAGAAATCGTAATAACCAATGGGCATCTGTTATTGATCTTGGATTGAAGCAATTATTTGACAATTCAAATACGTGCAACCTGGTAACTAGGACCAAGTTTTGTGAAGCGGCAAAAATGATGAGTATAGCTGTCCGTGAACTACATATTAGCATAGAGGCGACTGAAGAAGTAGAGTCAGTGTGTCCCCAGAAAACAACTAAACAATTGGATGATACCCTATTGTGGATTATTAGGAAACACGGCGATAAGATCTTATTGAAGGACTCTGACAGAACACCGAAAGCTTCCAGAAAGAAATCCAGAAAGTCTACTAGTGGATTACATTCCAAACCATTGCCCCCTGGAATTATAGAAGACTGGGATGGTACACCCCCATGGGATCCATCCGTAGGTGGTGACGGATGTGCCAGGTTTTTGTGTGATGTAATGGTATGATACATTACACTTTTAGTCTAGAAATTAAATTATAGTAGATCATATGGTGTTCACTGTTTTTTCTGTTATCTATTTTTTCTTTTTTTCTTCTTTTGGCTGTAAACTGGTCGTATGAGACATAAAATATCTTCTTACATGTGTCAATTTTGACTTGTGCTCAACAGGTTGAAGGATTAGCGAAACATTTAAGGTGTGTGGGGATAGATGCTGCAATTCCAAATTCAAAGAAGCCTGGAAGCAGGTGCTATTGTTGTGCTAGTTCATTTCATGACTCACATGCATCTTGTTACTCTGTTTATTAGCTAATTAACACATTATTTCATGAATTTTCTTCAGGGAGTTGATCGATCAGGCGCAGAAAGAGAAAAGAGTGCTTTTAACGCGGGATGCAAAGCTTCTAAGACATGAATATTTGATCAAGAATCAAATATACAGAATTAAAAGCCTCCTTAAGAATGAACAACTAGTTGAGGTAATATTGCCGACAATAAATAATCTGATTTCTTCTCGTCGCTGACTTCATTATTGCTTTCCATTTTCAACTTCTCTGACATGCACAAGTATACAAAAGTTCATCATTTCTAAAAATTATACCCCCTTCATGCTTGAACTTTTGTGTAACATGATAAGAATCACCTTCCCAAACCAATTAATAATAATTTCCATAAGTACCATAAAAATTTATAAACGAAGTTGGTTGGTCAGTTGGTCTGGTACTCTTACTGAGGTGTTTGTGTAGTTAATAGTGTATCAAATATTTGGGTGGGTTCTTTATGCAAACAGCCCACACTGTAGGACGATGTCCAGCATAAGTTTACCCTTGTGTTATGTGGATGTGATCTACTCATGTACATTTGGAAATGATTTGGTGCAGGTAATTGAGACATTCCAGCTTAAAATTTCTGAGGGTCAATTAATGTCAAGGTGTACTAAATGTAATGGGAGGTTCATCCAGAAACCTCTGACAACTGAAGAGGCCGTTGAAGCTGCTAAAGGATTTCAAGTGATCCCCAACTGTTTGTTCAACAAAAATATCGAATTCTGGCAGTGCATGGACTGCAATCAACTTTACTGGGAGGTAACCCTCTTTAACTTTCATGCCCCTCTTCTTCGTAGTGTTCTTTTTAAATATGCATAAATTGGAAACAAACCACACCTGCTCTGGTGGGGATGGAACCATAACCCCTACGTTATGGGGATGGAACCATAACCCCTACGTTATGGGGACTCAACTTAACCAATTTAGCTGAGCCTTATTTGCTATCCCTCGTTTGTTTCAAACAAAGTAGCTTGCGAAGATACGTAGTAACACGTTTGTTTTCTGCATTTTATTTTTTCAGGGAACCCAATACCACAATGCTGTCCAGAAGTTCATCGATGTTTGCAAGCTAAATGAGTAACTTGGAGGTGATGTGTGATTACTAGTTTCCCTTCTCTCCATTGTTTTGAGTATTAGGTGGGAACTATATGCAGTTGAATGTTTTGGATTATGCATGTTAAGATTTTGTGTTTAAACTACTTTGGACTTGCCCTCCTACCCGAAGCTGATGTTTTTTAACTTTCAGCAAAATATTTTTGTGGAATTCCATAATTTATAAAATCTGTCCAAAGTATAAACTGGAAGAAGCTGAAAAATGTGAACATGTAGCTCAACTACACTACTGACTACACTCCAGATGAAGGGGAGACAACTGCATTGTCAACATCTCTCCTTCCACTAGAGAGTTTGATGTTGACGAATGCCGATCCGTTCACTGTTCTCTCGCTTTGCTGGAGCAGTATATAGTGGCTGCATCTTTGACTCAGTCACTTCTGCTGATTCAACTTCCATTACCTGAGACAATCTTGAAAATAACACACATATTTCTGGCGAATGTAAGAGTTGGTTCTTACCAACCGTCTCCATGAGAATGGCACAGACCTTAGTTTATGGTCAAAAAGTGATCCAGGTAACAAATTTTCAAATTAACCCCCCCCCCCCCCAAACCCCCCACCCCAAACACCAAGTTTGAAAACTTTATCCAAGATATTGAACTCTATGTGTTCCCACTAGATATTTATAGAATGAAGAGAATGTAAACTACCATTCATATACGGGTGACTTCTGCTTCAGTTATGCTTTGTATATTAGGGCATCTAAGAACTTGTTCTGTGCTGCAACATAATTTACTTGGCGTCTAATCGATTGATTGATAGAAAAAGAAGGCTGTTCGAAAATGTCTCGAAGGATCAAGAGAATAATATTCCATCCATGCTCCAGAAGCTAAAACCTCAACAGAGGATGAAGAAAACTACGGAGAAATTGCAAAAGTCTAATTTCATAGAGGAGGTGGCTCGGTGCTATTATTGATGCGGCGCCTATTATGTGTGTATTCCTGAGAATTTGTGTTGTAGTACGTTGTAAATCGGTACTATGTCATAAATCGCAGTGCATGAATCTGTAAGTTGTATCAATCTGAAAGCATTAGTGATTGTTTTCTGCTAGAACTGTTGGCAAGTGAAGTATTTGAATAGAATTAGAGATTCTAAGATATTGATGAGAATCACCGAATTAGCTGCTTTAGAAATTTAAGTTAGCATGCTAGTTTAATAGTAGGAGATTATCAACATTAGGTTCTGAAAACAGCCTTTTTCTGGTTCTTTTGCTACAATTATGCTATTTTCTAATAGCATTTGAAATTGCAAAGGTCTACAGGAGTAATAAAGAACAAAAACTTGTATAAACACTAAATATACAGGCACCCAATACTTGTGCAAGTACAGATTCAGCAAGCAGCTTATAAACTCTTAGGAGATAAAGTTCCAAAAGTGATCTTGAAACCAGAGGCAGCTTGCACAACTTGAAATGATTTATCAATGCAGATTTATCCATCTTCCCAAAAATCTGGCTACAACCCCGTGTGAGAATCTGAAGTACACAACTACACGTACTTCTAGCTTCACCCCAAAATCCTGTAGCAAATCCACTCGTTATTCCGTAAAGATATATCTTCTCAACTTTGTCTCCATCACCGTCTGCAACCTGAGTTTCCGCATTTAGAGCATTTGATGCTTTGTCTTCGTGACACTTTTTTACCAATGGAGGTTCACAAAGACTAGAGTTACCCTCGTAAATTGTAGGGTCTTCAAGAGTTTGCAGCTGATGCCCTCTTTTGGGATTTTTCCTGTCAAATTGTTGTGTGATAAGTTCAAATGACTTGAAGAAGTCAAATCTAATAAGCTCGTTGGGATGTTGCCAAACAAATTGTTGTTTCACTGATCAAGAGTTTCCATCGACTTCATGTCTCTGATTCGTCCTGGAATGTTGTCTTGATAATGATTATGTTTGCAATAAAAATGTTGCCGCAAATGATTATGTGCAAATGATTACGTAACAAAAAGCATTTGTGAAACAAAGAGTGAAAGGAAACATCTTATCTCGAATTTAACCAAGACCAAAATGTGTTGGGGAAATAGGTGGAAAAAACCCTTTTTGCCCCAAAATACGAAATCAAAACCCCGTAAAGCAACTTCAATAAAAAAAAATTAGACAAAAAATGTATTGGAGTGCAAATATACGGGTAAATGTAAAAAAAAGTAAAAAATTGTACATCTTGTGTGAATAAATACAACATCAACTGCATATCTAGTGTGACGAAATATTGTAATAATGAGAGGTATCTTTTTACACAATTGATTTGAAAGGTTTATCGGCCTACTCTTGTACTTATAAATATTTGATGGGATGATGGCTTGGTGGTTTTATAGCATGACTCCTAACTGACGTGGATATGACTTGAAGTCCATTTCATATAAGTGGTCCGTAGACTTGAAGTCAAGTTTGAAACTTTGGAAAATTGGGCTGCAACCACAAAAGCCCATTTAGTTCGTATATAAGTACGTATCTATGGGGGTTAATTTTCGACATTAAATATTATAAAAAACATCCATCATGCATTAATATAGTGTAATAGAATCTATGAGTTAATATAATATCAGAATCAATGAAGTAATAAGTTAATATATCACAATTCGAATGCCTCGTGAATTAAAATTTTAATCGGGATACCGGCTTATGAGGAACTCATATGTACGGCCGGTAGACTGGAAGTCAAGTTATGGAACTCCCGAATACTGGACTGCAAACAGAAAGGCCCAGAAAGGAACTCATTTGTATGGTCCGGAGACTTGATGTCAACTTAAGTGTGAATGCACGAAGCACAGCAACCTTATCTTCTGTATCTCAATTGAGTCCCTGCGTTTTCCCAATCTTTGCAATTAACTTCATGATAATTGCTTTCTGGTCCAACATAAAACAAAGACTTGCTTAATCATGTTCTTGTCCTTTATTACTCCTTTGTTTATACAAGTTTTTTCCTGTATTACTCCTGTTAGACCATTGCAAGCACGGAGTGTATAATTGTAGCAGAACCTGAAGTTGATAATGGTGTATTTCCATATTCAAATCCGAACTACAACTGAATCCAAATCAACCCCAATTCAAACTTATTCGATATGATGCGAAGGTTTATAATCCGAAATAGACCCGAATCCGAGCAACATCCGATGCCATCTGAACTTGACCTGAAATAAATGACAGACTTGAACAATTCGATTCGAATTGAATAGACTCGAATTCGATCTGAATGACCCGTTTGCTAGGAATAATAGTACTCCCCAATAATAAACCAAAATGATGTAGGATAGCTTATAATATTTCTTTGAATACTACTCCTTTAGATTATGTATTATTCTAATACTAATCTTTCTATTTTTTTAAACTTTAGGTAACCTATCAGGCTAGCATAAAATAGACTTGATTCAATTTGAAATAATTTGAGGAGAGCTCAGAGCCATGTTTTAGGGACCCTAAAAAATATTTTGTCAGCCAACAATTAAATAGAATTTTTAATATATTGACATTTTAGACCACAACCAGGTCCGGACCTGAGCATGTGCGGGCAGCCCGCCCGCTCAGGGCCCTTTATTTTGAAGGGCCTCTATTTTAAATTTGAGATTATGTATATATCCATTTTTATATAATAATTAAGTATTAAAATCCATGTCTCCAAGTGGTTAAGTCTACATCTACTCTACAAAAGGTCTTGAGTTCAATTCATGAAGGTGTAAATATTTTTATTTTATTTATCTTAAATATTTTTTCTTTCATTATATTATTTTTAGGGCCCCAATTAAAATTTTGCACAGGGCCACCTAAATCCCTGGGCCGCCCTGACCACAACTCATTGTATTATCTTAAATTATGCGAAAATATGGACCATTATATGTAGACCAACAACTAGTGGTATACCTTATATATATACGAGCGTATTTTACCCAACAAGAACATTTAGCTTAACTAACACTTATTTCTCTACATTTTCCAGTTGAGCTCCTGCTGTTTTCCCAATCTTTGCAATTAATTAACTTCCTTATAATTCACTTTATCCCAGCACAACACAAAACGTATGTACACACGTTTTTTTCCAGCTTCAATGTGTCTGATAATTTATATAAAGTGATTTGAAACTAATAAATTCCATTAATCTGAAGTAAATGGTAGGTTTTCCCCTCTAATTTTGAGAGATTTAAACTGACAAAATCAAGAACTACTCGTCATATAAGAAGCTAGATTCAGTTCGAACTCGAAAACATTGGTGGCAACTAGCTAGCACAGTAGAATACTGCATGTAAGGAGAAATTACACTAGTTAATTATTTCTCTCCTTTTCTTTTAGAATCATGTATGTTATGTTACGTAGTCCGTTGACCCGTGTTTTTGGTAGTCTTGTTAAAGTATTAATTAATTGTCAACAGAAAATTCCTACGAAAGGACAAACAGTTGCGTAATTGTTTGGAGTCAAGGTTGCACTATATATGGTCGGAATAAATTGACATCCATTGTTGCATTTTCATGTCATCACCCACTCAACTACGTACAATGACCATACGGCCAAAAATTAATTAAGCTCATTCCTAATTTAATAATGTTAATAAGCATGTGAACCTCCAAAAAAAGATAAATCACATCATTCTCTTAATTCATTTGTGGATGTCAATATGATTTGAGGATCACAGATTTCAACGTTATATATGCTCCTCCCATGTAGAAGCAAAACAATATACATCACTTGTCGCGATTATGTTTTTTTTTCCTTGAAGACTAGGTACGTACTTCGAGGAATATATGTCTAGCTAAATATGATACTCCATAAGTCCATATCTTTGTTGATTATTTTATTAGAGACGAAATTTTAGTTTTTCTAAATTAATTAGTTAAAACCTATCATGTTAGACTAATTTTTGGTCTAAAGAAGGGGCTGTAACAACAATAACCTCATGAGAATGATGATGATCACCTGTGACTTAAAAGATAAACAAATTTTCTTGAGGATGTCATGTCAATTGTCACATGTGCATTTAGTAATGAGTATATTTTGTAAGATGCCATTTTAGAAAGAAAAAAAATTACGACATCAAAATCACATATATATATTTTCATGTTTAGATGAAAACATTATGTATATGTTTATTAAACATAAACATTTTATATTTAATGATGCGATTAAGTGACACAAAAGCAAGACATGTATATTATTCATACGATATTTGTAATTTTATATTATTAGTTTGTAGTAAAGCGTATTTGATGTTTATTCGGTCCTTCCCCATGAATACTTTTAACTCGCAAATTAAAGTTGGTATAGTTAGAATGGAACACGATTAATTATTGTTTTATTGCGTGTTACGTTGTATTATATTCTTTTCGGCTAATTCCTTATTCCACAATAAGTACCCATACACGTGCCGTACATATACATGCCACATTCTTTCCCTAATCTTCAATTATACGTTAGTATTAATTTTATCGGGTATTATTGAATATATATATTTTTTAAGAATAATTCTAATGATGCATGGTTTATCTTCACACTGTTGCACATATTCCTCAGTGAAGTGGTTCGAATTCTCACAGTGGTGAGTTTATTTCGTTTCTCAACTTACAAAACTCCATCTAGAATCTAGTTCCACACCTGTTTATTTAATCTTGGTTTCGAAAGTTTTGAGTTGTATTTTGATTGTTAGACGCATCAAATATCCTTATGTTCCTTGTACTTGTTTCGTGATTCATCAATAAAATTATTTACCGTTTAAAAAGATGACTCTTGAACTCCATATCGATCACAATCTCAAGTTTTTTCTTTTTTTTTCTGATTTCTACATGCTACAAACGACTAAGTCGGCTAGTTGAAATCTATTGAACAATTTTTTAAGTATGACATTTCTCACGTCGTTTCCTACATTCATGAAACTCTAACTCAAAGATAAGAACCTACGTATGTGATCACACTCGTATCATGTATGAAATTGACGCGCATTAACAAAATAGAAATAGTTTTTCCGACCCGACCCCACGGAATTCTCCCACTTGATCCGGAGGCTAAAATAATTGGAAAAGCAACATATATAAAGAGCCAAATTAAAACACAAAACCTCAAAACAGTAGCTTTCTTGCTTTAGCTTTATCACCTCCAGAGCACACTTCCATCACCTGCTAAAGTGCTCCCCATTTTCTCTCTATCTCTTGTTGTTCTTCTTCTCCTTCTCTCTCACTCTTCCTTTATCTTTTTCTCTCTCTATCTTTTTTTCTCTCCTTTCTGCTGCAATGGATAGTGCTCATCACCAGTGGCCACAGGTAAAAAAGCACATAAAAACATGCCTTCTCATATCATCTAATCACTAGCTACTTAGTCTTATTTTCCATCATATGCTTGTCCTTTTTTTCTTCCTTGCTTTAGGTTTTCAAATTAATCCCTAGCTTTTAATTTCTTTTTCTTCTTGATCATGACCATAATTCTAAAGGTATTAACTTTAGCTTGATCATCCTATTCAAACCCCACTAATCAATTTAATTAAATTCTTGCAGGTGTTTTAATTTTCACTAATTGTAACAAGAGTTAGCTAGCTTTTTTCAATCCTCTCTTTGATAGATAGATAAGAAAAAGAAGCTCAAGAATTTGTTTTTATTGCCTTTTTTATCTATCTTTCTGAACTACTACTACCATCTCATGATCTTGGTTTTTTCTTCTTTGTTTTCTTTTGCTTGCTTTCTTCTTCCTCTTTAATTTATGACCAGGATGAAGAGATAAAAGCAGTTGAGAAGAAGCCAAGGCCAGAGAAAGCACAAGCACTAGAATGTCCAAGGTGCAAGTCAACAAACACTAAATTTTGTTACTACAACAACTACAACTTGTCTCAACCAAGATACCTATGCAAGACATGTAGAAGGTATTGGACACAAGGTGGATCTCTAAGAAATGTTCCTGTTGGTGGTGGTTCAAGAAAACACAACAAGAGATCATCATCTTCTTCTTCTTCCAAGAAAATCTTCAACGGGCCGGTACCGAATTTTTCACCTCAGGTACTCCCAAATGAACCCCATCAAAACCTAAATCTTGGCTTCAACATTCCATCACTAGTCTCTAATGTCCCAACATCATCATCATGTGATTTCTTGGCATTTGATCAGACCAAGAATTTTGGAAACCCTCAAAACCCTAATAGTGGTTATAATCATCATCATGAGCAACCCTCTTCCAGCTTTTCGCTTATGGAGCTTTTAAGGAGTGGAAATTTTGGAAATCCTCAAAACCCTAACACCATGTGTTTGCCTGGTTTACCGGTTCATGCTGATAACATTAACCAGATGAATAAGCCGAATTTGAGCTTTTCACTACATGGAACTAGTGATCAAAGTGGGTATGTGAATATGTTGCAAGGATTTCAAGATCATCATCATGAATCATCGTCGAGGATCTTGCTTCCGTTTGAAGAATTGATCAAGCAGCCTCATGTTAATGCAAGTAGTGAACAAGCTGAGAATAAAGAGAAAGGGCAAGGAGAGTTTGTTAACGGATATTGGAACGGGATGGTGGCTGGAGGTTCGTCGTGGTGACTATGCTCGATCTCTAGGTTTGCGATTTACTTAGCTTGCTTGCTTGATTTGGACTTTGCAGGTTATTATTTCACAATTTTAGAGTGTGTTACATCTCGTGTTACACCTTTATTTATCTCTTTTTTTTTTTTTTTTTTTACGTGTGTAAGGTGTGAAGTTCCTTTAGGTGTTGCACTATTCTACATGGTGTGTCATGCGTGAAATTCACCAGTCGGATTTGAGAACTTTTAAAATTTCATCCAAAATTGTGAACTTTGTGTGTTAATTTAACAAATTAATTAAGTTTTCTTGGATTAATTAATTGGTATTGCCTTCTTTCTTTTGGTTTGGTAAATTAGTAGCAAATTTTGGATGAAATTTTCTTGACCATTTGAGTTCGATCGTGAATTTCATAAGTGTCACTAATTATGATAGTGTAACATGTTGCGGATAACTAAATATATATATATATATATATCATCTCATTATAGACTTCTAGAGATTGTAATATTTTGAGTTCGAATTGAGTACATTCATGTTTTCATTTCGGAATTGTAATATTGAATACTTATTTATTAATTTCCCTTTATATGAAGGTGATTGGGTTTTTCTTGGTTTGGAGCACGATGTATTTCCGGTAATAAGAGATAACTAAGGTTCTTCTACATGTGTTCGTTCAGTTCAATTCATTGATTCATGTCACTTGCTTGTTTGAATAGTTGATTTTCATTTGCTAGATTTAGGTTGTATTATAAATGACTACTTTTCTATCTTGCAGCTTTTACAAAAGCTGAAAATGAACTTTTCCTTTGTTCACTTTATATTAATCAAAGACACACACACAGCTCAGTACTACTGTGACATAACTATACTAGTAATTAATCTTAACAATCAGATCTGAGAGGTGATCTTCGTGTCAATTAGAACATCTTGGTTTAATTGTTTAACTATTGTGACTGATCATGAAGCCTCTTTGCCTCTCTTTAAAATGGTCCCCTATAGTGTCTTCTTGTTGTCATGATCATGCCATTACGATATTTTTATTTACTATGATTTTCTTGTTACGAAGAAACATAATCATGGTTAATTACAAGCCCGTAATTTTTAGATGAAAATTCAATTGTGTCATGTAAGTATCAAGTATTAGAGTTCTTGGTTCGCAATTAGCTCTTGAGTGTTTAATTTGCTCATGCTCTAATTCTAATGTGGTCAGTCTAACATCGATTGGTCTCATCCAAGAGATTAAATCGGGGAATGGACATGGACTATTACTTCCACACTTCTCTATAAGTTTTTGTAAAACTTATTTCATTCTCGGTTCTATTATGGTCGTCGAATGGTCCATTCACGAGCATTGAGTAATACTTAGATGGGCGGCTGTTCAAAGATGTGAATTGAACCCACCGTGAAGTGAACTAAACGTAAAACCGGTACGAATGGGTTCGTTCAATTTAAGAGTAGAGAATATGGAATATAATCTAGTGATTCGGAACTATTGGAAGGCTGAATGGACACCGGTTTCAATATTGTGACTTTTAGAAGAGATGATAGTATTTCTTTCCCATGTTTGCAGGCGTGTGTGTAAGGCTACAATTAACCCGAGTGCAACTTGTTGGACCGAATTTTTCTTATGAGTATCATGAATTTTAGCCAGATTATGTAGAATCCTCCGTATGCGAAATGAAAACTAGTCATTTGAAATTAGTGAAAGGATGGACCGGTCGTTTGACCTGTATGAATTGAAATAGTCGTATGATGATTAACAATCCCTATTGTCAATCCAGATTACCAGCAGGTGATTAGTGGGATTGACATTATGTGTTAAATTTTGCTATTAGAGACAGCCAGGTAAAGTTAGTGGGACTGATGATGGCGTTAATTTTGCAAGTGTTTCAATAGCTGTGGTGGCTATTTGCTGTTCAATCAATAGAATTCACAAATTCTCATAAGAGACGGTGTGTAGATAAATTATCTATAAACAGATTTTGTTATTAAGAAAATTATTCATATTAGTAATCAAAATGTCTATGTTGTTAACAAAATGATTCATTTTGTAATATGAAAAAAAAACACCAATGTTGAAAACATAGACGTTTTGATTAACAACATCGATGATTTTCTTGGGAATATAGGTTCGTCTTTAGATAAATTATCTAGAGACCGTCTCTTATGAGACTTGTTCAATCGAAATAAATATATTTTTTGAGAAGGTACCCATAATTTTTCATTAGCTAATTATCAAAATGTACAATACGAGTACATTTGTCCAAATTTAAAATAGGTACAAGCCAACAATTACACTTGATCGAATTCAATTGATTACTCGAGACTCGAGTGTTAAAATAACACAAGACTCAATATATATAAACTATTATTTAGATAAGTATTATTTAGAGAAGTATTATTACAGTGTGTGTGTATATATATATATATATAAAAGTGGATAACTATTGAAATTGTGTAATTGGGTACTTATTAATTTAAGTTAGATTGAACTCATTTGTAATGTATACGTAGATTAAACTTTAATTACAAAAAAAAAATTCAATTAAATTACAAGCCCTAATTCATCCTCATCAAAATCAATTCATCATTAAAAACCACTTAATATGTCTTCACAAATTAAATTCAAAGCTCTAATTTAACCACAACAAAATCAATTCATCATAAAAAGAACAACAATAACCAATCTTTCTTCTACATGTTTTCCAATTTTATATATATATATATATATATATATATATATATATATATATATATATATATATATATATATATATATATATATATCAATTTGTATGAACCCAAATCATAATTCAACTTGAAAAAAGACAATCAAATATAGAAGCAACGATATTAATTATCTTTATATACTTATTTCATTATTTGTAACCACATACCGCAATAACACGCGTAACGTGTTCAAATGTTCTAGTATATAACTTATCTAAAGACGGACAGTCGGGCATTTAACTCAATCATAAATTGATATGTTTATTTTCCTGAAGTGTAAAAATACTGAAATTAAACAAAAAGTAATTCAAACAAATAATTATTATATTTTTAAAAAAGAAAAATTAGAGGGTAAATTTGGGCATTTGATTAGTATTTGTATTTTTTAATTTAAATATTCATAGGGCCAAGTGACGATGACTAGGCGATCTATCGCCTTATTGTCTTTGGCGATTTTATATGAATTATTAAATAAAAAATCTAATGGTGTATAACCAATATCTGCATATCAGACAAGACGACGCCTGACTATCCATAAAAGTGTCTATGTTATTTGAACAAAGAATGTCTTTTACTTAATTAATATCTATCCCTTCATGCTTTTTAAAAATTATTCCAATTAAGTTCAAATAAGTAGTAGACGCTTATACAAAATAAGACCCAAAAAAGAAAATCCAGCATGTACTTTCAAATTTGCAAAAGAAATCGAACAAAGATTTTCCAGTATTCTTTTATCTCTTCAAAATTGCTAATAAAATCTGAGCAATTACTCATAAGATCAAATCAAGTGTCTTCACTTAAATTAATCCCAACTCAAGTTGAATTTAAAGTAATACTTACATTCTTCACCTCATATTAAATCAAACATATATACCATTGTCTGTGTTGGTAAAATAGTTTGTTTGAGATATTTAAGAGTTATTTTGGTGAATTGAAATATTTAATTAAATGTAGAGTTTTTTTTTTTTTTTTTTTGTCATAAAAACCTAGTACAATAGTTATTATAATAAAATTACGTACATAATAGAGCGTGAGAATTGAATCACACACATAAAATTAAAACATATAAATTTATGACTAGAGCTTCAATGTGGGATTTGTAGGGAAACCATTGTAGAGATTAAAACTCCTAAACGATACCCTCGCACAACCCTCGACCCAAAACCGTTTTCTTGTTGACTGTTTTCAATAAGAACTCACTGTTATACCCAAATGCAGTTATCATCTGCCCACCATTGATATCTTCCACCTCACTTCTTTCAATATCACAAATGCTCTCTTGGAATGCTTTTGTCTTGGCCAGGCCCCTGGCTAACATAATATCACAAATAGCGCATAATTTTAATGTTGGAATATTTCTGACACCGTCACATGTAATTCGTATTTCCTTGGGAGTTTTCGGGTTGATATTCTTCTATGTAAGTATTTACACTCAGAGTCTAAGCAAACACCATTTGCTTTTATGAAGTCCCAAATTTCATCTGGAGATGCTTCAATACGGTTATAAGTTATGAAAGTTGACATCATCTATTATATAATTTTGAGGTGAAAGTATGTAAGGCGGAATGGTGTATTTACTCTGAATTGACACATGGGCCTCTAGTGTCGTTACTCTTACAATGGGAACACAAGATGTATAATGACCCTGATCAATTATTGGGGATGACGCATCTGCTCATCCATTCAAAATATGTCTTCTTTAAACAATTTTTGAGTTTGATATAGTCACTCATTTCACACGAACACAACACATCAATGGAGATCGAGTTCAGAGTTCAATCATCATCATAATCAACATAAGGCGTCGAGCAGAAGGAGAAGGAAAAAAAAACTAAAAAATTGATTAGATTGCAGAAGAAGAAAGAAAGAGGAGCAAAATATCGCCTGTAACAATTAAATGTGGAGTTGAACCGTGGAAAACGCTTGTGTACTTATAGTAATTCGTCTTATTTGGAGTGTGCCGTGATGGATTTATATTTGGGGTCGTGAAAAATTAGAAACGTCTTAGTCGTATATGCGACTTCCTTTGCAAGATTTGATGAAATTAATCAAAGCTTTCAGCTTTCATCGGTATGTTGATTCCAACTTGGCTCAGTCTATGGTCCAACTACAATTGTAATGGGTTAATGTACATCCATCTTAGTTGTATTCATTTATAACTACTAGATCATTTGTACAAATATTATTTCAACTAGTATTTAATCTTGACCGTCCACGAGACATGTAAATTTTACAATGGCAATATTTGTAAATTTAACAATACAAACGGAGTGTAATGTCCATTACCAACTATTAAATTAATATTAACAAAATATTAGAACTAACTGACAAATTATATCATCAGTTCATCGTTCTTCTTAAGTCCAATATTATCATTCCAACAGTCTTAATTGGTGAATCTAAGAACCCTGGTTGCTTAATTCAATTCTGTTGGTCACCGTTCACAGGCCCATCTAAACTGACCGACCCCGCCGTGTCTATCATCCAATTTCAACCATCTTCATTCACTACCCTATTTAATTCAGAGCAGGTTAAACATGTTGGCGGCTAAAGAGACGGAAATACAATCAGACATGGAAGCTGTTCTCTACTTTTTGTCTTTCGTATGCCCTTGACATTCTGAAATTTGAATAGCTATGATGTTCGCTGAAAGGAATTTCAGCAGTTAATCTCCAAATGTGATTTCGAATACTATTATAAATGAATTAGGGTTCTTAATAAAATGAATTGGGGAAGAACATGCAATATGATTAACGTTATTTTGCCTGGAAAAAAAAAGAAGGATATTAAAAAAATTTATTCAATTTAAAGATTGAATTTATGAAATATTAATTTATAAAGTGTACTATGTGTTTATGACTTTACAATCCCTTTCGTGCATTAATATTTACAAAAAATGCCATTGTAGTTTTTTTTTTTTTTTAAATATGAACGATCAGGATTAAGTACAATTGAAAATATCAGTTTTACAATTGATCTAACAGTTGTTGATGAGTACAACCGAAATGTATAAATACAACTGAAATGGGTGTACATTAACCTAGTCGGACCTTAGAAGTGCCCATAACTTCCCACAACTTTTACACCGGCTGTCTAGTGTTTCGAAAACATGATGTTTGGATATATGAGTTTTTGTTAATTCGGTAATATCCGTTTGTATTTTTAACATAAAATGTCGTATTTACCAACGACGGAGTGTAATTTGTGAGACTAAAGAGGAAAAAAAGGCGACTCGGTTGGTAATGACAGTAAACCCGGTGTGCTATAAACACTATAGATCAGACATATGAGCGTAATAAGAAAGGGATAATTTTGAAACCCTAAAATCTCATCGATTGCGTTATCGTTTAATCGTTCTTCTTCTTCAAATTTACGATCAATGGCGGACGCTTACTGGAGGTACGGCGATGGCAGGCAGCAACAGGCGGCGATTCCTGCTCCAGTTCCGAAACGGCCTCGTACCGAGTTCGGTAATGAAATTCAGAGCTGATCTCAGCCAATGAATACTATTTGAATTTGTAGTTTCTGTTATTTGATCGGTATACGTGTTAGTAGAGTTTCAGTTCGACTTTAGGTTGGCAAATGGGGTTGAATATCACGATCTACCGGTTTGATTGATCTCAGTTGATGTTTTATTGGGGGTTAGGATTTTTTATCTGGTCTCTTTACTCTGCAAGCTGTGTATACGAGTATGAGTAGCTGAAATTGGGAGTTTTTGGAATTGTTATGTGTATAAAGGCTCCCAATTTCACTTCTGATTTTCATAAGGCTATGAATTGGGAGCTTTTGGAATTCTTATGTGTGTAAAGGCTCCCAATTTCACTGCAGTTATACGCAAGTATTTCTATTTGTATAAAGGCTGCCAATTTGCACTTCACTACTGATTTTCTTTATGGTATCTGATATGTTAGTTGCAAACCTATGAATAGTTAAATTCAAATTCATTTATGAGGTTAGTTACCGTTTCTTGCTTTGGAACCTGCGGATATGTATCTAGCGAAGATGACCCGATGATTAAAAACCTTGCTTGCTAATCCGTGTAGATAGTTAATTTATGTTTTTGATTTGTGCAGAGATGCCGAGTGGCCCTGAGATGTCCAACTTTTACAACATTCGCGAGGAGAATGCATCTGGACACCGTGTCAATAGAGATATTGACACCATCAATGCTTCATATGACCGGTACCTTCGGGCTGCGGTATGCCTTTCTGCATTTTGGTCCCACATCCTTTTCCTTTTACTTCGTTTTCCTGCAGCTTTAGGATTTTCCACTAACGCTCAGTCTGATGCAATCTACTAGCAGATGCCTCCAATTGGAGGTGATGCTGGAAGATCCATGACAGGCGGGCTTCTTCCACTTCCTCATGACGATCCACGTGTAATTGCAATGGCATCTTCAGATGCTGCAAAAAGCCGGCCCATGCCAGTGGGAGTTCATCGTGAAGTTCAGCTTCCCCCTGATGCCAGCAGCACATTGTTTGTTGAGGGCCTGCCTGCAAATTGCAGTCGGCGGGAAGTTGCTCGTATCCTCCACTACTCCTTTTTGTCTATTCTTTTCCTGCATCTCCATTTTTGTTTTGTTCCTTTACTCTCGTTCTCCAGATATTTTCCGCCCATTTGTTGGCTACAAGGAAGTCAGGCTTGTTTCAAAGGAATCTAGACGTGTAAGAGTTAGTGATTAAAATTAGTTACTTATTGTATATCGTAGTTAGATTTTCTGATTTTGCGGTATGGAATAACTTATGCAGCCTGGGGGTGATCCACTGTTGCTTTGCTTCGTTGACTTTCAGAGTCCAGCTCATGCAGCAACAGCAATGGATGCTTTACAAGGTTAGAATGCATTTCTTACCTTGTTTCAGATGGAAAAATCTTTACTATTATTGTTACTTTTTTCTCTTGGCAACATGAGTATCTACTCGCCTTTCGCATGATACACTCTGTAATGTTACTTTAATTGGACGCTTCCCACCGCATAGAATTACATGTTAGCAAATATGTTTACGCATTGATGAAACTAGACATGTCATGAGCCTAAAATCATCATTCGTTCAGCCTCTTCGAATGGAAATTGGCTTATTCCTGTTAGGCTGAAATTGAAATTTGGTAAAAGCAGCACAGACAACTCTTGCATAACTCATTTAGCGTTCACCATACTTCGTCATGTATGTCTAATCACTCCAGCTTCTCTTCTTCAGTTCGCAGTGTTTTTCTGTTCTAGGTGACGGGGTAATACCTATCAAGTGAAAGCATAAAAATATCCAATTGAACCAGACAATTACTTGGGGGGGGGGGGGGGGGATCCTTTATACGTTGCCAGACAATTCAAGATCCAGAAACATTAATTTTCCTCCCATGACTTTCTATAGTTCAAAGTTATTATTATTAATTATTTTATTTTATTTTTGGGATAAAAACATGTTAAAGAAGAAACGTTTAAATTAGGTCGTTTGATATGTGCCTTAAGCCAACTGATGGATGCATTCTGTTCGTGCACAATGCTCAAACTTCCTGCTTGGCTCTATTACATGACATTTCAGTAGCTGCCGTGTCTCGTCATAGTTCCTTTTCTGTTATTTAGGCATGCCAATGGTGCGCCTATAAGAGCTGGCTTCGGGTCTAACTTTGATGACACTCTGCACATTTAGCAATGACCTGATATTAGATGTTATGTTTTATCACCATCTCTGCAACAGAGACAGTATGGAATCTCTACAGTATGTCAATCAGAATCTTCTCTAAAGTATAGGCGTGGTAGATTAACATGTCCGTGTGTTGATCTGCTCTGCAACTGATGTGTATACTCTCACTTTTGCCTGGGAAAGATCTAAGCATTTACTAATTCTTAACCAACCCCCGATGGTATATCCTGTCCAGCTTTCTTGTTATGTTATTATTCAACTTAACTAGTTGCATTTCTTTGCACTCACTTCAAAATGCATGGTGTTTTGATGAGAACGTGATCACTACACCATCGCACAAGGTCGATCGGATTTCCTTCCCCGTCATACGTTATATACCCGTATATTGGGGGGGGGGGGGTATGGAATTATTCAACGTGTAAGATAGCCAACTTTAGCGAACGACCGGATCCGTGATGTCATTACGTGATGGCCGTGGCTTTCCGTCCTGACTCAAAATTCAAAACGACACCAGTTGGCAGCATAAACAATCGAGCTAAATATTGCAGGTTATGAATTTGATGAGCATGAACGTGACTCCGTCCACCTCAGGCTTCAATTCGCTCGCTATCCTGGTGCTAGGTCAGGGGGCGGGGGTCGTGGAAAACGTTGAGGACAGGTGAAAATTGCTATTATACCCTTGACCCTTTATGTTAATGGACGTTTAGGTTTAAAATCGGCGTGGTCAATAATTGGCTCTGAATGTCGAATAACACTTCTGTGTAGGACAACGAGTAAGGAGAGTTATGGTTTGATTAACGCAGCTTTGAAGTTTCATGAATTTCGCGCCAGATGATTTGCTTACGACCAGTGCGTTTACGCCTTCTGAGAGACGACCGTTTGCATTGCTGTCCGCTATACTTTAATTATCCCGTGGTTCTTGTCTACCTTATGTATTGAAACAATGTTGACAACGTATTTCAAGCTTCATGTAATAACTTCTAGCAATTTGGATCTGGAGGCTACCTCCTACGACTTGCATTTTCTAGTGTGATTGGTGTAAATTTTTTATCTTATTTGAATATCGACAAGTTTAATGTTTACTTTTCACTCCATTCCAGGACTGCTATTAAGTTAATGGTTGCCATCAGCTTATAATCTTTCATTTTATTTAAGAAGTTCCACCGACCAGAAAAATTTTATTTGTACTATGGTATCTTCTAATCCTTATAGTATTTACTTTCAGCATAGTGTATAGTATGTGGGGCATGGGTAATTAGTTTTACAGGACAGGAAATGTATAGAGCTGGGGGCATTGGGTTTGTGGTTCTTGAAAAATTACGGCCCATTTAATCAACTAAAGGTCAGCGAATATGTTGATGAATCGATTCGGAGATAGCCATGCATAAAGGTTTAAATATATGCTGTAAGTTCATATTTCAATTGCTGGGCATGCCTATCTTTCTAAGCCAACCAACAGAAATATGTTTGGCACTGCACAGCTCCTTGTTTGGGCGTCTGGGTAAATCAATATATAATACACACGACTAGATTATTCCTCTAGTTACTTGCACCTTCCCCTTCCAAGTACAACCGAGACTGATCGGCAATAAGCACCATCACTATCTGACATTCTGAATTGGCATGAAGCTGCCTGGTGTAAATAATTGTATTGAACACGTTGACATTCTAAAAATGGGGGTTCGAGAGTAGTTAGTTCTGAGGTAGACTCTGCTTGGTGAGGAGGGAGTTGGGGATACTTGTGCTCTTGTCCTTTTTGTTTTCCTGCCAATGACTATGTCTCACGAATCAGAAATTAGATATCATAAGGGTCTTCATGACTTTCTTAATGGATTATTGAACCAATCACTACTTCATAGTTCATAGTCGGGATGCATGGCCTAGTATTGATCTATGCTCCACCGTAAATTAATTAAATTGAAAAGTTACATAAGATCACTAGTATGTGTATTTCATGCTGTTATTGCACATTCTTTGTTATGGTTCCAGGTTTCGATTTTGGTCAATGGAGCTACACATTTGAATTTCTTGAAATATGTTATTTTGCCCCCTGTCAAAAGATTATTTTGAGTAATACTAACTAATAAATACGATCTCCATCTGTTCAGATTATTATCTTTTGGGGGTGGTTCTACAATTTTATTTTTGTTTTAATTGCTCTAATTGTCAGATTACATGAACTCTGTTTGTATGGCTGACCTATCAACCCATGCAAGTTTATATTTTCTCTTTATTCCTCCTGACAATCTTATTATTTGTCCCGTATGAATGCATGCATGCTATTGGCAACAATGCATTCCCCATAATCCATAAGATTTCAGTTGCCTTTTGCAATAATCTCGAATTGATTTTTTATATATTGTTGCACCTTTCATGTTCAGTGCTGCTTTTCTTACTGTCCTCTTCCCGTGCTTGGTCAACATTTGGAGTTCTGCAAAACTGTAATGTGTCATTATCCCATCATGTTAGCCAATTAAATACGTTGATATAAATAGTTACCCTAACAAATCCAAGACAGAACTAAAAGGTGGATTGAACTGAAAATTATCTCTGTACTTCACCCATATCTCTTGCATTTAATTTTCACTGCTAGGTGCAGTTTAGGATCCTGGTTATGGGATTTAGCACTCCTAGGATCTTTCGTTTAAAAAAGAAAAAGGTTAAAAAGCTCATAAAGTTTAGCTGTGTATTATTTATATTCAGACATCCCAAAAAGGTCAAATATGATTTTTCCTGGGACAGAGGGAATACTATTTACTAACTCATTGTATCCCTTCGTCAGCCAATCTAATTCTTTTGGAAGTAAATAGCTTTGCAAACATATACGACTTATCCAAGACAAAATGTGAAGGTTGATTGAATGGAGCAGTATCTCTACACGTATGATCTCTTGTTATAGTTGTCAGTGTGAGGTGTGTCTGCAGTTTAGAGTCCTGGGCATGTGATAAATCACCATTTTGAGTTGTCTATAAGGCAAATATTGCACCTGATTATCCGTGCTATAAGTAACATAATTGTTTATTTATGCAGCCATCAGCAAAGGCCCCTCATAACAACTGACTATATGGTTAATTTTTCTTCTTGCTCTGATAAGAGGCCATGTGTTTATGATTGAAGACAATTTGCTTAACTGAAACGTGATGGTGTCTTGTAATTAGTTGTTTTAGGCTGCAGAAGGAGGAGTAATGTCCCTAATAAGCCGAGAATGGGTTTCTCTATTGTTTAAGTGTATTCTGTAGTTTCTTTTTTCCTATTTTAACTTGATAGTTGATTTGCAAGTTTTCTGAAAACATGTGTCTGGTTAAGGCATCTGTGCTTTATGCACTTCACTTGAGCATGTTATTGAAGAAAACTTGGCAACAATAGAGCATGATGGGAGTCTCATTCAGTTATCAAGGGCACAAGTTTAAGGTCCTAAAACAGTCTCGTTGCATAAAGGCATTGCTAAAGGTGCTTATAATATACGCTTACCCTGACCCTCACTGACATTTGGCACACCTGATTTCCCATTTCTTTTTTTTTGGGTGTTCTAGAGTTCAGTCGGACGATGCATATTTGTTTTTTGATTGCATGATCTAGCTGGCTTGTAGGTTTATGGTGAGATTGTGGAATATTGTTTTGTGTGTGCACTTTTGATAGAAGTCCTAGAAAACCAATGCTTGCACCACCCACCGATGAAAATGAAAACAATTAATCCAAACTCTAGCATTGAAGTCTGTTACAGTAGTTTAATTTTACAATCAGAAAGCTGCATAACGTGTGGATCTTCTGTTGTGTTTTGTGATTCTTTACTATTACCATGCAACATGCTTATATTAAGGCTTGAAGTTGGAGTTAATATATAGGCAAAAAGGGTCTTGCACTTAGAGTTTGGCCATTTGTGCAAATTGCCTCTTAAAGTTTTCGTGTGTGACTTGCATGCGTACGGCCCCCTGAAATTTCAAACTCAGCACAACTTTGCTCTTTGTACGGCAGCAAAATCTAAACTTCATGTGCAAATCGCACCGAGTTTGAATCCTCAGGGGCAAATCCCACACATGCAAACATTACAGAGCACTTTGCACAACGATGGTGTATTGGTGTTAAACCGAGATCCACTTTTGTTATATTGAAAATAATCGCGTTTATATATCAATAAGCATGATTGATCTCAATATGAAATAGTTACTCTCGATTTAACAGCACCCTTTGCACAAACTTACAGGTCAAATTGCTCTTTTGCTTGATATTGGTTCACAGCAAGTAAGAATAAGGAGCTAATCTTAACTTCTGTTAGGGCAGTGGCAAAACTTGATTTTTGTTTCTAGTGCAATGGTATAATAATAAAAAAAATAATAATAATAACAATAAATTACTGTTAATTAATTAGACAATTGTTTTGGAGAATTACATTGTTATATCATATCACACCAAACCCAGATAAAAACTTAAGTGGCAGATAACCCCATCTCGGGGCCTTTCCGAAAAATAAAATAAATCCCATCGCGGGAATTGAACCTGGACCTTTCGGTCCTTAGAGTCTCAGATCTGAGCTAGGTTGCTTTGACGTTTTATGGTGGATTTGGAATGTTCGCATTCATACTTATTTGGAAGGCTCTAAGACTATATGTTGTATTCTTCTACTGCATTAATTGTCTGTGCAGACTGTAGAGGAACATGCAATTCTCTTAGTTAAATCTCAGTGATAAGTTGATAACTGGTAACAGAGTTTCAGGCTGAATGAGGTGGATGTTCCTAATGCCTCCTTGGAGAATGCACAAGAGATGGTGAGATTTATCAGAAAAGCTGATGTGGTGAAGTTTCAGAAGCGAAACTATGCAATATAGCCTGGAAAAGCTGATGAAAGATTTAAAGATCGAACAGAATTATTGTCTTTTCAGTATGGAGTACATGTGCCATTTAATTGGGTGAGGCAGGTAACAAATTGATGATGCGAATGTTCTACATCCTTGTCTTTGCAAGTGAATGTCGCTGCAAAGTGTAAGCTACTTTATTGGAGTGGTATGCGGAAATGTACTGGAAGCTCATCAGGTGTACTGGCAATGGGAAATGCAGATTCTATATGGAGAAGACTATAGAGGACATCAAAATTGTTTCGACTTCGATGTTAACTTGGATCGTTCCTGACTCAATGAAAATGTTTTGAAGCTTCTATGTAAAATGTAAATTTAAACACAGTTACCGTAAGAATTTGTAGCTTTGGTTCCAATTGAGTTGAAGCAATTCATTTGATAAACTACTTGAGTAGTTTCAGTCATATGCATAAAATATCCTTTGTGCAGTTGTAAGTAGCTACATACTCATTAGATTAAATATAATCTCTTGAGTTTTGGTTTAAAAATTCAAGGGTTAACTCTCTATTGTAACCAATTCAACGAAATGATTTGTTTTGAGCATTGAAATTGTTTAAAGCTATGTAGAGGAATTGGTCATTCGCCATCGTACTTACTCTCTGGAGACTATTCAATAATCAATTTGTTTGTGGTTGAAAAATTAAGGAGACTAGAAACAAAGTCGATTGCACTTTGGGTGTCTGAAATAGAGAAATTATGCTAAACATTTTTTACTTGTTACCGAGTGACAGTCATTTAAACTCGACCATAGTAGAACAAGTAAACTTTGGGATGTTTTACTGATACTAAAAATTCTTACAGTGTATATCTTCACAAATCACAACTACTGATAATTTACATTTGGGTTTCATGTTTTACTCATACTATTTCATTTGATAATTCAAGTATTCAACCTCATGGAGAACTTATTACAGTAGTTTCCAGGGTTTGAAGCAGCCACCAATAATATAAAGAATGAAAAACAAAGGTCAAAAGTGAAATTGTCATGGTTTAGTTTCAGCAGACAACATTTGGTAAAGCCACCACCATTATTTTAACCTCAAACTTCAAACATTTTTCACCAATGAATGAGTAATTCGTCCATGTAAAATTAACATTATAAAAACCAAACAAAAAGTGAAGGTTTGTCTTTTCTCCAAGTAACAAAACAAAGTTAAGTAGGTATAATTTGGGTAGGTGTATTCCGGACCAATTCAACGAGAATAGACTCTAGAGTTATTAGGATATAGTATCAGTTCAATTGCTAAGTTGAAATACTTCGGGACGTGATCCGAGAGATTTTGAATTGCAGTTATATACACACATTGTCGACCTAGCTATACAATTTGGTCTTAATGTATTATAAATCACTACGAATAATATCGATCACTACAATTCACACGCAATTTAAATTGTGGGTGTTATAGATGGAGTAGTTTGAAGATCACACGGGTATATCATTCAGCATTCTTTGACGGTATATTATCTCAATATGTTGCTTATTGAACCATTCCGGATTTGCTTGCAACCCTTCACTTTTGGATGGACATATTAGATGATGTGATGACCATTTTTCTATTCACCTATGATCTAACATGAAGCTTGCTTGAAATCTTTAGTTTTGGTTTGGATTTTTACTTGTAATTGTACACTTCGTTGGAAGGCAAGAGTGAACTTCTATTGGGAGCATGGCTTGTGCTCTTTGTAACCTTGGATCTTGATCAATAATTTTTTTTCATTTCAGTTTCTTTTTGAGACGATTAGTTATTTGATTTCTAGTTTGTATGGAACAATTGGACTAGCTAAGCTAAACAATACACAAATTATTGCCAATTGCTTTCTAGCTAATCGGTTAGTTAAACTGTAAACAAAATAATCTTGTGTTCGGCAAGATTGTAATAATACGATCTAGGAGTACTTGTCAATCAACTTCTTGCTTATGTAGTGTTCAACTCACAATTATTATTGGTGGTGTTATTCTACATGGAGTAAGTATATCATATATATCATTTGATTTCACTACAAAGGTCAAAGGTATTGGAATTTGGATAACAAGAACCGTTGCAATGCATGAATCACGCACAAGCATTAAAAAATAAATAAAAAATTATAATGACAAAACATATACGAAATGATACCACAAACTTTGTAAAAAAAAAATCAGTTAAATATTAATGAACTTTGAAACATTACACTGGAGAGATGCCGGATCTACTTCCAAGACAACGAAATGAGAGCACAAATTAACTTATGTATTGTAAATTTATCACATTGGTTAAATTAAATTTTTGCACACATTTTAGGAACCAGCGCCAATTCCCTTGGCCTATATCATGATTTTCTATCAAGAACCCGAAGCTGAAAGAATACATGGAAAACAAATGGAAAAGGGAAATTGAGTGAGACGCGCTTTTTTCCAAAGAATTCGCCACGAGGGCCAACTTGATCCTCTTCCCCAGGGTGCCATGACCCCAAGATCTACACTCTATGAGCCTTCACCTAGAAAAAGAAAAAGAAATGAAGGCCTTGGTCGATCGTCGGACAATACCAATTGCCTAAGAGCCAGTCCCGTGTTGCAGTAAGGGAGCAAGACAAATGGTATTCGACTCAACTATATATATAGAGTTGATTTTCCAAAAATAAGATAAAAATAGAAAGAAAGAAAAATTAAAATAAAAGTACGAGGACTAGAATTTTCCTGAACTCGAAAAAATCATTTGTCGACTCAATTAACAATATCCCAACCCCCAAATTTTATCTTTCCAAATTCACCTATTATTTTTTGCATTTGGTTCCATACAAATTTCAAAAATACAATTTCCATCGAGAATACATGTTGGATCGATCATATCATCGTCTGCCAGCCGAGAAGCATACAAGAGTGATATTGGTTCGGCTCATTACCCAACTCGATGTGTTGAATGCAACGTTTAACATGTGTTGTACGTATTGAGCCAAAACAATATCACGCCATGTCTACTTGTCCGAATTCTTCACCTTCCACTTTTCCTTGTATGGATCTTGAGAGCAAAGACTTGAAATGTAGATTTCTAAACATTTGAATCATTTTAGTTCTAAAAATAGAATGAGCAAAACATACATACCACAAGAAATTAAGAGATCTAGCCCTATACATAATCTTCTTTCTTTCATGGTTTAGCTTGTAAGAAGATTGATCAGTGAAGTCCATGGTTATATACTTGTATACAGAAAGGTTTTCATTATTTTATTGCCAAAATGTGATTATATAAAAATGGGACCAAACTAGCTAGGTAGGTCCCGTAATAGTTACATGCATGGTTGTTAATTAGAACGTGAAATTAAGTATCAAAATCTCAAAATCCAACCTAGAGTAAATCTAGCTATATTACTATTGCACGTGAAACCGTACAACAACTTGCCAAATAAACTAACATTTCAGCAAGTTTTTGTGATTTAAATGTACATGAATCCAACGAAACTTTCACAAATTAAGGATTAGGTATGCATTTATACTGTTTCATCATGTGAAGTTTGAAACTCTTGGCCATGAACAAATCACGTTTATTAAAATTGGCTAGTACTTCAATAACTTAGCTAGCACCAGCTGATGAAATAATCTTTATGTATGTGGTTACATTATTCAATATAAGTAGGGCCGGCATAGGCGGCATGTTCAGATACATAGGGACTCCATTGATATGGAGCCGAGCTCAAGTAAATTTTTGGTGTAATATTTTATGTGAAAAAATCATGTAAATAGTGTATGTGAAAAAAAATCATTTTGTCATATGCATCTTATTTTTATTACTTACTTCAGGGTTATTTTTTCAAATTGATATGGCCTCAATATTTTTTTGACAGGCATCAAGGTATAGCATAGTTGTGGAATTACATTTAATCATTTATCAAACAATATAATTCCTAGAGGCATCGGGTTATAGAGTAGGGATATAATTCGATTTAGCAAACAATATAGAACGTGTTATTCGATTTATCAAACAACATAATTCCCAGGGCCATGATTAGAGTTATTATCTGCAATTATGCTAATACCACTTTGCTTATTAGGTTATTATAGTACTGATAATAGAGTAGGATTAAATTAATCCGGTCAATAAGTGAGTGGCAGACAGAGGAAATCTAGGCACCATGTCCGAAGGATAATCTGGATTATATTTCTTCAAATGGAAATGTTGAGATCTAATAGATATGTTTGTTTGTTGATTCGCATCCACTCCTAGTACAACACCTTTGTCAAACAAAACTTTATCATCTCATTCTCATTAATCACACATTTCACTTGCACAGAGCGGATCTAGTAATTCAACTTGGAAATGCAAGAATCGTTGAGGTAGTTTTAGGTGGGTGAATTTGGTCGGATTTGTTTTTATTTACTAGTGTACGAAAAAAATGAAAACATGCCCTAGCCCTCTCGTTCTTGTATAGTTAATTCAATTTGTAATATGAGTATCTTTCGGGGGTGAGGGCTACTGCTACAGTAAGATGGTGAGATCACTGGAGTATGCCCATAGTAAAAAAAACTACTGTTTCTGTAGTCATTCGTTTTGTTTAGATTAGAAGTCCATAGTCAAGAAAGAGTCATGGATTCTGATTGTAGTGAGAGAAGGTGATCTTAAGATTCTTCAATGTGTCTTTTGCAATATTTACCAGCTTATCTTAGCTGAATCATCAATAGCTTTCAAGCAATCCATCTAGTTATATTCTATACCGACCAAAGACAAAATGGCAGCAAAGATGCTAGCATTACTAGCTTTAACTAATATTCGTCTGCAACCAAACGATACTTGTTAGGTATGATTAGAGAAGATGATGAATGATGATGACACTGTAGAAAAAATATTATCCTCTTCTCACCAATTATATGCTGCTCTCCCCTTGATTATGTTCGATCAATAAAAGTTGACCAAAATCATAGAACACATTATATTCACATGGTTAGGCCTTAGGTGTGGGATCATTAATCACAACTTCTCACCGTAGCAATGAGATCCCACACTGAGTGTGGGACCCGGTGTGAATTTTATATGGACGTCAACCAAAACCAAGTAAACCAAATTATTTCACTCATCCAGATTGTAGGAGATTAAATTGCAACTTAGATGAGTAAAAAAAGTATACGGCTTTCAAGTAACAATCATCATGAATTGTGATAATAAAACACTATTGTTTGAGATCTAGCTTTTCTACTTGACATGAAACACATATTAAAGAAAGAGAGAGAGAAATGACCGTGTCCATACATAATGGGGTATAGAGAGCCATCAGATGCTAATTTAGGACATTTCATAAATAAAAACTCCAGCAGCATCTTGCATGAGCCATCCCCTTCTTTGGTGCACGGCGAACAAAATTTTAATTTCGGTCAGTGATCACGACTGATCAATTGTATCTTTACTACACATGATACTATGATTGCATAGGTAGGATATGGCTGTTTCATCACCTCCACAGAAGGTTACAAGTTGAAGACGTTGACTAAGCAATATCCTGAGATTCGTCCTCAGGGTTCTTCTGTCTCAATGAGGTCCATTCTTCTGTTTCTGGAAAGAGAGAGGAAGAGATCAGACAAATGGAGCAACATTTCGGTGTGTGCATGAACTACTATAACTTTTAGTGGAGGTAAAAGATATCTGATGTAGAACTCAATTCAACGATTAACCAGGAATCTAAGACTTGCATATAAGTATATATATAACCACGTATCTAAGATTCCCAAACAGACCCTCTGGTTGACTCATTAATTTCAAAAAAATACATTCTGACCTCCTCGGGTTTCAGTATTCAGTTATGTACATCTAATCTACCTCAGAATTTACAAAGACCCAACACCTGAGTATTAACCTCGGTGCAGAACAATACATATAGTTACATCTACCTTTGTACTTTTATTAGCCTGAACTGTCCATCCCCAAATAAGCATTACAAGTAAAAAGTAACCTTGAAGGGGTATGATACTATCATATAATGTCCTGAAGGTCCAATGCCCCTTTTTATATATTAATTGGAGGTAGCTGAATTTGGGATTGGGGGGGGGGGGGGGGGTCACTTTGATAAATAGTTACTATTATATTACAAGATTATCGAAGCAAGAGACTACACGGAAATCAATTACTCACTTGGCTTATCCCCTATTGCTGAGAGACGCCTTTGCAGAAGGGATGCCACAAAGAGGAAGATTGAGCACATACCAAACATGATTGTTATTGGGAATGCGTTAACCTGCAAAACGTGAAAGAAATTGTTATTCATAAAATCAGAATAGATGAAGTATTTGGCTTTATTTAGCTATTTAGAAAACTCATTGTGTTGAGATAAAAACTGCTAAAAGTCGGTTCAAATCACCACTCAAACCAAAACCAATATACCAGAGGAACCAGAAAAAGGTGCATGCATGAATGAGAAAGGCGAGGCTAGTTAATGAGAATTGTGGTAAAGATAATTGACATACATTGTATAGCACGATGCAAACAAAGATGTTGAGAGGGATGCGGAAGAAGTTCATGATAGTGCTTCGCGCCTCCTCAGGGATATATTGGGACCTCATCTTCATAATGGATGGCCAGAAGATCCCAACACAGGCTTCAAAAACACAAAATCCAAGGAGTTGAAAACAACCTCCAAAGGAGATGCCAGTTCCTCTCTCCGTCGAAGGTGATATCAGGAACTTCAATAAAGCAGAAAGAATTAGATATTATCCATCATGATTAACCAAGTGAAAGACAAAACAAAAACTCATACATACATTAGTTAATATGGGAAGCAAAAGGGAGCCAGACGAAATAACAAACACAATCTGCATGTAGGCCTCCACTTTGACGGTGTTCCGGGACAATAAGCGAGCAGCGATTGAACTTCCCAGCATTGAAGCCAACATGAAAGTTGCAAAAATGAAACCATGGGGAATATCTTCATCATTTGGACTTAGGGCAGGTGTCCAAAGGAACACAAACGTGTACATTGAACCTTCAAACAGGGACTGTATTGCACCAAGCAATGCGATTTTTTCATCTGAATATCAACAAGGTGCGTGTCAAGTCCATTGACGCGACATAAATAAAAGAATACGTTAAGTATGATCTTATAACTGATTTCGAATTCTTAATTTTAGAATCAAAGCAGAGTCACATTCTCTATCTTCAAGACCTACAGAAGATACTCTGTTAAGAGCTATCAACTATCAAGTACCTGAAGCAATTGCCACAGCAGCGCCTCTGAATTGAGTAAGCAAGTCCTTGCTTTCTGATGGGTCTCCATAGTTTTCGGTCCATGATGATAATATCACAGCCATTCCAATAGCTAGAAACACGGCGGCGGCATCAAAGGGCGACACAGGGCCAAGGCTAAAGGTATCCACAAGCAGGTTTCCAAATAATCCAGCTATGATCGCTACAAGCCCATTGCCAAGGAACACTGCCTTGGAGAAAGTTAATGAGAGCCATTGCGACTCAAAACCCCTCTGCACATTTTTTAAAAATAAAAGGTACTTATTATCGTTCTATGTCAAATAATAAATGCTTACATTAATGCCATAAACAGAAGTCTGAGAAACATGTTGATAAAAGAAAAACTTGAGACCAGGTACAGGTGAAGCTTTATGTGTATCATACAAGAAGCTTGAAGTCACGACTGCATTAAATAAGGGGGGACAGAGACGCACTACAAGTTGGCAGTTTATCTGATTTCTATACTATGGATTCCCCTGCCTGTTACCAGTTCTTAGATACGTATATCACAGATCCAACCCTTCATTCACAATTAGCACGACGTTGGTAACGTGATGAGGACATATACACAATTGAAACACCAAAGTGAATAACCTGAAGAAAGTGGATATCAATATTCAGCACCCACCTTGAAGTGTTCTGCCACAAGCCAAGACTCAAAAGAAGAGAACAAGAGAGATGTGGCAATACCACCCAGTATACGTCCAATCATGAGAACCCTGTACTGAGGAGAATGCTTGGTAGCGCAGCTCAGTATGTACGTAATGCAGTACGTCACACACGCCCTCTTCCGGCCCCTGAAAATTCAAAACTAGATTACATTGGAACACATTCTACAATGAGTATTAAATCAAAGTTGCGAGATGGTCTTACGTTTTATCTGCAAGGGACCCGACAATAGTTCCAAACAACATGGAAGATCCAAATCCCGCGATAAAGAGCTGTCCTATTTCACCTTTCCCAAAACCATAAGTAGTGTAAAGGTAGTACACATATGGCCCCTGCAACCAATCACCAGCTATTGCCGCAAAAACAGCAACAATCAGTGACAGTATACACCAATTAGTAACAAATTTTGCACACTTGAATCCATAAAGAAGTGGAAACAAAACACCAAGTAACGACAGCAAGGGAATCAATCAATTATGTGCTAATGGAGCTAAATAAAACAAGATATGGCTTGATTTCTCTCATGATCTATCATTGATTACGGAGAATTTAACACGTGAAAGTTACGATACCAATGATTTGATGAGATCAGATAAGATCTGTATTATACATACATACACATTTGCTATAATGCCAATAATGGCCAACAATGGAAAAAAACACCAAAAGCTCAAAGCCAAGCAATATTGGTGATGCTGCCAACTCTCCTACCATTGGGATTTATGCCTCAGAAACATTATCAACAGTGAAGCATTACCAAATCTGAGCTTAAAATCCAGTGTAAGTAGAGTAACACCAACATTCATGATCTCTTATAACACACAAAATTCCAACTAATCTAAGCTCGATGCAAAAGAGTACAGCTACAACAAAAGTAAATCAATCATTCACATTGCAGATGAATAAACCTAACCATTCCTACATCAGATCACAAACTCTCAAACCAGCTCATTACAAATCGCATTTCGGATCTAACATTTCCACATCGAAAATGAACAAAAAACACCAAATCACAACAGATCAAACTCATTTTTGTAGAATAAACGAAGAGATTGAGCAACGTACCCATCATGAGAGAGTAAACGAGCAAGTAATTGTTCTTAAACGAATTGAAAGCGGAGCTAGTATTCGTCCGATCCTTGTTCGATTTGCTCAGCTCCAAACCGGCCACCACCGCGGCCAAACCACCGAACACCATGTAGTAGAACAGCTCCATTGTTACTCTGAGAAAGTTTCAGAGCTAGAAATGAGAAAAAAGGAAAGTAGCTAGCAAATGAGAATAGAAGCTGTGTTGGTTGTGCTTCTTCTCAAGTGATGATGATGAAGTGGCGAGGCATTTATATTTTTTAATTTCTCTCTTTTTTTGTTTTGTTTCGGAATCTGAAATAAATTGGACTGGTGTCGGTGATCTGGATATTTGGTGCCGTTGGAAACAATATGGGCCATTGGTGTTGCTATTTGTCAATCTGGGCCGTTGGATTGGGGTAGGGGTCCAGAATTTGGCGGGTTTTCTGGGGCATTATTGACTTTCACGGGTTTGGGTTGGGGCTCACATGGTTTCTTTCTTCAACCCGTAGTATTTAATACAATGGGAATGGGATGAATTTAAGATCTGGTAGAAATAATATCTTCGCTTTAATTAGTTCCATTTCGAGAAATCGTTGTACTATGTGTTTTTCAGTGTCATAAAACTCTATCCATCTACAATAAAGGAACACGCCAAATTTTGGAATACAGCCGACATACATACATATGGGTAAAAACCGTTTATCTTCGTAGAGACAGGTGTTGAGGATAACATTTTCGAGTTCTTTGCTATGGAAAAAGTAGCGATGAAGTTGTTAATAATAGATTGCCTAGTGAAATAAATTATGGTAGACGTTGTCTTTTAACTGAAACTGAGAACTTATTAAATTTTAAATCCTGAATCTGCACCAGAATGAAAGATGAACATTAAAACTTTCGATATACAACTTACAACGATCAGACAGAGAACATGGTGCACAGAAGGAAAATCCCTGCTGGGAGAAATGTTCATGAAGGAAGCCAGAGACCGAACGAGACTCAAATCAGACAACACTCAACCATAATACAAGACGGACAAATCTGAAACCATGTCAACTCTGAAACAGTTAAAAACTATCTCGTCCTACATGCTACCACATTATACTACAAGAATTTCAACCCAGGACATGTGCATTATACTATTCCTCCACGCAGTTGTTTGTTTAAGAAGACGAGTCATTCCAAGAAAGAGAATTATCTGACAAGCCCAGAGATCAAGCTGTAATCAAGACACCAGGAGGAATGAAATTTCATGTTTTCTCTGCTTAGATTATGATGCATCCCCATGACGATACATAGTGATTTCCTGCTGTTTGAAATAGCGGCGGTCCTCTTCATCAACGAGCACAAGGTTCAAGAAGTACTTCACACTAAATTTGTTGTTGATGTTCTTATAAGTTGGGGTTAGCTCATAAGGGCTCAAGAACAATCTTAGTGGAATAGATTCACCTGTCAAAATAAGAGATCATTGAGATTTGTGCATTAGATATTCAGTTTGTGACAATTTTTACTAGCCCTTTTTTCCCTTTTTTTTTTTTTTTTTTTTTGGGGGGGGGAGTGGGGTTGGATTTCGGTTTGTGTTGTAGAGAGGATTGATTGTTACCTCATGAAAGATTGTTGAGAAAACTTCCCGTCTAAACGAGAACCAATTTTAAGAAGAAGAAAAACAAGTTTTATCGGGGGGAAAAGAGCCAAAACCGACATGGCAATTTCTTTTCAGATTTTATTCTTCTCTCTGTAAACTGTAGTACTAGAATTTTGCCAAACCACTGTGTTTGATGGCGAAATAGGAACAGTATCAGCACCCTGCATACAAAATCGAAAATACGTACTTTACGACTATACATACCTCTAACTGGAGCACCATCCATAAGTTCAAACTTTGCTAGTGTCTCTGTTTCGACATGGGTATTGGCCCCGCTTCCTGTTGATTCTCTCCGACGAATCTCCAGATCCATATTCTTTAGCTTGATTCTCACAAGAAGAAAATATATTTTGCCAACAATAACATCTTTCAGATGATACCTGGATAATTAACAATCAAACAGCGTGGCATCATCACGGTTATAGAAAGCCAAAAGTTCCAAAGTTCCACACAAGAAATGGGCTTAACTAAACATAACTGGTATCGGAAAAGGTAAAAAATCAAGTGAAATGATTAAAAAAAAAAATTATTATACTTTATTATCTAAATCCTGAAATTCAAGGATTGCCTTCTAAATGCCAATAAGTAAACCATGTTCATCAACTTAGAACAGTAACTTACTTGCTCTTATTGTACTCAAACTCGATGTGAAGGCAGTCTTCTATGCCAACTTCCATCTACAATTAAAGGGCAAAGACACAACATATTCTTAATTTTATATCTTTCAAGGGTATAAGGCATAAAAATCAGGCTATTGTCATGTCTAAAGTTGCACAGTTATCAAATAGAACGCCAATAATGCACGAGTATTATAGCAATACCTTGATGCTGTTGTTGATTGGTGGAGGGGGGCTATAATTCCGGACCTGGTCCATGAAACAAACAGGTATGAAGTTTATGAAATTATACATACTGAGAGCTACAATTGCACCTCGGCAAATTAATGACACTGTGCTACTCTACCGCAAGACTTATAGATAATTAAATCTATCGATGCCACGTGCTCCTCTCCCGCAAGATTTTCTGATCACTAGTTTCGGAGAGTTTCTGGCATGCTAATATGGATTAGACACCTTCCAGGTTAGCAGACTCGCAGGTTGAAAACAACCAAGGGGTGGGTTAGTTGGATATGAACAGCGCTTGTTGGGATTGGAACTTGGGGGAGGGGTCTAGTAAAAAATGCAATAGACACCACTCCTAGGTCAACAATCTCGGTCCTAGGAGCCGGATTCTTGGTGAAACCTTTGGGCTTAAAACATTAACTACACGAAAGGCTGGGATTGGGATCAGCAATCCTTAAAACAAAAAAAAATCAATCAACTGCAGCTTGCTTAAGCTAACTGTTTTCTATAGGTATTCACCTTTGAGGAATTAGCAGTTCAAGCAACATGCTCACTAGCTAGGGCACAAACTTAATCTTCTCAATTATTGCAATAATTTCATAACATGGCCTACATTTACATTACCAGTCCAACCAATTTTATTTTTTTTAAATGTGAACACTGAGTCTGACAGTGGTGATACATTAGATTGTGAATCAAAAAGTAACCATACCACAAACTCCTGATATTCCACTACGCTACCAGCATAGCCCCGGTTGATTGTCACTTTCAACACGTACCTGAAACAAGTACATAAGTTGGATTGTGATACAATATTTAGCACTACAGAGATGAGATTTAGAATATACGAGCAAAGACATGTTGAGAATACAATAATGCTTGTTTTAAACTGCCCAAGATTGCAGTGTGTTGGAAAAAAATTGTAATAAATTTAAGGCAAAAAAGCGATCTGCCACCTAAAGTTTGACAGCTTGTGCAATTTGCTCCCTGATCTTTGCTAGGTTGTGATATGCCCCCTTAACTTCTAAATGTGTTGCTAGGTCCCCCCTAAAGTATAATTTTCAGAGTATTTATTAGTCGGAGCATGTGATACACATTAGACGAAAAGCATTTATAACGGGCATATAGCAAATGATTTTAAAGTTCGGGGGGCAAATTGCAACCTAGCAAAGATCAGAAGGCAAACCGCACAAACATATAAACTTCAGGGGGCAAAATGCTTTTTTGCCAGCATTTAATAGATGGAGAGGTAACAGAATAGAGATTGAAATGGGAGCTTAGAAGGGAGAAATATGGGCAAAATCCAAATAGACGAAATACGGAGTAGAATTAGCTGAACATGAAAAAAGAATCATCTCGATATAAGAGAGTTCACAACTCAACATGCAAAGCATTCTCCAAACTCATAACTTGTCTGGAATATAAAATCCTAAACCAGGATAATGATAAACGGGCATCTAGGACTAGAATTATACAACTGACGTTCTAAGATTCTAATTAAACTAAGCTGGTAATGTTCACTAAAATATATCTGATTCCCATCGTCATAGACCAAAGAAAATGCAAAGAACATACATCATCCAAAAGATATGAGAGTTGGTTGGTCACGTATATCTTCGAACCCCCCTTCCCCCGGCAATTATTTATGCTTGGCAGTTGGCACAACCAGATTAAATGAACTGAAGTGATTAAATAAATTCTGAAAGAATATGAAAAGCATATAGTAGAGAGAAACATACCTGAGCCGGACATTTACCCCATTGTAAGTTTCATATGGCATCTCCACGGTTGAGAACTCAAAAGGAAACGTTTTCCGTTCATAGATTTCTCCAGGAACATCAAGTTCACGGACTACATGTAAAAGAAAACATATCAAACATGTGAGAGGAGGTAAACTTCCTTTGAATTTTATAATATGCAAAAAGGACAGACACATAAAGCTGGTATGTATTTCCATGAGAATTAACACCTGTGTATTCTACTTACCCAGAGAAGTGAAGTCATAGAAGTTGCCTCTGTCAAAGTACATTTCTGAAAAACCAAAAGCAATGCTTAGCAAACTAATCGTGCAGAAAATATAGTATCCTTGGGTGCTATACTCTCAATTGATCAGAAAAAAACGTATAGAAACTTGATTGAAAGCAAGAGGGGTATGAAATGTCAAGATTTGCCATAACTGACAGTGTAAAAGTAAAAGAGGACCTGCAGTCTATCAGTGAAATCAAGAAGATACACACCTATCTGGCCAAGAAGTTCAACTTTGATTCCATTGTGCTCCACCTTCTTTCCGGAAACAGGTTCTACGCAAATCTGAAAACACATCATCCAACCATCACGTCAATTTTTTTGGACCCAAACGTTAAAAGATAATAAGAGCCAATTTCAATTGACAGAGATGTACCTTGCCAGATATGGTTTCTTGACTCTGGAATAGTGGAACCATTACCGTTGGACCCTTCTCCTTCTTTACCGGAACCTATTGCAGTATTGGTATATGGAGAGAAAAAAATCAGCCTTCATTGCCAATACTGAGAGGAAATAAATTATCCATTTTACCGATAAGCAGTACAAATGGATTTGTAGTATTCAGCATGTGATGCATAACTACGAGCCAAAGCTAAAATTTAGCATCACTAAAACAGTTTTCACCCCTTTCACTTCACAAAATTTCTGCGATCTTGAATGAATAACTATTCATAACAGAGAAGGCATAAAGATAGATCATACGGTTATTTCTTTTATAAACCATAACTTAGATTTTAACCAGACAAATATGGGGCAATGGGCATATATTTCTCGCAGGCAGTATCCAATATATCAATTGATACAACTAGAAGCTTGATAAGCTATACCTGTTTTCGGGATTTCCCATCCGAAAATGCAACCGAAATGTTGCATGCTGGTTTAAATGCTCCAATGATATAATTCTGAAATCAGGATTTCATAATCACTTCTACGTAGACTAAAGCAGAAAAAAAGCAAAAAAAAAAAAAAAAAAAAATCAAAAGCAAACAATAATACTTCACCATTTCTCAAACGAAATCCCAGCTGAATCCAAAGTCCTGATCAAATCACCTGAAATAAAATTTCGTTCAATTATAAATCAAAATCCAATGATAATATGTTCAAATTTACTAGAGATCCTATCCAACGAACACATGAAAACAATTTAGGCTGAAAATTTTCATCTATCGAGTTCCAACGCCAGAATCCTAGACGATCAACTGTTCAATTCAAATCTCAAATCACCACATGAAAACAGGAAATAGGTATTGTACATTCAAATTGCAGCTGAATCCTAAGGCCCTGTATATCAAAACTAGCTTATGTGCTAGTCGGTATTTTGATTAGATAGCTAATAAGCTAGGTGTTTAGTATATTAATTAGTTGATTTGCAAAATATTAAATATATATAATGCAAAAACAATTCTATTCAGCTAACTATAAGCAGCTAGCAATTAGTTCCATAACAGATTTATTTCGGGAAAAAAAAACTGTAATCTCTAGTTTACAAGCCAGTGGTAAATAGAGTCTAACCCTTGCAAGCAATAAATTTCCACTCAATTTTCAAAACGGGCTCCAACTACAGTAATGTATCAACAATAACCAAAGATCATTGAGAGAGCATACGAAAACACTGACTAAGCTGAAAAACACAATCTATTGGGCGAAATTGTAATGTCATTTCAGAAGTTCAAACACCATAAAACCTAAGATGATCGATCAGCCAAAATCGGAATCTCAAACGGAAACAAGAAGACAGATAATAGATACTGTACATAGAAATTTCAGGTTGGGCAAAGTAAATTACCAGAGGAGATCTTCGCGAGAGATGGGAGAGGAGACGACGAGAAGAGAGATCACAACAGGTGCCAGGAGAGAGAAAAGGCGAATTCTTTAGCCTTTACGATGCTGTTAGGGCGTGTTCGCCAAAGTCGTAAGCCAGTCCAATCCGTGCTTCTAATTGAGTTTCGTACGGGTATTTGGATTCTGGGTACTGGGTATGGGGTTTTCTCTCGGGTATCATATTGTTGACCGAATATTTTACATCCAAATTTTCACGTACCCAGATAATATCCAAAAATTGGATTTCCACGGGTTCGATCGGTGTATCCAGCCGAAATTTTTAGCACCAGATTATATACATTATATAAGTTCCTCCCTAAACCAGAAATAAAGCAAAGAGCCTTTTGTAATATCTCATTCTCACCTAGGTCAAAATCAAGTGGGATAAACGATATATGTGCATATGATCACTCTCTTATGGTATGAGGACTTTTGGTTGATTCAAATAGTAAATTTGTGTGACTCTGGTCCAAAGCGGACAATATCATACCAACGAGACGTGTGTGAGATAGTCATGAGTAACCTCGTCGGTCTAATGGGCTTGGTCCCGACCCATTAGTGGTTGAGTAGTTACACCTCTTTCAATTAATAGCCTACATCATTCAATCGCAAACTATTCCTACCAATACAAGGAGGATCCAATCCTTGCAGAATTACAAGACTTTTTTAATGGAAGGGAAAGCTTTATTGTTGTTACTAGATCGACAAAAAAACTGAATAAAATGTTCACTTTCAAATTACACAATTGTAGATGAACATAGCCTGACAAAGTTATACCCAGAACCAGAACTTGTGGTCACATATAATGATAGAATAGGCAGCGAAAAGAGAAACAACGAAGTATCAGTGGAAGATAGTTGCTTAATCAGACATGAATTTGTGGATATGTCGTTGATATCAGATGGGAGTTGCCGAAGAACCAGGCCAACTATATCGTTTGTCTTATACTTTCCTCGTATTGGTTGACACAATCATTACTTTTCAAAACCATAAGCAATACTTTAACATCAAGTTTGATTAAACATTCTAATTTCCTAGCTATAACCAAGAGCAAAACGTAGAGACTGAAATACCAAATATATAATCTTAAATCGAAATTTAACGGGAAAAAGGCAATTTTAGACCTAAATTTGAGGGTGTGGCACGTGCAATACAATGTTTGGTCACCTCGCATAATTAGTTTCTCTGTTTGATTTTTTTTGAAAATATCATTCTTTTAACGATTGCCCATTGATCAAGTTGATTGTTGATGTGTCAACTTGGTCAACTACTTACACAACAATTTGACTAACACCTCACGTGCCACATCATACCAGAAAAAACAAAAGCTAAAATTAATTTTAAAATTCAAAAATTAAAAAAAAAAAGAAAAAAAAAAGCGTAGATGTGAGACACAATCTATTAAAAAAAAAGTTGTGGATAAACAATCAAGAATAAATTAAATTTGTTCTCGGACAAAACCATTCGAGGTAGCCACATACAACAACTTGATATGTTTTGAATGAAATCTCTCTAGTAGGGCATATGTGGTTCTGCCAGTCCTTGAATGAGTATTTTGTGGGATAATCGACAACATACATGAGAGTAATATGTACCATGTATCTACAACATTGCATGCACGGTAATGTGGATATGTCGTTGATATCCACCTCCGTTGAGAGATGGATATTAGAGACCAACAGCTTCCATCTGCCTTATGGTGAAATGACTATAAGATGTCTGGTACCTGTTGCACATCCAAATCAAAGGTAGTCCGGTTATCCCTATTGTCGGGACACCGGATTTGCTATTGGGTGAGATATAACTTATCTTTGGGATTTCAAAGGACGATGTTAAGGCGAACAATAAGTTGGGCAGAAAAATTGGTGTTGTTAAGTTAACAACAATAAGAGAACAATTACCGGATCCAGATGCAAGATCAGAGGCAGTTGCTACGGGATATCTAGTACATGTGCTACCCTATTTTCCGACAAGACGTCATGCGCGGTCCACTCTAACTTTAAGGAGTTGTTTCATGAACTGTAAGGTGACACTCAAGTTCGTCCCACGCGACTAATTGGTAGTCGTCAACCAAGGTTTCACCATCAAGTGATGTGTTGAACAGTTGCACGGTTGCAAGCTGGACTGGATGGTCTCACTCCCGCGAAGGTTAGTTAATGTTATATGATATTTAACTAACTAGAGTTGTTGTCTACATGAATATTTGATATAGATTTGTGTGCAACATTTACTTGTCTTTGTTAAGTTCGGAAAAAATGCTATCTTGGTCCTAAATTGGGGTATGGCACGCGCAGTACAACATTTGGTCACCCCGGATAATTAGTCCCTCTGTTTGAAATATCTTCCTTTTGACGAAAATCGCATGTTGATCAAGTTGATTGTTGATCTGTCAACTTTGTCAGCTACTTACACAATAATTTCACTAACACCTCACATACCACATCATACCCGGAAAAAAAAAAGAAAAACTAAAATGAATTTTGAAATTCAAAAAACAAAAAAATTATAAAGGAAAAATAAAAGATAAATAAAATTAAAAAACGAAAATAAAAGAAAAAACGTAGAAAAGACCATTGACCAATAAAAAGCCGCCAACATTTGCTCCTAAAAAACAGTACAAAGAGGATCCAATCCTTGCATAATTACCAGGGCCGCCTCAAGTTTTTAGAGGCTATGTGTAAATTTTAATAATGACTCTCATACTTTAGATCATAACAAACTAAAATTTCAAACTACAAATGTAATAAGTTACATTTTAAAACATAATTAATATTTAATAGTAAAGTGATTGAAATTGTTTTTAAATATTTGTGTTTCAAGTAAAAAAAACTAATACTCCGAGTGAAAAACTATGAATGATTTAAGTATATTGATAATCGTTTCAAATATATGTATTTCGAGTGAAAAACTAATGTTTTGTCTATTTATGGTTTACGTATATTTATAATGTGAGCAATTCAATGTGTATTGATTTTGAAAATTTTGTTTCATTAGAACATAATGATCGTTCTTCAACCCTTATAAATTATCACATAGAAACTAATGGAATTCTATAGAAACAAACTAAAACATAAAAAAAAAATATAGGGGAACAATACATTTTTAATTAAATTAAATTTAATAACTTGTTTAAAATTTCATTATTTGCATACATATAATGGGCCCCAAATATTTTTATGCCATGTGCGAAAAGTCCTCATCGCACATGTCCAGATCCGACCCTGAAAATTACAAGTCTTTTTTAATGGAAGGGGAAAGCTTACTGTTGTTACTAGATCGACAAAAGAACTTAATAAAATGTTCACTTTCCCAACGAATTTATTGAAACTATATTACCATGTATTTTCACAAATCTGAACAGGCCTGGACATACTATCATACTGGAGCAATATGGATAACGAATGTCGAATGAAGCGATCGGAACACCAAAAACTTGCTTCCTTAATAGCATGGATATATTCTTTGTCGTCATCGAGCAACCTCAAAGCGTAGCATGCATCGTGGTATGTTGGATGAACAACACCATCATCACTATCCGTAAATCCTCATTGCAAGTGGCACCACTTATGCGATTCAACATTATTCTCATGAAATATAGGGGCCAGGTCCTAATTGGAACATGGTAAATTAATTCTTCCTATTTTATTGTTGAAAACCTTCCTATCTTTCCACGTTTTCCCATTAAGATCCCACACGTAATTTCTCGAAAACTCATAATATAGATACTACGTGCCTCGGGATGATATATGTTGAATTCCATCCATTCAAGAAACTTTGTCTCTGCAACGGTATGCTTCTCCAATAAGTCAGTAATCAGATCACAATCTTTGAATGTGACTCACTGTTCACCTTTCAAATGAAATAATAAACGCTCTACAGGTGGATCTTTGTAATTAATATCATATCCCATCATACATCATACTACCTCACATGCAGATACGTACCGGCAATTAACATAATCCTTCACCTCATTATCCACCGTTAGTTTTGCACCTATCCTATATATCCACACCCTTATTGAGGTACTTGAACATATACTTGATTGAATTGGTCTCATTGCACCATTCAACATTTATGTGAGCCTTGTACTTACTTCATCAACAGGAACGGATTGTAGGGAACAGTGAACCTATAAATTATGATTGAAACAACTTGTTATTTTTTTAAAAAAATTCTAATACACGTGGCAATCAAGTTCGATATCCATATATGAAATGTAATTTAATAATTCAAGATTGATAAGTAATTATAGATTGCACATGTTGTCAATGATATCCTCATTCTTCTCAATACACACCTCTTATACGCATGATAGCCATTACCATCGAATATAATCCGCTCATTAAACGACTTTGGAAATTTCTTAGAGCATTTCTTGCCATCATGCATTAAAGGTGAAGTCGAATTCAATAGTCCGCATGGACCATGGACCATATACTCGGAGATAGCTTTGTATAGCTTCGGATTGAATTCCTTATCCGGTATCTCAGCACAAATGAAATCATCTATGAACTTGCTGACATGTTTCTATCCGCTCGATCAACCCATAGTAGTATACATGCATGGGGAAGCCCGCGTTTTTTTAATTCAATATTGTAGACAACTACAAAGTTAATAAAATAATAATCAATTAGGTTGACATGATTAATAATAGACTAATATACTAATATAAAGAATAAAATATAGTTGAAGATAGTTATTGATAGTTACTGATTGCCTTGCCAAATACGTTTTCTATCTTCAAGTCCTTTATAAGCTGGTCCAACTTCATTTTGAAGACAGACTCATAGCATCAAGTCTATCCTAGGGTCGTAAACCCTCCGACTCGACAAAACGTGTTATCTCAGGCCATTTGGGATTGCAAGTGAATGTGATGAATAGTTTGGGATATCCTATACTCTTGCATATGGCCATAGTATATTGGAAGTTCTGTACCATATATCTAGGACCTATGACAAATGAAGATGGCAAGACATAGATTAATGATGCAGTTAGTCGGATTCGAACATATGACCACATGGTTATAGAATGAAATGCTAACAAACTGGAGAGATATCTCAATTTGTTTAATTGTTGCCAGCATATAGAAATATACATGGCGAGATAACAAAATAGAGAGAATATATGAAAGTTCATCTTAAGAGAGCCTATAATATTAGGTGCGTACATGTTTCATGTTAATAAAAAAATATATAACAGTTTACTTCATCTGAATTACACGTTTAAGCCCTTTAAAGTTGGCTTACCCATGTTTTCACATGTTGGACAATACTTGTAAAATTATTATTTAATCATATAAAAATAAATTAATTAAAACTATAAATTATTTTTTACGATATTATTAAAATATGTTACTTACTGAATTTATCGTTTTCATATCAAAATTAAACCGCAATCACACATGTACTTGTAATTAAGGACCAATATCATAATTATAACCTTAAATAGATTGTCGATAATGTAGTTGCGATCGATTGATATTGTTGAAATCGTTCGAGCAAATAGGTTCACCTCAGGTAGTGCTATTAAACGAGCCGAGTCAAGCCGAGTATTGTGATACTCGGCTTGAGCTCGAGCTCAACCGAGCCGAGCCCAAGCTCGACTCGTGAGCAAAATGAGTAAAAAAATGGATTGCGGATCAACCTGCGCAAATCTGGATAAATCCACGATATGTCAAATTTATAAATGAAAATGTTTTGCAAAATTAGTTTCTCATGAAAAATATCTAAACAAACAATGTCACATGATCGAATATTTAAAACCCACATTAAATATTAATTTCGTGAGTCTAAGTTACCAAACTATGCAACTAGCAACGTACCATACCTAATTTGTTAAATTAAAAAATGAATTAATTTTTTTAAAGTTTATTAAAAATTTATTACGAGCGCACTGACGGAAAATCGACTAATGCACGCTAATTAATTCCTTCTAATTCGGTCAAAATTAACGGTTCGTTAAATTTGACTAACGAAGTACAAAATTGGATAAATACGAAACATAAGGTACCAAACTCGTATATGTCACAACTTAAGGTACCAAAATTTGATTTTTCCCGTTCCAAACATGAGAGCATGTGAAAAGAGTCAGATCCGCTCCGCTCCTTACGGATATGAAAAGTTGTATCCGCTGTACAATTCATTAGCTAATGGATCCGACCGATCCGATCCGTACATGCGAATAAACGGATATGAATTATTTGAATTTTCAATTGATTAACCTTATACTCCATCACTTCCGGATCAAGGTTCCTATGTGATTTTTGTTGATTTTTTAACCCTCGTCTCGCTATAAATTAAATTTAAGGGAACCATAATTAAAAATATATTATGCATTCATAATCTCATGCTACATGATTTAGACTATATCCAATCCTCAAACTCCATCAAACTCTATATTACTGCCACGTCAGTATTCCACTAACAACAAACCCAACCAAAATCTCCATCTTCAACCCTCAAACACTATCATACTCATTTTTTCATTTTATTTTCTCATTTCTTTTTCAACTACACTACACTATTCTTTTCTCACTTCTTTTTAAACTTCATACTTCCCACTTTATATTTATTTTATTTTTTTAATTAGTTAAAATAACGTGAAATAAAAATTGAATTTTTTATGATTATCGTTTGTGTATTTTTAATTTTCATAACTTGTAATTTTCTTTAATTTTATGTAAGTGTATTTTTTAGTGAATTTGAATATATTAAATTTTATAATTGGTGATCCATATATTTACCAATATTGAAATATATGAAAAGTAAAAAACACATATTACAAAGGAAAACGGAAATAAAAGGAGAAAGGAAAAATCAAAAAGAAGAGAAACAAAAGCAATTAATCAAAAAGAAAAAAGAAATAAAAAAAAGGTAAAATGCTATCAAACCCGTTTGATACTATCAAACGGATTTGATATCATACACCCATCAACCCCCAATGGAGTTATGAGTTTGAAGATGATGGAGTTTGGTGGGAGTTTATCAAACTCCATCATATCCCCATTGGAGATGGCCTTACGGTTATCTTATAGTCAAATTATTATTGAAAAGCAACAAAAATTACATGAAAAACTTAAGACGAAACTGATGAAATAATATATATACAATTTTATAATTAATTTAATTTTATAATCATGCCTAACCAAAATTGCCATACTCCCTTGTATTATTATACTTGTATTTTTTTCGTGCGATAATTGTTAGCAGTCCTACTATAAAAAATAAATTATTAATATAGTTACGTTATATAATTAATATATGACTAATAATTCAGTCATGGCTGGAAGGGATCTATGACTATCATTCAAAGAAGAGGAATAAATTGGGAAGAAGAGAAAAACAAGAGGAGCATAATGTAGGTTGGAAAGAAGAAGAGATAAAATAACAAGATAAAATTATCATATATTATACAACAAATTGCCATGGTTGAGTGCTGTAACCTATGGACGATCGTTGTGTCGTCAAAAGGCAAAAGTCGATCGCCTTGTCGTTCAAGACGATTTGATATCGACCGTTAGATCAAATATCCAATGATATAACATTTGTCCCGGACGGTAATTGCCTACTTCTGAAAAAAGACTTCATGGTGTGAATTTGAGTCGTGATACTTGCTGAATATCGTGCAGGCCCATTAAGAAAACAACCCGTCAAGTCAAACAAAGAACATTCGAGAAACAAAGAAAATACAAATTCTGAATAGTAGGTGAGGAATCAGAAACAGAGGCCAACAGTGTCATTTCGTCAAATTCAAAGGGCCGAAATGTCAATAAACATCTCAAATTTCATTCAATTGTTAATTTCTGTTGCTGTCCTTTATATATTATCACCATCGCCAATTCACCATATTCACTCATACAAAATTACAATTCGGTCACGCAGCTGGTGAAGAAACCAACAGAGAGAGAATCAAAGCCTTGTTCAACTTTCTCTCTCGTAAGCTTTTGCAGGATTCTGCCTTTTGTTTTGCATAAATTTTCCAATATATTATCTCATCAATTCACTCGTGTTAATAATTACTACCTTACTTCTCAATTGTTTTGTTTCTGTAGCTACTGAAATGGCGTCAGATCCCAAAATTCACTTGTTCGAGGACGTCTCTAAGCATAACCAGACTAAGGATTGTTGGCTTATCATCAACGGAAAGGTCAGATCTTTTCTTCCTCTTCTTGGAATTTAATTGTTTTGTTATTTAGCTTCAGCTCTATTTTTAGCTCAAGAAACTGATTACTGTGTTAATGGTAGTAAGCAAACTTTTTTTATTATTGGAAATGCTTTTATATGTGGCTGATGATTGGCTTTAGGTTAATTTAGCTCATAATTCATTTTTGCTGCTGCCTTTGATTTGTGACTTTTGTGATTGAAATGTGAGTCTAAGCTCTAACCGAGTGGAAATCTTTAATTTAAGTTGCCGTTTTTGTAATTAAGAAAAAATAAGCATGTGATTTGGGTTTATGAAAGTGATTAGATGATGTATAAGTGTATAGCAGTCCAGTTTAAATGATTAGATGATGTATAATGCTCCAGTTTAAACTTAAATGTTGACTGTATGGATATGTGTAATTGTTGACAAGAATAAGGCTCTGTTCTATTTAACTGAAAACTCATTCAGTTCCATTCAGTTCAGTTCAGTTCTGCTTAGTTATATTTTATACTACAATTCAGTTCAGTTCAGTAAATTTCAGTTGAAAAGAACAGAGCCTAAGTTGGAAGAATCGGCATGGCCGGTGATTATTAGCCGATATTAGTGGATTATTTCAAATTTGTCAGTTTAATCAAACTGGATATCAGTGGTTCTGCTTCAGAAAATCTATGTTTGACAACAAGTATTAAGTTTCCTATCAAGTGTTTTGGAAGTTGTTCTGTTCTGGACTTCTATTTGAGTGGCTTTGGAGCGATAACTTCAAATCGTTCTTCAGGTTTATGATGTGACCCCATTTATGGAGGATCACCCTGGAGGTGATGAAGTTCTGCTATCAGCAACTGGTAATAACTCCACTGCTATAATAATCTGCTGAAATATCCGAAAAGAGCTAGTAGAAACTGATGAGTTGTTGCAAACTTGTTTTATTGGCCGTTTTTTGCAGGAAAAGATGCTACCAACGACTTCGAAGATGTTGGCCACAGCGACAATGCAAGGGAAATGATGGACCAGTACTACATTGGTGATATAGATATGGCCACTGTGCCCCTTAAGCGAACTTACACTCCACAGCAACCGGCTTACAACCAGGACAAGACTAGTGAGTTTTTGATCAAGATTCTCCAGTTCTTGGTGCCTCTTATGATACTGGGACTGGCTTTCACCGTCCGGTACTACACCAAGGAGAAATGATTTCGTTGAATTTCCATTCCTAGTTGTTGTTGGTTGGTTGAAAATGATCATCCTCATTTCCAGCTTATTGAACTCATTATATATGTTGTTGGATTTCTTGCGGAATTATTTAACTTTTGAGAAGGTTTATATGTTGCCTTTCAGAGTTGCATTTTGCATAGTTGGTGAGAGTATACCTATTAAAGTTACAAGTATCCTATTTTAAGATAATATACAGAGACCTGCACAATTTGAAACACATTTAGCAAAGCAGCCATAGTCAGCAAGGTCAATTTGGACAAGACAAGAATGGTTTTTCAAGTGCAGATTTGGAACACTATCACTAGCCAAAGTTTCAGATCAACAGCAACAGAAATACAACACTAGCCTCTCCTGATTAATCCTGGCTCAATAGCCAGCATATTAATCCTGACTTTTTCTTCGGAAAATGTCTCTGCAAGTATAATAACATCCTACATAAGAGACATTAGCTTTGCTGCTTTCAGAATAGCAAGTCTCAAATTAGATCCCATAAGGACCCTTGCGCAAGAATTTATATTTGGCTGTGGCCATTGAAATAAATAGTAAGAGCTCTAAATCCTTTTACCAAAGGCATCATAACGGCGTCTCAACCTTATTATGAAGTGTCACCACCAAATCGTGTGCATCATCTAAGAGCTTCCAGACATCAAGTTGCCCAGCCATAGCATTACACTCCCTTAATATCTCATCCATGCTAAAGTACTTTTCAATGATCTGTTTCCTCCTCTGCAACACAGAGGCTGCAATGGCATAAAGCAGGAGATCCTCCGTTGGTGGGGCTCGCTGCCTTATCTTGCTCCACGCAGACTTCCCAATCCCAGCCCTTATTGCAGCCTGGTCAGCCCACATCACCTCCCATATACACAACGTTTGTTCAAATGTTAACTCCCTTCTAAAAAGTACCACCACCATCCTGTAAACGAAGAAGCAATCCTCCGCCTGGAGTTTCTCCAAGTGCCTGTAAAGATGTGAATCTTTGTATTTAATGATTTTTGATACGATATTAAGTTGCCTTCTGATTCCCAATTCGTCGAGCCTGAAATTATGACGAGCCTTCTTCATGAAACCCACAAAACACCAGAAAGCTACATGGTCCTCTGGTATAACGGAGATTATAGGCGAAAGCAGGTCACTCATCCCCTGACAGTAGCCAATTTCTGAGTCATAAAGCGCGTAGGCTTCGAGAATTGCAACTAAACGAGCTGCATGGAAGATCCGACCCGGATCGAGGTGATCATAGTCCTTAAGTCCAACAGTTTCAGCTAAACAGCGTGCTTTAGCTTCTGTTACAGTGGCTTGTACTGGGGAATAAGTTATCCATTCTTCATTAGCTCGAATGGCGTCCAAGCGGATAATTCGTTGCCAGGTGGCATAATCTTCGGGGCTGAATGGTTCTGACTGGAGTTCTGTGTTCGGAGGGGATTCCTCTTCAGCGAAAATTAATGACAGGTTAAAAATTTCACCCTCTTCAGGGTTGTCTGAGGAGTCGGAATCTGAGGACTCTGAATCAGAGGCAATGGCCAAGTCGGTGATTTGTGTAGAATCATCAGATCCATCAGCCATTCTACTTGTGAGCTGGTCAGGTTCCTCATCATATTGGAAGCCTTCCTCACTGGAAAGGGATTCTCTAGCACTCATAACATCCTCAGAGTCTGGAGAATCGAAGTCTTCAGTGATAATTTCACCAGAAAAGTTGCTTGTTTGACCATTTCCATCTGACTTGAAAAGTTTTCTGTTGCTTTTAAGAAGCCGGCGACACCGCCTCCGTAATTTCTCATATTCATTTCTGCATACATTATAACATTGGACAATGAGGATTTTTTTTTTTACTAAGCACCAGAAATAAAAACAGAATAGAACTTGAATCCATAAATTCTATCTTTTTTTTTTCCTCCACTCAATTCTTTTGAGCATGTGATGGATTATTGAGGTAATTAAAGGAGAACAGGAGTTCGTAAGTGCACCTTTTCTGAGTTTTTATCACGTCTCTTTCTTCTTTGGAGCTTGTAAGGTCATAGCTGCAAAATGAAATATAATCAGCATCATTGCAAAAATTGATTCTTCCGTCTGACAGAGAAAACGACAAACTTACCTATCTCTCTAAGCAAACAATAAAAGTAGACAAACCAAAGGACATTAGGATATATAATGCTTTAGAAGTACATTTTCCCACAGCTTTATAATCTCAAGTAAAAACACACACACACACACATACACAAATGGTTGTTTGGATTCCATCACTAACATATACTTCCTCCGTCCCGTCCCATGTTACCCATTTTGACTTTTTTCGGTCAACCGTTTTCAACTTTGACTACGAATAAATCTTAAACGGTAAATGTAAAATGTTCAATTAAATTATATTATGATACTTTAAGGACTAAAGTTTCATAATATAATTTAATTGTAAAATCCTAAAGTTTCATAATATAATTTAATTGAACATTTTACATTTGCGGTTTAAAATTAATTTGTAGCCAAAGTTGGACACTTTTGACTGGAAAAAGTCAAATTGGGTAACATGGGACGGGACGGAGGAAGTACATTGAAAGGATAAGCTTTTCATCAAATTGGATACAGAGTACATGAAAGGTAGGTACATCCGTACATAAAGTGACACGCAGTTCAAGATATAAGAGTCATAAAAATTGCAGTAGACCACTAGTATATGATGAGATTTATACACTATCTAGCATCCCCAATTCAGATTGATCGGTTTTGGGTGATCTTTCAGGTCTAAATTATTATGCGATCAACGGATGAAGCAAGACATGAGATTACTTATACAGTTATACTTGCATAAAAAAATGTGGGGCTTGAAGTTGAGGTAATGAAGAATAGAAGATTACAGAATGAGACACAGCAATAATATATACACATAAATATTTGTATTTTCTGCAGGGTTAGTCAACTTACACTCCTAGTAGGAATGGCCAGACCTCTGCCCGAATACTTGGATCTACACCCTACATAAAACAAGGTAGCAAAATCAAATTCAATGGACAAGAACAGAAACACAACCAAACTCACAGAAACCAACAATCTAAGATCAATTAACATGGCAAAAATAGAAAGCTATTTCGAGAAAATGACTCACCCCACTTCGAACTTTCTTGAGAAATTTAAGTCCGCTGTCACGAAGCTTTCCATCTGGTGTGAACAAAGTTTTCCAGTGGCGAGGTGAAAGTATGTGCTTTCTTTTCCTTCGAGACCATGGTGATTTCAAACGAGCCCTGCAATAGTCCAGTAACATTTGTTAACAGTTTGGAAAAGAAAAACAAGCCATGGACATTTTGTTTCCATCAATAAATACAAAGCCAGTTCCGACTTGCAGGAAGTTCAGTAGAAGAGTAAGCATATAGAATGACCATCAACTCAAAAGTTACTACCAATGACCATCGACGAAAAAGTTACACATCACATGAAGAGGAAAAAGGAGATAGTGTCGCAAGCTTCATTGCTGCAGTTACCAGCTGGGGTGATGCAAACAGTGATGTTCAGCAGACAGGTCAGGAGACAGACTCAGACAAACATCTACCATCAAGAAAAAGCTCTTTCCACAAGTTCAAATTGTTCCACCATTCTCAAACAAGTTAAGCCTACCAAACGAAGATCAACAATAATTACACTACAAGCTAGAGCTTCCTCTCTATTTCCCATCAATTTCCTTATTGGACTAAATCCCCAAATAATGTATCTTCACTTCAACAAAACCAAATACATATTCTACAAATATATCAGCAAGTTAGAGAAGTAGGACCATTAATCACACGGATATGATACCAAACCAGATGACTTGATCAAAACCTTATCCCATCTTTGACTAGCAAAATAAAAAATACAACAAATTGCTACTTAGACTATTCAAATCAACACTATACATGTCAAATTATCAATCCACTGAAACCAACTAAACTAGCTCCTAAAATGAACAAGATCTGAGGTTTACTGAACGAAAAGTACACAGAGAAACAGCTAGAACTCACCGATCAGAAGGAGAAGCTGGAGAAGTATTGGCGGAGCCAACTAAGAACAGAACCGATCTCAAATGAACCCAGGAAGAAGACGAAGATGGAGAAGAAGACAACGGTGGTGAAGATTTCGACGACGATGAAGAAGTCTGACTTCGTCTAAGAGCTCTCATCTATTACAGCTTCTCTAAAACTACTCTTTAACTAAAAATCCCTCTTTTCTAGGGTTTCAAATTACAACACCAAATGTAACTAGAAATGGACCAAATCGAATTTCAAAACCACGGCGGCGGCTAATGCCAGGCCACCCGAATCGCCGCCATTCGCCGCCGCGTGCCTCCAGAACTCGCCACCACCTCCTCCGATGAACACCGATCTATTGAGCTGATTGATCCTGCTGCTGACTGTGAGCTCAAAAAACATGGGTGGAGGAGGGAAACGACTGTTTTGCCCTTGTACTGTAAACAGCAGAGTGGATTTTCCACAATGAACCAGCAGGAAACTGGTGAAACAAAAACACCTTTATTGTGCTTGGCTTTAATTTCTTCTGCAGCTTTTCCTCGTGCAATCAATGTTTGCTTTGAACTCGTTTTGCCGATCTATCTACTCATTTTTTTGATTTTCTCTCTCTAGAGGTTAGAGAGAGAGTAGAGAGTACATGGTGGTGGATTAGATATTTATACTGAGAAGACTTGGAGGAGAAAGACGAACAGGAAGAAGATTTGAAACACTTGCCATTTGCCAATTTCAGTTGTTGCTGTAATAAAGGAAAGAAACAAGATGGCCGTGTTTTAAAAGACCAGGCCGGACCGGATTTGGACTGGAATTTCATCATCGGTTCAACCAGTATCTTGTTGGTCAATTTAATGAGAAACTAGTACTTCCTCGGTCCCGGGACCCGATGTCCTGATTAGTTTTTTAGTCAATAAAATAAGAAGAATTGGAAGGTTGATTATTGTTTAAATGAAAAATAATAAATACAATTTATAGTGGGTAGTTAAAGTAAAAAGTTGAGTAATTTTTATTAAGTTGACAAAGTTTTAAATATGAGTGTATCGTGTGAGTGCTAGTTAAGCTGGAATTAAATTTGTCAAATATGAAAAATGAAACCTTTATATGGATGTTAAAAATGATAAAATGGAACCTTAATGCGAGACGGAGCAAGTAACAACTGAACATTCGTATTTCATTTGTTTTTTAGTGTTTAAAGTTTTAGCAACTCAAATATACTTAGGCTTTCGTCTAAACAAAACTAAACGGAAATGAAATGATCTGAACTGAATTTATTTGTAGTATAAAAAACAACTAAACAAAACTGAAATTAATGAGTTTTCATATGAAAATATCAAAGCATTACTATTATTTTGTTGTGTTATTTTCATTATCATTCTAAATCGGGACCTTACAGGTTCAATAACCGAAGCTTTTTAGAGATTTACTTATGTGAGGTTTAAAGCTCTCGAAATCAAAACTTTACGGTTGTGATCTAATAGGTTTAAATAAAAAACTTGTCCGGCCTTAAAAGAGATTGTTCAAACTTTAAACGTGGGTATAACAAATAAAGTCTCTCACGGACAATATTATCGAGTCACACATAATATCTTATACCAGTCTAACTTCCAAGGACGTCGAAGTCGAAAGCTTTGTGCATGTGTATTGGCTGGACCGATCCGAAGAAGCCGGATTGTTTGGTTGAGTAGAACACTGTGCAAGTGGTGTAAGCAAGCACTGGGTTCGAGGTAAACAATGACGTTACTTTTGCATTGCGTGGAGTTTTGAAGATAATTGTAATTAACTCGTGTTAATGTTTGTTAGATGAATAGTGATAATGACATTTCGTATATTTTAGACTGAGTTTGTTTGGCTTTCTTGTTTTCTAGCGGGCTCATGTGCACTGAGATTCTTTTTTTTCTTTTTTATAGATTTTGTCTCGCATCTAATTTTTAGTTTTCACTTTTCACTGTTTATTGGTTTTTACTTTATCCAACAATTCTGCATCGATAGAATTTAATGAGACATGTATAAAGTTAATGAGATGCAGTACAATATTGGTCCCAATCTTTTTACACCAAAGTTTGTTGTGGGTAAAATGCAGTACATAACTATTCTGATTCCGGTTGGACATGGATATATTGTATGATATGTAACAACCCGAATTTATGATCGATATTACTCTATTTGACCGACATAGTTTGTAACGACTGAACTACATAATAAGTACATATATTGTTGTTATCTCAGTATACTACTCTTTTAAGGTGAAGACTTCTATATAAGAGTGTATACTCATGTAAATTATTTTCACGTTGATGTCATTTTAGAAATACATACTCATATGCATATATACCAACCTAAAAGCCTTAAATGTTGTACGAATGCATATTAAACCTGTTTTGTAAATTAAACATGGATTTCATTTCATGTATTATTTTCTAGTGAATTGGACTCCGATTAGAATAAAAAATATCATCACTCTTGTATTGGAAATCACCCTTGATGCACAATAATTGTTCGGTTAGAAACATAAATATCTCAAATGTAGATTAAGTATAATCATAAACTTTAAGAATAACACTACTTCAATTCACAAGTCTTAAGGTTAATGTACTAAGCATATTGTTCGGTTAATTAATTATATTAATTAATCATAAAAAAGAAACATCATGTGGGTGCTCTTGTATAGAATCGGTAGGAAGATACACATTGTAGAATTGCCGTTTGGTCCAGGATGCTAGTATTTGTCTTGAAACCAAAGCAACAATACACTTGATGATCCTGTTGCCAATAAGTCTTCATTGCTGATAATAACATTTTTCTTCTTCTTTCCATTCCCATTTCATTTTCACTTGGCTCTCTTCTCCTCTTTAGTAGTGCGCCATTTATATTGACCACTTTGCATGAATTTCTGAAATGGGATATGATTGCAATTAGCTTTTCCGACTCCAAATTCATCCATAATGTTGGCCATTTCTTGAAATTGCCAAGACCTTTATAGCTTTATTGATTTTAGTATGCTTTTTCTTTATAGGTGGAAGTTATTTATACTCAGGCCCGACCCAGAGCATGCGCGGACAGCCCGCTCAATTTTAAATTTGAAGTTATATATAAATCTATTTTCATGTATTAACAAATCATTAAAATCTATTTCTCCAAGTGGTAAAGTTAATATCTAACGGGTTGCGTGAGTAGATCTTGATCAATGGACGGTGCATCTGAAAATAAGATGCTAATAATATATGGTGTTGTTATAACCAGCAGTAGAAGGACAAGTCATAAGCAAGACTCGTAACCTGTGGCCTGGTACATTCGTGCACAAATCCTCAAGAGTTCAATAATCAAGACTTAGATAGTTAGATACGGTGACAAACTTGGTTCAGATAAACCAAGACCGTCAACCATTTATTATACATCACAGTTCATACTTCATACCACATCAAGAAGTACAGATTACATGAGAGCTATTCATCTCTTATAATACACCACGTACATTATTATGCAGCTCCATATTACATAATATCAAAGTCTGATAACAAGTTTTGAAGCAGCATCTCTGTCCAAGAACCATGTAATCTCTTTTTCACATGAAACCACAGCAGCTGGCAAGGGATCAGTTGGTTCAAGGGAATGGTTCGGGGATCGAAAGTTCTCACCCAGTACTCTCACCACGGCAGGAGCCAAATCAGCCCCAGTGATCACCATGGCGATCTCTGAGGACGAGTTTATAACTGGAAACGTGAAAGTTATGCGGGGTGGAGGTGGTTTAGGAGAGTCATTAATGAAAGTAACCCATCGCTCCTTCTCGTGACGTTGATTGCGTGTAGGGAAGAGAGAAGCCACGTGTCCATCAGGACCCATCCCGAGCAGCATCAGATCGAATTTCGGGAAGCCGCTATCTGAGAGTGGAATAGTTTTGTTCTCAACCAATTTTTTTAAACGCTCCTCGTAATCATCAGCTGCACCTTTGGGACATAAGACACCTTCGGGAGACAAGATCTTGTCATTAATTGCATAAATGTTTCCAGAGGGAATCGGTACCTAAAAACACCAAAACCAAAGCTTTAGCACAGACAGGTGAAGTATCTAGTAGGCTACATTACAGTGGATGAATGAGCCCAATACATGATCGGGGAGCTGGTTGAACAACCTAATCCTTCATTTGTGTTGTCATATCATATTGCCAATATGGCAAAAGGGGTGTTGCATTATGAAGTCTACTCAATATTAATACCCTAAGGAATACAGACTCAACAACTATTATTAAGAAATTTTATGAACATTAAACTCGAATGCAGCCTATCCCAACTTGAACTAGTTATGCCAGCCATAAATTCAACCATGGAATAATGAATCATCAACTTCAAAATTGGTTGTACTAATGCAAGCTACATTTTACTCACTGCATCTATAATATAGATATAAATAGGGAAGTATTCCAGAATCCAGATAATGAACTTATTTCTATGCTGGAACATTTATAGTACATATCTGATGAGGCTTTCATTTGCACATCTTGCGATCTCTTAATAGAAGGATCCTATCTGCTAGCTTTGTCTACTTACTTAGCAGAACAGGACATGCGATTAGGTTGTGATCCACTCTGTTTCAAGTTTCTTGAACTAACTCACTCAGCATAAACTAGGTGGTACAGTACGAAATTTAAATCCCGACGTGAGCTTATTGCTTCCAGCACTCAACTAAAGCATAATGTCTTTTCAACTTTGAAATTAGTTACTAGCCGATTCATAATGAAAGCCAATATCTATCCACTTCATCTATGGTATTAGGCGCGGCAATCCATGAAAAATCTGGAATTGAAATTCCAGACCAGCACCAACAAAGAACCAGTAGCATATATTATATGTTGTGAACTTGCATCATTGGAAAGTAATGAAAACTACTCACTTACAGTGAAGAGCCAAGTGAAACATGTGTCTACTGCATTATAGTTCTACTAACTTAGCAAGACAAGATAAACAAGTAGGTTGCAATCTACTAGTAGTATTCTGTATCTACACATTTAGTTTCTTAAATTCGATCAAAGCAAGGACATACTGTAATATTCGAACTACAAATTAAGCTTCCTAGTTGATTACGGAATGAATTTCTAACAGTAGAAACCACTCGAGTACAGAGAAATGTATGACAACAACAAGATAACTGCACATACAATTGAATGAAAAATGATACTACCTTGGATAGAAATCCTCTTGAGGCCAACAAGTAATTGCTGTCTTCGTGATCCAGTGGAACCACTCTCTCGTCCACCCAGAACATAAGCCACTTGGACCAATCCACCGTATCCAGATACGGAGGCTCCACCAGCTTCCTACAGTATATAGCAAAAAAATCACATAATTCAGATGAGAAAATCGAAAATCCACCGAGCAAGAACACTGAAAGATACTTAATTTGACGTTCTCACTTCACCCAGAGGGGAAAAAAACAAACTGGCCATAAGGATACACATACAAGCATTTCATCGAACAGTTGATCCGCATTAAGAAAAGATGAGTTTACCTCATGGTATCAATCAAAGTACCACCAGAAAGAACAACTGAGAAGGATCCCTTTTCCTGAATGCATTCCCGGGAGCGATCGGCGGTGTAGCTGGCGAGAGCGACGGCCACATCTTCCTCTGAATTGAGCTTCTCTATTCTTCTGTTATTATTCGCCATATTCTTCTGCAAATTGGTTTGTCTTCCAAGAAGAAATGTGGTATGTTTGTGGAATCGAGAACTAGTAGTCTACGGTTCGCTCGTTAGGTAGTTGGTTAGCTCGCTGAAAATCTAGGTGGTTTTAAATGTAGATATTTAGCAAATTAGTTGAAAGGTAACTGGTATTTTGTAAAATGACATAAAAGTGCACTACTCTTATTTTTCTTTTCTTTAACCTTTCTTATCGTATTATTAGTCTATAGTTTTTTAAATAATAATATATCATATTTTGTCCAATAATTATAATATATATTCAATGTACTTTACATCGCCACTTTAATAACATCATTAAAATTATCAGAAGTTGAAAGAAATAATCGTTGAGCATTTTAGTAAAGAAAAAAATCAGTAATTGATGTTTACTACATGTATGCATTTTAAAGAGGTGCGGATACATTAATCCTTATGCTAGTTGCAAAAAAGTACACAAAATGTATAACAAATGATCCTTATGCTTATAACAGTGGTTTCAGCACCTAAATTAAAACTAGATGTCATAACTTGTTGCGTGCTTGCAAGATGAATCTCAGGCTGATAATGTTGGGTGCATGATGTATAGAATTCGTTGCTTGGTAATATGGGTGTTTTTACTTCTTATTTTATTTAGTCTAATTTAGGTTAATTTGGGTAGGGATATTTTCGGAATAAAAATATAAGAAGCTCCTTCTTTTTCAAAAAAGCTACTCAAGTAAGCTCTTTTTCCAGTTGCGCGTTCACGTAACGAGCTTTTTATTAGTCAATGGTAAAAAAAAGCTCATGGAGCTGGAAAGCTAGTAGTAAACAGAGCCTACTAGTGTGTTTTAAACGTGTTTTATGAATCAAATTTATTTGTGTTATAAATGTATGTTATAATACCACGTCTTCCGTCTTTCAGTTGAAAAATAAACCACCAAACGTGAATAATAATTGTTTGATGACTAACGCTATGTTCTTTTCAACTGACATTTACTGAACTGAACTGAACTGAATTGTAGTATAAAATATAACTAAGCAGAACTGAACTGAACTGAATGAGTTTTCAGTTGAAAAGAACAGAGCCTAAGTATACTGAAGGGCCGATTTTATTTTACTTTATAAAAGCACTAAAAAAGATGGCGATAAATATTATAGTTATGGTAATTAATATTACAAGTTTTTAAAATCGTTGATGCTATACGTCACATAGGCTTTGTTTAGCAAAACTAGCTGAAAAGCTAATGGTAATGGAAAGCTAAATTTTAGTAGTTAGGTAATTTGGAAAGCTAATTTGATTAGGTAAATGTGTTTAGCAAATTAATTTGAAAAATTAATGGTGTTGTTTTGTAAAATGACATAAAAGTGCATTACTCTTATTTTTCTTGTCTTTAACCTTTCTTATCGTATTATTAGTCTATAGTTTTTAAATAATAATATATCATATTTTGTCCAATAATTATAATATATATTTAATGTATTTTACATCGCCACTTTAATAACATCATCAAAATTATCAGAAGTTGAAAGAAATAATCGTTGAGCATTTTAACTTAGTAATGAAAAAAATTAGTAATTGATGTGTATAGAATTACTGGATGAAAATATTGGGTGCATGATGTATAGAATTCGTTGCTTGGTAATATGGGTGTTTTTACTTCTTATTTTATTTAGTCTAATTTAGGTTAATTTGGGTAGGGATATTTCGGAATAAAAATATAACAATCTCCTTCTTTTTCAAAAGATGAAGCTTTTTTCCAAATTTAATTTAAAAAGAATGCTCATAACGAATTCAGCTTTTTATTACCGATGATAAAAAAAGTTTCGTGAATTTGGAAAGTTTGAAAAGTTTGAAAAGTAGCCATGACCGATATATAAAAGATGTTCGCACAAAACATTATATTTATACTAAAGAAGTTTTCTCAATAATGCATTTCCGTATTCCTTTTCCCAATCCATCTATTCATAAATAAAATACTGTATTTCACTTTTTATAATTCTAGATTCGAATTATTAAAACTGACATACGAATTTACCCACACTTAGCAAAACATGTTCACCAACATTCACTTTAAAATTATAAGTGCGATGATCACATCAATTCGGCAATTTGGAAGCTGCTTCCTTGTCCAGAAACCATATCACCTCGTCCTCTTCTTTCATTTCCGCGCAAGGCAATGTCGGGTTCGGCTCCGATAAAGTCCCCAACGCTATCGCGACGGCATTGGCAAGCTCCTTCCCAGTGACCACCATTGCAATATTAGATGCAGAATTAATAACTGGGAATGTCATTGTGATCCTCGACGGTGGTGGCTCTGGATTGTGAGGTTTGAACCTGAGTCTAATTGATATAAAACTAAACACGACCTATCACTCACACACTACAAATTTTCATATTTTATTTACTTCAATCAAATACTTTACCGCTTTTATTATTTCTTTTTATATAAATAAATATATATACTATGGGCTGGGCCCCCAATTTTTGGGGGCCCTATGCGGCTGAACAGGCCGCATAGGGCCAGGGCCAGCCCTGCATGGAGTATAAGAAATGCATACATTTTTTACCAAACGTTCTTATAATTTAATCTTTTAATTTCTTGTAAGTACTTAAGTGCGTTGTGTTTGAAATCGTATTACGCACCTTAATGTGTAGATGAGGGTACCTCCGGAGATAACAACGGAGAAAGAGCCTTTCTCTACGACATGTTTCTCAGAGAGCCTGGCAGTACTGTAGTCTGCTAGAGACCAAGCAACATCGTCTTCCGTTCTAAGTTTCAGAATTGTGGACAAGCCTGGAGAGGGAAGAGCCAATTGTAAAACCACAAGAACAGCTATGGAAAATATAGATAAATTCATTATGATTTTAGATTCGTGTAAGTTATATGTGAAGGTGGAGGATTTTATAAGAGATGTTTGATACATGCAATAAGTTTAATGCTGCTTGGTGATGTTGAAGGGCTACTTTCCCTTGTATTCCAGTTTAGAATTAGTAATTTGTCGGGTTTAAAAATTCTTGAATTATTGCACCTGCACACCACAAGAAGTAACATTAATTTCCGAGTTATCCTTTTAAAGTATACACCGTGTAAGGGATAATTTTCTCTGTTTCAACTCGGAAAGTAACATTTTATATTCTTGTATATGATAGCTCAGAACTAAAGCCTGAAGTTACTGCATTTCATCAAAATCTTTAAAGTTTAGGTACAATTAGAAATTTTAGATATTGTAATCTGACTGACAATGCCTATCTAGCTACTAGTATATCACAGCAAATACTAGAGAGTAAGTTTATCAATAGGAGACCGTATAACATTGATGTTTTCATTAAAAATAAAAAAATTGCTAGCAATTAGGTGCTTAAACTTAATTTTTTAATAACATATCACTTCGTCTATCTTTAAAACTGTTTCACACGGAACTTGTGAATACGAAATAGCTAAAAAATTTGGAGTAAGTATAGTAAAAGGAAAGATTTTCCTAATCTATAAGAAAATTCGGTTTTCACAATAAAGAACCGGTCAGTAGCTTTTATATAAATACCCCAAATAAAACAACACAATCTATCACAAAAAATCATACCACTCAACCATCTTTCTCTCTCTAAAAAAATCCCTAGTGAGAGAAAGTAGATCTGAAACCGTGTCTGCAACTGCAAATGTAGATCTGAGAGAAACATTCATACCACACACTCTCTCTCCAACTCTACACCATCAGAAATAGCATTTGCAAGAGTAGATTTGGACGGAGACGATTTGTATGATCGGAGCTGATGGCTTTATCGGCTTTCATCTCGGGCGAGAAGCTTCGGGCATCAACATTACGAACGATTCTCGCCTCGAAGGACTCATTCGCATGGCAGATCAATTTCCGACTCATCTTCTTCAATTGTCTGATTCCTTATAGCTAGTGCTCGCTTGCCTGCTTCTTAGACCTTCAATTGTCTGATTTTCGTTGCTGCTAATGCTTTGAATATGGAATAATTCATTGATACTCTTCCAGTAGTAAATTACATGTTATTTATGCCCTTTCCGCTGAGATGGAACCAAACGCAATAATCTTCTATTTTCTCCCTTTTTTATGCTGCTAGTGTTTATTTACTCCTGTAGTAGTGTAAATGAAATGTTGCTAGATTTTGGCTTGTATTTTATTTGGATTGACTTTTGTTGATTTTGGTCAAGTACTATTTAGAAAATAACAAGCGTCTCATTCATTTCTCCACTTGTGAGGTCTATGAGAAGACCATTGGTTGCTTTTTTTTTTTAAGAGTTTCAAAACCTATTATTGTAGTTTTAAGCAGCAACGTTAGTGTTTTTAGACTCTGGTGAAATATATATGATTTGATTTTTTGCAAATGCTTTGTTATAGTTTTACGAGGCATTGTTATAGTTTTAAAAGGCATTGTTATAGTTTTAAGCATCAATGTTACTGTTTTTATCTTGTGTTGCATGTTCGTGCTTTGTTATAATTTTAAGATGCATTGGTATAGTTTTAAAATGCATTGTTATGATTTTAAGCATTAATGTTATTATATTTAGTTTATATTGAATATTTATGATTGTTATTATTTTTAGTGCATATGTTATAGTTTCAAGACATATTGTTGTAGTTTTAGACATCAACATTAATGTTTTAGCTTCTGAGAAATATTTATGCTTTGATTTCTTGCAAATGTTTTGTTATAGCTTTAGAAGACACTGCTGTGGTTTTACGTATCAATGTTACTGTTTTTAGCTTGTGTGGCATGTTCCTTATTTGTTTTTAAGCACCAATATGATAGTTTTGATGAGAGTTGTTATGAGAGTTATTATGGTTTTAACCCAGTTAGTGAATGTTTTAAGCAGGTGCTGATGATGACCGAGTTTGATGATAGGTCTCTCAAAGGTGTTACTGCAGTATTGAAACAACAAGCACAAGCATCAAAAGCCAGGAAGCCGAAGTTCTTCGGAAAAAAGTCAATTTTAACAACTCAGTTTGCATTTGCATAAAAAAAACACCGAATGAATATTTATTGTATTTTTTTTCATATGAGAATAGGTGTTTAAAAACCTTTGGATGACTGAATGTTTCAAGTAGCTTATTTTAATCTTGTTTTAAGCATGTTTATTGATGTTTTAATGGCATCCCTGAGACTTGTTTAATGGTGGTTTAATGATATTAGATTGTCACTTAGAACTATAATAAGCCATCTTAAAAACTATAATGTAGATCCTTAAAATCATCACACCATCTCTTAAAAAGAGGTTAATTAAAACTATAATTGAAATATACATAATACTGACACATTAAACCCTCACATCATCTTTTAAAACATTAACAAAATATGTTAAAACAATAATTTAAACTTATAGTGCGCCAACTTAAAAACCATAACATAATCTATTAAAAGCATAACGAAAAGTGTGTGTCTCGACAGTTTTTTAAGAAACTTGTCCGATCGGACAGCTAAAACCCAAAAACCACAAAAAACCTTGACTTTCCTATTTTCTAGGAAAATCTTACATTTTCCAAGACTTTGGCAAAAATTTGACTCTCGTGTAAGTCAGTGAAATTTATGGATTTGATTTTTTAGTAGTACTTTGTCATTTTCGGTTAGTCTGTTAGTCCGTTGCTATCCGCCAATTGCATGTTAACTTTGTGATAATATGACTAATTTATGATGGTACAATAAACAACATTGTACATGGGTGAACACATTTAAATTTGTGAGTTCAATTAATAAATTTGCTTTCATCGACAATTATTCTTTTCATAGCAAGGAATATATAGGTGGGTTTTGGGATTAAAAACGTACCATAAAAAATGTAACATGTAGACAAACAAAATGACAAATTTTGATCAAGAAAAATAATTAAGTAGCTGGCTCATTTATGTTGACTCGACCGGATGGACATGTAAAGAAAAGTAAAAAGACGAATATTTTAGTGCAAGTCGGAAGCAGCATCCCTGTCCAAAAACCATGTCAATGTCTCCACTGCTCTCACTTCAGCGCTAGGCAATGTCGGTTGCGGCTGTGGTAGAGCACCCAGCGCCACCGCCACAGCTCGGGCCACCGTTGCTTCGGTCACCACAATCGCAATGTTTGGGGCGGAGTTAATAACTGGAAAAGTCATTGTCATCCTTGATGGTGGTGGTCTAGGTGCATCAGTGATGTACGTGACCCATCGTTTCTTCTCGTAACGTTGTCGACGGTTCGGGAACAGGGATGCTACATGCCCATCCGGTCCAACTCCTAGTAGCATTAGGTCAAATTTTGGATATCCGGTTTTGGATAACGGTATTATTTTCTTATGTACAAGTGTTTTTAGCAGGGATTCGTAATCTCTAGCTACCATAGATGCAGATCTGTTGTAGTTTATCGCGTAAACATTACGGGGAGGAATCGGTACCTATACAAATACAACACTTGTGTAAAGTCCACATGATGTTTAATTTGGTGCCACAATAGTATATAATATAAGTATAAGACTTATTCTATACTACGGCAAGAGCATGTGCACCCGCTAGAAACAAATATATGTGGCTCAATCTCATTTTTCTTGTGTCTAGTGAGTGCATTGTTCCCGACTCTAATATATATTCAATAAGTGTAAGTTTGCGAAAAAATAGAAATTCAGTGTACCTTTGAGAGAAAACCATCAAATGCCAATTTGTAATTGCTCAGAGGATCATCAAGAGGAACAACCCTATCATCCACCCAAAATATGAGCCATTTCGACCAATCCACCATCTTGGCATTTTGAGGTTCCACTAGTTTCCTGATATACCAACCAAATATGATATCATTTTCAAGTATTAATATTACTTTAGTATCTTAAGACCAAAAAAATACTCCAAGTCCAAGTCTAGCAAAAAGATCATGACTTCATTATATTTCAATAGCCGGAAACTCATTCAAGCTTATAATCGAAAACCTAACATGAAATTATTACCTCAACGAGTCGATAAGAGTACCTCCAGATAGAACGACGGAGAAAGAGCCTTTCTCCTTGATATATTTCTTGGAAAGATTGGCAGTGTAGTTTACAAGGGCCAGAGCTACATCTTCTTCGGTCTCTAATTTTCTCACAATAGTCTCGCACTGAGAAGCCAAACCAAGTGGTGAGATTGCCAGAAAAGCTAATAAAAATAGAGCTAGCTTCATTGTATTTGGCAATGGCAGCTATTAGTTTGTTAGAGTTGCTAACGGAAACTAGCTATTTGTACATAGTTTGTGGGGTCAATTTGTGGCTGCTAATGAAAATGTACAATATTATTAAAATTTCTAATTTGCCCGTGAATGTTATAATTGTAATCAATGTTAGTACAAAATGATTTAAAAATATAGAGCTGAGGGATCCATTCTTGAATGAGGTCAGGGATGAATCGAAAAAGAAATCTTTATTGGTTCTACCTCCTATTTTTCCTGAAGAGAATCAATCTTTTTCTCGAAGGATCGAATCTATTCCAAACATATATGCCATGGTTTTAATTTGATCCTTTCTTCGCGATTTTCAAATTCAACTTTAAAGTTTTTTTCCTATGATTTGACCAAATTTTTCTATGGTAAAAAATTCATTCATTTCGCTTATTTTTCAAAAAGAAAATACAGAAAATTCACGGTTTGGTCGATTATTGGGTGTCTCTCAAATTCACACCACGTGAGTTGCGTTGCGTTATTGACGAATGAGATTTGGTTTTGTTCCAGATTCATGTACATGATATTGCAAGTACTACTATTAATCTAAGATGACATAATAATAACAATTTGATAGTCTCTAGAGTCTGCAAATTAGAAAAGTCGTGCATTGATAATCAGCATTCATCAAATGATGTTTGAATTTTCTTGACCCATGGTGTAGTCACCAATCGCGAACATTCTAAGGTCTCTTTCTAGTTTTCATCCCACCTTCTTGTGATGATCAATGTAATCATCAAAACTTAATATGTGACGTTGGGTTAGCACCAAAGTGAATGTGCTAAAAGTTACTTGTCGTACGTAATAGGTTAGTATATCGACTCATCCCATTGGGTTATGTTACATTTAGAATTTTGTGGTTAATGGGTTTCAAGCCTCATTACGAGTTAATCTTGAACTATAAGCTGTCTAACAAAATCAATTTCGTGATGAAAATTTTAAATAATAGTAATATTTCACGATAATTTTTTATTAAATGCGAATACTACTGGTCTAGTATTAATTCCTTTATATAAAAAAGATATTCTTTATTACAAAATCAAATATCATAAGATAAATTTAGCAAAAGTGGGCGATGAGCTAATCAAATCAGTTAGTCAGTAGTTAACATGTGTACGCTCACACTTATGATCCACTACTTATTTTCCTGCTAATTATGCTGCTTGAGCCACTCACAGGTCGACGAATGCCAGAGACATTTAATCAACAACTAACCACAAAATTATGCAAGAAAATAACTATATATTTTTAATGTTAATGTAAACGGCAATCAGTAAACAAAACTGAATTTTGTGGTTAGTTGTTGATTAAATGTTGTGTTGACTTGTGAGTGGCTCAAGCAACATAAATAGGAGGAAAACGAGCCGGAGCCTAAGCCTCACATATAGGCTTATATCGAAAATAATACCATCAAATTAATAAGCTAGTGATTAAGGCTCTGTTTAGCAAAACTAGTTAAAAAAATTTAGGTATTTGGTTAGGTAATTTGGAAAATTTGGTTTTAAATGTAGGTGTTTAGCAAATTAGCTGAAAAGCTAGCTGGTGTTTTGTAAAATGACATAAAAGGGCATTACTCTTTTTTGTTTTGTCTTTAACCTTTCTTATCGTATTATTAGTCTATAGTTTTTTAAATAATAATATATCATATTTTGTCCAATAATTATAATATATATTTAATGTATTTTACATCGCCACTTTAATAACATCATCAAAATTATCAGAAGTTGAAAGAAATAATCGTTGAACATTTTAACTTAGTAATGAAAAAAATTAGTAATTGATGTGTAGAATTCTTTGGTGATAATATTGGGTGCATGATGTATAAAATTAGTTGCTTGGTAATATGGGTGTTTTACTTATTTTATTTAGTCTAATTTAGGTTAATTTGGGTAGGGATATTTTGAATAAAATATAATGCCTTTTTTTTCAAAAAAGTTTTTTCGAGGAAACTTTTTTTCAAATTTGGAAAAAAAGAAAAGTTCATCTTGAAACTTTTTATTAGTCGATAGTCAAAAAAGTTTCATTTGGAAAATTTGAAAAATTAGTGAAATGTGCCTAACAAAGCGGTAGAAAAAGAAGCATTCGCAAGCGGAATTCCATAGCGGACTTGGGCCGTTTTAGGTGCGTATCACCGGCCCAAATTGTTTGGGTTTAAAAAGAGAGGCAGGCAATCAGTACAGGCCCAAGTGGTTTGGGTTTGGAAAAGAGGCAACCAGCCCATACCCATATTAAAACCCTAAACCTAACCATATTAAAGCATACACTGAAAGCATCACCTTGTTCAACGAGAGAGAGGAGAGGAGTTGCAGTAGCCGCCGAAAAGATGCAGATCTTCGTGAAAACCCTAACCGGCAAAACCATCACCCTCGAGGTTGAATCGAGCGACACCATCGACAATGTCAAGGCTAAGATTCAAGATAAGGAAGGTATGCATTTTTATCCTCATTTCTGAATTCTGATTCCGATCAATCAAATCATTTTTTCCGAGCTGAATCTGTGTGAACACTCGATTCGTGATGTTTAGGAATCCCACCGGATCAGCAGAGGTTGATTTTCGCCGGTAAGCAGCTGGAAGACGGCAGAACCCTAGCTGATTACAACATCCAGAAAGGTAAATGCCTTTTCATCTTCTATACATTTGCAATTAGGTTTGATTATGGAATTTATCTTTTGCTGATTAGTATTTTTGAATTGATATATGCCTTTTCATCTTCTATACACTTTCGTAGGTCACGCTTGATTATTGGAGTTTATCTTTTGATGATTAATATTTTTGAATTGGTATGTATGTAGAGTCCACACTCCATTTGGTTCTGAGGCTTAGGGGAGGAATCATTGAACCTTCTCTGATGGCTTTGGCGAGGAAATACAATCAGGATAAGATGATTTGCCGCAAGTATGTTTTTGTCTCATTCATTTCCTCCCATTTATTGTTTAGCTGGCAAGTTGTTGTTTAACTAGATTACTTTATAATGTGTGCTCATTGTGTTATGTATAAGTAGATTGCCTAATTATATAATCACTAGCTTTTGCCAGTCTTTTCTGGTGGATGAACAAATACTCCTTGGTGATTACTTGCAGTTTAGTTATGAAGGCACACTGATTTGTGTTACTAAGATTGAATTGGCATTGTATGTTTTGTTTGAAACACACAAGTTGTCCAGGATTGACTGATCTTCTTGTGGAAGTATATTGTTTAACTAGACTACTGTATAACTTGTGCTGATCGTGTTATGTATTAGTAGACACTATCCTTTAACACTCTATTCTTGTGGATGAACAAACTCTCCAGTGTAGTTTTTCTGTCTGGAAATTTGGTGCAGTAATACTTTAGTTCAAAAGTCTGTTTTTTAGGTCATTGTATGTTCTTAGATTCAATTGTAAGGATTGGCTAATCTTCTTTTTAAAGTATGTGTATATATCAATATTGTTTCACATGCTAGAAAATGTAGCATCCTCTCTGACATCGGTCCTGATACCCAACCTGTTCAAGGAACTGTGATAAAAATACACTGGTTTTGAAATCCATCAATCTAAATGGTTTTTGTTGATCATGTTGTGTGCTGTAGTTGGATGTAGCAGTATAGTTGTGTAGAGAATCAGATTCTATAGTTCTAAACTTCGAATAGTTTATTGTGGAAATTCTGTTCAGATGCATTATTTTATTTACTTGGTCTATATTACATTCTACAATTTGAAAGCTCATGTGCCCTGTGAATATACTAAACTACTCTATTGTGAACATGAACTGGTTATACCAATGAAATTTGCAAATAGATTTTGATGTTGGTTTTGTATGGTTGTCAGATGCTATGCTCGCCTGCACCCACGTGCTGTCAACTGCAGGAAAAAGAAGTGTGGCCACAGCAACCAGGTATGCTGCTGTAATATTTGTTCCATATGCTCTTCTACATTGTTCATCTGTTAGATGTTCTGACCACTACCTTCAAATGATTTCTGCAGTTGAGGCCAAAGAAGAAGATCAAGTAGACTGCTCCCTTGCCTGCTGCTTCTGCTTTTACATTGTCATGTTTTTACTTTGCTCTATAGACAGCATGAATTCATTGATGTAATTCAACTATGGATATCATTTCAGATCCTCTTTTGGATTCTCCGTTTTATGTTATTTGTTTTTATAATTTCTATTTGCTGATCATTGTGTGAGATATATAGCTTTTATATTTTCCATGGTACGTGTAGTGTATAATAAGATCGTAAATAACTGGAGAAAACAACAAATTATAGAGAAAATTCTCTACAGGCACTCTATATTCTATCTTTTCCATTGTAAACTACTGCTTCTAGTAAAATAGATACACTTAATTAAGCGTCTAATACTCTTTAAATTACATTATTGTCATTTTTTCTTGAAATGTACGCAAGGGCATGTTTGTCAACTGAACTACTCTAGTATAACAGCTCAGATAACCCTTCGTCACTATTGAAGCGTGTAACCTGGGTTGGCTAGTGGCCTTCCATTTTGGATCCATAACTTATCTGTTGAAAAAGCACAAGTAATCAAATGTAAATTACTCTATAAACCATGGTATACTGGTATGAATCCACCAAGAAATGTGAAGAACGCAGGATATTTTTATAGCTTTAGCTTGTAATTTGCGCACCTTGTCTGGAAGACATTTTGAATCATCTTCTGGGGAGACTCTAGAGCTGCATATTCTAACTCGAGCAGCTCGCTAGTCGTAAGTTGCCAACCAAGTGCACCCAAGTTATCCTTGGCTTGTTTAACCGACTTAACTCCGGGTATTGGAATTGTACCCTTGCTGATACACCAGTTTATAGCAACCTGCCAAATTCAGGGAAAAATTCGAAAATGGTACTCTACAGTGAGACACTTCCGTTTTAGGTACTTCACATTGGCTACGTCTGATTTGGGTACTATAGAATATGTGCGTCCAATTGAGGTACTCCGTCCTCAAAAGTGTCACGCATTGCCGGGAAAATGATTTCGCACGTGCTTTGTACGGTATGTAATAATTAAAAAAAATCAATAGTAATTATTGATAAATTATGAGTACATGTGTCATCCAATGGTTTATCCACCTACTTCTTTTGAAAAACAGCTTAAAGATAAGAATCTGTTAAAATTTCAAGAATATTAGAAAATAATGAAATTGTTTTTTAATTTATTTTAGATGCTGAAAATTAGGGTTGACGCGTAGTTTTATGTGAAATTGAAAAAAAGTGTACTTTTAATGGCTACATGTCTAATTTATGTATAAAGTTGAGTTTGTTAATTATTTATTGGATGTGGCTGTGTGGGTTAAATTTCTTTTTTAGTAATGTACGACTAAAAATAGCAAGAGTATAAAGTTCTGCGGGACGCAGGAAGTAGTTTTCAAAGTTACTAAAATTAACAACATCATTCATTTGTAAAAAGTTTATCACTAATCTGCAATAAGTTTTCTTTATGTATCACTAATGTCTAAAATTTTTTAGAAAATACTATTTTGTAATTATTATTTTTTAAATAAAAAAATATATATATGAAGATTAAGTCTCCTGAGACACGGTCAGTCTTATAGAGAGACTAAAAAAGACGGACAAACATTACAATTATATAAAAAAATAGAAGTTTTACTAAGAATATCAGTGATATACATATACATAAAAATGATATAAAATATCCACTCATAAAACATTACTGATATTGTTTAGAACATTATACATTATACGTCTCACGTCTCTTCTAAGATTTTGTGATTTCTGAAAATATGGAATTTCGACACGTGTCACAATCATATCATTTTCGGATTTTTCTACAATTGATTTTTTATTTTTAAGCTTAAAAAACAATTAGGAGGATAGAGGACAGCGTGTCCTCATTTAATAATTACTTTTAATTTTTTGTTCTTCTTAATTACTACCTCAACCGTAAATTACTCGCAAAAAGTATAAAACAAAGTTATATTAGTAAAATATACTTAATTTGTTTTCATAATATAATTTTATTATATTTTTTTGTCGTGTAGTTTTAGCGTAATTTACGGTCAAAGTTTGGAAAAAAAGTCTCCTTATGAAGATTTTAAAAGATCAAAGGGAGTATTACATACCATATAACTCATCACGTGGCAAAATCAGTTTTCCGGCAATACGTGGCACTTTTGAGGCCGGAGTACCTCAATTGGACGTGAGCATATTCTATAGTACCCAAATCAGACTGTGGAGTATGAAAGTGTCTCATTGTAGAGTACCATTTTCGGATTTTTCCCGCCAAATTCATCATTCCTATTAGAAGTACGAATTGGCTAATATTTTCGACTACAGAAAGAGTTGGTTGATTTCTTATTCAATCTTCTTGTGGATGGAAGAAGAGGTGATTGTACCTGGGGTACGGTTTTCCTTCTCTTTTCTGCAATTTTCTCTAGCGAGCTCAGCAAAGGCTTTAGTCCAGGTAAAATTTGTCGAAATAGAAGTCCCCTGTACGGTACACAACAACATACAATTACTAGTTCGAGATCTAGGAGTATGAACGTGCACCACAATACATGCATAAATGTCCAATGTATGTACGTACCGAGGACCGCTTGGAAGATTGGAAGGCGTATATTTCCCGGTAAGCATGCCTAGCCCCAATGGACTATAAGAGATCAATTGCACTCCTAGAGAATCACATATATCTTTCATTTCTATCTGATTTTCGCCCATGCTAAGCAATGAAAATTGGACCTGCATATGCATTCTCAACATCACAAGGTGTTCTTATCCCTGACCGGATCTATTATACATAAACTTGGAACTATTCTGTAGTCTGTATGAATTCAAATGCAATGCAAGTATGATTTTGGCTAGTATACATGCTTTGAATTCAAAACCTTTAACCTGTCATATATGTATATATGCTTCTCCTGAATAAAGGGGAGTGAATTATAGCTTTTGGCTTTAGCCTGTTCCATATATACGAACTTCTTTTAAACCGAGGGAAGCAAATTTCAACTCGCATGAATATAGAAAGGTCATACTACCTGAGCTGAGCATAAGGGTACCCCTCGAGCCTTAAGGTAACCGTGTATCTTCAGAAGCTGCTTCGGTCCATAATTGCTCACGCCAACTGCACGAACTAAACCCTGCATTATGCAGGGGGTTTCATTGTGGACTTCTTTCTAAAATAAAGAAGGGACATATTTGCAGAGCTTGAAAGTTTGTCGGCAATAATGCATTGATGCTATAGTAAGTAGTGTGGCAATGACAGTGAACAGATAGTTTTAGTAGTCACTATCGAAACTCTTAGCATTGCTCGATCTAAACAATAACTTAAATGTAACCTTGTCATACATTGCCACTAGACCATCCCAAAGAGCTCGCTCCTGCAGAGGGGCATAATTTGCAGTCGACCAGTGCAATTGTCCGATTCCAATTTGCTCAAGTTGCATCCTATTCATCGAGGACCTGAAATATATGGCCATCAACATGCTTGCTCATCTCGACTAATAAGATCAACCAATCGAGATTGTATGGTACAACAGAGTACTATAGAAAATGAGAAATACTTGCAAGCATTGACGAATTGATCAGGTGTTAAGCGCCACGGATATGCAGCAAACTTGGTTGCTATCACGATATTGTCCTGCGCCTGCTTATTTCCTTCACACAAAAAGCAAAAGCCGGTCAGGATATCATGCAGTATTTACATATTCTCTCAAACCATCTAGCTTCCAGTAACAAAAGATAACTGTAACCTGAGATACAGAAATGCCTATTTGTTAAGACACGAATTGGGTTCATGAATTGAGTTTCAATTAAAACAACATGAATCAAATCCATACAGCTCAGAAAGTAACAACTTTTTAAGCAAACAAGTTCTGACCTGGTAGTTTGAGGACTAAAAGATAACTATAGCCTCCAGTTCTAAAACACATGAAACTATAGTCACAATTACCTTCACCACACACACATCAATCCGTTCCACATTTGCAGAGTTCATAAATTCACATGGACTTAAAGCCATATGAAGCAAATCCTAACAGTTTGACACTAACAACTACTATTTGTGGAGCTCTTGGTTACACGACCAATGACAAGTATCAACCTGGTAGCTCGCGGATAAACTTCCCGAGAAGCTTTTCACTCTGTCCATTCAACTTGCCAGTGCCATAAGAATCAGCTGTATCGAATAAATTGATACCATTCTCAACAGCAAGATTAAAAGTCTGCTGAAGCTCAGTATCCATGGACTCTTGGTAACCCCATAAAAGCTGATTACCCCAAGCCCAAGTCCCAAATCCCATCGGAGATACGCTCAATGGACCTATCTTCACCTGACAATCACACATGACCAACTATCTAATTCAGCAACCAAAGCTTGAACAACAATATTTATTTTGCCTCAAAAAGTAACTGAATGGCCTAAATTGCTTCAATTATCTGAATAATCTAGATGTAACAATCACACATAAAAAACAATCTAATTAAGCAACCAAAGCTTAAACAACACCGTTCATTTTTGCCTCAATCAACACATCAATAACCTACTCAATAACCTGAAAATTCTACATGACTAAATGTTAACAATGACAAATGACCAGAAGCAAGTAAAGCTTAAACGCTAGCATTCAGTTTGTCTTAAAAAAATCAACTCAATAACCTGAAAAACTACACGCAGATAGGAAACTTCGATCTGATTACATGAGATTGTAACAATTGGGAGAGAATCTGAAATTGACTAAGCGAGTGGGATAATACATATATACCTTTTGCCAAGGCCAGTATCGAGGGAATTTGAGGAAGGATGGAGATGAGATGGAGCTCTGAGGAACAGAAGAACACCTGATATGTGCAGTGGGTTTTGAAAATGACACTGAGAACGCCATTGTTGCAGCGTTTTCTCAGTTACTGTAGTAGGATAAGAGATTGGAGGTGATGAAGAAACTATTACTTGAACAAATAACCCAAAGTTTTTGAAACTTTAAAATGAATTGATAATGCTACATGTGTTAGTACTTAGTAGAGTAGAACAATCCGTACATGATAATTTTAAAATTAGATGTGTTTGCTCGGACAAAATGCGTGAGAAAATACACGTGTTAGTATAGTCGAACAATCATTTCACTGAAAGAGCAACCCGAGATTAAACGCGTTAGCCCTAAAGGTTAGAAGCATATCGATTTGTGGTCGGGATGTTATACCGTATTCTATTGGCAATATAAAAACCAAATTTTGTTGGATTTTCTTCAATTATTTTGTGAATACTTGATGTTGAACTCTAATTTTGCAGAATTTCTTCCTGTTTTGGTGGATTTAGATATACCACATTCATCGCCATTATTAACATGGATACTGTATATCTATTGAAGCTAAAAAGAAGTTCTATAACAATGCTTAGTTGCTTGCAGGTTCAAGGACAAAACAAGACTAATACAGCCAAAAGAAATCAAAAACTTGGAAAACATTGTGTACATATCTCCTTTTCTTCCTCTGGTATCCAGATGATACTTTTAAGTTGATTGCTTCCAAAAACCATTAGAGTCAATTCAATTTTAATCATTCAAAGGGGATATTGAACTTGGTTATAATGATCACATGTTAGTCCTTACAGAACAAAGATAACAAAAGATATACTATAGAATATATACATCAATAATAAAATAACAGGGCTTTGGCTAACAGTCCTGTGCCAAAAGATAATCAGATTCTCCATGACCATTTATCCTAAACAACAATAATACCACTGAAACTAGTAAAGAATGAATTAGTGACCTGTACATATATGTACAGCCAGATCCCAGACTGAACTGAACTAGGTAGCTAGCTAGGTTACTGATGCATAGCTTAATAATAGTCACCAAGAAAGATCTTCGGAAGAGACGCAACATGCGGAAGATTATCAAGCAATTCAGAAAACGAATCTTCTCGTTGCAGTCCAGGACCGTTCTCATTCGTAGGGCCAGGAACAATATTTTGAGAACTGTAATTGACACTTTGTAAATGGACATTAACTATGTCATCTCCTGCATCAGAAGCTTCAATCGCATCCGTTAACAAGCAGCTTAGAGAGTTGACCTTTACCATGACTGAATTTTCATCCAAATCAGTTGTCTCTTGGGTGGTGCTTTCAAAAAAATCATTCCTGTTTTGCCATTTGGCTGCTTTGTTTGAATGCAAGTTTCCCCCAGTGACATCTCCGGAAATGTTGTTACTGACATTGTCTGGCCTTTCGTCACCATTTCTCATCCCGTCTGTTGTACCAAAGCTAGGTGCCAGTACTTCTTCATTGGCGGAAAAAAAAAATGAGGAAATAAATTATCAAAAAAGTATCCGTCTACTTATCAAACAGGACAAGTAAGATGTAACACACCTGATGGCAGATGGCACTACTTGGGCCATGTAATGATCTGACATGCGATTATGTCCTAAACAGAATGGAGATAGTTGAGCAGCAGCAGCAAATGATGGCGCTTCATGAACAGCAAGGGAAGTTGATACTTCCACATGTTCAAGAGAAACTTGTGTTTCGAAATATGGTGAACACAAAACTTGGGGCATGTAATTGTCTGACACGTGATTGTGTCCTAAACAGAATGGAGATAGTTGAGCAGCAGCAGCAGCAACTGATGGCGCTTCATGAGCAGCAAGGAAAGTTGATCCTTGTTCATGTTCAACAGGAACTTGTTTTTCGAAGTATGGTGAACACAAAACTCTCTGGCTGTCGGCTTAAAGTATGAAGAGTATTGTCAAATTCAATAAGCTTTTGGTAGTGACTGGCTATATCGCTTTGAAAACACTCTATGTAATGTATCCTGATTAGATCCAAAAAAAAAAAAAAAAAAAAAAAAAAATTCAGAACAAACAACAATTGACAAGCCTAATCTTTGCATTGTGAACATAACTTTAAGCATTATGAAATCATGAGCTGCACCGACCTATTAGTGGTAGCCAGTCCATTAGTAAAATCAGAGCTCTTTTCCCATCTTATGCGTTCTCCAGGCTGTTGATTGATCCCTCTAAAATATATGGGCGGCTTAGCAAGCTAGAGTAAACAACACAGAACAAAAGATCAAAACCAGCAAGACTAATCATCAAATTATAATAGATTTTGTCAGTAAAATAAAAGATAATTACCACTATTGTCAAAGTTCCACAACCGTTGTTACCACGAAAATCTGCTTTCAAAGCGACAATATCAGAAAAGGGTATCTCCATTTTATCCTTGAGACCAGTACCATAACGAATCTCCCATATAAGCTTATGCCTCCGGTGATAAAACTTAGCCACCAAATCATCTTCATATTCAGGCACATGCTAAAGAAAGATTGAAAAGAGGAAATCTCAGTATAAAAAGAAATAAAGCTTAATGCGATTTGCTGTTCAATTAACTTATTACCTCCCAACTGCCAATTCTCAACCGTGTAGGGAAGAATTTTGTAGCCTTCATGTCATTGGTATTTGCAGAAGCGTTCCCCTTCACACTCTCCTTGTTCCTAGTACTAATAGCGAGCCCACTAGTCTTGGATGAAGTCTCAGGACCTCTATGACTGTGCATAGCCTCCATCAAGTCCAATAAAGATGGACTCATTGTCAACTGCAATCCACTGGTCTTCTGTGAAGTATGTGAAGCTCTACGAATACTCATCGTCTCAATCAAGTCCAATAGAGACTGACTCTTTTTAAATTCTAACTTCAACGGAAGCTCCTCAAGCAAATCGAGTACTGGAATAGCTGAGACATCAGGTGTGGCGCTGCTGGAGACGGTCTGATAATATAACATAAGATGTAGAGGCCGGAAAAGTTAGAAGGCTTGTCATATAGCCAAGAGAAACTAGTATTATTAATGTCAGAGAAAATTTGACTTCATATACTATACTTGCTCTTAACAGGAATCTCCAATGTAAACATAGATAAGCTACAGGTGATCAACTGATCTTATGTAGCAATAGCATCAGACTACAAATTACTAGATTTCATCTTTTCCCAATGCTTCTTTTAATCAGTTCTATCTGGAAATATAGAGGAAGTCTCGTAAAAAACTTGATTTCCCCCTTAAGAAATAGTACCTGGCTGGAGCTGGTGCTATATTGATTTTTACTACCCTAACAACTTACAGAGTTAATCCTTGTACATGACTAATCAAACATAGAAACAGAACATAAGTTTTAAGAGCACACCTGGTCTACTGGGACCATGTTCATTCTCTACAGAATTTTCTACAAACATTGTAATGAAATTCAAGTTCAATCCTTTGGAACGGGTGAGCTTGTTTTATATGTTTGAAGTTGTTTAGCAAATTAAGAGTGAATGGGTTGTGTATTATATAACTGCGAAGACACTATTTTACTAAATTCATGGCTAGCCAATTTGGTAAATGGAATAAATTATAATGGTAGTTTCCAATTTTTAAAATCCGAATCATAGCAAAATATATGACAATAACTCTTTGCAATTGGATGAGATTTCAAGTTTACATCGCAGAATAAATGAGTTTGGACAGCAGGATACATAGTCTGATAAGTTGTTTGATTATTTTTGTTTGAATTATGACACTGTTTTGGATGAATTGGATTTTTAAAAAAGAACTGTAGTAGTACGTAGGCATTCTATTGTTGGCTTCATTCGATTCTGCTTATTATATTTTATACTACAATTGATTCGATTCGATTGAAATTTCAGTTGAAAAGAACAGAGCCGTAGTATTGTTTTTTAAAACTCGGATTTTTTTGGATCGATCCGAATCCGATCTGATCCGATCCGATCCATCGTATTCGGATCTCGGGTTGAAACATTCGGATCGTATTGATCCGGATGCACACCCTTAGCCCAAGCTAGATTGGACCGTGTCCTTGCCATACTAGAATTCTGAATTCGTTAAGGACTCCATCTCTGAAATCATGGGTATATTATTATATATATCCACTGAAAAGAACTTTTTCTAGTCATCTTTCATAATAATCTCTTCACGCCAAAAGCTCTAGGACCAATTCATTAGTAATTCTTACCACAATGGTGCTCGCGGAATTAGGAGGAACCATATTGCGTGCTCTTGAGCAGATGAACAATGCGACTATAGTCGACGAGAAAGTGTTGAGCAACTGCCTCAACGAAATCAATCGAGCGCTTCTCAAAGCTGATGTTCAGTTTAAGCTTGTTATGGATATGCAGAAAAACATCAAGAAGATTGTAAAGTTAGATGATCTTGCAGCTGGACACGACAAGCGGAGAATCATTCAGCAGGCCATATTTAATGAGCTGTGCAAGATGTTGGATCCGGGCAAGCCATCCTTTAGCCCTAAGAAGGGAAAGGCTAGTATTGTGATGTTTGTTGGTTTGCAAGGTTCTGGAAAAACCACCAGCTGTACTAAATATGCTCACTACCACCAGAAGAAGGGCTGGAAGCCAGCTCTTGTCTGTGCAGATACATTCAGAGCTGGTGCGTTCGACCAATTGAAGCAGAATGCAACTAAAGCTAACATTCCCTTTTATGGAAGCTATACAGAGTCGGATCCTGTCAGAGTCGCCGTGGAAGGGGTTGAAACATTTAAAAAGGAGAATCGCGATCTCATTATTGTTGATACAAGTGGACGTCACAAACAGGAAGCTGCACTTTTTGAGGAGATGCGCCAAGTGGCTGAAGCAACAGAACCAGATCTTGTTATTTTCGTCATGGATAGCAGTATTGGTCAAGCTGCATTCGAACAAGCTAAGGCATTCAAGCAAAGCATTGATGTTGGAGCAGTCATTGTAACCAAGATGGATGGGCATGCCAAGGGTGGTGGTGCTCTTAGTGCTGTTGCTGCAACAAAAAGTCCAGTTATATTCATCGGGACGGGTGAACGTATGGATGAGTTTGAAGTATTTGATGTCAAACCATTTGTTAGCCGTCTTTTAGGTATGGGTGACTGGTCTGGGTTCATGGATAAAATCCATGAAGTTGTTCCGGTGGACAAACAGACTGAGCTTCTCCGGAAGATTTCGGAAGGAAATCTCACTTTTAGAATCATGTATGAGCAATACCAGAATACACTCAAAATGGGTTCTATGGGTCAGGTGTTCTCTATGTTGCCAGGATTTAGCCAAGAGTTGATGTCCCAAGGGCAGGAAAAGCAAAGCCATGCAAAAATTAAAAGATACTTGGCAATGATGGATTCAATGACTGGCGAAGAGCTGGACAGTACCAACACCAAACTCATGAACGAATCTCGAATTATGCGGATAGCTAGAGGGTCAGGTTCTCAGGTGAGCGATGTTATGGAAATGTTGGAACAGTACAAGAGGTTGGCTAAGAGTTGCAGCGAGATGAAGAAGGGACTTAAGATCTCGAAAAAGGGTGAAATGAGTGCCTTGTCAAGAAACATGAATGCACAACACATGAGCAAAGCAATTCCTCCTCAGATGTTGAAGCAGTTGGGTGGCATGGGTGGCTTGCAAAGCCTTATGAAGCAGATGGCTGGTTCTATGGGTTCTGCAAAAGATATGATGGGTATGTTTTAAGGGTGGAGACAAATAGAAGAGTTTTTGTATATAGTAATCTCACTGGTTCATATTGTGACATACTCAGGGCTCTATTCCAATTTCAACTTCCGATTTTCCCTTATACTGTTGTTCCAATTTCAAATTATCGAACCTTAAATGTAAAACATCTCTTCTATTTTATTCACCACCTCTTCACACACAAATTCTGCTTCCATCGACCATTATTGCCATAGGTTAGTGCCAGATATTTTGGAACTTGACTCTCCACTGATGGTAGATCAACCATAATTATGTGAACATGTAACCAAAGCTCAGAAATTATTTCTAATGAATATTTGCATTTTGAATATTAACGTACAGACAATGCTAATTGCATCATCAACAAATAGTTCTGGATTCTTGGTTTATGATTATGAGTGATGATATGCAATAAGAAGGGAACTCGAAAATTGAAGTATTATTCTAGTTGAACTAATGACTAATGAGTTATATATGATTGGATAGCACATGATGGGTTGCCAATTGTTTCCAGATAAAGAGGATCGGATGCTACCAAAATCTGCGATTCTGTTGTATGGTTTTGATTCCTTTGCTTTGCTTGCTGGTCCATCTACATTCCATTAGGACCATAACTTGCGGCCCAATTTCATTCTCCTCCACGTCTCCACCAGGAAAATTTTGTCGAGAATGTGATATTTTTTGATTTACTCATATATTACATCGAAAAAAGATTTTATGGAATTATATTATGAAAGTAAATCAAATGTAATTTTACAATAGAATACTCCCTCATTTTCAACTTAGCTTCATATTAAGGTGGACATGACTTTTAATAATAAATAATATAAATAATCAAAATAAGTTAGAGGATATAAGGTTTAGATGTATTAAAATATGAGGGGGGGGGGGGGGGGGGGATTTTCCAATCAAGATATATAAAGCTGAACTTGGTACAAATATAAAATGGAATTTTGAAAGTTGAGATTGAAAGAGGATGAATATCCTTTTTTTTTAAAAATAATTTAGAAGTGAATTTTTAACTAGACCTATTTTAGTTCACATAATTAGTGAAATTATTTATTTCATCGATTATTTTACTAGTACATTATCAGCTAACTTATATACTTCATGAATCAATCACCTTATTTTCAAATGGTCATATTAAAGATGCCACATGTTAGTACTAATATTACTTGAAATGTTTAGTTGTTTTCTTACGAGTAACAAGTAGCTTATTTGAACTAGCTAAACATTGACTAATCACCACCATTCACATTTTAATTTTCTACACGACATGTCTTGATTATCTATTTGTGGCAAATTTATTCCCACAATCAATATGACAAATCCAAGGTCTAAATGGGGAGAAAAACAAGATGATTCTAGTTTAATCCGGAAATCCTTATATAAATAAAATGACGAAATCGTGAACATTAAAGTGACGGTAAGGCTCTGTTCTTTTCAACTGAAATTTACTGAATTGAACTGAACTGAACTGAATTGTAGTATAAAATATAACTAAGCAGATCTAAACTGAATGGAACTGAACTGAATGAGTTTTCAGTTGAAGATAAAATAGCCTAATAAGCTAGTACATTTGTTAGTAATAGATTTGGATGCCAATTGTGTAGCCACGTTTGATTTGCCCGCTCCCAACCCTGATGTACTATAATTTTCTTTGATTGAGTATATAAATGTTTAAAGCCCTTAAAAAAGCATCGCTTGAACTAATCCAAAAGGCCATTTATATAAATCATTTTAAGAAATAAAAAAAAAAAATATTTAGAGACAAAATTAGGGATATTTAAATATATAAACTTAACCAAGTCTGTCTTGTTTAGCTTAGAAGTCAGTAGAAGCAAATGGTCAAAGCATGACTGTTTCAGCTCCTCAATCATTACCAATAGGATGACATAACCGACTGACCCTATGTTCTCTTTAACTGAAATTTACTGAATTGAATTAGATTGAACTGAAATGAATTGTAGTATAAAATATAACTAATCATAACTGAACTGAATTGAATTATAGTATAAAATATAACTGAACTGAACTGAATGAGTTTTGAGTTGAAGATAACAGACACCGAGTCTGAAAGGAGAAATAGAAATTATAAATGGAAGAAAGAATAGCGTCTGAATCCAAGCAATCAAAGACTCCTAATCAACAGCGTAAGGCCAGATGGAAAGTTGACAAACGAGAAGATTAATTATTCTTCTTTATGCGTAGCGTATCTATCCTATATATATAAACCCAACTAAATCCAATTTATCAAAATCACCCAAAAATTTCATCAAATCTCTTCAATTCTAATTGCCATACCATGAGCAATATCCCTAAATCTCTCACCGATTCTTCCCTAACTCTCTTCACCCTAGCCATCTCCTCTTCTGATCCTTGGCCTTTTTCTAACTAATCAATCGTTTTCAATTCACTTTTCACCTCAGAATTCATTCTACAACAAACAGTTGATTTGGTATTGAAATTTCGAAACACTGACCTGAATTATGCCGGAAGTTGACTGTAACGATATTCCGAGAGGCTGCTTGGCGGTGCGTGTGGGGCTGGAGGAGGAGGATCGGCGGCGATTCGTTGTTCCGGTGATGTACGTGAACCATCCGCTGTTCGCGCGGCTGCTCAAGGAGGCGGAGGAGGAGTACGGATTTCATCAGGATGGGCCGATTAATATACCTTGTAATGTTGAAGAGTTTTGTTATGTTAAAGGCTTGATTGATCGGGACATGATGTCGCATCACCATGGGCATCATCACCACCACCACAATGGCGGACACCACCACTCTCACCATTTTTTGTGCTTCAAGGCTTGATTAGCTGTTTCTGTGTGATGTTGATTGCACTATTGGATTGGATTAGATGATTTTTAGAATACTATGATGATGATGATGACGAAATTAATGATGTCTATTACGAAATTAAAGGTCTTTTAGTGTTTTTAGTTTTTGTTATATTGTTTGCTTTTCCGTGAATTGTTCGGAAAACATTTACTATGAAATTTCAGATTAGTGTAATTGACACTAGCGAGTTTCATATATTTTCATCTATTAATGTTAGATAATCAAAACACATATATTCTTAACATTGGTATTTTTTCATATTACAACAAGATTTGTTTCATTAACAACATAGACGTTTTGATTAATAACATTAATGGTTTTATTAATAACATAGGTCGTCTCTAGATAAGTTATTTAGAGATCGTCTCTCATGAGACTTTATGTTAATGTTTTGAGCTTGCAACTTGTGTAAATTTTAATTTAAGTACTCCAAGTGTCTCTAGTTTTTTCTTTTGTGCATTTTCGCCCGGTATATTGTTGATATTGTTATGTATAAATGAATATAGCTCCACTACTCCCACTACTCAAATACACCACTACACCCACTACTCCCATTATCTCCTATCATTATTGTAGTCTTTTATTTCTACCTATTTACTTGTATATATATATATATAGATGATAGATTGTACTCAAAGATGTGATGTGAATAAAATGACAATCTTTCTCTCATTACTATTAGTCTTTTTTACTATTTTTGTAACATATATTCTTTCTAAGGTAGATTGTTGATATTCTTTCTAAGTCGTAAGCGTTCGTCTGCATGAATTCTCTACGTTTTTTACACAATTAACATTAATATTTATTGGAATACGATGATTGGATTAAAACCTCCATGCACCTAGAATCTTCTAGCTAAAACATTATGATGCAACAATCAAGCAAGTCCGTCACGTTGTATACAAAATCATGCAATTTCACATTTAGAGTTCAAACTTTTAGAATTATACCAGAGTATGTGAAACCGGATTGCAAGCATGTAATTTCTTATCAAATGTTTCATCAATTGAATATTAATAAAAACTCTAGAAAAACATGTTTCAAACAGATGGAAGGTGAATTATCCAGGCATTTTCCCAGAATTTCGGGTTCCCATTGATTCTCCAGCGTGGATATACAAGTATTGATAGTACCACGAAGAGAGCAAGGTACGCGCTATTCTGAAGGTTTTATGTGTAAAGAAAGAGTTCATAAATACATTTTATACTACTAAATGGCTTCCTATACATCATATTCCGATTCTGTTCTCACTTCTTTCTTCACAATGAATTCTCCTCCAAATGCCCAAAACACATCTCAAGGCAACCCCGAACAGGGACCATACCGTGATACCGACAGTTTTCAATGACAAACAATAAAATAGAAGCTATCTCAACAGAAAAATATAAGATGGCCTTTGAGTTCGCAAAACAAAACTTATAATGGTACCTATTTGCGACTCTAAACTCATGTTGATTGTCTGTTCCTTGTAGTAGAGCTGCGAAGAGTAACCCCATGCAAGAACTTGGTAAAGCCAATCAAACTCAATTTTCCATCTGATGGTCTGATCCAGTCTTTCAGTAGTGAGTGAGCTGTTACACCCAAATTTAGCTCCTGTAATATAATGCTCAGACTTAGTGCATGGACGTAGTAGGAACGATCCTCAAATATAATGTTAGTGCATGCATACCTGTGCCAGTTCCTCTACGGAGGTAACTCGGTTGCCTTCTTCTTCAAAACTCTGAAATGCTACACTGGCAATATCTTCCCAGTTCTCAAGAGCCTCAAGCTGATGTGGGTTAATTGCAGCGGCACAAAACTCCTCAAAATCCATCATTTTAAAGGATAGAGGTTCCAACTGCAAGCCACGGTTGAAAATTTGTTAATTTGAAGTGACAGTGAACTCAACAAAGAACAACATTTATATGGAAGAATTTAGTGGTTTCATAACACAAGAGTTTGTATTAGTGGTTGAGGCAAGATCATGAGAAGACAGATGCAGAAAACGTGCCAATGCGGGAGAATAATTGACAAAATTCTTCTACAATTGATATTTATCTTGCGGACGGTGTGGAATATATTGACTGAATTTGACCAATTCTATTAGAGCTGGTGGTAGAAATTCATCTACATCATTTCAAAATTATTGCAAATGCTTTCATATGCATGTATTAAGGCATGTGATGATTTCCTGCACCAAGGTCCATGTATTACACATATCGGAGTTGCAATTTCGACATATAGAGAAGGCAGGAATTGCAAACATGGATGAACAGTCAACATGAAGAACATCAATATCGTAATTTGTTCCAAGTAAATTATAACCAAAGAGGGTGGACCTTGACGAAAGAAATAACAAAGGTAAAGGTTTCTCACCATATTTAGAATGTCAGCGACTCTAGATTCCCTCATGGCATCGGTTGAATTTTTCGTGAGAGCCTGTCAAGCAATAGAGGGGAAGTTACTAATTTTAAGTAAATAACAGGAGAAGATGCTGGAAAAGGAGAACAAGGATAGCGCACCGTTCTGAAATTGTCAAGGGAGACACAACCATCCCTTGGTTCAAGGAGCTTAAATTGAGCACGCAGGTAAATTAGCTCATCCTCAGTCAAAGCTTTTGAAACTGCCTGCATGATCAGGTAAAAGTCTTGGTTACCAAAAAACTACAATACTACATTTCTCCATATATAGGTACAGAAGTTTGAATGTCTTATACAACTCCAGAACGATGATTTCAATAGAACAATCAGGAACATATAAATGTATACGTACTCTTAGGGCTGCACGCTTCAGAGGGGTGGTTCGGATGTATGACTTAATTAATCTGTAAATTGTCAAATCTAAAGGTATAACACAGTTTGAACCCCTTAACCATGGATGAGCTGCACATAAATTGGCATGTATCAACATAAATATGAATTAAAAACATCGTTACCAGCAAAACAGCAGAATAATAGTAAGAAATTTCATGGCACCGTGCAATTTAAGCAAGTCACAAGCATATAATCAGTGATAATTCACACTTACTCAGTGCCTGTGCAGCAGTCATTCTTTTCCTATGGTCTCTATTTAGAAGCCGCTTCACAAAATCTTTGCCTTCTGCAGATACTGATGGCCATGGTGCATCATAAAAGTTGGGATCAGCTCGTAGCACAGAACGAAAAATGCCTGATTCTGTGCGTGCCCAGAAAGGTCTGCTTCCACATAACAGTATGTATGTTATTACACCAATACTCCAAATATCCGCTTCACTGCTGTATGATCTGTGAAGTACCTCAGGTGCCACATAATAAGCACTTCCAACGATATCATTAAGACGTTGATCTGTATTGAATGAAACTGTCTGTTTGAGACTTGGCACAAAGATTGGCGATTCACATTGTACAATATTTGCATCATATCTAAATACTAAGGAGATTTTTTGTGCACGATTGGTGCCTAAAGAGGTCTTCATTGGTAACAACAGTACAGGTGAACTACACCATTGAGGAGGAAAGAAAAGGGAATTCGGTAAGATGGAATCACGGACTACATATTGTGTATCAATGGGTAAGTATCTCTTGCCCTCCATTGACATAAATGGAAATTTTGATTCGTTAATGAAATAAGGATCATAATCACAGATAGCTTTGAGAAAGTAACTGCGAGTCAGTCATTGTATACAATAACAGGTCCAGACCCGAAAATCTCAGTGCAGGAAGATTTTTGCTTCCAAATTAATAACAGAATCAGGATTTATGTGGACAACTTCAAGATGCTCTAAGATCTAGAAACTATAATCATGTTTAACGCAAGTCTAAACTAAGATGAGGTGACTATACTGTGGTCAATACTAGATACGGTAGCTCTTTTCCTTTTCAATTAATCCACAAATACCTCCCGCCCCGATTATCCCAAGGAGCCGTCCTGGAATCGAACCGACAGTGCAGAGGAACCCCGGACAAGATAATGATTCTCGCAATTGTAACATTGACAAGACAATGAAAGATGATCCGTACTAGCATAGCTAAGACGATAATTTAACCAGACATAAACCGAGCTACGTTGATCATTCAGTATTTCAGTGTGTTGGAGGTGACGGTATGCTCTTCAAGCAAGCACAATAAATGATGACACGGTCGTTTACGGTGTTGATAGAGCTAAGATCATCCCAGATGAGGTTCATTACAAGTGAAATGTTATTGATAGTTTGATACGTAAATGGATGAGTGCTTTCGTTATAGTGAGATGGACAGTAATAATTACTAACCAGGTAACAATAAAGCAAGATCATTTGTATATATAAATTCACCCAGCTTAGGTACGAATTACTAATGATTTATGTCACGTGTGGTGAAGTAATGAAGTTTGTGTTCGTAGCATATTAAGCGACCACTGGAAACTAATTTAATCAGCAATGCCTATCAAGCACGAAAAACTGTAACTCATATACGAAATGAGTAGTCAAATAAGTTTGATTCCAATTATATGTGATTAAATAATGACGATTGATATATTTCTATTTTGGACGGGGAAAATTAAGAGATGAGATCTTCACCTGGTCTGATAAAATCTGAAAGACCAAAATCTATGACCTTCATAGGACTATCTTCATCTCTTGTGGCAAATAGGAAATTCTGCATGTAGAAAGTGTTCCTTTAGTGGAATGCATTGATTCAAGTTGTGAAACACGTGCACACAAAGTTTGAATTTACACGTGATCATCGCAAATGTAACTCTTGCTTAAAATACCTCTGGCTTTAGATCTCGGTGTACAACGCCTTGAAGATGACAAAAGGCAACAACACTTAACATCTGCAAAACTATTTTCTTGGCATCCTCTTCTGTATACCTTCCACCCCTACAACATGGAAACAGTCAGATAAAGTTTCTAGTGGATCAATTAGCTGGTGTAGATTTTGACAGTAAATGGATAAAGCTGCAGTTACCGAGCTAAAATCCTGTCTAGCAGCTCACCACCTTCACACAATCTGTCAAGACACAATTAGGTTTATCTATAAGAAAAGAGTGTAGATACCATAAAGTGCCAAGAGAGGTTCTACACGCAAATAACCAAAAGCAATTAAACTTGCAAAGACATCAAATCCAAAAAACACCCATCATTTTAGGCTGGGTTCAGCAGTAACGAGATAACAAAAAGATGTAATAAGACAAGATTTATATATTGAAGAAACATAAAGCATGAAGACGAATGGGAATATAAACACATACTCCATAACTACATATACGTTATGTGCATCCTCGAATGCATCATGAAACTTTATCAGGTTTTTATGTCCAGACAAAGCTTTCAATATCTTCACCTCCCTCCGAACATCTTCAATAGCTATAGCAGTTGTCATCTGAAAAGTAAACTTTACAACTTAATCTTCTGAAAGAAAATTATCAGAAACGCCTCAACAGATCATGTAAGCTAAGCTCTCAGTGAATAGTAGGAAAGGATTATCCTCACCATGTCTTACTATTTCCATCACACAGTAAGTCCAGTTATATATTCAGGCTGTGAGTTCATTATTCATGCATAAACATTTAAAAGTAAGAATGCTAATCGCAGAAATAGTTCTAGCAACTTTCTTTTGAGATCAATGACTTAACTATCTAGCAGCGTATTTTTGGGATAGATGATTAAACAATTTGGCAGGATTTAGAAATGCATCATCAAATTCTTTCTCTTCTCTCTCAGTTCTATAACTGTTACTAACATAATTCATGTATAATCATTTAGCAACATTTTTAGACCAACAATTTACTATCTAGCAGAATTCAAAAACACCTCACTGGATTCTTTCATTTCTCTCTCAAGTCTAGTAAACCTTTAACCAGTGAATTCATGCATGATCATATAAAACTAACAGTATCAATAGCAGAAAGAGCTCTCACAGCACTTTTAGATCAATGATTAACTAACTAGCAGAATTCAAAAACGCCTCACTGATTCTTTCATTTCTCTCTTAAGTCCAATAAACCTTTAAGCTGCGAATTCATGCATGATCATATGAAACTAACAGTATGAATAGCAGAAAGAGCTCTCACAGCACTTTTTGAGATCAATGATTTAACTATCTAGCAGAATTCGAAAACGCTCAATTCCATTACCTTAGCTTTGGAAATGATCTTAACAGCCACTTGCTGATTCTTAAGCTCTCCTTTCTTCCCCTTAGCCCAACAAGTATGACCAAAATGCCCTCTCCCAACCTCCTTCCCCAACTCAAACCTAGCCGCAATATTCTTCGAATAACCAAAGCTCTTATCCAACTGCCTCTCCCCTCCTTCTCCACTCGTCTCCGTGATCCTCTCAGGAGTCGGCTTCGCCGGCTGCCGTTTCATAAACGCCGACATGATCGGCTTAGCCGGAGACGGAGGAGGCAGCGGCCACCTGAATTTCCTCCCAGGAGTCCTCGCAGGAGAAGGAGTCGGAGCTATTCCGGCAGGGTACGGACTCTGAAACGGACTCGTCGTGAACGAGTGCGCAGGAGTTCGCGCGGCGGCGCCATTGGAAGCCGCGGTCGGCGTCTGCGGCGCCGATCGCTGAGGACGGTGGTTGTTCGCGGCGGCGGATGTCGAAACGACGTCGTCCTTGTCAGCTGAGACAGTGACGCCTTTGCTGCAGCAATGCCCCATGTTTCAGCTCAGCTCAACGGCGAGTCAATCGGAAATCTACCTTGCTCCGGTCAACGGAAGTCTATCTATCATCCGACGGTCAACGAGAGAACCAGATCGGAGAAGTTCCAGTTACTTGGTTGAGCTTGTGCAGCAGAGTGAAATCTACCGATTCTGTTTCAAAGGTCATTCGCCGGAAAGTCAACGGAAGAGTAAATTCCGGCGAATTGTCGTTACAGTAAGGTCGGAAAATTCAAGGCTGAAAAAATAAAAATATTAATAAATGAGGTGATGAAGGTTAAGTTTTAGAAATGCACTGCATTAATATTGGAGTGAGGCATTGGTGAGAACAGGTAAACGATCGATGTACAAGGTTTTTCAAAAAGATGTACGACAGCCTAACGTCTTATATCATACGTCCTTAAAGTCTTAAACTAATTTTTTTTTAAATTCTAGTTTTACAATTTTAGTAGTACAAGTCTCTGGCACCATTTTCTTTGGTGGTTATATATTCTCACAACTCCAACAAACAAGGAATATATATATATGTTTCCAGTGGCGGGCAGGTGAGTAACGCGTAAGAACCTGCCCTTTTCTATCTTTTTTTTTTTCATCGATTATTATTGACTTAAATCCAACTGAAACATATGCGTATAGCTGGAAAACAACGTTAGTTAATCGACTATTATCCCACTCGATTCAGTAGATTGAATATACTGAGTTATCTCAATTGAAGTAATGAGCCTCCCAATGTGTGTGTGTGTGTGATATATATATATATATATATATATATATATATATATATATATATATATATATATATATATATATATATATATATATTTCATTGTTATTTTTGGTATGTTATCTACATATATATAGTTTTTATTAAATCTCATATAACTTTATCTACAAAAATACGAAAAATATTTTGAACATATATTTGAATTCATCGTGACATTTAATCCATGACATAATCTTGAATAGTATTATTTCAAGAAATCATTTTATTCATTAAAATAAAATATAAATTTATTAAATAAGATAAAATGAATTAATGAAAATTTAAAAATAGAGTATTTATTAAATAAATTCAATCTACGTGAAATTTTGTGGAATTAGTTGCATTTTCAACCAGTATATCTTCCACAATTTATTTTTTGTATGTTGGCTGCATATATAGTTTTTTTATTAAATCTAATATAAATTTATTCTACAAAACTCCGAAAAATATTGTGAACATATATTTGAATCCACCGTGACAAGATGAATCTATAGACAGTACCAATCTAGATTATTATTATTAATTAAATAAATTATTTTATTCACTGAAATAAAATATATACTATTAAAGAAGATAAAATGAAATAATGGAATTTAAAAAATAGAGCATTTATTAAATATTTAATACTCCACCCATCTATTTAACAAGAAATTAATAGATATTTAGATTTTCAATTATAAATTTTGATTCTACGGTTGAGCAAAGTCCGAATAGGGGGGGCGAGAATTTTATTCCATGATGTTTTGCGGAGTTAAACGTGAAATTTAATGTTTTAAGCTTATCGATTATCAGTTGGGTGTTCTTATATAATATAACTAGAACGTGAGCGTGTCATTGTGGCATATAATTACAAATAATAATAAAGGTATATGAAGGTAAGTGCAATCATTGTTTCAGATAACGAATTATTTTTTTTAGTTGAATTAAGATTTTGGATAGTGCGAATTGATCTGTTCCAATTTGATTAAAGAAGATGAAGAAGAAATATTGGTTATCGTTGTTTTTTTTCCTTTAATGATGAATTGATTTTGTTGGAGTTCGATTAGGGTTTTGAATTTATTGGAGATGATATATTGAGATTTTTTAATGATGAATTAATTATGTTGGTGTTGATTTAGGGCTTGAAATTTAATTAGAGAAGACAAATTGAATTTTTTTAATGATGAATTGATTTTGTTGGAGTTGCGTTAGGGCTTAGAACTAGAATGAATAAAACATATTGGTTTTTTGTAATTAAAGTCTAATTTACATGCATATCACAAATCGGTTCAATTTAACTTAAATTAAGTACTCAATTGCACAACTCTAATAGTTGTGCACTTATATATATAAATAAATACCAGCATTTACGTAACACACTACGTGTGTTAAGGATTTTTATATAAACCAATGAATCTGTGATTGAAAAAAAAAAGAGAAAATATTGAAAAATAATAAATAAAAGAGAGAAACTTACGCCAATGGGATTCGAACCCTGCACCTTCTACTGAAACAATAACACATGTACATACCAGATTCAAATTGAATTAGTAAGATCAAGAGATGAGATTTAATTTGAATTACAAACTTAGTGAAACTTTTTGAATTATTATACTACTTTGAATATACTGTAATATATAAAGTTGATGGGCTAAATCCACCAGATTCATTCAAATTCCAGCCATCCTACGTGAAATGTTGATACGGTTGAGCAGAGTCCGAATAGGGAGACGTATTAGTGTTGTTGGTAGGGATCATGAGGGCAATGTTATTGCTTGGTGATTTTTTTTTATGTCTTATGGTTGCTGAAAATGCGGAAGGTTGACCAGCCAAATTAAGAACAAAATTTGTTCGAGATTTTGAGTGGCAACATATAGTAACTGAAAGGGATTGTTCTTTGGTGATTAGATCTCTTAGATCGACAAATTTTAGCTTTGCCATTTATTTCACTTTTCAAAGAAATTCAGGTATTTGATGGAGAATTAAGCTTTGTCAAGTTAAATGTGAAGGTAACGTTTTAGCACATATATTATCGGTGTTCTTATGATGATGTTGGTTTGGTATATTTGTATTATCCACACCAAGATCGTTTTAACATATATATTGTTATAGTGGTATATATGTTACTATACATGCTTTTTTCAGTTCCAGGATATAGAAGAGATACACACGAGCTAATTGGTGGTGTGTTGATCTTTACATGTCTATCAACAACATTTTACACGTGAAGACTTTCAAGTTCATTTTCTTTATGTATAAGATTCGATCGGTATGATGAGGTATAAGGGTTCTCTTCTCTACGGTCTCTAGGGCTGTGCAAAAAACCCACCCGTCCGACCCACCCGCGTAAACCGCCCGCCTTTCACCCGCACCCGTCAACTAATTTTTTTATAAAATGTGTGGTGGGTTAATTTATTTTTCACCCGTCATTAGTGGGTGGGTGGTGGGTTGGATGGGTGCAACCCGCGACCCACCCGCCATTTTTATGTATGTATGTATGTAGGTATATGTTTGTGAATTTAAGTATAAGGAGACCCATCGGCTAGAGAAGTTGCATCTTCGCTTATATCGTTGACTATAGATATAGTTTAAGTGAGCCTACAGCTCTTCTCTTTAAGCACTATTTCATCTTCATTTTTTTCGAGATTCGTTCTTCTCAGCTTATGTCATGTATTCAAGCAAAATAACACAAGTTGGCAACTTCTGGGGTCAACATTTCATCCATTACTGAGTGAAAATCTTTAAAATTAAGTAAAGAATGATAACTATTGCAAAAGAATCACTACCCTCTTTGTTCAGAACATGCTCTTTGTTGCTGATTTTTTTTTACTTGCACATTTACTTCTCCACAAGTTGCAAGTTTTTACTATATCCATTTTTATCTACATTCACCCGCAAATCCGCCCGCCACCCGCCCGCCATTTTTATCACCCGAACCGCTGCGGGTTGAAAAAATATTCCACCCGCCTCGGTTTATAATTATAATCACCCGCCATAGGTGGGTCGGTTTGATTTTTCGTAAAAATCGTAGGCTAAGGTCCCAAAGCAATTACTTAGTGTCTAAGGAAGTGATCCAGCACACACCCGCCCGCGCTCACCCCTAACGGTCTCTGTCCGGAGGGACCGGTTATATCCAACCCGAATTCAACCCCGTGCGAAATAATGATTTTCAGGTCTGGTCTAGCATATACTCGAACCCGTTCCACACCTTTGTTACAAGACCCGAGCGCAACATTTTATGAATTGATTCTCTAGACGTGCTCTTTTCAGTTCCAGAAGAGAGAAGAAACACACGTGAGCTAATTGGTGGTGTGTTGATCTTTACATGTCTATCAACAACATTTACATGTGAAGACTTTCAATTTCCTTTTCTTTATATATAAGATTCGATCGGTAGAATGAGGTATAAGGTTTCTCTTCTCTACGATCTCTGGCTGGAAGGAGTGGTTCTATCCAACCCGAATTTCAACCCCGTTCGAAATAATGATGTTCAGGTCCGGACTGGTATATACTCGAACCCGTTACATACCTTTGTTACAAGACCCGACCGCAACATTTTATGATTAAGTTAGTAAAAACTACATTTATTTCCGGCGGAGGGTTGGGGGAGGTTTGCATATACTCTCTAGGCAGGGAAACTCTTTTCGATCTTCTCTCTACTTTCTTGATACATGACGGGCCTGGGGGATCTGAGACTCTCTAGGTGGGGAAACTCTCTTAGATTTTCTCTCTACTTTTCTGATCTCCATAACGAGTCAGGAGAGGGAAGGATCAGCTGATACTCTCTAGACGGGGGGGTTCCGGCAGTTACACTCTAGGCGGGGAAACTCTCTTCTATCTTTTCTTTACTTTCTTCATCCATAACGGGCTAGGAGGAGGGGGACCCGTACCATGTGAAATTATGTTCGTAGAATAATAATTTTTGTGTCTTTGGTGAGGTGACGCATACCACCGCGGGGTTGCTGGGAACCGGTGGGTTGGAAAAAGCAACCGTAACATGTGAAATTACGTTTGTATAATATTTTTGTGTGTGTGTAGTGGGGTGACCACATATCACTGCGAGATTGTTGGGAACAACCCTATTGATTGTGTTGTAAACTTTTATATTTTATTTTGGTTCCGTTTGAGGGATAGATTTTTTGGTAAAAAAACATGTACCTGCTACTAATTAACAAGTCGGGTACGGTAAGACCCTATTTTTACATTTTCTATAGTTAGCATAAATAAACACTCAATGATATAATATTGGATGAAGAATGACTACCGACCGACACCACAACCAACGTTGTCTACAAGGAATTTTGACTATCTTATTTTCTCGATTAATTGATTTAATCCCGATATTTGTATTTATTATAAAAAGTAAACTATACCGTGGCGTCGCCACAGGTTAGTACTAGTATATATATATATATTCAATAATATGAGTCTAAAATATGAGATTTAAAAGAGTTGCAACAATTCATTGGTTGTGGTTGATATAATTGAAAATATTGTCGGTCGTGACATTAAAATTGTTGATCGGTTGTAAAAATGGATATAAATCTCGATTTTCTCTAGTTTAAAAGTCCGTTGTAATGTAATAGTAGAACATTATTCAACCAATTTAGTTGTTGAGTGTATTATAATAGACCACCCTAAGATAACAATTAAAAAATAATATAGTTAACCTAACTATCACCCCGCATCTAATTTTTCAATATGCAACGGTGGGTGTAGAGTGTAGACTTCAACATTATAGAAGAAGGAAGAGAGAGGGGTTAATGTTATTAATTAAAACATGCCAATTTATTTTTTCTTGGTTTAGAACACATATGATCCACGAGCGTAAGCATGTGTACACAAGAACTAGACACCAAAGTTCGTGGATGTGAAAGGAGACTTGTCCAGATACCAACTAATTATGTGGCATTATTTTAACACTAATACTTACGATCTATTTTCTTCGTCTAAAAACTAATTAATTTCAAATTTCAATTCAACTTAACTGTTTTTTATATTACAAATAAATTCAGTTTAATTTAATTATGTTCAGTTCAGTTCAGTTCAATTCAATTATGTTTAAATGATGAGAACAGGACCTTAGTAGTTCAATGAACCTCGATATTTGTTGTTAATGTGAGAAACTAAGGTTTTTTTTTTTTTTAAAGGATGCTTCATTACTACTACTTAATTAAGGTTTTACAAGTCTAATATAGCTATTACAGTCCTTAGATATTACATTTGCAAGCCACGTAGAACATATGTCCCAAGTGTAATGAAAACGATAAGTACTGGAACTATTACATATGTCTTCGGGAGTATTTTTTCCAAAAGTTTTCCTGCTTGCTTCTTTTGCGAGATGATCTGCAACTGCATTTTCCTCCCAGTATACAAAAGAGACTGTCACATGTGGCAATCTATCCATGTTTTCTCGGATATCATCAAGTAGGAACTACTGGAGAGGTGTAACTGCAGCCTGCCTTTTCAAACATGATATGAGAAATTTTGATTCAGGTTATATTCCATAAGAAAAGAAATCATTTTGTAAACACAATTTTATTCCTCCAAGGCCACTATTTCAGCCGTATTTTGCAAGGTTTTCTTTGTTGACATCGCTATCGCTGTCTGTTTGTTTTATATATTTAACTTGGATAATAATTTGCATTTTGCAGAGTTTGTCTACGTTGTTCATCAGACTTTTTACCTAATTGATCATCGTCAACGTTTTTGTCTCGTCTCCACTACATCTGTCAATGTAAATGACCATTTACAAAAACCATGTAGCGGCCAAGGAATCCTGGAACCATTGTAATAATCGTGTAATAATTTTTGACATTTTTTATACTAGCTAGCACAGTATTGTAAACTCCTCATAATATAATATATATATGGAGTACGTACGTTCATTTTCTTACGCCTCGAGATCACTAATACACGAGTACTACTACATGTTTATCGTCTTAAATTTTATTAAAGAGATAAGATCACAGCACGAGAGAAGGAAAAAAACTCAAATTAATATTGAAATCAAACTAAATTAATTTACATTACAATTCTTCATTTTAACTCACGAAAAGGAATAAGAAAAACAAAAACAGTTTAATGATACCAACCTATAGTATTGAGATTCGATTCTATAGTGTGAATGTTAACCCACACACGGTAAATAGAAGTCACCCGCCACATAAAGCATTGGCAGAATCAAAAATTAAAATTCGTTTTACCACCACGGCACTTCATATTTCCGACCTCCTAAATGTTTTCGGAATATCGGAATACAAAATCTATAAGTATATTTTGTTGATTATCACAAAACCTGGACATATTGTATTGTAGCAACTCGTAGATTGATGAGTGTGTCTATGTCAATCAACTAAATAAAAATAATGTTTGTTTACGAGGCCGGGCCAATCCACGTAATGTACACTTGAGTTTTACTCTTTCTGTGTATTGTTTAAATATCGAATAGACTTCTTAGTTCGACATTATCCCACATTCACCATAAAATACATGATTTACGTGAAATTTGGCACGTAAGTTACAGGATAGCAGTGACATCCATTAATAAATAATCTCATTTATAATGTCACGATTGACTTCTTTCAAGTATATTTTGACTGCAATTTACTTCTTAAAATACATGTCCAGTTTAATGAGAGGTTGAATTTGGGAATGAGAAAGTATTTAATAAAATTTTACTCTGAAATTACACTCAACGTACTTTCATAACATATTGCTAGTAAAAAAATTTCCGATGTAATATATGATTAATCTATAGTCAAATAAACATCACATTATGGTGCATCGGGGCGATGGATAGATAGAGTGAATACTAGTTTAGGAGAATAAAATTGGGCCGCAGATTTTGGTAGCATCCGCTTCTCTTTCTCTGGAAACAATTGGCAAGCCATAATCATAAACCAAGAATCCAGAGAACTATTTTTGGGGTAAAATATAAAATAATTAATTTTCTTGAGAACATATAAATAAATAATCCTATCCACCACATTGTAGTACATTTCACACTCTGAATCCTCCTGTCCAAACTCATTCTGCGCTGTAAAAGCTCATCCAACTGCAAAGAGTTATTCTGTCATATATTTTGCTATGAATCGGATCTTTAAAATTGGAACCTGCCATAAAATTTTGTTCCATTTACCAAATTGGCTAGCTATGAATTTGGTAAAGTGGTGTATTCGCAGTTATAGAACACAATCCGTTCACTCTTAATTTGCGAAACAACTTCAAACATACAACAAGCTCACCCGTTCCAAAGGATTGAACTTGAATTTCATACAATGTTTGCAGAAAATTATGTAGAGAATGAACATGGCCCCAGTAGAAAACGATACCGTTCCGACCAGGTGTGTTCTTTAAACTTATGTGCCGTTTCTATGTTTGATTACATGTACAAGGATTAACTCTGTAAGTTGTTAGGGATGAAATCAAGTAATTTGTAGTCTGATGCCATTGCTACATAAGCTATGTTTACATTAGAGATTCCTGTTAAGAGCAAGTATAGTATATGAAGTCAAATTTTCTCTGACATTAATAATATTAATTTCTCTTGGCTATATGACAAGCCTTCTAACTTTTCCGGCCTCTACATCTTATGTTATATTATCAGACCGTCTCCAGCAGCGCCACACCTGATGTCTCAGCTATTCCAGTGCTCGATTTGCTCAAGGAGCTTCCGTTGAAGTTAGAGTTGAAAAGGAGTCAGTCTTTATTGGACATGATCGAGACGCTGAGTATTCGTAGAGCTTCAAATACTTCACAAGACCAGTGGATTGCAGTTGACAATGAGTCCATCTTTATTGGACTCGATGGAGGCTACGTGCAGTGATAGAGGTAATGAGACTTCATCCAAGACTAGTGGGCTCGCTATTAGTACTAGGAACAAGGAGAGTGTGAAGGGGAACGCTTCTGCAAATACCAATAACAAGAAGCCTTCAACTTCAACGTTTTCGCCTTCACGGTTGAGAATTGGCAGTTGGGAGGTAATAAGTTAATATATTGAGCACCAAATCTCATTAAACTTCATTTCTTGTTATACTAAGATTTCACCTTTTCAATATATCTTTAGCATGTGCCTGAACATGTGACTGAATTGGTCGCTAAGTTCTATCACCGGACACGTAAGCTTATATGGGAGATAGGTGATGGTACTCGTCTCATGGATAAAATGGAGATACCTTTCTCTGATATTGTCGCTTTGAAACCAGATTTTTGTGGTAACAACGGTTGTGAGACTTTGACAATAGTGGTAATTACCTTTTCTTCACCCACAAAATCTATACTCTGATGATTAGTCTTGCTGGTTTTGATCTTTTCTTCTGTGTTGTTTGCTCTAGATTACTAAACTGCCCATATTTTTTAGAGCGATCAATCAACAGCCTGGAGAACGCACAAGATGGGAAAAGAGATCTGATTTTACTAATGGACAGGCTACCACTAATAGGTCGGTGAAGCTCATGATTTCATAGTGCTCGAAGTGATCATGTTCACAATGCAAAAATTAGGCTTGTCAATTGTTGTTTGTTCTGATTTTCTTTTCTATTTTCGGATCTAAGCAGGATACATTACATAGAGTGTGGTCCAGCCGAGTTAGCCAGACACTACAAAAAGCTTATTGAATTTGACAGTACTCTTTATACTTTAAGCCAACATCCAGAAAAAGTTTTGTGTTCACCATATTTCGAAGCACAGGTTCCTGTTGAAATTGTGGACGGATCAACTTCCCTTGCTGTTCATGAAGCGCCATCAGTTGCTGCTGCTGCTCAACTATCTCCATTCTGTTTTAGACATAATCGCGTGTCAGATCATTACATGGCCCAAGTAGTGCCATCAGGTGCGTAACATCTTACTTGTCTTGTTCGATAATAGATAATTACTTTTGTGACAATTTTCTTTCCTGCCAATGAAGAAGTACTAGCACCGAGCTTTGCACTACAAGAAAACCAGGAAAAAACGACGTTATGGGGCGACGGATTTTATCCGTCGCCCCATAACGACGGATCGGTAAACTGGGCGACGGAATCTATCCGTCGCCCAGTTTGGCGACGGATAATAGTTATCCGTCGCTTATTAGCGACGGATAACTTATCCGTCGCTAACTTGGGCGACGGATAAATATTTATCCGTCGCCCAAGTTTGACTTTTATTAAAAAAAAAAGAAATTATTTTTTTTTTGAAAACTGGGCGACGGATAGATTATCCGTCGCCTTATAGCGACGGATACCTATCCGTCGCCAAAAATGGCGACGGATCGACTCTGGGCCGACGGACACGTGTCCGTCGGCCCAGAGTTTCCTAATTTGGACGGACAGAGAGGCAGTTTGCCTCATTTTTTCATCTTCTCCCTTCTTCTTCCTCATTCTCTTCTTCTCCTCTCTTCGGTTTCCGGTGAATTGTTCGTTATTCCGGCCAATCTTGGTGCCTAATCGAAGCTAGTGTGACAAGGAGTTTGTTTCTTCGATCAATTTCAGATTTCTACCGATTAATCAAGGTATTTTGGCTAAAACCCTAATTTTTTAAAATTTGGGGATTTTGTTTATTTTGATTAATTTGAGCAATTATATGTATATATGATAATTATATAGTAGTTAGTTTAGTTAATTTGATCAATTATATGTAATTTGGTATGTACGAATGTATGTAGTTAGTTTGATTTGTGTGTTAAGTATATATAGTTAGTTTAGTTAATTTGATATGTTTGTTAAGTATAGAAGTATGTAGTTTTGATTTGATAAATTTGTATGTTAAGTATGTAATTTGATATGAATATATGTAGTAATTCGATATGTATAGAGTAATTAGTTAATTTGATATGTATGTTAAGTATATAATATATGTACTAAGAGGTTGAAATGGTTAAATTATATGCCCAATTTTGTAAATATCGAACACTTAATTAATAATTAATTTATAAGCAACATATAATAATTAACAATTAACCTCTACAATCTTCTTATCCGAATTGGAATCGATCTAATAAATTAAATACGATATAATCAATTGAACGCCTCTGTTAAAAATAAAGTATATATACAATGAATTCGACCGCTCATGGATGTACGATAAATGCGCATGATAAATGGCGAGTTTCTAGGAGTTTTGTAGAAGGGTTAAAGGTTTCATCTCGTTTGCCATGGGACGTCCGGTTTGTGCAATTGGGGGTTGATAAAGTGTCCTTGCACATTGGAAACCCGCAGAACAAGCAATTTATGACGCCTTCTGAAGATTCGAGCACTTGCGACGTTATGGATTCATGCACGAGTATCATGTATGGATTCATCACGGAGGAAGTACCGTCATGGCATACCTCCAATGGAGGGAGAAGCGGGGTTTGGGGCGCCTATCGAGTGCCTTTTATTGTCGGAACATGTGCATGGTGTATTGGGAGGAGGATGTAGATCTGTTGGAATGCAAGTTCTGTAGTAGGGAGCGTCACAAGTGATGAGGAGGGGGTTGCATGAGAATGAGGAGTTTCATCCGTTTTGTCTCTAGGCTTGTATAACTAGTAATCATTAGTTGATATATATATGAAACCAAACATTATGGTAAAATTGAAGCTGATGTAACTTATATTATGTAATGCCGTAACAATTGACTGGAGCTAATATAACTTATATTACGTAGCAATTGATTGAATTATTGTGAAATTGATTTATTATCGTAAATGAAAGAACTCGATCTAATGAATTCAAACGTGTCAGGTTATTATCTAATTATTCAATGAATACCGATCGTGGATGGATGTATTGTCGTACTCTCAATGGCAGAGTTCAATGGAGTTTTCTGAAAGGGGTTGAAGGTTTCATTGAATTTGCAATGTCAAATCCGACTTGTGTAAATGATGGGTTGATAAAGTGTCCTTGTGCAATGAAAAAGGTCTAAAACAAGCAATACGTGACTCCTAAAGTGGTAGTCCAAAGACTTGAGGAAAAATGGATTCTGCTGCGTCACGGTATGGAATCATCATGGTGAGGAAGCAAAGACCCAATACATATGACCAATACGCACAACGTGGAAGGAAGAGAAAAATGAACAAGTCGGGAACAATCCCAATCAAGGCAATGCTATTCGAGCTCGAGTCGAACAAATGGTGTAATGGCGATCTTAGGGCGGAGTTCGTGGACACAACCAACACCAAACGAGGTGGAGGTGGAGGAACCACCGAATCCCGAGGATCGGTTGTTCTTTGACTTGTTAGAATCATCAAGGAAGCCGGTTTACCCGGTGTAAGCTCACCGAGTTGTTTTGTTATCTCGGCTAATGAGTTGTAAGTGCTAATGGCCAAGAATCAAACGAGCTTCAATGAATGGGTTGACGTAATGTCGGACCTTTGTCTGAAGAAAACCTAGTTCCCACCAACTTTTACCAAGCGAAGAAAAGATGCGGAATTAGGTCACTGTGGTAACCATAGTCGTTGTCCAAAATGTGCATGATATATTGGGAGGAGGATGCGATCTAATAGAATGCAAGTTCTGTGGTAAGGAAATTAAGCGTTACAAGGAGGGAAGCAAAGAAACGATAAAAGAAAAATCTCTCACATAAGAAAATGTGGTACTTCCTCTAGCACCTCGTTTGAAAAGATTGTATGCTTCAAGTGCTTCATGGATAAAATGCGGTGGCACAAGGAGCGAGTAATCTCGGATAATCTTTGAAGGTGGTAGAATGGACCATCCAGCAGACTCACCCGCATGAAAATCGTTTGACAAGACATATCCGAGTTTGCGAATCTAGAAATGTACGTTTGGGACTTTATGCGGATGGTTTTAACCCGTCGGTAGTGAACGTAAATACTCTTGTTGGCGATTATGCTCACACCGCATAATCGCCCCGGTGAGTGCATGAAGGAGCCATTCATGTTTCTGACTGCATTGGTGCCTGGGCCGAAAGATCCTGGACTGACGTTGGATGTTTTCTTGCAACCCCTAATCAAGGAGCTGATCGAGTTGTGGACGGATGGTATCCCTGCATATGATGTGTCGACAAAAAAGAACTTCACCTTGAGAGCAGCTCTTCTTTGGACCGTGAGTGACTTCCCTGCGTACTCCATGCTATCTGGAAGGAAAACATCAGGTAAATATGCATGTCCACATTGCTTGGAGGATACAGATGCATTTAGACTGAAGGGTAGTGGAAAATTTTGTTGGTTTGGTTGTCATCGTAGGTTGCTAGAAAGTGACCATCCGTTCAGGAAGAACAAGGATCAATTCTTGAAAAATAAAGTCGTCAACAAAAAAGCCCCGACAAGACTTACTGGTGCACAAATTCTTGCGGAGATTGATAGATTGGGTCTTATGAAGGTGACTGAGCTTGGGTGGATGAAGCATAACGAGAAAATTGGTAAAAAATGTGGTTGGAGGAAGAGAAGCATTTTCTGGGACTTGCCTTACTGGAGCAGTCTTCTTATCCGTCACAACTTAGATTTCATGCACATTGAGAAGAACGTGTTCGAGAACTTATTCAATACACTTTGCAACATTGAGGGAAAAACAAAGGACCATGCGAAGTCTAGATCCGAGTTGTCGACGTGGTGTAAAAGGCTTGAGTTGACAAAGAAGGATGAGAATGGTAAGTGGCCGAAAGCGTGCTACACAATTGACAACGCTTCTAGGTCAATTTTGTTTGATTGGGTGAGGGCATTGAGTTTCCCAGATAATTACGCCTCAAATTTAGAGAGGTGTGTGGATTTGAAGAAGACAAAGGTTTCATGGGATGAAGAGCCACGATTGTCATGTGTTCATGGAGAGGCTTATCCCGGTAGCATTTCGAGAGCTTCTGCCGAAACACGTATGGACTGCTATCACCGAGTTGAGCTTATTTTTCAAAAATTTAGGCACAAGGGTGGTTCATGATAAAGTGTTGGAAAATCTTGAAAGGAACATACCATTGATTCTATGCAAGCTCGAGCGTATCTTTCCACCGAGCTGGTTTGATTCTATGGAGCACTTGTCGGTTCACCTTCCTCATGAAGCGAGACTTGCTGGTCCGGTTCAGTATCGATGGATGTATCCATTCGAGAGGTACTTGGGGAAATTGAAGAAGTATGTCAACAACAAAGGTAAACCTGAAGGTTCGATTGCCAATCCCTACATTCGAGAGAAGCTGCAACCTTACGCTCTTATTACTTTGATGAACACGTCCCTACGAAGGCAAAGAAGCTCGAAATGCGACACATTAAGTAGTTCAAGCGGATGATGAGTTTTCCCTATCTGTCTTGAGGTATCGGGAGACCTCTTGGTGCGACTAAGAAAGAATATCTTACGGATAAAGAGTTGAAAGCGGCTCAATATTATGTCCTCACGAATTGTCTTTGAGGTTGACCGATATATGGTACTATTTGCGAGTCAACAACCATTTATTTAAATTTTAATATAGCTACAAGTCTCTACTTCAATTATAGACTTATCATCGAATCAATGTTTGCGCTTTTTTCAAAAGCTTTGCTTGGAAGAAAATCCTCGGATGACGGAGGATACACTAGAGGAACTACTTGACTCAAAAATTCTCTGAAATTTCAGTTGGTTCCAGAGTATGTCCGAATCCTATTAACAACGTCACATGCATATACTTAAAGGCTCTCGCAGAGGGTCCATTCAAAAGGTCTACACATTCCCGTGTTATATAGTCAATGGCCTTAGGTTCCACATTTGAATGTAACACGGCCATGGCGACAAGCAACTCCGGTGTGTTAATGGTGCGTAAGAGTATGGAGACGCTACTTTGTTTGATTTCCACGGCAAGCTAAAAGCGAATTGTGAGGATTGAATATTCGGATTGCCATTTAAACGAACCTTCTTGTTTGACGTTGAGTGGTATGATCCTAATCCAGAGGTACGAGGAAGAACGAGCGGTATGAAATGGTTGATGTGAACGAAAAGAAGTGCAGACCAAGTATGAACCATTTATTACGGCGACTCAAGCACGACAAGTGGTGTTTCTTGAATATCAAGCGAAAATGCGATAAGGGGAATGGTTAGTGCAGGTACCTATTCGTGCTCGCTCGAAAGTGGAGTACATTGAGAAAGACGACTCAATTACCAACTCGTACCAACAAGAGGATGTCGATAAACAAGCGTAAGATCCCATAGAAGCGGATGATGAAATGTTTGATCGCACGAGGACCAATATGTAGTCTTAGAGGACGGCGATAACGGTATATTATGTGTATTATGAGTAATTATATGTGTTATTATAATCATATGTATTATAACTCGTACTAACACATTTTATTGTATTTATTACATTTTTTGCGAGATGCATGACAGAGGCCGTCCACCTATCGTCCCACGCAAGCCGCATGATAGTGGTGGGTCGGGGACACCGTCGAACGAGGAGGGCTCAAGATCGGGGAATGAGTCTCAGATTCTGAGACCCCGAGGCGAGAGAGAAGCGGTGGTAGCTCTGGTCGGCCGGACACATCTTTGGAGGGCGACCACGACGATTGTCCCTACCGTGTTCGATCAAACAATCCCAACGTCACGTGGGACGGCTTGCTGTGATTTTCCTATTGGTCTGCCAGTAAGTATTATACATTCTTCTTAAATATGTAAAACATAGCGATAATGATAGTTGACAAGTATAAATTGTTGTACTAAAGTAATGCATATTCGTTTCTTGTATCTTATACATTGACAACGACTTATGGCCTCGGGCGGTGCACAACACACTAGGTGACCTCTTCCGGAGCGGGAGAGAACCAAGGCGGTGGTGAGTGTTGGAGCCACATCTCGAGGCGCATGAGGACCGAGTACTTGATGGTGAGGTAAGTTAAAATATGACATTCATTTGTTTGTAATTATAATTAATCGTTTTAATATGAGTGGTATGTTAGCCCTTTGTATGTGAGTGGTATGTTAGCCACTTTATTTGGGTGATATGTTAGTCACCATTGTGTTAGTAAATTTTAGGACAATGTGAGTGGTATGTTAGCTTGTTTGTATGTGAGTGGTATGTTAGCCACTTTATTTGGGTGATATGTTAGTCACCATTGTGTTAGTAAATTTTAGGACAATGTGAGTGGTATGTTAGTCATTGTATGTGAGTGGTATGTTAGCCACTTTATTTGGGTGATATGTTAGTCACCATATACATTATGTTGTTAGTACATGTATTGACTTTGGATGTTGTATTAAATTGGGAATGTAGAAGGAGTACTTCATTCCTGAGAAGTTGATCCCACGATCCAAGCGCGTTTAGACCTGTGGGATCCAAACTGTACAGGGATATGGTCTGTACGTGGAAGGCCATTCGGGATCGGGGTGGCCCAATCCCTCCACAGGTTGATGCAACGGAGTGGGCCTTTGGGATGCCTATCACGGCCGAATCGATGTCCGTGACGTTGCTTGGACCAATGTGCGTAACCGGCATCCCCGATCGTCTGGCAGAAGGGCCGTTCACCACCTTGGGAGGCGATCTCACATCGATTATTATCAATCGGTGCGTATATATGTGTTTTGCAATCTAGCATTACGTGTATGTATGAAGTCTCTCGCTCTATTACTTGTAGATGATAAATTGTTGACTAGATCTGGTTTGATTCAGTGGCACGGGAGGTGACATCCAAGTATGCCATCTTCAAGAAGGCCAAGCGTATATGGGTATGGACCGATCACGGCATCGCCTATTGCGGTATGTTTATGTTGCTTAAAGTTCATATTTGTACACTATTACAAGTTACTTTTTAAAACAGTAACTGATCATTATATCTGCTATTTACGATTTCAGGCTGAGGTTGATGCTCAGGTGGCGAGGCAGGAGGACGAGACGGTGATGTGTTGTCAATCAACAAGTTGACAACATCTTCCTAGAGGTCAACAAACCGGACAAGAAAGGGCGAATATATGGACTCGGAGCCTCGGTTTGCATCTGGCTAGTCCGGCGTGCTCCTCATCATCATCCCAATCCAGACGTCCGGTTTACACAGGACCGTGTCTCGAAATGGTGCGATCGAGTCCGGACAAAGTTGCTCGGCTAACTCAAGAGATGGAGCAACAAAGGACGAGATGGAGCGCATGACAGAGAACGAAGGAGGAGAACGAGCGCCTTGCCTTGATTCTATGGAGCGATTCATGTCCCGCCATCACCCACCCCACCCCGTCGATAGCTAGTTATGTATCTGTATGTTCGGATTTTTTCATATTTACACTTGTTTGGATAATTTCTCCATTCAATATTACTTTTTTATTCATTGAAACATTTTCCGTATTATTGATTTATTATCGAACATTATATTGATTAAATAGGTGAACTACGAAAAATAGGGATTAATATGAAATAAATAGTGACGGAATTCACAGTGACGGAATTAGTGACGGAATTCACAGTGACGGAATTAGTGACGGAATTTCAAATTCCGTCACTAGTCCAATTAAAATATTTAGCGACGGATAGATTCCGTCGCTATATTTAGCGACGGATAGAATCTATTCGTCGCTAAATTTCGGAATTAAAAAAAAAAAAATTGGTCAATTCGTCGTCCAATCCGTCGCGAATTGGACGACGGATTGTTATCCGTCGCCACAGCTCCAGGGGGGCGACGGATTTTCTATCCGTCGCCCGATCCGTCGCCAGAGCTGGGGCGACGGATAGCTGGCCTGTAGCGACGGATCTATCCGTCGCTACAGGCCAGATTTTTTGTAGTGTTGGTACAACTGAAGGGATGAGGAATGTTGATGAAAGACAAGACAATGTCAGTAACAACATCTTCGGAGATGTCACTGGGGGAAACTTGCCTTCATACGAAGCAGCTGAATGGCAAAACATGGAGGATTTTCTCGAACCCACCCAAGAGACGGCTGATTTAGACGAAAATTCAGTCATGGAAAAGGTGAACTCTCTAAGCTGCTTATTAACGGATGCGATTGAAGCTTCTGATGCAGGAGATGACATAGTTAATGTCCATCCACAAAGTGTCAATTACAGTTTCCAAAATATTGTTCCTGACCCTGCAAATGAGAACGGTCCTGGACTGCAACGAGAAGATTCGTATTCTGAATTGCTTGATGATCTTCCGCGTGTTGCGTCTCTTCCGAAAATCTTTACTGATAAATATTATTAAGCTATGCATCAGCAACCTAGCTAGCTAGCTATCTGGCTGTACATATAGGTCACTAATTCAATCTTTACAGCTTCCAGTGATATTATTATTGTTTACGATATAGTGGTTATGGAGACTCTGATCATCTTTTGGCACAGGGTTGTGCAAAGCCCTGTTATTCTTATTAATTATTATTAATGAACAGTACTTATATCTTTTGGTTTTATTATTCTTATCATTATTTTTTGGAACCGAGAGCAAACTTTTCCATTCCAAACAATTAAGTACATCAGTCGATCAAAAGGGATCCAGACTTGAAACAAACAGCAACAACAAAATTATCTAGAGAAAAGAGCAGCTAGCATGATGTCTCTACACTTAACTACCAAAACTTTATCTAACCCACATCTAGTAATCAAAACTTGTATAATATCCTGAGCAACAGCAGGACGTGCCACATTGCCCCCCCAAAACTCGATTGTTACGCACAAGCCACAAGTAGTAGACGGTCAGTTGTCAACGTTGTCAGCAATTTCGCCAGCCCTTACAACTAGCTACTTTATTTAACCATTCAAGTTCACGCCCCCAAACTTGTGGAATATGCGCACATAAAGCTCCTACAATGAGCCTCAATATGTTTCAGAATCCTCTTTGGCATGGGGAACACCTGCATCCAGTATGAAGCCATGGCAAACACCACACTTTTGATCAGCTGCAATCTACCAGCATAGCTTAGCAACTTAGTACGTAGCCCAATGCTTGATCCTGTGAACCACCTTCTCTATCAGAGGAAGACACTTCTGCACAGATAACTTCTTATCATTATTAATGTATAGTATAACTTATTATTAATGTGTCTCATGATCATTATAATTAAGTTCAATATCCCTTTTGAATGATTAAAATCGAATTGACGATAATGGTTTTTGGATGCCAATCAACTTGTAATTATCATCTGGATATGAGAGGAGGAAAAGGAGATATATCTACACAATGTTTTCTAAGTTTTTTATTTCTTTTGGCTTGTATTAGTCTTGTTTTGTCCTTAAACCTGTAAGCAACTAAGCACTGTTCTAAAACTTCTTTTTAGCTTCAATACATATACGTACAGTATCCATGTTAATGGCGATGAATGTGGTATCTAAATCCACCAAAACTCTCGGAAAATTACTTTTTAACTCTCGGAAACTTTGAGTATTACAATTTTATTTTGTAAATTAATCTCAATCCCTTTAAAACTCTCGGAAAATTACCAGGAGAAAGATATAATTAATTAAGACCAACACTAAACTCATGCGATAATTTCAGTTATCTTAACTGACAAATAAATTAAGTGACTAATTGGCATGCAACTAAAACCGAAAAAACCTGGTTAATTAAAAAACATAAATTTTTCCTCGACTTAAAGATTTTTCTACATACCGACTCACATAAGCAGTCATCACAGGGTACTCGCTTCAATAGCGACAGCCGACACAGAGTTATCTCAGTTGTTATACGTAGGGTGCTTCAGTTGAACAAGCGTGGTCGTTTACAAAATTGTCCATATAATTCATTGTTCTGTCCAGCTATTTACCATCTTACTTATAAACTACATAAACCATGGAATTATAACGATCTATATTCTTCGTTCACTACTACTTCCTCCCTCCCAGATAAAGCTTCCCGTTTTGACTTTTTGCAGTTAAATTTTTCCAACTTTAACTACGAATTAATCTTAAACCGCAAATGTAAAATGTTCAATTTTTTTATATAATGAAACTTTAGGGCTAAATTTTCATTATATAAAAAAATTAAACATTTTACATTTCTTGATTAAGATTAATCAGAATAAAGTTAAAAAATCAGCAAAGATTAAGCTGATCCGAGGCGAGAATCTCTAATTCGACTTCAGACATACTTCAGTGTTTTTGTTAACCACGTAGGAAAATTGCAATTAAAACAATAAACGGATCCATACACTTTTGCTAAGAAAGTACTGTTCTATCATTTCATTTCGGAATTGATGATCTTGACTCAACCAACTGATGTGTGCCAAGCCAATGTGATGCGGTCCAAACAAAGTCGTGTAAGGCTCTGGTATTGACAAAGAGTTGACTAGGAGTTGGTAATTTCCTTTTAGTTGGTTAGGAGTTCGTAGTTGATTAAGAGTTGGTTATGAGTTTTTGCTATTTAAGTACATGTTCATTGTTTTATTAGACATATGAGTTTGGAGATATTATATGAAAAATCGAGGTTTCCCTCATCTCTATTAATTTTCGGTATTCTTGTGAATCAACGAATTTTGAGTCAATTCTCGGTATTCTTTTGAATTAACGAGTCTTGAGTTTATTGTTTTTGTAACCAACCACGCACGCTGCATCAGATTGGTATCATATTCCAGGTGATCTTGGCCGATTTTTGTGAAGAAGAGACAATTTTCGTATAGCATTAACAGCACAGCGCAGTTCGAGTAAAACGGATTTTTCCGTTAATTCAGCCGTTGGATCATCACAACATTTTGATATCAGCAAGCCAACTCATGGGTCTAGAATCTGAACGGTGGAGATTGGAATCTAATTAGGGTTGGTAGGTCAAATCTCGTGCGCCGTCAAGTAGCAGATTGCTGAAAACTAATGTCCGATTTAATCGAGCAATTGTTCACCACTGAGGAACGTTGCTATGAACGAGACGAACTGGAAAGAGTCTCCTATCTAGGATGACTACCCGGAGGGAAGAGAGTAGTGATGAAGATAACGATATTGTTAATTTGGGACGAGGAAATACTAGAAGATAGAAAAAGATGTGTTGTACGGGATTCTTCAGCTAATGATGATGATGGGTCTTATGATTCGAGGACGAATCTTTTCTGTCCTGGAGAGAAATGATGAGGTCCAAACAAAGTCGTGTAAGGCTCTGGTATTGGCAAAGACGTAGAAGTTCGTAGTTGATTAGGAGTTGGTAATTTCCTTTTAGTTGGTTAGGATTTCGTAGTTGATTATGAGTTGGTTAAGAGTTTTTACTATTTAAGTACATGTTCATTGTTTTATTAGACAGATTATGAGTTTGGAGATATTATATGAAAAATCGAGGTTTCCCTCACCTCTATCAATTTTCGGTATTCTTGTGAATCAACGATTTTGAGTCAATTCTCAGTATTCTTTTGAATCAACGAGTCTTGAGTTTATTATTTTTGTAACCAACCACGCACGGTGCATCACAATGCATGTATTGAGTTTTATGAAACAACTCTAATATCAATCACTTCAATATAATTATTGAGGAAATAATAATTCTTCATTGAATAACCAAGACTGCAAGTGGAAACCAAGAAGAATACGAGTATGATTCAAGTTCAAAGAAGTAAAACAGAATAAAAATGAACAGTGGCTTTCTAGATAATCTCAATCGTCCATGTAACATAACAGCTGAATAGTTTATAACTGCTAATAACAAACCAAGCTAACTTAAGTACTGTCTGTAAAAGTAAATTTCTAAGGAAGGAAGTTCAACTTAATCAAGTCGAAGAGACATTTTCAGTTCCTTTAGCCTTTCTTTACAAAAGGAAATTAAGAATACTTTCACTCCCGGCCTAATATACACATGTAGAGTGGTCTACATCACCACCCCCTCCAAACAAGAAGCTATAACCATCAGTCTCATTCTTATAATAATTATCACCACAATAGTAGCACCGCGATTCAGCTGTAGCAACAAAATTATTGTCGACGTCAACAACAGTATTTGATTCGTCCATGGTCAATACACGGCGCATGTAGCCCGTTTTGAAGTACACCTTATTCCAAAAAATCCCGCTTCCCATTTCAGGACTTACGTTTGAGGAAGCCGGTGTAAACACTTGTCGACCGAAACGTAACGAATCTGCACTTTCTCGCATGGTTATAAACAGTGAAATAGGCCAATAGCCGACTGCGTTTGATGGGCTGCCGACCGTGAGCCACCAACCAACATCATCCTGTACATAAACGGCATACAGTATGTACGTCAAAATTGATGATCGAAACAATTCATATATACTCGATCGTGTAAGAATCACCGTAGCTTAATTACTAAAACTTGAAGGAACGAAAATTAATATTCGTAGAGTAAATTATGTAGTATGATTACCACAAAGATGTAAAGGGGCACTTCATATTGTGGACCTTCTTGAACGGAAATATTCGTAAATACAAAATCAAGAGGTATTTTGTTGTTGACTATTACAAATCCCGGACATTGTGTATTGTAGCACCCTGTAGATTGATGATTGTCTCTCTGTCAATTAACCAAACAAGAAAAAGATTGTAGTTAGACAACAATCTAATCTGAAAACTACTATAATTAATTAGACTAACGTTGTAAGAACATTAATTTTAGTACAATCCAGTGTGGTAATCCCCATATAATCCAGGATTTACCTGAAAATTTGGCAGCAATCGTTTGATACAATTATATATATATATATATATATATATATATATATATATATATATATATATAGCATAACATGTGAAAAAATTGCAAAAATTATAAACATATAGTAAGGTAGTACCGTCCACCCCGCTTGAATTTCTTCCAAAATCTCACCACTTCGGATGGAAATACTAGTTGAACTATATCCGCCAGAACGTACTTTTGGATTTTGTATGTTTATGTCGGCTCCAGCAGAGTAGTATGTCTTATTACTCGGTTTCGTATATATCCCTGCAAACTGGTCATCACCCCGTGTGTAAACATATGGAAGTTAATTATTTTATATTATACATTAATAATTAAGTTTACGTACGTCGAGTCTCTCTTGCCATCTGCGAGATTGAGTAACAGGATCTCCAGTGTTATTTTTTGGATAACTTGGATACTCTGTCGTCCTTGATTGCCTCCTGATTGGAATAGTTCCTTCTGGGCATGTCTTTCCGGACCTCCACAAACTTGCAGGCTGAAATTGAGTAGAATAGTCCGACGTCTTTCGGGGCCTTTTACTAGGCTTCGTCTAAAGTATGAATTGAATTATTATCATACAGTACGTAATATATATATCCATGCAAACATACAACTTCATACGAATTAAAGATATGTATAAGAAAAAGTGACAATGTCATACCACAACTTTATGATCTGAAAAAGACGGATGCCTTAAAGTGTGTTGCTCGTGTATATTTACACAATCGTAAATATCACCATATACCGTCTGCAGTGAAAAAAGAAAAAGAAACACAGATTATGACGAAATCTACTGCTTACATAAACAAATGAAAATGCAAAAATTTGGTATCATATATATATACCTCAATGCTTGTCAATGTGGGATTAGGCGTTAGAATGTTGGCTTTCCCATAATTTCTCAAAGCAGCATCAGGTCTAGCGGAAGTTGCAATAAACAGCATTCCAAGGAAATTAAGAACAAACACAAGATCAATGGAGCTCATCATCATATGTAGTAATGTATGGGGTTCGTAATGTATGCCTCTCTGTTATGATCACTTAAAGAAGAATAAGAATATTACAGGAGCTTAATTGTGTGCTTGAATATGAATTAGAACAACGTAATTATGTGGAGGGAGCGTAAGTACTTAAGTAGTGTAACTATTGGTTGGATAACCTTTTTAGTTAAATCAGATAACCTTTTTAGTTAACGATTTAACGATAATAGTTGTTAATTAGTGTGAAAATTTAATTGGATAAAGTCCTCGTCCATAATTTAGAACATACTCACGGATAAAGTCCTCGTCCATAATTAAGCCGCTGTCTTATCCAGCATCGATCCATAAACCCCTATCTCTTTTATTCAATTGAATTATATTATACTCCCTCCGTTTTTTTTTAAAACTTGCTATATTGATTTGGCTGAAATCGATTTCACGATTGATCAAGAATTACTTTAACGATAATAAGAATAATTTAATAAAATCATATAATGAAAATTTAGTAATTAAATTTTTATTATATAATTTTATTTAATTATTTACTATTATAGTTTAAGAGTAATTATCAAAAATCGGCATAAATAATAAAGAAACGAAGTTTTAAAAGGAATGAGGAATAGTACTTTAGGTACTAAAGTTAAATAATATTCTCCATTTTAGAAAAAGTATTTACATTTTATTATGCGATTATTAATCGTTTGACCATTACTTACTTAAACGATATTAATAAATAAATTATTAAAATTATATAATGAAAATTTAGTAATTAAAATTTTATTATATGATTTTATTAAATTATTTACTATTATCGTTTATGAGTAATTTGTGGTCAAACTCGAAGACAGTTGACCGGTCAAAGTCAAAATGTAACACTTTCTCTGAAATGGAGGGAGTATAAATTAATTGAACATTTTACATTTGCAATTTAATATTAATTTGTAGTAAAATTTGAAAAAGTTTGACTACGAAAAGTCAAAGTGGCAAATATGGGACGGGACGAAGGAAGTAGTAGAATTCATCCTTCAACCAATTTAGTAGTTGAGTTTATTGAAGTCCTGAGAAAAAATCCTCCATTTGGTCCTATACATTTACTACTCTACTGATTTGGTCCTATAAGTTTTGTACTACCACTTTTGGTCATCTAAATTATCTAAAATTCTAATTTTGGTACTTTGCACCGGCTAAAAAAAATTAAATTACGGGAAATTTGTTTAAAATCTATTTCAAAATGACAAATTATTAAGAATGTGCCTCCCAATTAAGTAGAAAATAAAAACTTAAAAGGTGAAGTACACCAATCATATTTATACTTTCCAAAAATTGTAATCATACGCCAAACACTGTCAACACTGGAAACAACTAGGGTTACGGTTTCAATATTTCCGTTTTTATTTTTTTATATTTCATTCCCATAGTACATTAACCTTTGGATTTGAAATCACTACTTATATAACCAGTATAAACAATAATTAACAATAACATTATTCAGTCATAGTTATAACTTACAGGGGGAGGATTAAGGATTTACCCGTGTAAGATCACATTATTCGAGTAACTATAATATGTTGTTTTTGTAAAAGATCGTCAACAAGCGCATTCAAGTGCGTTGTAGATTTTTATTCAAGACGTTTATCATTTGATAATGCCATGTGAATCGCTAGAAACATTGGAAGTTATGACTAACTAAAAAACGAGAGTTACGTAGCGGGACTAAAGCAGGCTACTCTTTGGCATTGTGTACGTAGTGATTTATTTTTTATTCGCATTCTCAAACAGATTGGGGGTGAATTCGCCCCAATTTAACATAACTTGGTCGGATTTATCATTAAAGTACTAAAATTATAATTTTTGATAACTTAGAGGACCAAAAGTGGCGGTGAGAAATTTACATGACCAAATGAACAAAGTGGTAAACATATAAGACCAAATTGAGTATTTTTTCCCACCCTGACATGACAATTAAAAAATAATAGAGTTGACCTAATTGCCACTATGCATCTAATTTTTCAATATGGATGTCCTTAAAACATGTCACTTCACTTTTTCTTAGTTACATACATTTTAGAACATATACACGGTATTAGCGTCCTTAAAACATGTCAATTCACATCAATGTTTACCAGCATAAGACCCCAAATATTTTAGGCCACCAATTCGATATATGATCCAAGTAAGGTATTTAAAATAATATTTAAAATATTAAAGTAAAATTGTCATAAGAACTAATTTATAATTTTATACTTGAAGTAACTATTGAAATATTAAATGTTACACTTTTAAGAGTGGTATGTCTAGTATACGTAAAATCATAATCGGATATGGACTGCCGGCTTGGTGAAAGTACGGCTCTCAAGTGTCTTTCGCGTTTTTGTGACGCCGTGGTTGCTGAGTTTGGTCCAACATACATGCGGAGGGCCAATGAAGCCGATCTATGGAGGCTTCTGTCAATCAACGGTGCAAGAGGCTTTCCGGACATGCTTGTATGCATTGGACATGGAAGAACTGTCCCAAGGCGTGGCACGGTCAATTTCAAGGCAGAAGCAAAAAGCCTACCTTTGTTTTAGAAGCAGTAACATTCTTTGGGATTTCCGGAAAATACAATAACTTGTCAATCGTGCAACATTCACCGATGTTCGAGGATCTCCTGAACGGCACGGCACCGCAGGTCAACTTTGAGGTCAATGTCCATTAGTACGACATGCCTTACAACCTAACCGATGGCATCTACCCAGTTTGGGCTACATTTGTGAGTGTCATCCCGAATTTGGTAACTTTTAAAGAAGCAAAATTCTCTGAACGTCAGGAGTCTTGCCCGAAAGATGTGGAACATGGCGCATCGCCCAATGCAGCTGGTCAAAATGGCGCGATTGTGGTCTCGTCAAAGTGTCACTAACACAATACCCAACCCATTCCTTTCCACGGTTCCACCCTACACGGTACTAGTCTACTAGAGTAGTATTACTGTTATATTTATATCACTTCCACCCCACCTAAAACCCCTAATTCTCAGAACCACCCCAGAATATCCCAATCTCCACACCTAGGCGACACTCCCACCTCCGTTCGCTCGATTCCAGCTCCCGTTTACCTTGTCTCACTCTCCGTAGATCTGTTCGGCTTCCATTTCTGGTTTCTATGCTGTTTTCAGCTAGGGTTTTAATGCAAAATTAGGGTTTCGCCTCCGGAAAATTTGCATTGATGGAAACCGCGGCGGATGCTTCTGCCGCCACCCGGAACGGCGGCGTTTCACTTTCATCGGCGTCCCAGCAGTCTCGGAAGGAGTGGCGTGCCATCTCGGAGCAATCGCTCCGGCCTTCCGGGAGCGAGGTAAACAAATCTGCTACATTTCTTTCCGATGTCTTGGTTTCTACTCCACTTTTCGATATAAATCACCATTTAAGTATTTACCTTGTTAAAACTTATTAGGTGTTTATGTTCATCAGTTAATGTAGGATGTATTTTACTTCAATTATGTAGTAATGTGGTGAATAAGTACTGAAACTATCAGGCATCTTTGATTATGAGTGAATGTAGGATGTATTTGGGTTGAATTACAGGTTATGTACCTTGTTTACTTTCACTTGTAGTTCATTTTCGAAATAAACCAACATTAGGATTGGCCTTGTTGAAATTGTTAGGTGTTTCTGATTATCAGTTAATGTAGGAGGATGTCTTTTGTTAAGTTACAACACTCAAGCTCTTTTTACTCTTATCTTTACGTGTGGTGTGTTTGATATGAATGTATACAGGATTTTGAGCGGACGAAGCTTGGCCAATCAGATGAGAGACTAATTTACGAGGTAATACCTGTGTTTCTTAGAAACGCAGGCTTTTTCATTCCAGAATTCCTTGACGTTTCATGAGAACACAAATGGAAGTGAAGTTTAATTTATTTGTGTTCCATTAAGGTGCAGCATGGGAGAGAGCCTGCCGATGTGGATTTCTGCTCAGTAACAACTGATGGAGGCATGGACCATAATATCTTGCAGCAGAGGCTTCATGCGGTGGGGAAACAGAGAGAGGAGTTTCAGCAGATGGAGATTGAGCTTCATGCTCAGGTTCTAATTTTGGAGATGCATGACAGCTTTGATGCTCAGATAAAAGAGCATGTGAATGCCAATGTCAAGCTTCAGGTCTTTGCATTTCCTTTGTACCTGTTCATGGCTTTAAGAGTGCCTCTCATATTAGATGAAAAATGGCATACGTACTGGCAATGTATTTTATGCTGTTGATTTGTTTGAAGTTGAAGATGCAACTTAATTTTCTTTGGTTGGACAATTTTTTTTTAAGTGAGCAAGTTGTCAGTTTGTGGCTGTCTGCCATTCCTTTTGCTAAAATTTTCGGGTATCGATTGCTTCTGTAGGAGCAACTACATGAGAAGGATCAGAGGATCCTTGAACTAGAAAGAAGGATGAACGAGAAGGATCGTGAGTTGCATGCCATTAGACTGGATAACGAAGCGGTTAGTTTGAGAACCTCTCGGTGATTTTGTTTTCTTGCATTGGCACTGTTAGCAGCTGATCCCTGCTAATGATTTTGTCTTTTATGATCTTCATCTTTTCTGGCAGGCTTGGGCCAAAGAAGATCTTTTAAGGGAACAGAGCAAAGAGCTTCAGAGCTACCGGTACTTCATTTAGTATCTGTTCAATTATTTTTATTGCAAATAACTATTTGGGGTTTTACATTTTCCATGAAACTAAAATTTATTTAAAGCATCATGACTTTGTTATAGGTACCTGATTATAAATTTCATTTTATTCGGTTCAATTTTATTATTTAGTACCATGTGGTGTGCCAGCCTGGGAGTTGTCAGTGCATGCTATCATTATCTTATGTACTCTCCCATTGTTTCATTTTAAGCTTCCCACCCTTTCTCATTTATCCCATTCCATACTTTCAAAATAACACTACCCTTATAACACACTCACTACAACTTTACCACACGTTTTTCATTCTTTATCAATTCTAATACCAATTACAACTTCCACTCATTTATTCAGATAATGTCCCATTCACATTTGTTCAACATAATTCTTGATCTCCTCATTAAGATTCCAGTTGGTTGTGTTTGAAGAAATGGAGGGTGTACAATTGTTTGCCTGCCTGTGTTCAGTGTTATTAAGGATGCTGGCAATCAAATTATGTATAACTGACATCAATTTGCAGGAGGGATAGAGACAACTCTGAAGCTGAAAGAGCACAACATATTAAACAAATCCATGATCTTCAGGAACACACTCAAGAAAAAGAGCGTCAGTTGATGGAGTTGCAGGAACAGGTCTGCTTGTATTCTTATCATGCATACATGTTATTCCAAATTTCTAATCCATCTAATTTCGAGAATTAGCAATTTGGTCACCTTATTAATCCTTTCTTAACGCAGAAGGAGAACTTATTTTATTGGAGGACTTGGGTGCTCCTGCACTTAAATTACAATGTCAAAACCCGTATTCTCCTGAAAATATAATCTGATCAGCATGACATAAACAAATGCAAAAAATGAAATATACTGAAAACTGTTTACTCCTGGCCATGGCAAAGATAAGAAACGCGCCCTGAGTTCCCAACAAATTTGTCTGCATTCAGCTCCAAGCTTCTAAATCAAATAACTCTTTTCTGTTCTTCCAAAATGTGCCAAATGATGCAAAGCCAACTAGAATTCCAAAACTTGATACTTGATCCATGTTTTCTCTTGTTATTTTATGGACCAAAATTTTCATGCTGCTTGTAGTCCATCTTCACTGATCTACATGACATACTATATACTTCATTGTTTTAGCACTGTATTATGTGTATATTGGTTACGGTTAATTTCAAGCCTCTGCAGGTATCTACCATTATGATTTTAGGTTGGAAATGTGTTCCAACGGCCTGCAATTTCATAATGAAAAAGTCTGGTTGGAATATGTGAATTGATTTGATGGAAACTGATAGTTCTCTTAATTCAGCATAGGGTTGCTCAAGAAACTGTTATTTTCAAAGACGAGCAGATAAGAGAAGCACAAGCTTGGATAACTCGTGCTCAGGAAATGGATGTCTTTCATTCATCTTTACAAGCTGAACTTCGGGATCGTACTGAACAGTATAATCAGCTGTGGCTTGGTTGTCAAAGACAGGTGACTGATTTATACGTCAATGCAATGTATAGGACACACTGTGTGTTGGTTTTAATATGGACTTGCATATTTTTTATATCCAGTGTGCTGAGATGGAAAGGCTTCACCTTCATATTCAACAACTCCAACTTGAATTGGCTGATTTGAGAGAAAAGAGTGGGATATCTTCAGATGGGCCTCATGGAACTCAAATCAAGCCAAATGATGCCTCTCAACTTGAACAGAGCAATGGTAGCCAACAGGAGGTGAATGGTAATGGTTCCCCCATTGCAAACCCTGGTAGTGCACAAAATGCAAATCTTGAAAGAGCTTCATCTTTTCCTCCTGAGAGCAACTCATCAGCACAGGTTAAGCTTTTTGTCTGATCTCGGGATAGTGTTGTTGTATCTCTTCCTTGTTACGTTATCCTTCTTCCAGCACATGAAAGCCTTCGAGGCTAAATAATTGTCAATACCTTTACCATGAGTACCTCATACAGAAACTCCTATGATGAAACTTCCTTTCTGTCATATGTACTCCTGAGCTTTTTTTTGTCTTCCTCGTTGTGCTAGATTGACCATGTTCACGGTGTTGCATTTACTCCAACATCCATAATTGGGATGCCAACCTATCTGCCGAATGGGCAGGTTACTGCTATGCATCCTTTTGTAGTGCACCAGCAAGGAATGCCGCATCCTTCACATGTTGTACAGTCTCCTTTTCACCCGGTACCTACAATGTCAGCAGTCCAAAGCTGGCCAAACCAACAGGTACATGGTCTATTATATCTTGTTGCTGTTCTTCTGTTCTTGTTCTACATGTTGAACATGTTGTTAATTGTGTCTATATTTGTGTTATTCTTACCTAGATCCTACCGGATGGTCAACCCACGTATGACCAACATCCTCAGCAAACTGAGCAAAACTTGCCCGGAACTGATTCTCACTATGGCTATGAAGCATCGGTAAATGGGCAACTGGTCCATGCAACTAACTATTCGGAGGCCAATGTCAACAGAAATGTAGATGCTGATTCTGTGATAACATCAAATGGAGAGGTATGCAATACTCCCTCCATCGAGATAATAAGACACATTTGCCATTAGGTCATCCCATAATAGACTCATATCCACTTTTTAGAAGTTACTGTATTTACTTATTGATGTGGGCCCAACCTATTACTGCCGCTTCTTCAATAGTTTAATCAATATCTATAGTAAATAATCAACCAAACATACCCCACACGTTATACTATCAATATTTTACAAAACACTTCATTTTGTGCCCAACAGTAAACATGTCTATACTACCGGGACAGAGGGGGGTACATCTTATTTACTTGGGAGCCCAATGTATGAAGATAAATTGTTGTGCTTGGTTTCTAAATTAGAAAGATAAATGCTTGTTATTGTTGGAAATTAGAATTGCAGTAGTTCGTTCCATATTTATTCCTAGTATTGTATTTGTATGGTGGTGTTAAATCTGCCTGTGCTACTTTGCAAAACATTGATCTCTTTCATTTATCATGCAATATTTCCAGATGGGGTCGGCAGATACAATTAATCATAATGCTGAACCTCAGCAGAGCTTGCAGCAAATATCTTCCCAGTTTCATGATGCCCTTAGATTGGACCCTGTTGGACAGATCAATGACTCTGAGGTGCATTATTGCTTGCTCCAACAATTAAATTGCATTTTTTGTTGAAGTGCTTCCAGTTGTGAAATAATGCTGCCTGCTTGTTCTTCTACAAGATTGTTGGCTTAATTTTAATCAACATTGATACAGGCGCAGAATGATAACCCCAGCGGCGTTCAAGTATCAAATAGTTTGTTGAAAAATCCAATTCTTTCTGTTAACTTATCCTCATCTGAGACAGAATCCAATGCGATAAATGAAGCTGCTACTACCCTGAGCGGTATCTCAACTGATGCCTTTTCTACTGAGCATAGTAATAGTATAACCGGAAAGTCTATTGATAGTTATCTCCTTGACGAAAGAGCATTGCTGGGTTCTATAGCTCGCACAATTGGATCTGGTGGCAATATTCGGATAAGTTCAACGGTGAGTGACTAAACCATTGCAACTTTTATGCAACTCTTGTAGAATACAAATAAAATTGCTCTGATTCTTAACCATTTATACCCCTTGGACGCACAGTTACCCAATAGGCTTGGGAAAATGCTTTCTCCTTTACATTGGCATGATTACAAAAAGACGTATGGGAAGCTTGATGATTTTGTGGCCAGTCATCCTGAAGTATGCCCTCTTTTAACCTGCTAGTTTTCTGCTTTGATTTGTTTGTAGAATCTATTAAACTCAAGCAAGTGTTTTTCTTTTGTTCTAGCTGTTTTTAATTGAAGGAGACTACATTCAGCTCCGTGAGGGTGCACAAGAAATCATAGCTGCCCAAGCAGCTGTTGCTAAAGTTGCTGCGGCTGCTGCAGCACCATCTTCATACTCTTCATTGCTGCCTTCTGTAGCAGTCACACCCATGGCCCGCTCCCATAGACTACGAAAAGTGTCCTCTCTAGAGTCCTCTTCAACGAAGGCTGACATGCCTAGCGTTAATGAGTTTGGTGTTCCGAGACCGTCGAACATTGTCAACCATCCTTCTCAATCTGGACAGGGTTCCCTTCAATCTGCTGGAGGGGCTGCAAATGTCAAAATTTTGACCAAACCCAGAGACCAGAGGGAGCTGAATCGCATGGAAGCTAGGCCTAGTCAATCTGCACTGCCACTAACTGGTAATGGATCAATCTCCAACAGATCTGATTTTTCACGGGGCATTGGTGCATCTCATGGAAGGCCTGGTACTATGAACTCGGTTGGTAAACAACAGAACAGGTACTCTTGTAATTTATGAAACTTTGATTGTTTTCTTATTTCGTTGTCAAACATGTGGAACTATAAATGTTCACTCTTTATTTCAGGACAATTGGGCCAGCATCAAGTTCAAGAAGATAGTGAGTTCGCCTCTTACTTTAGCCTGCTTCATACTGTATCATTTTGTTCCATGGGTTGGATAATTCTTTTTTCTCTTGTACTAGACTGGGCCTATCATTATTAATTTCATAGACCATAAGCAATTAAAGCAGAACCACGTAAAAGTGTCCTTTCAAGGGAACCTGGTGGATGTTTGCAATAGCTACTAAAATAAATTTTTTAAGTGATTTCCTGAGAATTTCTACTCGCTGTGTCAACAAATCAGAAGTTGTGTTTGCAAACACTTTCTCTGATGATTCTGCTACAAATAAGCTATAATCATTTTAAAAAGAGCTTTTGCAAACGGGCACTTAATGTTCAGAATTGCTGTTTTGTTTCTCTTTTGCTGATTGGAACTTCAGCTCTTTCATGTAAGATTGTAATGTGCTTATTCGAGAGGGCAACAGAATAACGAGAGAATCAATGGTTTAAGGCTTTGTTCATGGTCCTGCAGTCGGTTATTCTTTTAACAGTTCACTTTTTGATCAAGTTCTTTTCCTAGATGCTAATGGACTCATCCATGTTTAGTTTACTATTATCTTTATTTTCTGCTCAGCGTATGCTTCTATCACAGAAAAGAATGTCACTTATGTTTTCCAGTTCTGCGGTTATTTTATTAATAAAGGTCCATGTGAGTTATGTCCTAGGAAACCTTTTGTCACCTTCATGGTTTATATTATGCTATGGATTTAAAAAAATAATATTGTGTTACCTCTGAACACCTTGTATTTTGAGGTTATCCAAAATGAACATTAGTAAAGTGTGTTCCAAACAATACAGATTACTGAACATTAAAAAATGTGTGAATTTTTGAAATACATATAGGAAACAAGGAAATCTTATCACGCTAAGATTGAATGCTAAACCTTGAATCCTGGATTATGCATAAGTTGAACATTTGATGTGTGAAATTATTATCTCGTTTAGTCTGTTTTTCTAGATTTGTTCTCCAACTTGTTGACTAATAACCTTTCTTGGCAGGACTGCTTTCGGTTTGCCATGAACAATATCAGAATTTTTGTGCTTCAAGCTGCGGAGCAAAGACTGGAGATGATGGCAAGGAAGGAGTTGTGAAGTCTCAGATTGAAATCTCCAGTTATTTTTGTCTGAACACAATCAGATTTAGAAAACCTTCTGATTGAAAACCTTGAATCCTCTTTAACTCAAATGCTTGAAACTTGGGATTAACATTTTGCTGCTGGATGTGCATCTAATTTGCTTGCAATTGTGTAGTGATGCAATATGCAGCTTTCTAGTTTCAAGTTAAATTGGAAAATTGCCGCAACTTTAATTTATGTGTTATTAGGCCTTTCTTTTTTATATATGGACAATTGCTATTGGAAGAGTCTGATATTGATCAAATGGAGCTCAATGGCTGTGAAATTTAACGAGGGAACCATGGAGAGCCAAACAATCAATAGTAAATTATAATGGGTGTGATTCTACGTAGTACTGTCTTGTTGTCAAAAGTTTATTATTGTTATGAATGAAACTTTATGCTTGCTTTAATATTGAAGCACATCAGACTAATCTTCATTCGCAAACGTAAACAACAGAACTCTTCTTCAGAGTTAAAGAGCGGGCGTGTTGAATTTCAGAGTTGTCCTAGGAATTTCAGAGTTCATTGAAATTAAAGTCCATAACTGTACTACTGGAGAAACTCAACACCTTGCAGTTAATAAGATACCAGATTCAGGAAAGGGAAACTTCTTTTGCTATTGATAAATTCTACTAGTATGTTCTTAAAATAAGGGCACTCTGGTGCAGATGCAAACTACAAATGTAATTTAAATGGTACACAATCCAATCCAGACGAAACGACCTAAACACTTGGCCCTGGAGAGCTTGGGAACTCTTCATCCTCGTCATCTCTGTGACAAACAAGGTACCATCACCTAAAAAACTCAAATGCAACAAACAACGAAGCAAAAGCATTGTCAGTCTCTGCCTTCCCCAGGTCCCGAACCAGAGTTCCCTTGTCTATGAGCGGGATGAGCCTCCAGCGCTCCTGCCGGGTTTCCTCCCACCATATTACTACCATGCCCTTGCTGCATAAGTTGATGTAAACCACTGTTGGGGGGTCCACCACTGCTAAAGTGAGCTTGTGATTGTTGTTGTTGTTGGAATTGGAGCATTTGACTCTTCTGGTCTTGTGGCCTGAGCGCATTGAGCTGGAAAGGCAACTTAGGCATGGGTCCACCGGCCTGCTGCTGCATCATTGAAGCTTGAGTTTGCTGCAGCGCCTGGGCATTTCCTTGTGGAGTTGCAGGACTAGCAGAAGGCTGCGGGTTGTCTTCATTATTAGCAATAAGATATATATCCGTCGAAAATGGGTAAATCTCAACATATCATCCAAGTTTTGATGAAATACCCTGAAAACTATGACTGGAAAAAATTCCAGCACCTATCAAGTACCAACAAGATTTATTTGATATAATAAAACGGGTTCAAACTAAAAAAACGTTTTCTGGGACATTCAGGTCGTTTTCGACCTCCAATGGTGGTAAACTTCCCTGCCAGACTTGGACCAACTAAACCCCACCCTAAAAATCAGGTATGGAAACATAACTTCTCCAGCTTTTTATGCAAATAGGCTTCCTATCTGTATCACACAAAGTGCCCCCTCCCAGGTTTCCTCTGTGTAGCAGACATACAACATTCACACATCTGATCAGCCCAATACTATTTTGCCTACTCGAAATGGAATCAGCAATATTATGATACAATGTGTTGTACTTTCTTACCCGGAAACAAATATTAATACCATACATAATTTATTCGAATTAAAATACTCAAAAACCAACAAACCCTGAATCAGGATCTAATCAAACCTGGAACTTTTTCCAAACAGAGGGGGTCCTGGCAAATTTTAAATGATGTAAATGTTGGACAGACAGTAATTGTACCTGTGAGGGTGATCCAGATCCTGGAGGCTGAGCATCAGCAATTGCAGCTAAGTACATTAAATTTTTTTGAAGGACTGCTTGGTACCTGAGCCATTCAAGATGACACGTGGTCAAGATTTATTTAGACATCTGAGTATTTAGTTCACATTACGTCCTTTTGCAGAACCAAAAAAAAAAAAATGAAAATAACATTAGTTGATGAGAAATTGAGAATCAATGATGTTAGTGAGAGGAGAAAGAAGTGATGATGATACAGATAGTGGAACTGCAGAGTAAGATTCCATATCAAGGAGACACAAGCACATGCGAAATATTCTTTAGGTATATGTACTTCCTTACTTAGAAGACTCCTCAACTGAAACTTCAATCTCTTCTGGGAATTTCTCTATAGGATTACCAAATGACTTTAGAGGCTATAAACTCACCCGTCACCAGGGGATACTTTGATCATTTGTACTATTTTTATTAACAGTGTGAGATAAAGAGACATAAGATGTTTCTCTGATGTCCAAATCATTGACACCGTATGTGGTCTCCCTAGCTTAATGTCAATCTTTGCAGAAAAAGATGATGATAATCAAGTAAGATGCCAGGATGCACTTTTAGAATTTTTTTTTGCGGTATTGGAATGCTTACAATGGAGGGTGAACTCTTGGAAATGTTGAGAAATAATGCATTTACACACCGATTATGTTTGAAATTCATTGTAAGAACAATTAGTGGTGCATATATGCATTCACTTTTCTTAATACTGCGAAATCAGCTGCACCCCAGCTAAGGGAAAGTGTAAATCCTAAACTTATTATTTAACCCCGGATAAGATTTAAAAGGTAATGCAGGCCTGAGACCACCAACCATAATTCCCAAGCCCACGAGTGAACCGACTCCACTACATTCTGTTGGCACAAGTACACAGACAAACACATTACACGGTATAAGTATCCTCTGTTACGTGTTATCTAAAGTTCTCATATTCAGATGGTTAAATAATGAACAAAATAAACTAATCAGCTGCACAGAAAGTGCAACGATATTCATTCAGAACATAACACTTGCCAGAAAACCTAGGAAATATATTCTCTTGAGTATACTCTACAACCAATTAATATACCACACAGATGTATACAGCATGCCGGGTATACTAGAAACCAATCAAGGAAACAGTTTATGGAATGGACCAATAACTGTCACTCTAGAAGAAGAGACAAATGTAACTTACTGCGCACATTCTGCCATCTTTCCCAAGTTTTGGTTCTCCAGTATTGCCATGATCAAGTTTTTGTTTTCATCCAAATACTGCACAATTTTTTTCCCCAACAATGTCAGTATGAAATCTAAAGCAGCTCCTTGCATCTGTATCTTATAATTCTGGTTGACAAGCAAACAGTAAAATAACCGGACAAAAATTATATTCAAGGAATATGCCAAGGAAAAAAAATAACAAATTAGACATTCCAGTTTCCTGTAATATGTTCATTTCAGCTCAATGTATATAAGTCTCTGTTCAATGTTCTATATTCACAATCACTAAACTGAACTGGCACAAACAAAAAGCAATATACCCATCAAGATATAAGCCCGTTCAGCTTCCAATGACATGCTCATTTCAGCTCAAAGGCACAATTCAACATCAGATATCCGTTTTACTATCCTAATTCACAATATTCACTTAAGAAACAATAAAAAATAAACAAATTGTTAGCCTATTACTATCCTAATTAACAAATCAGTGGTCTTGCTTCCAGATTTCCCATAATTCTTTCATTTCAGCACAGTTGGGAATAGATATCTGTTTCACACTCCTAAATTCAGAGTCTTAATTAAAACAAACGAATCAAAACAGCCAAAAAAAAACAGCATCGGCCAAATAACACAACACTCGAATCTCAAACATCAGCAATCCACAGCAATTTATATAGAAGTATGTTAAACACAATTCACGACGAATCAAGCAACAGACGCATACATATCGTTGCCGTACATAGAGAAATGTGAGATGTACCTTCTGAATCTGCTCGGTGGATACGAGGTTGAGAGGCGTAGAAGGAGCTGATGAACTCATCGGCTGTTGCTGTTGTTGCATTTTGTTCATTATCTCTTCTTCTTATTCTTCTTCTTCTTCTTCAAGCAGCAGAAGAATCAAAATTTGAAGGTTTGGGTGATTGAGAAGCAAAACCCTTGAACAAGATGAAGCATAAACCCTATTATTGCTTTTTTCCGATTGGAAGATTTTGTTGGCTGTGGAGAAATTTTCAAGTCTACTTTTGTTGAAATTTTGTGACCTGTGAAATTGCGACATTATTCGCCTTCTTAAACGCGTTGGTGTCGTACTATTTACTGTACATCTTTCAATAGTAAGTACGACTTGAGTGGGAACTTTGTTCGGAACGGAGGAAGGGCGAAACGATAGCATTACTCGATTTCTTTTTCTATGTAACTATCGAGCCGAGATGGATACCGAGTTACTGTGTACGAACACGGTGTGATATCATAAATTGCTATTACATCGCAAATTTTATATCGGAACTTTGTTTCGCCATTGTTGGTGGGCTAGACACGATGGTGTGCATGTTTTACGTTGACAGATACATTTTGGCGAGTTTGGACAGCAAAGTCGTTATAACTGGACTTCACGTCTTTTATATGCTTACTTATAACCCACATGCTCATATACGTAAGTGCGACCAAAATTTATGTTGGTGCCGATTAGCATTGTTGTTGCATTGAATGTTAGTACAATACATGATAAAAAAAAATGATTACACTTACTGCAACGGAAACATTACAGGAAATCGAAACGAAATGAAGAAATTTTGATTGGAGTCTTGGACGAGGCAGTAGTGTGACCACTTGCCCTCGAACTAAATTTGCCGCCTTTTATAGTCTGATAGCTAGGACAATCCACTTCTAAAGTACATCGTACAATCTCAACAAATACTGAATTTGTAGCACAAGCAACGTCTAACCATGGTACTTAAATTTCGTTTCGTATCGACCGATACTTCCGAAATTTTTCGGAATTGCAATCCGTCGGCACGAAATCACGTAGTAAAGTGGGCATTCCTTTGTTCCGATGAAATATCGATCATTTTACATATTCTCGATCGAAACAAACGAAACAATATACGTCTCGCATAAGATTTTGTATGAACTTAGGGAATAACATTTAAGATAATATGAATCGAAAGATGAATGAATTTGTCTTTTGATGAACATAGAAGATTGGCAAACATACTAACAGGGGAAGAAGGAAAGAATTAATCCTTCAAATTTTTGCCACATTTCTTTTTTTTTTTTTTTTTTTTTTCTGATCTACTGTTCTACTTGAGCTATGATAGTGGTATACTTGTGCTCTAATCATGTGGAGGTGAAAGGTGCCAATCTCAATTAAGTACAGTAGCAACCAGCAAGAAGATGGAAATAAAATAAGCCATTGGAATTTGGAGGTATACCTAGTCTCCCATGAGATTGTAGACCATGTGGCTCAAATTTGTCCAATTTGATTACCATATTATGCACTCCTAGTTTTAAATTTGTACACACATGGTTTTGATCATGTGAACATAGTCCAGAGTCAATTGTTATCATGATTTTAAGATAATGTTTGGTCATTTGATTCTAGTTATCATAAACATCATTAATCTTGAATTTTACGGACATGTCATGTTTATAACCTTTCATCGAAATGTTCCGAAACTTTTCCGATACGTATTGAGACGTCTCATTAAATTGAGAATCCGAGATGAGCCTCGAACTCGAGATTTTAATCCATGCATCTAACTTCAAAAATGAAGAAACTCTCAAATTCTAAATGCAAAACATAGATTGGTAGAGGTGTGTCCAAACATATTTGCACCATAGTAGCAAAAAGTAAATTCCTCTCTAGCTATCACTTAGCAGGAGTTTAGACTACTTCCAATGTGTCATGTTAAGGCCGTGACCTTAACGCGAAGTCTGTTAAAACTGGATTGATTATTGATTCATGTCCAATGGACCGTGGTCATTATTTTTTTTTAAAAATATTTATTTAACATGTTCACCATATTATATGAGTGTTTAATAGTTGAAATTACACTTCTAATTATGTGATTTATTGAAATCAAATCAGAAGAAAAATTATACGGTTACAACAAACAACATCACAATCCTAAACAACAAACAATATTGAAATCATACGTTAAATAGAATGAAAGCACTCAACAACAAACATAGAAACAATCAGAAACCGAAGTCGAAGTTGAGATTATGTAGGATAGCATGCTCCATTGGGGTCAAGTGGTTAAATCGGGGTCAAGTGGTTAAATTTGTTTTGCAAATCGAGCATCACTGTGTACTTGGCCATCGTAGTGGTTGAGTCTTAGAAAGTATCCTCGGACTTCTTCTTCTCCATCTTATGTCGCATCACTTTAATCTTTCTTAATTGCCTCAATTTTGGTCTTCTCTTCATCCCTCCTATCCTCGAGCTAAAGCCTCTTAAATCCGAAAAAGGAAAATGATGGAAAGTCACTGAGTGAGTGACCAACAAACGGTAGAAAAAGAGGTCGCACGCGATCCTACCGCTTAATGCTTATTCGGTACATTCGCATCGCACCCATTTCCTTTGGATCTGGGTCAAGTTGAACTGGTGGTTTTCCTTCCATATTCAAATTACAAAATACAACACACAAGAGGAAGAAGCAAAAAATTCATTTCCCTCCACATATATATATTATTATCCCAAAAATTAACCGGAGTGTTTAGTTCCAAACTCATTCGAATCGAGATAACTCAATTCGAGTTTAGAACCAAACACTATGAACATCTTCTGTGTCACCACCAATCCATTATCACTGACGTATGTTATGTTATGCCTCCTCCATTTTGGATAAGTGTGAGCTTTTCACCATGTACTACTACTACTACTACCAGTCCAGCCATGTTCACCATTCCATTCCTCCAATTCCAGCTCAATTATCCATCCAGAAGAACCATACTAGCTACAGCAGCATTTTCAGTTAACCCTAGTGTTAAAATCAACCATCACTCTGCAATTCTGGACAGCCTCAGGGTTCTGCAGTGGGATCAGCTCTCTGATTGCGTTGCTTCTTTCGCCGGTACTTCCCTCGGCAATCAAGCCGCCAAGGTTTCCTACCTCTATCTACAACTCAACGTTTTTCTCTCTATATTCCCCTAATTAACTGTCGTAACAATTGTTTTCTTCATTTCGAGTGGAATAGGTTTAATAATGTTAATTCACCAATACTTATATATTTAGCATGTCAATATATGCCAGACTTGTTAAGATAAGATCATGCTGACATCTCACTGCAGTACCTATGCAATTACAACATTCGGTTGCAGTCGGAGATGTTATACATGTCAACTCTAGTGGATTTTTCAAAATTAATTTGCATTGTCATCTAGTATTTCTTTATTTAGCATCATATAGGAGCAATCATATGAGATTTGTATGGAGTGAAAGATTTAATTGAAAGATTTAATTGATTGGCCTTTAGAAGCAGTAACAATAAATATGCACATGATCGAGTTGGTAACTTAAACCTGGTCAGATAAGTAGGCTTCAAGTATTAGATAATCTTGACTCCGTATGGCAGTAACTACGCGAGTAGAGACATATGAACATAGTCGAGCATGCTACCCTTGTGGGATCTGAATTATTTTTTATTTTTGTTTGTCTTGCTGTTTTGTCTGTCGGTAGGAGCAATTGTGGAATCTGGATAAATCATATGAAGATAGCATGAGACTATTAGAGGAGACAAATGCTGCTGTGGAGATGCAAAAGTATGGTGCAATGGTGGATTTTGCTGGTGTAGATGTTGCTTTGGTATGATCAAATATTGCCTTGGTTTTCAACTGGTTTACTCTTTGCTCCTTGGTTTTAAAAGGGCTTTCAGAGTATGAGATAGCTGCATCTTCAACTTGACTCCAATCCATAAAGATAAATTATTCTGAAATGCAAGTGTGGAGAAAGTAATTATATGATTGATTTATACTTGCGAAATAGATATTTGTCCAGCCAGAACACAATTATTGAAATGGGGTGATTTGTTGTAGGTGAGAGCTGGCATGCAATGTGCTCGCAGGGGTTCTCCTGTGAGTGGGAGTGAAGCAATGTCACTTGTAAATCTACTTCAATTTGCAGAAGCACTGCAACTAAATGTCAATTCTGCAATTAAGCAGGATTCTGATTGGTTAAAGAGGTTTATGCCTCTCTCTGAAATGGTACTAAAGCTAGACGTAGTTTGTGGTAGGATGTGTTGTTGTTTTCCCATATAAACTGGCTCTGTCCTTACCATATGAACTTAATTTCAGATTTTGGAACTGGAGATAAATCGATCTTTAATTAAATTAGTAATTCAGCTAGTGGATGAAGATGGCTCAGTTAGAGATTCTGCGGTTAGTTTTAGACTTCGGAAGATTTCATTATGGACTATTGGAGTTTGAACTTCAGACAATTAATATATATATATTTTTCCTTCCTGTCCAGAGTTCAGATTTGAGGCAGGCTCGTGAAAAAGTACGGTCTCTGGAGAGAAAGGTAGGCTTATGTTCTTCATGCTGTCAGTGTAACACGCTGATGGTTAAGGTTTTTACTGTAATTTGTGAACAGAGTTGGGCAGTCTGCCTGACTTCTGTCTGATTCATCCTCTTCTATACTCAGTTATATCAGTTGATGGAAAGCATGATTAGAAATGAAATGAAAGAAACATCCGCCCTGGTAAGCTACTAATTCTCTCTGATGTAGCTGATGATAATCTTTTGCTATTCTGGCTCTAAGTTTTTAGTTATACCGTACAATTATGACAAGTGAAGTGTATACCCTATATTAATTCTTTTTTCTTCACACGTTTCACCACATAGGAAGTAACCAATGTTGATGGCAGATGGTGCATAAAATCGGGGTCTGACACGCGATCAACTTTTGATGGATTACTGTTGTCAAGGTGCACCTAATTCTACACCTCTCTTACTCCACTCATGTTGCAATTCTATTGGTTTTCGTATGGCGACAATGATGATAATTTATGGTCAAGCATCTTATAGTCTGAGATGCATATTTGCATTTTTTTCCCTGCTTCAGTGAGGCAAATACATACTCAAAATAACTTGTTTTGCTCATTTGAGATTCTAAGGAGCTATTTGAACTCTTGCAACACACCTACCATGACCTGTCATTCTCTTCGGACATAACACTTTGCCGCAGTGGTACAGGTGCAGGAAACCTTGTAGAACCATTATCTGCTGTTCCGTTAAATGATGAACTGCAACAAGCGAGAGCATCTGTGGCAAAGGCCGAGGCTGACGTGCTCTTAAAGATAACAAAGCAGGTTCCGTCTAATCTTTATGCAATGTTGCACCTGGTTTGCAGTGGGACCAAAACGAACTATCTTCATTCTTTCATGTTCTTGCACAGATGCAAGAGGATCTCATTGACATCGAAAATCTATTCAATATTTTGATCCAAATAGACGCGGTATGTGATGTGCTCCATATTCTGGCTTGCATATGTTGGTACCAACTGTCCATTCTCTTTATGTGGGAATTAGTCTGCTCCATCTATTGGTTCTGATTGGTGCTCCCTGGGTGGGGGAGGTTTCCTCCTTCCTTCTACACAGTTACCGAAAATCTTAAACTTGGACATTCTACTCCATCCCCTGCCTGTTTTCGGTTTAGAAACCAAGTAATATTCAGTGGTTGTGGTTGCATAGGGGCAAGTAGACGTATTAAAGGTTTAATTATAGTTAGGATGAATGGACGCAAAAGCTGATGTATCACATTATTATACAAGATGCTATTGATCGAAACTGTCATAAAAAATTACCCGCAAGTCTAGTTTTAGACTTAGATTTGTGTCCTGGTAAATTGATAATATAATATTTGAGCTGGTCCATACTTTCCAAATAATTCTCTGCAAATTGTCAGCTAGAGATAACCAGTTCTTCGATAGGGTACTTATGTGCAGATTATATCTTGTTTGGATGGGTTTGGTACTCATCTCTGATGTTGTTGGCAGATCAATGCGAGGGCACGGTATAGTATATCCTTTGGGGGTGCATGCCCTGATCTGTATTTGCCACAAGGTCATGATAGCTCCATTAATGCTAATGAAATGGAAGAGGATGAAACTTCAGTAATATCACAAGTCACACGGGGGAGATGGGCGTTATATCTGCCAAAAACTCATCATCCATTATTGCTTCAGCAGCATCGACACAATTTGCAAATGGCTATGAAGGATCTTAGTAATGCTAATTCTGTAAGTCATGCTTTACACATTGGATTGAAGTTTCGTTTGGGAAAAGAGAACATTGATCGCAACCACCACTTTCTGTTGATTTGCCTTCTACTTCTCTTCATTATTTTGCTTCTTGCCTTTTTCTGATTGTGTTGGGTTTGGGATTTAGTCCCTTAGTGGCTTGGTACGGGGTGGGAAAAGATAGGACTCGACATGAGCTTTCTGCAACCTAAAGAATGAGGTAAATGGTCATCCTGGATTGTGAGCTGATTCTTAGGATTATGATAAGACTAGTCAAAGAGGTTAAACCAGGGGTTTCGATTTACCATTAATTCTCTAAGAGAAGGTTTAGTAATGATAATTTATGTAGCATTTCTTTTTGCAATATTAGCAGAATTAGAATGCACTAAATGACGTCTTTTGGTGTTCACCAACACTGTATTGTTATCGTACTATTGTGGCTTTATCATGTTAAAAATACAGCAGCTGAGCATAAGCTGCAAGCTGATATAACTGTCATACTGTAGTAAATACATCTATTATAAAATTTTTTGTCATTTTTCCTTGAAATAGTACCTGTTTCCAGGAAATCAGGAGAAGAAAACAGCTTGGAGGAACTTCTAAGTGGAAAGAAGAATCGAATTTGGATATACCGTCATTAGAAATGCAGGTAAAGTATTTAATTTGACATCATGCCGATGTTATCATCAGGCTAATTACTTTCAGGATTCTTTTAGTGTTGTTACTAATGGTTTTTGCTCTTGTCATCCCAGGTGGCTAGGTTAAAACAAGACCTCCCAACCCCTTTTGACATACTTATAGCTCAAAAGACTAAAGTTCTCATTGTAACTGGCCCTAATACTGGTGGCAAAACAATTTTCTTGAAGACAGTTGGGTTGGCAGCTATGATGGCGAAATCAGGTTAGTAAAGCAAAATTTGGAATTATTTTCCCCAGGTTATTTGGTAATGTGATATGCTTTGTATAAACCTCAGCAGCAACAGATGTTTCTGGATATTTCAATAATCTTGAAAAATATGGCAACTCTTGATCTTCGTGGTAGAGTAGAGGGCATACTTCCATCCTCGGGATATTTTGGTCATACATATGATGAGGTCATTCTGTGTGTTGTGCTTCTCAGCTCCAAAGGGCTAGATTTTGATCAATTGCAAGTTTTTCTTTTGTCTCTCTTGTCCCGCTCTTATCTGCATATTAGTATGTATAACTAGAGAAGCTTATGTATGCTTTCTCTGGACTAACATATGCACAACATATTGAGTTGAGCTATTTGGCAAACAAGTTAAAACTTTTGCTTAAAATGATAACAATTATTCTACCAGCTTTTACTGATACGAGTCTAGTATTCTGCTCTTATGTGTGCTTGTGCATTTTTTTCCCTAGGTGTGTGATAATGCAAATTTACACACACCCAACAATCTCACTTCAATGGGGTTTGAACCCCTGACCTCCCACATCAAAGTATCAAGCCCAAGCTCTTTGCCACTGTCACTTTGGGACATGACTTGAATGTATCTTCAACAAGTAGGCTAATCGTAGGTTAAACATCCTGTTGTACCTTTCATGTAGATTATGTACTGTATAAAACATATTGTAATTTTAATTCACATTTTCATTTTTGGAGCCCTATTATCTATTTATTATAATGCTAATGCTGCAGGTCTCTATGTATTGGCTTCAGAACCAGCAAGAATTCCCTGGTTTGATTTTGTATTGGCTGACATTGGCGATGAACAATCTCTATCCCAATCCCTATCTACCTTTTCTGGCCATCTGAAACAAATCAGTGTAAGTTGAGAAGATGCTGCTTTACATTACTATGATTAATGTAGCATACAACTACAGAAGCGGAGGTGTCTAGTTTTATCGATCAACGATTTTATAGTTCTCTTTTGTTTATATTTACTTCTCCTAAAGTGAGTATGGATGTGGGGCTGTGTTGCAGAGTGTCGGTACTTATGTAGTGGCCCCATATAGATGTGGGTTATGCGGGATTAAGCTTCTACTTCAACTATTTGAAAATCAAAAGATTGTCGTTGTTGAAAATAAATATTACTATTTATTCATATATTTTTGAAAGAGTATTACTTTTTCATACCCTTCTATGAAGGGCGTTCTCAAAATTAACCCCCATAGACTGAAAATTACGGATTAGAAACAACTAATGACAAACAATTACATTTAAGTCCATTTTTTGGTTGACCAAACTCATTTTCCAAAAGAAACCAAACAGGACTTAAAGTTTTTTTAAAAACAATTAAAAAAATAATAAAATTGGTGGAGCAGATGCTCTTCCATTAATGGCAGAGCTTCTGCTCCGCATTCGCCATTAATAGAAGCTCTACTAGAAAGCCTCCAATTTAATTTTTTTAATAATAGTTTAAAATGATATAAAGTTTCATTTTTATTTTTTTACCAATGAAACTATCCAGCTTGCTTTCACATGAAACCAATTAAATCAACATTGAAACTAATACTTAATGTTGAAACTTACACACATGTCGATTATAATGTTAGTGAAACTAACATCGTTAATGTTGAAATAACTTTTGAAACTAACATATTTGGTGCTGAAACTAGTGAAACTAACATCGGGGATGCTTAAACTAATGAAACAAACATTATTGGCGGAGTTTGCCAGAAAGCGTCCAATTTGATTTTTTTAAAACAATAATTTAAAATGATATAAGGTCTAATTTTTAATTTTTTACTTAAGGTCTGTTTGGTTTAATCTTTTGGTGAGCACAAAAATGAGATTTTGGACCAAAACGTAATTGTTAATCTATGGAGGTTTATTGTGTAATTAGAGATGCTAATAAGGTAGTAAAAAGATATCTCCCCTTTTTGAAATTTGGTTAGCCTTCCCTGCTTTAGAGCCTACTTGATGTAAATGGACTTTGAACTTGTGACATATCAGTCTATTACTTACATACGGAAGCGGTAACCACTGGGTTATTAAGCCTTGGCAAACATGCCACTGTATATGCACAGCCTTATCAGTAGATTTAATCTAGCTGTAATGCATTTTTACATGCGTACGCACTCCAGCATAGATATTCATACACATGATATCTGTGTACATGCTGCTCTATCTCTTCGTGATTTTCGCTAGTTGCTGCTCCCAAAGTTGTTTTACCTTTGCCTAAATGCCTCAGGATATCAGGTCTCTTTCAACAAGTCTGTCGTTGGTGCTGTTAGACGAAGTAAGTTTCAAAGATTGATTTGTTGACAAGTACTATAGTGTATTGAATAGCAAAGCACTTTCACCTTTTCCTTGTAAAGTAAATGGGAATTTTGGACTACAACTTCCTGCTTTGTTCCTTTTGTATCACTTATAGTTCCCTGTAAAAAACGTGTAGGTAGGTGCAGGGACAAATCCACTAGAAGGAGCTGCCCTGGGAATGTCACTCCTGGAATCTTTTGCCAAAGCTGGTTCATTTCTGACAATGGCCACAACACATCACGGAGAACTCAAAACTCTTAAATACAGGTAGTTTATACGAAGTTTAAATATACAGATGAGAGGCATGATTGTTAACATATGAGCTCTATTAATTTCACTGTGACAGTAATGATTCCTTTGAAAATGCTTGTATGGAGTTTGATGAAGTGAACTTGAAGCCCACCTACAGGATTCTTTGGGGAGTTCCAGGTACTTACTCCTATCAGCCAAATTCTATGTGATATAAAATTTGGAATATGCAACCATGCCACTCGTCGAGATGCCTTGAAAGATTATCCAGGCTCAGTAGCCAAATAGAGACAGATTAACAGAATCCATCACGATTGACTAAAATCCATTGTTTAAAAGTGCATATGCCTGGAATGTCAAAAGCAAAATGAACATAATGCTGTGCTTACATTACTGTACTCGTCATAAAGGGAAACACTGGATACTAACAACTGAAACACATTGCTACTTATGAGTTGAGGTGTTGGTAATTTTTATGTTAAATGGAGGTGATCCTGATGTAACGTATGGGTACCTTTGATGGAAGTTGATGTCAGTAGCCAAAAAACATGAAGCCCTTTTGTGCTATTTTAATCCTTCATCAGTTCATCATCTATAACTTTGCCTCTGAAGCATCACTATTGGTAAAATGTGTACAAATATAAATGGGAGGAGCTCCCTCCGACCTAAAAAGTACCTCGTTTCATTAATCTATCCAGTGTCTTGCTTTGGTTTAAAAAGCTCAGAGTGTTCAGCCTATGATAGTATCTATCTTTCCTTGTGTTTTCAGTTTGATGATCTAGCAGTGTTTCTTTCTAATTGTAGGGCGCTCAAATGCAATCAATATTGCTGAGAGGCTTGGTGTGCCTGCTGAAATAGTGGGTAATGCCCGTGAGCTATATGGTGCAGCTAGCAGTGAAATCAATGAGGTAGTTACATGTTTTCATGCGTAAGAAGAGCATTGTCCAAAAACTGTAACTGAACCTGTGAATTGACATTAATTATCTACCAGGTGCAGTATTGCATTTTCTCCGTGTTTAAAAATTAAAATGTACTATAAAAAAGGTTCAAGTAGAAGCTGCCAGCCCAGTGCAGCAATTCAAGTGATCTTTTCATTTCCCCCTCGCTTGTTGCCCTCAATTTGAAAGTGGTGAAAATTTATCTCCTATATTTGATGGTCACAGCTTTGATTGTCTTATATATGGAAATATCTTATACTAACTTCAGTCCGACAAGCTGCCAATTAAATTTCACGTTGGCTAGTCAAATATTTCATTCTCGCTTTTTGAAATCTCACTAAATGCAGGTAATAGTTGATATGGAGAGGTTCAAGCAAGAGTATCATGAAAAAGTTCACAAATCACAGCACTTCCTGAGGTGAAATCTCTTGATTCTAAATAATATACTCGAGGTCGGGTGAATAGTTTTTCTTTATGTGATGTGCAATATAGCACATGCATACTGCCTTTTTGGCAAAAGGCTACTCGAGTTATGATCAATAGCCGAAGGTAGTCCTGGAGCTAGACTGGTTTAGATATTACTTTGTTTCGAACCACGTGTACTTTCTGTGGTACCAATTATTGAACAAACATGGTCTCAAGGACCAGTCGATGCGATTAAGGTTTTCAGTGGATTGATCCGTACAATATAATTGAAACTCTCCTTTGGCTGATTCACTTTGGTGACTCCCACCACAGTTCAAAAAACTTATCCCAGAAGGTTCTTGATCTAAAACTTGAGATGTATATGTAAAATTAAATGTTTTATTTTTATTGGCAATCTTGTTTAGGTTAGAACTTGTCAGAATGTTAAACACATCCTAAACCATTTTTGACACTTCACATTTTGTACTGAATACTGCATTTGCGAGATGCAACACATACAAGTGAATTTGGGAAACCATGAAACCATAACATCCCTCGTAATTATTTTCTTGAATTGAATGACTTCATTCTCTCTTTTTTTCTCTCTTATTTCTTTGGGTTCAGGCTTTCAAAGGACCTTCATCAGAAATTACTTGCGACCAGAAAAAGAGTTACAGAACATGGCATGGAGCAGAGATACAGGATGGTGCAAGAAATATCTGATGCCGCAGCTTCAGCACGTTCTATCATTCACAGGAAAGTGCGGCAATCTCGCTCAGTTCGACCTCGAACAGCCCAGCAAGTAAAGTCAGATAAGGATACGAATGCTTTGAGCTCAGATCTTAAACCTGGTACAGTAGAAGAAAACAGATCTTCTCCTGTGAATTCCACAAACAGTACCAATCAATCAAGTACCAGTAAGTTGAATTACTATTGAACAAAAATTGTGTTTTTATGCTTGGAATTTTTTTGTCATTGTTTGAGAACAATTCTCTTAACTTTTCGTGTTCTTGAATTTGTGCCATGCAGGGAAGAAACCTGAATTTCCGAAGGTCGGTGACACGGTTAATGTCGCTTCTCTCAACAAGAAAGCAACTGTTTTGAAACTGGATCCATCTAAAGAAGAGATAGTAGTTCAATCCGGTTTCATGAAGTTCAAACTGAAACTGGCTGATATAGCTAATTGATGTAGATTTGTCATTTAAATTCCAAAGCCTTGTCAAAGTGTTCATAGAGAAAATGGTGTAATGCAACACAACTTCACACACGCATATAAAAGCAAGTGTTTGGCTTATAGCAAATTCATATATGAATGAAATTTTGCATTGTGTTGTGTTGTCCAACGGCAACGATTGCAGAACAAGAAAAAAGAAACGCTGAGCAGTTACCACAACAAAGAACATAGGTCATATAACATTTATTCGATTTGCTTGCACGAAGTTGAAATGGCCGAGTTGGTCTAAGGCGCCAGATTAAGGTTCTGGTCCGAAATGGCGTGGGTTCAAATCCCACTCTCAACATGGATTTTTTTTCTTCATTTTTTTGTCTATTTATCATTCCAAACATTTTACACTTCTTGTTTTTATCATGACAAACTACTCTTTTTTCTTTTCTGAACTCTCTTTTATTTTTATATAAAAACTTGGAGTTTTTCCAGTACTTGTTACAAACACGAGACTCACATCACATGCAATAAGCAAAGAGTTTCTAGTGCTGAAGCAAACAAGCTAAGCTTTTACTAAAAGCTGAGCTAGCTAGCTACCTGTATTGTATATTTGTCTGCATGATATAATGATATGTACTTGAAAATCCATTTGTATTTTGTAGCACTAGATTAAAGTTGGGCATTTGAGACTCCCTATAAAGTAAAAGCATGCATGCAGCCGCTTGAGCTTCTTTTCAGCTTATTAGGCTCCCTTCCCTCCCTATCTTAAATAATTTATGCAGCTAGCTAGCTCAAGTCCCTTTCACTAATTCTCCACATAACTTCACCTTCTCATTCTCTTTGCATATCTCATTATTGTGTTTATTAAGTAGTTTTACAATTCAGTGTTAATTAATTTCTGCTATTTTGGCAAATACTACTATATTTCTGTACTATACTATGCTAGTTTGGCAATTCATTCCATAAAACTCAACGTCAGAGTTAATATATAATAAAATTGTCAAATGACCTCAACATTCAGTAGAATCAGTACACTTTCCACATACTTGAGCAATAAATCTGACAATCCACAGTGTGACTACTTGTCTATTACAAGTTTAATTTCATGACCAAGTGATTTTTCATCCAGGAATCAATTAATGTATAGAATAACTAACTGTCAAAGACTGGGAAAGAAAGCCGTTTCTTTGCGGAAGCTAGCTCTCTGCTCGGGCTGAAAGGCATCTGCCTTGGTGTGCTAGCCGACCTGAATCGAGCCATGGCTGACTCAGTAGCAGCCATGTAGTTTGGTTTAGGCACGTAGCAAGACTTTTCGCTCATGCTCGTTCTATGGCTTGTGCGTGTAGTTGGCGTCTGATCAGCTAATTGATAGTAGTTTCTTTCACCTGTTTTATATCTCGGGCTGGACGAATGTGCTTGAATGGACTTTATCCTGCACGAAGGTGGAGTTTTGGGCGAGTTAACATGGAAATCACGGTGAGTTTTTACTAGTGTAGTATATGACTGAGGCCTAAAGGTGTCCATTTCAACTGTCTTTGTTGGACTGCACAAGTTGCTATCATTCCTAACACATTGATCATGTCCTGATGATGAATATCTGTGTTTCTGATATTCAAAGTCTTTGTAATTTTCATCTGCAGGGATACGATCTTCGTCCATTGTCCAAATCTGTAAATCAGGCAATCAAACCAATTTACCACACATTACAATACTCTTGTTTGAATTGCACACGCAGGAAATATGTGTATGTTGTGGCCATTGTTCCGGTTCAGATAGAAGATTAAGACTGGGAGAAATCGATCAAACCTGCTGAGACAAGGCATGAGCAAGTGTTTTCCCCTGCCTAAGTGAGCATTCTTTCGCCTTCTCTATTAAATCCGCAATTTCATCGCGTGTACATGAGTGGCCTTGCGAGCCATTCGACATTTTGCTTCCATTTCTTGACTGTAACATCAAAATTTTAATCCACTAAGAATTTGGTATAACTAGACTGTGTAAAGCAGAATAAGTTGGAAGAATCAGCAAGTTAATTATGTAAGTGAATCTTGAAAGTTAAACCTGACTGTTAAATTTGAGTGGATTGAAAGTTATAATCAGTTGTGCAAATACTCACAGTGGATTTCCTGCTATAGAAGGACTGATAATCAGGCATGGACCCTAAGCCTGTTGATTCACACGATAGTCTCCTTCGTTGATCGCAAACTTGAGCTTGAACCCGAACAAGAGATTGAATGCATTGCAGTGTCATTTTTGCACGCTTTCGCACATTGTGTCCCCTTATTAGAGCTTGCAACTTCACTACCCCTTTCAGGGCCCTAAGAGCTCTCCTTGCCTTCAGAACAGTACAACAAGGCATAAATGTATCATGACTTTTAAAGCAAATTACTTAGTAGAGTATGATCAGCTTTAGCTCATTACAATAAAACATGCCATAAAATTGGATTAGAAATGAAACGTCCAGTATTAACTATGTATACCAGGTAACCTCTGAAGATAGACTGGATAACAGTAGCAGCTTGATGTTCTCTCCCCATGACAGGAGGTCTATTTAGCCGAACAATCTCAACTGCAGCTTGTCTGGTTGCTACTGCACGTGTTTGATCATTTCTCGACATCATAGCTCCGTCTTTAGTATAGTCCATGGGTGGAGAATTGGCAACTTTTGCTACATTGTGTTGTATTGTTGTTTCAAGAGGGGATGGCTTACCAAAAATCCATCTCCTCTTACCTCTCTTCTGCAAAATTTCAAGAACAAACTCATTAATGCTAGCTGCAATAATGTTCTAATATATCACTCATTCATCAACGTTTAAAGTTTAAACTGGAACATATGTGCCAAAAATGGAGAACAAATGTACCTTTTCTTCGTCTTCTTGTTCGTTTTCTTCTCTTCTTCTACTGCATCTCTTGTCAACTTCTTTTACAGGAGATCTGAAGGCCTTCTTCACTGCATTGAGCCATGAAGTTCCATTATTCTTTCCCATGTGGAAGAAGAAAGAAAGAAAGAAAAAAAAAAGATGTCTAGACTAATAATTGGTTGCTCCTTATTGTATTGCTGTGCTAACTTGTGATGTTTATATAAATGGATTGGAGAGCATACAAATTAGGAAGGAGCAGGAGTAAATGGTTCCTCTACCCTACATCATTGTGTATTGAATCGTGATGTTTTAAATGTTATACCATATACATTATAAGTTGGATTGTACGCACTAAAGCGTTGGGATGCACTACAATATGATATCTAGTATAAAAAAATCCATTATTTAAAATAGTACTAGGAGGTGCAAGAAATTGATGTTTGATGTGTTGGAATTGTTGGAGAGTAGACCAAAAAGCAATCAGGGAATGTGTTTTTTCTCGAGACTGGTGAAATTAAGGCTGTAGAAAGAACAAATGCTAGTTGTGGAGTTCTTTTTCTTTATTTCCCTTTTGTTTTCTTAGATTTTATTAGAGAAATTCCTACTGTTGGTTCATAAGTATATGATCATGGAAGATGCCTGGCAGTATCATATTTACTGATGTAATTGTGTTTTGGGGATTGCTAGCTACTGTGTATGAAGCTTTATTTATCTATCCAGAGTCCAAACCAAAAAGAAACCAGACAAACTTCTTTACTCTGCTTTTATTGGAATCATAATGTGTGAGCTTGTATTCTTTAAAATACTCCTACTGATAACATTAGTCCATGACACAGACCCTTGTTCCAGTTGCCGCAAACCAATGAGTGTTGTTAAATGAGCCGAGTTATGCTGACCTTTATTCTAATCGAATCTAGACACCGCTCGAGTTGTTATGAAATGAGTTTAAAGTAGAGCTGTAGTGACTCCCAGTTCTTGAATTTTTGTTGTAGAGCAAAAGAACATGTACTACCAACACAGTTATGTTCCTTTAGTCTCAACAAGAAATCAATTATATTGAAATTGAATAAAAAAAGAAAAAGAAATTGTAGTTGAAACTAAAACTGACATATATAGTGAATTCATGTAAACTTATTTTATTCATGGAGATTTTGTGAATGTGAGCATTGGTACATAATCGGGTATTGATCAACTTGTTCATATAGAATAATGCGCAAAACAATCATTTTTTTTAATAAGCTAATTATATTACAAAGGCTCAATTATAACTACTTCTTATCTTCTTCCTCAACCACCTTTTAACTCCTTGCCCAAACCACAGTATTTTTTCTTTTTTTATTCAATTTCAATATAATTGCTTTCTTGTTGAGACTAAGGTAACATCAACTATGTTGGTAGTACTACACAGTTGATATTCCTTTAGTCTCAACAAGAAAGCAATTATATTTCACTTTGCACCTCCTGCATACAGTTTCAACTCCTTACCACTTGACCACCTTATGGTTCCCTGGCGCAAAACAATCATTGAACATTTGACTTAGAGTAAGTTCATATATCAATCGTAAACTATCTTCATGTCCCAATAGATATGAGAACATACTTTAGACAAGGGGAAGGAAGAAACAAAACATGCAATTATAACTGACCATTGATCGAGTACATACCAGTGAGACCACTACATTATTCTATCAAAATACTTGTGTATAATACTATGAAATTTTGTATTTGAAGATTTGAACTAAATGTTGAGATGGCCGAGTTGGTCTAAGGCGCCAGATTAAGGTTCTGGTCCGAAAGGGCGTGGGTTCAAATCCCACTCTCAACATTTTTTATGTGGATTTTCTTTTCATTTTAAATTTTAAGAAAATGAATTCAAGTAGGGGAGGCCCATGTGATTTTTTAGTAACTCATCACTCTTTATAACAAAATTACGGACAATATGCGAAGCTCTATTTCTGAGTAGTCGCCTATATAATCTTCAAATAAAATAAACTCTTTCGATTTTAAAATATATGCATCCAAACACATAAACTTTTTAACAAAAACATCAGAGTGAATTTTAATATGGTATATAATGTATCCATAACCTAATTTCATTTCCAAAATATAGGAGTATCGTGGAACCCAACTCATCTAGGGAGGTATATGTTAAAAAATCGTCAACATGCCTCAGGCGGAACTCCTAAGGTACTCCACGGGACATATATGGTGGGGACGGTGTGGGCCTTATAGATCGTAAACATATCCCATACATCCAAAGAGAGATCCATTAAGGGTTTTCCCTCGCCTTTTTGGAAAAAAGGTTAAATTGAGAATTTTTGTTATACTTATAGAAATAAGTTTGAAACTTTGACTTTTCATTTGATTATGAATTTAAATCAAGAATGTAAAATTTTCAATTTTTTTATATAATGAAAATTTAGGGCTAAATTTTCATTATATAAAAAAATTAAAAATTTTACATTTGCGGTTTAAGATTAATTCAGAAAAATCAAGAAAAACAAAGTCAAACTGTTCGCGGAGAAGTAGGAGATTAGGATGTTGACAAATAACATCACTATTTGAGTTGCTACTTGTCCATCATTTTTTCCCAAACATACGAATGTGAGGTGTCAAATATTGCAAAATCGCAAGTACAAACTCAATGCAAGAACACAAATGCAAAACAAACTCAAGTAGGGGAAGCCTATGCAATTATTTAGAACCTCATCAATGTTTCGATCAAAATTCTCGACAACATAAATGAAGAGCTCCACTGAAAGATGACTTTGCGTCAAAGGTAAGCTCCAAATAAATCAAACTCCTTCGATTTTAAAATTTCTTAATAGACTGTTTGGGAAGCGATCAAAATCACATAAAACTGGTTTAAAACAACTAAAAACATATATGTCAACATTGATTTTAATCGATATCCAAACATTCTATTAAACTTTTTACCAAACAAAACCATGAGAGTAAATTTCACTCTAGAATGAGGTGTCAAAGTGCAAAATTGAAAATAGAAACAAAATGTAAGGACATGTATGCAAAAGAAACACAAGTAGGGGAAGCGTATGTAATTATTGATAACCTGATCACCCTTCCAGCAAAATTCGGTACAATATAAATAGAGAGCCCTACCATCTACGAAGCCCTAATCGGTAGCAGCAGGACAGAAATAACCGAGAGGTAGGTAAGTTAAGCAAGCACAAACTCAACTCTTCGATTTGGCATCTTATCTATCTAATCTTTTTCATGTATGTACCTGTTAATCATCTAATTTTTACGAATAATTTTTTTTCAAGCTCAAGAAACCGCTGTACGAGTCTTCATTTCTTCCAGCAGCTGATTTTGCTCTGGTATGTTTATGAATGTTGGATTGGGTTTTATCTCTTCTACGTTTTACTATGTTTCTGCTGCAATGGCACTTGAAATTGCGTTTTTTTTTCATTTGAATTTACTTATTGGTACGTGAAACCAGACGTATCATACTTGATTTATAGGAATATTTGGGTTTTTTTCCGGTCATGTGTTGTGAATTTCATGGATGGGTAAGGTTTTGTGAAATCAGAATTCAGAAGTGGACTAATTGTTTCACCTACTATGAATTTTGGATGTTGGATCTAGTAATCTGTGGAGGAAAACCAGATCACATAGAGGGGAATTTAATTTTAAAAAACACGAGCACCTTACGCGCTTACTAAATTACTGTAATAAAATTAATTAATTTTATATGCATACAATTATTTATATCATTCAGAAAATAAACTTCGGGGAGTAGGATTGTGTTTGTAAAAATAGTTTTACTTCATCTTAATATCCGTACTGCCTTGGTAAGTTATTATATAATGAACGAAGACCTCTACTTTAAATACATTTTGTTACACTGCACATAAACTTGTAAAACTCTGAATCGTGAAATTAAGGGGCAGCTGAATGATTTGTCTTCTCTACAAGAAGAATGTAGATAATCCATACTGGCTGAGTATTTTCATTGTTGCCCCTCAATTTCTTCAATGGCAAGTCTAAGCATCTTTTATGTGTTTTTTAAAGTCTCAGTTGTTAAATTGAGAGGCAAGTGACTTATTGTCCACTGGTGGTAGTGAACTAGTGATCCTGAAGTTAAGCTAGAGTAGCAGGATTCCCTGTCAAGTGTCAACGGTTTTAATGACATTTCTTGTACAGTTATAAACATGCTGGTAATCATCAGAGTGGGTGAAGCTTTCTCCTGGCAACATGAATTCCTTACTTGGCAGGGCCAGAAACCCCAAAAAAATGTTCTCATTGGAATCCAAGTTCTCGTTATTCCAAGAATCTGCGGTCAAATTTAGAACAGATAATTATAGGGATCTCGTTTTTCTTTTTTAATGTTCCATCACACGGACATTTATGCTCATACAGAAAATGGTCCTTTGAAAGTCGTGCAAATCAGTTTATCCAAGCGCTCATTTAGTTGTCTTATTTCACCTTTGCTTTTGGTTTGACAGGCTCTCCACATGGCTATGGGTTCTTGATTTATAATTTAAACCACTTTATTTGTGAATCGTCAGGCGCTTTAATGAAGGAAAAAATTGTGCACCTAGATCCTAAAAGTCAATGAAGCATTTGTTTTGATTGGAATTTGAGGTCCTATATTTTCTTAATTCTCATAGAGGTCATTAATTTCTGAAATTTTGAGACTTAACAAATTCCACCTTTTTTTTCCCTTCAAATTGTTGAGGCTTCTTACACAGGACCCTGATGCCCCACTTTTTCCGAAAAAATATATGGTTTTCTGAAACTATGTAAACAGATCTGAATGAGGTATATACATAAGTATGTGACTATGTTGCCTCATTTCATGACACAAATGCTTTCTCTATGGTAGATGTCAAGAGCTTGGACAATATGAGCTTTGCAATCATACATAGGGATCTAAAATGGGAGTGGGAGAAATCAGGGTGTGGAGTCTTTGGTTCTTTTATATAATTGGAAGTTCTTGCTCACTATCTGAAGAGCTATTCATCTGGAAAAACTTTAGAGAGGATGAAGAGACCATATTTTAATTCGATTAAATAGTAGCTTTGGAGCATATTGGAGCATATGAGCTATGGAGCTTTGGAGCACAGCTCACCTCAGGGATTGCTCTTTGGTTTGCTACATATTTTTTGTCTGACTTCTCCATTTGTTGTCAAATCATTCTGGCTGCCCAAAGCTCTATAGGAACTTGATCTGGTACTACTTCTCTGCTTTATTGGTTCCCAGTCAATGACATATTCTCTGTTTGCAGCATCTACAACTGAATTATCTCAAGAACCAAGTATGAGTGGCCGATTCTCTCGCATGATTTATGTTGGCAACCTTCCTGCTGATGTCAGAGAATCAGAAATTGAAGACCTGTTTTACAAGGTCGAATTTCCTATGCCTGTATTGGTTTTCAATAATTTAGACTAAACTATACCAATTTGACTTTCCTTCAGCCTGCAGTTCCTTTTTTAGCTTGCATGTTGACTATCAATAAATTTATGTCTTCTTGTTTATGACTACCGATGTAATGCAGTAGCAGGGTGACTAAAACTAACCATTGAAATCAGTTTTTTGTGTCACATCTTCATGCTGTGTGAATTCATGCAAAATTATGAACTTTTTAGTTTTTATATTGTAGAAAATGTTCTTGGTTAGTTTGAATCATAATGAAAGAGGGGCATGAGAGAAAGTACACAGAAAACCAGAACGTGGAGCCCCATCTCATCCCCAACTAACTTCACCGTACCTTTATTTGTTGGATTGAGTGTTAGTGATCTATATCTGCCCGCTTTCTAACTATTTCGCCCCCTGCAGTATGGCCGCATATTGGACATTGAACTGAAGATTCCACCACGCCCTCCTTGTTATTGTTTTGTGGAGGTATGTTCATATCTGTTTGCTAGGCTTCTCGATTGTGAAGTATTATGTTGATACTTCGGTCTCAGCAATCTCTCTCATCTTGCTTGTGCATTTGATTATTGATTATTGGTAATTTGATGAACAAGATATGTGACTAATTCAAAGCCTTTTTCATTTAGTATGAGAATGCCCGGGATGCAGAAGATGCTATCAGGGGAAGAGATGGCTATAACTTTGATGGTTGTCGATTGAGGGTAAGAGTAGTTGCTAACTTGCTATAACTAATGCCATTTTCTTCTCCTATCATCCTCTAATGGTTATATTCCACTTAATATAGGTTGAGCTTGCACACGGAGGTAGAGGACCATCATCATCCAGTGATCGCCGTGGTGGCTATGGCGGCGGAGGTGGAGGCGGAGGTGGCGACCGTGGTCGTGACAGTGGTGGCAGATTTGGTGTTTCCCGTCATACAGACTATCGAGGTGTGACCTGATTTCCTGAGATCTACTTGGCTGTGTTTGCACATAATATATAAATTTTTCTGTGGCTTACATCTATATTTTTTATTTTAATTTTTGCCGCAGTTATTGTCCGGGGTCTCCCTTCATCTGCTTCCTGGCAAGATTTGAAGGTTAGTACTTAGTAGGACAATAATACAAGTGTTCAGTTCACATCTCTTGATAATCGTGATACTTATTTTGTTATCTGTTTCAGGATCACATGAGGAAAGCTGGAGATGTTTGTTTTGCTGAAGTCTCCCGTGACAGTGAAGGTATTATCTGAAGTTTCTGCAGATATTGTTTATGATGTGTAATGTGTTCATATGCAGCAGTATGTTTATTTATTTATGTAGTGTTAGTATCTGTCTGTAAGTCTACCCCATTTATTGGTATAAATTTCGTATTTGGTTACTTTTGGTTTGGTTTAGTTTAGAATCTGTCTGTAATTTGACTTGTATCACTGTCAAACTAACAGTTGCAAAATATGTCTCGAGTGTAGTCAAAATGAAGAAGAGAAAAGGGAAAAAAAGTTAAACTTAACTTCCATAGAGCTGCATTGATCCTTTTCATATTATTAATGTCAATCAATATTCACATAAATCGTCTGAACATACAGGAACCTATGGCCTGGTTGATTATACGAACTATGATGACATGAAATATGCTGTAAGTTTTATTTTGTACTTATTCTGCATGATTCTTAGTGCTATGGGGTTGTGTTGTATTGCTTGCTCCAGCAGCTAACAATTTTTTATATGTACCAGATGCGCAAACTTGATGATACTGAGTTCCGAAACCCTTGGACCAGGACTTATATCCGGGTATTCTATCTTGTCCCTACATATTGCGTTTCATTTTCTTCTTTCAGTTTGCAACTTTTAATCTTGAAATGTAACTTGATAAACAAAATCCTTCAATTTGAATAAAGGAAAAGGTGTTTTTTCATATATTGGATCTGTTCTGATGCATGACTTTGGTTTCAGGTCAAGGAATACAAGGGCAGCCCATCGCGAAGCCGGAGTAGGAGTCGCAGCAGAAGCAGGAGCAGGAGCCGGAGCCCTAGGAGAAACAGAAGGTGATAAATATCCCTATGAAATTTATCTTTCTGATTCTGGTATGAATAATTTTAGCGGTATGTTAGATCGTGGGACTAAATGTGATTCTATTTTATGCAGCAAATCACGTGACCGATCTGCTTCTAGGTCACCCTCAGCTTCGCCTGCCAAACCTAGGTAAAAGGGACTGATCTGCTTCAAGCACTACTTCCACACTGCTTCATATCTAGTTCATATTTGCACACACTAGTTCATTAGCTCATAACTTCTATCATCCTCTTTTCTCAACTGTGCAGGCCCAAGTCGAGGTCCAGGTCTGCATCTCCCCGCCAGGTAATAATACATCATTCAGCTAGAGAGTATGCTCATAAGTTGTATGATGGATGATTTCAATAACACTTTCTCCTTACCCTTTCTCCCCTGTGGAAAGGCTTATTTGGCGTTAATTTTCTAAAATCATATATCTATGGTTTTACTGCAGGCTAGGTCTGGCAGCGACTGATCGATCATTGTGGAGCGAGTCACCATATCTTCCCTGTTCTGGAATGCAAGAAATTCTAAGCCTCTATCTAAAGACTAGAGATAATGCAATGTGTTGTGAACATTGGATTTGTTATGTTGGGTGCTTTGAATTTTAAACCTATCTATCTCGTGATGTTAGATGTCGTTTTGTGATGGTGGATGTTTGTGTCGGTCATGGCTTGGACTATTGGTTTTGCAAGAAATTTGGATGAACTTGTATGACTGGATCTTTTGAGCAGCTTGATTGCTTCTGGAAGAAATTCTCAAGGTCTTTTGCTGTTCATGTTTCTGGTATAGGTGGGTCTTCACTTAATTGTGTCCCCCATGGATGAACTAGTGTTTTTCTAAATCTATAAACCAGAAAATTCTGTGACTTTTTATATGTTAGCACTTGGCTGACCTACAAGGCCTAGAAGCCCTCAATTAGTCAGGTCTAATCTTGGAGTTTAACGAATAGTTTTTAGTTACTGATTCTACAAGTCAATTTGGAGTATCCTAAACAAGCCAATTTGCTCGAGTACTAAATTTAGTACTAGTGGAATCATCAACTAGAAAAACTACTAGCATCTTGATCCCATTGCAAGCTACTTGCTTCCAGACTTGGCAAGAAAGTCCGCAACTAAATTACTTTCGCGATAGATAAAGTTTAGGTTGTAGTCAGCAAGGTCTTGTGACAAGTTTAGGCTAATTAAAAGAAAGGGTGTACAGAACATTTTTTAAAGGAAACAAGGTTAAAACATGTACAATGAAAACATTTTGTATCTGATTCCTATGCTAGGTGGAAGAACATTACATCACTAGATACTAACATACAAATAAGTGAAGGCATACAAGTTTATATGTTTCGTGGGCGTACTGCTCCCACCTCTAGCATACCCTTCTACGATTCCACCTTATTTATCCGAGTGTCTGTCAATTGTTTCAATTTATGAGATCTGATGTATTTTTTCTTGGAATATTATTGGTGCGAATCTTACGGGCAAGACGTACAATATGTTTCTTAAACACATGTCCAAAAAACTGTGAAAATTGTATTTTCTTGAACTCATTTATTTTCAAACTCTTAAAATGGATCTGCATAAATGAGTTACCCAAGGGGACCAACATATGTTTTTTTAAAAAATATGCGTATAAGGTTTTAGACAATGTCAATGATGTTTTATGATTAAACATTTTATGTCATTTTTCATATGCTCGTATAATATCGATGTTTTTAGTGAAAATTTATAGTGTTTCTGACTAAATATAATGTTTATTGGGTCCATCGGAATAAAAAGATACCATATGATGCGATTATATATGGTATAATATGGACAAGAAAGTCTAGTAAAAGACCTGATTTTTCTATACAATAGAAAAGACAACATTAGACTAGTGTAATCTATATGAGCATACCAAACACTTATATTAAATAAATACGGTCTTTCCTAATATTTAAGAAAATCAGATCTTTTCAAGAATTAACCTTACACACACGCGAAAATACATAATTATTGTCTTTTAAGTCGCAAATTAGTAAATTTTGATAAACGAGCACGGATCCGCAAATGCGAATATTAAAGGGGGTAATGAAGTGTATATATATATATATATATGGTGTGTTATAAATATTGAACAAAGTAGGGGTATATTTGGAGTTTAGAAAAGTAGAGGGGCCAGATAAAATTTGAGTCTACTGACGGGTGCAGTTGCAAATGTAATTTGGGTTGATATAAATAGGGTAAACCCTAGTCCTTGCTCATTGTTTATACAGCCCAGCCGCCAGAAAATTGATCGAGCAGCTGCTTTCGAATCGAATCGAATCGAAGAATTCATCATGTCAGTCGGTGAGCTCGCCTGCACCTACGCTGCCTTGATCCTCCACGATGATGGAATCCCCGTCACTGTAACTACTTTCTCTACGTTTCAATACAAACTAGTATTTTGTTCGGTGATCTGGAATTAAATGATTGATTTATTCTTGTGTTTTAGGCTGAGAAAATCGCTACTCTGGTTAAGTCTGCGAATCTCACTATCGAGTCTTACTGGCCGAGTTTGTTCGCTAAGCTCTGCGAAAAGAGGAACATCGAAGATCTCGTTATGAATGTTGGTGCTGGTGGCGGCGGCGCCGCCGTCGCCGTTGCCGCTCCTGCCTCTGGTGGTGCCGCTGCAGCTGCTGCCCCGGCCGCTGAAGAGAAGAAGGTATACATACCATTTCTACCTCGATTAAGCTTTTCATGCGTCTATTTCTGTTTTTTTGTTTAAAGGAAAATGTCAATGTTTGGTAGGATCATTTACCGTGTCTTGTAGTATAGATGAATCAATCAGCTTGTATCAGAAGTAGCAGATCTGGCAGACGTTCTAAAATTTGGTTTATATCTTGTTAAAAACAAAACATTTCTATGCTGTGTTATTGTGTATTCATGTGAGTTTGCTTTTGAATTGCTAGATTGTATAATTGTATTTTCATTTCACTTACTAGTGTGCTTCTTTTACATCATGTGCTACATTGGTTACATGTATTACACTATTACTTTTCTGTAGATGAAGCAATTACGTTAAATATGGTTATCAAAACTAGCTAATGTGGAATTTGTGTAACTTGTGGTTTATGCGACTTTCTACCTTACTCGTGCATAATACTAGGCCGTTTATTGTGGATATTTGTTTGTATTACATATGATAGTATATGATATCCATTACTTCTACAAAGGATTGTATTTTAATACTATATATCTAGCAATTGTTGCTTCAATGATGTAAGGTACCAGTATTGCTCTTTCCCTTCTACGCATACTGTTATTGTTTAGGCCAACTAGTATAACATGCATACAAATAGTAGCGTAACACCAAGTTTATACATATATAGTTACATGGGCATTAGTTGTCTATATGTTTTATATACCAAGTGCAGGAATATCTAGCGCAACACAAAGTTTATACATATATAGTTCACATGGGCATTGCTTGTATGTATGTTTTATATACCGTACTAACAATGTGTGTGTGTTTTCAGGAGGAGGCCAAGGAAGAGAGTGATGACGACATGGGATTCAGCTTATTCGATTAGAGTGGTGATATGAAGATTGTTTTTAGTTGAGTACTAGTCATTTAGCTCCTTTTGTTTATTCAGTCCAAGTAATCTAGTTCTGAGCATCCCTAAATTTGTCCAATTCTATTCTAGAAATCTCTTTTGTCCATGTTGCCATGTTGGATCACTGGATGATTCATTTTATTCCCTGTTATCGGAAATTCGACACCAGTAATGAATGGTTCATGTAATTTCCTATGTTTGTGTTAGTATCTATAAGAGTCGAATCCATCTGTTCAGACTAAAAGTTTCTAGTGGTTTCAACATCTTTAGACTTCAGGTTTGATAGTTGAGAAATTATTACCTTATCTGTTCAGAGTAAAAGTTTTTCTTCATATTTTTTGTGAATGTTAACGTATTATTGAATCGCTTTATCTTTTATGGAAATGAATTCTCAATTTATGAACTCTTAAATTCTTCGAGAGTACTCTGAGTTTACAAGTTCAGGTTCGGGCTCCATTCCTCCCTCATCCTGTAGTATATTTTTTTCCCTCATCTCCTTCAAATGCACTTCCATTGTTGTCATAGTATGATTTTGAGATATATTATACGAGGCATGTTACCTTCTGAATTCAAGACATGGTAGGACTGCCGCATTGTTGTTGGATATCCTAGCAACTGAGGATTAGCTAATTCAGATTCACCACGAACTTTCCCTCATTTTGCACAAACAACCTCTGCCATTATCTCTGTGTACATTTCTTACAATATTTTTCTATATTTACATACAAACATTAATAAGTCCAATCATAAAACAAGTTGGAATACAATACAGTACTAGTACGAAAATACAAGCCTGATAAGGAACATTCAATTGTAATTTGTGGTTGATAACTGATCCATTCCTCCTGTTCAATGTTGCCATTTGTGAATAGGGCCTTCCCGGACACTCATTGTTACCCTCAGTCGAACTGCCTTCTCCGACTTTAATGCGTTCCTGACTCCATCAAACTCCACACCTCTATTTTCTTGATTATGTTATGAGACATTCTTAAAATTAGATGAAGCCCAATAATTTTACACCTCCAATAATGCCGCACTTGCATCCGGATCTGATTTGAATCCTTGTAAGTGACTTGGCGTGACCCTTCATGCTACGATACTTCACCCCATTCACATGGTTCCACTACCTGGCAATTGGTTCATTAATCTCTGCCTGGCTCTCATCGACATGCCATCTAGACAAAATAAAGTTATTATAATTAAAACTTGAGAATTAAGAACATTTAGCTATGCAAGCACACAAATATATTCCTTAAATATGCAGAAGTATATATACTGAATAAAAACAGACAAACATATCCTGAATTCTTTCCACAGGAGCTCGTGACGAGACTTTTGAACTTTCTCCGAAGACGTGTAGCAAGGATCAAACAAGTACTTCATGCGGTGACCTTGCTTGCTCCCTCATCCGCAAATAATCCATTCACAACAAATGAAACATTGAACCTAACCTAAGCTATCCTCTTTTGTTTGCTTATGTGCGCCTTCATTCATGCCATGTCTACCTTTTATTCTGGGATCTATCAACTCATATACATCTCAATCATTGGCATGGACCGCAATAAGATCTTAAAAAGTCTCCACCAGATGGAGGATCTTCAATAAGGTCATCATCATCTTGTTGCGATATAACTTCTTCTGCATCATTTCATAAATATTTATGGTCACAAACATTGTCTTAAGCTGCATATTAGTAAATCTTAAATTCTGATAAACAAACTCCAAACCTTTCAATAACAAAAGCTAATCAAAGCATTGGACATTGTTATTAATAATGGCGTTTTAAAAATATTTAACAATAATAGGGGTATCTTTATAGTTTTAGAAAAGTTGGGCAGCTAGATTAAAATTTGAGTTTTAGCTTGATATAAATTGGGTAAACCCTGCCGCTTCATTAGCTCGAGGAGAACACTGATCAGATCTCTGAGCAGCTGATTTCGATGTATCTATGGCAGGTAGATTATGTTTAAGCTTTTGATGTATCTATGGCAGGTAGATTATTTTATTTTATTTTTTTTTAAAGGAAATTGTGAATGTTTGATCATATTAGGATAATTTACCGTGTGTTGTAGTATAGATGAATCAGTCAGCTCAAAATCAAAAGTACAAGTTTCTATAATATGCTTTATGTGATGAATTTGTTGGTTTGAAAAGTAACCAGAAGATCAATCACTCCAGATGAATCGGAATGTCTTAACTAGCTCATCTGGAACACATTTTAAGTCATGAGTTTTTACCTGGTGAAACATTATAGTCTGTCTTGTTTTATGCATTAATGTATATGTTCATTGCATTTCTTGATAATATTGCACACAGAGTAGCAATGTTTGCGTCTTTTATGTTGTTACTTTTTACTCGTGTGTTACATACATGTATTACTTCAGTGTTTTATGCTGAGTAGATGAATCATTTATGCGGCAGCAAAACTAGCTACGCCGGGATTTGCTTAAATTATGGTTTATGCCAATTTCTACCTTACCAGTGCATAACCTGTGGATATATTAATACATACACTAGCAATTGTTGCTTCAATCATGTAAGGCATCTGTATTGCTCTTTGCACTCTTTAAGTATTTTGTTCTAGGTTAAGACAACTAGCATAATATGCATACAAATAGTAGTGCACAAAGTTTAGTTTATACACCTATTCTGTTAACATTGGCATTACTTGCCTGTATGTTTTATATACAAAGTACGGGAAAATCTAGTTGCATATCTATTTCTTGCATTACTGTTTTGATGAACTTCGCTAACAATGTGCATTTGTTTTCAGGAGGAGGCCAAGGAAGAGAGTGATGACGACATGGGATTCAGCTTATTTGATTAGAGTGGTGATTGGAAGATTGTTTTTGAGTTTGGGTACTAGTTATTTAGCTCCTTTTGTTTCTTCAGACCAAGTAATCTAGTTTTGAGCGTCCCTAAAATGACCAATGCTGTCCTACACTGTCCAAGAGTTAATTCCATCTTTGCAGAGTAAAAGCTCCTTACCGGTTTTAACATTGTTATGTTTGGCTGTGGAGAATTGATTTGCCTGCCTGGGACTTCTTCTGCACCATCCTTATGTGAATATTCACATACTATTGAACTACTATTTTATTGTATCCCTTGATAAAGTGGTTTTTATATGTTCACTGGCATGCTTGCTCCTCTTGACCAAAAGGCGCACCATGTGAACTTGGTCACGTTACGGTGGTTATTCCGTGGTATTTGGACGATGTTGGAAATGAAGTCTCTACTGACAAAACTAGCCTCAATTCGCAAAGAATACTGGAGTCTACAAGTTCAGCTGATTAGACCGTACTCTCTTTGAATTTGAACGTGGCCACTGTCAACTAGTTATATAATAGTGCAAGAGATGGACGCCATGGACGTCCTTAACTGGAATGTCGTCCGGAGTTTCCACATCAATTATGTTCTTTATTGAATGAATTATTTACATATTTACAGTTCCTCCACTCTTAATATCTCCGGAGGAAGAAGCAACATTTACATTATCTACATGTATCACGAATTTGGTATAACTGTACTCGAATGTTCGTACTCACGAGGTCTGTAAATTAGCCAGTTTTAACTGGAGTTGTGAGTTTCCTTTAGTCCTCTTACATGATCTGCCTAGGTTTTCGAACCTCTTAGCAATACCAAGTGCAATTGTCTTACTAACCAGTCCTCTATCAAGACTGCAAGCAAGTGCAATCACTCCTCCAACAATTAGTAGCTTTGGAATGTTGATAGGGCCATTCGGTTTCTCAGCAGGCAAGGCTACTAGTTCTGGTTCAGACGAGCTCTCATCCAGTTTCTTCAGCTTGATTCTTGTGTTGATCTGTGCCATCAATACGTGGTGAGAGATGGATGTTATGGATGCTCGGTGCTTCTGGTATGCGCGGAAGCCTCGTTCTATGTTTTTTACGGTTCCCCACATGGCCTGACGTACCCCAAACTTGGCAACTTCCCAGGGGATGCCCATGTCTTCGTGATGGAAGAGTAATACCTCACACGCGGATACTTGGCTGTTTCCTTTCCTCGATTCCACTGCAAACATTTAATGATCTCACAAGTCAGAACATTTCCTCTATGTTTGAGGTGATTGACAAAAACACCTTGGCAATCCAAGTCCAGGGCATGCAGACACTTGATATGCAAAATGAAAATGTAGCATTACAGAAAATATGAGTGATTCTTCAGGTGTTACCTGGTAGAATATGCCAACTTGAGTAGTAGAGATCAACGCGTTTCGGTTTGTCTTTTCGTCGAACAGAAACGCATGGAACTCCCTGCCAAAACACAAGGGAGTGAGCAAACTAGCTAGACATAAACGGAAACATTACAATTTGTGAGTTTGGATACAAAATTAACTGGGAAGACGCACATAAATGTTACCTTAGTCACAGAATAAAATGATCTTCCTGATTTCCATGTTCGGCGGCCTATAATGTACTCTCTGTCACTGCAGAAAAATGGAAACTTGACAAAAACATTCAAGTATCAATTCTTGATCAAAACAGCAAAACAGAATACATGAGGTGGCTTTGCGTATATATACCTTTCGTACCCAATGCACAACCATTGTTCCTGTTGTAGGGCATTCTTCTAACACCTCAGCCTGTGAAAGCATTTTATCCCACTTCAACCGGAATTCATCATCCAAGAAGAAGTCCCTCAATAATTCTGGAGTTGCATCCTCGTACACAGTTTTGCTACACAACTGTGGCGGACCTGTCTATAACCGCGCACACACAATTTACGTGACAGATTAAAATCAATGCACTTGCAAAATGCCAAATATGTCCTGCAGTACTAATCAAGGCAGTACCAATGTACCACACATTCTCAAGAAAGATGGACTACTGAAAGTACCTTAGGATCTCTCTGCCATGCTTGGTAACTCATATTATGTGTTGTACGTTCCATCATATGCTTCCAAGGGGGACCTCGGTCTTTCCTCTCAACTAGCTGGCACAAATGTCCTAAATCCTCATCTGTAATGCAACTGCTGGCTTCTTCTCTTGAGTCTGATGAACTATGCAAGCAACATATAATTCATTTAGAACTTCTCAGCGATCAGCTATAGATATTGAAAAGCGATCTATTACTCATCATCCATGCAACATACTCCATCATCCTGCAAACTTTCAAGTTTTGACTCTAATATTGAAGATAACTAACATGATCAGCAGAACATAACAAGGAAGGGTGAGGCAAATAGTATAAAGCAAACCTAGCAAGAGAATTATCAGCAGCAGCAGCAACAGCATCCTTAAAGTTCGAATCTTGGGTTGACGATGAACCATCAATACCTATAACAGAAGTAGAAGAAGGAGGAGGAGGTTCTGACAAATCAAATGTACACTTGGTGCCTAAGCAAAACAACCAGGTAGGTCTCCAGAGCCATCCCATGACTATACCAAAAAGAAAAGCTGCCCAAACAGGGCCTATAACCTGCATTATTTCTATAAACATCCGACCTCCGGTTGGCCGTTCAAGAATCCCCAGCAATGCTTCAATCACTACCATCTTTTACACTAACAAAAGGGTCAAAAGAAGAAACGTTAGGATGTTCTTGGTTATGTATATAGCATAACATGAACATTATTTAATTAAATAACAAGTTGTTGATGATATTATCATTGGAGCAGACTCCAATGATGATTGATAAGTATGTATGTATGTTGTTGTAAGCCAGTCTGGTTCGGGGAAAACTAGACAGATATAGGTGAAATTACAAGACATGAGCTATAAAAAGAAGAGAATATACGCAAATAGTGGCAATATACCTGGGAATTTAGACAAATGTGTGCCTCTACTTTTGGATTTTTCTGTTTTTTCTTGTTTGTGGATTAATAAATAAATCTGGTTTTGGATATGGAAGCATCACTGATTCATTTGATCTGTGTGGATGTAGTAAGCAAAAATGTGCATCATTAGTAGTACTACTATTTTGCTATTTTGGTTTACCTTGGCAACAGTTTCCATAAGTTGGAAACAAGGTACGTTTGGTTTGTGAATTGTGATTGATGAACATAATAACCATTCACTCGTGATTTCAGAAATTTCAAGTTCGTTTTTTTCCGTTCGGTTTGAACGGTTTGAAATGGTGAGTTTATAATTTGGGAATATAGTTATTACTTATTTCTAAGTTATTTAAATAAAGATCTAATAAAGAATGAATAGAAAAAATAATAAGTTTGTATAGTTGTAAACGTAAGATTATTAAACTGGGTAGAATGTAACAATATCAAAAATGGAATAGGGCAGCTCTGTGGGACGATTAAAATGGCATTGTGACAAAATGGAAACAGTTATACAAACCATTCCGTAGTAGTAAAAATATATAAATTCGCGTTCCTTCCAGTATATGCACGAACATATTCACGAAGTGTTCGACTCGAAGTTTGACCGGACGTTCAACTTAAACATAAAGTTAATTTGAAAATTGGACCGGTCTCACGATTTGGGGCAAATTTTGTGTTCCAGGCCAACTTTGTTTATCTGAAAAGGTCGGTCGGTCTGTCTCACCCTGGTCTAGTCTCCGGTAATGTTCAGCTCCGTGTCGACCGGTTCGGGGTGGCTGGACAGGATCCGAAAAGCTAAAGGATTCCCAGAACATAGCTCCACTGATCTCGATAATTTCCTCCAAAACCCTCCTGCTACTTCTCCCCAACCGGAAGCTTCCACCAGACGGCCGCCCATTTCTGAACCGAACCGGAATCAGGATGATCAGCAGCAGCTCTTCAATGTTCTCCACGAGCTCTTCAATTTCGGTGATAATGGCACAGATTCCACCAATTTCAAAAAATCCGCCCGCAAACAGGCCAACCCTAGGGCTTGTGCTTTTGTAGAGAACACAAATGTTGTTTCTGAGGTTTTAAGGAGTGGCGATGGTAATGCTGGAGTGGAAAGGGTGACTGAGGTGGAAGAAGGTGATGATGATGCACGGGATTGGGATTTGCCTGGATTTTCGAAAACCGAGGTCACCGTGATCGATACTAGTTATGAGTGTTGGAAGTTTGACAAGTTGTTGTTTAGGAAGAAGAATGTGTGGAAGGTCAGGGATAAGAGGAATGGGAATGTTGGGAGGAGCATAATGAAGAAGAAGAAGAGGAAAGGAACTGTGGAGGATGATGATGAATGTGCAAATAAGAAGCGGAAGCTTGACGTAAAGAGGGTGAGTGAGAGAAGTCTGAGTTTAATTTGTTTGCTGTTTTTGGCAACTTATGTCATTTAATTATGTAGTACTATTTGTTATCTTCTATCTGCTCAATGTTTATGCATAATGCATTGTTGTATTATCGTTTCTGATCTATTTTATTGCTGTTTGTTTATCAATTTAACCTGTGTATCTGAAGTATGTCGTATGTAGTTGTATGCATTGATTGTCTGTGGAGATGCTGACTATTTGGTGGCAATCATTGTTTATGATCTTTATGTTTACTGAATAGCAGTGTTTGTGATCTATTTGATATCTGTTTTTGATCATTCAGGCTATATGCATCTCGAGTTTGTAGTTCTATGTAGTTGATTAGCTTAATTAGCAGTGGAATGTTTAGTACCTGTTGCCAAGTATTGTTTGTGATCTTTATATCTCCACTGAATGTTTTCACATAACATAGTATATATTGCTTCGAGTAAGGGTGTGATTATGGTTTGTGTTATGCTGCTGTATATCTGTTTTTGAGAAGGGGTGTAATTTTACGTTCATTAATTTCTGTATTGGTTGAGCGTATTCACACAGTAATTGAACACGCCTATGAACTCTTCCTGTTTTTCAAAGGGCTGTAATTGATTTTCTATTAGCTCGTGTACAATTGAAAACTCAGACCTGCATGTTACTTTACGGTCTACAATTGTTTTGTTTCATGCTTATTGATTTCCTTCTCCATTCACTAATTGTTTGGCTATTATATGTTTCTCTTCTTTCTCTTCCTTTTTTCTTTTTCCCATCGATTCGAGCTCTCACACTCCCGTGCTTCGCAGCTTTTGACTCTTTCTTGCTACTTTCAAGCGGAACTGGGATTGGAATAAGTTTATTTGTATGATATTTGTAATGATATGCATGGTGTTGTTTGAAGTATGTGTATCAGTGTAAGATGATGGTTTGCATTATATTGTATAGATTGATTTGGAAAAGGGATAGATTGTTAGGTAGCTCACTGAATTCTGTATTGATGGATCGTGTTAATTACACATAGCAACTGGATACACCTTAAAATGTGCCTTTTTTGTGTGGCTCTGAAAGGCTTAATTGATTCTTTCATTAGCCCTGCCGTGCAATAAAAATTCACGACAAAAACTGACTAGCATCTGTTTCAAAGAGTCTTTAATTGTTTTGTTTTTGTTTGTCGTTGTTCTTTGAGCTTAATTAATTCTTTTATTAGCCGTCGTACAATAAAAATTTCACGGCAAACACTGACTAGCATCTGTTTCAAAGAGTCTTTAATTGTTTTGTTTAGTTTGCCGTTGTTCTTTGTTGATTCATTGCCTTCCCCGTTAGACAATTGTGCATTACAAACTTGGCTAGTATATGTTCTATTGTCCTCCTTTAAAGTAGACTACGAATTTTGAGGACCGAATTGAGGCTATTTATAAGATTTGTATGACAATATAGAGCCCATAGCTTGAAAAGTGCATAGCATCAAATTTTCTTCTTGCTTTACTGATCTTATTATTTTATACTATGACTGAGTCTAATTATACCTTCTTCTTCTTGGGCTTATATTGTTCCATTTGGTAATTATCAGAGTGATAAATCAGAAGTGTACAAGAAGGGTCCAGATAATGTTAGAAAGGTTCTCAAAAAGAAGCAACCAGACTCGTAAGAGACATACAGCTCATTTTGTTCTTCCTTTGCCTATACCATGACTTTATAACTAATCTTCTCTTTTGATGCTTCTATTACTTGTTCAGGAAAATGGAAAATGGAAGCTCATCAGTCATTCTTATCAAGAGCATTCCCACCAGTAAGAAAAATGGAACAAACATTTCCAAAAGCTGATAGACCTCAGAGGTATGCTGTCTGGGAATCTGGATTATGCGACATATAAACATTATACTGCATTATAACTAGTTAATCTAAATCAATTATATTTACAGAGCATCAATTTGAAATTTTGTATCATGATTCTTGGAAAAACAAGCACATTTCCTGATGCACATTCCCTTCTTTTATTAAAGAAAAACAATCTGCTGGTGTAATCTGTAGATTATGTTGATCTCTGGGAAATACCAACTTACAGAAGTATGGATTGGTTTATTGGACATTTGCATTTTCTGATCAGGTAATCTGTGACAGAAAGTTATAATGAATAGTTTACACCCTTCTATAACGAGTGCTCTTACATCTGTAAGGACCTTGTATAAGATTTTGATGAGCACACAGTTTGTATTCCATGCCCGAATTCTCTTTAAGTGACTTAGGGAAAAGGTATTTGTTCGTTCTACATTCCTTTTTCTTTTTATATGCTAGGGGCATAAATACTAGTCCACTCTCACACATAGCATGCAGGCCCCACACATTGTATTAGATGGTGTAATAGTTAATTTCTCGCTGTCTTACTCTGATATCTTTTAAAAGCTTTACTTTGAAGTCAAGCATAGTAGTGCATTCTAAATGTCAGTAGGTCTTCTTGTCATGTTGGTACTTCACTATCACAAGACTTGACTATCAGTCATAAATGAGTCTAGACTGAACACGTGACCACTTGACGGGCAACTGTGAGGTAATTTACACGTGCATGTCACTAATTAGTCTTGGCGAGATTGTTACGGCACTTAGATTTGCATAGTTTTTTTTTGCACATGGGATATAAATATTGAGATGTGAGTAACTTTTGAGTGTATGATTAGTATGAAGATAAGATTATGTAGAATTTATGCCTGCCACAGAGGATAGCATGGCCTTTTAATTAACTTTTGTAGCAATTAGCCATTCATGAGATAACTCTTGCATGATCACATCCCACTGATGCAGAGAAAATGGATTATGTGCTCACAAATTAATGCTCTTTATTGTACTTGAGTAAGTGTGTATTTGAGTTTAGCTTCTTCACTTTTATTTTATGGTTGACCTCATCCAAGCACTAAGCATAAACTGAAATTGCATGCCTATCTATATGGCTTGCAATTGGTGAATGATAATGTTGGTCTTATCGAACAAGCACCACCTTGAAGGCAGTCGAAGTCTCTAGTTGAAATACCAATCCTAACCCCCCCATTCCAATTGAGAACCTAGGAAAAGAGGGGACTGTTCCCCTTAAGAAACTTCCCCTGAACTGCATTATTTTGAGGTTGAAAACAGGTCGATTCTAGGTCTAGGTTAAGAAACACAGTAAGTTGCAGGTCAATTTTGGTAAAGGGAGAGAGTGGTAGTACACTACACACTAGAAACTCAGTACATTTCAGAAAGGGAAATTAAGAAACACATAAAGCAGTAGTACATCTTGTCAAGTACTACTAGTGCAGAAACTTATTAAAGATGAATAAACCATTCAAGTCGTTGATTTAATTTAATTTAATTAGTAGTACTACATACTAGTAAAATCATGCGTGAATCAGCAGGCAGATGAGTATGGGCACTAACATATAGTGTCCTCATCATAATAAATCGAAGCTTGATGAGCTCATATACATACGTCACTAATTAAGACAGATTAAAATGAACGTGATTAGTGCCGTCATTACCTGATCGATCATGAACCAACCGAATGACCGGTCCTTAATTTGTAGGTACATTGCATGGGACCATTAGTACTACTCTAGATGGCTTGCTTTTGAGGAAAAATATAAAATGTCATGCCAGTCCAATGCACAATTAGTTGAGAAAATTAGGCAAGCAGCCAAAGACGGAGTTAATCTGCTGACATGCAGTTCAAACTTGACAAGGAGAAACTAATGCGATGCAGACATACCTACTCCCTTCGTTATTTTTAAAGGTTAACTTTTTACCATTTTTGAAGTTTTTTTTAAAGTTTAACGTTTACTTTTTTTGAAATTCATTATCTCTATTTATTAATTTTTTAAACACTCTTTTTTATACTTTATCTATTCTCTCACTTACTTTTCATATACTTCATCTTACTTTTACCACTTACTTAATATTTTATTCTATTTCCTTAAAATTTACACAAAACCCAAAGGTAAACCTTGTAAAAGAACGGAAGGAGTACTAAAGAAGTAACTCTAGAATTATGTGAACAATCTTTTTCTTATAGAAAAAAAAGAGTGTAGTAATATATTACGCTCTAAGTTCTTTAGTGTATATTTGTAATGCCCAAATTTTATTGAAATTAAAGTGAGTGTCAATGTTACTTACTCATATCCGTGGTTTCAAATCTCACGGAAACGGAACGAACACTGAAACGTCTCAATTTTTTTGCCTCAACGAGATGAAACGCATCTGGAATCCGAAAATATTATACTTCCTCCGTTTCAGGAATAGCTTCATGTTTACATTTTGGGTGGAGAAAATAAGGTACTCCCCATGTCCCGTATAACTTCATACATTTATCATTTTTAGCCGTCCCACAGAACTTCATATATTACTAAAAAGGAAGCTACTCCAAACAATCTATTTACACACAAATTACACATTTGCCATTCAAAGTACACTTTTTCATACTTTATCATTATCATAACTTTTTACATAAAACTGCGCGCCAACAAACTGAGTATATATTAATTTTGAATAAAATTGTATTAGTGGATCTCTCAAATTGATTTTTAAAGTTGGAAGTTGGATAAAATAATGTTAGTGGGTTTACTTTTGAGTATATTTAATGTTAAATTTGGATAAATAATTGTAAAAAAAGGAATAAATGAGAAGTTTTGTTTGGGACACTCAAATGATAAAATAAAAAGTTATTTCCGGAACGGAATAAATAATACTTTGTACTAGATATATTTTTATTTATTTTTAAAATATTACGAAAAGTTATGAAAAATGTCATTCAATATTTTGTATTCGGGTATAAATATTCTCCGGCGTATATATTACTCTATATAAGTGGAGCCTCACCATTTGTCTCAACTCTTAACTCTCTCGCGGTCTGATCTGATTGCGCGTATTGACTAGTACGGCATAGCGAATTAATATAATATGATAATATAACTACAAAAATATTGATCTCCATTCTCGTCCCTTCCTGATCTCTTACGTGTTGTTCTAATACCTTTTAGCAGAGTGGTACTCCGAGTAGTATTAAACACACAATTAATAATATATAAAAAATGGACCATAAGAGTCAATGGCCAGCGGGACAATATATACTACTTGCTCCATCCGGTCCCATATTTTCCATTTTGACTTTAATTCTCGATCAACCGTTTTTAACTTTAACTACGAATCAATTTTAAACGAAAAATGTAAAATGTTCAACTAAATTATATTTTGAAACTTTAGGGAGTAAAGTTTCTTAATATAATTTTTTTTTTTTAATTTGCGGTTTAAAATTAATTCGTAGTCAAAGTTGTAGACGGTTGACTGTAAAAAGTCAAAATGGAAAACATGGGACGGGACGGAGTACTCTACCATGGATCATGAGTTCTATAAATATGCGTGTTAAGTTTATGTTTGAAACACTTGACCCTACCACTTAAATATCACCACACCTTAATTAGCATATAGCTAATGTTTAACCCTAGCTAGAGGATTAATATATAGTGTGAGCTAGGTAGTTTGATATGTATAATGGCTGCAGCACAATTACTTTCAACAGGGTTTCGATATTCAAGCATTCCGCAGCGCTATGTTAGGCCGGAGCCCGATAGACCAAAGCTCGATGATGCTGAAGAGTTCTACCACAATGCTCCTGTCATTGACCTCAGCTTATTGGGAGATAGAAAATCCATCGTCCAACAGATTGCACAAGCTTGTCATCACTGTGGTTTTTTTCAGGTTATTAATTATATATATTTTCTTTAATTTTCGATCGATCGATCTTGCATGAAAAGTACATGATGGAATTAATTAAAACTCTCTATAGTGTATCATGCTGCAGCTGCATGCATATACTTGTAATGAACAAAAAATATATATGGTTTATTTACTTATGTTAATATGATGACGTTGGAATTTGAATGATATAATTATATATAAATTTGTGGGTATATACGTACGTACGTAATTAGGTGATAAACCATGGCGTTCCAAGTGAGACTCTGGAGAAAATGTTGAAAGTGGGAAAAGAGTTTTTCGATTTGCCAGTAGAAGAAAAGATGAAACTCTACTCAAATGATCCTTCAAAGACTATAAGGCTGACGACCAGTTCAAACCCAGAAAAGGAGAAATTCCACAATTGGAGAGATTATCTTAGGCTCCATTGTTACCCTCTCCATCAATATGTCCTACAGTGGCCCTCCAACCCTTCTTCTTTCAGGTATGATATAATCGATTACTATATGTTGGTAGTAGTAGTAGTAGTATTGTGACATGCTTAAGGCTATGTTCTTTTCAACTGAAATTTATCGAATCGAATCGATTTCAGAAATATAACTAAGCAGAATCGAATCGAATCGAATGAGTTTTTAAGAAGATAATGTACTAATTCTTACAAAAAGTGACGTGCATTTCTTGTTTATGGAAGCTTTAATTTATATATAGAAATTAAGAATGGGGAATGATCGATCGAGTGGAGTACACATTAATTATACTGCATATGCACTTCCAATTTACCACAATTTTATACATTTGTTTGCAATTATATATATGTATGTCAGCTACCTCCACTCCCATCATTTTCTTCTCGTCTCTTCGCATATAAAAAACGAAACGTACACCAAGTCTACGCGTATACACATGCACTTACTATTATTAAGCTAATAATGATGTCACTACTTGTGATGTCATCCATTTCGTAGCTTTGTTTCAGATTTATACATAGTAGGATACTAGGATATGTATACATTAATTATACGTGTGTGTAATTAAGAAAGAAAATAATGTTTCAATCAGTGGCGGAGCCAGAAATTCATGTCAGGTAAGGCACAATGAAAACAATTTTTTTTAACTATATATATGAAAATAATTTTTTTTAACTATATACATGTAAAATTTTGAAAGATTTAAATCACAAAAATTCTCACACACACATATAAATTAATCGTTGCCTATTTTCGTAAGCAGGATATTTATATACTCCCTGTTCTGTCTAAAACAAGAAGGTTAGTACAATTTTTTTTTCAAAAAATGATGAAAAACACTCTTGACCTAACAAAATCAAATTATTTTTGTTATTATGGTAAGTAGCAGTTTATATATTTTTTGAATATTTCTTATTTTAAATCATTCTTTCAAAAAGATAGTAGTAAATTTTCATTTTCGAGCAACACGTAGATCGGTCATCGGTAGATATATTACAATATATTTTTGTAACTAGGGAAATTAATTTTGTTGAAGGAGAAATCATCTTAAAAAGAAAAAAAAAAACAATGCCTAATAAGTAAACAAGTAGAATAGTAAAAGAAATAATACCATACATGTCCAATCCAAAAATAAATAAAAAGGGTGTAAAGAAAGAAAAGATGGAAAAGTTGTATAAGATGGTAGATTGAAGATGAAAAATAAATGGTGGAAAAAAATTAAAACTAGTAATGGAGATCTAATACTAGTAGGCCTTTGCTATCAAAATTTCATGCCTCACCTTCCCATATGCCCAGTGGTTTCAATATTTTTTTAAATAAATAAATTTATTTATCAACTTCATTTACGTGAAGTATATGTGAAATATATAAAAAAAAAAAATTACATACAAATAATGTGGAGTAACATAATTGAATAATGTGGTTTTCTTATTTTACATAATGGGTTAAAAATTCAAAGCCAATTGAATGAGTAAAAATTCAATTGATTTGGTTAGTTTGATATCATAGGTCATGCATGTTCTACTGTGATTATACATAACATTCCACATATAATTCTTACATGGATTAAAAAAAAAATTAAGCATCCGTAAATTTACATGACTAAGTCGCTCCTGGCTAATTTAAGTGATAATATTAAATTGTGCTCATTATTCAAGTTACGTGTCAATTCGCCCAAGTTTATGTACTTATTATTGATATAAGTAAATGTGTTAGAAAGTAATTTGTCGTGTGAGTTGATATTTTGTGTTGACTTTTAACTTTTGAGTGGCATTGATTATAACTTTTGTAAAAAGTTAAATATATTTAATAGTATTATAATTGAAGTAATAATTGTTTAAAATAAAAACTGAAATATTTAAAAGTGACGTAAAAATAATACTCCCTCAATTTCAGAGAAAGTGTTACATTTTGATTATCGTTAATCGTTTTTGAGTATTAATTACTCATAAACGATAATAGTAAATAATTTTATAAAATCATATAATAAAATTTTAATTACTAAATTTTCATTATATAATTTTAATAATTTATTTATTAATATCGTTTAAGAGTAAATTGTGGCCAAACGCGAAGACAGTTGACCGCAAAATAGTAAAATGTAACACTTTCTAGATTGTTTGTTGATAACGATGGCCAAATTGTGTACATGGATCTCAGTCAGCACATTCTAGATTTATTCCGCACGGGCCGGCCGGTTGACGACAATTTGGACACGTCTGTTTTTTTTCTTCATTTTCCTAATAATTTATTTAACTATGCTGGTGGCAATTTATCCAATCAATTAAATTTTATTAATTTTCAATTATTATTGATTGTTTGTTGAAGGAAAGTAGTGAGCAATTACTGCACTGAAGTTCGGAAGCTTGGACATGTACTTCAAGAAGCCATATCTGAAAGTTTGGGCCTGGACAAAGACTACATAAACAAGTGTTTGGGCGAGCAAGGCCAACATATGGCCATCAATTACTACCCAGCATGTCCTCAGCCCGAACTCACTTATGGGCTTCCAGCCCATACTGATCCAAATACACTCACCATTCTCCTTCAAGACATGCAAGTCTCAGGCCTACAACTCTTGAAGGATGGCAAATGGTTGACTGTCAAACCCTACCCAAATGCTTTTGTTGTTAACATTGGTGACCAATTGCAAGTAAGACATATGCTTCCCTCTGTTGTAACATATCAAACAAAGTGTTCCTCAACTCCGCAAGTGATACTTCCTCCGTCCCGCAGAACTTCATACATTTGCCATTTTTAGCCGTTCCACAGAACTTTGTACATTACCAATAAAGAAAGCTACTCTACACCCAATAAATAATAAACAATCTCAACTTTACACTCAAATTACACATTTTGCCACTAAAAGTACACTTTTTTCCACCTTTTCTATATTATATAATTACTTTAACTTTTCGCATAAAACTGCGCGCTAACCCTAATGTATGAAGTTCTCCGGGACGGAGGGAGTATAAATTACAAGCACAAGCGTAAAATTTAGAGAAACCACGTACTAAAATATGTCTGAATTAGAAGGAACGGGCCGTTCACAACTTTCACATGCTTATTTTAGAAAAATTAACAAGCTTGATCGTGTTAAGACAATCTCTTTTAACTTTTAACGTGTGAAATCCAACTGTGTGTATGATTTTGGTTGCAATCCTTATTGTTTTGTTCCTCATATAGAAATCCATATGATTGTTAATTGGGTGTATGCATTGCAGGCGCTAAGCAACGGTAGGTACAAGAGTACTTGGCATCGAGCTATTGTGAATTATGAGAAACCAAGAATGTCAGTGGCTACGTTCTTGTGTCCGTCCAACACAGCAGTAATCAAAGCTCCAAAGGAACTTGTAGCCGAAGATGATGAATCACGAGCCATTTACAGAGATTACACGTATGAAGAGTACTATGCCAAGTTCTGGAGCAGAAATCTCGATGATGGTCACTGTCTGGATCTATTCAAGAATTCAACTCGGATCTAGCGCCCGAAAAAAAAAATCTTGCATGCATGCCAGAGAAAAATGCTTTAAACCCTTAAGATTCATAAAAGTCTTCGAAGGGAAGGACAATATCAATAAACTTATGCTTTTAAGTTTAAGCATAATGTTTTAAACAATATCAATAATGTGTTACGTGTGAAGGTTTTATGTTATTTTTTGTGTGTACGTTTACCACCGATGTTGTTAACAAAAACTTCAATGTTTTCGGCTATAAATTCCCCGGTCCATTTCATAATTTCTACAAGAACGATCCCTTGTGATATATACCCATTCAAATTTGGTTTTTTCTATTTCTCTTGGGCTGATTTGAGTATTTATTGGACATGTGTTCCCCACTGTCAAGTTAGACAAACTGCATATTTTTTTTGGAGAGTAACCATCCGGTACCCAGTTAGACACTTTTATTAAAAAAGACCATGCACTTGTACTACATATCTTCTATTTATATATATATAAGGACTACAATATATATTCTACTTATAAATACAATCGGGTTTTTTTTAGACTAAATCACTTACATGGTCGTTTTCGAAATCAAGGAGCCAAAGTGGGTCTTCGGGTATTTGAGATTGGGCTCATTGAATTGTACTAGTGGGTCAGTTCGGTTCTGAAGCCCATAAGTGAGAATAAGCCGAAGCCCAAATGAGATGCATAAACCTTAAACCTCTGTGAATCGCAGCTGTTCTGCCTCATACACCTGCAACACCACTGGTAGGTCGTCAGCTACTCTCGATTGGATTGTTTGAACATTTTTGTTTTGTTTGCTGTAATTGATTGAGCTCCAATTTATTTATCTGCAGCTCGAATTGAATTTATCATATTCATGGGGAAGAAACGAAAGCACAGTGCAACTGAGACCGTTCCTGAGGTACACAAGGAAGAAACTGCTCCTGAAAGGCCTCAAAGAACTCTTCTTGGCTTTAAGAACAAGGACGAGCAGGAGAAGGAGGAGGATCAACAACTAGTAGTTAAAGGAGGTTCGCTTTTTTTCAGAAACAAGGAAAAGGTTTTAGTCACTTGCTCTCGCCGCATTAATTTCAGGTAAATTACCAATTTCTTATTTGCTTTTATCTAGAATCAGGCTTGCTTTTCAGTTAATTAGGTAGGGGTGTGTGTGTGTGTGTGTGTTTGCTCAAAAATAGAGATTAGAACCACCTAAATAGCTTCAAAATCAGGTTGGTTTTAGCTCGAAATTATCAGCATTCGTTTTTAATTATTTTACTTGAAATACATAAGCTACAATCAGTTCACAATAAGCTTTTAAAAACCGGTACTAATATCTAGTCAGTGTGATTCCATTTTGAATTTTGTCATTCATCAACTGTTTTAAGTGAATATTTGTTGACCTGGAATGCTGCTCAGGTATCGGCATTTGATGTTGAATTTGATTGACCTGCTGCCTCACTGTAAGAAAGATAACAAGGTTGAATCCAAGGAAAGTAAAGGCACTGCTTTGAACGAGCTTGTTGAGCTTAAGAATTGCTCCTCTTGTCTGTTTTTCGAGGTGCAGTTGGCTTTCTTTTTTATATATAACCGATATTCTGTGCTTTCATTATAACTGTATGATATGGTATGAGAGATTCAGGACAACGTTTTGAATTGAGATCTGATTCGAGTGAATTGCAATTCTTGGACCTTATCATGTGTTTGCCCTATCTATTACAGTGCAGGAAGGGTAAGGACCTCTATTTGTGGATGGCCAAGTGCCCAAATGGTCCATCAGTCAAGTTTTTGGTGAATGTTGGTATGTCATTTTGGTTAATCTTGTGCTCGTAGCTTTTCTGGTTGACAGATTATTACTCTACCTCCGTACTACTACAATCTCAGTATTCTGATCAAGTAATTGTTTGATCTGTTGAAGTGCACACGATGGAGGAATTGAGACTTACTGGAAATCACCTGAAAGGTTCACGGCCTATCTTGTCCTTTTCGTCCAAATTTGATGAAAGACCTCACTGGACACTATTGAAGGAGATGATTACACAGGTATATTTGTTTGACCATTTGCATCCAGTATAGTCGGAGTAAATTGTCTGCACTATGAGAACTAGAAAGTGGACACACGCACCTGTACAATATACAGATATCCTTACGTTGAGGTTTGGCAGAGTATGTATGCGCTGAGATTCTCTATAAAATGCTGGAATGACTAGTCAAGATTAAAAAAAAAGTGTCTGCAGAAGGATCTAGAGATGTTGTACTTGTAACTGTTCAAATGTTTTCTCTATCCGAGTACTTATATTGTAGACTGGTAATAAGCCAAGGTTGTAGTAATCTAGAAATGTCTGCTACCGGTTTTTCTTGTGAAATATTAAATGTGCCATATTACTTGCCCTCTCATGCTCAGTTCTAGTGATCTATTTAGTCATTATATTGGTGCTTTATTCTGGTGACTCTGATTTTGTATCTGGCATCTTTCAGATATTTGGCACCCCAAAAGACCATAGGAAATCTAAACCGTACCATGATCATGTATTTGTTTTCTCAATTGCTGACGACCACATATGGTTCCGAAATTACCAGGTTGGTAGTTATGTTTTTGCATGTGTTTGTTCTTTAAATATCTTATTAGACATTTAAATTGCTTATTAGCCATGCCGGCTGACAAGTCATTAAATTGTCTTAACTATTGCTTCCACTTCGCCTTTGATCTGAGCAAGTCCTGAGGAGCACTAAACAAAGATGATGAGTCATCTTAGGATTCTCATTCAACTTTAAGTATATTTTCTGTGATTCCATTCTTCGTGCCAACACAGCTTTAACACATTCGGTGTGAAAAGTGAAGTATATATAAGCTGTTTCAATGCGCTTTAACCTAATTAAGTAACCATCTCCTTTGTATGAGCAATTAAGAATCTGTTCACTGGAGTTCCCTGTGACAGCTAACATGCATGGGCAAATAATGAAGTGATGCCTTGAATTTTAAATGGATTGTGCTTCTCAAACACAGATATGTGTTTGTTTCGACTCCGTTCTTATTAGTAAGAAGCATTTCACAATCCTCGCACAGTTTTTATATGACGAAAAAATAACAATAAGATGCCTTTAGTTTTACATAGATTACATACACCCATCAACAAAAGTTATTTGCTGGCTGTTGCTTTCTGTAGTTTTGTGACAGAGACGCTCCTCTTGATATTGCCTTATTCCATGTCTACCATCTGCATTCTCCTGTGGTATTAGTGTTTAAATAGGGAAGACTTGGTTTGAAGTTGATAATTTTCATTCTTGTGCAGATCACTTGCCCTAATAGTGGAACACAAAAGCTGGACCGTGGGGACTTGGAAAAGATGACTTTGGTTGAGGTTAGCCATCGAATACCACATTTTCCTGCGTGGGAATGCATTCAAGTATTAACGTTGTTGTTATGGATAGGTTGGTCCAAGATTCTGTCTGAATCCCATCAAGATATTTGGAGGCAGCTTCGGTGGTCCTACATTATATGAGAATCCATTTTATGTTTCACCTAACCAGGTTAGTACTTAATTCTTGTCCACAAGTGAACAACAAGCATGAATATTTGCATACCACTTGTTTGTGGTTAATATGTGCTCAACAGTGTTTTATGACAACAAACTCTTCTCTTTCCTTGTTTAGTAAATCAAATTAATTTCTTGAGGTCGACCTTGGGTAATAGAGAACACATCTCCCTTGCTCCTTCACACGAGCTAGTATTTATCGGTTGATGTCCAATGTTTCTTAACCATCGCATGCTGCCATGCCATACTTCTAGCTTTTCTGCTCTACCAAATTATATATATGCCAGGTGTCTGCTGCAATCTTTAACTTTTGATGCTTGTGCTACCAGATTCGCTCGTTAGAAAAGAGGCAGAAAGCTGGAAAATACGCCAATAAAGTTAAGGCCAAGACAAGAAGGAAGATGCATGAGCTGGAAAATCCTCTTGAGGTGGATGAGTTTGCGGACATGTGGAAAGAGTGACGATTTCAAGCCAAAAAACAATCTGCAACATTTCAAATTGTGGATGTGTAGCAAAAACGTTAGTCTATTGACGGATTTTTGAAAGAAGATAATACTGTATTGTATTAGGGGTAAACCAACCATGTGTTGTGAAAGAGATGCCTGTTGTGACTTTTTGAGTTATTTTTCAGTTTAATTTTTTATGTTTATCACTGATGTTTGAGTCGAATGCAACTCGCCAATTTTAGCTTGGTCTTAACTTATTGGTGTGTGGACATATATGTTAGTCCAGTTAAAATGGTATCTTCTTTAGATGATTGAAGTAGCTGATAATCAATGGTGGAATTTGTAGCGTTGTAATTCAGTCATCAGTGTATATTGACTTTTCCTTTCTTCAAAATGTGGAAAATCCAAAGGACGTGTAAAATAAACTTACCCCTCAAATTCTAGCTAGTTTTCTGCTCTATGTATGCACGTACATAACTGGCGGTCTGTAGTATTAATGAATCTTGGAGCTTTACAATGGCAGAGGAAAGTGTGCAAGTTATTGAAATACGCGATTCTTCTTCCCCTGAAGAAAATGTCAGTATACGATCTCTACATGATAGGGAGCAAATGAAGACATTGGAGCAGGAAGAGGACTGTTTCATTCTTGAATTCGATCCAAGCGAACAGTTACAGTTGTCGAGGGTTTCTTTTTCCGGTGAATTGGATGATGGTGAAGCTGAATTGGTCGTAGTTGCTGAGAAAGGACAGGTGATTGAATGACCACTACCTGATTTTCTTCTGCTAAGCCTAATACGAACTAGTCTTCGATACTTGTGATGATTTGTGTGTGTATGTATGTATAGGTTGTAGCATGTAGAGATTATCCCCACCCGAGGCACACTTGCATTGCATTTCCATTCGAGAAGACGCCTCACAGAAGCCATTGTGAACAGGTAGAACTGTTGATCATGGTTCCGTGTCATGTTAATGTAGCTGTTGCTCCATCTGAATGTGTTGTGGATGTCTTGTGATATGCAGTGCTTCTGTTATGTTTGTGATACGGCTGCTCCTTGTTCAAGCTGGCTTGGAACCGATTCTCACTGTGATGCATTTGACAACGAAATGTGGAGATTGGAAAAGAAAGCTATGAAAGCCAGAGAGATACATATTGATTGAACATCTTCTCTTGCAATACACTAATGAGATTTTACTGACTTTTTATTACTTATTGAAGCAGAACGCTGTGACTTGCGAATTTTTCAACTTCATTTTTTGCTTGACAACTCCTTACCGACTCTATCTCTGCGTAAGCTTGAGTACAAAACTGGATATATCGCTTGTAGTGGAAAAACACAATACATTTGGTAGAGAAGCTAATTTCTTCGGGGATAAATTTGCAAAATTAGTTAGTTCGGATATGCTTGGGGACCAATTCGTGTTCCATTACCCAAAAAAAAAAAAAAAAAAAAAGCTAATTAATCAATCAAATCCAAAAAATGAGCTATACAAAGCTCCCTTTAATCAGTCAGTACTCAGTAGTATGGCATGGCATCTTAGAAGTCTGAAAATTCATTCATGGAAGGCGAAGCTACTAAAATGCGCATTCGCAGAGACCATCTATGCAATATGGATAGAGAGGAATGCTAGATGCTTCCACCAACGACCTGCGAACCTACACCTTGAAGACAAAATCATTGATATTCTGATCAATAGAACCTGGGTTGACCCAAAGCTGCGAGCGCACTGCGCAAAGTTGATGCTAGGATAACATAGTATATCTTTTATGTTTTCGACTCCTTTCGTCCTTTAGATACTTATGGTTATTTCGAATTGCCTGGATCTTTAGATCGGCGTGTACTTATTGGTTTGAAGAGAAATAAAGTTTAATTTCAATTCCAAAAAAAACTCATTCATTAACATGGTAAACTGTTGGGCTGAAATAATAATGAATGGGCTAAGGAAGCCGGCCCATTAGGATGAACCCTACAGAGAAAGGAAAGCCCATTAATGTTATCTCTTCCTCCATAACAATAATAAACAGAGCTCATTCACTCACTCACTCACTCACACACTCTCTCTCTGTTCTATCTTTCCATCTTCTTGACACTCTGAAATCTCAGTTACGCCATGACAATTCCCGTTGTCGATGAAAATGAAGCTCAGAAGAAGCTCCAGGTAATCAAAATCAGTCCTTTTTCTTTTAATATTATCCGTAAGCAATTAATTCTCGTTTTCGTTTCTGTTTACTACCGATCGAATTTCGTTTGAGGTGTTGTTTTATTTATCTGTTTATTTGATTTGATTTGATTTGATTTGATTTGATGATGATGATAAGGATGAGGAGCCAGTGGTGGAAGACGTGAAGGAGGATGAGGAGCATGAGGATGATGAAGATTCCGATGATGAAGACGACGATGCTTCTCCAGGTTTCTTCTTCTATTTTTCTTTTTTCACATTCGCCGCATTTCTTTTATACTTTTTCTATATTCTCAATTCTGATACCTAGAAATTAGAATTGAATCTCATAGATGGAATATTTCCAATCATTTCATTGAGATTATGAGGAATCTGCATTTACAGATTTTTTTCCTTTCATTTCTCATGATAATAATGATTAATTCCAGTGTTAAATGCTTTTTCGTTCTAGTTTAATCCAAGTTGCTTTCATTATGTTGGGATTTTGTACCTTTACAGTCTTGTCAATATGTTATCCATAGATTAAAATCTCGGCTTTAATATATGTTTAAGGATTCTTTAAACACCAAGACGTTTAACTAGTGTTTCGGAAATAAAAATGCAGAATTTATATAAAATAAAAAATTAAAAAAAGTTCTACTGTCTTATAAGAATTTGCATGTTTAGTTATCTTGGTGAACTGAGAAGCCAAGAATTTTCTATCAATTGGCAGGATTTTATACCTTGATGCTATCATTATGTAGGGATTTTGTAGTATAAAGCCCTGTTTCTGTCTTGGGAATATCCTTTTGTCTTTGACGTCGTGGAAAATGAATGTTATCTTGCTCGAAATCAAACAGGTGCAAATGAGGGCTCAAAGCAGAGTCGAAGTGAGAAGAAGAGTCGTAAGGCCATGCTCAAACTTGGAATGAAACCTGTTACTGGTGTCAGTCGAGTCACCATTAAGCGAACCAAAAATGTACTCCTTTTTCCTTGTTCCTTTGCGTTTATTTTTATACCTACACTGTTTCATTTATCCGTTGTTTTTTCCAGGTTCTGTTTTTCATCACAAAACCGGATGTCTTCAAGAGCCCCAACTCCGAGACCTATATCATCTTTGGTGAGGCTAAGATAGAAGATTTGAGCTCTCAGCTCCAAACACAGGCTGCTCAGCAGTTCAGGATGCCCGACATAAATTCTGTAATGGCAAAATCAGAAACAGCTGCCACAGCTACTGCTATCCAGGACGAGGAAGAGGAAGAGGTTGATGAAACTGGTGTTGAGGCTCGTGACATTGATTTGGTCATGACCCAAGCCGGTGTGCCCAGAACCAAGGCTGTCAAGGCTCTCAAGACTCATAATGGAGACATTGTCAGTGCCATCATGGAGTTGACTACCTGAGTGTGTAATCCTGAGCGGCCTAATCGGAGGTTACACTTTGATGACTTTCCATATTAAACGTGCGGTTTTTGTCCCTTTGTCTAAATTAAATGCACATTTTTCCGAGTATTTGAAATTGTGCTCTTGGTTGCTGTTACACTCAAATTTTGAAAGAAAGGGCTGCATTTATGCTTATTCTGAGGAATGATCTTTTTAAGCTTCGATACTTGCTACATACTTCTTGATATCATGCCATGACATCATTTATGAAGTCTTTGAAGCTATGCATGAGTAAATGGTTCTATATGAAAAAGGACCACATATATAGACCACCATTTAAATCCTGTGATAATATGAAACAAAAGCAAGAACCTAGAAAAAGTTACAGGAATAAAGTATATGGAAATACATGAGAAAAAGAAGCAAATATTATTGCAATGCATTAAATCTTTAATTTGGTACACATATTAGATTGCAAGAACATCTTTACTGACATGGAATGTACCTGCATTATATCTTAAAACTTGCTAGCAAACTGTTGGAATTTAAAGAATAATACAACTGCCCCTTATAGTAAGTAAATATTATTGTAAGCAGTTATTATTTTACGGGTTAATAATGCCACAGTCAAGCCGAATCTCTCCTGCTGTGCCCGTAAGAACCTCAATCTGATTCATCTTGATCATTGCATCAGCAAAATCTTGTAGCCACTTCTTGTTACTGTTTGCATACTCTTGCACTTCTGAAAGCGATTCTTCGGTGGTGGTCAGTGCCTGGTCGGAGGTGAATAGCCCCCGTTTGTGTTGAACATCAGTGTAGTAGCTATTATCAAACAGAAATGGTGTCAAGTTCATAGAGACGACACTATTTGGATCAACATTCCCTTGAGGACCCCTTCTCGGGCATTGCAGCTTCAATAAGGTTGCGTACGTGCGATCTAGTGCCGGATCTTGTCGCTGCGTCGATTTGAAATTGTATAACCTGTCACTGAATGATGTGCAGTGGGCTCGCCCAATTGTGTGTGCTCCTGAACGGATAAAATGGAAAATTTACAAAAATGGCAGATTCAGTACGATCGAGTGCCTGTTTTAGACTTTTTTGAATACGAAACAAATACTTACCTGAGAGTGCAATCATATCGTCTTGTGACAGGTTCTTCCTCGCAAATCCCTGAGTAATCTCAGTAAGGTTGTTGAATGGAGCAGGAATGGTTAATGTTTCTGCGGCTCGTGAGATTCGACCATCTCGTCTTCCTGCAGAGACATTCCAGCTGAGACCTCCCGTCTGCAATTGCCAAAATCATTAGTTTAATCAACTTTGGTTGATAATACAGGATTGATGAAGAAAGAGTAAACTACTTACTATGACAACAGAATCTCGAGCTGCATATGCTAAAATATCAGCACAAGACACTATTCCTTTGCATTTAGGATCTTGTTCAAGTCTGGCTTTGGCTGAGTCGATCACTTCACGTCCTCGGAGACTACCAGCATTTGGTGGGCCATCCTCTTCCGCAGAATTTCCAGGTGTCGATTTTATGAGGATGGACGCATCACATCCCTGAAAATGTATAGCCATCGTTAGATAAAGAAAGAGTTTGTCATTACCAACATTACATGCCTTTCTGCAATGGCTTTTCTGAAAAAGATTATTACATTTTGTAGTAGAATCTTAAAATTACTGTTTCCAAGAAGTTTACCCTAACAAAGCAGTCGTGGAAGTTCATTCGAATAATGCCAGCAGCGATCCCTGCATTCTTAAGAAATGCTCTCTTGACTTCTTGTTTTATGATCGTCTGAATGTTAGGACATGTATTTTTGTAGAAATCTACTGAAAGCTGAGCTTCAGTTAGAGAACTACCAAGAGACAATGCCAAGACTAACAAAATGAGCAACATTTTCTTGGTTTTTTGTCCCTTTAGGTTTGAGAGGCAAAAGAGTATTAGTTGAAGATGTCCATGTTGAAGAAGAGAACTTCAGTTTATATAGCAGTTGGTTTGAGCTGCACTAGACAACTTGCAACTGTTTTGAGGGATTTCAGCTGGAAAACTATGCAAGCGGTTACAATATGATTGGAAAATATGGACAAGTTCGAGTTATTCAAAAGAAATAATGGAGTTCTTGATTGAGATATTGAATAATATGTTATCTTATGTGCTATTAGTGTTCTTCGTATTATATACTACTACTATTAATCACTAGCCCAGAAGAATTTTCCGCAGCTTTTCGGTAGAGACGTAATGCCAGTTAAGATTAACCAATAGTATACTACTCCCACAGCCTACTCATGCTTGACCAGATTTTCGACTCAAGTTGAGTTCCATTTCGAACTCGTCCAATTAAGGAGCCGAGCTTTGTTTGGAGTACTAATGAATTTATTCTACTTTCAATATCCCTTTGTACTGTTCTTATACTTCATGCTTCTTTTGTTTTCGAAATATTTCAGTTTTTTTGGGATCGAGTTTGAGCTTGATTTATTCGTTACAAGATGGCCATGAACTTGAGTTCGTAAAAACGATTTGGCAGGAGAGTAATTGCGATAACAATGAAGCCCTGAATCTCGAACATTTGAGTTATATTACAAGTTCAAAATGTCATCATGCCGAGCATCACAGGCAAATCACTCCCCTTGTTCCTCTCTATAAACATTTTTTACAAAGGATACCCAAAAGCCCACATATATATGCAATAATATCACCACCAAACCGAGCTGTACCAACACTGCCATATCCAGTGTTCAAAAGTTCAGAATCATACAAGACAATGATCCATTTGCAGCACACATAAACCCGCATCTACGAGTTCTTCCATGCAAAATCATCTTTCATTACATGTTCCCAGTCTGAAGAGGAGGAACTACCCTGCCATAATGAGTACTGTTGATTCATCATCCTGCTGCTGTCATAAAATGAATGGTTCATCGGATCATTTGCCACAGAGGAATTTAACTTTTCCTCAGACGCGTAGTGATCTTTGATGCACGTGCCGATGTGATTCTGATCAGCAAATCCAGCAGAACTGATCTTAGGTGTTTTTTCCTCTTCCAGGATAAATGATTTTGAGCTTTCCAACCGGGACTTGAGGATATTGAATCTGTCCATTACAGAACCTGCAGAATCAGCATCCACAATATCAGGATGTTTTTCTTCATCATTTGTTGGTTTCACGTTGTCCTCTCGAGATTTCAAGATACTGAATCTGGTCACAACAGAAGTTTCAGTTGCATCAGTGTGCATAGTTATGCTAGGCAGAGAAGAGTTCTCTAACACTGATTTTGCTGTTGAGCCATCATATTCCCTGTGAATTAACGTGGCATCTGTATTTATTGTGGGCGAAATGTCCACTTTCGGCAACATTTCAACAGCATTTTCTTTTCCTGAGAACATAGAGAGGTGTTAATTCAATATTCACAGAGACATAACATAATTTAATTATTCAGTGATGCAGATCGTACCTATGGGTGCCTTGGGTTTCAATTTCTCCATCTCAAGTTTCATGCGGTCAAAGCGAGCTCTATAACTGATCGAACACAATTTAGCTTCTGCCTCGAGCCACAAGCTCTTAAACAGATGTGCTTGGGAGAGCATTTCTTCATCGAAGTTGAAATTCTCGTCAAGGACTTTCTTTATACCCTGCAAGCCAAAGTTCATAGCAAATAAATGTTATTGTAAAATTTGAAATGCATCTGGTCTGTAGATATACCCTTTCACGGGGAGCAAATTTTCAATTAAAAGAAGCATTCCGAACTTTTTTTGAACTGTTAATTCTAACGTTTTTAAAACATTAAAAAGACAACAAATGGAACTGCAGATGTGACAATAATATCTTCTATTTTCCTTTCTTGTTTAGTTATAAATTGAAACAATATACCAAACTTTTTTAGACAAATGTGAGAACCTAAAGGTATGCTCTTCTTAATTTGCATGCAGTATATGAAAATGATTTTCCAGATTTAGGAAGAAAGCACAAACCTTGGCCACAAGATCATCCTTTGTTAGGTCTAAGTCATTTCTCAAGGGTGAGAAAACAGGTGACTTTTCATCTTTGTTACCAGAATTGTCATACTCCTCTTCATACATGCTCCAGTAATCACGAGGGGCATGGGAGTCCTTCAATTCACCAGTCTTTTGAAGACCTTCTGATTTTGCAATATTCACCTTCAAAATAGTAAATATTATGCTTTTGCCCGGCTTCATTATTATGAGTATAATTGTTAGCTCAATATTGAGAACTGAAAACAAAAAATTAAAACAATATCTTGATAACTTAAGTGAAGCCATTTACAAGGAAAAGCGGAAAACAAGGGAACTTTTTATTTTCCTCAAAACATTTCAAAGGGATTATTTTCTTTTCGGCAAGTGCACAGGGCCTAAATTGTAACATAGAATAATCTAAACTATATAATATTATTGTATCCTGATGGATGTGCAAACTTAGTTGACAAACTGTGGAATTGGCTTATCAAAAGAAATCAAACAAGAGAAACGCATATTGGAACATCTAGACATACCATATTAGGGCATGCCACATTATGAGAGTCACCTAGTTTTGAAGTATCTCCTACAGCATGGTCATGATTTGTTCCATTAATTGGCCGGATGGTCTTCTTACTCAAGCATGAATCAAGATTGCTTATTATGAGTTTCAGGGTCTCATTATCTTTTTCTTCAAGAATGAACGCATCATTTGACTGATGAAACATAAGCAACTCTGACAGATTATGCATGGCTTCAATAACCATTGCCACATCCATTCGCGGTTCTGGTTCTAACTTAGTCCTCTCAGGTGTATCGTCTTGTGAAGAAGGCGAAGCTAGAACCTTCTCCGCTGCATGAACAGCAATATCACCGTCCGAAACATAATTAAGGTCCTTGGAGTTAGAGAGTTTGAATATTTTCATATCAAAACCACCCTTCAGGTTGTTCGAAATACCAGAATCTTTTCTTGGTATATCAAGGTCCTTGTTTATCTGAACTCCAATACTTCTAGTCAAAGCTGAAATCCTCACTTCAGGTTTCGCACCATTTGATGAAATTACTTCTCCATCATGTGAACCTTCAGTTCTCTGATCCTTGTTTCCTTCACAAGCACCCACAGAAGTTCTCGTAGAATCCACGGCTGACGAGATATTTTCATGCTTATCAGGATCAAAACAATAAATTTCATTTTTCTTGCAATGATTGAAACAGTCATCTTCAACATCAAGCCATGAAAATTGAGAAGAACGTGCCCCTTTCCAACAAGGTGAATCTACTCCAAGGCTATGACGATCAACAGAATCTGAAGATAACTCAGAAGTGGCAACTACTTGAGCTTCACTAAAGCCATCCGAGACATTGACCTTAGAAGGCTCAGATACGAATCTTGCTTCCATATCGTGGTCAAGAGAATTCTTGGTGTAGAGTGGAGCTGATAATTCTTTCACTGAAGGTGAATCAAAAATCTGATCATTGACTCTGTTGGGAAGGTTTAGGTCATTTATTTTTGACAAACTGGTAAGATCAAAGTCCCTAAAGACAGTACTTCCAACAGTATCATTACAAGCAGTTGAACGAGGAACACCGTTCTGTCCCAAAACTCCACTGGCAACAGGTGGAGGCCTAATGACCACAGCAGGGGAAGACCTCACCGTTGATACAGGTCGTGTAAAAGGGGAACCTACCGGCCGGAAATAATCTTTATTTTTACTGCACGAGTTTTGATGATAATCCGACAAGTTATTATGTGTCTCAGAGGACAGGCCAAGAGGTCGAGATGCAAGAAGGGTTGAACTGGCAGCTGAGGTATGTTTGTTACTGAAGTCAGGAGGAAGGAAGCTGGGATTTTGCTCCAGGTATGGATTATCTTCCATGTGCCTCGTCCCAGTGTATGCAGGATGGAGGTCGCTGTCAGAAACAAGACTAAACCGTTCACATGAAACACCAGTGCCTTCTTTATAGTTGCTCCCATACTCAGTACCATGTCCTTCAGGTTAGAGGAATGATATGTAACCAAAACAAGAAGTTAAAGGTTATAAGGTTAAATCATGCCTTCGTAAACACAAATGGACATATGTCAAATTCTACACCAGACTTATCATTGGGCAGTTTACAATATTAAACTTATGCATGCTCTAACAACATAAATGAAACCCCATTTATGAAAGAGCTTCAGTAGAATGCAGACTCATCACCACACAGTCTCTGACTCACATTCCTATGGCTCCGAAACAAATCATCAACTGAAATGAAAAATGAACTTAGGCTATCAAGTCCAAATTAGAAATGCCAACTGCCAAGCTTACTACTGCACATTATACTCTTAAAATCAACAATAATAGTCCTAGTCTCAGTCTAATACTGATGTTAGTAAAGTAATTGAGTTATACTTTTAGGATCAACTAATAATAGGCGTAGTCTTACTCTAAAGATCGTCTTGTCACTCTTGTCTGGGACAAATTTAACAATGTCTGGGAGTACATATCCACACTAACCATGGCACACTAACTATTGAAAAAAGGGCTAAGAGAGTGAAAGATAAGTAAATAAGGCAAATAATCCGACCAACCATTAAAAAAAAAAAAAAAAAAAAAAAAACTGCATTCATCTTCAATGTCTTCAATTTTATCTTAGTAATTAGTATAAGATGACATGGAGCTTATTTGTCAACTACTTAGCATATTTAATCATAAGAACTAATTCTTCAAAGCTTATAACCGTACCTTGAATAAGTTGATTGTTGTAACTGTGTGAAACTGCAAAATTAGCTTTCCCAGATAGCAAGCTTCCATTGAGTTCTACCTCATCAGCATCCTTCCGATAGCTGGAGCCCATTTTAGCGCCAATCCAGGGAGGTCCATACTCCAAGTCATACAAGCTTTGCATATAATCAGTTTGAGGGGGCACCTCATCATAATGAGGCCCATTATCCTCACACAGAGGATCTTCTTTGCCAGCCCTAGGAGGAACATACGGGGAATAAAATGGCTCGGACCAATATGCATTGGACGGGCTAGTGGAAGTGGATGCAGAAAATTTAAAAACATCTGCTGCTGAGGGCACGGTAGGCATGCTGATGGAAAGAACAGAATCGGCAATAAGTTCGGATCGAGGGGCAGAAGGTTGGGTGTATTGCCATGTGTGGCTGAAGGGCTCAACAGCACAGGTCAACTGGGAGTATTGCGGTGGAATGGGGTTGAATTCTGGAATCGGGTTGGAATGGAGCTTATTAGGGTTTGATCGATCAATACTGAAAGGTGGAGCTAGAGGTGACAAATTGGAGAAGGCAGATGATGATGAAGAAGAAGAATTTGCTCCAAAAGACCCAAAACCCATCATTGTCTGTCGTTGGTTTAGTTGAAATCAGGTGATGATGACAGCAAGCCCAAATCCTTATACTCCTACAACCTAGATGCAGAAGGAAGAAGAAAAGCCTGATTTTGGTTTAATCGTATGATAAATACAACATACTGTACAGTAGTGGAGCATAGCATAAGTGTTGAGGAATTAGAAAACAGCAAAATGAATTGATTGATAGACATGTAAATTGAGAGCGATGAAGAATTTGGAAGTTGAAAATGGTGGAATTAAGAGAAGAAGAAGAAAGCATACCTAGATAGATGAATTGATGAGGTGAAACTCAAAGTTTCATGAAAATGGAAGTATATCTTCTTCACTTCTTCTCCTGCTAATTTCTACTGTAAAAGTAAAGAGGGAATTGAGTCAGGTGTGTGTGTGTGAAATGAAAAAACTCGAGCGTCGCGTGTACTCGCTTTGATTTGATTGAGAGAGAGAGGAGACTCTTCTTTGTTTCGTTTCTTCACCTCCTACTCTTTCATATTTGTATTTTAACCCCCCATCTTCCTAGTATCGTTTCTGAATCCTTTATCAAATCATCGACTGTTTCAGTCAGGTCAAGTATACAAAACCTTTTATTTCAGTATTTCTACATACAAATTTTGTGGATTATATTTGTTTGCTGGTTTCATTACAATGCTACTCCATTAAACCTAATGTTAGAAAAGATTACGAAAATACAGTCAACTGTGCAAGAAAAAAGAAGAACTGAATGAAGGAGAAGGGGGTGAACTGAGCATACAGTTCGGCTCCCACGGATAACTAGTGCATATAAGAAGTGCTAGTAAATCAAAAAAGAAGGAAGAGACAATCAAGATCAACTCGATTGAGATTACAATTTGTCCTAGAACGCGTGATAGGACAAATAACGGCAAAGCATCGTCATACATTATTTTGTTTGTTGCGTAACAACCAATCGAACCATAACAATTGATCTCCAATCGCCCCCAACTCGTACGGAACTATTGTTTCACATAGCAACAATGATAAGAATCGAATACTTGCTCACTTTTCTCAATAGAACCATCACATGTTTTGCTCTTTTCATTGTTTATGATAGCTATATATCTATAATTTAATAATTTTACTATGAGGGCCCAAATGAGTGAGGGAAAGGAAAAGTTGAACGGTTCAAAATTCCCAGCAAAGCATAATTACCCTTGAGTGGACGATTAACAAGGGAAAGTGACTCGACAACGAACCAAAAAGTAAACATAAACTCCCATTTTCACCATAATATTAAAATCCACTTGGTGATCTTATTATTTTTTGACGAAGGGAGTAACCGGCAAACTAATTTGTTAAGCACTCTCATTCAAATCAAAAAAACATTAAATACTCTCAAATTTAGTAACTTTATGAGTTGATAAGTTGGTTGGGATTGATAACTAGTAGTATATGATTTGGATATATTGCAAATCAACTAAAATGAGGTGAAAAAACTACTAGTACTACGTACTACTAATATTGATGATCAGCTAACATACGAAATCGTTCGGAGAGAGATTAATATTTAGTAGTTGTGTAGAGCTTTTGGTTTCTAAATCCGGCTGTAATATTTGTAATTTAAGAATTTAAAATCATTTGTTGCAACCTTACTTTTAAAAGAATAAATTTCATAAACACTCTTCTGCTGAATTCTGACTAATTTACAATAATATTTTGAATAATGATCTAATGCAAACTTGTTTTCTTGTTTCCATCGTAAATAAAAAGAAAAAACAATGATCCTATAAGGTGATTGATCAATTTGTAGAAGTTAAGGATGGATCAATACGCGGTCAATGTCATGTATTCTTTAGGGTTTAATAATATGAAAGGAAAAAAAAGCCTAAAAAAATAAATTAAAGATTAAATAATGTTGTATAGTCAATTTATAACCTACTGATTGATACATAGATATCATATAAATGTAGGGTGTGAAAAAGGCCTAGCTGAGACGTACGTAGTAGGTAGGTCAACCATGAAGAATTGAACCATGTATGGTTTGGTTTGGATAGATGATAGGAATTAATTGTGGGGTGTTTTGGACTTACTATAATGTTGAATGGATTGTAGTTGATGTAAAACGGATGAATATCAATTGAATTTTAGTCGAGTTGGGAAAAAAGTGTCGATCATAGAATTTTGATTTTAAATGTTTGTAGAATTGTTATGTTAATTATGCAGGACGTGTAAAAGTGAATTGATATATGTAACAAAGAAATGATGTCTCTTTTGATATTTTTATGGTTATTCGATTGGTTATAAGTATCAAGTAGTAGTAAGTGGTATTGTAGCAATTATGTGTGGGATACATAGACACATGATGTGTTGGTGTTGCTGCATCATCATGTGATGCATGTGTGATGTGTGTTTTTCTTCTCCATTAATTCATGATGATTAAATCATTTTCTTCTGAAACTAATTAAGAAAACATTATTACTAGTACTATATTAACGGGGCTGCCACGCTATACTACTTTTTATTAATTAATTAATTAATTTATACATCCATTAATCCAATATAATCAACCATATATGTATATCAAATTTAAGAAATTTCACCCTAGCTCGATATATATATATCTACTCTTGTCGATCTACTTCATTATGTTAGGTAGCCTGAATTTCTATTTACTTTGGGTTCAAATTAAAATTTTAATTTGGGACTAAATCAATGAGATATTGCAATGCACCATTTACAATCATCCACATCTAATAACTTGTACCTCCATCTCTAGTACACCTTAATAACAAGTTTAATAATTGCATGTGAACACGAACGATTAATTTGTATGCTAGTGTAAATTCAACAAGTCAATTGAAGTGAACATTAACCAAATGGTGAACATACATATAGTACTACTAGAGTATATTCCAAATATCGATCCATTCCACACAATGACACAATTCCTTCCTTCCTTCCTGTATCATCCTTGATCGATATGATCCTCTCACATGCAGCTGGATTGCAGGAATAGGATACTGTGGCCAGCAACATTACATAATTGATCGATCGATTAACTTGTACCGATCAATGGATCAAGAACACTACATGTATACGTGCGTGCACTAAAAATCTTAATTAATTAATTTCCGCGAGCTAGCTAGCTACGATATGAATGAATGAATGACCTGGTAATATATACTGTGTAGTATATAATTAATGTATGTGTAATGTCTGCACAACCTGATGGGTGGATAAAAATGAATTTTGATGCCGGTGTGCCCCAAAATGGCCTGGGTGGTACTGTTGCTAGAGATAGTATTGGATTGGTTTTAGCTTGGAGTCGCAAAAAACTTCAAGGGCATTTTGATGTTGAGGTTGCTGAACTTTTAGCAACTAGCCTTGTTGTTTCACTGGCAAAGGAATTGGGCTTCAATAAAATTATTCTGGAAGGTGACGCTTTGTTGGTTATAATTAATTTACAATCCTCTATCGGGCCTCGAGCTACCAATGGACATGTATATTCTGTTGTTCTTCAAAAGCTCAGCGAATTTGCCGAATTTCGTGTGTGTCATATACGACGTGAAGCAAATCGTCTCGCTCATCAGCTTTGTCACCACTTTGCTATGGATTCACATGACTACCTATCTTTACCCTTTGAGTTTCATGAATTCATGTAATTTGTTTTAATTTTCTTGCGTGATCTGCTATAGTACTACAATATCTTTGTATTGAGCTATGGCTCCTTTTTTATGATTTACTAATGGAATCTTTCTTTCTTAAAAAAAATTAATGCACTATGTGTAATGTGTGTAGAGTAAGTATTAATTACTTATGGAGAAACTAATTAATTAATTAATAAAATAGTAATTCTCCTGAAAGACTGTATGTAGATAATTTATTTAAATACGGACTTATGTTGTCAATAAAATCATCGATGTTAGTAATTAAAATGTCTATGTTATCAACATTTGTATTTGTGTTTTTTCATATTACAAAAAAAAATAAATTCCGTTAACAACGTAGACATTTTAATTAATAAAATAGATCATTTTCCTAAAAACATAGGTCGTTTATGGATAAACTGATAAACTATGTAGATACCGCTTTTGTGTGAATAAAATTATTAAGCTAGCAATCGAATTGAAAAGGAAAAAAGTAAAGAATCGAAAAAAGAATGAATGTGTACGACGTAGATTGATTAATACTACTATAAATATACTAGTAGTAGTAGTCCTACAACAAATTAAATGTTGTGGATGGGGCAGGGCAGGGTAGCTAGAAGTAGAGGAAGAAGGAAGAAGAATCGGAAGAAGCATTAAGAACAACTACTGTCCTTCTCAAGAACCCAAAGTATTCATCGATATAATTTCTTCTTCTTCTTCTTCTTGTTTGAGACGACTGGTCATGATGAATGCGCAGCTGCAGACTCTCGCTCATTCTTGCAACTATCAGGCTGTATTCTTCCATCAGTTCCACCATTTTCCCTACTTTCATCATCTCGATCGATCGATCGATCTTTGGAAGGTGACGCTTTGTTGGTTATATATAAATATATATAATAATCAATATATTTCAGAGGAATTAAGGATTGGATTGGATCGGAGTTGAATGAAATATCTTCTCAACTCTGCTTTGCTCACAAGAAAACAAAACAAAACAAAAGATAGATAGATAGATAATTTATTATTCATAGATAGTTAGATATACTACTACTTCGCTTATATATATATAGGAAAGGAATCAATTCAAGGGTTGCCTCTCTTCTTGCTGTTGGGTTGTTATAATTAATTAATTATAAATATGACAAGAACAAATTAAAAGCGGTTGGGCTACCTCAGGTGAGGTGGCCATGTGTACACCTATGCATCGATCATTACTTTCTAACATTGCACATATTATAATAATAATAATAATAATAATAATAATTAAGGCTACACGTAGTAACTTATATTCCCTCCGTTCCAATAAAATCTTTCTAGGTTGATTTTTTTTTAAAAATTTAACCGTAAATTACTCTTAAATTATACGTAAAAAGTATAAAATAAAGTTATATTAGTAAAATATACTTGATTTATTTTCGTAATATAATTTTATTATATTTTTAAGAATCATGTCTGAGTAATCACGTTAAAAGTTAAAAAAAAAGTCGGCCCAAGAAAACTTTAATGGGCCGCGTTAGTAGTATATGATGTTGTAAATGTGTACTCCCTAGCTCCTTAACAAACTACTACGTACGTACCTACACGTGTTTTAAATTACTATGAGAAACAAAACAAACAGTATACTATGCTACTATAGTACATTGTAGTGACGTGGTAATGTTAAAGATGATGGAATTAGTTAGTTTGGTTAAAGTATCGTTATCGATTGGGACCGGGCGTAGTAATTGCGTAAGTTTGCAAGTGATTGTTTAGCAGGTCGGCCACGTTATCTATCAATTAATCTTTGTCCTTTCAACTTCCCTTTTATTTCTAGACTAGACTAGAACTACTACGTACCAAATAATTCATCCATCGATGCTACAAATTCATTAATACTACTGCGTTTCATCCATCATAGGAGTATTCATTTCTTGTCTTCCTCCCCATCGATCATCAGATAGAATTCAATTATTCATTCAACCACGATTTTCTTTGCGGATGATTATTAGTTAACTACAAACTGAAACACACGCTACGCGTGTAAAGTACACACTACGCGTGTAAAGTGTATTTCAGATCTGCAATATGTTTTGTTAAATCCTATGTGCATGAAGAGAGACATATTATTACTCAATTTGATCGATATCATTCTGTTCCATAAAATTTCATATAATATGTTTCATTTATAGACATACTACAGAACTTCATACTCCATCCGTGCTGTAAAACTTCATACATTTATTAATTTTTTTACCGTACCACAAAACTTTATACATTATTACAAAAGGAATCCACTCCACAACCAACAAATAGTAAACAATCTTAACTTTATATTCAAATTACACATTTTGTCAATAAAAGTACAATTTTTTCCACATTTTCTATATTATATCATTATTTTAACCTTTAACATAAAATTACGCGTCAATCCTAATGTACGAAGTTCTTCGGGACGGATATTACTAATAAAGTAAGTTACCCAACACCAAACTAATACTTCATCCGTCACGAAACAAGTTTCCCACTTTGACTTTTTGCGATCAAACTTTTCCAACTTTGACTACGAATTAATCTTAAACCGCAAATGTAAAATGTTCAATTTTTTTATATAATTAAAATTTAGTAATAAACAATATCAAGTTTACATACAAATTACTCATGTTCCACTTTACTACTACATTTTTTATTTTTTATAATTACTTTACATTTTCACCGAAACTACACGACAACCCTAATGTGTGAAGTTGTTCGAGACGGATGGATACATTTCTACTTAAAAGGTTTAAAACTATGAAATCTTCTTATGTTTAAAACATGATTCTTTAGAAAACACAGTAGACATGTATGTCTTCATGGTCATCAATCTCCATTCTTTCTTTTCCCATTCCCAAAGAACAATACATCTCCTAACCTGTAATTCTCATACATTGTCTACTAGTACCTCACTAAACTTAGATTCTTGCACTCCGCGTCACCTCCGCCAATACTAATAAAAGGATCTTAATTTATACTTACATACTACACGTAATCTACATATAGGTTTTCTTTTTGAATGACTAGTAAAATTGTGCACGTGAAAATTCACGTACCAAATAAATGAGTATATCATATGAAAATTAAATATGCATGAACATTATTATAATATATAATGGTTTCATCCATTGAATTTGTTCAGGTATGTTTAAATGGAAAATAGATTTGGTTGAAGAATACATGCAAGGAGAGAGAGAGTTGTAAAAAAAAGAAATATTTTCTTCCGAAAGAATCACAAAAGATATAAGGGTTCGTGACATCACGCGCTAGTGGGTTGAGACTGTCCAATCTTTTTAGTTCACCAAGATTTGTACTATGATGGATCAAATTGAGTAAAAATGGGGAATTCCCACGCTCTTACTTGGTTATATATTACTCCCTCCATTTCCTACATTTCTTTCCCTTTTATTTTTGCACAAATATTAAAAATTTTGAGTAAAAAATGAGTTTATATAGATAAAGTAGTAAGTGTATAGTAAAAAGTAAGAAATAGAATTGAAAAAGTATGAAAGAGAGAGATTAAAATATTAATAATGGAGATAGTGAGTTTCCATAAAAGGAAATAGAAAGTTTTTAATGGAACGTCCAAAATGGAAAAATGGAAAGAAATCTATGGAACGGATGGAGTACTAAATAAAAAATTAAAAAAACTTTAAAATAAAGTCAAGTGTTAGGTTACGTTCGTTGGAAATTAATTAATTTGTAGTCTCTCTCAGTATTAATACTGTACTACCAAAGTATTTTATATTTCATCATTGGTAAAGTAATACTCTCTATTAAAACCTATTATTATATTGCCGACAATTCGAACTCAGTTATACTCTTTCATACTTTATTCACTATTTCTATTACTCTATTCAATATATTTCCTACTTTAATACCATCTTTCATGCTTTATTCATTATTTTTTCCTTAAAACTTGTATGTACTCAACCGCACGGGTAATTGAAACTGAGACGGAGTGAGTATATATTACAAAAGGAAGATTACAACAAATTAACTACTAGCACAAAAAGTCAAAAACATTTATATTTGACTAATATAAACCACTTTCTCCCGATCTCAAGTTCTCAACTACTTCCTCCGTCCCGTCCGATATTTTCCACTTTGACTTTTTGTAGTCAAACTTTTCCAACTTTGACTATGAATTAATCTTAAACCGCAACTGTAAAATGTTCAATTTTTTTATATAATGAAACTTTAGGGACTAAATTTTTATTATATAATTTAATTGAACATTTTACATTCTTGATTAATTCATAATCAGATGAAAAATTTTATCAAAAATCAAAGTGGAAACTTGAATGCAGGCGGAATTACTAAAACTTGGCTTTATCAATTCATCACTAGGAAGGAGTACTAAATTCACACATTCCAAACCCCTAACTAGCTAGCTGTGTAATCTCTCCATGAACTCGATAGATCTCCAAGTCAAATTAATTGTATTCTGTTTCCTTTGGATAATATGTCAGCTGCATGTAAACAATCATATTAATTTTCAGGGATCGATGCTAGCTTCTATCAATCCTCACAATTTGAGATTGCAGTGGGACAAAATTAACAAGGATTTGTTGCTTGCATTCCATGTTAATTAATAATTATTCAAAAACTTTCTAATTTTTCTTTTTTGGTGTTTTATTCCTAACCCAAAAAAAATTTTTAGAAAGATTTTATCCCACTAATTAATTATTTATTATTTTCCTTTCTTACTTTATCATCATTTTATTCTCTCTCACTTAGGCTCTTCTTGAAAACTCATTCGATTCGGCCCATTCGATTGATTCAATTTAACTTGGTTATATTTTATCTACAATTGATTCGGTCAGGTTCAATTGATTCAATTCGATGAAATTTCATTTGAAAAACGAGGCCTTTACTTTATCAATATACTATCACTCACAAACTAATATTTAATTGATTCTCTTAAACTAAGAGAAAGTAGTCACTTGGAAAGATTTTAATGGACCGGAGGGAGTAATGTTGATAACATCACTCCTCTCTTTTCTTGGTCCTCTCTTTTCTTGGTCCCCTCCCACAAACTTTGATACTATGTGATTAATGCACATGGATCTCCATTGGGATCCTATCATTTTTACCAACACAATCCCAATTAATCCCAAACACAATCAATTAAGGAGACGTTCTCTAAGTTATATTAGAACAAATTATGACATATTAGCATAACTTATTCCTCTTAATATGGTGTTTAGTAAATATTATTTTGGCCCAATATTATTGTCATATATTAATCTCTCAGAAAATGGAGAGATTGATACTTATGGGAAATGATTAAACATATTACCAAATATAATTGATGGAAAGTTCGTAAGTAGTGATAAATATACCTATAATGGATACAAATTTGTCACAATATTTTTAAAATAAATAGTTTTTGCATAAGAATTATAATTGTACCAAACGCCATAATACATATTTTAATATCATCAAATTCTTCATGTATTCTAATCCACCACACTAATCACATCTCCAATAAAGAAGAGTTCATAAGTAGATCACTATAATTACCTTAAACTAATCATTTACTGCATCATTTTATTCATAGGTCTCTCCTACCCAATCTTAAACTTTATCTTCATAAATTTTTAGGGCACTTATTAGGACTTTTCATACAAGGTGCATTTTTTACTATAAAAGGAGTTTTTTTTCTTTGTTATGGAGACTTGAAGAGAAAATAAGGCAAATATTATTCAAAGAAATAGATCTCTAGATATTGTTTTATGAAAATCAATTCTATTCTTGTGCTCTAGGGATTACATAAGCGATGCCTATTGATGAGAAGATATATATCTGCTTCATACTTTTGGAAGTCATCTTACTCCAAAGTTTGTAGTATTTTTTTTTTTTTTTTTTTTTACTAGACTTGGTCTTGATATTTCAATTGAGTGTGTGATTTCAATACTTGAGATTTTCTTAATTGTATCGAAGTCAGTATACTGTACCAATCCCAATCCAAAATTCTCAACACAATAGATTCCTATATCCTACTAACCCCTATGACAACTGAGTTATTATTTACAAGATGAAGTTTCTTAAAAAATTCAACTCAAATTCAATTTCCAATGCTTGCCAAACACACACACATATACATACTCTATGCAAAACAATTTTACATTAATATAGTTTTACATTAATATAGTTTTTTTGGTCGATCGGTATCACTTGGACTAAAAATTTGTACTCTGTGATGATGGTTAGTTTCATTTTCTTGCACTTTTTACTTGCCATAGGAATAATCAATTGCTTGGATTTAAATACAATGGTCATCTAAAGTTATGAACCAATAAAGATCAGATTCAATCAGAGCATTAAGGGGTGGTGGCGCAGTTGGCTAGCGCGTAGGTCTCATAGCTTCTGAGTTATCCTGAGGTCGAGAGTTCGAGCCTCTCTCACCCCAATCTTTTTTTTGTTTTTACATCCCATTAAAACGAAATTTAAAGTAATGGTTTCTCACAGTGTAAGTGTACAAGGATAATGTGAAAAAACAGAATCAGGGAAGATCTTATGAGCATAAAGCTTCATCACACTGTTACTTGATTTCATCATTCTGAACCTCCATCCTCATAATATCACCAATTTCATCAGCTTCCGGTTACCTACAGCATCATCACACTGTTAATATACTTGATTTGGTCATTTTTAAACCTCCATGTCTTATCGGTCTTCTAGTGTCTATTTCATGAATCTACTACGGTTACCTAATTCACCTCTTTTCCAATATAAATTCACTTGTAAACAACATTACCAAAAAAAAATCAGTAAACATCACAATAGTCAATAAATTATGCTGGAATTATGTACAATAAAAGATTCTTATGTCACATGAATGATGAATATATATCCGCACTATCCAGAGGTTCCAGAAAAACTAAAAGAGCTAGTATTAGCCTATTGGAGTCAATGAATGCTCAAGTCATATACAAAAAAAAAAAAAAAAAAATGGAAACAGATGAAGCTTCCAGCTCTCACTCAGAATCTTAGATACATCCACATAGAGAGGAGTATGGTTAAAATACTAACAATCACCAGTAGCCCCGGCATATAGGAAAACAAAGATAGTGAAAGGCCTCTTCCACATTCTCGTCTCTTGTCAGCTTTGATCAACTCATCTGATTCTAATTCTTGATTTCCTTCATATGAACCTGATTCCTCAAACTCGTCCTGCAACAATTCCTGTGGATGTTAGGATTCTCAACATGGCATGACTTTAATAATGGTTGGATCGAACGGCACAGAAATCTAACCTCTTCCAGATTTGATTCCTTTCGAACGCCACTCTCAACTGACCCAACTTGGAAGTTCATCTGAAACCGAATTCTTTTAGAAACTGTTCCATGTGAAATAGAACTCTGTGTATGTGGTCTATTCTGACTATGTCGAGTCCTTATGACGATGCCAGTTCCAGTATCAGTGTCATTCTCCAATTCTGAGACGCAAATACCTGATTCCTTGGAAAAGCTTAGATTCTGATCATTAGGTTGATAACTGAAAGGATTTGGGTCTATTTTAGAAGTGACTTTACTCTGGAACATAACACTGTCCTCAAACAATTCACCTCTTCCAATAACCTAGATAACATATGTCAAATGTGAGTTCAAGTTTGAAAAAATGTAGCTTCGGCAGGACACACCGGCACAGAAAGTTCCTCTAAGGATAAACATAAAACATATACAACACAGATAATTCACTCCATTGATTTGTTAATGACGAGAAAAAGGCATACAAAATTACCTTTTCGTGAACATTCAAATACTCGGTACTATCAAGAGATGGAATTGTGCGGCTATCACTGTAACTCTGCTCATCTGGATCATTAAGAACTGAGTCCAAGAACATATCCATTTCTGTAACATTGGTTCCATACTGGGAAGGAATATTAAACTCACTACTGGTAAGGCCACTACTATAGAAACCGCTATTCAAGCATGGATTTCCATGTCCTGCTTGCATTGGCGAAAACAATGGAGATGACATCCTCCATTCCGCTCCTCCTTGCATGTCTGGACACATATCTCCCAATAAAACACTCCAATCCTCTGCCTCCCGATCTAGCTCTAGTTCATTCTGCAAGTAAAACATGGCGAAGATGAGACGATGCAAAAAAAAGGATTAAAATAATAAAAACAGATCAGCTAGTAGAACACTTAGCAAAGTGACACTAATGTAGTTTATAGATACTTTGACTCACTGGAAGAGGTGTTGTGTTGGGATGGTCCAGCATTTCATCAGCATTATAACTATCAGTAGCCATAGGACTATCAAATATTTCTTCCTCAGTTTTTAACGTTGGACAGCTTTCCACTATTGAAAGTGGCGTCGTGCTCAGGCTACCAAGTGCTGGAGTAAAGGGTTCAAATTGCTTGTTTTCAGTAGATGGCGTAACTACACTTGGAGAAGGAACTTCTGCAACGTCACAGTTTGAGCCTTCAAGGTTCTCCTCTGATTTCAGATCAGCCTTTTTGAATAGACGGCAAAGAACGAAATCACCCTAGTGAAATCAACATTGCGCATTAGTTGTGAAGTGGTTAAACGAAGCAGATGCAGTAAAATTGATCTTATGAGTGAATCTGGTCTCTGTTGCAAATGGTGTATACAGGATAACTTGGAAAAGTCAGGTGATTCAATAAAGCTGAATCATTCTACCAGATACTTTAGTAATTTTGAGTTGCTATACGGTAATAATCCTCATTTGCAAATTCAGTGATTTTGCTTCATTAAGGTTACTTATAACAAGCTTGTAGCAATCACTCATTAGAAGCATTTCACACACAAGGTTGAAGACAAAGTACACAAATTAGCCAACTACATTCAAACTTCATAGCCTGTGACTAAAATAAAGTCGTGCTAGCTTCAATCCTTTGATACACTACTAATGTCTAAGTATTTCTCCTATAACTCATTGAACCTTTCTCCAATATATCAAATAGAGTAGTATTCCTATTACTAGTCATGATAAAACCCGAATACATGACATTTAAGGTTTACAGATCGATACGGGGGTCATTCATTCACAATCACAGTGCAGTAAGAGACTAAATAAATGAAGAAGTGAAGAAATTCCAACCTGTCCTGGATGAGTGCCGTCAAGCGACTTATCGATAGCACGATACTCGTGTATGACCCAGCTGGTCCGCTTGCCATCAGGCGCACGGCCAGTGTAAAACACCAGAGTCTTTTTCATGCCAATTTTTGCTCCTTTCCTGGTAGCTATGTTCCTATCTTTACCGGTTGCTTTCCAGTAACCTCTTTCGGTTGCACGATTCAACCTCTGTCCATTTTGGTATTTCCGATCCTTTGGACAGAAGAAGAACCACTCGTTGTCAATGGATTCCACCACAGACATGGCTGCAAATCAATTTGCATGTATTAAGTCAGTCACTGTTTGGAAATGATTCAAATCACTTATCAAATTTAGCTCCATAATCCAATAATCAAAATAATACATCAAACATTCGACTAGGGATCAGTAAGTTAACGTCATTTGAAATTGATCATTATAATTTAGAACAGTACTGATCAGAATGAATCATGATCACTGCAAAAACAGGTAGGAAATTAAGCTACATTGATTCAAATTGAATTCCAAAAAAAAATCAACTAATCTAACCAAAATACATCATCAATTATATTATTATATGTTCACATGAAATACGAATGAATCTAGAATCGGAGAGAAAGAAATAAAAGAAACATACCAGGCAAATCCCAAGGCTCAAATTTGCAAACATCAATTTCGCGAATAGCAGAGACATCCTTATGATGTCCATTGATTTTGAGTTTTAGGTAGTGGTTTATAAGCTCTTCGTCAGTCGGCCGGAATCTGTATCCGACCGGTAAAACTTCAACAGGAAGCACAGCCATTATTGATGATGATGATCAAACTCAAATTTATAGTACCTAGTAAATTTGTATGTATGTATGTAGGTGAAATTGAAAAGAAAGAGAAATAGAGAATTGGGTGAAAGTAAAGTGAGCTTAAATTATATAAGATTAAATAGGTTTGATATGAAGACGCAGAACAGAACACAGTGGATTTCTAGAAGAGTTAGCGATGAGATTGATAATGAATTTAGGAAAATGAGAGGGAACTTTCTCAGAACCTCATCGACTCTCTAATACTCTGTGTCTACTCCGCGTATTTAGTTTCGTTTTCCATTTTTGTCCTTGCAGTTGGGTTCGTTACTTTATTCAAATTTCCCCTTAATAGATGCCACGTATCCAGGCTAACAACACCTTTGTCAATCTACCAACCAATTATGTTTTAACACTATAGGTTGTTGATGTTAAGTCGAATTAACTTTTTACATAATTACGTACGTGTATAATATAATTGTGTGTGTAGTTGTGATATTTCACTATTAGTGATTATGAGTCTAATTTACATAGCAAATTTCGATTTTTTCTAAAGAGCGTGTAGACTACCTCACGATCTTTAATGTGTTTATGCAGATAACATTTAATGCATATGGTACAACCATAATATAACCTTTAAAGTATCATGATGTAGTGCAGCATGCGGTAGGGAAGAGGAAACCGCAAATTCCTTATATTGGTATGTGGTATGTATGTTTGTGACGTGTGTAAAGTTTACAAAAATTATTATTGTATTAACAAAGCTTCATAATAGTATAATAGTCAATGTTTTTGATCAAATCTCAGAGTACGTAGTACGTACGAACGAATATCACTTATTAATTTGAGATCTTCATGGATTAAGATGGGCTGCTGCATAAAATTGGTCAAGGGTGTTTTGGGCATTGACGAGGCTTAGCGACTAAGTTTTAGAGAAGACAAGGATACAAGTCATTCAGCCAATAACAAACTGACATGTCAACATTTCATCATGTAGGTAGGCCCGCTGTAATTCTACGCGTCTTCTATTGCTTTGTGTATGGTTTTGTTTTGTCCGTTCACAGTACAGTATTACTTACCTTTACTCACATTCAAAACCTTAGTCACATTGAACGAGAGCGGGAGCGAAAGTGGGGCGAGAGCGGGAGCAAAAATTTGTCAAAACCCAAAATAATTGGGAGCGGAAGCGTCCATGGAGCGTTAATATATAGTATACATTTTTCGAGAAATATACATGTACATATTTAACAAAATTTATTACAAGTGTATGAGATATATAGTAGATATAAGGATAGAATTAAAGAAAAGTTAGTACTTTACAAAAGATGGGTAACACTTAGCACTACATTGCAAATCTGTTCAGGTGACATTAATGTAGGATTCTTAAAACTTCACTATGTAGCATTATTTCTATAGTTTTCGACCACCCATGCAATTTTAAATAAGAAATATTAAGTATATTATGTTCAAATCATTTTAACAATCTTTTATAAAAAATGATACCCCTAAAATTGACATTTTATTTTTAAAATTCTTCGACGATGAACTAAGAAAACTTAATTCGAGAACTAAGAAAACTTAAGTTGAGAATTAGTGAAGCTCCCAAGCTCGGAACGTGGATTCGCGCGCGGAACGTGAAAAAAGCTCCGGAGATGAAGAATTATGTTTCTAAGTTCAAAACACTAAATCGGCCGCCTCATCAACTTACAAATTTATGAGACAAGTATGTATGACAAAGTTCGCAACTTCATGGACATAATTAAATTGTTTGTGGTGAAAATTCGCATCGTCTAATTAACTTTCTGGCGAGTATGCATAAACGGTATTTAATTTATATTGAGACAAATAACACAAGCTTTGCAACTTCATGGACCAATCTCACATGTGAATTCTATGTGATAGATAGAACAAATTATACATCGATATATCCAGACTTCTTTTTTTTGAAACCTTTCATACTTTTATGCAAGTCATTTTCTTGAATGTTCTTCATTCTGGATAAGAGAAGCTAAGTCTGATTCTTGAATGAGTTGAAGTCGGATTTGTTCATTGTTGTCTTAGAAGCATCTTTTTTAAGGCACATTTTTAGGGAGAATAATCAAATCAACCAATTAGTCTCCTTAACTTTAAACTACTAGTTTTAGTATTATGATTGTGATGTTTGATATGGCATAATGTGCCTGCCTGCCAATGTGTTTATCTTGTGGGGGTTGAACTTTAAAGTGGTTATAATATAACCTTTCAGCTTTTGGAAAGTGTAATTGCTACTTGACTATAACATTCACTTTAAAGAGGGTCGTGTAACAACTTCGTGAAGAAAAAAGAAGGGAAGTCACTTTGTTGCAGTTGTGAATGAATTTTAAATGTGATTATATTGTTGCTTGCACTGATATTCTAATGCTAAAGTGAGAGTAAAGTAGTAAAGAAACAAAAGTACATAATCATGGAATGGAACACTTGTAGATTTCATTATGAAAAGAATTCGAGGGGTTCAATCTCACTACACTACAAAATGAGACTTAACACCCAAACCTATTTCTTACCCACAACTTACATATACAAACTATACACACTTTTCTTCTCCTCATTTTTCTGCCAATATTTTAGGTTTGTTCCCATTATATTCTATGTACAAAACAGTCGAAACACAAGGCACTTTGCTTCGACTCCTATAAAGACGAAGTTACCTTCATTGAACAGTAAAAGATTGTCTCCAGCGACCTCCAACAGTGATAAAAATTCTTCCGTCTCATGTAAATTATGATTTCAAGGATCGTATACTTTTGGCCTCCGAGCAAGCTCCACGCTCCTGGGCCTGCATTTGGTGTCAGTCTCTCAACTTGGAAAACACTTCATGTCCATCTCCAGCAGCAACAAGCAAGTGGTCATGATATCAAACGAGAGCATGGCATTCTCAGTGGTGAAAAGACCACGGTCAGACGTGCATGGTCTGAAAGAGAGTAGTCTTCAGGCCACATCCCTTTCTCTACTTCTGTGGGGAACAATACTGCATTCTTCACACTGAATCCTATAGTTTCTTCTGTACCATTACCATCCTCTTCACACACTCCATCTCCTTCCACAGCACATGACGACACATTCCATATTCGTTGCTGCAGTATTGTCAAAATCTATAACATATTAACCATTCATAAAGAATTGTATGTTCACTATAACAAAAACTAAAATGAAATGAATTATGTACCTTAAATTGCTTATAGTCAAGAAAGCCACTTCCATCGAAATCAGCCTGTTCCCACAGCTCTTGGATTTCCTCAACACTCAGTCCATAGCGACCAATCAAGTTGAGCTGAACAAGAATCAAATAATAATTCCATACATAAATTTTCTATATAAAGCAAAGAAGTGGAGTAGAAGAGAACACTGATTGAGAATTCAATTCACCTGCCGGAGTGCTTCGCAAAATCCGGAGTAGGTAATGTAATCACCGTCACTATCAGCTTTTAACAAAGCATATGTGTCGTCCTCAGTTAGTGAGGCTCGTTTGAGTTGATACTGCAGGTGGAAGACATACACTAGCATCATCAAATGTAGAAAACCAATAATACATACTTAACCAGAACTAGAAAAACTGGATGTTACATCAAGTGTAAGAACAGGCATCATAAACCATGCATTTAAAGATCTAGACGAATACTGGACCATATAGCTTACCATAAACATTCCAAAAACGGCTTCACTCCAACTAGTTTTAAGCAATTTTCTGTAACTGTTGGGATTGAGAAGCCATATGAAATCGACGCCACATATGTTACCTCGATGGTTTCGATGGCTCACCCACTGCATCATATAACCCATGGCATCAGAATTTGAAAAGTTTGCAGCTAAGAAGAGTTTATTGCATATTCGTAGTAGGTCAGCTAATAACAAAGCTTAATTGTTGTTTCATTGGACTGTTATTAGAAGATAATAGTAGATGATAATAAGTCAAGAGGCAAATACCTTTTGGGCATCTGCATCTGTATACTGGTGCGCAGTATCATATGATGATACAAACCCCTGAGATCGAAGGAACTTATAAACATGACCTCTTTTGCTCCCGTTCCAGTCACTGGAAAAGTACAAGGCATGCAAAATGAACTTTGGTTCTGCATCATCTAAAGACAGCCCTCAGTTACAGAAAAAGAATGTAAGACATACCCACATAGTAAGATCGGCAAGGGATTGAGTTTTTTTTCTTTTTGATAAGATTCAACGTACTCCAATATTTTATAGACCTGTTAAAGGAAAACATATAAAACAAACTGAGTATCTTATAAACATCAATGGAAAAAATTGTCAGGTACATGGCAACAGAACATAACATACCTGACGCAGTCTCTCCAAGCACATACTAGAGTTGTGTGGAAACAATAAGTGAGTATTCACAATGAGAATTTCTTGACGAACATTTGTGTTTTGACTTTGCGAGAAGGGCGCAGTAAGTTCAACGTGAAGTAACTGAGCAACACGGTCTCCAAAATCATTAAACAACAGCTCTTGGTGGCTGATGATCCTAAAATAGTCCTTATGTACAGCAGTCAGGAGACCTATGTAAACATTAAAAGAAGATTCAGTTTTCAATTAGAGTTCAAACAAAGTCAGAGGAAACCATGTAAACAGAATGTTTTCCTTAACAGTGCACTGAGTCTAGCAATTGACTTAAATAGGCCACATACAATCTTTATTCCTTAAAGGAAATTAAAAATACAAGTACCTCACAAAGCTAACAAAACTCATGTTTTATTCAATTTCAGTTTCTTTATGATTCTTCTATCAATATCTCTATTACTTTCTTCTATGAACTGTCTATAACACTTGAAACAGGATCCATGAGCAGCTTGCAGATGTGGTTCTTAAAAGAAAAACAAGCAATAACATAGTAATGTATACCCACTGGATGGTCACATATTCGAAATGCGATCCCATTTCAATATGAAGTACTTATTACTGAAACAAACATCACTTTATTCAAATAGTTTAATCCAGAAAAAGGTAGTAGCTTAGCAATTCCATCGTGTATAACCACGAGATGTTTAGATATTGGAATGTGATTCCATTTCAATACGAAACAATGACTAAAACAAAGATCACTTTATTCGAAAAGTTTCTAGTCCTAATCCAGAAAAAAGGCATGTATGAGCTTAGCAATTCCATCATGTATACCCACTAAACATTGAAATATTCATTCGAATACAATATGAAACTATGAGTGAAGCAAACAGCAGTTTATTCGGAAAGAGTCGTAGTCCAGCAAATTAAAAAGGCGTGTAGTAGGTTACCATCGCCGCGATTATTGGTCCGTGCAAGCTTGAAACTGATATAACCAGCATCGCCAAGGCGCTTATCATAAATGCTGACCAGCTCTTCATTACCAACCCAGAATTCCTGTAATAATGAATCCAGAAGAGAAGACAAGAGATTTAATTATTAATATAAGAAGCAGAAAGATTTGTGTTGTGTTGTGTTGTGTTGGGATTTTGATCAAACAGGTAATAGGCAAAACCTGAAGACAGATAATGGAAGATCTTTCACATATGAGCCAATCGAGAATCCTCTGGTTCCTCTTGAGCCAATAATCTTTAACGTCGCTTTCCCGGTAACTGGGATCCTGCTGGCACGGACAATGCACATTCAGAAACAAAACAAACAGAAATTGCGCGAAATAAAATAAAATAAAATAAAATTGCGCGAGAATTGGGTATAGAAGAAGAAGATATGGAGAATGGTAAAGCAGAATAAGGTAAGGAAGCTACCTTTTGATCATCAAGTCTCTTGTAAATGGGAGCAAGAATATTGAACGTTGTGCAGGAAATACAATTGGGGTCCTTAATCAACGAAGCAATGGCATAACTCCCAATTCTGGAAACCTTTCCATTGTTAATTCTCCTGTTCTTCCTCCCCATTATTGCGATTGTAGAATGAATGGATGAATGAAACAACAGAGAAAGAAAGATCCAAGGAGAAAACTCAGAATTTGGGATTTCGTTAATTTGGTTGATTACTTTTGTTTTTATGGGTGAGTATTATTTGGGATTCTAACTTTCTTTTTTGGTCTGAGATGAAATAGATAGATATATCATATGACTATATCATACATAAATATATAGAAGATGATAATCTATTAGGGAATGGCTGTGTTCTGTTTGCCTGTGAGTATGTATTTTTATGTATGTAATGCAATTAACTCGGCCCTATATATATGTGGCGATTAATACCAAGAGCTAGCAAACAAGCAACAATTTTTAATATTTCTTTATTTATTATTTTATTTTAAATATTCTCTAGGATTCCGTCGACCATAAAATAAAATGCAAGACCAATAAACATTATAGTTGTTATTGTTGATTAATTAGTACGTTAACTAATGAACCTTAGTTGTTATCCTTAAATAAAAGTGCATTTTTTGTAAAAATATCAATGTTTCTTCTTAAATTAAGTAAAGACCGGATCTAACGTGACTTTATGTTCTTATTATATATATTTCATGGAACAAGAATAAATTTGATCGTCGTTTTTTATAATAATACAAGTATGCGGATTATTATGCTAAGGGGTGGCTGTGGTTGTTTTACAATTTTGTAGTATCTTCTATTTCTAATATTAAGAATGATGATGGTGATCGAATAAAAACTAGGTGCCTATATAATAAAACTAAGAGCCAACTTGTCTTTTCTGCATCCAATTCTATTTATTAGTTTATTATTGACGGTTATTAGATAAAGTTTTCTGGAAAACTCTCAATGGTAGCAAATTGCAAGTGGCATCTAGTAATATCCTCCCAAGCTATTTTAAGTTATTAGATTGAGAAAAAGAAAATATACTAAATTCCAATTCTAAAATGCCATTTATTAATTTCCTTACAATTTCATCTGTATGAATGAGAAATTATCATTCAAACTTGTTCCTACATCATGAAATCAATTTTTTGGTACATAAGTACTAATGTTTCTATAACAATTAAAACAGCTCTGCCCTTGTTTCTCAATTTAAAAAGAAGAACATAAGAAAACTTGATACAAGTGCCAGCCAAATGGGAGGCATGTCCCGGTTCCTGTTAGGAAAAAAAATATAGTAATCCCACCGTCCCACAGAACTTCATACATTTGTCATTTTAGTTGTCCCACATAACTTCATACATTACCAAAAAAAGAAGCTACCCCACACCCAGCAAATAATAAACAATCTCAACTTTACACTCAAATTACAACTTTTGCCACTAAAAGTACACTTTTTTCCATATTTTTTATATTCTATCATTACTTTAACTTTTCGCATAAAACTACGCGCTAACCCTAATGTATGAAGTTCTCCGGGACGGAGGGAGTACTTATTTAGTAGTACTTCTCTACATACTAGCTATATAAAATAAAATAATCTAGTATCATTGTTGGTCAAATAAATAAAATACTATTTGTATATACTCAAATAAATAAGTCTCTGTTCTTTTCAACTGAAATTTACTGAACTGAACTGAATTGTAGTATAAAATATAATTAAGCAGAACTGAACAGAACTGAATGGAACTGAATAATTTTTCAGTTGAAGAGAAGAGAGCGAAATTTGTCATACGTGCAGATTAATAGCCACCTCATTTGGAGAACTGCAGGTTGGTCTGAGGTGATTGTTGTAGTAAAGAATTAATGTAGCAACTTTTGTAAGCCTACGGTATGTATGTTGTTTAGAATAGTAAACAATAAATGTCGTCATCATGTTAGGCTTCATTGTAGTTTTAACTGATATCTTGCATGTGTTTTTTTCTTTATAAATAATAATCGTCTAACAGAACAAACCTGTGATGAAATGTCAAAATTCAATTTGTCATCTAATGTTTTAAGATGGTCTGAGATAGTTTGTGACACTTTAGACAAAATTCGAATATGAGGTCCGACTCTTCATTTTAATTTTAACCTACCCATGCTCCTTCCTTTAATGAGAGTCCGGTTTCGTGGTGGTCATGTGTCCTTTTTGTGAGAAACGATGGTTAAGTAACGTTTAGTAAAATTTGTAATGCGAAGTTAGATGAGACTACCATTTAAGTATTTAATTAAGTTCGAAACATTTGTTTGTGATAATAAAATGATTTGGGAAGAAAAATATATAGAAAAGGTAGTAAGATTAGATGGTCTGGCCGACAACGCCGTCCATAATCATAACTTATAGGCAAATAAGTATTTATCACCGACTTTACTTGATTTACTTGCAAGAGCCCTTTCTTCCAATAGAGTCAAAATTCCCTTCTCATTTTACATTCACATTTAATTTATGGCGGGGCCCCTTACTCCATAAACTAGCTTATACTACTACGTAATAAATCTATTATAACAATTACTTACTTTATATAGTAAAAACATTCTACTTAAACACTCACTTAAATCGGCATTTAATTTTGACTCCCAGTGCCTAATAATTAATCAAACTTGTGACGATAATGAGCCAGAGATAGATCATAATTCTTAAACTTAACCAAGTGCATATGTATACTACTGATTATAATCTTGATATATTCTTGAAAATTATATCGATCCCGACCTTAATTAAATAAGGGTTGAGTTATGTTAATTGTCAATTTGTCATAGTCTATATAATAATTGTTGGAGTCAATCAGTCAGATACATAAATACGTGCATATAAAAGGAAAAAATTGTTTAATATGATTCTTTTTTTTATTTTTAATCAAAGTACCTCAATTTCATAACCTCATCAAAAAAATCTCAAAGTCAATTACATCAAAGATCACGAGGATGAACAGATCCTCCATCAGCATCAACACTAACATTGTGTGCAAGAGAATGAGCCAACATATTGCTAAGTCTTGGCATGTAATGAAAAGAAATCGACTGAAAATGATGAATTAAACTACGAATAGCATGGATATAGTCTCCGCAAGCAGCAAGGCAAGGATCTTCACTTTGAATATGGCGGATGACGGAAATACAATCACCTTCGATAATAACATTGCGCAACTGGTGATGAATAGCTACTTGTACCGCGAGCAAGGCAGCAAGGGCTTCCGCTGTTTTCCGGAACTTGAATATACTGTATACGCCTGCAACTCCAATGTAACACCTCGCCTAGACTATCACGCACCACAGCTCCAAGGCCAATCAATGGAGGAGAGCAAGTAACAGACACGTCAAAATTAATCTTGAAACATCCAATAGCTAGTGGCCGCCATTCATGTTGCGCTTCTGGTGGCCGTGGACTAGAAAAAATCTGTTGTGCCTCTTTATATTCTTGAACATAAGCAGGTGCAAATAAGGCCGTACCAATGGGTTCGTCTCGTCGGCCTTCAAACACCACTTTGTTACGGTTTCGCCAAATACTCCAACAAATGCACACAAATAGAACAAAGCCCTCTTTATGCAGTTTATGTTTAACATCCAGAAACCAGGCCCAAACATCTTATGTATCTGAATTAATAGACATGTTAGCAAGAGGAGAAACAACCCAAGTTACCCGTGCAAAGTGCAATCTCGAAAAACATGTATACTTTACTCAATTCCACAATGACATACAGGACACAAGTGATCAGCAATCATATGTCGACGATAAAGGACCTCAAGAACAGGTAACGCATTCGTTAACAGACGCCAGGCAAAAATCTTAATTTTAGTTGGTAAATTGCAATTCCAACTAAAAGTCCAATTTTCCTATCTCCCAGTACTACTGTTGCCGTGAACAGTACTAGTAGACTCTTGACGATTTTTTCTTGCTAAATAATAGGCAGTATAATGCCAAATACGCCTATCAAGACAAGAAGAATTAAGCAAAGGAATCCGCGAGATAGACTCAACATCTTCATCCAACAATAAATTTTGGATCAGCTCTTTATCCCAAGTGAAGGTAGACAGATCTATAATATCACAAACACGCAAATCAGCCAAAGAATGCAAATCAGGAGTAAAACACGAAGACCATGATCTCTTGGGATCCAATTATCTCTCCACAAATTAATTCCCTCCCCATTTCCCACACGCCAACAGACACCTTTTCGTACAATTTCCGTGGATCCACATATGCTCTTCCAAGTATAATAAGAAGTTGGTTTAACCATAGCATCAAGCACATCACAAGTAGGAAAATATTTTGCTTTTAGTACTCGACCAAGAAGAGAATCTGGATAGAGAATAATACGTCAAATTTGAATTCCTAACATAGAAATATTAAAAGACCGTAAATCTTGAAAGCCCATTCCTCCATCTCTCTTACTCTCACATAAAAAATCCCAATTGACCCAACGAATCTTATTTTTCTGCCCATCACCCCACCAGAACTTTACAATAAGAGACTCAATCTCATGAAGGAGGTAATCTGGAAGTTTAAAACAGCTCATAACATAAGTTGGAAATGACGAGCAGGAATGGGTCTATCCAACTGTAATAATAATGGCAAATGGTCCGAATCAGAAGTAGATAGATGTGTAACCTCAGCTCTAGGGAATAAATTTTGCCACCCCACATTTGCAACCATTCGATCCAAATGACTCTCAATCAAGGTATCCATTAAAGACAATATCAACCAACCCCGTATAATCAAGAGTCTCCCGAAAATTCCTAAGTCTCCATCCCGGAACCACAACTCCACCCACTTTCTCATCTTGTGTCAAAACTTCATTAAAATCACCCATACAAATCCACTCACGTCTACACATATCACCTAGTCAACGTAACAGATTCCAAGTAACTTTGCAAATTACATATTTGCCTTGATCCGGTTCCCCATAGAAACCAGTAAAACGCCAAGTAGTAGACTGACCACTCAAAACTACACTAGCATCAATATGATGCTTAGAAAAACTCTGAATTGTAACACAAGACTCCTTATCCCACAACAAAGTTAAACCTCCAGAAAAAAACAACTGAAGCAACTCCTATACCAAAAAAATTAAATTTCTGCTTAACCAAATCAATCCCACGATCATCCAGGCGTGTATCAATGAGAAAGACAAGGTTGGCACGATAACGACGAATAGAATCGCCAAGAGCTCGAACTGTCCAAGAGTTCCCCAAGCCCTGACAGTTCCAACACATGCAACTCATTGGGATAGGCGGGGTTGCTAATTTGAGTAGAGTATCATGGACTAGCTTGGCTCTTTTTGGCTCTCCAATAATTAATTGACTGCCCTTATTCTGTCGCATACTGGCCTTTTTCTTTGTACCATACGTCTTCATACGAAAGTCTGTATTTGGTGGTCGACCTCTTTTTTTGGTTGGAGGATTGGTACTGGTACTGGAGCTAGGAGAGGAGATGATATTAGGCTGGAAAAGTTGAGAGTCTAGAGTAAACGTTGTGTTGGTGTGAGTGGGAGGGCTAACAGTTTTGGGCGCAGGAAGAATAGATCCAAAAGTGAACATACTGGGCTGTTGATGTGTATTGGACCAAAATGGAGCGTGAGCAGGCTGAGGGAAAGAAGGTAATTGCTTTGGGCCAAAGGGGTAGGAATTGGGATTAAGGATTGGGCTCAAACTTGGGCTAGGTACAATTGTAGTTGGATGTGGCTCACTCATTACTAGGTCAACAGAAGGATTAAACGTATTGACTTGGTCCATCCATCCATCCATTATGTAAAGCACATGGAGCTAAACCCCACCAGATTAATTCAATCCTACGTGGAATTTTGTGGAATTAGTTGTATTTTAGCCAGTATATATTTCATTGTTATTTTTGGTATGTTGTCTACATATATAGTTTGTATTAAATCTCATATAACTTTATTTACAAAAATTCAAAAAATATTTTGAACATATATTTGAATTCGTCGTGACAAGACGAATCCATAGACACCAATTTTGAATAGTATTATTTCAAGAAATCATTTTATTCAATAAAATAAAATATAAATTTATTAAATAAGATAAAATGAATTAATGGAAATTTAAAAATAGAGTATTTATTGAATAAATTCAACCTACGTGAAATTTTGTGGAATTAGTTAAATTTTCAACCAGTATATCTTCCTTTTTTTTTTGTATGTTAGCTGCATATATAGTTTTTATTAAATATAATATAAATTTATTCTACAAAACTCCGAAAAATATTGTGAACATATATTTGAATTCACCGTACATGACAAGACGAATCTATAGACACCAATCTAGATTATTATTATTATTAATTAAATAAATTATTTTATTCACTAAAATACAAAATATATTTATTAAAGAAGATAAAATGAAATAATGGAATTTAAAAATAGAGCATTAATTTATTAAATATTTAATACTACACCCATCTATTTAACAAGAAATTAATAGATATTTAGATTTTCAATTATAAATTTTGATTCTACGGTTGAGCAAATTCCAAATAGGGGGCAAGAATTTTGTTTCATGATATTTTGCCAGGTTAAACGTGAGGCTAATGTTTTAGTGCTCAGATTATCAGTTGGGTGTTCTTATATGATATAACTAGAACGTGAGCGTGTTATTGTGGCATCTAATTACAAATAATAATAACAAATTGTCTTTTTTAGTTGAATTAAGATTTTGGATAATGCAAATTGATCTGTTCCAGTTTGATTAAAGAAGATGGAGAAGAAATATTGGTTATCGTTGTTTTTTTTTTCCTTTAATGATGAATTGATTTTGTTGGAGTTTGATTAGGGTTTTGAATTTATTGGAGATGACATATTGAGATTTTTTAATGATGAATTGATTCTGTTGGGGTTGATTTAGGACTTGAAATTTAATTAGAGAAGACAAATTAAATTTTTTTAATGATGAATTGATTTTGTTGGAGTTGCGTTGGGGCTTAATTAGCATTAGAATGAATAAAATATATTGATTTTTTTTAAAATTAAAGTCTAATTTACATGCGTATCACAAATCGGTTCAATTTAACATAAATTAAGTACTCAATTGCACAACTCTAATAGTTGTGCACTTATATATATAAATAAATACTAGCATTTACGTAATACACTACGTGTGTTAAGGGTTTTTATATAAACCAATGAATATGTGATTGAAAAAAAAAAGAGAAAATATTGAAGAATAATAAATAAAAGGGAGAAACTTACGCCAATGGGATTCGAACCCTGCACCTTCTGCTGAAACAATGACACATGTACGTACTTGATTCAAATTGAATTAGTAAGATCAACGGATGAGATTTAAATTGAATTACAAGCTTAGTGAAACTTTTTGAATTATTATACTACTTTAAATATACTGTAATATATAAAGCTGATGGGCTAAATCCACCAGATCCATTCAAATTTCAGCCATCCTACGTGAAATGTTGATACGATTGAGCAGAATCCGAATAGGGGGAACGTATTAGTGTTGTTGCTAGGGATCATGAGGGCAATGTTATTGTTTGGTGATTTTTTTTTTTTATGTCTTATGGTTGCTGAAAATGCGGAAGGTTGGCCAGCCAAATTAAGAACAAAATTTATTCGAGATTTTGAGTGGCAACATGTAGTAATTGAAATGGATTGTTGTTTAGTGATTAGATCTCTTAAATCGACAAATTTTAGCTTTGCCCATTTATTTCACTTTTCAAAGAAATTCAGGTATTTGATGGAGAATTAAGCTTTGCCAAGTTAAACGTGAGGGTAACGTTTTAGCACATATATTATCGGTCTTCTTATGATGATGTTGGTTTGGTATATTTGTATTATCCACACCAAGATCGTTTTAGCGTATATTGTTTTAGTGGTATATATGTTACTAGACATGCATGCTTTTTTAAGTTCCAGGATATAGAAGAGATACACACGAGCTAATTGGTGGTGTGTTGATATTTACATGTCTATCAACAACATTTTACACGTGAAGACTTTCAAGTTCATTTTCTTTATGTATAAGATTCGATCGGTATGATGAGGTATAAGGGTTCTCTTCTCTACGGTCTCTGTCCAGAAGGATTGGTTCTATCCAACCTGTTCAGGTCCGGTCTAGCATATACTCGAACCCGTTCCACACCTTTGTTACAAGACCCGAGCGCAACATTTTATGATTAAGTTAGTAAAAAATACATTTTTCTCCTCCTCATGGGAGTCTGCATATACATACTCTCTAGGCGGGGAAACTCTCTTCGATTTTCGCTCTACTTTCTTGATCCATAACGGGCCTGGGGATCTGATACTCTCTGGGTGGGGAAACTCAATTCGATCTTCTCTTTACTTTCTTGATCTCCATAACGAGCCAGGGGAGGGGGGTCAACTTATACTCTCTAGGCGGAGAAAATGTCTTCGATCTTCTTTGTACTTTCTTGATCTCCATGACCGGGTTGGGGAGGGACAACCGTATCATGCATGTGAAATTATGTTTGTAGAATAATAATTTTTGTGTCTTTAGTGGGGTGATGCATACCAGGTTGTTGGGCAATTGGGTTGGAAAAAAACAATAGTAATATGTGAAATATATATATATATATATATATATATATATATATATATATATATATATATATATATATATATATATATATATAATACAAACTTAATTTCACATATTACGTTGTGAATTATTATACCATGGCATTGTTTTGGAACAACCCGATTGATTGTGTATACTTTTGTATTTTATTTTGGTTTCGTTTGAGGGATAATTTTTAAAAAAAAACATATATATTTTTTTTGAATAAGCTAATTATATTATATGGGCTCACCCGTGATCGAACCTCTTGCATGTAAAAGTTTTTAAAAAAACATGTGCATGTTACTAATTAACAGGTCGAGTATGGTAGGATCCTATTTTTACATTTTCTATAGTTAATATAAATAAACACCCAATGATATAATATTAAATGAAGAAGGACTACCGACTGACACCATAATCAACGTTATTCACATAAATTTAATTACCTTATTTTTTATATTAATTTATTTCAACACCCTCTTTCTATTTAATACTAGTAATAATGTGATTCATCAACCCAATTAATAATGTGGACGGGACGGGCTTGGGAGCATATAATCATCAGAAAAGGACAATTATATTCATCTTTCATAGCTACCACACATGTAAAATGCCTTGTTAATGATCGATAGATATTTGTGCATGCCTAATTTCAGTTGAATTCATGATTTTCTCTCATCTTAATTCTTCAGCAACTACACTATATATCTATCTCAGTATATTGGGATCGCTTCTCTTCTTCGGCTAATTTTATGACTTTAATTAATCTACACCTATCTAATAGACTTAAGTAGTGAAGATTATTCATTTTGCATGTTTGTATAAAATAGAAAATTAATTAATTAGAAATTAGAACGTGACTACTTTGTCCTAAACCAACTTTTTATTTCGTCCAAAAACCGTATTGGGGAATATCACACATTACTTATGGGAGGCAATCTACATATAAGTTCGATATCGTTCACCCTTAAACAAGGTATTTGAAGGGAATGGTCGATGGCCAAACCTAATACATATCTTCTTGGCCAGAGCCCTCACTTGGGTCCAAGTTTGAAATTTGTTATACATACCATTGACCATTAGTGTACTTAGATAAAAACAAAGTTTTAGTTGAGTATAACTTAAAAAATCTAGCTAGCTAAAACGTGACAATGGAAGTAGGTAACTATGAGGGTAATTAGATCGTCCCCGTTGGATAGGGGATTATTATCTTTATTTTTCCCCTGAATTGATCCAAAGTCCGTCAAGGAGTCAGCGGAGCCTAGCTAGCTTTCGTTACTTCTCTTTCTTGTGCTTTCTACCGAAAAAAAAAAAAAAAGCCAAAAAACGGGGATTATTATCATAAATTAAGTACCATAAGACATAGAAATCCCACACTTAATGAAAAATTCAACCCCTTCTTTACCTTTGCCTCACCATTTTTATCAGAAGATGGGTCTCACTGTGGTCCATCGCTAAATTGCTATTGATTGTCTAGTGAATGTGATTCTTCATATGTACTGATAAATTTTGTAAACATGATACATGCACAATCACGGCTGGAGCTAGCTATCATAAGGGACTTAATTAATCTTTAGAACATTAATTTATAAGTAATTGTATGATTATGGAGTAAAAATATATAATTATAATATCATTCATGATCAATGCGATACAAGCTAGCATTAACGTACGTATCATCAATTGAGCTAGATCTAGTCATTGATGGCCGTCTCGGTTCCTGGAAGTGCAGCCTCACCGCCACCCGTCTCTGTTTTTGGGAGTGACATGGATCGTTTGATATTGTCTTGTCTTTTTCCCCACAAAAATGAGTACAATCCAACTATCATCAACCACATGCATATCAAGCTGCACACATAATCAGTGGCGAATCCAGAAGCTTATTTCAGATGAGTCGTATTTAACTTGCGATTTTCACAACAAAAATATTATTGTCATATTAGTATATTATAGAAAGAAAAACATATATTTATCGTGTTGAACCAATAACCTCAAGGAAAGTATGGATATACTTATCCACTCAGGTACAAACAAATTATGATTAACTTGTGAGTAGGTAAAGTATACTAACTATATTATTCTTTTATTTATTTTTCCTTCACACTACTAATTCGGGGTCGCGAAAAAGTCGAGCTGGGTCGAGGGGATGGCCTGCCAGTGCGCATAATTAACATCCAATTTATTTATATATATATACACACACATACTCGATTGTGTTAATTAACTATTACCCTCTACCCTACTTCTTATGTAAAAAAAATCAAAGCGAACTTCAAAATCTAATATATATATATAGTTTAGGAAAAATTAACGAACATACGTATGTATGTATGTATGTGTGTGTACCAACCTTCCCGTTGTTATTGGTTCACCTAGAAAGAGAGCTTCAGATATGGTTATTAGAATTAGCGCCAGTGGATTGAACATTGATGGGTAAGTTGGGCCTCGTTGCGAAATTGCCCATGAAATCAAACAAAATACGATTGATGTGGCCAACATACCCTGCTCCTCATATTAATCATATCCAGAATTAAATTAGACACGTGTTATATTGATTAAATGCATATATATTCCTAAATTCTGGATAATTATTATTTATTACTATTAATAAAATTTTGTCGATTCCAAAAAAAGTCGGAGTGAATTACCGAATAGAGTATAGTAACTAGTTGGAGATTCCAAGCCAAGTGCCACGCCGTCGGTGTACGGTCTATGCATACTCCAATAATTGCTGCTTGCACTGTTGCTATTATGCAACTTAGCATTGTCGCCCAATATTTATATGGAAATACTTTGAATAACTTCACCTACATGCACACAAATTAATTTTTTTTATTTTATAAAATATATAAAATGACATAGATTAATTTGAAGCCAAATATATAACGACGACATATATACTATACTACTATATAGTATATATGTATATATGTACCTGTAGAATGAACCACAATGCATAAGAAATACAGCTACCGGCCAATAAGATGGTTCCACGTGTTCGATTTTCGTGTGATTTGACGATGATCAATGGTTTGTGATCGTCTAATGTTCCATGTAAACTGTTGCTTATGTGAGTATGGATATAAAAAGAGTGACCCTTGTATAGAGCCACTGTCAATGCTCCAACAAGACATAACATTGCTCCCAGAGTTTTTGTTTTCCCAGACCATGTATTTATTCCCAATTTTTCTATCCTACAAAATAAATTATATCATAAATTCAATGAAGAATTAATTAGTAATTAATAACACGTGATTATCATTTCATATTTAATGAAGGCTTCAAAATTGGACATGCACATACGTACCTTAGGATAATCGAGAATAGAAAAGTGACAACGGGAATAAGGTTGAGAAAATTCATAGCATATGTAGCTGAGGTGTCCTTCAGACCATAGTAATACAATCCCATCGCCATTATTATCCTATGCGCATATCACATTATTTAATTCTACAATTTTAAATCATCAATGTCAATCCATTTACAACTTAATCACTAAAATAGCTAGGTTAATCATCAAACATCCAAGTATATACAAAGAATTAAAGAAATGGCATGGGATGTGTATAAATAAGATGTTGAGGTTTCATTTGCGTTTATGCGAATTTAAATTTGTAAAGTTTGGTATATTTATTCTGAAGAAAAGTAGAACTCAGAGAGGGAGAAAATTTAAAATGAAAACCTCTGACTAGGTAGGAAAAGGTACAATATAATTTTATATAATACTTTTTAGATTTGTTGTGATATATGGTAGTACTCCCTCCATTTCGGATAAAGTGTTACAATTGGATTTGCACCAATTTTAAGAAAAAGTAGAAAGTACAAGTGGGCCTCATGATTATTAGAGATTAAATGAGTGGCATATTGTAATAAAATTGAAAGGTATGGAGTTTTATTATTTAATTAGTTTCCATAAATGGAAATTGTAACACTTTTAGTAAAACGCCGGAAATGGAAAGTTGTAACACTTTTTCTGAAATATTGGGAGTATTTTATTATATCATTTTAAAGCTTAAAAGTATTTAAAGTCCGTATTTTGTGTGTGTGTGTGTGTATATATATATATCCTTTTCAATTAGTATCCCTGTAAAGGAATTAATATTTAATCTTACATAAATATAATTGTTTTAACTAATTTATAAATTGTAAAATGTTGTGTGCTTCGATGAAAAGTAGAACGACTTTTATTAAACTCGTATATGTTTTTATTAAAAGTTTGAAATGAAGTTTAATGTTAGACTTATATATGTATTTAACTCAAAGCTTATCCATACGACTTCTGTTTTCGGGCTAAAGAAATATCAAAATTACATAATATCCGAGACAAAGATTCGTTGAATTACAACGGTGGAGATTCCAAAAATCAAACGATTACCATATACATAATAGTACCCAAAAAAATTGCCAATTATTTTATTTTGAGGATAAAGTGAAAATCAACGTAAATAAATTAACATATAATATAATATAACTACTTCATACCCCGTTAATGCCACCATGAAGAGCAAGAAGAAAACTTTTGGGCTTAACTTGTTCACAACACCTCTACAATGAACAAAAGGAAACACATATAACTCAAAATTGGCAACACAAAGTTTGTAACTCAATTTATACTGAATATGAAGAAAACGTACCAACCTTTCCCAATATAAGGCAAATGGGGCGACACATACACCAGCAACAATATGTCGATATGTAATGAGAGCGAAAATAAAGGTGCCTTCATTCAGTATGACCTTAGAAAGAAGTTGCAATCCCGTTGTGATCAATTGTACAACCAACATTCCAAGTGGTACTCTTGCATTTATTAGCCATTTCTTCAACTCCATTTGTATGATGTACTATGTTTGGTGTGTGTGCTTCTCTATAAAACTCAATATGTGTATGCTTATCATATATTGTGTAAAATCTATTTCTTCTTAACTTATGAAATCTATGGGCCTTTATTGTCAAGGGATTACAAAATCAACAAACCTTTTGTCTTTATATTTGATTCTAGCATGCTCCTATATTTATGATGGAAAGTCACAATCTTTACTTTCCTTTAAGCCATGATAGTATTACTCCAAAATTACTAGAAGTAAGGAAAGAAACTGTAAGTAGAGATAACACATATGTTCGATACGGGTGTGGATAAAATTAAATATGCTTTTATAGGATTTGTTAAACTTATCAATTATTTAGCCTTATTATCAAACTCCACCCTCCCCCACTTATTATTATGTTAGTGACTCAACATGAGGTTATTAACTAGATTTATAAGTTAGTTGGGGTTATCAAAAGTGAGGTAGTTCATTTATACAAATTGAACCAAACTTTGTGGGTTGATCTTTGGCCATCATACTACACACAAGTATTCAAGCGAGTTAGATTTTGCAAGATTAGACAACATAGCCTACCATTATGGCAGATGAATATAAATGAGCTAGAAGCTAGATTCTTAAAGAAATAAAATCTTTGTAAGCTAACAATGATATCCAAATCTTAGGAAAATGTAAAGTTAGTGACATGGTTTTTTTCTCCAAGGGCTTGCATTTTCTTAAACTTTGGAAAGTACAATACAAAGAACTAAAATAGGATGGGCAAGAAAGCTAGGCATATTCATTCTCTTCGACTACATGGTCAACATGTGCACAAATGAAATTTTGATTGTTTGTGTAGGACATACTATATATATGTTTCTAAGATAAACAAGTACGTATTTAACTTGTAGGTAAAATTAGATGTCACATTCGATTAGTAGAATATTGGAAAAAAAATGATTGGCCCCAAGTAAGATACACAACAATACCATTGCTTGAATTAACAACAATTCTTGATATAGAATACTATAGTTGATACAACCACCATCTGCCACAATCACTTCAGGCACTTAAAATTGCGGACACCATTTATTTCCACTTACAATCATTGTTCTATATATAGCATATTGATTGCGATATCCGTTCGTAGCATCAACAATAAAAACATAAAATGTGGACCATCCAAACTTGTTTCATTTTCTCTCTTCTCCAACAACTTTTGACATATAAAAGACCATAATAGAAGATAAAGGAAAACAATAAAAAAAACAAAAAGACTAGTCATGGAAGCCATAACCACCAACACCGTTTCTTTTGCAACAAATCAAACATTTCTTTCACAAAAGACTATAAGAGTTTCCATTCGTTCTCCGAATCACTTCGCATTTCCCAGCTCCCTCCAAAAGACTGCCTCAGTGCACAACATCTCTCTCAAAAATCAAACTTCACGAAGTTTAAAGATATGCAACGTTATGAAGACTGTCGAAGCGCCCAAAACCTCAGATTTTGTTTCCAAATCCACCAGGCCTACGATATTAGTATCCGAGAAGCTTGGAGAAGGTGGGTTGGATCATCTAAGGAGTTTTGGCGACGTGGAATGCATGTACAATCTTACACATGATGATCTATGTGCAAAGATTTCATCATTTGATGCGCTGATTGTGCGGAGTGGGACTAAGGTGACACGCCAGGTGTTAGAGGCGGCTAATGGAAAGCTTAAGGTCGTTGGAAGAGCGGGGGTCGGGATTGACAATGTGGACCTGCAGGCCGCCACAGAGCATGGGTGTTTAGTTGTCAATGCGCCCACAGCCAACACTATTGCGGCAGCAGAGCATGGGATTGCTCTGCTTGCTAGCATGGCAAGGAATGTGGCTCAGGCAGATGCTTCCATGAAGACTGGAAAATGGCAACGCAACAAGTATGTTGGAGTTTCTCTTGTTGGGAAGACATTGGCAGTCATGGGATTTGGAAAAGTTGGTTCCGAGCTCGCAAGACGTGCTAAAGGTCTCGGAATGCATGTTATTGCCCATGATCCATATGCTCCTGCTGATAGAGCACGTGCTACTGGCGTCGAACTGGTCCCCTTTGATGATGCAATCTCCACCGCGGACTTCATTTCTCTCCACATGCCACTTACTCCAACTACTAACAAGATATTCAACGATCAAACATTTGGAAATATGAAGAAAGGGGTGAGGATCATAAACGTTGCACGTGGTGGTGTCATAGATGAAGACGCTTTAGTGAGAGCCCTTGACAGTGGAGTAGTCGCCCAAGCTGCTCTTGATGTCTTCACAAATGAACCGCCGTCCAAGGATAGCAAACTTGTGCAGCATGAGAATGTCACGGTTACGCCTCACCTTGGAGCAAGCACAAAAGAAGCACAAGAGGAAGTCGCAGTTGAAATAGCTGAGGCAGTGGTTGGTGCACTACGTGGAGAACTTTCCGCAACTGCAGTTAATGCTCCCATGGTTCCTCCTGAGCTTCTGTCTGAATTGGCTCCATACGCAACCCTGGCTGAAAAGCTTGGTAGAATGGCCGTACAGTTAGTTGGTGGGGGAAGTGGAATTCAATCTATGAAGGTTGTTTATAGTTCAGCACGAGATCCTGATAACTTGGACACCAGATTTCTGAGAGCCATGATAATAAAAGGTATCATTGAACCTATATCAGATGCCCACATCAACCTTGTTAATGCAGACTTCACTGCTAAACATAAAGGTCTCCGAATTAGCGAGGAAAAAGTAGCTGTCAATTCTCCTCAAGAGAACCTCATTGACTCAATCCAGGTACACATAAGTAATGTACAATCAAAATTTGCAAGTGCACTGTCAGACGATGGGGACATTAGTATTGAGGGTAAAGTGAAAGAAGGTTTACCTCATTTGACAAGTGTGGGATCGTTCAGTGTGGATGTGAGTATGGAGGGAAATCTCATAATGTGTCGTCAAGTTGATCAACCCGGAATGATTGGACGGGTGGGGAACATTCTTGGCGAGCATAACGTTAATGTTAGCTTCATGAGTGTTGGAAGGACCGAGAAGAGGACCATGGCCATTATGGCAATTGGGCTAGATGAAAAACCTGAAAATGATACCCTCAAGAAGATTGGTGAAGTTCCTTCTATTGAAGAGTTTGTTTTCCTTGACCTCTGAAGTTGATAAAATTTTGTTAGTTTGCTTTATGATGTAGTTGATGGGCGGAGAGGTAAATTATTTTCGATGCAGTATCAAGAATAAAAAGGTGCGGTCTGACCGCATAATATGTTGTAATTGAAATTCTAGATTTAGGTCGATTTATCGGATTCATGTAATCCTATTATAGTAGAGAATTAGAGTTTTGTTACTATTACTTATAGTTTCATGGAGATAAATTATGTTTGATACCTATTATACCTCATTGTTGAAACATTATCAGTTAGTTTCATCACATGTCATATGATTGAAACGACACCAGTTAGCTTCACTACATGTCATATTGTTGAGAAGACAATAGTTCATTTAACAATGGGGGATGCGGTTGAAATACGGATACCTAACCTAACCTAACATGATGGCGTAAAGATGAAGGTGAAGGCCAAGGTTATCGAAGGGGAAAGCCGAGCCGCAATTTTTGAACCTTGATCGATTTTCAGCTAGCAGACCGGAAATAAGAAGCCGAAAAACCAGCGCTGCTATTCGGACTGCTCTCAGCCATCATGTTTCGAATCTAATAAATTAACTAAGGGCTAGCTCCGCTATAGGTATAAGATCTTCTTAGTATTATGGTTTATTCTAATACTCAATTATCTGCTGTATTGTAGTAGTAGTATATTAGTTTTCACTAACACTCGTTTCGTCTATGCAATTGCAATGCATTTGTTGCTTCAAATCATGCATCTATATTCTAATCATTTGAGCCTAGCTAGATACTTAAATGGAGCTTCATTTTTGTATAGTTAAGACTGAATTAATTGCCTGGCCATTGCTCACATGCCTTTGCAGCCTAGTGTTCTCTTATATACTCCTGTCCTGTGTTGGTATAATTAACATAGAAAGATAATTGTTCTTGTCTCATGGATGTGTTTTTTATACTATAATTTTGTTTGGGTTTTGCCATTTTGGGCTTCACAACTCCGATTTCATGTTCCATTCGTGACATATTCTATGATGTTGGTCAGGAAGGTGGAAATGCTTGACGGTGTTTCTATTGTCAGATCGGAGAAAGTTAAGGATGAATTGGCTTTGGATGGCAATCACATCGACCTTGTGTCTCGATCTGCTGCCTTGATCAATCAGGTAGTAATAATTTATAATTTACTTATTTCAGCTCCGCATGCTTTGATATTTGGCTTCATATCTTGAACATTCTGCTTATAGTTGCTTTTGTTAATCTGTGACAGAAATGCCATATCAGGAAGTTCCTTGATGGTATCTACGTGAGCGAGAAGGGACAAATTGCAGAAGAAGAATAACCCATTAAGCTGTGGGACTTTTCATCTCTCCATGTCCATTGTTTCTTTTTTGGGTTAATTACACTTTCACCCCTGTAAGATTCTCATTTTTCAAATCCCCCAAAACTCAGGGGTTCCGAAAGATCGTTATAATTTTCCCCTGAGCAAATTTCATGCCGTTAACTTTCGCCGTCAGTCAACGAGTCAACGCGGTCAAACCGTTAAAAAAGTCAACCGTCAAATGGAGTTTGAAAGTAAGATTTGTAAAAAAAAAAAAAATTTTGAAAAAAAGAATTTTACATAAACAAATTTTTTTATGACGTCATAAAGATTGATGGTTTCCACCTCTGTCCTCGAGGGTCCCAAAGTAAGATTAGTTAAATTGAAAAAAAAACACATAGATTTTTCTGAAAAAGTAACAAGAGAATTTGAATGTAATTTACGGAATAGAAGTAGAAGAAAGTAAGAAAATTGATTGAAAAGGAAGAATTTGAAGTTAATAATATGTATTTTTTCATTTTGGTGATTTTCTAACTCTGCATACCTCCTCTAACATGTCTTGGAATTGATTTTGGTGTCTTGGAATTAATAATACATGTTAAATTGATAGAAAGAATTGTTAACCTTAATTATTTTCAACTATAAATACATGTTAATAATATGTGTCTTTTCATTTTCATTTTCGTCATTTTTTCAGAATTTTCCATCATTTTCATTTTCCATAAAAAAAGTTTCCGTCATTTTCATTTTCCAGAATTTTTTTTTTAATTTTCGAGGGGTCCCAAAGTAACTTTTTTGTTGACTAACGTTGACTCCGTTAACGACAGGGGGTGTGCAAAAATATTTAGGGGAGTCTTACAGAGAGTGTTTATGTAATTAACCCTTCTTTTTTTATAGGTGTTCTATCTTTTGTGAATTTTGTTTGCAGACCTTTTATAGAAATACCAGCATATGAATTTACAATTTTGTATTCTGCAGATGCTCAAGATCCTGTTTGTTACGGTCATTATTATATATATATATATAATACTCGATTTTCGAATGATTAATTGTTATTTACACCAACTTTTTCCTCGTATCCGTTTTGTGGCGCTAGTTCCCCTGTCTCCTCCATCTATATATACTCTCAACTCTCAAGTCTCAACGAGGTATATTATGCACTTGGGGGCAATATTAAGCTGTCAGCTGTGACTTGCTATGATTAGATTATCTAGGTATAGAGAGCACAAGATGATACGGTTCATTGTGTTAATTTACACACAGATATGAGTGGTACTGGTATTGATTGAGCTTATCTGCATATTTCTGTGCATGTGTATAATGGCAATCAGGTCCCTAGCCACTTTTTCCCCGTCATCTTGCCTGCCATATTACTACTTTTCTGTATAATACAAGTATATATATATATCTACAGTTGCAACTTTAATACGTTTGCCTAATCCCATTTGAACTTCATTGCTGGAACTTTTTGTTTGCTAGCCAAAATGGTAAGGAGTTTCTTGGATTAATATTAGCCAAAAGTTTCGGAGAAGTCCATCAATATCGACATGAACAAATAATGTTGAACTAACTAATTCCTAATAATTGCGGCAGGTGGATACTACAATGACCACTATTATTCGATCCGGTCACATGACCACTCAAGCAAATTCCAACACATATTCTCCACAGCATAACTCACCAATCTTCTAACCAGACCAAGCAAGCATTCTTCTTCAACAGTTCTCCAAACTTGATATCATGTACTATTACATCCCAAGATATGTCTTCATACTCTCGATCATTCTCATCTCATTCATCATATGCATCTCAGCAAAAAAGAAACCCACTCTCGGGCCTCAAATCAATGTCACAAAGCATCTCTTCTTCCCAGATTTCAGTTCAAGAACTGACCCAGATGTCACTCTTTTAGGTAGTGCAGCAATTCCTAGCCAACAACCCTGCATCAACATCCCGGAAAACAGTCTCCAGTATTCAGCTGGACGTGCAATTTACTCTTCTCCTATTCGCCTATTCGACCCTAACACCAAAACACCAGCTTCATTTCAGACCACTTTCTCCTTCCAGTTCCAAAACAGTTCAGGCTCACTTTCCGGTGGGCTGAGTTTCGTCATCGTCCCTGATGAGTTCACTGTCGGCAGGCCTGGCCCGTGGCTTGGTATGCTAAACGACGTGTGTGAGGAGGACTACAAAGTGGTTGGTTTTGAGTTTGATACTAGAATGAATCCAGAATTTGGAGATACGAATGATAATCATATAGGAATCAACTTAGGCAGCATAGTTTCATCTACGACAGTTAACGTCTCGGATTTCGGGATTCGTCTTGATGATGGTACAACTCATCGGGCCTGGTTCAATTATGATGGGAACGGGAAGTTGCTGGAAATTTATCTCGGACCCGATGGCATATCGTTTCAGAGCTCGAAGCGTGTTTATTCTGGTAATATTGATCTTTCGCCTTATCTGAATGAATACATGTTTATTGGATTTTCGGGTTCTTCAGGGTATAACCACTCTCAAGTTCATAGCATATGTTCCTGGAACTTCACCTCTGTTTCTCAGGGTTTTCTCCGTGTACCTTCGGCTGAGAGTTGTGAGAGCAAGATTATAATCGGTGATAGACCAAGAGTTCATAGCAAAACGCCGAACAGTTTCTATATATTTTTAGCTGTTGTTTTCCTTGTGCTTGCAATAATGATTAACCTCTATGTCAGCGGAAAGCGGAAGGAAAACAAGGAAACCGATGAAATCATGGTGATTCCAGAGGAAATCCATCGTCCTAGTCCGCCTAACAGGGCACGTAAATTCAGCTTTGCTGAGATATCTTCTGCTACAAGGGGTTTTGGGGAGTTGCAAGTTTTAGGCAGTGATGCTAGAAGTGTTTCATACAAGGGTTCTATGGTAACCTGTAATGTTGTCGTGAAGCGTTTTTCCGGCCAGTTTGCTAGTTCTTTCGTGAAAGATAGGAAAAAGATCTCCAAAGAGATTAAGGCAATCAGTAAGATTAGGCATCCTAACCTTGTTTTGATCAGAGGGTGGTCGTTTGAACGACAAGAAATCATAGTTGTGTATGATTTCATCCCAAATGGTAGCCTTGATAAGTGGATATTTGGCTTCGGTGTTTTGCCTTGGTCTCGGAGGTTTAAGGCGGTCAAGGATGTCGCGGAGGCATTGAGCTATCTTCACTCAAAGGAGTTGGCTCACAAGAATGTGAAATCTAGCAGTGTTCTGATTGATATTAGCTTTAGGGCATTGCTAGGAGATTTCGGGTTTGTTCTGTCCACGACTGAGTCTGCTCGGTTCGAGTCACTAGTAAGTCTAAAGGTGGATGTGTTTGAGTTTGGTATATTGGTATTGGAAGTCGTCTCTGGTAGAACCAGAAGGTCTAATACTCCTGGTGAGCTCGATTTATTGGACCTTGCTTGGGTAATGCACGAGAACAACGAGAAAGAGAAGCTGGTGGATAGGGCAATGGGTTCGGTTGTTAACCTGGATCAAGCGATCCGGGTTATGGAGGTGGGGTTGTTATGCACATTGAATGACAACAAGGGGAGACCTAACATGGAGGAGGTGGTAGAGTATCTGAACCTTGAAAGACCGATACCTGAGTTACCGTCTAACCGACCGGTATCGTTGTTTCCGTATAGCAGCACCAGTGGTTTATGTACTGGCTACTCTTGTGCGCCTTTCAAGTGAGAGACCAAGTGTATGACGAGATATAGTGTTCATATGTGTTTTATCGTGTTCAACCAAACTATACCAACAATGCACTCCCAATGCAATTAATTTTGGGGCCATAAGAGATTGATAGGCACGTGATTGTGAAATGTCATCATTGTATAGGACATGGGTAGGCATATAAGGATATAATTGCATGTTCGTTATTTATAAGTGTAAGTTCCAAAATGAATGTGTTATGTGTTGTAGCCTCTAAATACTTAATTAATTGAACATTAGAGGGCACACACATGTAACGTCCTATTCATTCCTTCGTTGGTCGAGAAGTTATATAGGACCGGATTGAGAAATGATAACCTTGTTGCTGCACTTTTATTTCCGGGAATTTTAAACAATAACTCTAAAGGTAAGCGTGGTTGTCCTGAGCCACGATTAAGAAAGAAAATTCACTGGGAAATTTTCACTCTTTATGATGGCCAACCCCCAAAAAGTTTTAAGTAACTGCGTCGGTCCAAACGTTCGGTTTGTCTTGGAGGGAAAGAAAAGAAAATTAAAGGTGAAACATTTCTTGAAAGAGGGGAGAAGAAATGTGAGGAGAGGGTTAAATTAGTTTCAAAAATTGAAAGGTCCTCTCCTCATCAACAAGAAAGAAAGATGAGTAGCATTGTGAAATACAACCGTCTCAACAAACTCCGAGCAGCTAGATACCTCTTTTCCGTCGGTTCCCGTGCTATCTCCACCGCACCTCCGCCACTTGTCGTTTCTCCAGGCCAGCTTGCTGCCGTCCGCAACTTCCGAGCTTCTCGTGACCTTACCGCTAGGTATCTTTACATCCTATTTTCCGGCTTCGATTTATATCGCTGTGTAGTTACTAAACTCTCTTTGGATAGATACTGCTTTCTAATGTTTGCTGCTTCTGTTTACACTGTTATGTTATTAGACTGATTAATGAAATCATGCGCTGGAATCTGGTTCTTAAGAATCTGGTTCATCATTAGCTGTGGTGAGCTTTTGTTTCGTGATTTTTTTCTTTGGATCTCGAATTTGGCTAATTATTTTGCTCTGGTGAAACAAAATGTCAACTCCAGCTATAGATGCTTACACTAGTTCTCTTTTAGATATATACTAGTAGTACCATTTTTGTAATGTTTGCTTCAATATCTTATGAGGTTGATGGAATTAAGTAAACGCTGGGATCTGGTTTAATCATCAGCCAAATGAAAGAAATAAAAAATATTGGTTTAATCATTAGCCGAATAAAACAAATGGTAAATTTAAGCTATGGATACTGTGCTACTTTTCTGCAGATAGATAGCAATTTTGTAATTTTCACTTCGTTTTATATTGGTATTAGAATAACGTAACCAATTAAACGGTGGAATACTGTTGAATCATTAGCTGAAAAAATGGTGACCTTAAACTATGGATCTTTGCTTTGATCTACACTAGTATACTTGACACGCGATTCCTCGCGTGTAGTATTAATCCATTATCTTTTGTAATATAATCCATCGGTTTCGTTTTTATAGTAGTTTGACACTTGAGTTTTGTATGTTTTCAAGAGAAGATGAACAAAGTGATAAGTAAATGGTATGTAATAGATAATTATCAAAATTAAGAGATAGAATAAATAGTAATTAAACAAAATTAAAAAATTAATTGAAACAAATTCTATGACAACAAATAGTCCCATAGCTTTTTAAGTTTTTCCAAATACTCATCACGTTGGTGGATTTAAATTTTAACAACTGTTTATTAAGTAAATTAAATTTCTTTTAAAGAAAAATGAGGAAGGAAAAAAAAGTTATAAAACATGTAACCACCATTTTTGGTAGTAATAACTACCTGGGTGACTTTGATTAGGATATATTGATCTACATTATTATTGGATTAGAGAAATTAAGTAGGTAGTGGAATCTGGTTTAACCGTTAGCTGGAAAAAATTGGTGAACTGAATTTATAGATGCAAATGCAATGCTACTTCTCTATAATAGACAAATAATACTTTTGGAATGTTTCGTGAAGCTATGAGATCAAGCCACCATCCAATTGGGGAGTCCAAATGGTGCCTGAGAGATTTGCCTATGTGATCGAGCGATTTGGGAAATATGCTAAGACGTTGACTCCTGGATTGCACATCCTAATTCCTGTGGTCGACAGAATAGCCTATGTGCACTCATTGAAGGAAGAAGCAATTGCAATTCCTGACCAGGCTGCTATTACCAAAGATAATGTTAGCCTTCATATTGATGGGGTTTTGTATGTTAAGGTATGGTTTTTCAATTTGGAATTGGTTTTATACAATTGTTTGATGGACTGAAGTGAGGGTTGATTTTCTTTTTTTTTTGGGTTTATATAAAGATTTTGGACCCTGTGCTGGCATCGTATGGGGTGAAGGATCCATTATATGCTGTTATCCAGCTTGCTCAGACAACTATGAGAAGTGAAATTGGAAAGATAACCCTTGACAAGACTTTTGAGGAGAGGGATACTCTCAATGATAAGATAGTGGTGAGAATTCTTTATGCAGGGTAGTATATGGTTGCATGTCATGTACTTAAATTTTATTTCTTCAATTTGAAGCTATGCAAACTATATGCTGTTTACTAAGGTTTTACTTCTATATGATCTGAATTCACTACATCCCCTTTCCTGTAGATTGCCATTAATGAAGCTGCAAAAGATTGGGGGTTGAAATGCCTCCGATATGAAATAAGTGGGTAACGCTGGCTAAAAAAAAAAAGTTCGTTAATTGTTCAAAACTTTTGATTGTAACTGGTCATTTGTATTTCTGTTTACCAAATACAGGAGATATAACTCCTCCACGTAATGTGAGGGAAGCCATGGAAATGCAGGTTGAGGCAGAACGTAGAAAGAGAGCTCAAATTTTGACTTCAGAAGGTATTAGGATGCTTTAATACTCCCCTATGGTTCGTTCAGGTTTAACTCTTGTTATATAAGAAGATCTTATATTATGCATGTGTAAAATGTAGCATCAATTTTGTGTTAGAATTTCACTGAGTAACTTGAAGGTGTAGAAATAGACATGTAACCACATATACACACATCTACCTTAGTGAAATGATGATGTAGCAAACCTAATACCTAAGGATGCTGTTTGAAAGAGTATGTACCTTTAAAGTGGTTGGAAATCTAGCATTGCATATATGATACATGGACAATTTTATGTCCATAAATTTTTTAGTTTAGTGCACAACACTTCGCTCCCATAATACTTGCTTAGATTAATTTACTTTATCTCAATGCAGGAAAAAGGCAGGAAAAGATTAATATTGCTGATGGTGAAAGGCAGGCAGTGATCCTTGCCTCAGAAGCTGCAAAGATGGATCAGGTTAACAGAGCTCTAGGTCAGTAAATATCTCCCAAGTTTTTAAGATAACTGGGTGACTGGGTCCTTTTAACACCTATCATTTACTTGAACCATTAATTTTGTTGATTGGTGATTCTGATAATAGGAGAAGCTGAAGCTATCCTTGCCAGACAACAGGCTACTGCCAAAGGGCTCGCGATGATTGCTGATACTCTCAACACAAGTGGTGGTGTGGAGGTGACCTCATCGTTCTTTTAATAAGCCAATCTAACATGCATATTCATTCGATCTCTATCATTAATGACTATGTATGTCGTATTTGTAGGCTGCAAGTTTAAGTGTTGCGGAGCAATATGTTAGTGCGTTCAAGGAAATTGCCAAGGAGGTAACTCAAGCTTCAAATATCATGTTATATTCCTTGTTAACAAAATGTGAACATCAAATAAATTTTGGTATACATTCTTAATGTCTCCTTTGTGCTCTTTGCAGGGTACAACGATGTTACTTCCTTCTGATAACAGTGGTGTAGCTAGTTCAACAGCTCAAGTCCTGACAATGTACAAGCAGCTCATTGGCAAAAATGTGGTTAACTCTAAGCAATGATCGAAGCATTGTATTTCGTTATGTCCAGTTTACTTTGAATTCAGAATATTATAGGTCGTTTATAAGTCGAGATGAAAATTCAGGTTGTAACATCATAGTACCATTTAGGCCTTAACCTCAGAAATCCTAGGCTGATAGAAGTACCAGAGCAAATTCCTTATTGTCAGACTTCGAGTTTCAGTTTTGCGCTCCAGTAGTCGAGCAATGGAAATGTGCAGTTAAACTTCTTTCAATTTCTATGAAGATTTAATAGTCATATATATACTCTTGACTACTTGCAAATAAAAATGAAATGGAGGAAAACAATCGTACCTCTTCTTTCAATTGTGAAAGGTATTTCATACAATTGATCACATTGTACCGATACAATGATACTGATGGAGCCAATTTTATGCTTGAAAAACGTCAAAGATTTAGTGTGTTTAAACTTTAAAGGATTGAAAAATGACACTAATAGTAACAATGTGCATGTTTAATCTTAAAAATCCATCCCTAATAACTTCATTTATCGGTGCGATTCATATACGAGTACGAATGAGGACAAAATGCATGGGACATGTGCTGGTATAATGTATGAGTAACCGCAGCGGTTAGTTAAAAAGAATTCTATCTTCCTCCTTTTATTTTCTTCTCTTGCATAAAAAGAAAAGAAAGGAAATCAAATACGATGATAGAGAAGAAATATTGACTGTGACTGGGTTTTGCTAGGGCTTTACAATTTGTGATAGATTCATTTCAAAATTATTATCACCCAATTGTGAGCTAGGTGAGCAATACAGGATGAATAGCATAGTAAAATCCAATCCACTCAACAAATTCCGATCAGCTAGATATCTCCTAGAAGCTCAATCGGCCATCTCCTCCCGTTCTATCTCCACCGGTCCTCCGCCGCGTCTCGGCCAGCATGTTTCTCCGCTCCAGCTTGCTTCCGCTCGCAACTTCCGTGCTTCCCGTGGCGATCCTAGCGCCAGGTATAATTTTATATTACATTCCTGCTTCGATCTGCATAAACTGCAGATTATTTTTATTGTGTGGTGATTCAATAGATTCTTGTTACTGTGGACTGTGGAGTGATTAAATTGAGCATAATTAGGTTATTGTTATATATTGTGCTGTAAAGTTTTCAAGTGAAGCAGAATTAGCTGGATTTGTTTCAAGTGAACTTTTTTTTTTTTTTTTTTTTACAACTGATGTTAAAAACTAGCCGAAACGGAATAAGTTGGAAGAATGAGCGAGGTAGGTGATTGTAAGTCATTCAAGTAGATTCTTTAGAGCTGCCAGAAGCTTTCTGCAAAATGAATCTCCATTGATTCTAGGGAGAATTATTTGCAGTCATTGCTTTATCATTAGTTGAAAAGTTTGATGAGCTCAAGTTATAGAAGTTGTGCTACTTCTCTTAGCTGAAAAGTTTGATGAGCTCAAGTTATAGATGGTATGCCAGTTCTCTCTAGATAGATAAACAATGCTTCTTTGATTTGCTTCAGATTATTGTTATTAGCTTAACTGAACTGGGTGGTAGTAATTAAAACCTAGTTCTCCTTGGATAGATAGATAATACTTCTGTAATGTTTGGTGAAGCTATGAGATCGATCCGCCAGCCAATTGGGGTATACGAATTGTGCCAGAGAGGACTGCCTATGTGATCGAGCGATTTGGAAAATATGCAAAGACCTTGACTCCCGGATTCCACATTCTAATACCTTTCGTCGACAGAATAGCTTACGTGCACTCGTTAAAGGAAGAAGCCATTAAAATTCCCGACCAGGCTGCTATAACCAAAGATAATGTCAGCTTGCATATTGATGGTGTTTTATATGTCAAGGTATGCATTTCACCTCGACATTGTTATTTTTGGTGGTTTCCTTGAGTTGTTTGATGGACTGCAATAAGGGTTGTTTGTTTTGTCCATGTAAAGATTTTGGATCCGATGCTGGCATCATATGGTGTAAAAAATCCACTATATGCTGTCATCCAGCTTGCACAGACGACCATGAGAAGTGAAATTGGAAAGATAACCCTTGACAAGACTTTTGAGGAAAGGGACACTCTCAATGATAAGATAGTGGTGAGTACTGTCTATGCAAAGACATTGTTTGTTATTCGATAGTAAAAGGTAGAAGGTGCACATTAATTTAAATTTTGCAAGTGATCTTATACTTAAAGTGTGTCATTGTGTAATTTGAGTTAATTGCTCTGTTTATGAGATGTCATTTCTCTGTTTATGGAAAATAGTGTTAGTATATCCTTGTCAACATAGCTATAACACTGCATAGCCATGACTTGTATCAGCTGTTTATTTTTGTAAGATCGTGTTAAGCTTAACATCCGAACTCTATTTCTTGTACATATTCATAAGATTGAAAGCAGACCTGTCTGTTACTTTTTATGGTAATGATGTATGAGAGGTGCCCTACTGTCTGTTTATGTAACAATAATGAGCCAAGGAACCAAGAATACGAGTCATTCAATCTCACATGCTACGATAACTTTGAAATATTTCTGAATGAACTGTTGAAATGATTATCGGTTTTCTCTGTTAGGCATTAGCTTTTCAGTTGATTTACTACACCTCTTTTTCTGTAGATTGCCATCAATGAAGCTGCAAAAGAATGGGGATTGAAATGCCTTCGATATGAAATAAGTGGGTAACTTTAGTCCATAAAAGAGTTGTTTTGTTGTTCAAGGTCCCTTGCATGTTTCTGATCTGTTATATTTATGTTATCAACTTCAGGAGATATAACTCCTCCGGCTAATGTGAGGGAAGCCATGGAAATGCAGGTTGAGGCAGAACGTAAAAAGAGAGCTCAAATTTTGACTTCGGAAGGTATTAGGATGCTATCATACACTTGGCATTTGTTAATTTGTCTTATTCTAGCTATCTTAAGAGAGTTCAGTTTTGCAAATGTAAAATGTACTATAATTATTTTGTTAGAAATTAGAACCTCTTTCGTCCTGAGTAACTTCTGGGTGTGATGAAATAGGCTTGTTTAACATACATAAGCATCTATAACTATCGGATGTGACGAACCACACCTAATTACGTTTAAGATGGTTAAGATTTAGCAGCTGCATGCATGGACAATTTGGCATCCAGAAAAGTTAGTTTAGACGCTCTTGTTTCTGTATTCATTTCTTTAGATTAATTTGCTTCTCAATGCAGGAAAAAGGCAGGAAAAAATTAACATTGCTGATGGTGAAAGGCAGGCAGTGATCCTTGCCTCAGAAGCTGCAAAGATGGACCAGGTTAACAGAGCTCTAGGTCAGTAAATATCTCCAGAGTTTTCAAGTTAACTGGTTCCTTCTAAGTTTTAACATCTACTTGATCCATTAATTGTGTTGATTGGTGATTCCGATAATAGGAGAAGCTGAAGCTATACTTGCCAGACAAGAGGCTACTGCCAAAGGGCTTGCAATGATTGCAGATACTCTCAAAAGAACTGGCGGTGTGGAGGTGACTTCTCTCGACATTTTAACTGACCAGTTTGACATGCATGCCAAATTTATTTATTTTTTCTGAATTTCTTGTCAGATACTTTGTGGTTTATGATATAGTACACAACACTATTTTCACCAATATGAATATAGAAATTGAGGTATCTCTCGATACCTAATCTACCCCGTTAATGATCTATTGGATTTCACAGGCTGCAAGTTTAAGTGTTGCGGAGCAATATGTTAGTGCGTTCAAGGAAATTGCAAAGGAGGCAAGTCAAGTTTCAAATTTCATGTTATATCCACTGTTAACATCAAATGAATTTTGTTCATAAATTCTTAATATCTCTTTTGTGCTCTTGCAGGGAACCACAATGTTACTTCCTTCTGATAACAGTGGTGTAGCTAGTTCAACAGCTCAAGTCCTGACACTGTACAAGCAGCTCATTGGCAAAAATGGGGTCAATTTCAGTCAAGCATCGATCGAATCCACTTCTTACAATAACAGGATGGGCAAGAAGTCCAGCGATGCTACTTCAATTGGCAATATTAATCACTCTCCAGACTTCTCATCAGATGCTGAAGTTGATAAAGATAATTTTGGTGAACCTGTTTTCTCTCTGCAGAGCCCTAAAAGAAACTGAAGGGTAGCAGGTAATAAAAGGGTCCCTTTAGTGTTATTCCAATTTTTCAGAGGGTACTGTACGCACAATTGTGGATATCGGGAGTAGATTACTCACTCGTCTCATTCTTTTTTCATTAAATGGTGTTGCTAATATCATTGATCAATGTTGAAGCAGTCTAGTTTGTTTCTCTTTACCTAATCAGAATGTTGTCACATTATACTTGGCTTTTACGTAACAAACATACATGTCAGTCCGATTCTGGACTTGATATGTTTGCAAGCTTGGAGTTGAGGCCAAAACATCAGAGCTGCATTTGTCCTTTACCTTTTGTCCAGATCATATGGTTCATTGGAGATATTGCAAATTCCATGTCGTTCGCCAATTAGAGGCTGTCCCGTCTCACTTGATTTGAGTAAGAACGTTGGTTTAAGCTGTATGTCTTCGTTGAAGCATATTTTACCTTTTCTGCCCATATCTTAGAGCTGTTTATATAGGACTTGGTATTTTTATGCAACCTTAAGTATGGAAAAGTGCATTAGACCATCATAAGAATGAAGGAATATTAGTTTGAGGAGCTTCCTTTGTAGTATTATTAAAACAAGGATGAAGACAGGTCTTATGTTTGGGAACTTTGAGTTAATACCTGATCCACAATGGATCTGGATCGGATTGGATTGGCATTTTAAAATCTTGAGATATGGGCCCGATGGAAAGATACTGACTGGGTTGGCTGGGCCCATGAAACTCATCCGTAGGGATAAACTTGGCCGGCCGGCCGGCCGGCTTTGGGGTGTATAATTGAGTCACAAAAAGAAAAGGACGTATGTTGTTCATAGTCTATGTGAGTAAAATAATACTCCACTAGTAGTAGTATTCTATCTTGTGTCCGGCAACATGAGTCAGAAATCGAGGTTTAATTATAATGTGCAGGACAGCAGCAGTCTAGTGAAGTAGCATGGAATCATCAGGCCAGACGTATATGTAATGTATGTATACATTGTCTCTGGAGATTACACAATGTGAACAACTGTGTCTCACTTTCTACTTGTCGTCGTTGCTTTAGAGTTATCAGGCATTTTGGCTCTTAAGTGCTTGTTCATTATCGGCTGTATTTCCCATTACGTTGATCTACTTTGCGCCAACTACTTTATCTCTAATTAGAAGCAAAGAGAAACGGGTGTAATAAGATAAGGGTAAGACTTAATGAGATCAACCTCACTAATTAAGCAGCAGTACAATTTGTGCACGCAGGAGTGGTAGTTAGGATAAGGTTGTTAATATCGTGACTAAAGCTTCGACTGGACGATGATGTAGTTTTTTTTAGCGTTCTTTTAAGCTGTATTTAGGACTGATATGGATGACTTCCAAGAAATATGATGCCATAAATAACAATATACAAGAAATCACTATAAAAGCTTCAAAAACTGTTTTCTCACAGTAGTGGTAAAACAAAAGGACCTACTTTATTGACAATATAGAAGAAATCTATGGAAGTTGTTATGTTACATTTCTAAGCTTGTAAGCACTTTTAGTGTTTCCTAGTGGGGTGTAGTGAAATCCAAGTTTCCACTAAAAGACAAAAAAGAACTTTCTGTTAAGATTCAAGGTATAGAAAAGAAGGAAAAGATAACCAATTCTCTTTTGATTATTTTAAAAAAGGAAAAAAAGAAGAAGAAGAAGAAATGAATAGAAACTTTTTATAATTGACCGTGATGAACATCATATATTTAACTATTATAACGACCCGACTACTTATAAATCGTGCGATAAGGTTACTCATGACTGACCTACACACATTTTGTCGTATGATATTGTCCGTTTTAGACCGCAGACCGTACGTATTTAATTTTGAAATTACCCAAAACCCATCCAATGTGATGGTGGTCTACTTACTACTTATGTACTCTTCACTGTTCTCGTTTTTAGCCGGTGTTCAATGTTGATCACCCATATATTTAAATATGTGATGGTTGTAGTTATGCGGTGATGATAAATAGTAGCATTATTTATTTATCTGGATCGGGTAAGAAAAAGGGAAAAGAAGATAAGAGAATCTAGTATTATTTTGTCGGAAAATTCGACCTCTCAATATAGCAGTGTGTCCCACACTACTACAGTTGAGACCACCGGGGTCTAAAAAACCTGTTTTGTCTTAGTGATGAAAACAAGATGGGATTCCTCTTTTCTTTTGTATTGAAAGTTGAAACCAATGATATGATAAGGAATGACGACTCTGTATTCCCAATCCTCTCCAGTTGTCAGAATTTGACACAGAGACAGAGTTTCCAAGATTGCAATTTTGTCTCAAATTTGTGAGAGCTTGAGCTCCATCAGAATAGAAATATACTATATAAATACCCACCCACCCACACTAAGCTCCATCATTATATTAAGAGATTCCCACAATCAATCAAACAACACATCATCAATTGAATTCCTTGATCACTCATTGAAACAGAGGGAGAATGGGTTTTCAAGGAGATGAAGAAGAAAACACCAAAATAGATTCCCCAAAGAAAAAACTGTCAAGTTTCCGGTACAATTCACCTTTAACCCAAGTAATCCTCATCGGATTCGTATGCTTCTGTTGCCCCGGCATGTTCAACGCCCTCTCCGGCATGGGAGGAGGTGGTCAGGTGGATGCAACCGCTGCAAACAACGCAAACACGGCCCTGTACACGACCTTTGCCGTTTTCGGGATTCTAGGTGGTGGGGTTTACAACATTTTAGGACCTAAATTGACATTGACTGCAGGCTGTTCGACCTATGTCCTCTATGCAGGTTCTTTCTTGTATTACAACCATTACCATCACCAGGCTTTTGCCATTGTTGCTGGAGCTTTTCTTGGAATTGGTGCCGGTTTCTTATGGGCCTCTCAGGGTGCCATTATGACTTCTTACCCGCCCCATAATCGCAAGGGTCGGTTCTTATCTTCATCACATTTACTTCTACTACCTTTCATTCTTTTACTATGCCTTTTCATTTACTAGTATTTCATTCACTTATTGCTTTATCGTTTCCTATTTCTCTGTTCATAGTCTCTCTTAGTTTATTACCCAAATCAGATGATAAGCTGCTTGGGAGATGATCATCTAAGCTACCTGATTTGCTAACATTGGACAGTACAGACTCATACCTAATTAAGCCTATCTTTTCAACAACTTAGTTGGATTATTCAAATCGGCTACTTTATAACTTGCTAGCTTTATTTATTGTGCCCAAAAAGATCAAATAAGCTAGCTTATAAGATGCAACTACTGAGTTATAAGCTAGCTCATACTATGATGATACTAACCAGGGGCGTACTGTGATAAAAATGTATCGTATGTGGAGTTCTTGTTAATTTTATGTATATGAATTTCTGAAACAATTTTCTTTTGCTGACACTTATGTTTCTATGTGATCTAGGTACTTACATTTCTCTGTTTTGGAGTATCTTTAACATGGGGGGTGTCATCGGTGGCTTTATTCCGTTTTTCATGAACTACAACAGGGAGACGGCTCTTTCTGTTAATGATGGCACTTACATTGGGTTTATGATATTTATGGCGATTGGTATGTTGTTGGCAATGTCGATTTTGCACCCTAGTCGTGTGGTGCGTAATGATGGGTCAAGGTGTACGAATATTAAGTATTCGAGTGTTGGGGTTGAGGCTACTGAGATTTTAAAATTGTTTCTTGATTGGAAAATGTTGCTCTTGGTGCCCGCTTCTTGGGCCAGTAACTTCTTTTATAGTTACCAGTTCACCAATGTTAATGGCAAATTGTTTAATCTGAGGACTAGTGCGTTAAATAACATTTTCTACTGGGCTGCACAGATGATTGGGTCTGTGTTTATTGGTTATATTATGGACTTTAGTTTCAAGAGCAGGAGGTCCAGAGGGTTATTTGGTCTTGGCATTGTGGCAGTTGCTGGGACAGCTATTTGGGGTGGAGGACTTGCCAAACAACTTGATTACACTCGTGATCATTTGCCACATAAGATGGACTTTAAAGATGGTAGTGTTTACGCAGGGCCATTTGTGCTGTACTTTTGTTACGGTTTGCTAGATGCCATGTTTCAGAGTATGGTGTATTGGATAATCGGAGCATTGGCTGACGATTCTGAGGTTCTTAGCAGGTGAGTCTGCTTCATGCATCTTCTCTTCCCCAATTATTTATAATATTTTGGTATTTTTTTAATGATAATTGATTATTTTGGATGTTTTCAGGTATGTTGGATTCTACAAGGGAGTGCAGAGTGCAGGGGGTGCAGTAGCTTGGCAAATTGACGCACATAATGTGCCATTCTTGAATGAGCTGATAACAAACTGGGCTCTCATGACGGTCAGTTATCCTTTGTTGGCTGTGCTCATCATAAAAGCGGTCAAAGATGACGATGGAGATGAAGTTGAAGGAAAAGCTAAGGAGGGTGGGACGATCCCTGGTATCCATTGATGACATTCTGGTGCTTTCTTCATTTTAGAATTAGGCAAAGTTGCGTGTTGTTTTTATTTACTAAGTGTAAATGTAGTTCTCTTTCTCAAGAGTCATACTAGAAAGATCATGTACTTCTCACACAAGATTTAAGATTGAAATTTAATAAGAAGTTGTTTGGCATGTATCTACTGATATTGTTCTCCGTATATAAATTCCCTGTCCATCTCTTATTTAGTAGTGGTGGCTGTAGACAAATAAATTCTTCTACTAAAATGTTACATTTATAAATATATTAGAAGATTATTTTTTAATATATAAATTTAAATTAGATTATGTTACATGGCCAATATGGAAGTAAATATCACTGTTTCTAGTCAAGTGTGCTGTTTGTTTCCAAGAGTGACTGCAAGATTAAGCATTGATATGATTGAACTTTGAAGCACCTTTCTATGCCCATCTTGATCACCTTGTGGCAGCACCCATGAATTTTAACAGCTACAGAAACAACAGTGCACATAATAATGATGTCTTTGGCAGTTGTCTTTAGCTAGTTCAGCCCGTCACTTTCTGATGTATGTCAATCACCTGTCTTTATTGCTGGTGGTGCTTATCTTCATCAATTATTTTCCGTTTGGATGTGGACTAACCTGCATCAGGATACGGCAGTGGTAGTGACTCCCACATTCTTTGCAGGTAACTTATTTTGTATATATGAGCGGATTCTGTATCTAGTAACTGGCTGTAATCTATCTCTACATGTTTTTTACACTTTGAAATTGGTCTCAAGGCTCACCTATAGACCAAAGATTATGTTCCACTGCCTGGTGCTTGAAGTCACTGATTCCCATGTTTTAGTCAGGTACGACTATCTCCAGTTCCTAAATTATTAACGCACCAAAGTTAGGCCAGACCTTGCTTAATTTCTGTATGTTATACAGTAGCAATGATTTCTCCAATATAATAACTTCTCTAGGTATGACATTTTGTCTTGCCTCTGTGTACTAACTACTCCTCCCAATCTTGCATTCTTCGCAAAACAACAATGACATGTTTAAAAGCTGATAAACAATGAATCTGCAGAACTATGAGCATGTTAATTCAACAGGTCATCTTCAGATATCATAAGGTAAGGTTTTGGCATATATATATGGAGTATAGGTATTCATGTCGGCATATGTTTAGCGTTCAATTATTTTCCTTCAAGTTGCTTTCTTAGGTCTGAAGTTTTTATTATGCACAAAGTTTTTGTCCATAACTGAATGAAACAACAATGTGACAATATGTGGCTGAGTGCTGACTACTTAGTTTCCTGATATACCAACACGTATAGACATTGGAAATAATCGCTTGCCTATCTGGACTCGTAAACATGTAGTGTTTGCAGAAATGGTGGTGTGACCCAAGAAAATAGGGAAAATGGTGTTGGCAGGAGTTACCAGAGAATATATGAAAATAGGGAAACTTTTAATGCCATGAAATAGCAGATATCTCCCAAAATTTGTAGCTTCCTCAAAAGGATATTCATTGTTCCTGACGTTAACATATTTCAGTCAAAATAGCAAATTTCATCTACTACGTTATACTCATATTGTACATGTTTATTGATATTGTGATTTTCAGCAGTGGTCGTAGAAATACTTCTAAAAGATTATAATGTCCAGCAAGTAGAAACAACCAGTTTAGGAACAATAACTTGTAATTTATTTGCAGTCTGCAGAATGAAGATGCGGCTTTGGGTTGAGAAGGTTAAGTTTAAACCTTAAAATTTAAAGTCTCATTCAAGAAATTAAATTAAAATAACCAGTGAATACAGAATTAAATATATTTCACAAGGGATACAATTTTTTTTTTTTTTTTTTTTTTTTGAATAACAAGGGATGCAATTAATGATGATAAAATTTATCTATCATGCAGAGATATTATTCGTGGAGCCTCAATGATAAGTAGACCTGCAAAAAAATGACAAACTAAGAAACCTAACACATTATTTATTAAGCATTATTAACAACTACTGGTTCATCTTCATTTTTCTTTTCAGCAGGAGCAGCAGCGGTTTCGTCTAGCTCCTCTTTCTTTTCATCCTCCTTTGGCAGCTCCTCAGCAACAGTTTCAGGTTTGGTTTCCTCTGGGTTGCTCTCAGCAGATGGAGCAACTTCCTCGGTGACTGATTTTACTTCAGAGGTTGTCACTTCCTCGACTTTTGGTGCCTCCTCTGAGGCTGCTGGTTCAGAAACATCAACCAAAGGTTCTTCTGCCTTGTTAGTCTCATCTCCGTCTTTGTTCTCTCCATCTTTGTTCTCCTGATTAGCAGCAAATATATTCAAATGTGTGAGGTAAAAACAAATGTATGCAGTATTAATGAAACCAGAACTAGAAGCATAATAATATGGCAATGTAGGATCAGATTCTTACTTGTGGAACAATCTCGGTTGCATCAGCAGTGGCTGGTGCTTCAGTGGGGGCAGGAACCTCCTCAGATTCCAAGACCCTGGGTTTGGTCGCGCAGCCTCCCATGATATATCTCGCTAATTCGTCGGATGATCGAGCTTTAGCGAGTGGAGGCTGAAAATAGAAAGATGGGAGACTTATGCAAGCAGAGAGTTTTGTTTGCTAACAAGTTTTATTTATTTACTTGTTTTTTTTTTTTTGTTTTTGGTTGAGGCTGAATGAAGGAGAGGACAAGTTTGGTTTATGTAGTGTTTGAGAATGTCTATTTCTTGTATGGTGTTGAGACATGCAGACATGTTTTGTGGATCATAGTTTGTGTTTGTGTTGTGTTGACCTGATCATTGGCATAGCTACATTTTAGTTTGGCACTGTATATTCTTGGGTCTTCTTCCAGAAGTTGGTTATGACAGTTTGGGGCTATTATACATTTTACCAAAAAATGATTGATGGTTGTGGTATTAGTAACCAACATAAACAAAATTCTTTAATAAAAGATGTTGGGATTCATTAATGATTTCTTTAGAAAACTTTTGAAGGTGAATATATCCATGAAAAGATATCAAAATGTAAATTTGAATGACTGGAACAATTTTGTTATTATCACAATTTCTCATCTTGTACTATTTAAGGTATCTAATCAACATTAGAAATGCAATAGAAATGATATAATTAACACTCTACATAATTTTCAATTTATTTCGATCGGAAATTGGAGCATTATATCGAAAAATTAGGATGAAACTGTGTGGTGAAAATTTCCATTATATGCTGGACATTAGTTTAGCCGATGATTTTAGAGATCAAATATCGATATAATTTTTATTTTTTACACTTTCTGGCAAATTTACGGTGAAATATTATCTACGAGTACATTATATGATACAAGATCACTCTCTCATAATAAAACGATAGTCAAGCTGTTCTATTCACATGTTTTGAGATTCTAATGTTTGGATGGATCTTACTACATTGGTTATGGTAATCATTATGTAATGGTATTATTTTATAAATTCTAGTGAATGATTACTTATTCAAGAATGATTTTTGATCAAACTGGTCTATATTATAGAAAAGCAAATCTATTTCTTGTTAAATTTTTCGGTCCAAAATTCAGTTTAGTAGTTAGTTTTTTTCAAACTCATCCAAATCTCACTTGGTACCAAAATGGTTTTCATTTCATAGGGAAGATGGATACCCGAAGCTATCGGACAAAAATTCCAAATTGAAAGTAAGTCTAAATTTTTGAACGTTATCCAGGTCAACTCATCGAACTCTAAGGCTCTGTTTTTTTCAATTGAAAACTCATTCGATTCGATTCGATTCTGCTTGGTTATATTTTATCTACTATTCGCCTAATTCAAGAATTTCAAATGAAAATAACATAGCCTAACTTTGACTAGTGACCCATTTGAAGAACCTCTGGTGGATTACGGGCCGGGTTTGAAGTAAAAGTTTAGGTTCCGGCTTAACCAATTCGAAATAAACCAGGCAAGATTGATAGATTTGTTTTCCAGGCAGGCGAAAGAAAGCAAAGGAAAACAAAAGGAGAAGCAGCAGCAAAAATCAAGAATCAAACAAACACCCCATTGTCGTTGATTTGATGCAATACAGTTTACAAGAATCAGCAAACCAATCAGCCCTGAAGATTAGATAACCGATTGACTCATTTCAAGGTAGAAAAATCTTACCTTTGATCTTTTCACTCACTGAAATTCTCGGCTGTTTCTTCTGACCACATTGTTAACTTCTGTCAATACGATGTTTTTGTTACTCAGCTGGCAATGGCATTGATCCTATCCTCAACTGTGGTTGAATTGCACCCCAACTGTTTGTTAGAATGCCGGTGCTTTGTCCCTTTTAAGATAGATCAATTAAGTCAGTAATAGTTCAAAGTGTTTATTTCTTTGCAGAAATTGGTAGTAGCTCAGTTCATATGGGGTATACTGGTTCCTGCTATTGCACCAACTCATTAGCTGGAGAAAAATGCAACCTTTTTCAATCTACCTCCAGCTGCTGTAATTGTATTGCCTCTTGTTGATTGGTGTATAAACGGGCTGGGAAACGGGCAATGCTGATGGTATGTTTCATCATGACACTGTTGGTGGGGTTCTGAATGTCTGGAAGTGATGTAGAGGATGCTCCTTAAATTATCAACTAGGTTGTTGAACATATCAGTAGCTTCCTCTTGTAAAGCCAGGCAATTGGACAAGGCCGAGGCTGCTATAAATGATGGTATTAGATTGGGGGTGTTACCTGATGCAGTGACTTACAATACTCTCATCACCAGTTATTGTCGATTCTTTGGGTTTGATGCAGGTTACTCTATTATTGATAGAATGAAAGAAGCTGGGATAAAACCAGATGTTTTTACCTATAATTCTCTGATGGATAGTGCCACTAGGCAACATTCATTTTCACGTTGTCTTGATATGTTCGATGAGATGGTTGGAATGGGAATATTTCCAGACGTTTGGAGTTACAATACAATAATGCACTGCTTTTTCGAATCAGGAAAGCCAAATGAAGCCTACAGGGTCTACCATGACACTATTCTAAAGAATCTCTCTCCAAATCAAGATACATTTAACATCATGATTACAGGCCTTTGTAGGAATGGCTACACTAGTACTGCACTTGTGCTGTTTAGGAACTTGCGTCATCACGGATGCATTCCTCAGCTATTGACTTTTAACATTATTTTTAATGTTCTATGCAAGTCAAAAAGGTTGGAGGACACAATGAGGCTTTTCAAGGAACTTAGAGAATCGGGCCTTGCCCCAAATGCTGTTACTTATACTACAGTGATGAATTGCTGCTTCAAATGTAACCGCCTCAATGAAGGACTAAAAGTTTTTGCAGAGATGAAGAATAATGGATATGCATACGATCTATTTTCTTTCTGTACAGTTATCTCGGCGTTGGCTAAGTCAGGCAGGATTAGAGATGCATATAATTGCACTGCCTGCATGGTTAAGATTGGCTATGACTTGACTTCATATAACACCATACTTAATTTGTACTGCAAGGAAGGTAAACTAGAACATGCTTACAAGATGATCAATGTGATGGAAAGGAGTGGATTCAATCGTGATATGTATACCCACACCATCTTGGTCGATGGGTTTTGTAGGGCTGGTGACTTTGGTGCTGTCCAGAGACATATTAAACATATGAAAGCTTCGGGATTAAACTGCTTAGTCGCTTATAATTGCTTTATTGATCGTCTGTGTAAAGCAGGCTGTTTAGATGATGCACTTCGGATTTTTTACTCAATGGATATAAGAGATTCCTTTACCTACTCTTCTTTGGTACACAATCTTTGCAAGGAAAGCCGGTATCGTTTGGCTGCTGATCTCTTGCTATCTTGCATCAAAAGTGGCATGAGAATAATGAAGGCAGACAAGAGGGCTGTTGTTAAAGGTCTTAAATATACAGGTTTCACAAAACATGCCAAGATATTGGAGCAAAAAATACGTGCAGCAAGGTTGTATAACTATTTGAAGTCGGACAAGGAGGCTGTTGATGAGGGTCTTAATTTTACAGGCTCCAGGGAAGATGCCAAAGATATTTGAGCTACAAATACGTGCAGTGAAGCTGTTGTATTGCTAACCTGAAGTCAGGGAGAGGGAGGTAGTTGAGGGTCTTAGGTTTGCAAGCTCCGGGGAGGATGGCAATAAATATGTGCAGCAGAGTTGTTTTATTGCCAACCCAGAGTTACATTGCAGCTCTTAGGCCTTGTATAACAGGCAATGGGCAGAGCAAGCTTCACATCCTATAAAGAATGACACAAGAAACTGATGATGAGCTAAACTTGTTGCCGATGGACCAGGTATTGCATTATTCTTACAAGTGTCATGAATTTTGTTCTGCATTTTGAATCCAGTTTTTCATCTTGTTGATAATTGGATAATTTCATAGGATGTTGTGTTCAAGTCATACCATTTATGTGAAGAATAGTGGCATACAATACATATTTTGTGCTGACGGCGAGCTAAATAAGAATTTTAGCTTATTCGGAACACGTCTTAAGTCTTAACTGTATGCATATTGAGGACATTCTTGCTATTACTTACAGGATGAGTTAGCTCTGGAAGTATGTGTGTATGAAGTCCCTCGGGCTTGTAAATTGTGAACATCTTAAACTTGTATTTCATGCATGTAATCTGAATAATTTAATGATTTGAACTCTGAAAAAGTTTTATGATTCAATCTATAACACTCCCGCTAATCCATGTGTGCTTTCTAAGTATGAGTTAACAAAGTTTGGAGTATCTGAGAATTTGACAAAATCTTCATTCTTCCTTGCTTTCGCTCTCAGATGTGTATTCTGTGCTTTTACGAGTTAGATGACTAAATGCCTGGAGTTGTTTGTTCATGAACTGTGCAGATTCATTCCAAACAGTTACCGAGTCCTCGCCATTGAGATGCTGGTGGAGATGAATTTCTGGATGGAGCCTTTAGCAGATTATTTGAAACGTTGCAGAAGATCAAGATTGGGTGACGGATAAATTTGGCAAGTGTTTGGAGAAATTGTTGATCATTTGGAGAAAATGGCAGTTGCCCATTCAGTGACTGTCAGCTCAATCTAAGTGAGAGGCTAAGAGATGAGGAATGGAGCATTGTTGGAATGTATACAATGAATAAGCTAAGCTATATGGTGAATTTGTGTTTCATCCTTAAAAAGCATGATAACCGAGATCTGCAGTGAAGACGCTTACTGTCTGCACTTGATTCGACTCAACTCAACACAGTTCCGTTGTAGTTTCTGAGCAGATACTGCTTCCTATTGACACTGCTTCTATTCATTAGAAATTGGATTGTTTTTTTTTATACAGGGACTGAACTTGATAGTTTCGAATTTCAATTTGCTTGCTTCATATATGTATTATTTCGAGTCAGATCATCAATTCGTTCAATGAGATCTCTACTGTAACTTTTGTTTTTATGGATATAAATTATAATAATACAAAATTGGGCTTAAGATTATGTAGCAGATGTTGTTTTCTTTTCTAGATTCAGCTTCAGCCTATGATTCAGCCTATAATTAAATTACTACTACTAGTACAAATTATGGAAGTATCCATAATGATATGAAGAACTTGTAACAAGCATTATGTTAAAATGGTGGTCATGTAAATTCATTTTTGTAACGATCGACCACTAATGGGTCGAGACCCGGTCCATTGGGCCGGCAAGGTTACTTATGACTGTCCCACATACGTCTCGTTGGTATGATATTGTCCGCTTTGGGCCGGAGCCCGCACGGATTTATTTTTGGTATTCCTAAAAGGAATCATACCATAGAAGAGTGGTGGTTTGCATATATAACATTCACCACAATCGCTTTTAACCGACGTGGGATGTTACATCCATCCCCTTAGGACGTCGAGCTTTTGCATATATAACATTCACCACAACCGCTTTTAACCGATGTGGGATGTTACATCCATTCCCCTTAAGGGCTCGATCGATGTGGGATGTTACATCCATTCCCCTTAAGGGCTCGACGTCCTCGTTGAGCACCGCCCATACGGTGTAGCACTTTGCCCCGCATGGCAGGATTCTAGAGATGGCTCCCACCGCCCATACGGTGTAGCACTTTGCCCCGCATGGCACTTAGTTCCTGCAGTTCTGGATCTTCCCGCTCTGATACCACTTGTAACGATCCGACCACTAATGGGTCGAGACCCGGTCCATTGGGTCGGCAAAGTTACCCATGATATTGTCCGTTGGGCCGAAGCCCGTACGAATTTATTTTTGATATTTCCAAAATGTCTCATACCATAAAAGAGTGGTGGTTTGCATATATAATATTCACCCCAACCGCTTATTGATGTGGGATGTTACAATTTCATTATCATTTATCTCCCAACACAATTATGTCTCAAAATTCATTCATAATTAATTGCCCTTACATCCAAGTCTAGTCTGCTTGCGCATTGTACTACAGATTGACTTGTTGCACCAATCAAACTAGATAGCAGCTGGTCTAAGCTATGTTGTATAGTTACATTAATAGTAATTTGTTAGACTTTTGTATCCAGATAATCAGATATGATCTTAATTGTTACGCAATGTTTGACCAGACCAAACAGATAGAATGTGATCAAATGAAATACTCCGAACTATAGTTACTTCCTTCCTTTCATTAAAATTGAAACAATGTTGATTTGCACAATTTTTAAAAAAAATGTATGATCCCTAAAAATATATGGTTAAGAATGAATTTGAAATATTAATTGAGTGGAAAAGTAGCCCAAAAATGTGTTGTTGATAATGAATTGTATTATGGAAGTAATTTCCATAAAAGTAATTGTAACACTTTTAGTGAAACGCCCAAAATGAAAAATTGTTTCACTTTTACATAAACGAATGGAGTACTAGTTAGTTGTGTTTGTGTATGAGTGATGACATGAGATACAAACATAAAATGTCAGGCGAATTACGTAAGGTACCCCTTAAATTCGAGCTAATTGTAGATTTAACCCCTGATCTCAAACAATTACATCCAAGTCCAAAATCTATTTTTTGAGTTGACCAACTAAAATTTAAATGGAAAAGAAAATGAATTGGACTCAATTGTAATTTACAAGTTTTATTTTACTACACATTAGACTCAAATATTTTATAAATTACATTATTGACCCAAATCATTCTCCCTAAACTTTAATAAAATCACAAAATAACCCCCACCATCTTCCATCACCATTTCCACCACCTCCAACCTCCATCTTCTTCCTCCCCTCCTTCATCTTCTTCAGAAAAGAGCTTCGATCGGAGCTATTTTACAGCAGCTATGTACCGGAGTTGTATTTTGGAGCTGTGTAATATAGCTCCAATGGTACAGCTCTGGAGCTTCTTTTTTTTACAATGATGGGGGAGGAAGAAGGTGGAGGTGGTGGAAATGGTGGTTAGAGGTGGTGGTGGAAAATGGTGGTTAGAGATAGTGGTGTGGTGGGGAAGATTGTGGTCAGATGTGGTGGAGAAGAAGAAGATTTGAAATGTTAATAAATAATTTTTTGGGTATTCATTTACAAGAATGACAAATTTTATGGGCTAATTTTGTAATAAGCAAAATTAATATAATTGTTGAATTATAAAGAAAAGATAAAATAGTTGAAAAGGTTGACTTTTGAGTTTGGATTTAATTTTCAAATTCGTTAAGTGTAAAACTTGGATGAATTTGTAATAGTTCAAATTCCGGGAATTAAAGTGACAAGTGGACAAATTTAAGGGATAATATATGTAATTTTCCCTTTTATGTCGTACAAATAACTCAATTCAATACCACAATTCAATTCCAACAAAGTGTTACCCAAATCTTGACATACAAATACATACAATACATACTCTTTCTTTCTTCTGCTACTCTTTTAAGCTCAGCAAGGTAATCTCCTCTCCTCTCCTCTCCCCTCACTGGCTAGTAGTATCTGTTTTCATTTCTTTCTTGGCTCTTGTTTGCTTTTATGAGATTAAAAAAAAAAAAAGCATTTCATCGCTACTTCATGTCAACAAACGCACCCAAGTGATAAAGTTTGAATCTTTTTGCTTTTTAGCCATCTTGTGTTTTCATTTTTATGGTATGGCATTCTACTCTTCTTTTTCTTGCTTCTAGGTTTCCAACTTTATGTAATTTAGGCTGCTAGAAAGATGAAAATGCCTTCAATTTGTGGATTGAATTACTTGTATTCAATTGAATCTACAAAGACAGCCTTTTTATCCTACTAATTCTTGAATATTACAATTTCAGGTTGATTTTATCTTCCAACTTCTTATTTGCAATACTAGCACTAGTAGTAGCTCTGCTTTGCCAATTCGTGCCTCATGTAATTGGTTACTTTCAGTACAAAAGAGACTCGGGTATGATGGATCATGGATGTTTTCCTGTAGAGCAGCATATGTTGTTAGAGTTTTGGTTTTTGTTAAACTTGTTCTATCTAAAGGAATCACTTTGTCTCATTCTAGTTTGCATATATTTAGCAGTTGAACAATTAGAAGATTATAACCGAGGAATCACGAAGAAGATACAAAAACATGAGTGATGCTTAAATCCTATCTGCAGTAGTATGTTTGGCCCTTTTCCTTTCTGTCTATCTACTTCAGCATTTGTCACCTGTTTTCGTAATATCCAACTTATGCATCATCTACTATGAGTGTCCCACAGCCGTTTCGTTTAGAACTATCACAGCATTCCATTAGAAATGAATGTTACATTGTTTAATATTTAGCTTCTGATATTGTGGATCTGGCTACTGTTATTCTGCAAGCTAGAATGAGATTGTGTTGGGTAGACTTTAGGTGTTACTATTATATGTTTCTCAATTATGGGCTAAGATTGAAATAAGTAACTTAAAATGTCTTGATGTGAATTTTAGTCATTCCGAGGTTCATGCAACAAAACAATAATTAAGTAAAATATTCAAGTTGAGGAACTCGATTTTGATTATCTTGCGCCGTTTCGATCTGGATATTTTGTGTAATTCATATTAAACTTTTGATAAGAAAAATACTTGAATGCTGTCTAACTAATCGTGGACTTCTTTTGCCACTCTGGACCGTTGATACAATACAATGCTTATAAGTTTTCTCTAATTGCTGAGAATGATTGCCCATTTTCTTGACCCCCTCTTCAGATTCATTTCCTGGTGTTTCAAATAATTTTCAGCAGCATTGGGTCATATTTACTCATCCAGCAAAGAGCTCCATAACTCATTCCAATTTGAAGCAGTCTTATTAGATTCCGTTTCCAGATGGCTGATGCTATGACAGATACTTCCACTGATGCTGATACAGAAGAGAAGGAGTTAAGGGTAACTTTTTAACTTTTATTTGTCAACGAAATATGCTGTTTATTCACTTTCTTCTTTGTCGTTTTCCTTCTTGGCATGCAATGACCTAGTGATGCAATAACTGCGAATGTTACCCATTAAAAATAGCTCCTCTCGGTAGCTAAACAGCATCTGTTTGTTCTGCAGTTTCAAAGCAGTCTACAGGGTATAGGAGCTTCAGATGGCAGTGATAAGTCCAGAGATCAAAAGGTTTCTTTAACTATTACTTGCATGTGGCTATCAAGTGTTTATATATTTACAGCATCAATTTTAGTGCAGACTCTCCGAAGACTTGCTCAAAATCGTGAAGCCGCAAGAAAAAGCCGGTTGAGAAAAAAAGTAGGTATTTTATTAGGTGGAATTCTTTGCGTCACGTGCCTACTTAATTTTCAGTGACATGTTATTTTTGTTTCAGTTTAAAAGTGCCATACGGAATTTTAGTTTTTATAATATTTGCTGCCTGTATTGAACTGCACCTGAATTTTCTGATCAAATAAGAACGATTGGTTAGTTCCTGAGGCATTGAATTGAAATTCATTTCACGGTTTGCCCTTTTCTTTGCCATAGACTAAATTATACTGTACCGGTTTTTGTAAGAAATTAAACATACAGTTACACTATCAACAAATAGTACTGCTACTAACATGAGAGTGTTCTTCAAAATTTGACATAGTAAGGTAAATGACCCAGGTTAGAGTTGTTTAGAGTGTCATGGTTGGAAGGTTAGAGTTGTTTAGAGTGTCATGGTTGGATAATGGATACTTCAAGTGAAACCAAGTGAATCTTGTGTCAGATTTTTTACTGCGGCTGCTATGTGCACCGATCCTCTAAAGCACGTGAAAGAGATCATTAGTAACTACTATGCTCTCTATGGTTCGATCTTTTACCATGTTATGACTTGTTGATCTAGCTAACAAATATAAAAACTAGTTTTGAAAGCCCAGTTATTGTATTAGGTTGGTTTTTTGTTATGGAAAATCTTGCTATTGTAAAGCCTTAATTTATAAAAGCCTGAGAATAGATCTACTTGTTTGGTTCAAATTCTCTCCTATATATAGAGCATGGCCCCTTTATTTTGATATAGTTGAGCGGTTAAATCCTAGTAAATGTCTTTACCCATATTTTATTTGAGGTTGGTGTATTTTTTACTCACTGCGTTGAGTCTCATAATGTCCTACATGGTACCTAGGCCTATGTCCAACAGCTCGAAAGCAGTAGAATGAAACTGACACAACTTGAACAAGAACTCCAACGAGCCAGGCAGCAGGTTCTATTCTCTGTTCATGTATAGTATAGTAGTAGTATTATTTTACTTTTCCCTTTTTATTTAAATTTTTGTTTTGTCCTTCTTTACATGGGAAAGGGGATATTCGTTTCAAGTTCAGGAGATCAATCTCAATCAACTGGGGGAAATGGTATGATAACTTATACTCCATAGCTCGTTATATTATATGCTGAGTTGGTAGAGAAGTAGTTTATGGAGAGTTGCATTATGTTAGTTGAAAATTTTAGCATGGTAAACCATGACGGGTATTTACCAACTTGAATTTAAATATTGGGTTTACAACTTTGAGATCCATGAAAACATTGGTACGTAAATCCCATATTTACAGGTGCTATGGCCTTTGATGTTGAATATGCACGTTGGCTGGAGGAGCATAACCGGCGGGTAAATGAGCTGAGAGGTGCTGTGAGTTCTCATGCGGGTGACGGTGAACTTCGCATAATTGTGGATGGTGTGGTGGCACATTACGAGGACATATTTAGGATAAAAGGGGATGCTGCTAAAACAGACGTGTTTCACATTTTGTCAGGCATGTGGAAGACTCCTGCAGAAAGGTGTTTCCTGTGGCTGGGTGGATTTCGTTCATCGGAGCTTCTTAAGGTAGGTAATAAGTACTGTAGTAGTTTGTTTTGAGTTTGGATACAAAGATAGAAAGAAAATAAAGTTTGGAAGTGTTTGAGGTGAATATGATCATGTGGTTGCAGCTTCTGATAAATAAGTTGGAGCCATTGACGGAGCAGCAAATAGAGGCTTTAAATAAGTTGCAAGAGACATCTCAACAGGCGGAAGATGCCTTGTCTCAGGGAATGGAAGCACTGCAGCAGTCGTTGGCTGAGACATTGGCTGGTTCAGTTGGGGGTACATCATCATCGTCATCAGGAGGCAATGTGGCGAACTACATGGGACAAATGGCGGTGGCTATGGGGAAGTTGGGAAGTTTGGAGGGGTTCATACGTCAGGCAGATAATTTGAGGCAGCAGACACTGCAAGGAATGCATCGGATACTGACAACAAGGCAATCGGCTCGTGGTGTAGTGGCGATGAGTGAATATTTCTCGCGGCTGAGAGCACTTAGTTCCCTGTGGCTTGCGCGGCCTCGTTCGTGATTATGGGTTGGTGTTAGTTAAAATAGAGTTGGATTGGGAAATGGCAATGGCGGGTGTGAGTAGCTAAGCTAGTGTGTTGTAAATAGAAATTAAGAAGAATTCCCTGTAATTTCTTCTTCTTGTGTTGAGTCAACTAGTGAAGAGCTTGTATAATGATAAATAATTCATTCATAATAATATAATATAAATTCATGTGATTTTACTAAACAATATAAAATCCACATCAGATCACTATAGTCATCATCATGAGTTTGGTTTCCCTCCTAAGAATCTCAGATTAGCCAACTAATAATAGTAGTACTAGTACATTCTAATCCAATTTATACTAGCATATGATCCATACCCAAACAATAATCATGCCATTTCCTTCCAAATACTGCTACTTAGTACTTCCAAATAACTTGATCAGTTGTACTAGCCAGGACAAGTAATATTTTCTTTATTAAATACTCCATCCGTTCCATGAATAACTTCCCAACTTTCATTTTCTGGCATTTCGTTAGAAACTTCCTAACCCATAAATGGAAAGTTTTTATCCCACTAACTAATTCTTTATTATTTCTCTTTCCTACTTTATCATCACTTTATTCAATCTCTCTCTTACTTTATCAACTACTTACAACTTTACCAATATAATACCTATTACAAACTATTTTTTTATTATAATTTTCTTAATTGTAGAGAAAGTTGTAGGTTAGTAAGCTTTTAATCGATCAGAGGGAATACTGAACTACTATAACGAAAATACTTATTATTAGGACAAAACATAAAAAGTTGAGGGGTTGGCCGGTGGGGGGCAACCACCCGGGGGTCTCACATGTGGAATTGGTCAATCTATTTACTTAAAAGACTCACTCTGTTGCCCCTAAAATTATTGTTCCAAAAATTATGTTTTCAAAAAAAAAAAAAAAAAAAAAAAAAATAATAATAATAATAATAATACGTCTAGTTTCAAAAAATTACGTCTAATATTCATTTGTTTGGTATATTCATCTAATTTATACCAACTTAATGTGAAATATTTTATCGTTTATATGGTGGGGTAGCGTTTGACCCAACACGTGAATTAGATAGTCATTGTATTCACACTAATCAAGTATTAAATGTCACCTCAATTTTTTATGATTGTGCTTGATATCAACCGAAACAAATAATAACAGGAGTATTTCACCTCAAATTTACATTTCCGTCTTCTTAACTCTTCCCACACTTGGCCAGCCATATGTATTTTCTACATTTTGTTTCTTTGATTACAGTCAAATACTGTAATAATATTTTCTTGCATGCTGAAATTAGTATATACTTATGTAAATATCCGGTGATGGTAGTGTTGAAATTTTAAAATTGAAATAAAAACTATTAAATGAAAGTCCAATTTAAGATTTGGGAGAAATGTTAGAGTGGGAGTGTGAAAAGGGAAGAGTAATTAGAAATGAAGAAATGTGATGAATTGAATTTTAATGTGAATGTTGATACATCCAATCCAAGTTGATGACAAGTAGGGAAAATTTTACCCTCGGTGGTCTCACCCTCTCACTGTAGCAGTGGGTCCCACACTTATATATATTTTAAATACAAGAAGAAAACTTATCCCATAAAGGAAGTAAGATACAAACTTGATGAAAAGTCTAATTTCAATATAAAGTAAGTTATCAAATTATGATTATATGTGGTGTTTAATAAAAAGTGTGGGATTCATTGCTGCAGTGAATGTGGTATCCACTGAGGTTGAGACCATCGGGGTATATGATTAGTATTGAAAAGGAAGGGAGTTGTAAAAAAGAAGAAGAAGAAATAGATGAAAAATAGGTTGAGCTGAGGTGAGCTGAGCATGAGAAGCGGATCGGATAATTAAGTTAATACTAGTAATAGTATTATGATAGGAGTATGTATGTATGTATGTATAATATCTAATAATAATAATAATCTACTACGGTATTATTGTTGTCTCTTACTCACCCACTATTCCAGTAAATAATACTACTGTCGTCGTCCATCTATAAATACCAACCCACCTCTCTACCTGCTCTACTGCCTCTTCATTTTTCCTCTTCCTCATTTTCTTCTTCTTCTTCTAATCATCTTTCTTTCTTTCTTTGTCTCTGTGTTTTAGAGAGAGAAAACAATATTTCTCTTCTCCGGTGGTGTTGTAAGATCTTCTTCTTCTTCACTCTGTTGTAAGTCTCCTCCCCTTCTTCATTTCTCTCTCTCTCTCTCTCTCTCTCTCTACTGTGTATCTAATTCACTAATTCTAATTGTATGTGATGTATGTAGTATGTATCTCCTTCCTTGTTCATTACTATCCTCCTATCACTCTCTTTTCTTTCTCTTATTAATAAGTACAGTAATAACCCAACCCTTCATCATCAATTTCTTTTTTCAGTTTTCAGTTTTTACCAATTCATTTCACTTCAATTTTCCAGATCTGCTCAATAATTCATTTGTTTTTGCCTTTTTCGTGCTGCATCACCACTACTTATCATTGTTTTCTGTCCTATGTAATGTGCCTTCTTTATTTATCCAAAACAACACTCTAAAATATTCGATTTGGTGGTTTCACATTGATTATAGATTTCTTGCAATTTTGCTCATTTCTTGCTAGAACAGAAGAATACTGTCATTTCTCTCACTCTTTTCTTCTCTTCTCTTCTCTTCTGTCTGTAATTCAATCTTTTCTTTTTTACAAACCAGTACTAGTATACTAAATCACATATCTATGTTATTATGTAGCTTGGCTTGGATGTATGATGTACATAAATCAAGTTATTTACTTATTATAACATGTAGGTAGTAATTCAGGAATAATAAGTAGACCCTTTTTCTTCTTTCCCAGCCTCACACTGTTTATACTTAAATCATCCTAACCTAAACCAGCCTAGCCTACTACTACTACTACTACTACTACTATTACTATATTGTATGAGCTACTACTAATCACTTAGATTTTATCTTCTTTTGGGTGTGCAGAAGATCTAGCTTCGACTTTGGGAAGGGACTATTAACTAACATTCACCAATCACCCAAAACAAAATGGAGGTATTTGGCAAATCATCATCATCTATGGTAGCTGTTCCTAGCAAAGTTATTTTTTTGTCCTCTATCCTTGGCCAAGAAGGGCCTAACCTTGTTCACAAATGTGATTGGAAATGTGCCAACGAACATGTCTGTGGGAACATGTATCGCTGCAGCCTAACTGGTCAGACACACATTTGTGACAAAAACTGTAACCAGCGAATTTTGTATGATAACCATAGCTCCCTCTGCCGAGTTAGCAAGCACATTTTTCCTCTTACACCCCTCGAGCAACAGGCTGTTAGAGGTGTCCGCAGGAAGCTCGATACTAGTACTGAGACTTGCCCCCCTGCAGAGACTTGCGGTGGTTTTAAGCGCAGAAGAGATGCTTCACCCTTTGAGAGGTCATTCACTGCTGTTACTCCCATCTGCGGTCAGATTCCCGATGGCATGATGGATATGAGCTAGATAGATACTTATAATATAACTACTGCTAATTTCACATCTGTCGTCGCCTGTTTTATCATCCCTCTTTACTTTTTGCCCAGAGACTTATTTGTGGACCAAAAGACATTATAGTGGCGGATTTGATTGTCCTGCCCTTATGTAGGAAGGCAAACTTCTATATGTAGTAGCTTTTCTTCATTCGAGCTATAGCTCTGCAGAATGTCATAAGACTCGTAACTCCTAGGAAGTTATTTCGTGTGAACTTATTGTTATTCTCTAGTTCCGCTTCAACCACACAACTGGCCTCAAGTGTGATGTGATTGAGTTTTACTAGGGCAGTATTAGTTTCTCTATTTAATCATGTGCTGCTAATTTTGTGATCCCTTCTTATTTTATCTTTGTTTTGCTCCCTTCTAGTTAGTTTATGTGTTGGCCATTATCATTTAACTATGAGATATTGAGAACTAAGGCATTATTCTATACTTTGGTGTAATATATGATACAGATTTGGGCTCTATGTATGGCTTAGTTTTTGTATCAAACTTAAGTATTCAGTGGTCTGTATCTCCTGAGAAGCTTCCTTTGAAGAAGATTGTAGTGTTCAGCAGGTCAGGACAGGAAATTGGACTCTTCATTATTCGGTGGAAGCACATTCTGATCTACATTTTCTCCATTATTGGTTTCTTATTGTTTTGCAGGTCAATAAGCAATGGTGTTCTTGATTTTTTTATTTATATACCTACTTCTGTTGCCCTAAACTTGTTTTCCTCGGTTATGTCTTCTTTTGCAGGATGCAAATTGTATACCACCCAGGAGAGTTTCATGCTTTTGATGAATGATTTATTGTAATAAGATATCTTGTTTGGTTCTTCATGGAAAGCTTCTAATTAAAGCTTTGCCCTTTTTAATGCAGGAGAAATGCTCTGCTTGTGCACTGGTCATGTGTGCTTTTCCCTCCATACTCAATTGTTCCAGTATTGCTGCCAATGATGATGGAAACATTTGGGTTAGCAGACTCCCCGTCCCCGGTCTATTGCTGATAGGTTGAGAACTTGGAATGGAAAGCCGGGAGTGACTTCAAACTTTTCAGACTTTTAATACACAGAAGCATTGGGGGACTTTAAGCATGAAAGTGTCTTCCAGTAATGTCCACAACTCAGACCCTCGACATTTAGGTGAAGCATTCGCAATGACGGAGATTGGGGACATTTGGAGCAGCAGACTAGCCTAACGATTGATCTGAGCTCGAGAACTTGGTGCACAATGCTACTTAATTACTCAAACATGAAGCCATGACCCATGAGAGACCTTTATGCTCAGATCGACAAGTCACTCAGACCCCCGATGAACTGTGATGGCCTTATGGTAATTTGGGCAAGGCTTTCAACCATTGGCTCAGAATACAACTCTCAGTTGAGAGAGTTAGGTAAGAAGAAATACATTTGACCAGGGAACCACCTTGAACCCAATATTCAACTTTCCGACTAGTGGCTGTCATGTTTCCTATCAGAGCCATTTTGTTACAATACGTGGTGATTGGTTGAGCCAGTGTTTTGAGGGGTGCAACTTGCATAATCTAAACAGAGGGTGAATATTCTTGGCTTGTGCTGTTGCCATGAAAAGAATAAATTTGGGATTTTTACTAGAACAGTGGCTATAAAGATAGATAGTATTTTGGTGTTTGAGCTCTCTGTGGTTTGTTTGTACATGTGATTTAGTTATAATGTAATGGAGTTCCCAGCATCAGCATATGCCATGTGGGTAGCATATTAAATTAAAAGTAAACCATCTTGATATTAACTTTGTTTTATGTTTGGGATGGGACTGGCAATACGCCAGATGGGTAGTTGGCCAACAGTTAGATCTCATTGAATAACAAATCCAGAGTTTGTCATTTAACATTTGCATAAGCTGAAAAGGAGAAGATTCTTTAATCCCAGAACAAGCATTTATAAACAGAAACTTTGGTAGCCTCTTTCAGTAGGTTACTTTATGCTAAAAACACAAGTATTCTCCAATACCTGATGATACAAATACTACAAGGCCCAGGTTATTCCTCCATTCATGGCTTATCTAATTTGCTTCGCCGTGTTTTGCTCCATTCTTACCTCAGCTACCTCCACATTTACCATTACAAATAAATGCCCTTACACCATATGGCCGGCTACACTCTCTGGTTCTGCCACACCACAGCTTCCAACCACAGGGTTCCGATTGGATTCAGGCCAAACCATTGCAATCCCCAATGCCCCCGGCTGGTCAGGACGTATCTGGGCTAGGACTGGCTGCACATTTGATGCAACCGGTGTTGGTTCATGCCAAACCGGTGACTGTGGGGGTAAGATGGAGTGCAATGGCGTTGCCGCCAAGCCACCAGCATCTTTGTTTGAGATTACTCTAGGAACCGGAGACCAGAAAGATTTCTACGATGTTAGCATTGTTGATGGCTATAATGTCCCACTGGTTGCGGCTCCACAAGGAGCTCAAGGTGCATGTAATGCCACTGGTTGCGTTGCAGATATTAACACCGGTAATGAAAAATGACACCATCTTGCATGCTATGCTATTATCCCTGCCTGCATCTACTAACAAATTCTGCTTTTGTTACAAAATCAAAAAGTGTGCCCTCAAGAACTTAAGGTGATTGGAGGCGGTGAAACTGAAGGAGTTGTCGGGTGCAGGAGCGCGTGTGAGGCATTTCGGCTAGACCAGTATTGCTGCAGTGGGGCGTTTGCTAATCCGTCAACCTGCAGACCATCATTCTATGCGGAAATATTCAAGAGAGCGTGCCCGAGGGCTTATAGCTATGCATTTGACGATGGAACCAGCACATATACATGCAAGGCTTCAGATTATGCAATAACATTTTGCCCTGATAGTGGGTAATATCTCAGATGTCAATGTATCTTTTACTGTATTGAAAGATTTAGATCAAATAGCACTATATTAGAGTTCCACGCAGAACTAACAGTTGAAGACCTCTTAGATATGACTAGCAACAGTGATCAACAAAAATACCTGCACCATGGCTCCAGAGTCCAACTATAATGAAATGAAAGCTAATTGACTTCTCTCTGATACAGGATTAGAAGGGTCAATGTTGAAGTGATGGCTTGATCAATCATAAAAAAGGCAGAAAAGGGAAAACAGTGTGGATGGACTCGTCTTCAAGCATTCTGTTACCCTTCCCAATTACTATTTCCATCCTCTTTCTTACCTTATATCCTTTGCACACATGAACATCAGATAGCTTTGTTCTACACCAGCACAACAGGAGACAACCCGGCCATTAGGCACAATAAACTAATGCATCGTGATGAAGAGATGCTACGATCCAGTCACATGGAAATGGAGATTATGTTTGTGAGGATAAGATACTTACTGCTCATGTACAAAGAACATAGAAAAAAAAAATAATAGTAGTAATAATTATAACAAACCATTCTTGAACTACACTCTCCTCTTTTACCCATCACAATATGCAGTCAATCTGTAGGTGAATTTTATCCAAGAATAAAGCCTATGAGTAACTTTAAACACAAGGATTCACATATAAAAGTTCTGTAAGAACTCTGAGCTCTACTTGGAGAAGCCATTTCAGACTGACAAGAGTACTAATATTTCTTCCAAAGAAACCAAAGCAATCGGTTAAGATCTATATAAGATAAATTTTCCATTTCTTTAAACCTAATACAACAAACTGAATAGAAGATCTCTTCCTCGTTGCTACCACGAACCGTGACAGCCATGAAATCAGATCAATGGAACTGAAATAAATGGAAAACAAAACAAGCCAAAAGAAAAATAACACTATGACAATGAATTCAATCATTTCTTGGTTTTGCTTTTCTTAGCAACTTGGGGTTTCTTTTTTACTTTCTTGGCAGGTTTTCCTCCAGCTGCTTTTCCCTTGTTCCTTCCTCCACCCTGAATCAGAATTTTCATAGTGAGCAGCCAATGTAGAGCAGCATTTCCCAATGAAAAAGAAAAGCAAATATTAAGCTTACAGCAGTTTTCTGGGCTCTTTTGTTGCCTTTTCCAGCTGGCTGTTCCTCACCAGCCTCATCTTCATCCCCTTGGGCAATGGCTTTGGGTACATGGTCTGCCTCATCTTCCGAATCAAATGAAAATCCATCCAGTGTGCCTACTCATGCAAAATAATGTAATTCAAGACCCATCCATATAAATCTCAATACAATCAGCAATCTGAACCTGACAAGATATGCCCACCATAAAAGATACACATTACCTTCAACCATCGTTTCAGCTTCGTACACATTAGATTGTGGTTTCAATTGAATGTAGTCGTTCATAATAGCCTCTATCTGACAATTTATAGAAGCTGTTAAATAAGTTGAAACGAATAATATCATCTGAAACACATGGCAAGATCAGGCACATGGTCCTTGATAAATACAAACATAATGGAAATCTCGAGACACAAAGACAGACCTTTGCTTCTGATTGGCCAAAGCTCACCTGGAAAAAAAATCAGAATATCTCAAAGCATTTACAAAGATGGGAGCTCGAGGATGCTGGGGATAGATGGTATACCACACAGAATGTCCTTGATGGAACTATAGTTGTTCTGTAAATGGTTCCTGAAGTAAAAAATCAAAAGATCACATCAGAGGACTGCAACTCTTATAACAACAACATACAAGTGAATCCCTCAGTATGACTCTGCTCTCCACCACGACATTAAGAAAAAGTGTATATCGTTTAACTAGAACTTGATGATGGTAAACTTGTTACAAAACTATAATGGAGCTTCCAAGTACAACTCCAAGATATCATTTATTGCGAAATAGCATTATCATTTACCATTAGTTGAACTGCAGCTTATAAGCAGTATATTTTACCAGATTAATAAAGAGACTGTTTTACCTTTCAAGTCCAAAAACATGTCATGATTTTTGGAATGGTCTTCAGAAATTACTACACGCCCGACAGCACCTACATCACCACTTAAGTCTATGGAATCACCTTCACACTCAACAAGTGCCTGCAGAAGCATGCTCATGAATAGCAAGAATAAAAATCTTCCACAGAACGAAGAAGAAATGCAAGATAACATCCAAACTGCAGAACTGTCAGTTCAGTGAGACATGATCAGCTAACCTTTGAATATTGAACTTTGTCTGACAGCAATAAAGGCAGCCTCGAAGAGGACACCTACATTAGCAGACAGACATATTAATTTAACCATGAAACGGAGGTGCTAAAAGTATTAATTTAACAGGCATAAAGTCTGCTGACCTGACGTCCACCGTTAGCCGGAGTTATGTCTTCCTCCAGAACGCCAGTGTTAGCATCATTTTCTGGTTTGTAAAAAAGGTAGGGAGATGAGTTAACTTTAAAATGAGGATTGATATCTTGGAAAACATATCACGAGTTAAGAGGTGCATCTCACCTCCATTTGTGTTGTCGTCCATCTTCTTCGAGGCCTTCCCATCCTCATTTTGCAAACTTTTTTCTTTGGGAGGTTTCACCTTTGAGGCTTGGACTTTGGGAGATTCCTCATCTTGATCAAGGAGACCTTCATCCACAGTTTTAGTATTATCGAGAACATGATTGTCAATATTTGAGGACCTTGATCCTTTCTTTATAGTTTTATCTCTTTTTGCGGTTTTGGTATCTGGAGGGGAATCTGGATCCGAGGACAAAGAAAAAACAGAATGCATCTCCTCCCCCTATTCAAGGAAAAACCCAGAGAGAAATTTTTTACATTTGGATAGATGTCCAATCCCAAGTCTGGTAAGATCCAGGTCAACAACAAATTGAGGACAAATGTAAAGCAATAGGTCCAGATAAATAAGCTTAATTAATATGCTTCAAATGTTAAAACGGGATGATGTAGCGAGAAGCTGATCCATAATGGGATGAGAACAATGGGCTTCTTACCTGAGGCTCTACTTGCATCCCTGGTTTTTTCCTTGTTGCAACCTTTCTTTCAGACATCTTCCCTGAATGATTATTACGTATAAATTATCATCAAAGGTGACTCTGTCAGTGTGCTTACAAACGAGTATTTGAATCATAGATAGTAGAGATTGAAGAGAAATATTGGCATCAGAGCACAAGGCACCTGGTGTCTCACTGGCGTCCTTGTTCTTCCTCTTTTTCCCTCTTCCATCTTGTGCACCATCATCATTGATATCTGAGACCTTATTTCCGTCTAACTTGAACAGCGTCTTGAGGTCCTTGACATCATCATCATCATCATCACCACTTGCAGACCTATGACTCAATGGTGATTCAGAGCCAGATGAGAGGAAGATGGCAGATTGAGTTGGCGGCTGTCACACAGACAAAATTTTCACCATAAGCAAACGCAGTTGACAAGCGTAAAGCAGGGAAAATTACACACAGTAGAATTCTCATCATGGGTATCTTGAATTCCAGTCATCAACCTACCTACTACCTAGCTAGTATTGATGATCCGATCCATACTAAGCCAGCCAGCCAGCCGCCTAATTATAAAATTGTGAGACTAATTGAACGCAGAGGTCAAACACTGAAGCATGGGTGCATGGCAATGAAGATAAATAGCTAGTGAGTGAGCTTGTTAAGGTGATTGACCTAAGTAAGGTATGAGGTTGAAGACACACTTAATAACTTAGGCAGTGCAGCAAGGCATGCTACAGTTAAGAATATGAAACAAATAATTGGGCATTAAATAAAATTTAATTAATTAGTTGTATGCAAGCACAAATAAGAGATGATTGGCAGATAAAATGGATAGGTAAGGTTGATTTATTGAAAAAGAAAATAGGGAGTGAGAAGAAGAAGAAGAAGAAGAACCTGAAAAGAGCGCAACCAATCGGGGGATTCTTCTCTAAAATCGTCGGCCATTTCAGCTCCGGCGGCCGAATAAATACGAGTACGATGATGATGATAAGAGAAAGAAAGAAAGAAAGAAAGAAAGAAACCTTATGTCTCTGTGTGTGTTCCCTGGAAATGATTCAGGGATTTAGGGTTTATCGATTGGAAGGGAAGGTAAAGTTTTCGGGTAAGATAGTAGAAACGATCAAATTAAGGGGCTGGCGGATCAAATAATATATATTCCCTCAATTTCAGAAAAATTGTTACATTTTACTATTCTGCGATCAACTGTCTCCGCGTTTGACCACAATTTACTCTTAAACAATATTAATAAATAAATTATTAAATTTATATAATGAAAATTTAGTAATTAATTTTTTATTATATGATTTTATTACATTATTTACTATTATCGTTTATGAGTAATTTGCTAAACTCAAGACATACAATTAAAGCTCAAATGTAATAATTTCTCTAAATTATGAAGATAATATAATACCCCACTTCCAAATATTTTCCTTTTAGTCCTTGTAATCCGTAGTGTTTTGAAACCCAACGGTCCGAAAACCCTACAAACTAACCGGCACCGGGTAAAAAATCGGAAAACAAATCGGGTTTAAATTCGGAAAAAGAATTGAGATCTGATCTGATCTGAAGCTGTTCATTCCATCTGTTCCTACTTTTGCTCAATGCTCATCAATCAATCTTCTCTTCTCTTCTCCGTAAAGAAAGAAATTACTAGAGCAGTTAAACCTAGCAGCCCAGCCCCCAAATTGGCTTTCTTACTCCGTCTGTTTTTCTCATCTCTCAACTGTTGCAGCTCAGACTGAGGTGAAGATTCCATGACTTTGTCCGGGGGAGGAGAGTTTTTTGTGGTTTGGCCTGGGTCTTTGGAGGCTTGGCAGCGGTTGATGAGCAAGGCTGCCGAAAACAAAGAGAAACTGTAAAAATAATACTACTACTATATCAAGAACAAAGAATCTAGGATGTCCTATTAGCGTCTCTAATTACATAATAAACTTCAATAAATTAATAATTAATTTTCGGTCCGAAATCTCATTTGTGTGCTTACCAAAATATTAAACCAAACCAGCCTTAAGTAAAACAAAAAAATTAAACTCTATATCCTTTTAAATTGTATAATTTTAAGAAAAAATTAAATTGAAGACTTTTCTCCAAATGTGTTAGTTTCAGCATCAACGTTGTTAGTTTCATTAGTTTCAGTTGAAACCAACTTCATAATCGACATGTATGTTAGTTTCAATGGTAAGTATTAGTTTTTAGTTTTAATGTTAATTTAATTGGTTTATGGTGAAAGCAGGTTGGTTAACTTCATTTGTAAAAGAACAAAAATTAAACTTTATATAATTATAAATTATTATTTAAAAAAATGGAGGGTTTCTGGCGGAGCTTCGGCGGAGACGGAGCAGAAGTTCTACTCCGGTGGAGCCTAAAATTTAAGGATGGTTTGGTTTCTAAAATTAAATTTTGGAAAATGAGTTTGATCAACCCAAAAATAAACCTAAATGTAATTGTTTGTCATTAGTTATTTTTAATCTGTAATTTTCAATTTATGGGATTAACGCTCTTCTGGGATATGAAAAAGTAATAATCTCAATAATCTAATTTTGAGAGAAATGAATAGGAAACTAGCTAGGAAGTAGCAAAGGGAAATTGGGCCACTGACTTGGTCCAGTGAAAGACCAGAAATCTCGAAAATGACTAATCCATCCAATGCATATGTTTTGTAACAGCCCAAAAATTCATATTTCAATTTTAGGCTTTTTAAAATGAACCGAGCGTCAAAGCGTGATTCGTGGAGCGTGGATTTTCGGCCTAAGTTTATTCTCTTCAAATTCAAGCCCGATTTTTATTTGTCCAACTCAAGCCCAGTTGCCCATCAATTCCATTTAACACAAATTAAGCCATCATTAAGTCAAATTGCAAGTTACAAGTCTCTTCATCTAACCTAACACATTAAAACACCTATTCATCTTTTCAGCCCCATTCAACGTGTTCTTCTGTATTGCAGAATATCCCCAGCAATGTTTTGGTCCTTCATCCTATCCAAAAAAAAAAGTATCATCCTATTTGTTTGTTTCTCTTTGTTTTTGAGAATGCAAATCTATTTCCCCATTCTTTTGCTCCAAGTTGAAGAGGACGTGGCAAGCTATTTCGGGTTTAGGCATCTTGCTTGTTCGTTGATCTTTGCTCGTAGAATGTTTAAGGCTAGTTCCCCTAGGACTTGCATTCACGTTTATAAGTTGATTGTTATAATTATTAGTTATGTTGTATACAAGTTCTCCTAACATTTCATCCACGAATAATTGGTTGTTGTTTATGATATAATATGCTATGCTTGCAAGTTTTCCTAGGTTTTATTCACGTTTATGTGTATCATTATAATTTATGTTGTATGTAAGTTGTTTGGGTTAAAGTTTCTAATAGTATGTGCTGTCAAGATTATGATTTATGTTCGTCGATCTATGAATTTGTGATTTTGGTGTATCTGTTTCAGATTTCTGGAAAGGCTACGGTGAGTTTATAATTGTAGTAAGATAGATGCATGCGCACTAGGCCAAGCGGTACATACTTATTTGGGTTGATCATGCTGGTATTATTGTTAATTGTCAGAGTACTTTGTGTGGTAACCAAACAGAGACTAGTGTCTAGTGTAAAATATATACATATAAACAGTTGGTGGATTGAAATTTTGTATGCTAGTTGAATTGTTGCACTCTTGTTACAGTCTTACATAATATATGGCTATGGCATGAATGACTACTGCTTGTGTAGGTGTTGCAATTTATATTACTTTGTTGGTTTTATCTATTTTTGTTTTAAGATTCTCGTATATTTTTACACACACATTAGTCCGTACATTCATGGGTCAGAGTTTAGAAGCATTCACTTTAATAAGATGTTGAAGGTTTAAAGTAAAGTAAGTTTCAAAGTTAAAAGATAAGTAAAGGGGCTCGTAGGGGAGTATCCTGGTATTTGTGGCGTAGTTACTAGTTCATGTTTCATGGATAGGGCCAAGGTCCCGTAGTCGATTTTATTTATTCAACGGATAGGGCCACGAAAGTGACCTGAGGCCGACAGATAGCCACCATGGGCCAGGATAGGAACCTACGATGCCAAGTGAGCTCACGATCATGTTATGTTTTAAGACATTTAAAGATAAAGCTTCAAGTTAAAGTTAAAGTTAAGAGTTTTCAAGAAGAACAAGTTCAAGTATTAAGTGTCAGGTCAAGTCAGGTCATTGGGTTGCATTGCATTAAGCAAGATTAAAAGTTTTAAGAGACATGAAGATAGAACCTTAGTTCATGGCACGTGCATGGAGCTTGTTCAGCCAGTGGTCACGGCTGACCCCTTTCTAAATATCAATTTTAGGTATTTGAAGCCGAGCTGATCGGAGTGGAGTGTGCCGGAGCAGTGATCACTACCAGAAGCATCTTTACTATTTTCAGTTTTAACGATTTTCAAGACTATGTATTATTACAAGATTTTACAATTTTATAGTTCCGCTGCATATTTTGACTAATTCACGAATTATATTTAAGAATTTTCATGTCAAGTATAAGGACGCACAAGGTGTCGAACTATGTTTTAAATTTTCAAAAGTCAAGTTCGTCGAATTTTCAAACTCACGAACTAGCGCGAGTCATATTTTTCTAAGTTCGTATTTATAAAATTCAGGGCGCTATATCTTTAGTGTGTATTTAGTATATTAATATACCTTACAATTAGTATTAATTGATATATTATTATCTACTTAGATATGAAATAATGCATGTGTTTATATATATAAGATATGTTATACTATTTTTATTTTTTTTATTATAAGTTAACCCGAGTTGATCCGGTTGAACCTCCCGGTTGGATATTGTTAAACGCAACACTTTTTTGGCTAAACGCAACACCAAATATTTGCGTACTTACCTGACTGCTTGAGAACACACCTTAGAACACTGAACACACCTTGAACTTGCATTGAATACTCTCACACAAGCTCTCTCAAGCACACTACTTGCCTTCAAGCTTTTTGTTGCGACCAAAGCTCTTGATTCTAAGTAGCACAAAAGTTCTGAGTGTCCTGATCCTTAACAAGCATTGCTATTTTGTGAAAGAGTTGAATTAAGATTTGATATCTGAGATTCATTCTCTTGAACATTTATTAGAGACTTGGGTCAGTAAAGAACAAGATACCATACATTGCAAAGTGCATTAAGTATACTTGATTCTCAGAGCTATCTGCATAATTGAACAAGTTATTAAAGAAGCTCACCTGACAAACTACCTTAACCAACACCTTAATTGGCGTGGAGTACCGGAAGTACTTAGTTTGGGAAACTAAGGAACAACTCCAGGAAAGAGGTTTCTGAGTACAGGAAGTACTTGGCTGTGAAAGCAGGGGAATAACTCAGGGGGAACACTTGGTTGGGAACCTAGTGTAATTATGAATCGAAAGAAGACATTTGTAAGGTTACATCAATTATCTGTCTTAGTGGATTCTAGGTCTTGGGGAGTACATGCAGCCCGCGGTGCAAGTGTCTGGATCTCCGATCGAGCTTTCAACAGCAGCAAGGAACCTGGAGATCGAGAACCATCACTTCCATGACATGCCCAAGTTCTACGGGCATGCAAACGAAGATGTGATGAAAATTCTTGAAGGAATTCGAGGCGTTAGTGGGGAGGATTCCGATAGGTGGGAACTCCGAGTTACGGACGGCGACGTCCATAAGAAGTTATTCCCAATGTGCTTGCAGGATCTCGCGAAGACGTGGCTCTTGCACCTTTCGGAGAACTCTTTGAGGACTTGGGAGGATGTTTACAAGGTATTCATGGGGAAGTACTTTCCTTATTCGAAGACCTCGAACCTGGGGAGTCAAATCGTCCACTTTCAGTAGCGATATGACGAGAGCATATATGAGGCCTGAGAGCGATTCAAGTACCTGTTGGCCCAATGTCGACACCACCGGTTTGACGCGATGACGTTGTGTCAGAGCTTCTATGAAGGACTTGACGTAACAACACAGATGCTTGTGGACATGAGCTTGGGTGGCTCGATAATGCAGAGCACAACAGAAGAGATAGAAGCTGCCATCGACAAATTGGCACAAGCTTCTCAACACAAGGGTGTAAGGGGCCGAGAAAAAGGAAAAAGGCGAAGCCAAGGCCGCCGGAGAGGTTGGGGCTCCCGACTTCAACCGCATGCTAGAAGAGATGCAACATGTCAAGATGGTTGTAACCGTTGCTACACCAACCCAGCAATCCAACGAACAATGTGGAGTGTGCTATAACTCCGGGCATGGTGCTAACGTATGCAGGTTTCTGCAAGCTCGGGAGATGAACCTGAACCTCACGGAGGAGGTACATTGGGTCGATAGGCAAGGAGTGAGGGGCCCAGGGTTCGTGCTGTACAGGAAGCCAGTGGAATACGGGGACCGTAGGATGTTGAGTTACTCAAACAATAACTACAAGAACTATGTTCCACCTGCGCCACAGAATGAGGTGTCCGTTGAAGCTGCCAGCCAGGGAAGACCACCCAGGGACGATCTTGCCGGCAGGATCAAGATGATCATGGAGAACTCCGATCGCTTCTACAAACAGTCTAGCCAAATCCAGGAGAGGAATGATAAGCGGTTCGAGGTGCTAGAGAATTCGGTAAGGAGGATCGAGAACATGGTCGGAGAACTGATGGTGAGGTCGCAGAGACGGGAACAAGGAAAGTTCCCGAGCACTACGGAGAAAGCCCAGACCATCGACGATGCCAGGGAGTGAAGCTGTGGAAGAGTCGACGCTAACGACTATAACCAAAGCATGATTTATCGCTTTGCACGTAGGACGTAGAATGCATTTAGGTAACCTCATGTTTGATTTCCCGCATTGTATTTCGAACAATTTACTGCTTTCATAGGGTAGCTTCTTAATTTAGTTTAAATTTATTTCATTACATTATTATTATGAAAAAAAACTAAAAATTTTAAGGGTCCTCCACGGTAAGTTTAGGGGAAGGAAGACCTCACCACGATCTAAGTAGAACGGAACACTGTTCAATTCTGCTTGGACCGCAATCCTTCTCCCAAGCCTGACCGGAGTAAGCCCCCGAGTAGTAAAGATGAAGACAAACTTTTCTCTCTTCACTTTTGAAAACTCAGACATTCAAGAAAGGCGACTGAGCACCTAGCGCAAATGCGCAAAGCTCAGACGGATGACTGGCAGCAGTACATGGGAGGAGGCTCATCTTCCAGACCCCATGGTCCGCCTTCCTCTTAGTGATCATGCCGACCAAGGCATACTACGGACGGTAACTCTGAACTTTCTCCTTTTTATTTATTCTTTACGCTAGGGCCTAGCTGTCGAATAGGTTTAGGGAGGGAAGTTGTACTCATATGCTTACATGCCTCAGATTATTTGCTGCCTTGTATATATTGTATGTATGTGTTTTTTTTCTTTTCTTTTTCATTTTTGCGATTATGTGGGGTGGTATGTTAGCCACATTTGTGTGATTGCAGTTGAGTCGAGTCTTTTGGCCTAACTTTTGGCCTATTTCAAATTTTTTTGTGTCGAGTCTTGAGTTCTTTTGACAAGTCTGGTTATCTACTGTCTTAGTTAAGCCTTTTTACTGATGTGATCTTAGATGGCCTCTGACTGAGTGCTAAGGAATTTTCGAAAATCACTTTAGTTCGTTTCACTTGTAAATAAAAAGTCTTCCTGTTTTAGTAGTAAAAAAGCCGGTGAGAAGCCTTTAAAGCCAATGAAAAAATCTTGTACCGGCAAATGTGTGATTCTAGTAGGATGAGCAAGGTTTTTTTTAACTTGCGCCACTTCATATACATGTGCATTTGTTTTAAAACGAGTATGACGAACGACATTTTCGACTTGGTGTCTCGATTCTCGAACCTGTTCCAAGGAACATGTTTGGGGAGGAGGATTCTTGTCAACTTCATACTCAGACTCACTACTTTCTATATTTGAGCTATGGTCGATTTCGAAATTGTTTTGTATTGCTATGCTGCCGTTCTAAAAAAAAGAAGAAAAAAAATAGAAAAAATCTCGAAGTGTTTTTCCAGGATCACTTGTGATCGTCTAATTAAGATCGTGTTAGGCATTTCCAAATACTACCTATAAACCAACGCAGGGCTGATTGTGCGTATGCTATGAGGGTTGATGGTTTTGTTTCCAAAATGCATGCCAAATACTACCTATAAACCAACGCGTGGGCGGTGCTCGTATGTTGTGAGGGTTGATGGGGTGTATACCAAACCGACACGTACAAAAGTACGGATCTTAGGCAACTTATTGGGATACACTTGCAACATTGAGATAGAAAAAAAAATGAAAAAAATAGAAAATATGTGCAAAAAGAGCAAAGCACAAGAAAAAAAGAGAAAGAAATAAACGTGCAACAAGAGCAAAGCACGAGAACGGCAGCTAATTTCATTCCCTTGTATTTGATTTCGACCACTTTCCTAAAAAGTCCTTTCTGACTCGCTTGATTTGAGTGCAAAAGCATGTAATATTAGTGGCAGCTTGTGACGTTTGTTGTCACCTTCCTAAGTTAAGTCTTGAGCGAATACCCTATTTTCTGGACACTTCCAGATGAGAGACTTGAGAATTGCACTATTATCTTCCTTTGTGAGGGATTGCTAGGATAGGATTAAGTTTTATTTACTTGTGAAACGGAAGATTGTGATCTTCTTCCTTGGTCTTATAAATAGACCACGTGTATCAGTCATTAGGACATATCTTCACTTACTTCTACTTTCATATTTTCAATTCCAACCATTGTAAACACTTATAGATTTCAATCTCTCTTTTAATTCGAAGAAGCATTATTGATCTTTCTGACGATCGCAGGGACCAATAGGCGTCCAGGTATTCAATAGTACGAGTTAGGCGGTTGCTGTTAATAACTTGTATTATGACATATTGATATCTGATCGTTGAACGCATGCTTGATCGTTGTGAACTTGCATCAGTCTTTACCTCTAATTAGTATATATACGGATGAGTGACAAGCTTTTTTGCCGTAACTCATACGTACTTATAATCTGTATCTGGTTCGATTTTGCAATAGCAAAGTGTTGCATTCGCGGGCAGTGTACCATTAGCTATATCGCGTCAGCACTTTTGAAAGATCAGCTTGCTTCGTTTTAATTGTAGAAATTGCATGATCTAGGTATTACCTTGTCTTGTAATTGTAATTTGTTGTAGGGTTTTGAAGTATCAACCTTACCCACACTATCTGTTTACAACTCACACCTTGAGCCTACACCTTAAAACTAGCTTAATCAATTCATCGAGAAAACGACCATGTGGTTTAAGCATTGTTGTACTACGACAACCGCTTTACTACTTGTGCTATTTTACAAGTATTAATTTTGTGGCACATCACATGTCAAATCTAATGTGGCATAAAAAAGGTTATTAAGGGAATTATATTTTGCAGAAGTCTATTTTGGCAATAAACTCCATACATATACATAAAAAATGATATAAAATACACGCTCATAAAATATTACTGATATTGTTTAAAACATTATAAGTACACAAAGTCTTAAAAGAGACGGTGTCCAGATAACTTATCTAGAGACGCACATATTATCAACAAAATCATCCATGTTATTAAATAAAACGTCCATGTTATTAATAAAATGTATTTTTTTATATGAAAAAAATACTAATGCCGATATCATCAATAATATGCTTGAGACATAAGTACGTATCTCTAGATAAATTATCTAAAGAACGTCTATCAGAAGACTTACTCATTTCTCAATTACTAGTATATTATGCCTTTGGGTTTCTCAATTAGTATATTATGCAGCATTTGAATTAGGACTGCACAACAGATGAATACCGATCATATTCGATCCGTTTGACTAGATATCTGGTCAGACGGATGACTAAAATGTCTATCCGTTATCCGTCGGATATCATGACCCATGAGATTTAATTAAAAAAAGAAAATTTGTCTTGCAAATGAATCAAATGGTAGGTATGTTCTACCAACAGAACACCTTCATGAGCACCTTATTTTCTTGCCTACTGACGTATTCATTCAAGAACCATTCTTGATCAATTTTTATTAATTTTGACAAATGAGCAGTAAACTGATTGTAATTTGGAAAAGGTGAAGTCGCAGAAGGAGATTGATGGCGGAGTCGCTTAGTCGTGGTAGGAGTGTGATGATGACGGTGGATGTCGGAGCCGGAGAAGAGGCTGTGAGATGATGGCTGCCGGTGGGTGTGAGAAGAGGCCTTGAGAATGTGAGATGAAATGTGAGGTGTGGTTGAATGTGTGACGGCTGTGAATTGGGAAGGGAGAAGTGAATTAGGTTTAGGGCAATCTCAGCTGTCTTATAGTGTGTGTATGTATATATATATAATAATTTAAAAGAATAGCGGATATCTGCGGATTTATCTGATCCAATCCGCTCGTTATGAATACAGAAAAGTTGTATCCGTTATCCAATCTGTTAACCTGCGAATCGGATCGATCCGTAAATGTGGATAAACGGATACGGATATTTTGAGCAGCACAAATTTGAATTGATCTTAAACAATGACTCTTAGGATTTATGAATGAGTGATATTTGGTCAAGAAATAAGCATTAGTTTAATATCCTTGGGAGTCACGGTTGGTAGGTTCATTAGTCGATTAAAGATACTAAACTATGCAACTTTTGTCTTAAAAGACAGACTTGGTCTCTTTCGTCTCACAAAAAATTATGAGTAGATTCGTTCTGCTAACTCCCATTGGCACACTACAGAAAACAAACAAAGGAAACTGATGCCTTTGCTCAACAATGGTGCAAGTAAGTTTACAATCAGTTCTGTTCTGATAATACATCAATCAATTATTACACACTATCAACATGTATGCCTTTGACGTTTTTCGAGCTTAGAACCAAAAACTGTCTTCAACTAGTTCTGATTTATAGAGATATACTTACAATAGACTGTATCTTTATTACCGAATCTAACATCATGTATAAGCTATAAGCATTTTTAACTTTAAAAATAATGTGTTTTAAAATTAAATGATAGTCGCATTTTCTGCATTTTTAAATCATGTGTTTTAAAAATTAAATGATTGTCGCATTTTCTGCATTTCTGAATACGTGATGTTTGTAGTTAAATATGCAATATGTTTATAACAAAACACTCCATTCGTTCCGAATTCAACTTCGCGCGTTCCATTTTGGGACATGCCAATTTCAACTTCAATCCTTAAATGAAAAATCTATCTTGTACTTTATTCACAATATTTCTTACTTTGTCACTATCTATCCTACTTCATTCACTCTCTTTCCTACTTTATATACTATTTCTTCTACTTTATTCCTCCCTTATCTTAAAACTTGTGCACGAACCTGCGAGAAGTTCAATGCGGGACGAAGGGAGTATGCGATGTTAGATTTCGACGGTCTCTCACAAAGCTGCTCGATGATTCAAGTTCTTTTTTTTCTTGGCTGCAGATATGGAATTCCAGATTGGATGTCTGTGGGAAGAAGGCAGCATTGTTTTGCAGGTTGGGTTTGCAGGATACTTAATGTACTTGTACATCATAAAAAAGAATGTGGAGGATATGTTCACCATAGGTAGCAGAAGATATTATGGCCTCTCTTACACACTTGGAATCATCTGTTCCATTCTGATGCTAACCACACATTTATTAGCATTGCTGCAACTAAATGAAGCTGGAAATCAGTGTCACTCTAAAGCTACAGTGCTCTCATCCAGGACTATGCAGATAACATCTTGGGCAATCACATTGACAACAATGTACAAAATCAGGAGCAGAAACTACCTCAACTTTCCATGGATCTTGAGATTCTGGTGGATATTTAGCTCCTTCTTATCCCTGTCTCGTGTTATGATCGATGTTTCTTACGTAACAGTAAGCCATGGAATTCTAGGAGCTCAAGAATATGCTGATATGCTCGGTTTTCTTGCTTCTGCTTGCCTATTTGGCATATCAATCCGGGGGAAGACCGGAATAGCTTCCTGCTTGTCAGATGACATAGTCGAACCACTATTAACCGAGATTAATGAGAACTACACTCTGAAGAAGAGAGATTGTTTATACGGAAAAGCCAGTCTCGTCCAGCTCTTGACATTCTCTTGGCTGAATCCACTTTTTGAGGCCGGTTATAAGAGGCCAATTGATCAAGATGATGTTCCAGACATTGACTTTAAAGACTCTGCTAGTTCCGTCTCCCAAGATTTTGATGAATGCCTCAAGTACATGAAGGATAGAGGTAGCAAAGGAGCTCTATCTATTTACAGGGCGATTTACATGTTCGCGAGAAAGAAAGCTGCAATGAACGCACTCTTTGCCATCATAAACGCTGTAACATCATATGTTGGGCCTTACCTGATTAAGGACTTCGTAAAATTTCTTAATGAAAAGAAATTTAAAGGTGTAGGAGATGGATACCTTCTAGCATTCGCCTTCCTTGCAGCGAAAGTGGTGGAGACGATAGCTGAGACACAGTTGCTAGTTGGATCACGCCAGCTTGAGCTTCGTCTGAAATCAGCAATGATTTCTCAGATATATAAGAAAGGCCTCAACTTGTCGAGCCAATCGAGCTGCACGAGTGGAGAAATTGTGAATTATATGAGTGTGGATTTACAAAGAATCATGGATTTCATGTGGTACTTGAATTTACTTTGGATGCTGCCAATACAAATATCATTAGCCATCTACATTCCGCATATGAATCTTGAAATGGGAGCTATTATAGGATTGGCCGCAACTTTTGCTGTAATGGCGTGCAACGTTCCGCTAACTAGAATGCAGAAGGGATACCAGAAGAAGATCATGAAAGCCAAGGATGATCGAATGAAATCCACATCAGAAGTTCTTCGAAACATGAGGACAATCAAACTGCAAGCTTGGGACAGCTTTTACCTCAGAAAGATAGTAAGCCTCAGGAATGTAGAGCATCTTCGTCTGTGGGAATCACTTCGACTGACAGCTTTAACAACGTTCATCTTTTGGACTTCCCCAGCTTTTATCTCAGTGGTCACTTTTGGTGGATGTGTTTTGATCGGAGTTCCACTCACCACAGGGAGAGTGTTATCCTCATTGGCCACGTTCCGAGTACTTCAAATTCCAATCCTAAATCTGCCTGATTTGCTCAATGCACTTGCACAAGGTAAAGTATCAGGTGATAGAGTTTCTTCTTACCTGCATGAAGATGAGATTAAGTTGGATGCAGTTGATAATGTCCCTACGACTCAGACAGAGTTGCATGTAGAGATTGATGGAGGAAATTTTAGTTGGGAGATGGAATCAAGAACAACGCTTTATCAGATAAACATGCAAGTGAAAAAGGGAATGAAAGTTGCGATTTGTGGTACTGTTGGATCAGGGAAATCAAGTTTGCTCTCATGTATACTTGGAGAAATGCATAAACTTTCAGGAGTAGTGAAGATAAGTGGTTCCAAGGCATATGTACCTCAGTCCCCATGGATTTTGAGTGGAACAATTAGAGAGAATATTCTGTTTGGAAATCCTTATGAACGGGAGAAATATGACAGGATTATTGAAGCATGTGCCTTAACCAAGGATCTTGAGCTATTCAGTGCAGGTGACTTGACGGAAATAGGAGAAAGAGGGATTAATATGAGCGGAGGACAGAAGCAGAGAATACAAATTGCTCGTGCTGTGTACCAGGATGCTGATATATATCTTCTGGATGACCCGTTCAGTGTTGTAGATGCTCATACTGGCTCACAACTCTTTCAGGTTTGTCATTCAGTTTGATTTGTCATGTAGTTGTATGCAAAAACTGATGGAGATTTCCCAACTTTTCCTCCACAGGACTGCTTAATGGGAATTCTCAATGATAAAACCACACTTTATGTCACCCACCAAGTCGAATTCCTTCCTGCAGCAGATCTTATTTTGGTGAGGATCGGATATAGCACAATACTGCATGCATAACCGACATCTGTGTTAGGCTTTTCTGGTTCATAATACACTAGTCTCATCTTATAACGTAATTGTTGACAGGTAATGCAAAGCGGAAAAATTGCACAAACTGGTAGTTTCAAAGAACTTCTGCAACAAAATATTGGATTCGAAGTTCTAGTTGGAGCACACAACCAAGCTCTAGAATCAGTTCTAACTGTTGAGAGCGCAAGTAGAATCCTCGAGCACACAGAAGACTCCAATCAAACAGAAACTGACAATAACAAAAACCTATGTGTTGAGATAACAGCTAAAGAAGGAAAACTGGTTCAGGATGAAGAAAGAAAGAGAGGAAGCATAGGGAAAGATGTTTATATGTCTTACTTGACAACTGTAAATGGAGGCATATTAGTTTTGTTTATTCTTCTTGCCCAAACATTATTCCAGGCAATACAGATCGCCAGCAACTACTGGATGGCGTGGGCTTGTCCAGCTGGGGATGATATGCCAGTGACCGGAATGCATTTTGTGTTGCTTGTATACACTCTACTCGCTATTGGAAGTTCTGTCTGTTTACTCATTCGAGCATCCTTAGTGTCTATAGCAGGTCTACTCACAGCAGAAAGGTTCTTCAACGGTATGCTGAAAAGTGTCTTCAGGGCCCCAATGGCATTCTTCGACTCTACTCCAACTGGTCGAATATTAAGTCGAGTAAGTAACTAAGCATACAAGCAAAACTAAATTATTAGAGGCCATAAACATTACTAGCAGCTGTCAGTTTTCATTGTTATTTACTAGTATTATGCACAGGCTTCCACAGATCAAAGTGCTCTAGACTTGGATCTGGCAAACAGATTGGGCTCTTGTGCTTTCACAGCAATTCAGCTTTTTGGAACTATAGCGGTCATGTCACAGGTTGCATGGCAAGTGTTGATCATTTTCGTTCCAGTGACAGTAATTTGCATTTGGTACCAGGTAAGGCCCTTCTTTTGCATCCAACTTTACTGGCCTAATAAAAGCACGCACCAAACCTTAAAGCTACAAGTGTGAAACATTCATTAATTTGTGGCTCACAAACTATTTAGAGACAATACATACCTACGGCAAGAGAACTGCCACGCTTATCTGGGATTCAGAGTGCTCCGATCCTTCACCATTTTGCAGAATCATTTGCTGGAGCAAAAACAGTACGGGCTTTCGGACAGAAAGATCGTTTCACTGATGCTAACCTCTGCCTTATTGACAACTACTCAAGACCATGGTTTCACTTTGCAGCAGCAAATGAATGGCTTTCTTTCAGAGTGAACCAGTTGTCCAATGTTGCGTTTGCCTTCTCACTTGTTTTTCTAGTCAGTCTCCCTGATGGAACCATAAATCCAAGTATGCAAAATATTTGGGGAAAATGATTTTTTCACATAATGCTTATATTGTTAAATCTATGTTACTCTTCTACAGGCATTGCAGGGTTGGCAGTGACCTATGGAATAAACTTAAATGCCTTGCAAGCTTCACTCTTGTGGTACATCTGCAACACAGAAAAGAAAATGATATCCGTTGAACGAATTCTTCAGTACTCAAACCTTACAAGTGAATCACCACTTGTTATTGACGACACCAGGCCGCCAGAAAATTGGCCAGATTGTGGGAGCATTTGTTTCAGAAACTTACAGGTAAGATTTTTTGTTTACACTGTCAAACTAAAACAGACTTTATCATTGAGTGTATTGATCAAGATTATGCACGATTTCCTGAGCAGATACGGTATGCGGAGCATCTCCCACTCATCTTAAAAGACATTACCTGCACATTCCCTGGAAGGAAGAAAATTGGTGTTGTAGGAAGGACGGGAAGCGGTAAATCAACTCTCGTACAAGCCATCTTTCGAGTGGTAGAAACTGGAGAAGGCAGCATTTTCATTGACGATGTGGATATATCCAAGATAGGCCTTCATTACCTGAGATCAAAGCTCAGCATTATCCCACAGGACCCAACGATGTTTGAAGGGACTGTTAGACGAAATCTTGACCCTCTAGACCAATATTCCGAAATGGAAATTTGGGAGGTGCATTATTGTGCTCTTTATAAGAAAATCACTACTTACTTATAAGAAGACAACATCATTATTAGAACGCAAAAGACCATAAAAGTCATAAAGGAACCGCGTGTATCATTTTTGTAGGCATTGGACAAGTGCCAACTTGCGAGCAATATACGCGGAAAGCCCCAGAAACTGGAATCTCCAGGTTCTATTTTTTGTTCACCTAAGCTCCCAGCATAAAATTATGTTTTGCGTTTACTTGTGAACTCAAACTATGAGTCTTGACAGTGGTTGAAAATGGAGAAAACTGGAGTGTAGGGCAAAGGCAGCTGTTTTGCATTGGAAGAGCTCTACTAAAGAAAAGCAACATTGTTTTTCTGGATGAAGCAACTGCATCGGTTGATTCTGCAACGGATCGTGTGATACAGAATATCATAAATGATGAATTTAAAGAGCAGACTGTTGTTACAATAGCTCACAGAATCCATACAGTAGTAGACAGTGATTTGGTGTTGGTGGTGAGTGATGGTAAGATGAGTATGTTCATCAAGTGATGGTATTATATTGGTGCATGCATGTTTTGAGGTTTTAATGGACATAACATAACACAGTTTGTATTAATTTGAGCAGGAAGAGTAGCAGAGTTTGACACAGCAACTAAATTAATGCAAAGAGAGGATTCTTTCTTCTCCAAATTGATCAAGGAGTATGCAAAAAGATCACAGAGCTTCATCAGCTAGCATGCCAACATTCATAGACTACTCATATACCGGGCCATCTTACTTCATCTATATTAATGATGAGGAAATTTGTTTGCAATAGTTACAGATATATATGGTTAGGGGCGAAGCCATATTTTACTTCAATTCACCTTTGACTTATTTAAATAATTATGAAATATTTTAAATTATAAATAACAACTATGTAAAATGTTCCTTTGGTTCCGGTTTGGCTCACATTGAAAAATGTTCCTTTCATGTGAAGCTTTGTTTGAAAATGTTAAGCTGCTGGGCAAGCCTCTTAGAGTAGACGATGCTACTGCAAACTTGTCAAGACTTGATAGTGTACGAGTGTGTGTTGAACTTGACGTTACAAAACCCCTCTTGGATTCTTTCTACCTTGTTTACCTGGGAATTGATTGTAAGGTTGAAGTCCTGTATGATTTTGTACATTTGTATTGTGATCTTTATTGCAAATTAGGGTGATGAGTCGATTTTACATCGTCTCATTTGGTCTGTTTTACCGTCTTGTTGTTGTTCTTAAGTGTAGTTATAGTTTATTTTATTAGAGTTTTGTTATGTTTTCGTGTTTTGTGTGTTCTGTAGGTGTTTGGTGAAACCGCATTGAAACAAGGCTAAAACAATGCATTAATGGAAGCAAGGAAGTTCCAAGGCCTTAAAGACGGTTGAAAACAGAGTCCAACTGTAAACGGAAGTGGATTCGGAGTTCGGATGGAGATTCTAGAGATGTTTGAGCGAAGATTTGTGAAAGTGTAAACTTGGAGCAGTCCTAGTATTTTGGCCATAACGTTCTCAGATGAACTCCGATTGACCTGATCTTGGCGTCCACGCGTAGATAAGACCAAGAGCTACAACTTTCATGCAGGAACCAGTTCCAAATTCCGACGTTTGGATACTAAAAAAAGGAAAAAAATCACTTGGCGCACGCCAAATACCACTTGGCGTACGCCAAGCGTATCGAAGACGCTTGGCGCACGCCAAGAGGCCATGACACAGCCATGCGCCATGGCTGCACATGGCTTGCGCTAAGCGGGACGCTATATATAGCGTTTCTACATCTTTTTTCGGTCAGATTTTACATAGATTCAATCAACGATTACTTTTTCTTTCCTCTTTACTCAAAAAACCCTAGACTTCATCCTTGGGCAATTCCTTCACCACCTATTATTGGAAAAATTGAACCCGATTTACATTGTAATTGCTCACGATTATCAACTATCAATATATTAGTTATTATTCTACTGATTACATCCATTTCTAGTGTTAAACCTGCTTGATGTTTACGTTTTGAGTTATTGTTAATTAGTAGTGGTAAGTGGCTAGAATTTTTGCAAGTTCATTTCCTCTGTAAATAGGAAGTCTGGTTAGTTCTGTGGTCCAAAAGCCAGTGAGAAGCCTGATGTGCCAAATCAAAGTTTTAATATTTATTGAAGCCAAGAGTTAATTCTCAACACTAAGAAAACTTGTAGTGCAGTGAATTTAACCCCAAGGTCGGTCTCTAAGGACTTAACTAGGCTGAGTTGCGTTTATGAATAGTAATAACAGTATGAAAAGCAGTAAAGTTTGTTTGCTTCGGCAGTAGAATGATAATCTAACTATGATGTTGACTAACTAGAAAACAAATTAACTTGTGGAGACGAATATATGAGTGGGAATTATGGTGTGGTGACAGAAATCAAACTAGCGAGCAGGAAACATACAACAATAACGATGTCGATTTACTCTAGTTATCACTGGGACACGTCCTAACGATTATTACACTGCTCTAGCTCTCTTTACGAAGGACTATGACAATGAGCTAACATATTTTGTTCTACAAAACATATAGCATTAGTGAAGGCATCAATTTCACTAAGCTACAATTAATAAGCTAATGCAGTTATGTGTTTGTTACGAACCTATGGATTTGCAATCTCTAAATGTTTTGGTGGTAAATCAGATTGCATAATCCTTTGATGATTTTGTGGGTAAAAACACAATACACAAAACTACATACGCATTTAATCAAAAGGGTTACTTGTTATTGAATTACATAAATCCTAACTAGCATGCATTGAATCCATCACCACCCCATAATTGGGTGTTTAGCTACTCATGATATGCATAGACATAATCAATATCATATACGAACATGATGTGCACTCAGAGATTTCGTTTTCCATTGTAGAACCTATAATCCCTAAACACAATCAAGATTAAATTTATAAGTCGGAAGTCCTCAACTCCATAGTTTATAGCGAAAAGTTGACTCGGGAAGTCGTTCTCCACGGACACTTAGCATAGGAACAAGCAAATAACATTTGTGATTGAATGCAGAAAAATAAACAGATTAATTTCAGACATAATAATTAAATCGCAGTAAACTCTAAATTGCTTTGTTTGTAAATCAATGATGGAAAGACGTAAAGGTTCCCCAACCTCCCTCTGCTATGCTACTCCCAACTTCCTAGTTAAAATCCTACGCGATTACCTCTAACGACAGCAGGGCATAATACTATGGTACTCAAGGCGCAGTCGGCACGAGTACCCCTACTCAGTTCAATGAAACTGTTGTGCACTCAGCAGAACATCACACCACGAAGGATGTATAGAGTTGTATAATCACGATTTACATCTAAGAACTATTCCATTAATATAACACGACATATAAAGAAGTAGCATAGCAAAGTTTCAGCGGCTCGCCTTTACAAAAGAAAGTTAGCTACTCATAATATTCTTCTATTGACAACAATCAAAAATCCCTAGAAAAATAAAGAAAGAAATAAAAATCCTCAACAGAAGAAGAAGAAATCGAAATCTGTAAAGAAGAAAAGGAAAAGAAAAGCTTAGTCTTTGATGTCTTCATGCAGTTGCCAGGGTTTCCTCCCCTGAAGCTGTTCTTCAGTCCTGATCCATGCAGAAGTCGATTCCTGTGCTGATGTAGGGATGGAGTTTCACATCCCCGAGGACTAGTTCTCTCTCAAGAGAGCTTCTTTTGGGGTTTCACTTGCCCGAGGACTGGTTCTCTCTTTCGAGAGCTTGCTCTTTGAGCGGTGTAGAATTATGAGACCCCCTGAGGTCTTATTTATAGTTGAATTTTCGTGCTCTGGACATCTTTGTCCAGCAAGAAAAGCTAAAAGGCGGGCTGAGGCCTGACGGACTGGAAAAAAGACTATTTGGCCCAAGTGTTAGTTGTTTTTCCTTCCGGGCTGATTTCGAACCTCTAAACCTCATTTTCTCGAAAGTGTCAAGTAGCAAAGGTTTAGCATTTTCAATAAGCTTTCCATCCATAGGTGATGATCTTCAATTGGACTTCTAGAACTCTGTGTGCAGTCAAAATAGTGCCCATTGGTCGATTTCGAGACTCGTAACCTCGTAATATTGAAAAGTTTCCTTCTTCAGCATTTCTCGAGGATTCGAAATATTTGCAACGGTAGGTGGCACGACCTCATCGGACTTCTCCAACTCCAAGTAGAATTTTCATGCTTCCTTAATTTCCTTAGTTTTGCAATTTTGAATATGTCTTCTACAAAGTTGTACAAGAATTGTTTACTGTGAAGAAGTTGAATCCAAGGATAAAGTTGCAACTGATATCTGAGATTCATTCTCTTGAACAACAACAAGACTTGGGTCAATAAAGAACAACTGCCCATACACTGAAAAGAGTATTAAGGAAGGTTGATTCTAAAGAGCTCTCTGAACATAACTGAATAAGTTATAAGAGTTAGCTCACCAGAAAAACAACCATAACCAACACCAACAGGCCTTTTTAGGGAAAGGATTTAGTTGAGAAAACTAAAGTCCTCACCTAACTGAGCACATGAAGTACTTAGTTTGGGAAACTAAGGAATAGCTCACTGATGTGTCAAATCAAGTCCTTAATTTGTTTAGCCAAGGAAAATATCAAGGATCACTAGAAAAAGCACGTAGTGAGTTTATAAGTTGCCCCAAGTGTCGTTCTCGAAGGACTTAACTAAGCTTGTCGGTGTGTAAAGTACTAGTTTGTCTAGAATTACGTCTTACGATGTCCAATTCTTTCTTTTGCAAATCACACAAAGATTAAACAGCAAATACAGGTTTGTAATCAATTAAGGGAGACATGGGGTGGTGGTTTCATCAATAGCTAGCTAGTATAAGGATGCAATGGAATACACGACATTTGAAAGTGAAAACGTTTTATCAACGTAGTAGAGTCAACAATTCTACAAGTCAACGTTTGTAGTCGAATGTGTTGGGCTTAAATCGTAAGTAACCTTGAGGGTGCGAATCCCTCTTGTGGCTTGTGGGTATCAGAAAACGATTGCAAAGACATTGAACTACCAAACGATTCGCAAGAATTCAACAAACCAAGAACAATGTATTTTCATCCAAAGTCCTATACTAGCATGCTCAAAATTTCACCACCAACCCATGGGTGATGTTTAGCTACTCATACTCATGTTGTCACAGGCAAGAGTTATGATAATCATAAGCATAAACATACACATGAAGCAATAAATCAGAAACGATACAGAATTAACGATTATGAAGAATTACTGAGCTCCAATTGATCAACTATGGTGAATCGTACTGTTTACAGGAAGAAATCTTCAGCTAAATGGTTAATCAAGACTCCAAATTCAATCAGATGGATGATTCTTGGAACCCTAGACCTCTTATAATACTCTCCAATATTGCTTGAAATGAAAAAGTGATATTTGAATTACAAAATCTGGAGTTTAAAATGCAAAAAACGGAAGAAGTAACGGCAGGAATGCAATAGGCCGAAGCGGGCGATCGCTTGCTTCTACACTTTCAACACCAGATTAATCTTTTCCATATCTTCATGTGACTGCTGATTTGAGGTCAATCCGTCATCATGTGAAGAAGTTATGCCCATAATGCCTAGACCGCTCCAATGTAGTTCTACTTTCGCAAGTTTTCACTTAAATGGCCGTAAAAACTTCATCCGAACTTTAAATGCACATTCGTTTCAACCGTCGCACTCCACGTTCCACCACCTTTGAGACCTTGGAACTTTTGATCTTCCGGTAATGCAATAAAATGCACCATTTTAGCCTAATTTCTTCACGAAAACACCTAAAACCTGGATACAATGTGGAAACACACAAAATACAAGAAACAACACAAAATATTTACAAATAAAGGGAAAACTAAACTAAAAGTTAATAAAAACAAGGTAAAAAGAACCCGACGAGGTGTTCTTAAAATGCCTCATCAAAACTCCTCAAATCGAACCTTTGCTCGTCCTCGAGCAAACAACAAACCTAAAAATGAAACCAGACTCAAAACAGACCTAAACAAAGAACGAGTCAATCATCCAAGTTACAGAATCTACATGTATAAGAAACAAACTCCAAAGATGCAATAGTTTTGAGTTGTTACCAATGTTGGTGGAGTTAGTTTGTGGAAAATTAAGCAAAAATCTAACTAGTTCGTTTCCAAACATGAAAAACTAAAAATGACTTATGCAAACAACTCAAAACCATATTGAACTATATTGGTTGATCAAAGCTCGATTTAGAAAGGTATTTCCGAGAGATCAAGTCTTAAATAAAACTCAAGACGTCTAGTACACGATTTTTTATGAAACACTCGATCGAGTTAGTTTGTGTCAAATTTTATTCACATGACATGGTTTGTGGTATAAAACCTATTTTACGCACATATTGAACTATACTCGTTGATCAAAGCTCGATTTAGAAACGTATTTCCGAGACCTCTAGTCTTCAATAAAACTCAAAGAGGGTAGTACACGATTTTTTTGTGAAACACTCGATCGAGTTAGTTTGTGTCAAATTTTATTCACATGACATGGTTTGTGGTACAAAACCTATTCTACGCACATATTGAACTATTTTGGTTGATCAAAGCTCGATTTAGAAACGTATTTCCGAGACCTCTAGCCTTCAATAAAACTCAAAGGAGGTAGTACACAATTTTTTGTGAAACACTCAATAGAGTTAGTTTGTGTCAAATTTTATTCACATGACATGGTTTGTGGTATAAAACCTATTCTACGCATATATTGAACTATTTAGGTTTATCAAAGTTCGATTTAGAAACGTATTTCCGAGACCTGAAGTCTTCAATAAAACTCAAAGGGGGTAGTACACAATTTTTAGTTAAACACTCGATGGAGTTAGTTTGTGTCAAATTTTATTCACATGACAAGTTTGTGGTATAAAACCTATTCTACGCACATATTGAACTATACTGGATGATCAAAGCTCGATTTAGAAACGTATTTCCGAGACCTCTAGTCTTCAATAAAACCCAAAGGGGGTATACACGATTTTTTGTGAAACACTCGATCGAGTTAGTTTGTGTCAAATTTAATTCACATGACATGGTTTGTGGTATAAAACGTATTCTACGCATATATTGAACTATTTTGGTTGATAAACGCTCGATTTAGAAACGTATTTACGAGACCTCAAGTCTTCAACAAAACTCAAAGAGGGTAGTACCCGATTTTTTGTGAACACTCGGTGGAGTTAGTTTGTGTCAAATTTTATTCATATTACACAGTTTGTGGTATAAACCAATTCTACGCAGTTATTGAACTATTTTGGTTAATCAAAGCTCGATTTAGAAACGTATTTCCGGGACCTCAAGTCTTCAATAAAACTCAAAGGAGGGAGTACCCGATTTTTTGTGAAACACTCGATGGAGTTAGTTTGTGTCAAATTTTATTCACTTGACACGGTTTGTGGTATAAAACCTATTCTACGCACATATTGAACTATATTGGTTGATGAAATCTCGATTTAGAAACGTATTTCCGGGACCTCAAGTCTTAAATAAAACTCAAAAGGGGTAGTACACGATTTTTTGTGAAACACTCGATCGAGTTAGTTTGTGTCAAATTTAATTCACATGACATGGTTTGTGGTATAAAACGTATTCTACGCATATATTGAACTATTTTGGTTGATCAAAGCTCGATTTAGAAACGTATGTACGAGACCTCAAGTCTACAACAAAACTCAAAGAGGGTAGTACCCGATTTTTTGTGAAACACTCGATGGAGTTAGTTTGTGTCAAATTTTATTCACATTACACAGTTTGTGGTATAAAACCAATTCTACGCAGTTATTGAACTATTTTGGTTAATCAAAGCTCGATTTAGAAACTTATTTCCAGGACCTCAAGTCTTCAATAAAACTCAAAGGAGGGAGTGCCCGATTTTTTGTGAAGCACTCGATGGAGTTAGTTTGTGTCAAATTTTATTCACATGACACAGTTTTTGGTATAAAACCTATTCTACGCAGATATTGAACTATTTCGGTTGATCAAAGCTCGATTTAGAAACGTATTTTCGGGACCTCAAGTCTTCAATAAAACTCAAACGAGGTAGTACACGATTTTTTTGTGAAACACTCGATGCAGTTAGATTATGTCAAAGTTTATTCACATGACATGGTTTGTGGTATAAAACCTATTCTACGCACATATTGAACTATATTGGTTGATCAAAGCTCGATTTTGAAACGTATTTCCGGGACATCAAGTCTTAAATAAAAATCAGAAGGGGTAGTACACGATTTTTTTGTGAAACACTCGATCGAATTAGTTTGTGTCAAATTTTTTTCACATGACATGGTTTGTGGTACAAAACGTATTCTACGCATATATTGAACTATTTTGGTTGATCAAAGCTCGATTTAAAAACGTATTTACGAGACCTCAAGTCTTCAACAAAACTCAAAGAGGGTAGTACCCTTTTTTTTGTGAAACACTCGATGGAGTTAGTTTGTGTCAAATTTTATTCAAATTACACAGTTTGTGGTATAAAACCAATTCTACGCAGTTATTGAACTATTTTGGTTAATCAAATCTCGATTTAGAAACGTATTTCCGGGACCTCAAGTCTTTAATAAAACTCAAAGGAGGGAGTACCCGATTTTTTGTGAAACACTTGATGGAGTTAGTTTGTGTCAAATTTTATTCACATGACACGGTTTGTGGTATAAAACCAATTCTACGCACATATTGAACTATATTGGTTGATGAAATCTCGATTTAGAAACGTATTTACGGGACCTCAAGTGTTAAATAAAACTCAAAAGAGGTAGTACACGATTTTTTGTGAAACACTCGATCGAGTTAGTTTGTGGTATAAAACGTATTCTACGCATATATTGAACTATCTTGATTGATCAAAGCTCGATTTAGAAACGTAACGAGACCTCAAGTCTTCAACAAAACTCAAAGAGGGTAGTACCCGATTTTTTGTGAAACACTCGATGGAGTTAGTTTGTGTCAAATTTTATTCACATTACACATTTTGTGGTATAAAACCAATTCTACGTAGTTATTGAACTATTTTGGTTAATCAAAGCTCGATTTAGAAACGTATTTTCGGGACCTCAAGTCTTCAATAAAACTCAAAGGAGTACCCGATTTTTTTTGAAACACTCGATGGAGTTAGTTTGTGTCAAATTTTATTCACATGACACGGTTTTTGGTATAAAACCTATTCTACGCAGATATTGAACTATTTCGGTTGATCAAAGCTTGATTTAGAAATGTATTTCCGGGACCTCAAGTCTTCAATAAAACTCAAAGGGGGTAGTACACGATTTTTTTGTGAAACACTCGATGCAGTTTTTTTTTTTTGAAGAACTAAAAATTTTATTACTCAATCAGGAACATCAGAAATATTCCAAAGTTACAAATACAGCTCCAAAACATCCAAACAGACAACCAAGACAAAACAGAGTCACAGCCAAACACAAAGCGACCACAACTACACAAGGCAGACAAATGTGGACCACACACAACAGCCCAAACCAAACCCAGCCAGAACCTCCATCACAAGATCATTCAAGGGAGCACACTAAACCCCCATACCTGACAACAGAATGAAGAATGTAATGCAACGTATTATGATTTTACAACCTAATGAAACTAAGCATCTTCATTCGGTATCCTTGCTAGTTCTTTCAGCAACTTACAGATTAGAGTCAAGAAGCTCAAAAGTGATACACAAGTGGCGCTGAAACACGAAATAGTCATATATACGTACAATGTGATGCTTGTCCTCAGGATCGAACTTTTTTTTCAACTATAAAAGAACAAATGACTTAGGTTTATTGAACTCTACTAGTAGCCTTAACTTTATATTTAATTTTTTGACGTTTCAAAAAAAAAAAAAAAAAAAAGTATCCAGAAAAAGAATCTCATACTGATTGTAGAATAGCAACTTCGACAAGTGCCTGCTGATAATAAGCAAGTAAATTCTTGATTATCTTAACAGACACAAAACTGTTTGTTTCAGTAACCCAGTATATTCAATCCGAAGACTTTTAGTTTTTTCGATGAAGCACTTACAGCTGCATACTCGTCTTCATTTAAAACATATTTTGATTATTATTTCTATTTTTTTAATTTAAATATTCATAAGGCGAAAGGGCGATCACAGTCGATGGGGAGATCGCCTAGTCGCCTTTGACGATTTGATATGGACCGTTAGATAAAAAAATCTAATGGTGCATTGATTCGTTGTTTATTCTCTTTTCAGGATTTGGCTGATTTTATGTCAACCTGCCAAACTTATATTATGACTTTCGATGCCCTAGCAACATCGACCATGAACAGATATCCTGAAGAATGGAAGATGAAATGGAAACGTCAAATTTTAGACCACCTCAACAATCCACGAGAAACTTATATGTTGAAACGTTTTACTTTTAGAAACAATATGCGACATGTAATAATCCAAGATCGTGGTCGTCCGTCTCTCTTGAATTCTATATGTAAGTATTCTGCACTTTTTCATACTAGTAGCCTTAACTTTATATTTAATTTTTTGACGTTTCAAAAAAAAAAAAAAAAAAGTATCCAGAAAAAGAATCTCATACTGATTGTAGAATAGCAACTTCGACAAGTGCCTGCTGATAATAAGCAAGTAAATTCTTGATTATCTTAACAGACACAAAACTGTTTGTTTCAGTAACCCAGTATATTCAATCCGAAGACTTTTAGTTTTTTCGATGAAGCACTTACAGCTGCATACTCGTCTTCATTTAAAACATATTTTGATTATTATTTCTATTTTTTTAATTTAAATATTCATAAGGCGAAAGGGCGATCACAGTCGATAGGGAGATCGCCTAGTCGCCTTTGACGATTTGATATGGACCGTTAGATAAAAAAATCTAATGGTGCATTGATTCGTTGTTTATTCTCTTTTCAGGATTTGGCTGATTTCATGTCAACCTGCCAAACTTATATTATGACTTTCGATGCCCTAGCAACATCGACCATGAACATATATCCTGAAGAATGGAAGATGAAATGGAAACGTCAAATTCTAGACCACCTCAACAATCCACGAGAAACTTATATGTTGAAATGTTTTACTTTTAGAAACAGTATGCGACATGTAATAATCCAAGATCGTGGTCGTCCGTCTCTCTTGAATTCTATATGTAAGTATTCTGCACTTTTTCATACTAGTAGCCTTAACTTTATATTTAATTTTTTGACGTTTCAAAAAAAAAAAAAAAAAACAGTATCCAGAAAAAGAATCTCATACTGATTGTAGAATAGCAACTTCGACAAGTGCCTGCTGATAATAAGCAAGTAAATTCTTGATTATCTTAATGATACAAACTGCTTTTGTTGAGAACTCAAAGATATTCAATCCGAAGACTTTTAGTTTTTTCGATGAAGCACTTACAGCTGCATACTCGTCTTCATTTAAAACATATTTTGATTATTATTTCTATTTTTTTAATTTAAATATTCATAAGGCGAAAGGGCGATCACAGTCGATAGGGAGATCGTCTAGTCGCCTTTGACGATTTGATATGGACCGTTAGATAAAAAAATCTAATGGTGCATTGATTCGTTGTTTATTCTCTTTTCAGGATTTGGCTGATTTCATGTCAACCTGCCAAACTTATATTATGACTTTCGATGCCCTAGCAACATCGACCATGAACAGATATCCTGAAGAATGGAAGATGAAATGGAAACGTCAAATTCTAGACCACCTCAACAATCCACGAGAAACTTATATGTTGAAACGTTTTACTTTTAGAAACAGTATGCGACATGTAATAATCCAAGATCGTGGTCGTCCGTCTCTCTTGAATTCTATATGTAAGTATTCTGCACTTTTTCATACTTGATCGAACATGTCGATCTTTCTTCACTAGTAAAAATTCTGTACTCTTACTTTGTATTTACCACACACCGTTTAAATTGGTGATGGAACATATTTTTATCACTTAAACAATATTCATGTCAAGTTATTATGCTTAACATCCAAAACACTTATTTGCCCGAGTATTGAAGGTGTTGAATATGAATGTTATTCTTTCTCAGGGAAATGTTCAAATATGGTCCAGTAATGTGGACCAAGTCCAAATATGGTCATTTAATGAGTTGATTGGTATGAAACTTCAATTCCACATGTGTTTATTGACAAGTGACAACCATAATGCTCATCTAGAAATTAATAATTTAGTATGTCTGTAATGTGCTAACAGATATTCAAGATTATTTAATCATGCAAGGTTTCAAACAAGGTTTAGTTTATTATGTGGCTCAGAATGTGTTCATCAATTCTTGTTTCTTGTTGAGTTGTCTCACTTGCATTCATTGCTTCTAGCTAATAGGAACCCCATCATGTTTCGTTGCGTTGGTAGAGTTGTTGGTCGAGTAGAGTACAAGGAATATATGCTTCGATATATACTTCTTTATTCTTGTAGGAATTTTTACAATTATGTTAATTTCGTTGTGACTTGGAGTTTGGGGTGTTGTGTAACTTAGTTTGTGTGGAATGGGGACATATATGAAAAGTTTTAATTATTTGGTTTTTCCAGAATAGGTTTAAGTACTTATTTGTAAAATTGAAATTATTTAGTTTTTCCAGAAGTTATAATCATTAATTTTTTTTTTTGATAGATAAAGTTGTTTTCTCAAATTGTTGAATTTTGGATGATAATATATTTTGACAACATGTTATTGTTGAGATAATTTGAGAAACAGGTGGAGGTACAAATGTAATAAAATAATTTTTATTTCATTACAACTAAGGAACACATTTTATTGTTCGAAGGCAATTGGATGGCTCTGAGGCATGACAATGGAGAGAAATTTTCATTTTTGGGAGGGATATATCCAGACTAAATACGTCGAATTGGACATTGTTCTGAAAATACTGTTCAAGCAACTCCAATTCCGTGATAGGGACCGTTACAAGGTGTATACCCCCCGCCCCCCGTAGAGTAAACTGTAGTATATGTTATCTAATTTAATTGACGGGTATTTGTTTGTGATTTTGTTAAATCAGGATTTTAAGGATGAAGAAAAAATATAGAGATTAAAAATATTGGTAATTATAAAAAAATATAATTTTTTTTTGGGAAAATTTTAGAGGATAAATTTGGATGGTACATGCTACAATCACTTCTTGAATTGTCTTTGTTCTCTTCATGGTTGATGCTCCCTACGAATTTAAAAAACTTGCTAGTGTTTTTGGCGTTCCGTAGAAGATAATCAGGAGGCTGGCCCCTGCAAATTATAAATGACCAAGTCAATAACAAGCAACAAGATTAAGGCTCTGTTTTTTACCTTAAATTCAGTTTCATTCAGTTCAGTTAAGATTTGCTTAGTTAAAATTTATACTTCAAGTAAGTTCAGTTTAGATCAGTTCAGTACAATTCAGTTCAGAGTTTTTCAGGCGAATTAAACAGAGCAACATTCAAGCAAATGCAATTTGGTTAAATGTCTCGAGTGAATTTCAAAAACCTTGTGAATACAAACAATCCCTAATTATATGCCATTATAAAAGATGCAGATCTTTCAAAAACCTTGTGACTAACCGTTGCTCATTTTATGACATGCCCTGCCCAAATAATGTCATCTAAAAATTATCCTATCCACATTCTCCCAAACCATCTTTCCACATGAATGCTACTCTGTGGACTACTTCATTAGAGTCAGAGGCATCTCCTTCCTCTGGCCCTTAATACTTCACTGTCTTCTTTCATATCCAGAAAAGGAAGTTGCGGCAAACAATTTTTTAGATTTGGAGACTCTTTGATTTATGTGGAGTAGAACACATTTTTTACTTCTGATGTAGGGTAAATCCGGTTAAGTCGAAATGCCAAGGTTAAAGTCGAGGTAAATCGCACTTAGTCGTAGGACTGTTCGATTCGCCTTAAGTCTTTGTGTTTAGACCATCATATAAATCGTGATAGAGCGGATCGAATATAAACATGATAATATGACAATGACACAAGGATTACGTGGTTCGGCCAATGTGCCTACATCCACGGGAGTAACATGGTAATCTTTATTGATAGTGTTTAGTACAAGTATCGTAAGAGTCGATAGTTGATCTCTTATTATGTTGTGATGTTCCGAGTGTAGAAGTCCGTCGTTCCTTGGAAGGGTCCGTCGATACTTCGGGAGTCCGAGTGTAGAGGTCCGTCGTTCCTTGGAAGGGTCCGTCGGTACTTCGGGAGTCCGAGTGTAGAGGTCCGTCGTTCCTTGGAAGGGTCCGTCGGTACTTCGGGAGTCCGAGTGTAGAAGTCCGTTACTTGGAAGGTCCACGCTACTTCGAATCCGAGTGTAGAAGTCCGTCGTTACTTGGAAGCGGTCCGATACTTCGAGTCCGAGTGTAGAGGTCCGTCGTTCCTTGGAAGGGTCCGTCGGTACTTCGGGAGTCCGAGTGTAGAAGTCCGTCGTTACTTGGAAGGGTCCGTCGATACTTCGGGAATCCGAGTGTAGAAGTATGTTTTCGATTCCTTTGATCTTGCAAGTGTGAGGTATTTATAGGTGAATGTTTGATGAAGTGCTTGCTCGGATGATCGACAAGTGTACGCTCCGGATTCATCCATGCTACCAAATGGGCTTCATGGGCCTTTAATGGGCTTGGCCCAATTAAGTAGATGGGCTTGGCCCAATTGAGTAGATGGACTTGGATTGTAGCCCAAATGTTACGGGCCCAAACGTTTGAAGTATTAGAGGGTCGGCCTCTTGACTTCAGTGGAGTCGGACTCATTTTAAACCCGGGTTCGGACCTCCTTTGGGATTCGGGGTAGGACATTAAATCTCAGAACGTACTTAAGTCGACTTAATCCGCCAATCCTTAGGTCGGACTTATTTATACATATCATAAGTCCCCCCAGTTTCCAAGTATATTTGTAAAAGATAGTTGGGAAACTCTAAGTGGATACTCAGACTCTTGGGTCCGAGGAGATTGCATCTTCAACTTTGGACTTAGCTCGAACACTGTGGGTTCGGCTTTACCAGGATTTTTCAAATATCGGTGATACTCAGAATCTTGGGTCCGAGGATCATAAATTTAACACATATTTTATTAAGTCCGGAAATTTACCATTATGTCCTTCATCACTGTTCCAACGGTAATAAAACGGTAATATATCCGAAATTCACTCTATAAATACTCCAATATTTCTTCATAAAAATCACACCATTATCTTCTCTTCTTTCACAATATGTCTAATCTCTTTTTCTACGTCGTTTCCGTTTGTGTTGCTTTTGTTGTTGTTTTACCGTTCGCCGTGGAGATGCCTGATTGGCCCATATACGGGCCTATATATGTAGTGTTGTGTATCATTATGGTTATGTTGTACGCTTGTAACTTAATCATTTATCTTAATGGTGGAATATAATTGTATTTCAATCATGATATGAATAAAATTTCAATTTTATTGTCGTGTCAATTATATCAAATATCGGTGATACTCAGACTCTTGGGTCCGAGGAGTTTGCACCTTCAGTTTTGGACTTAGCTCGAACGTTGTGGGTTCGGCTTTACCAGGATTTTTTCAAATATCGGTGATACTCAGACTCTTGGGTCCGAGGAGTTTGCACCTTTCATCCCTGGACTTAGCTCGAACACTGTGGGTTCGGCTTTACCTGGATTTTTTCAAATATCGGTGATACTCAGACTCTTGGGTCCGAGGAGTTTGCACCTTTCATCCCTGGACTTAGCTCGAACTCTGTGGGTTCGGCTTTACCAGGATTTCTTCAAATATCGGTGATACTCAGACTCTTGGGTCCGAGGAGTTTGCACCTTTCAGCCCTGGACTTAGCTCGAACGTTGTGGGTTCGGCTTTACCAGGATTTCTTCAAATATCGGTGATACTCAGACTCTTGGGTCCGAGGAGTTTGCACCTTTCAGCCCTGGACTTAGCTCGAACGCTGTGGGTTCGGCTTTACCAGGATTTCTTCAAATATCGGTGATACTCAGACTCTTGGGTCCGAGGAGTTTGCACCTTCAACCGGACTTAGCTCGAACGCTGTGGGTTCGGCTTTACCAGGATTTCTTCAAATATCGGTGATACTCAGACTCTTGGGTCCGAGGAGTTTGCACCTTTCAGCCCTGGACTTAGCTCGAACGTTGTGGGTTCGGCTTTACCAGGATTTCTTCAAATATCCTTGGTTAGGAGAACAATGATCTTGTGTAGGGATGCGCCTGTGGAGAGTATTTTTGAATTTTTTCGATTCTCCTAGATGTAGATATATATTATTCCCCCCAGTATCCAAGTAGCTTTAATAAAAGATGGTTGGATACTTGAAAGAACGTTTTTGTTCGACGGTCTTGAAAAAATGAGACCGGGTTTGAAATTTGGACGGTCTTGAAAAAATGAGACCGGGCTTGAAATTTGAACGGTTTTTAATGGTTTAATTCGTCATAAATATGAAATCGAATTTTAAAAATGAAGTAATAAATTTGGACTAATTTAGAATTATAGTCCAATATGAATTCTAGGCTTGAAATAAGTATTTTGGCCGAAAATATTGAAGAAAGAAGACAAATGGGCCGAAAATGGTTGAGTTGGGTCGGAAATGGGTGAAGGCCCAGCCGCCATTTGTTTTTTATTCCTGGCGCGTGTAATATTTTGTTTTTTGTTTTTTTGGGTCTGGCGCGTGTACCGCACGCGCCAGCCTCTTTTTTTTTTCTTTCTTATGGCGCGTGTAACACACGCGCCAGATTGTTTTTCTGGCGCGTGTGATACACGCGCCAGCCGAAAACGTGTGGGGGGACATGGGTCCCCCCACTCAGCCGCAATCCACTTTTTTTTATCCTTTTTTCTTCTTCTTTCCGTCGTTTTTCTTCGTTTTGCTTCTTAAAAATATCTCAATCAGTCCAAATATCGCAGCTCACTTCTCAAATCTGCTCCTATAAATATATCCCTTCTCCTTGAATAAATTGAAGCCAAGACATGTACCGAACAGATCCAAATAGACTCCAAAAAGATCCAAATATACTCCAAACAGATCCATTTTCACCATTTCATCCATTCCTTTTGCTTCTATAAATAAGATCAATGTCCCGGGAATATTTCTAGGCAAAAAATATACTGTAATTTTCCGATCTTTTATAACTCCGAGTCCGTCACTTGACTTGACAAACTGTCCGATAGTACTTCTGTCTCTTTTTCCATTATTTTCATGATTTGTATGTTTACAAGGCATGATTTATTTGTTGCAAAAAATCCGATACTCAAATTTTTGCTCGAAAACTGATGAAGTTGCTTTGTTGAACCGTCTGTTCGGCGAATTAGTCCGTCCATAAATAGACCTTTGCTATCATAATAAATAATAATAATTATTTATTTTTCTTTTCTTTTCACCATTTTCACAGGAATTTCTTGTTCCAACCGAGTCCGACGCCAACTTTTCCGTTGTTTAGGTCCGACGGACATATAAAATTTCGACACCTAGCTTACTCCTGTAGATACAGTTTGTCAATCTATTTTTGACGGACCGGCATGCAGACCGATTCTAACGCTCAGACGTGCAACCAAGTCAGACTTACGACATTTAGCGCTCCATCCGACGCTCAGAATCCAACCGACGTCTTGAATCCGTCCGAAGCTCAGAATCCAACCGACGTCTTGAATCCGTCCGAAGCTCAGAATCCGTCCGACGCTCGTCTTGAATCCGTCTGAAGCTCAGAATCCGGCCGATGCTCGTCTTGAATCCGTCTGAAGCTCAGAATCCATCCGACGCCCAGAATCTGTCCGAGGCGTGGAATCCGTCCGACGCTTGTCTTGAATCCGTCTGAAGCTCAGAATCCATCCGACGCCGAGAATCCGTCCGAGGCCTGGAATCCGTCCGATGATCGTCTTGAATCCGTCTGAAGCTCAGAATCCATCCGACGCTCGTCTTGAATCCGTCTGAAGCTCAGAATCCATCCGACGCCCAGAATCTGTCCGAGGCGTGGAATCCGTCCGACGCTCGTCTTGAATCCGTCTGAAGCTCAGAATCCATCCGACGCCTAGAATCCATCCGATGCGCGTCTTGAATCCGTCTGAAGCTCAGAATCGTCGACGCCGTAATCGTCCGAGGCTCGGAATCGTCGATCTGGCGTCTTGAATCCGTCTGGCTCAATCGTCGGCGCCCGACGCAATCATCAAGCGTGGAAGCCGTCCGATGCTCGTCTTGAATCGCTCAAGCTTCGTAATCAACCGACGTCTTGAATCTCGAAGCTCGAATCACGCCGTCGAGGATCCGTGCCGAGGCTCGGAATCCGTCGATGCTCGTCTTGAATCGTCAAGCTCGTAATCTCCGACGCTGTCTTTAATCGTCAAGCTTCGGAATCCATCCGACGCCCAGAATATGTCCGAGGCGTGGAATCCGTCCGACGCTCGTCTTGAATCCGTCTGAAGCTCAGAATCCATCCGACGCCTAGAATCCGTCCGAGGCCTGGAATCCGTCCGATGCGCGTCTTGAATCCGTCTGAAGCTCAGAATCCGTCCGACGCCGATCATCCAAGCGTGGAAGCCGATGGCGCTCTTGAATCGTCGGCTCAATCAATGACGTCTTGAATCCGTCCGAAGCTCAGAATCCAACCGACGTCCAGGATCCGTCCGAGGCCTGGAATCCGTCCGACGTCTTGAATTCGTCCGAAGCTCAGAATCCATCCGTCGTCTTGAATCTGTCTGAAGCTCAGAATCCATCCGACGCTCGTCTTGAATCCGTCTGAAGCTCAGAATCCATCAGAGGCATCAGACACTTTGGTTCCGAGGCTAGATGAGATGGATTTTCTTTGGGTATCCATTTTTTATGTGGTGTCGGAATACCTTTACCATGGTGGTTTTATTCACATCACCCTTTTAGGAGTTAGTTTGGACTCTCAATTTTTGCCGGTCTTGAAAAATTAGGCAGAGCCCGAATATTTCACCGTCTTGAAAAATGAAGCGGAGCTTGGACTTTTCACCATCTTGAAAAATGAGGCGGAGCTCGAATTTTACGGATGGGGCGGAGCTCGACTTTTGACCTTCTTGGAAAATGAGGCGGAGCTCGAATTTTACGGATAGGGCGGAGCTCGACTTTTGTCCTTCTTGGAAAATGAGGCGGAGCTCGGACTTTTCACCATCTTGAAAAATGAGGCGGAGCTCGAATTTTACGGATGGGGCGGAGCTCGACTTTTGACCTTCTTGGAAAATGAGGCGGAGCTCGGATTTTTCACCATCTTGAAAAATGAGGTGGAGCTCGAATTTTACGGATGGGACGGAGCTCGGCTTTTGACCTTCTTGGAAAATGAGGCGGAGCTCGGATTTTTCACCATCTTGAAAAATGAGGCGGAGCTTGAATTTTACGGATGGGGCGGAGCTCGACTTTTGACCTTCTTGGAAAATGAGGCGGAGCTCGGATTTTTCAGATTTTTCTTTTTTATCTCAGGGAGTCGTCTAGGACTCTCGGGGTCCTAGAGAGTTTGAGATTTTTCTTCTTTATCTCAGGGAGTTGTCTAGGACTCTCGGGGTCCTAGAGAGTTTGAGATTTTTCTTCTTTATCTCAGAGAGTCGTCTAGGACTCTCGGGGTCCTAGAGAGTTTGAGATTTTTCTTCTTCTTTCCTAAACCCTTCCTCTTCTATCACCTTTTCGTTTTTGCTCGAAATGTTGGTTCCCCAACCTTGTGTTGTCTGGTACTGGTTTTGCCTTCTTGACCTCAGCTCTCACTACCATTTTGTCAAGGGTTTCGTGCGTGCTCAAGAATTTTTTGATTACTTCATTCAACTCTCGTTCGGTGGTTATTCCTGCATCAACAATCGTGTAGTGGAATGAAGCGTTGTTGGTGTTCTCGCCCATGTGGAATACTCGATCTTTGATGGGGTGTGACTCAACGAGGACAACTGCTTGTTCAAACCTTTTGACAAACGATCTCAAGCTTTCATGTTCCTTTTGCACAATTTCTGCCAGGTAGTTGACTGGACGAGCTGTTTCGAGGAAGTTCTCAAATCGTAGAGTGAATTTGGCGATCATCTGGTCCCAAGATGTTATAGTGTTGGGCCGGAGGTGCTTCCACCAAGTCATGGCGGGTCCGTAGAGGGTGTTGGGAAATAACTGTGCCTTTACATTGTCCGGTACTCCCATGCCTCCCAGGGATGCCTCAAAACGAATTCGGTGATATATTGGGCATGTGATTCCCTCATACGTTTCCTTAGAACTTTGGGCACTCCTCCCCGTAGGGAGTTCGGTGTCCCTCATAGCTTGGCAAAGAGGATTTAGGCTCCTTCCATATTTCATGATATCTCTTGCATGGGTAAGTGTTTCTAGCTTTGACCGTTCCAATTCTAGGGCAGCTTCATGGATCCTAACTTGTTCTTTAATTTGTTCAGTTTCATCCACGTGCCTGTCCCTTCTGTGAGTCCTGGGAGATCTTGACCTGGTTTGGTTTCGATGATGTTCCCTTCCCCTATCTCGGCTTCCCCTCGTGTTGTCTCGATAATCCTCATTCCTAGTCATTCTGGATGGCGACTGTATTCTTTCATTACGAAATCGTCCATGTCGGGGATGGTTTTGGGGTGGTGTGTCGCCCCGGTACCCGTTGAGAGTTTCATCTTCCTCGTCGTATTGTTCCCTGTGGTCCCTTCTCCCGTCATCTTGACGTTGCCTATTTCGCGCGGTGGTTCGAGAAGGAGTTGGGTCACGACCTGTTCTCTCATCGACTCCCATGTTCTCCTCTCTAGCTGTCCTCCAATTGTTTCTCGAATACAAATTTCTCTGAGCCCGACGATTTAACATGTTTCGTAAGTCTCCCGGGGCACTATTACTTGAAGTTCTGAGACTTTCGGATCGATCGGTATTTTGAGAGTTCGGGGGTCCCCTGGATTCCACCACATGATTTGTTATTACTTGGGGTTGATTCTGGGTTGGCAATACGGGAGCGCTTCTTCGTGGTGCGTGGTTAGAGTTGTCTGGGATGTTCGTGCCTGGCCCTAATTGAGGTTGGGTCCTTAGTAACAGGGCGGCTTGCAAAAGTTGGATTTGAGCTTCATTGTATCCGGCTAGTAGACCGTCGGCAGTGACCTGAGGTATAACTGTCATTGTGTCTGCGGGTGCCGGAGTTGGTGGATTGGGAGGGCGTTGATGTCCCATTTGTCGTTCCGTAGTGGAAAGAGAAGCTTTGAGCCCATCCATACCATCATGTTCGTTGATCCGTTGATTTCCTATGAAAGGATTGACTTCCCGGGGGGGTGCGGTTGCGGACTTGACTTCGGGGCCCAACATCAGAAGTTGTTGATCTAAAGATTACTGGAGTTGTCCTTCTAGTACGTCTTCTAGCTGGAGCCATGGCTTTTTGTACTAACCGTTCCCACATACGGCGCCAATATGATGTAGGGTAAATCCGGTTAAGTCGAAATGCCAAGGTTAAAGTCGAGGTAAATCGCACTTAGTCGTAGGACTGTTCGATTCGCCTTAAGTCTTTGTGTTTAGACCATCATATAAATCGTGATAGAGCGGATCGAATATAAACATGATAATATGACAATGACACAAGGATTACGTGGTTCGGCCAATGTGCCTACATTCACGGGAGTAACATGGTAATCTTTATTGATAGTGTTTAGTACAAGTATCGTAAGAGTCGATAGTTGATCTCTTATTATGTTGTGATGTTCCGAGTGTAGAAGTCCGTCGTTCCTTGGAAGGGTCCGTCGATACTTCGGGAGTCCGAGTGTAGAGGTCCGTCGTTCCTTGGAAGGGTCCGTCGGTACTTCGGGAGTCCGAGTGTAGAGGTCCGTCGTTCCTTGGAAGGGTCCGTCGGTACTTCGGGAGTCCGAGTGTAGAAGTCCGTCGTTACTTGGAAGGTCCGTCGCTACTTCGGGAATCCGAGTGTAGAAGTCCGTCGTTACTTGGAAGGGTCCGTCGATACTTCGGGAGTCCGAGTGTAGAGGTCCGTCGTTCCTTGGAAGGGTCCGTCGGTACTTCGGGAGTCCGAGTGTAGAAGTCCGTCGTTACTTGGAAGGGTCCGTCGATACTTCGGGAATCCGAGTGTAGAAGTTTGTTTTCGATTCCTTTGATCTTGCAAGTGTGAGGTATTTATAGGTGAATGTTTGATGAAGTGCTTGCTCGGATGATCGACAAGTGTACGCTCCGGATTCATCCATGCTACCAAATGGGCTTCATGGGCCTTTAATGGGCTTGGCCCAATTGAGTAGATGGGCTTGGCCCAATTGAGTAGATGGACTTGGATTGTAGCCCAAATGTTACGGGCCCAAACGTTTGAAGTATTAGAGGGTCGGCCTCTTGACTTTAGTGGAGTCGGACTCATTTTAAACCCGGGTTCGGACCTCCTTTGGGATTCGGGGTAGGACATTAAATCTCAGAACGTACTTAAGTCGACTTAATCCGCCAATCCTTAGGTCGGACTTATTTATACATATCAACTTCCATTATTTAAAACAAATGCAAGCAATGGCTCTCTTTGGTTAGTGGCATCTGACAATTTCCAGCCTCCAGGGAATGATCTCATAGAGAATGATGCTAGTTATGCATGGGACAAGTCAATTAAGTATGTTTGAGCAATCCTGGAGTGTGCACAGGAGATAAAGCTCTTTTTACAACAATAATTTATTATTGAATTATATAGACAAATTTTAAAGTAGGGGTTATGTTAACAACATAATTGACAGAACTCATGTTTTCACAGCTTTGAGAACACTTCGTAAACCATTATCCCCACTGCTCTAGATAGGATTTCCATCAGGATTGACAATTTGTAGCTCTCGTTCAACTGTATATATGAAAACAGTCTTGGGACAGTAGTCCAGTAGGAACTCAGGTTGTGTATGCTTTTCCCACAAGATTTCCGGTACACTAAAAAGCATACTCAGTCAATTTTTTATTATTTGGTTAAAATAGTAAAAAAACACTTAATAATATACCATATTATATTTAAGTTTTCCTATTTTGATGGTGCTCTAAGCACCAAAAACACGTACTCTGAAGCTTTGAACTTACATCGGCTTATAACTGCTTAATTTAAGAAAAGCAAATGCAAAGTAGCAAAACCAAACACCAAAGTAGAGGTAGATCATTTGCAAATGCAACCTCTATACAACTTGACCCACCATGCTTGAATTCAGAAGATCCTTTCCAACAAGGGAAAAATCTTTGAGCTCCATAATATGGGACACAAATAGCTATCAACCCTTTTTAATTTTATGTATTAGTTTTATCTCTTTCCTACCCTTCTAATTTAAAGTAGTAAAGTTATTAATGATTGTAACGTTTTTTAAAATCATGGCAATTAATTTTGTCTATTAACCTTTTCTACACCAAGACATTTTTTTTTTTTTTTGATATCTTCTTTACTTCCGTCATTGTTGCTTACTTTTCTCCACGTCCAATGACTTAATGATTTCAACTGTTGTACCATCTATTGATAACAAAATGAATTTTTTGTACCATATGTTGGTACCAAATTCATATGTTGGTTCATCATCTCTCGGAACCAAATGATGGTACAACAATTTCATTTTGGTACAACAATTTCATTTTGTTACCAATGGATGTTACAACACTTCAAGTGCCGATCAAGACGATAGAGAGAAAATTTCAGTTATGAGTTGATGATAGATGAATTCTTTTCAAATGTTATAATTATGGAATTGGTCAATTTATTGTTTAATTTAATACCAAGTCATTTAAAAAGGATGAGGGTTACAATTGTCCAATAATGGGGCTGGGAGCAATTTATATGGGTCTAATATTAATGGGTTTCTTAGACTGGTTCTTATAGTAACAATATACATTTTGCGGCTAGGAGCAATAATCCCCTCCAACAACATATCCACATAAACAGAAAGTCGATGTTGATCTATTTATCACTTATCAAGAGACTGTTTATCTAGGAAGCTCAGGGACGGGGACGAATACGATACGGATACGTCGGGACGTCAAAATCAAAAAAATTAGGATACGGGGACGTTTTAGGATACGTTTTTTAATATATATATATATATATATATATATATATATATATATATATATATATATATATATATATATATATATATATATATATAGTTGAATATGTAGAATAGGATTTATATCTTTGTTACGGACATGTCCAATCCGCTAAGCCATGTAGCTGTCCTAAAGCGCATCACGGCTTAATTAGCCAATCCAGTACTGGTCCGACCTCACATGGTCAGTCCAAAGTGAATCGACCAGTACGCTAAAGTCACTACACCCTTACAGCTAGTCCGAGTTAGCTGGGATAAGGACCTCTAAACCTGGCTACGTCAGTACAGAGATGCCAAACGGACCAGACGAGAGAATCTCGGACGCCACCATCACATCAAGACCAAACGTATATAACAGAACCACTGAGATACTTCCGTGAAACTCTAGGCTCGTACATCCAGAGTTACCCAAGGGCAGATCAACCAAGCAGACAGATCTGTCCGTGTGACGAACACGGACCAAACAAAGTGAACAAGATTTTAGAGGGAAAAGGTCCAACTACCCTCCTGTGCCCACTAATCAAGATTGGATTACTGTTCACTAATGGGCCATGGCTAAAGTAAGATTGGTGTCCAAATCTGAATCATACACTTGGCATCATCTTGTGAACCTCTTCATAAGTACAAGATAACTATAAATATGGCTTAAGGTCCAAGACCTTAAGGTAAGTCTTCTTGGACATAATACCTTCCTCATAACTAGTACATTGGGAGCTTCCAACTCTCTTTCGAGTAAAGTCTCTAACCGGATTGACATAGGAAATCCGGATTGACATAGGAAATCCGGGTCTCCCATTCTAACCCCCCCACTTAGTCCTTTCAGTGCTCTAGCTCGGACAAGTACCGCTCGGACTTCAAGTAGAGGCGGACCTGACAGTCAGTTCAGAATAGCTTAGTCAGTTAGTGTTCGAGGTTTTACCCCTTAACATTTTGGCGCCGTCTGTGGGAATCCAACAAGAGGTTTTCGTGTTCTGATTGAGCCGATGGCAAGAACGAGACGAACAACGCGGGCTGGTGCAGCCGGAGTGGGAACTCCACCACCACGCCCATGAGGACGTCCGCCCACCCGGGGACGCCGAGCCGCTGCGGCCGGAAGAAGATATACGAGTGAAGGACGCACGGACAGCCCGTCCTCGGATGAAGGGGCCGTACAAGCTTCTCCGGAGAAGCTCAAGGCCCTGCAGTAGGCCAACAATTCACTATGCCTGATGGTCGCACTGTCCGCACTAATGATCTCGGACTAAGCGAGACGCAGTTCGATAGGTTGCCCACAATCATTCAAGGGTGCTTGGGGTCCAACAATGCTCCTCCGCCAGTGGTCACTCCTCCTCAGGCAGAGCCTGCCTTATCCAGGAATAGGCAACGCCCGATTCAGTAGAGATTAGGGGATCAGCCACCTCAGGAAGATTTGCGAGATCTTCTGGATCGGCGGGCGTCAGCTTCTCAAGTCCGAGGTGAGGGAAGCCAACACGGAAGAATAGAGTGTCAAGATAGGAATAATAGATATCTAGAAGTTCCGCAACAAGCACTTCCAAGAGACAGAGATCAAGTAGCAGAAACTATTCCGGTGGTCCGAATAAATGAACTCCCTGCGGATGTAGCTATTCATCCGAGGACAGGAGAGATCATGACTGCTGACGAGATCTATGCTCAGCAGAAGGCTCTAGAGGCCCAGATTCTGAATCTCAGATGCCTGGTGAAAGACCACGAGCAGATAACTACTAGTGCAATCAATCCTCGTATGACAACATCATGAGAGAAAAAGAAAGAAATCGAAACTCGGATCAAGTGATCCCAAATTTGGAATACTAATATGGGGATAGCTGTCCCGTTGGTCATCTGACAAGGTATAACAGCAAGATGGATTCCAAGGGCATGAGAGACAACACGAAAGCTCTTACATTCTCATCCACTCTATTCGAAACGGCCATGGATTGGTACACCGCTTTGTCAAACAAATCGATCAAGTCATACGCGGACCTTTCTTCCAAGTTCTTAGCGCAATTTGGGAAATCGAAGAGGAGAAAGCGTACCGTAGAACATCTAGCGGAAGTTATATAGCGAGAGCAAGAGGATCTAAGGACCTTCCTAGATTGCTTTCACACGGAAGTTCTTCGAGTTGAGTCACACAGTATTAAGGAACGGGTCCGACACCTGTATGCTAATACTTTCAACCCAGAACTTCGAAGAAAACTCTCAAGCCAGGAAGTGAGGAGTGAAAAACATTTAGATGACATCTGTGAAGAAGTGATGTATGGAGAAGAGTACAGGAGGAACGTTCCAGTAAGGGCTAGTTCCAAGAAAGGAAAGGATCCGGTGAAGCCAGACCAACGCCCGAGAAAGTTTGACTCGAGAAAGGATCACAGGGATAGAGGTTTCCACAGAGAGAAGTCCACGAGGAGATACGCGGACTATACCCGTCTAAATAGGCCGAGATCCGACATCTTGGTGACTATCATTTAGAAAAAGCTAGACGTCCAGTGGCCGAAGCCCTCTTACAACAACCGTAAGAGTAAGAATGCAAAGGGCAACTGCGAATTCCACAGGTGTCGCGGACACGAGACCGAAGATTGCATTCAGTTGATTGCATTCAGTTGAAAACAGAGGTTGAGCACCTAGTAAGAGATGGCAAATTAAAGTAAACATGTCTATGCGGATGAGCCTCCCAGGCGAGATAGAACGGAGCGAAGGAGGGAGGAGAATGTGACGGAACCACCACCCCATTCGCTACCCTTGCCTCCTCCGCCGGTTAATTATCCGCCTCGTCAGGACCGAAACTCGTACAGGTATGATGATGATATCGAAATGGAAAATGCTCCATACAACAGAGTGATCAACACCATTGCTGGCGGACCAACTGGAGGCGATAGCAGGAATGCGAGAGAGCGGACCGCGCAGAATCTTCGGAACAATGACAGAGCGTATGCTTATCTAGCGATTCCGGGCACCAACGTCATATCTTTCGATGATAGTGAAATCCCTCCTCCTACGACAGGAGGAGGAGACATCGAGAATCCGGATGTTCCGCTGGTGGTTTCGTTAACCATCGCGACCTATCGAGTGAATAAGATTTTGGTCGACACAGGGAGTTCCTCGAACATCATCTCTAAAAGAACATTGGACCAGATGGAGTTGGGTAGAATTCGGTATGGGAGAGTCCACACCTCTATACTAGGTTCGAGGGGAACCGTCACCCTAGGAGTGTTATGTCAGACGCCTCGCCGGGACTTTCCAAAGAAGAGTGACACAGAGGTTCGTTTCATTGGTGGACCAGACTTTTGACTACAATGCCATCTTCGGATGTCCGAGACTCAATCAATTCTGAGCTATTTCCTCCACTCTCCATAATAGAATGAAGTTCCCGACTGCCTTTGGAGTTGGAGAAGAAGTGGGAAACGTCCGAGAAGCTTGGGAATGCTACATTATGTCCACAAGGAGAGCTTCTGCACCCGTGCTGGCAGTCACCATGACTTCCGATCCGCCCGTTATTCTTCCGCCCAAAAAGGAGGACCCGCAGATCGAAGTAGGGAGCCAAAAGGAGAAATTTCCTAGAACGGTATGAATCGAGCCTCATGAGACTCTCAAGGAAATTGAGATTGTTGCTGGAAATCCGGATAAGAAGACAAGGATCGGAACCGAAATGAATGTGGAAGTAGAGATGAAACTCATCGCTTGTCTCCGAGACACCAGCGATGTGTTTGCTTGGAGTACCGATGACCTGAAGGGGATAGATCCAAGGATTACTGTTCACCGGCTGAACATGGATCCCTCGATTAAGTACATCCGACAAAAGAGGAAAGACTTTGGTCTGGTCAAGGATTCCATCATATCCGCCGAAGTTGACCGACTCCTGAAAGAAGGACACATTGAGGAAGTCCGCTATTCCGATTGGGTTTGCAACGTAGTTCTGGTCGAAAAATCGCCAGGCAAGTGGAGGATGTGTAATGACTTCACCAGGTTGAACAAGTTTTGCCCAAAAGATCCGTAACCACTACCACGGATAGATCAACTAGTTGACTCCACGTCCGGGTGTGCATTACTGAGTTTCATGGACGCGTACCAAGGTTTTTACCAAATTCGGATGGCCAACGAGGACGTCAAGAAAATTTCTTTCACGCCGGGTATCTGCTTCAAGGTAATGCCCTTCGGATTGAAGAATGCGGGAGCCACTTACCAACGCCTGGTGAACCAGATGTTCAAGGAAGAGATTGGGAAGACAATGGAAGTGTATGTGGATGACATGCTCGTCAAGAGTAAAACGGAGGAACAACATGTGCACCATTTGAACAAGTGCTTTGCTATCCTTAGGAAGTAAGGAATGAAATTGAATCCAGAAAAATGCACTTTCGGAGTGAAAGGAGGAAAGTTCCTCGGATACATGGTCACAGAAAGAGGAATAAGCGCAAACCCTGAGAAGATCAAGGCAATCCTAGATCTGCCAAATCCGAAAACCCTCAATGAGGTACAAGGACTCATAGAAAGTCTCATGTCCTTAAGTCGTTTCATTTCACGTTCAGCAGAGAAAAACCTTCCATTCTTCAAAATCCTCCGGAAAGGAGAGAACTTTGTGTGGACTGCGGAATGTTCCGAGGCTTTCGAAAAATTGAAAGAGTACCTCCATTCCCCTCCACTGCTCTCCAAACCCGTCGAAAGAGAACCACTCTACCTCTACCTAGCAATCACGGAAGAGGCAATGAGTTCCGTTTTAGTACGGATTCAGGCTAATGAACATTTACCGATCTACTATCTTAGCAAAGCCCTTGCTGGGTCGGAGACAAGATACGTGAAGATTGAGAAACTTGCATTTGCTTTGGTTTACACCGCCAGACGGTTGAAACCTTACTTCAAATCACATAAAATAGTGATACTAACTGCGGAACCTTTGAAACAGGTCCTGGGAAAGCCTGATCAGTCTGGACGACTCTCTAAGTGGGCGATTGAGCTAAGTGAATACGACATTTGCTACCAGGCTCCGTCAGCCAAGAAATCTCAAGTCCTCGCCGATTTTCTAGCAGAGTATACCGAAGCGGATTTAGAGAAAGTCCCTAACAAACAGGCATTCGAGTGTCTGATCACCAAGCAGATCGTACAAAAGCCAATACCGCCAAAGTTACACCCAGAAAACCTCGAGGATGCTCAGTTTATCAATCAACCCTTGCTTGCGTCATATGGGGAAACTCGGGTCAACCAAATGTTCCTCCTCGACAATATCGTGAACAGATCCGACATTAACAACTCTGGACCAGAAATCAAAGGAAAGGAAGAACAGCGGTTGGAAGCCCAGGAGCTGCAAGAAGACCTCCAAACCAAAAAACACCCTTCGGACGTTTGTACACTAGAAGTAGATGGTTCCTCCACTAGAAGGGTGGGAGGAATTGGAATCTTTCTTAAGAGCCCTGATGGCGCGGAACTCGACTATGCGATATCCTTGGAATTCAAAGTCACCAATAATAAGGCTGAGTACGAAGCGTTGTTAGTCGGGCTACGTCTGGCCAAATCCCTGCAAGTTCGGAAGCTCAAAGCTTACACGGACTCACAGTTAGTTGAAGCTCAATTTTCAGGCACCTTTGCCACCAAGGGTCCTTCGATGATTAAATATCTCGAGCTACTCAAGCAAGAAACAAGCCTCTTTGAAGAATTTACCCTGGAAAAGTTTGACAGAGCCTGTAATGAAAGAGCGGATGCTTTGGCAAAATACGCATCCGTGACAGCGGCCCTGGACATAAGTAGAGTAATCCTACTCACTGTCACTCACTCATCCATCATGAGTCCGGATTCAACTGTCATGATGACGAATACAGAAGAAATTGGATGACTGACATCTGGAACTATCTCAGGGACGGATCTCTACCAGCCGATCCGAAAGAATCAAGGAATGTGAAGTGCCGAGCTAACAGATATTTTATACTAGGTGAAGACTTGTACAAAAGATCTTTTGCCGGAACTCACTTGAGGTGCTTGAGCCCGCAAGAGGCTAAAACTGTGCTGGAACTGGTAGAAGATTGGGGTTTCTGGGTAGAAGCACGTTTTGGAGCCATCTCTTTATATAGCGTAAGTTTTTGAAGGTCTGAAAGAGATTAAGGTGAAAGATTAGTGATTCTTTTCCAGAAAACTAATTTGGGAGCAGAGATTTGCAGAAAAGTAAAAGAGTGAAATTTGCTATTCTTGTGCAAGTCCAATGTCGATTAGGCGAAAGTGAATTCTTTTGCCAAAATCCTATATATATAGCAATGTAATCTCAATAGACATATACATACAAATAAGTATATGTGTATTGCAAACAGGCGTGGGTAAAAGTTTGTTTGGCATTAAATGCATAGTGGGCCATGTCTGAATTTCAACAGCCACTATTTACTGAGAGTTAATCTATGCCGTAAAGATCAATCGTCCATTTCATCAAGGGTCACCATTGCTTCTTCAGCAATGATCACAATCAACAATTGTAATTGTGCCCATTTAATGAATTTTGGCTATTAGCTATCTGAATCACGTTTCTGTGTGAATAAGAACACTGATGTATCTGATTCTATCTTTTACTTGTTTTCTTTTCAAAGTTTTTCACAAAGATAGAAATAATTCAAATTTCAAGGTAGTAGTTAACTGTAGACAGTTATACTATTCTCTTTTGTGTTCCCACTCACTGAGTGATCTAGATATCCTGTACCCGCCTCTAAATCTTCAAATAGACATTTTACCCTTTAGCCTTCGGTTTCGGATACCCGTTCGATTCCTCTTTTCTATATACCGCTCCGCATTTCTCTTTCTCAGATACCCTTCCGCATTCCTCTTTTCTTCAAATATCCGAACTTTTTGGTTCTTGGGTAGCTCCATTAGTCCAAGACTGTGTCTTAAGGCTAAGAATCTACTTTCTTGTAGTGACTTAGTGAAGATATCTGCAAGTTGGTCTTCAGTGCCAATCTTGAGTATCTCTATATTGCCTTTTTCAACATGGTCTCTGATGAAGTGATGTCTAACATCAATGTGCTTTGTTCTAGCATGAAACTTAGGATTCTGAGTTATGGCAATAGCACTTGTGTTGTCACAGAAAATGGAAGTTTTCTCTTCATTGAGTCCATAGTCTCTGAGTTGTTGTTGTATCCACAATATATGTGAAGCACAACACCCTGCAACAATATATTCAAATTATGTGGTAGATGTGGCAATTGAATTTTGTTTCTTGTCAACCATGATATCAATCTAGCACCAAGAAATTGACATGTTCCTGAGGTACTTTTTCTATCAAGCAGGGATCCAGCATAGTCGGCATCTGAATAGCCAACAAAACTCAATCCACTATCTTTTGGATACCACAATCCAACTTCTACAGTACCTTTTACATACCTCAATATTTTCATAGCAATGTTGTAGTGTGATTGCGTTGGATTTGTCTGAAATCTAGCACACTCCAACCGCATTGAATATCAGGTCTACTTGCAGTGAGGTATAGTAGAGAAGCAATCAATTTCCTATACTTGTGTTCTTCAACACTCTTGTCAGATTCAGTATAGGTCATTTTGGTTCCAATGCTCATTGGTATCTTAGCATTCTTTTCAGAAGGCTTTAGATTAAACTTGTTGAGCATGTCTTTGCATACTTTGTTTGACTAATTAATATTCCATCATTGAGTTGCTTGACTTGCAGCCTAGGAAGTAATTCAATTCTCCCATCATGCTCATCTCAAATTTAAATTTCATGAGTTCAGCAAAGTCTTCACAAAGTTGTTTGTCTTTAGATCCAAATATAATGTCATCAACATATACTTGAACTAAAAGTAGTTTCCCATTATGGTTCAATGTGAAGAGTGTTTTATCAACATCTCCTTTCTTGAAACCACTTTCTAGTAGGTATTTGGCCAAAGTATCATACCATGCTCTTGGAGCTTGTTTCACGCAGAGCTTTACAAGCTTATAGACCATCCTACTTTCTCGAGAAAACTTCAAAACCTGGTGGTTGCTCAACATAGACTTCCTCAAGAAGTTCACCATTTAGGAATGCACTCTTGACATCCATTTGATAAATCAGAAGTCATTATGAGTCAAAGGCTTGAAAGAGTCTTATTGCATCCAATCTTGCAACCGTGCATAAGATTCATCAAAATCTAGTCCTTCATGCAGGTGAATCCTCGCAACCAACCTAGCTTTGTTTCCGTTATTTCACCGACTCATTCATTTTGTTTCGAAACACACTTGGTTTCGATTACGTATATTCCGTTAACAAATGGTACCAGCTTAAGACTTTGTTTCTCTCAAATTGATCCAACTCTTCTTGCATTGCGTAGATCCAATCTTGATCCTTTAATGCTTCTTCTATAGTCTTTGGTTCAATGTTTGAGATGAACATCCATAGAGACAATTCGCATTTTCAACATTGCTCTTCTAGTTCTAAGTCCTCGTCTATGGGATCAATCACATCCTTTGCGGATGATTTCTTATCCATTTCATAATGGGTTTTGAACTAGTAGGATCAATATCATTTTGATTTGAATGTGAATCAATATGATCTTGATGAGATACTTGTTCAAGATTCCGGATATCCGACATGGGAAATGCCATGGATATCCGACACTTTTTCAAAGGTTAGAGATATCCGAACTTGCATTTCAAAGCCTCATTTTCATACCTTTTCATGATGAAGGTTCTCAAGAATCGCTCCATTTTCAGAATTCTCATAGGAAATTCATCATCGTGACTTAGAGTCATCCGTTGTTACTAAGTATATGTAGCTTTTCATCGCCGACTCATCCTCTATTTGAATGATAGAATTGTTTCCTTTTGAGGATCCTTTTTTAGAATCTTTAATCAATAGTTATTTGAACCTATCTGAGAGATCATCATTCAAGAGTACTTTCTTGTTTCCTTCATAGAATACTACATGAACAGATTCTTCTATCTTGTGCGTTCTTTTGTTGTAGATTCTGTAGGCTTTGCTATTTAGAGAATAGCCAAGAAATACTCCTTCATCTGCCTTTGGTTGAAATGTTCTCAAGTATTCTTTTCCATTGTTAAGAACGAAACATCTGCAACCAAACACCCTTAGATGTTTGATACTAGGGGGTCTACCAATAAAAAGCTCGTAAGGAGTTTTGTCATGGTGTTTGTTAATCAGACATCTATTTTGAGTGTAGCATGCTGTGTTTATAGCTTCAACTCAATAGATTTCACTTATTTCAGTGTCAGCAAGCATTGGTCTTGCTGCTTCTTTCAGGGTCCTATTCTTTCTTTCAGCAACACCATTTTATTGTGGTGTCCTTACAGAAGATAGTTGATGTTGTATACCTTTGCAGGTACAAAACTCTTTGATGTACTGGTTCACAAACTCAGTACCATGGTCTGTTCTGATTACAAATACCTTGTCATTTTTCATGACTTCGAGCTTATTTAGCAAGTTAAGTATCTCAACCCTTGCATCAGATTTGTGTTTGAGAAAGACAACCCAAGTGAATCTTGAGTAATCATCAACAACAACCAGACCATACTTCTTTCCTGCATAACTAGTTACTGTGGATTCAAACAAATCCATATGTAACATTTGCAGTGGCCTTTCACTGGAATGTCTAGTTTTAGAATTGAAAGATGTTTTGGATTGTTTTCTCATTTGGAAAGCTGAGCATACACCTTCTTTTCTATATGCCACTTTGGGTAAACCAACCACCAACTCTTTCTTGGCTAGCTTATTCAGAGTTTTGAAATTCAAGTGACTCATTCTTTTATGCCATAGCCAATTTTCTTCAGTGTGGCCAGATTGACTCACCATGAGACATTCTTCGGTTGTGGCGGATGTCCAATCAGCAACATAAAGATTACCTTTACTCCTTGCAACCAAGACTGTCTGCTTTAACTCATTGTCAATCACTTTACATAGTTTTGACTTGATTTTGACAGTGTACCCTTTGTCTACTAGTTGACTCATTCTTAGGAGATTATATTTCAATCCCTTTACATGAAGTACTTCAGAGATTGTAAGGGTTCCAAACTTCAAATTGCCAAAACCTATGGTTGGATTTTCATCTCCTCCAGCAAACCTGATAATTGGTCCATCATTGCACTTTTTGTAGTCAATCAGATTTGCTTTGTCTCCTGTCATGTGCTTCTCACATCCACTATCAAAATGCCACTTTGAATTAGTCTTTAGAGTGTTCTGCACAAAACAGGAAACAGGAGATTAGGTTCTCATACCAACAATGGAACCATCTGGACTAAAAAATCTTCCAGTAGGAATCCATTTTTGAATGAATTTCTTAGGAACATTCTTTTGTCTAACAGGAACATAAGGAGGAATTCTAGTTAAATGATTAGTATCATTGTTATTAAGAACTACTTTCTTCCTTGGTGTGTTCCTTGGTGCTCCATTTAGTGCTTTCAGATACCTGTCAGGTTTCTGAGTCCGCTTCTCAGCAAACTTAGCTTTCCTAGACAGATTTCTTCTAGCCCTGGCATTCAGATTTTCAGTGGCTTGATTCAACTTCCACTTCTGATAATTGATGTGAGCAATTCTAGCCTTTAACCATCGTTCTTGCTCTTGTTTGTACTCACGAGCAAGTTGTTTCCCGATGGCTTTATAGCCAATACCATTCCGAGCACCTGGTGCTATCTGAGATCTCTTCTCAGCATCTTTGCTAGTCTCTGGATAATCTATTTTCTTTCCATAAAACGTGACATAGGAGAATTTGTCAGCTCCTGCAATTTTTCCTTTTTGAGAGACATAGCACTGTGGGTGATTACACTTTTCAGTGTTATGTTTCTTTCCAGAGACATGCCCAACAGTTTTCCTTTGGACTTGTTTTTCCCACAAAGGCTTGGTCGCAACTACCTTTCGTTTGTCTACAATCTTAGCTTTCTGACCGATACTATAGATTGTTTGGGAATCACCTTGCTGAGCACTGACAAATGTTCGTCCTTCATTACTCTTATTTAGAGTGGTGGAACTATATGTGTGTGTGTGCAACCCAAGTCCTCTCTTTTCTGAAGGATCTCTTAAATAAGATTGTACTTCAGTAAGAGTGTCACTAGCTTTGGCATAAGATTGAAAAGATAGTTCTTTCTTTTTGAGTTCCTTATTTTCAGAAAGAAGATCTTCACATTTCTTTTGAAGATTGGCCATTGCTTCTTTATGTGACTTTTCGGTCTCAGATATCTGAGACTTGAGAAATGCATTTTCAGCATCCTTTTTCTCAAATATCTTGATTATTTGAGAATTTTCCTTTACAAGAGAATTCTTTTCTTCTTCAAGATTTTCGGCTCTGGCTCGGACCATTAGAAATTCTCTTTCGTATAGATCAAGTTCTTTTCTGAGATTTTCCAGATCTTTGATTCCTTCTTCATCAATTTCTTAAGTATAACAGGAAGTATGTGTTACCTCATCTGCCATTAGACAAGGTTCAATGTTGGAGATATCTGGAAAGATTTCTTCAGCCATTCCACACACTTCTTTCTTCTTTTGACCAAAGTTAATTACTTCATGAGAAACACCGCACATTTCTGGGGAAGGCAGTGTGGAATCATCTGAATCCTCATCCTCGATCGGACTCAATATCTAGAGCATCCGGTTGGATTTGAATCTTTTCCTTTCTTCATGAGCATAGCTCTCGACTTCTTTGAAGATTCTTCCATCTTTCTTGTCACCGTCTTTAGTTTGTTAAAGGTAGGCAATCCTTCTTGAAATGACCAGTTTCGACAATAGAAAGCAGATATCGCTTCCGATTTCGCCTCGATTTGATGCTTTCGAGCGGCTTGTTCAATGAAGCTTTGCATATTTTGTCTTGGTGATAGTTTGAGCCTAGATGCTTTTTCACTTCTCTTTGGCTTTTCTTCTCTCAATTTCTCGTGACATATTTTTCCATTTGCTTCTGAGAAGAGCATCCTCAGTCACCTCCTTGTCTTTCTTCTTTTCAGAAGTTCCTTGAGCAACTAGAGCAACATTCTGCAACTTCTCAGTTGTTTGTTCTCTTTGAGTTGTCTCATAGTCAATAGTGGCAAGGTGAGAGAAAAGTTCCACAGGAGTGATATATGGCATTCCTTGGTTAAAGTAGAAAAACTTTGTGTGTTCCCAGTTATGATTTAGACTTCTCACAATAGTCTTAATCTTTTCTGACTGGGTATATCTATTACTCTCACCAAGTGCAGCCATATCACTCATAAGTGTTGTAAACCGGAAATCTAGTTCTTCAAGATCGAATCTCAGTGGGACCTTGTTTAAAGTTTTGGAATTTGAGCTTCAAAACTTTGAACTTATTTTCCTTTGTTTTCTCGATTACAGCATTTCTTCAATCGGTTGCGTGCCACTTTCGCCATTTTTGCACCCCATAGTTTACACTGTATGTGCTCTGGAGTAGAACGTATGATGATATTACGAGCCTGACCATCCAGTCGATTTCTCTTGGCATCTTATGATGTCCAGAGCTCTCTGGGCTTTGGTTCGTAAATGACTTGACTGGCAGGTCTCCCACTGGTTGACGCATCTGTTTGTGAAGACCCATCACTTTGTTCTCTGTCTCTACCATTAGAAACCTCTATGACTTGCTTGAGTTGTTGAATGACTATTGGACCATTCTTTTTTACTTCGATCATTTCGTCACTGATAGCTTCTAGGTGGAGCATCATGTTGTTCTTCCATTTTTCATAATTCTCTGGCTTGAGAATTGGGGCGTCACTTAAAGACATCCTGCAGAAAACACACTAAACAAACAAATTAAGTGTAGGTGAAAAGCAGTTAGTGGACACTTATCTGGGATCTAGGTTCAGTGCAGAAGGCTTGGGAACCTCCTACTCTGATACCACTTGTTGGTCTAGATAACGACAAAATAAAAGACTAGAAGGGGGGTGAATAGTCTTTTAAAACTTTTGTCGATAAACACAGTTTCTCAGATATCTGTGAAGATATCTGATACTTAATTTCAGAGAGCGGAAGACTTTTCTGTGATAAGTGCACGTGCTCAACAAGATAAGTGTAAGTACTTTGCAAGATAAGTAAAGCAAGTAATAAACTGCAGAAAGTAAATAACACAAGTCTTTTTATATTGGTATCTGAAGGTGGCGTAATCCTTCAACTAATCCACTTCGGCCTTTCTCAGACCTAGAATCCACTAAGACAGATAAATGAGGTAACCTTACAAGTATATTCTCTTGATTCTTAAATATACTAGGTTCCCAACCAAGTGTCCCCCCTGAGTTATTCCCCGGCTTTCACAGCCAAGTACTTCCTGTACTCAGAAACCTTTTGAGCTATTCCTTAGTTTCCCAAACTAAGTACTTCCTGTGCTCAATAACCTTGGAGTTATTCCTTAGTTTCCCAAACTAATCACTTCCTGTACTCCACGCCGATTAAGGTGTTGGTTAAGGTAAATTGTCAGGTGAGATTCTTTAATAACTTGTTCAGTTACTCAGATAGCTCTATGAATCAAGTATACTTAATACACTTTGCAATGTATGGTATCTTGTTCTTTACTGACCCAAGTCTATGATAAGTGTTTAAGAGAATGAAACTCAGATATGAAATCTTAGTTCAACTCTTTCACAAATAACAATGCTTGTTAAGGATCAGGACAATTAGAATTTTTGTGCTACTTAGAGTCAAGATCTTTGGTCGCAATAGAAAGCTTGAAGGTAAGTAGTATGCTTGAGAGAGCTTGTGTGAATATTCAGTGTTATGTGTGTTCTAAGGTTGTGTTCTCAAGCAGTCTAAGTGTTCATATTTATAGATGAATTTGAGTGTCGTTTGAATAGTATCCGTTAGGCTTAAATCAAATTCAAACTATTGATATCTGAGTATAGCGATGTCGTTTGTCTTCTTCTTCAGAAGCTACCGTTTTTGTTCAGATATCTCTGTCCGCGCATTTAATGCATTGTACTATACTTTGTCCTGTAGTGCCAACAGAACTATGCATTGTATCTAAGATCTTATACTATCAGATTTCTCTGAAGCTTTGCACGTCCTTTTCAGAAATTATCACAACTTCAGATACCATTTGTTGAAACAACTTGTTATAATATGTTTCTTATCAGAAACATAGTTTATGTTCAAGGTATCTGAGTGTAGATATCTGTGAGTACTTTCCTCGTTTCAGAAACCTCTTATTATCATATATCTTTTGCAACACTTGTGTTTCGAAACACTTATTTCTTCAAGATATCTGGACACAGTATCTCGAAAACCTCGTCTTGAGAATCTTGTGCAGTCTTCAAATCTTCAAATCTGTTGAACTTTTCCTGCTGGATGCCTTCTTCTTGGTCTTCTTCAGAAAATAAAAATTACATTCAGAGACCTAACATCCTATACAAGATTTGCTAGACTATCATACTTAGTAAGTTTCCTCTTTTACAGTGTTCAAGTGAACCAAGAGTACTAATCACCTTTCTGAGCTAAGATAAGTCATTAAGTTGCTGATCAAAATCTAAACAGATATTCCTAACAAAATACACAATTCACCAGACAGAGAAAACAAATGAGTGAATTGTTAAAACAAACTCCGTGCAAATGCTTAAAAAAGTGCTTTTGTGCTTTTGGAGTAGTAAAAGTAGTATTTTAGTATTTTATTTTACAACTTCTGCTGCAAATTTTCTAGAAAAAAACAGTTAACCGCCAGAAGCTGAGAAGCAAGTAAATGGCTGCTTCTACCTGCATTTATTTATTTATTTTTAACTAAAATGAGTGTTTTAATTAAATTTACCAAACAATACAACTTCTACTCCGATTTTCAGCTATAAATATCAACACTTAAAATATCCGTGAGTCTTGATGCAAATGGATCCTGCCGATTGTTGTTGTCTAATTGCCGACGTCTTTTTCTATATTTGGCATGGACACCCTTAAGTTATCAGGATTCCAAATTACGTTAAAAAAAAAAAAAAAAAGAGTTCTAATTAATCCAATACTCTTTCAGAAAGTAAAATAATTAAATCAGACCCCCAATTCTCCTCCAACGCGCGTCTGAGCCCCAATTCTAGAGATTAGACCAAACTTCCTTCGATTGATCTGATCCCCAATTCCCCAATTTTGCTCTGCAAATATCGCCGAGAAACATCCCGTAAGTTTCCTTAGCCTTCCGATCACCACAAATCATTATCAAAGTTTATGTATGCTTCTTCTTGCTTTTGCTTTTATAATTTAAAGATCAATGCTTTCGAATTGGTAAGTTTCGTTTCCATCGGTTTTAACCATGTATCATATTTTTTTCAGATCAAAATTGCTCAGAATGACGAATCATCACTTTTTAGGAACACCAGACCTAGTGTTGGGCATTACAGGTTTTTGCCTTTCCTAAACTTACATTATAGTACTACTACTGTGTTGTCTTGTGTTTCTTCCTTATTGTAGTTACGTTGTTAATTCCTCTTCTTTTGTATTTTTATGTATGTACGTAGCTTCTGCAATGTCAATTGCTCTGCTAATTCTGTATCCAATGTGAGTAATTTCTACTCCCTGCCTCTACCCTACCTACTCTTCATTATGTATGTATGTATGTATGTATCGAATGTGAGTAATTTCTACTCCCTACCTACTCTTAATTATGTATGTATGTATGTATGTATGTATGTATGTATGTATGTTATGTTCATTAAACAAATTTCTTACTCCTCAAACTCACTATAGCTAGCTATGATTTGATCTGATTTTCTTTTTCTTTTCTTTCCTTGGTTAAATTTAATCACAGACCAAATCATTTGAAAATATTAAGGGAGAAGTCAACTAAAGATCTACAGCCCTACCCATATGCTTTGACTCAGCTGGCATGCTTCGTATGGATGTTTTATGGTATGAGTGAACCAGTTAAGGGATCCTTCACATTCCAGAATATATTGGTCGTGCTTGTCAATTACTTTTGCTTAGTGGTGCAGACCTATTACTTGTTGTATTTCAGGGCTAATACTACTATACTTCATCACGCGGTAATTAACTCATTGTCATATACTCTGTTTATGTGTCAGTATTATTATCTTATCTAACAAAGTACTATAACTTTTGCTACTTGCACTGCATGATCAGGCGGTTATCGAATTCACAGCCGTGGTACCAGAGTGTATATTTTTGCTGTATATTGTATTTGCGAATCCTTTTACTTTTTGGGCTCCCCTCCTAGATCATCCACATATTACTGGGCCTGCTGCTGCTACAGTTGGAATTTTTATGTATGCTTCTCCGATACCTTCAATAGTAAGAATCTAACCTCTTCAATCTCTCTTAAATCTGCTGCTTGTTTACCCAATATACACTGATGTTAAATCTCTCTTAAGTCTGATTTTCGCTTGTTACCCAATATACACTGATCTTTTCCCTTGTATTGATACAAACTTATATATATTTTATTGATTTCCAGATAAACGCATGCAAGACGCGAACCACACAATACTTGCCGTTTGGATTATGCACAATGTATTTCTTGAATGCTGTCGCGTGGTTTGCATATGCATATCTTTATATCCCTACCTACGATGTTTACCTTGCTGTGAGTACACATTGGTTTCACACCATTATAAGTACAACAATTTGTGACTGTCACTTGTTTCGTTTTGTGCTTTACCCTTTCTCTTGTTCCACAGATTGCTCACGGAGGTGGCATAATATTGGAAATCGTCATGCTCCTTGTATCTTGTATCCTTCTGGTGACATTTCGAAGTTCAGGTGTTTACTTGTCATGTTCTTCTCTCGAATCTTTCATAGATCTTCAAATTTGAGACGTTCAACTTGTAACACCATCTAGCTAGTGTAATAATTTTGTTGCCAAATCTTCCTCAGGTACCGCAATGGAGGATTCCACCGTTGATCTCGAGGCCCCGCTCGTTCAGGACTAATCTTGATCGTGATAATAAGTTACGGAGTTGAACTAACTTAATTATGTAACAAAATTTACTTTTGATGACATACATAAATTTGTTGTCTGCGGTTCATTGACTCGATTCTTGTTTGCTTTGGTCGTTTACTCATTGGTCTTTGTTTAATTATTTTATTTCGTTGACAAGCACATCACGCGTAGCTTGTTCTACTCTCAATTTTATGGTTCCTAAGAAATAACATATTCATGTAGATCATCGTTGGACTTGGGAATTTCTCGGATTGATTGAATTTTATTAAAGATTTAAAGATAACATTAGTATCCGTACATATTCATGTCACCGGAATTGAGTTATCTTAATTTTCTATGCCAAACATACATATATGATTTTCATGTAACGAGCACAAAATTTTGGATATGGGTACTTGTTTGATTGGATATGGGTGCCGTGAAGTTTTATTCCAGTTAAAAACTGCTGATCATTTTGGTTGCAATGAGTAAATGAAGGCCTAGCTTATCTGTGTAGTTTCTTTTGATACCAAGTAGGTAACATCCCTGAACATTCATTGTAGTTTCGTACTTGTCATTTGAGTAGAAGGTGGTGTGCATTACAGTGTTTTTGTTTACGCCAGACGAGTGTCCAGGTTTGCTTATGACGCAGTTGCAGCAGAACATGGAGTAATGCAGGACTGGATGGATAAAATTCGGCGTCGACTTATGAAAGATGAGATGGATCTCTACTTGGTTTCCTGCTGGAGTCTATGGATGCATAGGAATAAAGTTGTGCACGAAGAAGAGAGGTTCGGTGCTCTCCAGACAGCGCAGTTTGGAAGTTGATATCTGGCCACCTGATGAGCTGCACATTCATTATTCAGAGTTGTGGGGGAACCCGTTTTTTCAACAATCTGGAAACCACCTGATAGCGGGCGAATCAAAATAAACTTTGATGCTGGTGTTAGTTCTGCAAATAATGGAGCAAGTTCGGGGGTGGTTGCGCGAGACGAACATGGACGTGTACTTGCTTGGAAAAGGAGGTTTTATGCAGGCATAAAGGATCCAAGTGTAGTTGAGTGTCTTGCAGCTAAAGAGGCCATTTTACTGGGTCTAGAACTTCACGTTTCTGCGGTTGATGTCATAACTGTCAGATACTCGTCCTGCTTTAACCGAAAACTCTATGCATAGGAGCTATATTAAGATGGAACGAAGATTCAAGATTTACGTGTATGAAGAAGGCGAACCGCCACTTATGCACAATGGACCGTCCAAAAGCGTTGAAGGCCCGACTCATGAATGAGATTGAATATGGGAAGAATTACACGTTCAGGACTTCTGGTCTCTTCTTTATGTTGTTTAGTGTAGTAAAGCTGGTTGCGTACGTCTGTCTATGTTCCCAACTCGCGTGATGCCACTCCACTCAGGAAGTTCGTATCAGATTACATTGGTCTCATCTCAACCAGGCACCCGTTCTGGAATATGAGTCAAGAAGCTGACCATTTCATGCTTGCTTGCCATGACTGGGTGAGCAGATTACATTGGACTAGTGCTTTTCACAACTGTAAACAATTTCTTTTTTAGCCTTCAGTGACAAAATTCTGCATTGATTTGATTGTTATAGGGGCCTCTGGTATCAAGTGGACAACATATCGATCAGAGGGTTGTGCAACGCCAATTTTTCTGAAGGATTTGATCCACTAAAAGATGAGACTGTGCCAGAAATCCATCTTATCAGCAGAGAAGTACATCCCAAGCTGCGTTCTCTGCCATCTAACATTTCCAGGGATTATCTTGCGTTTTTCGCTGGTGGTGGAAATCACGGTCCTGTCAGGCCGATTCTGCTGAAACACTGGAAGGGTAAAGATATACGATTACCTAAAAACGGATCAAGCAGGTTACTTAGACTATATGTTACATTCCAAGTTTTGCTTGTGTCCCAGTGGATATGAAGTGGCTAGTCCTAGAATCTCAGAGGCTATCTATTAATACTGTCTGTTGACTACGTTTTGCCTCCAAGTGACGTTTTGAACTGGGATGCGTTCTCCTTACGTGTAAATGTTACTGACATACCTAGACTGAAGTGAAGGAGATACTGAAGGCTAGCTGTTACAGAAGATGAGTACTTGAGGCTGAAGGAAGGCAAAGCATTGGACAATGAGCCAACCGGCCAAGAGATTCAACGTTTCATATGATTTTGCATTCTCTATGGCTTAGAAGAATAAATCTCAGTATTGTAAATTTTAGTGACCAGATGAACGGAACATATATAGATAGGTTAAGATTATATCCTACTTATACAACTTTGTTAGCAGTCAGGCATTAATTAGACTTGTGATACAATACGATTCTTTTTGTGATCAAAACGGAAAATATTTGCCATTACACATGTACATTTGTAGGGCGATTATTTATGTACACACTGGCTAGCTAGGCGGCTATTTAGAGACACCGAAAACAGATCTCAAGTCTCAACTTGTCCCATTGGAGAACCTCTGCTTTCCAGGTGATGTTGGCCGAATGTTTGTGGTATCTTTAATCACCACTAGGTCTCCGTCTTCATTAGCTTGACGAAATCCATGTTCACATTGTTTCCTGACATGTCTCTCACATAGAAAGCATGCACCGACTTCTCTCCTTGTGTTGAGGCATCTGCTCTTACTACTGCTAGCCCATTTTCCCTTAGAACCCGCCCACCGGTTGAGTGCACACAGTTCTAACCTAACTCCCTGTCAAAGCCGAAGGATTAATACAAATTGTGTGCATATATGTGTAGGTGTGTGTCTAGTAAGAACATACCGCACAAAACCTGCGTTCAATCGCAGCCTCCAAACATTTACTATGGAAATTAGAAATCCAATCCACAAATTCATCCATTCTAAAATCCATAATCCTACTTCTCAATCGTGTCTTTAATTACATTTGTAAGGCAGCCCTATTTCAAAATAAGTAACAAGAAGACAGCTTAAACCATAACTATTATGGTTTCTCTAAGATTGATCAAGCAGAGATTATACTGATAATTAATTGAGTTTTATTTTCACGTGTTTTCAAATAAATAAGTAGCAAAGTCATATAGGTCATTTCCATGTCATACATAGTTATTCCATTCTAATGGAACCCATAGTCCAAACAGGTTCAGGTTTGTCCAACCAAATAGAACCCATGCCTCTTATAACAATCCACGAATCAAATTCAAGTGTCACTCTCATCGACCAAGTCTAGGAGGGTAATACCTTCTCAAATCATTCTATGTCTCATATCATTTCTAAAGGATATACATTGGTCATCTTTCCAGTGATGAGATCCACAATCCATATGTTTTAAAACATATGGTGTCAAGTAATCCAATTTTACTTAACTGTGCAGTTCTTTGTCTCACGGATTTAACCAAATCAACAAACCACAAAAGTTGGAAATCTGATTTGTTATATGAGGTCATCTAATTGTGTGTTTCAGAAAGTTATGTCTCTTACCAAGAACTTCTAATCCACAATCTTGAAGACGTCTACCTTTACACTATCAATCCAACTAATAGTAGGTAAGTCCACTACCATCTTAACAAGTTTGAAAATAATGCTCCTTGATAATTGAAGTACATGTCTAACAGCTTCAATTTAGTATCAATATCTTATATTGAACTAACTTTCTTAGGGTGGATATCTTATATTCAATACACAATTAGTCTTTTCCAAAAATATAAGCACTTGCTTTATTTTCGAGGATTTTAAAAACTTTGCATTATAAATTTATCGTGTTACTATAATCACGGTAAATATAATAATCTCTTGGATGTGCTCTTCCTTTTATAATCCACATTTTAGGATAAGAGTATACTTAGAACAATTCTTGGTGACTCATCTTGCTTCCTTTTGCCTCTTTGCTTAATGGAACATATGTGCTCACTATGGGCACACTTTTATCCTTATAGTGGCATTGATAACACATTCGAGCTAAGTAGCATTACAAGTGTCACTTCACTAGACATCAAATTCACTATGAATTTAATATTAACAATGAAGAGACACAAGTATGAGTATTGTCAGACAATATTCTCTAAGAAACTAACTCCCTTAAATAATAACCTAGTTATTACTTATCACATGAGAACTTTTGAAGAAGGAAATCAAATTCCTACGAACAAATAAAACTCATCTTGACCATCATATGAGCTTATGCCCCCACTGGCTTTGTCAACTTCACGAAGGAGGTTGATCGTTACCAGAAGTCCTAGCACATACTCATTAGCGTGTTTTATAATGACTTTCACATTCTCATGTTTTAATGCATGCTACCTATACATTATACTTCACATATCAAATATGTTACTTCGTCCAAGATTACTTCCTTTCTATTTCATATATGGGTGTGTGTCAAACTAAAACACTCAAAGCTTTCACAAAGCATACACGTAAATATGCTAGTCCAAGACTTGCTCAATCAATATATACTAAACGCAAAATATGGTGTCAACATTAAGGTATTGGTAACAATAAAATATTCATCTTATAACATCATGCCATTTCACAACAACTATATTTAAACATAACATAAATACAACGGAAATTAATTTAACTCTAAATATAATTCACAACATTCACATTCAGCGACTAAATAATCAAGGTCTTATGATTTATTTAGTTCCATTAATTTTAACATATTCAACGACCCCATCGGAAGAATACGGATTAATATCTAATCATGAATCTTAATGGCCAAGATCCACATTCACACTACTACAGCCCCAACGGAGGCTGATCACTGCAGTAGTTGAACTGGTAGGTCACCATACCAATTGTACAATACAAGTCTTGGTTGACCAAAACTATTCTAATCGACGTCCTTAGACACTCCGACGCGAAGGCGACAAGAGTAGAATAAGTAAGCCAACACCTCACACGGTACTACACAATGGACCTATGAAATGGGTTCTCGCCTCGTAGACCAGAGCAAACACGGGGGTGTAAATACTACATGGACGAAAAGGTCTGAAACACCATTCAATTATGAGGAAGACGTCATTCATCCAAGATGATGCTTATATTAAATGTTGGGGAACATTTATGCCGGGGTATTTATTCGCTTAAACAAGATCTATACTAGTTCAGGTACAATAATCAAATATTGGGCGCCGCCTACCCAAACATGCTATATGCGGTCTAACAATTAACGAGCATCGCATGCATGTAAATATACAATACGACGTAAAATGGGTGTCGCCTACCCATACATAATGCGAACAATATTTCACACGAAATAAAATGATACATAGAAATAAACATGTAACAAATTCACATAACATATACTCCAAGTATAAGCAAAGATGAATTCTAAATTCACACTCAAACATAAAGTTGCTCTAAGCAAACAATGTGATAGAAACGTGGATTAAAACTATATTATATATTCTAAATCTAATTTATAAAATAAGTTATAAATCTAATTTATAACACCTCCCAAATTTTACTACTTCTAACATGTCTTCAAACATGTCATTAGCTTTCTAAAAGATAAAAATAGCCCTTAGACATAATTTATAAACCTTTTATAAATTAAATCATAGTTTCTAAAACTGTAGGGACTGTTTTAAATTTCTAGGAGGGTCAAAACCTAACCTCAAAACATTCTGGGTCCCTTTGCAATTCTCTAAAATCAAATCGAAAAAACTATTTCGAAACATGGGGCAATTCGGAATTTCCAGAACGTTTTGGACTCAATTGAATTAGGCAGAAACAATTTTCGCCTAATTGAATAAGTCAGAAACATTATGGGCTCAACTGAATAAGGTATAAACCTTTTGGGCCCAGTTTGTAATTTCAAAAATTAACAAATTACGCACAAGTCCTCAGTACCATCTAATTCTCAAAAGCAAGTCCTTCAATGTTTCTAAAACTTTGATTGAGTCCCTGTAACATAAACAAGTTCTCCCAATTCGATTTCTACAGCTCAGATTGAATCATGGTTCGAAAATCATGATCAAAACATCAAACTCTGCTCATATCATCATCCAAGATGAACAAATCCACAAATCAAATTGATTTCAATTTCGCGAATCGAATTGCGAGTTACTGAAACTCCGTCGGTTAACCATGACAACTGCTTCCCCTTCACACTCGTTGTTGTCAGAATCCGTTCGTAGTTGAGCGAGGGAGAACTCGCGAAGCTATATAGCCACCATCAATGGCGGCCAGAGCTCCACAAGCTCTTCAATCACTCGAACAGTTACGGTTACTACAAACGAGATAAGATCCGGTCAAACCGGTGGCGGATGGCAGTGGAGATGGCGGTGGACGGGGAGTCACGAGACTCGAAGTCTCTGTTTGAGCAAACCCAGTTCGAGAAATAATGAAACAAACCCAGTTTAGCTAATTAATAATCTGATAATTAATTAGTAATCTTGGTTAGAAATTTGTCTGCAACCTGGCTGTTCGTAATCACTAATCAATCTTATTGATTGAGGTAAATTTGGAGATGAGTTCAATTTTAATCCGCGATAATATATTACGTATATAGTCATTAAAATCAGCCTAGCTCTGATACCACTGTTGGAAAATATGCAATGGAAACCGTAGGTTAACGCAATGATCGAAAATTTTATCGTATTGATCTTGATCTAACGATCGATATAACGTAACAATCAAATCAATACTTACTGTCATCTACCTTTCGCATGATTTAAAGCGTAAAGCTCTTCTTTGAATTCGTTAAATTGACGCCGAATCGATTCATGAATGATATGTTGAACCCAATAATACATAATGATCGAACCTTAACCCGGTATCGCGGATTAATTCTAACGAAACAGGATGTTAAGATTCAAACTATACTAAACTATTTAGTGAGTATATGGAGAATTGAATCATGAAAAAAGATGTCATGATAGGCAAGCAAGAGAAAGAAAACGTGTATTGTCTATTTTTTCTACAATGATCTCGCAGATCATATTTGTACTAATATAATCAAAATGCAATCCATGAAGATAAGGACTCTAGCCAGTTGGTTGAATCCATCAAGCGTCGGTCATGGGTTCAAAACCCACCAAGCCCAGCTTATTTTTCTTTATCTCTTTTGGACTTTTATATTTGGACTTCATTCCAATTTGGTCCAAATAAACTTTATTGCTTTAATTAATTAAATCCAATTTAATCTAATTAATCTTTCTCCAAATATAAATTAAATCCAATTCAATTAATTTACTTTCTTAAAGTATAACAATTAATTAAGTCCGATAAATCCAATTTAACTCATTAATTATTTCTATCAAATAGATCAATTCTCAACAATAGTAAATTAAATATTTATTAATCCAATTAATATTTAATTAACTCTAATACTCGACTGGTAGAACAATCACCACTTTGTGTGACCCATAGGGCCTTATGTAAGTAAGCACTAATCTAATTAAGGTTTGGTGAAACTCCTAGACGATTTTACCAAACATTCTCAATACATAAGGAACATTTGAAAGGATTGCAAACCACATGTAATGTAGAGTTTATGATGATACGGTCCTTTCATTCGCGAACACTCGATTAAGTCTAGAACTTGATTTCTGCATTCCAATAACTTAATCACTTTATCTCATTCTACTAATTGATCCATAATATTTGAACACCATTCCAAATATATCTTGCGTTGGCCAACGACTTTGATCAAACAAGTAATGAGAAGTTAAGTGTTCTCTCTCCAAGTCTATTTTGAGGAATGAATCCTATCTTGGTTCAACTACTACTAACATGTGTTTCGTGATGTGCCCAACACATGCCGTATCTACCCCTACAAGGAGTTCAAGCGTTGGTCATGGTCAAAGCACACGAGTCCACACATGTAGTAAGTATTGACCTCAAGTCAAAGGACTATTACACCACCCTACAAACCGTTACTTCCGTAGACACGTAAATAGAGTACATCAAACGGTTTCTCGGCTGGGTATACCAACACTCTCTAAAGTGTCCATGTGTCCATCACGGATTACCAAGTAATTCGTAGTCGTGAGAACTACTACACCCTCAAAGGATATGATGCAGACCACATGCCAATCTCCAATGCCTCATCGATATCCCATTCTCGATGATCATTGATTGGGGCTAATTTTAGAGCTATGTTATGTCACTCAAGATCTCACATTATTAGTGATAACATAAAGCTCATGGGAACACATATGTAAACAATTACAGACAAACAGATAATAATATTTACATACCGTAATGCCTATTTATAAATGAACAGTCATAAATAAATACTGAATCGAATATGTATATTTGTCCTCAATTCGATTGTCTCACATTATCAAGTAAGTTGTTTGTTGGTGTTAAGTCTAAATTCATTGGTAATGGAGTATTTCCAAGTAAACCTCCTTGGTATTGTTTCCTTCCTAATACCCTCGTGGGTGATACCGTTGCCAAGTAAGTTGGGTGTTCCTTGGTAAAGTGTATCATAATACCCACGCACTTTTCATGGGTAATAGCGACATCACCAAGGAAAACTTGGTTGGTAATACAAATACCAAGGACATAGTCATTGGCTATGTTAGATGGTCATTTTCACTCAAACATGCACAATACCAAGCAATTATTCATTGGTATATAACTAACCATGGTTAAAAAAAATTAGCAATATCTAGAATTTATATTGCTATGCTCGCGCGATACTTTTCATAATAGAAAAGTATAATGCTATATAACAAAAAAAAAAAAAACAATTCCAGATTATCAATCAAAACAACTAATACAAAACATCAATATTCTTTTTCCCGGCAAGATCAAATTTATTAAAACCCAAGACTATGTTCAAAGTAAGAGAATCATCAGCCAATTGTGTACAGGTATTAGAAGAAAAAAGAAAATCAAACTAGTTTAAGTGACCGATGTTCCAAGACCATCATCCAAACTATTTCCTGCAACATATACTCATCAAGCTCAAAATCTAACAATCATTCCCCATCCTAACACTATCCGCGGTCCCTTGCGTATCCATCTCGACACATTGGTTTGTGCGATGGTTTGTTTGTAATCTTTCCCTTATATTTGAATATACTCTTTCTATCAATCATTCATACTTGCTTGGATACTCGTGCTTGCTCGATTATTGATTCTAGACATTACACCGTTAAAGCCTCGTTTAGGTCCATAGAGAACGACACTCGGGATTAACTTATTGCTATACACAAATCAATTTCGTATAGTGATTCGTTAGTCTTTGGCTAAACAAACAAATAATAATTTGGTGATTTGACACGTCATCAAATTTGGCGTCGTTGCCGGGGATCTAAATCTTTTGATTGGTTCAATCATCACTCACTTTCTCATCCCATTTCTTTTGATTTTTTCAAAACCCCAAAATTTTAACATCTCCGTGAAACATTGAACTGCATATCCGTCCAGGCAGGACGTCTGAATCACTGACCTTCCGATTTGTATAAATTTTTCGTTCCTTTCGTTTTATTTTCATTTTGATTGATAGGATAGCTCTAATCTAGTTAGATTTTGTTTGTGGATCTACTCTAGTGTGATTGTCTACGTGTGTGTAGGAATTCATGAATGGTGTATATTGAGACATTTGGGGACTTGATGGACATGTAGCGGAGGCTTGTTATGATAGAACGAAGATCATTCGTTTTCAACAAATCAAGGGAGAAGGCCTTCCGAAAGCATGAGCAAGATTCAAGGAGCTACAATTGGTGTTTTGCAGCCATCAATTGACTCAAGGAGATTTGATGCGGTGTTTTCTCAATAGAGTGACCGTTTCGCAACGAGAAGCCTTGGATAGAAGAGCATGTGGTGCATGAAATCATTGATTTAGCTGTAGGCGCTGCTTTCTGGTTGATCGAAGAGATGGTCGAAGAGTGTCACTACTACAATCGCCTACTTGGATTCGACACCAATGCACCGGAGAAGTCAAGGGAAGCCTTGGTGGATGAGGACGAAGTACATAACGAGACACTCAAAACAAAGGAGATAGAAGGTGAACAAGAAGTAATGGAAGAGGTGCAATCCGAATCCAAAATTACTTCCGAACCCGAAATCTTCGTTCTGAGTTGGCTTGTAGATGCGGAGGTTGTCGTTCACGACATTAACGACTCCGAATCAATGTATCTCGAATCTAATCCCACTAAGGAAAACATTCCCAATGATGACTCCTACATCTTTGTCCATACACCCACCAACGAGTTTCAAGGGAGTTATGACCCATTTTTTCGTTTTTATTTTCCTATTGATTCCCCTAGTTATTTTTTAGAATTTGATATTTCTAACTTAGTTAATTCTAGTTTTCAGGAAATTATGAATACACTCGAGACCATGAAGAGAGGAGCCAAGGGTGGTTCCGAAAATCCATGGAGTTACGAGACGGATGCACAAAAATCGTTTCCGTTTGACAATGGATAACATCGAGCGATTAAGGTCGAGCCAATGACCGATAAACAAAGGCGCTACCCGGGAGGCAACCCGGGGAGGTACGCATTTCATTTAAAATAGGAACACGTTTAATTTAAGTAACGAATAAGTGGAATCCAATTTTTGGGGCAATTCCTTACAAGATGGAGAGTCCAGAGGACGAGACCCCTCGTCCATACGGCTCGTCTAAAACAGATGGACCGCCTAGACGGGGCGTCCGACTTTTTACAGCGATAATTAAAGAGGACGGACCGTCCATTATCGCCATCTCCATCCTCAAACCTCCATTGCTGTAAAATCGCCCCCAAACTCGGATTTCACTCATCTTCCCACCAAACTTCACACTTTTTAGCATTTCGGAAAGCTCGTGCGATCCTCTACCATCCTATCTGATCAATTTTGTCAAAACAAGTCTCGTTGGGTCACAATGGCAGGTGGTGCATCTCAAAGGGGCAAGAGGACCGAAGGAGCTTCATCCTCTCACGCTAGCAAAAAGAAGAAGGGGATCGAGACGTCGCAAAGCCAACATGAGTATAGAGAGGGTTTCACGGCCAAGAAAATATAAGAATATCATGGAGGACCGCCACATCCACATCGCCAATGACAATAAAGAAAAGAAGGCGCTTCAAGATCTCTGGACAAACATCGCAGAATGGGGGTGGACTTACTTCTTGGAACCATTCACCAGGTACGATAGGAGGGTAGTCGAGGAGTTTTACATTTGCTACTCCGACTACACCGACGACTCCAAGGTTCCCATCCACGGGAAGCAAGTTCCCTTCACTCCCAGCGTGATAAACGGACTATTGAAGGACGACAGGACCCCACAGGGAAGCGATATCGAGGACGACAACGATGAGATGGCGGAATAGTTGGCCCTCGATTTGGGTATGACCGGGGATGATAGCGACCCCGATGAGTATGACCCGGCAGTGAAGTACAAGTATAACCGATCGGCCAGAAGGTACACGAGACAAGTATGGGAGGCACTTATTTTGGAGGATAGACCCTTCCCCGCCTTGCCATCGCACATTATTCGGCTTGGCGCACGAGTGATGGTGAAGTTTGTTAGCGCCAACCTCATTCCTAGGGAGTCGGACTCGAACCTCTAGCCATACATTGGAAACCTTGTCCACGCCCTCACCCAAAAGCTTACGGTGAACCCCGGGAAAGTCATTTACTCAGAGTTTGGCCAGCACCACCGGGAGGACAGGGCACTTGGGTTCCCACACTTCATCACCACACTATGCAGGAAATATGGTGTCCCGACATCGGCCACTGAAGGGCCTGCTCGTCCCATCAACTACATCTCCTACAAGGACATTTGCAGAGTCTATCTTAGGCGCATCGGCGAACCTGACCAAGACCACGACCATTCATCCTCCTCACAGACCGCCTTCGACATGACCACCCTCCAGACTTACTTCACCAACACCTTCCAAAGGTTCGCCACCGACTTTCAGCGACAACAAACGGAGTGGCAAAACGACTTTAGAGACTCCCAGGCGTGTCAAATGCGACAGTTCCAAGATTAGCAGCAACTGGCAATGGACGAGTTCACTAGAGCCCAGGAGGAGAGATACGAGGAGATAGCTCGGTACATTCTAGGATATCCATACCCCAGACCACCCTAGGGACCATAGAGATCTCAGTAGACAGAGGCCACAACATCACATATGGCCTGTTACTATTGTCACTTTGATACTCTACTCATTCGATATGGTTGTAGTATTACTACGGTTATAATCATACACTTTTTAGCATGATTCGTATGACATTTTTAGAATTTTATTATCATTTTTGTTATGGTTTTGTTAAAACGGGCGAAGAAAAGTGGTTGAAAAAAATAGTCAGCAACCAGAACAACGGACGGGGCGTTTGAACGGACCGTCTAAACACGGACGACCCGTTCGGACAGAGCACCCATTTCTCTGAATTCCTGACCACTTCTATTAAATTCACCCTTCATTCACCCTCTCACGCATTTGCTTAGTATTTCAGGAAGGTTCTAAGGCTACTACGGACAAGACACAACCACAAATCTCAGGGAAGTCACTTTCTAATCCAACTATTTTCTTTTAATCAATCTTTGCTTGAGGACAAGCAAGAGTTTAGGTTTGGGGGGGAAGTCGTTGGATTATTTGGTGCCTTCTATTGTTTTTAAAGTCTTACATACCTGTTTATACTTTGCTTACTTGTGAGTCTTTTAGTTAGTTATGCATGCATTCATGTTAGGTTAGGATGTACACTAATGTGGTGAGTCGAGTTGATTGCCAAGTACCTAACTAGCTTATTGTATAGATTAATGTTTATGACCAACTATCATGCTAAGCACACTTGCGTAAGTAGTTTGAGGTTCGCACTAACGGCCTTGGTTTGCCACATTCACATGTGCACTAAATTAAGCTTTGTAGTCCCGATGCTATCTATAAGGTAGTATATTCCTCTACTGCGGTTCACCAAGGCCTTATAATATATAGTGATGTGCTTTAACGCTTGTGGTTGGTTAATTGAGTAAATATGTGCGTAAGAGGTGACAAGTTTTTCACATCGACTAGCAGACTGCCAAATGCCTAGGAAGGAGTTAGTGTGAGGTTGTGAGATCTTCTGTTTTGAGCCTATTCTATCGAATAGGTTTGGGGAAGGGGGTTTCATTTTAAAGCTTGTACTTCGTCGAGTCTTTTCTCTTTTACTCTTGTGTCTTGTAACCCCAACCCATGCTAGCAAATAGGTTTGGGGAAGTGAATGTAAATATCTGTGGACACTGCTGCTTGCAAAAAGAAAGAAAAAAAGAAAAGAAAAAAAAAGAAAGAAAAAAAAAAGAAAGGAAAAAAAGAAAAGAATAAAGACCCAAAAAGCAAAAGAAGGGTCAGGCAAGCCAAAAGCAGTCGTTGTCAAGCATTGTAAATACTTTTTCATTCTTTTTACTTTGAGTTGTACATTCTTCCTTTTGTATTCGTGTCGTTCCGTGTTGAGATGAGTAAGTCATCACACTCAAACTGCCATTCAGTTAGTGGTGATAAGCTTGTTAAAACAAAAAAAAAACAATTCCAGATTATCAATCAAAACAACTAATACAAAACATCAATATTCTTTTTCCCGGCAAGATCAAATTTATTAAAACCCAAGACTATGTTCAAAGTAAGAGAATCATCAACCAATTGTGTACATGTATTACAAGAAAAAAAGAAAATCAAACTAGTTTACGTGACCGATGTTCCAATTGACCATCATCCAAACTATTTCCTGCAACATATACTCATCAAGCTCAAAATCTAACAAGTTTCTAAGAAGATTAAAAATTACAGTCGAAAAAGTTTCACTCTATCAATGCGTGTGATGTCAAAACGATCTAACAAAAGTGCCTCCTGTGCTGCTTGGAGCTCAACACGCGCAGCTTCTACCTTGATCCTAGCCCCTGAGTGCTGCTGTCCCAGTACTTTGAACGGGTTTTGGAGGGCTAATAGTCGCTTCCATACCGTGTACATCGGTTGTCCTGTGACCCCATGCCGCCAGTGTGCACGGACCGTCTATAAGAAACGGCCATGGCTTGCCAAAGTATTAATAAAGCGGAACTGATGATGACGCGGCCTTTGTATAACCTCCAAATGCAGGTGTAGAGGGGTATGATCAGATACCCCTGGTTCCAAAACCCGTAGAACCATGGAGTCGAATTTTTGGAACCATTCTGGATTGCATATGGCACGGTCAATTCGCGAATACACCCGTCGATTGGACCACGTAAAGTGGTCACCAATCGTGTCCATCTCAACAAGTCGTGCGGCATCCATCATAGCTGCTAGGTCACGATATTCCGACTCCATTACACTCTGACCCCCAATGTGAACCTCATAATGTAAGACTCTGATTTCTGAACCATAAACCATTTTAAACCATGAAATAAGCGAACACAAGCAATCATTCAACCTAAATTTAATAAAAATTAATCGAACATCACTCACAATGAAAATTGAAAAGCCTATATATAATTCAAACAAATTAATCTAAGCCACAAAATACAAAATATATAAGAATGGTAACTCCGGTTGTAACTCCATCCTATAAACCTATGAAAAATACACAATTCACCAGACAGAGAAAACAAATGAGTGAATTGTTACAACAAACTCCGTGTTATATTATAGATTTTTAGTGTGTGTTTGCAAATGCTTAAAAAATACTTTTGTGCTTTTGGAGTAGTAAAAGTAGTATTTTAGTGTTTTATTTTACAACTTATGCTTCAAATTCTCTAAAAAAAAAAACAGTTAACCGCCAGAAGCTGAGAAGCAAGTAAATGGCTGCTTCTACCTGCTTTTATTTATTTTTTAACTAAAAGTGAGTGTTTTAATTAAATTTACCAAAGAGTACAACTTCTACTCCGATTTTCAAGTAAAATATCAAACACTAATAACTTTTGCTTATAATTAAATTTTTTCAACTTCTATCAAAAGCAGACCAAAAGTAATTCGTAAAATCATTTGCAAACACACACTTACTCAGCTAACAATAGTAATGGTAATTTGATTTCTTCATGTGAAAAACAAGAGATTTGCTGATTTTTGTATGTATATTGTTGAGTTTTGTGTTTTGAATAGTATGGCGTTTTTGTTAATTTTTGTGTGTAAATTGCTAACTTTTGTATTTTTATTGTTGACTTTTGATTTATATTGCAGATATGATCATTGATTTCCAGAAGTTCATAGATTGTAGTCAAGTTGGTGAAAAGAGAAGAAGAAATACTTGGTGGACAAAAGAAGAAGAAATATTTCCAGAAGCCTAGAGATTATACTGTAAATGCTGATTTGTATTTTTATTGCTGACTTTTGTTAAAATGTAGTTTTTTTCTTTGTAATGAAGAATTTAGTTTGTATGACAGTATAAAAATTTATTTGTTGATTAATGAAATTGATTTCTATATATTTTTTAAGTTTTTTTTTAAATTTTATTTGTTTTAAATAAAATTTGACAATTATCTGTCAAAATTCAACAATTAGCGGACCGGTTTGGTAGAAAACGGGTTAAAGATCCGTGAGTCTTGATGCAAATAGATCCTGCCGACTGTTGTTGTCTAATTGCCGACGTCTTTTTCTATATTTGGCATGGACTTGACTCTCCGGAAACGGACTCTTTTAAGTTATCAGGATTCCAAATTATGTTTTTTTTAAAAAAAAAAAAAAAGAGTCCTAATTAATCCAATACTCTTTCAGAAAGTAAAATAATTAAATCAGAGTCCCAATTCTCCTCCAACGCGCGTCTGAGCCCCAATTATAAAGATTAATGGACTCTCCGGAAACGGACTCTTTTAAGTTATCAGGATTCCAAATTACGTATTCCTTATAAACCATAGCCCATGCAGATCTCGTCTGCAAGCTTATTCGCGGTACGGGGAACCCATCTGAGGTGAGCTCCATCAATACGGCTGAGCAGTCCTTTAATCTCTTCCGGTCGCCATCTCAAAGCTTGCTTTGCTGTCGATTGATCTGATCCCCAAATTAGGGCGAGTAAAGCCCCAATTTTGCTCTGCAAATATCGCCGAGAAACATCCCGTAAGTTTCCTTAGCCTTCCGATCACCACAAATCATTATCAAAGTTTATGTATGCTTCTTCTTGCTTTTGCTTTTATAATTTAAAGATCAATGCTTTCGAATTGGTAAGTTTCGTTTCCATCGGTTTTAACCATGTATCATATTTTTTTCAGATCAAAATTGCTCAGAATGACGAATCTTCACTTTTTAGGAACACCAGACCTAGTGTTGGGCATTACAGGTTTTTGCCTTTCCTAAACTTACATTATAGTACTACTACTGTGTTGCCTTGTGTTTCTTCCTTATTGTAGTTGCGTTGTTAATTCCTCTTATTTTTTATTTTTATGTATGTACGTAGCTTCTGCAATGTCAATTGCTCTGCTAATTCTGTATCCAATGTGAGTAATTTCTACTCCCTGCCTCTACCCTACCTACTATTCATTATGTATGTATGTATGTATGTATCGAATGTGAGTAATTTCTACTCCCTACCTACTCTTAATTATGTATGTATGTATGTATGTTATGTTCATTAAACAAATTTCTTACTCCTCAAACTCACTATAGCTAGCTATGATTTGATCTGATTTTCTTTTTCTTTTCTTTCCTTGGTTAAATTTAATCACAGACCAAATCATTTGAAAATATTAAGGGAGAAGTCAACTAAAGATCTACAGCCCTACCCATATGCTTTTACTCAGCTGGCATGCTTCGTATGGTTGTTTTATGGTGGTATGAGTGAACCAGTTAAGGGATCCTTCACATTCCAGAATATATTGGTCGTGGTTCTCAATCACGGTTGCTTTATTGTTCAGACCTATTACTTGTTGACTTTCAGGGCTAATACTACTATATTTCATCACGCGGTAATTAACTCATTGTCATATACTCTGTTTATGTGTCAGTATTATTATCTTATCTAACAAAGTACTATAACTTTTGCTACTTCCACTGCATGATCAGGCGGTTATCGAATTCACAGCCGTGCTACCAGAGTTTATATTTTTGCTGTATATTGTACTTGCGGGTCCTTTTACTTTTTGGGCTCCCCTCCAAGATCATCCACATATTACTGGGTCTGCTGTTGCTACGGTTGGAATTTTTATGTATGCTTCTCCGATACCTTCAATAGTAAGAATCTAACCTCTTCAATCTCTCTTAAATCTACTGCTTGTTTACCCAATATACACTGATGTTAAATCTCTCTTAAGTCTGATTTTCGCTTGTTACCCATTATACACTGATCTTTTCCCTTGTATTGATACAAACTTATATATATTTTATTGATTTCCAGATAAACGCATGCAAGACGCGAACCACACAATACTTGCCGTTTGGATTATGCACAATGTATTTCTTGAATGCTGTCGCGTGGTTTGCATATGCATATCTTTATAGCCCTACCTACGATGTTTACCTTGCTGTAAGTACACATTGGTTTCACACCATTGTAACTGCAACAATTTGTGACTGTCCCTTGTTTCGTTTTGTGCCTTACCCTTTCACTTGTTCCACAGATTGCTCACGGAGGTGGCATAATATTGGAAATCGTCATGCTCCTTGTATCTTGTATCCTTCTGGTGACATTTCGAAGTTCAGGTGTTTACTTGTCATGTTCTTCTTTCGAATCTTTCATAGACCTTCAAATTTGAGACGTTCAACTTGTAACACCATCTAGCTAGTGTAATAATTTTGTCGCCAAATCTTCCTCAGGTACTGCAATGGAGGATTCTACCGTTGATCTCGAGGCCCCGCTAGTTCAGGACTAATCTTGATCGTGATAATAAGTTACCGAGTTGAACTAACTTAATTATGTAACAAAATTTACTTTTGATGACATACATAAATTTGTTGTCTGCGGTTCATTGACTCGATTCTTGTTTGCTTTGGTCGTTTACTCACTGGTCTTTGTTTAATTATTTTATTTCGTCGACACCAACATCACGCGTAGCTTGTTCTACTCTCAATTTTATGGTTCCGAGAAATAACATATTCATGTAGATCATCGTTGGACTTGGGAATTTCTCGGATTGATTGAATTTTATTAAAGATTTAAAGATAACATTAGTATTCCTACATATTCATGTCACCGGAATTGAGTAATCTTAATTTTCTATGCCAAACATACATATATGAATTTCATGTAACGAGCACAAAATTTTGGATATGGGTACTTGTTTGATTGGATATGGGTGCCGTGAAGTTTTATTCCAGTTAAAAACTGCTGATCATTTTGGTTGCAATGAGTAAATGAAGGCCTAGCTTATCTGTAGTTTCTTTTGATACCAAGTAGGTAACATCCCTGAACATTCATTGTAGTTTCGTACTTGTCATTTGAGTAGAACATGGAGCAATGCAGGACTGGGTGGATATTGAACTATTTTGGTTGATCAAAGCTCGATTTAGAAACGTATTTTCGAAACCTCTAGTATTCTATAAAACTCAAAGGGGGTAGTACACGATTTTTTATTAAACACTCGATGGAGTTAGTTTGTGTCAAATTTTATTCACATGACATGCTTTGTGGTATAAAACCTATTCTACGCACATATTGAACTATACTGGTTGATAAAAGCTCGATTTAGAAACGTATTTCCGGGACCTCAAGTCTTCAATAAAACTCAAAAGGGGTAGTACACGATTTTTTGCGAAACACTCGATGGAGTTAGTTTGTGTCAAATTTTATTCACATGACACGGTTTGTGGTATAAAACCTATTCTACGCACATATTGAACTATATTGGTTGATTAAAGCTCGATTTAGAAACGTATTTCCGGGACCTCAAGTCTTCAATAAAACTCAAGGAGGTAGTACACGATTTTTTGTGAAACACTCGTTGGAGTTAGTTTGTGTCAAATTTTATTACATAACATGGTTTGTGGTATAAAACCTATTCTACGCACATATTGAACTATTTTGGTTGATCAAAGCTCGATTTAGAAACGTATTTCCGAGACCTCTAGTCTTTAATAAAATTCAATGGGGGTAGTACACGATTTTTTGTGAAACACTCGATGGAGTTAATTTGTGTCAAATTTTATTCACATGACACGGTTTGTGATATAAAACCTATTCTACGCACATATTGAACAATATTGGTTGATCAAAGCTCGATATAGAAACGTATTTCCGGGACCTCAAGTCTTCAATAAAACTCAAATGGGGTAGTACACGATTTTTTGTGAAACACTCGATGGAGTTAGGTTGTGTCAAATTTTAATCACATGACATGGTTTGTGGTATAATCTATTGTACGCCTATATTGAACTATTTTGGTTGATCAAAGCTCGATTTAGGAACCTATTTCCGAGACCTCTAGTCTTCTATAAAACTCAAAGGGGGTAGTACACGATTTTTAGAGAAACACTCGATGGAGTTAGTTTGGTGAAATTTTATTCACATGACACGGTTTGTGGTTTAAAACCTATTCTACGCACATATTGAACTATATGGGTTGATCAAAGCTCGATTTAGAAATGTATTTCCGGGACCTCAAGTTTTCAATAAAACTCAAATGGGGTAGTATACGATTTTTTGTGAAATACTCGATGGAGTTAGTTTGTGTGAAATTTTATTCACATGACATTGTTGGTACTATAAAACCAATTCTACGAATATATTGAACTACTTTGGTTGATCAAAGCTCGATTTAGAAACGTATTTCCGAAACCTCAAGTCTTCAATAAAACTCAAAGGGGGGTAGTACACGATTTTTTGTGAAACACTCGATGGAGTTAGTTTGTGTCAAATTTTATTCACATGACACGGTTTATGGTTTAAAACCTATTCTACGCACATATTGAACTATTTTGGTTGATCAAAGCTCGATTTAGAAACGTATTTCCGAGACCTCAAGTCTTCAATAAAACTCAAAGGTAGTACACGATTTTTTGTGAAACACTCGATCGAGTTTGTTAGTGTCAAATTTTATTCACATGACATGGTTTGTGGTATAAAACCTATTCTACGCATATATTGAACTATTTTGGTTTATCATAGCTCGATTTAGACACGTATTTCCAAGACCTCAAGTCTTCAATAAAACTTAAAGGGGGTAGTACACGATTTTTTGTGAAACACTCGATAAAGTTAGTTTGTGTCAAATTTTATTCACATTACACGGTTTGTGGTATAAAACCTATTCTACGCACATATTGAACTATATTGGCTGATCAAAGCTCGATTTAGAAACGTATAACACTCTATGGGGTTAGTTTGTGTCAAATTTTATTCAAATGACATGGTTTGTGATATAAAACCTATTCTATGCACATATTGAACTATTTTGGTTGATCGAAACTCGATTTAGAAACGTATTTCCGAGACCTGAAGTCTTCAATAAAAATCAAAGGGAATAGTACACGATTTAGGAACTTAAACTTGGACATCAGAGGGCTCGAATACTGTTTTAATTCCACGGGATTTAAGGAATCTTCAGTGCCAAGATTGGTGTTTCATTTCACGGATGGAGCAAGATTTGAACCACCGGTGAAGAGTTACGTGATCGATGTAGCTCCGGGATTGAAATGCATCGGGTTGATCCCTGCGGCTTCGCCAGGTGCCTCTGTAATTGGGAACATCATGCAACAAAACCATTTATGGGAATTTGATCTTGTTAATGGTAGGTTGGGTTTTGCTAGCTCTTCCTGCAGGTAAGGGGATGCAGAAAGGAGACTTGATGATCATCAGTGATTCAGTTGAATCATCATCACACGGCATTGTAATTTATACTAGTATTCAACTCCTCCTTATTCAATTCAATTCAATTCATAATGTATACATGAATGGAACCATGTTCATTCTTCTCCTCAAGAGTTGCTTTTTGTTTGACATCTCTCTCAAGTTACCACCCTTGTTGATGTTATTAAATGTAGGAACCTGTAAATTAGCTTGTGAAAATCAAAATGTACGTTTAATTAAATACAAAGAACACTTCGTAATAATGACAGACACTATATATGATGTGCTTCATTTCCTGAATGTATTAACTCCATGTCCTGACCATGACTGTGCCTTCACTTTCTGTGTATGTGCAAATTGCAATGAGGATCAGTGAAGGACACGTGCCGCTATGGGTAGATGAAATGAAAGGGAGCCACTTTATGGTCGAACATTTATTAGAAAATAAGTTGTTAAACGCCGTATATTGTTTATTAAATGCATTATAATTTTAATGTTGTAAAAAAACATTTATTTATTAAAAATATTAGAAGTGGTCCGATCGTTTTTTTTTCCACTGTCCTTTTTTTTTATCATGAAATTCCCTTTTGTAATTATTGCATTTTCATAATATAAGTTTTTTCAATTATATTTTGATATAACTTACATGAATTATTAAAATAAATAAGAAAGATGGTATTATATTATCACTATTGAGCTTTACATCCAATTCCATGCCAAACAGTTTTATCATCAACACGCAAAAGAAAATTATTTACTCATTCCGTCATACACTCCGTCGTAATTTTAAATTTCCGTGTTGACCTTTTTCAGTCAAACGCTTTCAATTTTAATTTTAAATTGCTCTAAAAATTTAATAGTTAAATATTTAACAAAATTATATTATTAATACTTCTTAAATTTCCATTATTATGTTTTCTGAAATCATTTAACTTTACAGTTTAAGAGTAACTGGGGTTATAATTGACAATGATTGACCGAAAAATCAACACTCAAAGTTAAAAGTTGAAACCGGAACGAAGTGAGTATAAAGAAGCTCCATTATCAATTCTCTCATGTATTTAATTTATTTACTCTCTCCCCTACATTACATTCTACTATATTTACACTCTCATAATTTATTCATTTCACTTTACATGTTCTAAAGTATTGTAATCATTTATATAATTCACACTTAAAACTTGTATGCATGCCCATGGCAAGTTCAGCCTGCAACTGCAGGGCGGGAGTACTAATTCAGAGAAATAGAGGGTACTTGCAAACAAATCTCTAAATGTCAAAGAAAAGGAATGAGAAATACCGAAGTGCGTCAGTTTTTAACCCTAACAAGATGCAATAGACTTGGAATTGAAAATTAATTTAAACACTTATTACTTCACAAATTTTATTTTATTTAAAATATTAAGATAAGTTCAGAAAATATGATGTCTCCAAAAAATATCAGAACACTTATCAGTTTCAATCCCTACTTGCAAAAGTGAAAATGAAAATATTTAATTCTTAATGCTACATAATAAATAGAAAGCATTCGACCACATAATGGAGTATTATTTATTTATTTTTAATAGAGAAAGTCACCTAAATTACTACTCTTGTAGAGGGATTAAAAGATTTAAATTTTTATAAGTAGAAAATCACTTGATAACAAAAAGGAGTATATTTTATTTGTTTTTAATAGAGGAAGTCACCTAACAAACTATTCTTGTAGGACTAAAAGTAATCAACAATCTTGAATAGAACGACGACCCCACCATGATTGCATCTTCCTCTCATGGACCAGATCAAGCGGATCCTTAGTTGCTTCACTAGATGGAATAACATTTTGTCTAAGGGAAAGCAACAAGATAGTAGACAATTTAGCTAAGTACAGTAGTAGTAGTAGTAGACTAGACCCCTGCGCTTTCATCTGATGTACCCTGTAGGTATGTTTTGATGATTTGGGATGTTTGCCCATTGTGGCTTTTTGCTTCAGTAACTTCGTACATGTATGATCGGGTACCTAGGTTAGTGAACACTGACGGTATCCGTAGGGTTGTATCCACTTTAGACTTTTAACGGATATAAAAATACTCCCGCATATTAACAAAACACCATAATTGATCTATATAAAAAAATCAAAACTGGGTATCAAGATTGTAACAGTATAACCCAGCCATCGAGAGCTTACAGTATAATCCAGCCAACAGTAACACCAAATTTGTTGGCCATCCATGCAAAAATATAACAGCATATGCAACCTCGATGAAGTTGATTTAAACTCCGTGTTCACGTCTTTTTTTTTTTTTAAGTGAACCCAGCCTTCAATATCCAACACTACTAGCCAGGTGATTGTCCTCCACGTGGAGGACGGCCTCGAACTCCTCGTCCTCAAACGCCACGTGGAGGCCGGCCTTGAAAACTTGGTCCAGGACGACCTCGAACAGCTGGTCCAACACGGCCTCTGGTTGGCACAGATCTCAATGCCATACTCTCTAGAACTCTTTGCCTTGCTTGTTCTGCAAAATTGACGATTTTGACGATGGTTTAACAATAGTATCAGACAGGTTATTATGGCTTAGCACCGCTTATAAAGCCATAGTACTAAAATAATAACAAATTAAATGTTTCAAGTGGAGAAAACAATTACCTTCTCCCAAGGCATCAGTGCCAGCTGAAGTGCCACCCGATGCTTCCACAGCGCTAGAGCTAGTCCCAACTGACTGAGTTTCTACAACTGATCCCACAGCATCAAGCAGCTTATCTGAACCATCAACAAATTTTTCAGTCATGCCACTGCTGTCGTTCTTTTCATCCTCTTGATCAGAAGGATCGATCTCTCCAGCTTCAAGGGTCTCAGTAATCCGAGGTTCAATGCTCGGAGATCTTGGTGGTTCAATACTTGGAGATCTTGGTGGTTCTACAGATTCGTCACGTAGATATTCACCAACTTCTGGTATATTGCCATCTCCGTCGGCATCTGTTAACTCTGTATCAAGCTCTCCCTCTTCCCTTTCTTCAGATTCCGTTACTATACGCTGGACATCTTGTTCGATTTGATGCCTTAACTGCTCATCAGAATGGACAGCTTCTTTGGGCATGTCAGATTTCTCCTCTGTAATTTCACCCGCCTCAAGTTGTTCAGTGGGTGCTGGTTCATCCACTTCTTCCCCTGGAGCTCCTGGGTCGTCTTTCTCAGTATCATCAAATCCCTCCTTACCAGGTTCTTCAGTATTATTCCCCTGTTCATCTATTATTTCATCATTTGCAGCAACATCAGAAAAGTTAACAGGAGCAGCAGATGGTTCTTCACCACCATCTTGGAAACTCTCTATAAATTTTGGCTATTTCGGTGCAGGAGTTGTCAAATCAGGGCTTCCTTCCTCTAGGGCTAGGATCTCATCAGATGAATGCTTACGCACAGGAGATTTTGTTGATACTGGTAGATTTCCTTGATCAATACCAAGCGATGATGTCCCAACGTTGGATTCATCAGCTTTAGATTCATCTGGTTCTGACATCTCTACATCACCTTGAATTTCTTTGGGTTTCGAAAGACTTGGACGAACCAGTCTCCTTCCCGTTTTAATATTAGCCCTAGCAACCAGTCTTTTCTCTCTGTCTTCAGATGCTCTTACAGGAGCAACATTCGCAGGGGTCACTTCTGGTGTTTTAGTCGATAAAGCAACTGACTGACTGACAGTAGCTACATCAGGATACATATTCACCTTTGGGGGAGTATTTGAAGGGGCAGCAGGATCAGGCTTACTAGGAGTTGCAGCTTGAACAAGATTCTCAACAGCGGAGAACTCTGCAGATCCAATATCTTCGAGTGAAGTAGTGGCAACTGGTGTAATCTTGGGTTGACTGCCTCCAGAGGTCTTAATGTTTTGTACTTCATCTTGAAGCTGAGTCTTCGAAAGCTCATCTGCCAACAACTTCTTTTCCTGAGTGACTTTCACAAGATTCTCGTAATGTGTTTTTTCAGTCTTATCACTTTGTTCTTTTTCTTTAAGTTCATCTTTCAGTTTTTTCACCTCTTCTCTATACCTTTCAACTGTTTTCTCAAGAATTTGTATCCTGGTCTCTTTTTCTTTGTTGGCTTGTTCACTTGCAGAATCCTCCACATTCCTTTTTACTTGTTTGGACAAAGCAAGCACCTTTTTGTTAAGGTCATCCTTCTCCTTGGTCAAGCTGTCACACCTTTTCTGCTCCGCACTGTAATTTTCCCTCCATCTTTCCATCTCGGACTTTAAGGACGTCTCCGTTTGCAAGATTCCATTAATCCTGGTTTCTCTATCATTCAGTTTTGTCTTACAACTGGATAGATCACGCTCTAAAACTGATACTTCTGCTAGCTTCTCTCTTAGAAGTTTATTCACTTCCTCTAGTTGTACATTCTTCTCTCTCAAATTACCTTGAAGCTGCTGGAACGAATCTTTCAATCGATTGTATTTTTTATCCAGTTCACTCTTATAAACCTCTGCAGTTAACTTTTCCTCATCCAATTTTGACTTCAGCTCAGTCTGCAGATAACAAATAGATGTATCAGCCAAATAATCCTTTTTCGAACAAAGCCATATTGATTGATCCAGTGAAGTAAAGTTATGAACTAAACAACTCTATAGCCACAATATGGGCAGTCAGCCAAAGAAAAAGAAGAGTGAAAACGGAAAAAGAAGAAACAGAACCATTTGGCTTCCCCAGCTTATCATGCATTTATATGTTCCAAGGTACATGCAGATGCTAGTTAAAGTCAAGTGAAAACATATGAAATTGAGTAACTAAAGAGCATTTACATTATCAGCTCCGAGCATATCAACATCTCTACGGATCTTGGATGTTTCATCTTGTGATGCAGCCAAAGCTTGTGATGTTCTGGTCAGCTCCTGATAATATAAAATATGTATAATAACAAGAGGTCAGTAGTTATCGGATGATCATTCGAAAGAGCATACTTCATTTGATTCCCAGGGTGAATTAAGTTCGAACCATAGATAAAAATATCTTGATTCAGGATGGATGATGAAACATAAAACTTCACACAACAACCTTAACTACACTAGAAAACGGAAATTCTAAAAAATGCAACTTCTCATTCTAAACTAACAAACACATTGAAGCAATTGAGACTTGTAGAAATAAACCACATACCGGCCTCCTCACAGAATCTTGCAAAAGCTTGGGCTTTGCATTGTTCTCGGAAGCTGGTGCACAGGAACTAAAAGCAAGCGCCGTGGGCCGCAAAGGTTGTGCTCCTGACATTGATGAGGACGATGTTGAGCTGTCACCCCTTTCAACAACCCTTGTATCCATATCCTGACATTGTTCTCTAGGACTGACCAGTTGATCTAGTAACAATAATTAAATCAAGGTCATGTTATACCCATAAAGAAAATAGTACTAATTCGTCTTGGATGGTTACTGTCCATCATTTATGGAACCGTGCAGTTCCAGGAACCTGTGGGTCCTAGAACCGTGGAACCGTCCAGTTCCACAGATAATTCGAGTTGTTTAACAGCTCTGACTAGACACAATTAAAGCATGCAAGTAATTTAAGGTAATTACTACGATTAATTAGAGGCCCTAAACAACTTTAATTACATGAGAGGTTCTAATGTAATTAGAGCTGTTGTTCTAGTAATTAGAGTGTGACAGCTCTAATTTCAACATTTAAAAAAAAAACATTTTAATAATTTTATTCAAGAACGGGGCAGTTCCCGGTCCCAGAAGTCTAGAACCATAAATTAGCTTCAGAAGTTGCTCCTCAAGGGTCATTTATTCTCTGTCCCTTTTCAATTCGAATGCTCATGCTTCTTATCCTCTCTAATCCCCCACGCTGAGTACCAAACCTTCCTTCCGTGTCAGCTGTACTGCAATCCTTCAAACTTTTTCCTTTATGAGGCTAAGGAAAACCTCAGCAAGTTAAGTATGTACAACTCGGCCTAACGCAGAATTTCTTAATTAATTATTATTGCATTAAGAAAGCACATGTTAGTTTGAAATAAAAGATACCTTCAGAGATTGATTCAAGTCCGTCTTGTGCATCGTCATGAACAGCAGAAGGGCCAGCTTGAAATTTAGGAGCATCATCCAACCTATGATCAACAGGATCCTCTGCTTGCCATGAACAACACAATAAAATCTAGGTCAGAGCAAGAACAAGTAAAGTAGGAATAAAAAAAAGAAAATCAAATATTGTTAATCAAACCTAAGTCAATAGTGTCATGAGTTAAGAGCGGCTCATTGAGACCCTCTTGAGGAGGCTGACTACTCTGAAGCCAGCGAATAAATGGAACGATAAGATGCTTGAAATGAGGAATCGATCCTATCAAGGCTATTTCCCACAATCTATAGCCGTGCTCGGGACTGAGTATATAAGGCATAACGAATCCGATGAAGGTTCCGCCCCCTCCATCGGATTCATCAAGTAGGCCGTAAGAAATACATGTCAATCCTACTCCTGTCCATATCAAAATATGGACATGTACAGTATCTGAGACAAGTACTGACATGGCTAGATATGACATGCTAACATAGCATATCACATCCCATGTAAACTTAAGTACTTGTCCCAAAATTAATTTTTTGACATCTCCAATTTTGTTATACATCCTATCCCATCCTATCCAATCCTTCAGAATATCTGGTTGGAGACAAAATACTGGTTGGAAGCAAAATTTCAACAACTCAAGCCCTAAAATAATCAGGGTCGCATAGGTATGCCATGTCTCGTCGGTCATCTCCAATAAAAAGTTGAAGACCGCGTAGACGAGTGAAATCCATGCCACTAGTCCACATATGGAACGGACAATAAGTGACTTCATCCTGCAAAAGGACAAACAAAAGTCAATTTAAAGTCACAACATTTGGAAAAACACATGTGCCTTTAAGTCCTTAACCAAACTCCCAAGCAAGCTTATTCTGATAATAAGATACGACAAAACTGAATTGAACAACACAACCATCTTCCAAAACTAATCTACTTTTATAGTCTCAAATCAAACTGAAAATGTTGTGTTTCACGTTCAAGTCAAGAGACTAATGAATAGTATCTAATGGATAAAGAAGTTTTAACCCAAAAATGTATATAAGTATAGTATATATGTCCTTGAGAGGAGAGAGACCTGATTTAGTTGCAAGAATCAGTTTATTATCAAACTAAAGTAAACAACGCAAAACCAAACTTATGATCACTGCATATTAATCTAAGCTCAAAAATCAACACGACAGATGGACATTCTCTGAATACACCATGACTATATAGTAATAAATTCCACTAATCCAATGTAGCAGTGCATAAAACTAGGAACCTAAAAGTTACCTTTATCATTTTGATTCTGATGATGGACAAAAATGAAACAAATACATCTAAATTCATTTTTATCAAAACAGTGACTTCAGTTTTTCTTCACTCTCTATTTCACTATACTATATTTGATTTGGACAACCTTAAATTATAGTATCACTTTTTTTTATTTTTTATTGTTTACTTGTATGCTGAGTAATTAGCAGCAGAAACAAAATAGATCCATATATGCTGAGTGGCAACCTCAATACGCATTAAACAAACAAACAAACAAGAAAAGAGCATTAATTAGACAAGAAGAGAGCAAACAAGTAAACAAATCAATAAACTAGACCCTTATATGTTGAGTAATTAGCAGAAATACACATCAGTTAGACAAGAAAAGAGCACTAAGCTTGAAGAAACTATAGTTCAAGCATTCTATCAAACAGGTAAGATGCAAATTAAAATATACATGTACAAAACAATTAGTATATCCTTTCCAGAAGCTACAAGAAAATGATAAAATAGAGCAAAAACAGAGAGTTGATAAACAACAGAGAGACGAAAATTGAAGAGGGAAGAAGAAATCGAACTGAGAGACGTACTGAGAACTGATTGATCGATTGAAGAACTGTGTTTTGATTTGGGGGTTTAGGTGCAAGTTGAAAATGTAGTCGATTGGGGTGACTGATTGATCGATTGAAGAATTGTGTTTTGATTTGGGGGTTTAGGTGCAAGTTGAAAATGTAGTCGATTGGGGTGAACTGATTGATCGATTGAAGAATTGTGTTTTGATTTGGGGGTTTAGGTGCAAGTTGAAAATGTTCATAAAAGGTTTATGTTCAATTTGAAATAAAACAACCCATTCTGTTGCTCTGTTGTCCAATGCACTTGTCCCCTACTTCAAAATTGATTTTTTTTTTCGATTTTAACTTTGGTTTATTTGGAGTAGGTCACTTTGAAGTGTTTGTTTGGCATAGAAGGGGAATTGAATTATCTCAATTCGAATTTTTTGTACACAAAAACGAAACCAACTCAATTCCAGTTTTATGTCAAACATACAGGTATGATTTTCATGTAACCAACATAAAATTTTGGATATGGTACTTGTTTGATTGGATATTGGTACAGTCATATTTTTGGGAAATTTTATATTTGGTACACTACAATGAGACACTGTCAATTTTGATGCATTAGAACGGCCTTGTCCAATTTCAGTACACTACAACAACATTAATGTGATTTTGGTACTCCGGTCAATTTTCCGATCAATTTTATAATGTTTTGATTTGTAAAATTATTTTTTGATTTTTTTAATACCAAAATACATCTAGAATTAAAATGAGATTGACACATGTCCCCCAAAATCTTTTTTATTTTTTTACGGTCAATTCCGTTCACCACGTCATCTATTTGATCGGAAAATTGACCGGAATATCAAAATTCTATTAATGTATTGAAATTGGACAAGGTCGTATCAAAATTAACAGTGTACCAAAAATAAAGTCTTTTACAAGTTTTATTATTCCAGTTAAACACATTTGGGTTACATTTTAAATTGGGCATCTTCGTATTTCTGACAACAAAATTTGATACTTGGTTCAAAACAAATAAAACAAATGGAACATGGTTATAGGCTATGTTCAGCAAAACTAGCTGAAAGATTAAATTAGCTGAAAAGCTAACTGGTATTTTGTAAAATGACATAATCTTATCGTATTATTAGTCTATAGTTTTTTAAATAATAATATATCATATTTTGTCCAATAATTATAATATATATATATGCATTTTAAAGAAGTGCGGATACATGCTATTAGCTACGCGTTCATGTAACGAGATTTTTAAAGCTAGCTGAAAAGCTAGTGGTACACTGAGCCATAGGCATTGGGAGTGACCATGATAATACAATATTTAAATCATCGAAAATCACTAGCATAGCATGATAAACAAAAACAGGTTATACGGAACAAATAATAACCTCCTGAGTGCAAATGTCATCAAACATAACAGCCTACAAATAAAGTAGTAACACACAATTTACACTTAGACGACGACAGCAGGAACAAATACAAATACAGAGTAAAGACTGGACAGTAAAAAAAAGATTGGGAAAATTTACACACCTGAAAATCATACACATCATCTTTCTCCTCCTCTTGAAAATTCGTAACAAGATCTTCATTGATTTGCAACATCATGATCTGAGAGAGAATCATAAGATCACTCGCTCCTCTTGAGAAGCGAGTAACCTTATGATTCCCTAACAAGATCTGGCGGCTTGCTCGATCCATCGGAAAAAGGTTCGACTTTTGACTGAAGCGAGTGATCTTATGATTCCCTAACAAGATCTGGGGGCTTGCTCGATCCATCGGAAAAAGGTTCGACTTTTGACTGAATTGAGGAAAGATCAATACTTTCCGTCAAATTACATCAATTCAGCCCCGAAAACAAGAATTTTCGTGTAGATCTGAGTGCAAGAGTGGGTTTTTAGGTGAATTTAAACAAAAAGGTTCAATCTTTTCAATGAAAACAAATCTGATGATTGACGAATTGTATTTTCTTTGCAGGCTGGAGATGAATTGGTGGAAGCCAAAGAGATAGAGGTACGGTTTTCTGAATTTAGGGATTTGGAGGAGTAGCCAGGGTTGGTTGGGGATGGATGGAGATTTAGGTTAATTTGTTCGATATCTATTTTTAGATTTGTGTTTTATATGTGTGTGTATTACTATATTTATTACCGGGACCATCTGTCACGAGTCTTGTCATGTCAGTTACTTTTTCCTTCTTTTACGGATTGGCTTGGTTAACATATATAATTATCTATTAAGTCTAATAATACTAACAGTCTTCTCACTTTGTCAAACTCTTCATTCATTGTTCAATATATAAACTTAATGCTAACAGTCTTCTCACTTTGTCAAACTGTTCATTCATTGTTCAATATAAACTTATCTCATTTTTAGCCGCCTATCATTGAACACATTATTAACAAATAAATATTGCAACACTGGAGATTGAAATTGTGTTTGAAACAATTACTGAGAATGAGAAAATTTGACAAGTGATTGCTGCATTCTGACTTCTGATTGGTGGTAATGTAATGTATGTATTTACTCTATCTTAGACTTCCCCTCGATCCAGGGAATCCGGCCAGTATTTCTTCATCGTGCTAGCTCCCTATCTTTTGTTGAGTTCTCAAGGAATGAGTAATGCTTGTTAGTGCAAATATAAAGCACTAATTTTGGTTATATCTCTTGACTGTGTTTATCTGTAAGCAGCAGGTTTCTTGTATCTTGAATATCCATTGAGCAAGTCTTCATTTGTTATATGCGCGCCAAGTGTTTCAGAATTTAGATTGTATACGCTTTCTGGGGAGCTGCTTATCTGATACTATAATTTACTCGAAAGCAAAATAAGACTTGAGAACTAGTAGTAATCCTCTGCCGGATCCAAGCCTGTCTTCAAAATACCAGCTAGCCACTGTAAGTATTGTTTCAACATTTCTTCTTGCTCATGATCGATCATTTCATTTGCATTGAGTCCTTGACTCCTTGTCACTTTAAAATTCTTGCTACTAGTTCTTTTTTAAAGTTTGATGCAAAATGCCAAGAAAATCAATTCACTTCTGCAGTTATGATAAGTGGTTAGCACACCATTAGAGAATGGTTTTTTTACTTGGTTTGGTAGCTTGATGTTCATGGCATGGTGATGATCATATGGCAAAATTAAGAAAATCGTGTGTAGTTCAAGGGTGTTTTTATTTTTTCAACATCAATCTATCACAATCCTGCTGCATTTTACCAGTAAGTAATCGTAACCGCGTGTCATAACTGTCAGATACTTGTCCTGCTTTAACCGAAAACTCTATGCATAGGAGCTACATTGAGATGGAACGAAGATTCAAGATTTACGTGTATGAAGAAGGCGCAATGGACCGTCCAAAGAGATTGACAGCGTTGAAGGCCGATTCATGAATGAGATTGAATATGGGAAGAATCACACGTTCAGGACTTCTGATCCAGGAGAAGTTTTATTCCAGTTAAAAACTACTGATCATTTTGGTTGCAATGAGTAAATGAAGGCCTAGCTTATCTGTGTAGTTTCTTTTGATACCAAGTAGGTAACATCCCTGAACATTCATTGTAGTTTCGTACTTGTCATTTGAGTAGAAGGTGGTGTGCATTACAGTGTTTTTGTTTACGCCAGACGAGTGTCCAGGTTTGCTTATGACGCAGTTGCAGCAGAACATGGAGCAATGCAGGACTGGGTGGATAAAATTCAAGCCGACTTCACGAAGATGAGATGGATCTCTACTTGGTTTCCTGCTGGAGTCTATGGATGCATAGGAATAAAGTTGTGCACGCAGAAGAGAGGTTCGGTGCTCTCCAGACAGCGCAGTTTGCAAGTTGATATCTGGCCACCTGATGAGCTGCACAGGCATTATTCAGAGTTGTGGGGGAACCCGTTTTTTCAACAATCTGGAAACCACCTGATAGCGGGCGAATCAAAATAAACTTTGATGCTGGTGTTAGTTCTGCGAATAATGGAGCAAGTTCGGGGGTGGTTGCGCGAGACGAACATGGACGTGTACTTGCTTGGAAAAGGAGGTTTTATGCAGGCATAAAGGATCCAAGTGTAGCTGAGTGTCTTGCAGCTAAAGAGGCCATTTTACTGGGTCTAGAACTTCAGGTTTCTGCGGTTGATGTCATAACTGTCAGATACTCGTCCTGCTTTAACCGAAAACTCTATGCATAGGAGCTACATTGAGATGGAACGAAGATTCAAGATTTACGTGTATGAAGAAGGCGAACCGCCACTTATGCACAATGGACCGTCCAAAATGGTTGAAGGCCCGACTCATGAATGAGATTGAATATGGGAAGAATTACACGTTCAGGACTTCTGGTCTCTTCTTTATGCTGTTTAGTGTAGTAAAACTGGTTGCGTACGTCTGTCTATGTTCCCAACTCGCGTGATGCCACCCCACTCAGGAAGTTCGTATCAGATTACATTGGTCTCATCTCAACCAGGCACCCGTTCTAGAATATGAGTCAAGAAGCTGACCATTTCATGCTTGCTTGCCATGACTGGGTGAGCAGATTACATTGGACTAGTGCTTTTCACAACTGTAAACAATTTCTTTTTTAGTCTTCATTGACAAAATTCTGCATTGATTTGATTGTTATAGGGGCCTCTGGTATCAAGTGGACAACACATCGATCAGAGGGTTGTGCAACGCAATTTTTTCTGAAGGATTTGATCCACTAAAAGATGAGACTGTGCCAGAAATCCATCTTATCAGCAGAGAAGTACATCCCAAGCTGCGTTCTCCGCCATCTAACATTTCCAGGGACTATCTTGCGTTTTTCGCTGGTGGTGGAAATCACGGTCCTGTCAGGCCGATTCTGCTGAAACACTGGAAGGGTAAAGATATACGATTACCTAAAAACGGATCAAGCAGGTTACTTAGACTATATGTTACATTCCAAGTTTTGCTTGTGTCCCAGTGGATATGAAGTGGCTAGTCCTGGAATCTCAGAGGCTATCTATTAATACTGTCTGTTGACTACGTTTTGCCTCCAAGTGACGTTTTGAACTGGGATGCGTTCTCCTTACGTGTAAATGTTACTGATATACCTAGACTGAAGTGAAGGAGATGCTGAAGGCTAGCTGTTACAGAAGATGAGTACTTGAGGCTGAAGGAAGGCAGAGCATTGGACAATGAGCCAACCAGCCAAGAGATTCAACGCGTTTCATATGATTTTGCATTCTTTATGGCTTAGAAGAATAAATCTCAGTATTGTAAATTTTAGTGACCAGATGAACGAACATATTTAGATAGGTTAAGATTATATCCTACTTATACAACTTTGTCAGCAGTCAGGCATTAATTAGACTTGTGATACAATACAATTCTTCTTGTGATCAAAACGGAAAATATTAGCCATTACTCATGTATGTATATTCGCAGGGCGATTATTTATGTACACACTGGCTAGCTAGGCGGCTATTTAGAGATGCCGAAAACAGATCTCAAGTCTCAACATGTCCCAATGGAGAACCTCTGCTTTCCAGGTGATGTTGGCCGAATGTTTGTGGTATCTTTTATCACCACTAGGTCTCCGTCTTCATTGGCTTGACGAAATCCATGTTCACATTGTTTCCTGACGTCTCTCACATAGAAAGCATGCACCGACTTCTCTCCTTGTGTTGCGGCGTCTGCTCTTACTACTGCTAGCCCATTTTCCCTTAGAACCCGCCCCACCCGGTTGAGTGCACACAGTTCTAACCTAACTCCCTGTCAAAACCGAAGGATTAACACAAATTGTGTGCATATATGTGTAGGTGTGTGTCTAGTAAGAACATACCGCACAAAACCTGCGTTCAATCGCAGACTCCAAACATTTACGACTCGCTCTTTCTCACTATCAGTGCTCAACACACAGCCATTGCATGCCTTATAAAATACTCCTACAGCAAAGAAACAACTTGCTTAACAGATGAAAAGGGTAAAAAGAAGATATATATGCTCACTTGATAGGCATAGCCTCCACGAGAGTCAACGGAAGCATGAAAAATCACATATTGCATATCAGTAAGCGTGCAAACAATGTCGAACATAAGCCTCTTCCGGTCTTTGCATTGGATACAAACAATCGAATATCCCTTCTCTCAATGAAAATGCTAGCCTTTCTCTCCTTGTCCTTGCTATCCAATCTCCATGTCATAGAAGGCCCAGTTGACCTATCAAAGTCCCTTATGGAAAGCATGAGCTGATGCAGGCGACGTTCTACATCAGTCATCGTGGCTAATTTGCCCTCAAGAAGGCCAGCAGTTTTCACTTCATGATGGTTAGAGTTCTCTTCTCTGCAATGGATACTCGTGCTTGAAAGTATATATGTCCTAGAGACAATCGATTGAGGACAAATATACATATTCGATTCAGTATTTATTTATGATTATTGTTCATCTATAAATAGGCATTACAGTATGTAAATATTATTATCTGTTTGTCTGTAATTGTTTACATATGTGTTCCCATGAGCTTCATGTTATCACTAAGAATGTGAGATCTTGAGTGACATAACATAGCTCTAAAAATAGCCCCAATCAATGATCATCGAGAATGGGATATCGATGATGCATTGGAGATTGGCATGTGGTTTGCATCATATCCTTTGAGGGTGTAGTAGTTCTCACGACTATGAATTACTTGGTAATCCGTGATGGACACATGGACGCCTTAGAGGGTGTTGGTATACCCAGCCGAGAAACCGTTTGATGTACTCTATTTACGTGTCTACGAAAATAACGGTTTGTAGGGTGGTGTAATAGTCCTTTGACTTGAGGTCAATATTTACTACATGTGTGGACTCGTGTGCTTTGACCATGACCAACGCTTGCACTCCTTGTAGGGGTAGATACGGCATGTGTTGGGCACATCACGAAACACATGTTGGTAGTAGTTGAACGAAGATAGGATTCATTCCTCACAATAGACTTGGAGAGAACACTTAACTTCTCATTACTAGTTTGATCAAAGTCGTTGGCCAACACAAGATATATTTGGAATGGTGTTCAAGTATTATGGATCAATTAGTAGAATGAGATAAAGTGATTAAGTTATTGGAACAAACACGAAATCAAGTTCTAGACTTAATCGAGTGTTCGCGAATGAAAGGACCGTATCATCATAAGCTCTACATTACAGGTGGTTTGCAATCCTTTCAAACGTTTCTTATGTATTAAGAGTGTTTGGTAAATTGTCTAGGAGTTTCACCAAACCTTAATTAGATTAATGCTTACTTACATAAGTCCCTATGGGTCACACAAAGTGGTGATTGTTCTACCAGTCGAGTATTAGAGTTAATTAAATATTAATTGGATTAACAAATATTTAATTTTACTATTGTTGAGAATTGATCTATTTGATAGAAATAATTAATGAGTCAAATTGGATTTATCGGACTTAATTAATTGTTGTACTTTTAGAAAGTAAATGAATTAAATTGGATTTAATTTATATTTGAAGAAAGATTAATTAGATTAAATTGGATTTAATTAATTAACGCAAGAGAAGTTTATTTAGACCAAATTGGAATGAAGTCCAAATATAAAAGTCCAAAAGAGATGTAGAAAAATAAGCTGGGCTTAGTTGGTTTCGAACCCATGACCTGATGTTTGATGGATTCAAGCGGCCGAAAGGCACCAATGGTCCTGCCGTTTGGGCCATATGACATACGCAGTACCACGTTTGCCTCCCATGTGACATTTAGTCCTATAGTTTCAAAAATCATGGCGTCGGAAGGACTTTTTGACAAATTTGACCAAAAATGCTGAAATGTCACGTTGGTCAACTGGTCAACTTAGCCAACTCAATTGCCAACTCATATTCTGATTAAAGAAAATGGAAAATTAAATTCAAAAAAAAAAAAAAGGAAAAATACAATTTGTATTTTAAAATTCACAGAAAAAGAAAAACCCATTTAAAATTAATTAAAAAAAACAAAAATTGGAAAACAAAATGGCGCCAGTTTTCCCTCCGTTTTATCCTAAAAAAACATGCCCATCCCATGTCTTCTATTACCCCTCTTTCCCAAACCCTAATTGCAAATCACTCACTCAAGATTGAAGATCCAATTCACCCAGAATACCATGTCTTCGAATTCATCCAGCTCGTATGGAACACCCAACACATGATGCTGTCACTGTGGCATTCTTTCCCAAAGGCTAACTTCATGGACGGATGTAAATCCGGGTGGGTCGGAGATGGGTCCAATGCGTGAATAAGGTAATTGAGTTAGTTTTCATGATTTATCCCGTCTTTGATCCCCAAATTTTGAAATTTGTATTATTTGCTGTGATTTTCTTAATTAGGGTAAGAGTTGGTGAGTGTAGCTTCTGGGAATGGTTTGATCCCGTAATGTGTCCGAGATCAGTGGAAATAATCCATGGGCTTTTGCGCAAAATTAATGGGATGGGGGCACGAATTCAGGGGTTATTGGAGGAAAATGCTAGAATTCATGATTTGGAGGCACAAGTTGCTGTTTTGGTTGAAGAAAACTCGAAACTGTTGGAGGATAATGCAAGAATGAAGATGATTGAAGCATAAGCACTGATCAGGACTATGTTGGAGGAAAACAATATAATGAAGAAGTAGTGGATGAAATTTGTGGTTATTATTGGTGTACTTTTGCTTGTGGGGATTGTTATGTTCAAGTAGTTGATAATTGGACGGTGGTGAATTTTGGAGAAAAACGGCAGAATTAGATTATTCTGGGCGAATTGGGGAAGAAACTTACGTTGATTGTGTTTAACGGCTCTTTACATACCTGTTTACGTTTTTTTACTGATTTTTGTTTTTTTAATTAATTTTAAATGGGTTTTTTCTTTTTCTGTGAATTTTAAATTCCAAATTGTATTTTTCCTTTTTTTATTTTTTAATTTTTGAATTTAATTTTCCATTTTCTTTAATCAGAATATGAGTTGGCAATTGAGTTGGCTAAGTTGACCAGTTGACCAACGTGACATGTCAGCATTTTTGGTCAAATTTGTCAAAAAGTCCTTCCGACGCCATGATTTTTGAAACTATAGGACTAAATGTCACAGGGGAGGGAAACGTGGTACTGCATACACCATATGGTCCAAACGGCAGGACCATTGGTGCCTTTCTCCCGATTCAAGCCCAACCAACTAGGCTAACACTACAAGAATCCATCCAGAATCGGACTAGGAAGACGGATTTTATCCGTCGCCTCAGCGACGGATCGCTACTGGGCGACGGATTCTATCCGTCGCCTGCCACATTTGACACAAGTTATCCGTCGCTCTGTAGCGACGGATAAAATTATCCGTCGCTGAGCGACCAAAATTTAAAAAAAAAAAAAATTTTAGCGACGGATAGATTTATCCGTCTAAAATATAGCGACGGATAAATCTATCCGTCGCTATGTAGCGACGGATAGATTTATCCGTCGCTACAAGGTGGGAAAAAAAAAATTAGCGGATAGATCTAGATCTATCCGTCGCTAAAACCTAAAAAATATAATATCTCCTCCACCACCTCCTTTTCTCCACTACTTCTCCTCTCCTCCTCCTCCCACCACCACCTTTCTCCTCCCACCACCACCATCCTCCACCACCACCATCTCCTCCCACCACCACCATCCTCCACCACCACCATCACCACCACCACCTATCTCCACCCACCACCACCAACCACCACCACCACCAACACCACCACCACCTCCTTTCCTCCACCACCATCTCACCACCACCACCACCACCTCTCTCCTCCCACCACCACCACCCTGCCACCACCACCATCCTCCACCACCACCATCTCCTCCACCACCTCCTTTCCTCCACCATCCTCCTCCACCACCATCTCCACCACCACCACCTCTCTACTCCCACCACCACCGCACCACCACCCTGCCACCACCACCATCTCCTCCACCACCACCACCCTGCCACCACCACCATCTCCTCCACCACCACCACCACCCTTCCACCACCACCACCTCCCACCACCACCATCTCCTCCACCACCACCACCCTGCCACCACCACCATCTCCTCCACCACCACCACCACCCTTCCACCCCCCCCACCTCCCACCCCCACCGCACCACCGCCACCACCGCCACCATCGCCGGATTAATCCGTATCTGAATATAAAAATTAGATAGATTTTATTTTTTGTGGGGCGACGGATAGATCTATCCGTGCCCCATAATCATTTTTTTTTAAAAAGGTCAATCCGTCGTCAACTGTCAGCGAATTGACGACGGATTTTATCCGCCACAGCCTCAGGGGGCGACGGATTTTTATCCGTCGCCGATCCGCCGCCAGCCGGGCGGATATTGAAAGCGACGGATCTATCCGTCGCCATTCTGCATTTTTGTAGTGTAAGAGTCCTCATCATCATAGATTGCATTTAGGTTATATATCAGTACATATGATCTGCGAGATCATTGGAAGAGATACAATAACACACGTTTTCCTTCTCCTTTTGCTTTTGATCCACCAGCGATGCCAGAACACTCGAAGCATCTCCACATGTTTCAACGTCCACTGGTTTGGAGGCTCCTTCTCCTCGTTGCCTTTTCCAATGACGATCGGAATTGTTGCAACTTGCGCTCTCATCAACGTTGGAGGAAGCGTTCTTCTTAGCTAATAAGAGGATGACGATGTCAAAATAAGAAGAAGTAAACAAAGGAGCGAAGAAGACGGATATAGAATAAACCTTCGGCGACTTCAGGAACATTGGTAGGCACGTCTTGTTGAGCATACTCAATGGCTCTCTTCTTAGGAATCAACCGCTCAATATTCCTCTCGAGATGGTCTCCTCCACACTCTATCCACCAATGCAAGAAACCACTAGTATAATCTTTCTTCACAGTGAGAGAGACCCCGGAAAACAACGCTTCATCAAAGGATAGAGAGCATGTGGACATTCTCCAAAAGGATAAACCCTCACGCAAGGTGACACTATGGAATTCTGTGGCAAGAACGTCAGGAACGTCTTGGTAGAACCCAAATTGGCGACTAAACCGATGGGGAGAATATGCCTCAGTAAGGAAACATTCACCATCTCGCAATGTAAGGAACGAAGAGCGGATGCTTGCAAAATACTCACGCTCAGTGACCGAGGCATTCTTATTGTCGATGAATCTATAGTTGTGCTTTGAACAGGTAAAACAGTTCCAGTTGACAGAAGAGCCTTTGTGGATTCTGGTACGAGCCTCTCTAGGAGTAAAAGGCTTCAAACTGCCTTCACCAGAAAAATTCACCATGGCAGGGCTGAGAACCGTTCGAAACACACGATGGTGTGTGTTAAAGTATTGGGCCACCCAACTATGAACGAAGTGGATCGGAAATGGGCAACTTGAATGAGACGGTTGCGAAGACCTTGCAATATGATTGAGACCTCTATAGATCGATGCTAGTACCGGGATTGCCAAACTCACGGATTCTCCCATCGCCATCTTGCACGCCATCTTGAAAGTGCTTGGCCGTATCATACCAACATCTTTGACCGGAAGAACAAATGCGCACAACCAGCACGATAGATATGCAGCCAAATACGTCTCCGTCTTGCGCCCATGAGGAATGTTCAACTTGACAAATAATGCTAAGGCTGTAGAACTCCAATCGTCGTGAGGTCCGAAGTCACCTAGTGGATTAAGGGTGGAAACAGGAGCAGTCCGACTCTTTCCTCTGCGCGGAGGGGGCTTGGAATACTTCACCTCCCTGCTACACCAAAAACGGATCCATCTCTCAAGAGTAACAAGAGCATCACGACGTTCGCCTTCATTCGTTTTCAACAGGTGGAATGCATGGTAGAGATATCGGCAAGAATATGGAACGAACACATCTCCCTTTACATCTTTTCTGGTAATTTCTAGAACATCAGGATTCACCTCGTCATATAAAGTACCCAAGACATGTAACCCAACAAGTTGCGACAGATCCCACAAAGTGATGGAAATCTCCCTGGATGACATATGGAGTGTGTTTGTCAATGGACACCAAGCCTCACAGAAGGATTTCATAATGTTGGAATCGAAGTCGTATGTAAAAAGTGAAGCGTTAACGGCTTGGTAAATCTTTGCAGAATTTAGCGCACTCTTGCAGCGGCTCAGAACATCCTCAATCCATTCCCAATAACGGTGGAGATAGTGAAATTCCCCCATCAATGCAAAAGGCGTCATTGCTCCAAGTTGCCTTCCCCTCCAGAATGTTGCGACCCAAAGTTTGGAACAGCTTGGTACTTTGTGAATGTTTGTGCGTGCTTAGGAGGACGTGTGCATTCAAGAGTCTGCCCGACAAATCAACATGTTGTCTCGTCCAGTTCTTCATACACATTGAATTCACCAATCTTGGCCACTCCTGTGCGTAATATCCGATTAAAGGCGTACCAACCGGCACCTTTGTAGACTTCTTCGAGGACTCGCCTTCTTCATTAGATATGGCCAAATACTCCTTATGGGTAGCAGATACAGTCAATTTTCGGAAAAACACCATTCTCGATTTCCTGCAAGTAATACGAGGGAATTAAAAGATTGAAGTAAAAAAAAAAAAAGAAAGAAAGAAGAATGATATAAAGGGATAAAAATCCCTAAAATTTCCATTCTTCCCAAATTAACACCATCAGCTCTCTCCTTCTTCTCAAACGCCTTCTCCTCCCAAACTCTCATCAATGGCGCCTCCTTCTCCCCAAATCGAATGATCCCCTATCTCAGCCATGAAATCGGCTTTGCTTCACCCAGGCCGCCTCTGCCCCAGCAGCTTGACACCGTCCGCCATCGCACCTCGCCGCCCCTGCTCCTCTCCTCTCCAGCCACGCCGCTCCTTCTCTCCTCTTCTCTCCTCGCTGCCGCCTCCTCTGCACCACAGCGCCTCCATCTTCTTCTCCTACTCGCCCTCCAGTCCGCCTCCTATGCGCGCCTCCAGTCTGCCATGGCCGCCTCCTTTGCGCTGCCTCCAGTCCACATCTCGCCGCTCTCTCCAGTCCACCTTCTCTCTCCAGTTCGCCTCCTCTCTCCAGTCCGCCTCTATTATATCTTCACTACTCGGATGGCTTTAGGAACAAGGGCAAGATTCGGATCAGAGAGAAATTTCTTACCGGAGTTAAACCAAGGTTTTTTTTTTTTTTTGGTTAAGCTTCGCTTCTTGCTCACTGATGATTGCCCGTCCCTCCTTCTTGCTCATTCTTGCTAGCTGATTGCTGAAGCTAATAAGGGGAATTGGGGGAGTAAGTTTTCAGATGAATGGTGGTAATGTTGCCTCTCCTAAGTTGCTATTTCACTGGTATTTATAACGTTAAAAAGCAAGATAGGACTGAAGAGTGAGGAGCAAAGGGGGCGTGAAAGGTGGTTCTGGCTGCAGTTCAATTTGTCAGAATTGTAGGCATCAGAATCAGAAGAAGCATGAAGAAAGTAAAAAAAAAAAAAGTAGCAAATTGTTTCCATTATACATGTACTGCATCATACTCTACTAGCCTCTACTAAAATTGTAATGATTTTAGCTAAATAGGATGAGGCTCATGTTTACCAATTTAAATATTAAAATGATGAAATTTATAAGTTGTTCTAGCTCAAAAATTCAACTCCTCAAGCACAAATGAAGTGATGATACGATGTCTATAATCCTGAACAATTTTCGCACATACAAAATTTGTGTAAGCAAAATTAATCATGTCGTGACTTATTCACTCCGATTCGCGTTTCCACGACGTCATTCGTGAAACCGTCACGAGGGGGCAATTTGTAGACACGCAAAATGTGTCGAATAAATTATTAAAATCATTAAATTTGATTTACCGTATTTAATTGGAATTTTACCAAATTCTATTCCAAAATAGTATGGTAAATTAATCGATTTTAATACGCTCCATTTATGGCCTATCAAATTGCGCCACGTACAAAATATGGAGTATTTCCGATTACTTTGCATTAAAAACGATGTGAATACTTGAAAAGTTTAAAGCCGATCAAACGTCGCCACGTTAAAAGGATGATGTCAAAATGCATACTTCCAATTAAATCAATACATGAAGAAGGAGATCATTCGACCAATGGGATCGCAACACATCATAAATGTGATGCAATTATTCAAGAAAAAGGAAAAAGCTTTTAAAAAATGAATTTCCATCCTTACCCTCTTCCACATCTATAAATAGAGGTCTTCCATCAAATTGGAAGAAGAGAAGGAGAAGTGAAGAAGAGAAGAAGTGAAGAGCAAGTGCCCACAAATCCTCTCAAGATTCAGCTTTGAAGTTCGAAGAAGCATTCAAGAAGTTCTTCCAGCAACTGAAGCAAAACCTTCGTTTGATCCAAGAAGAAGTCCTCGCACACTTGGAGAAACGATATTGGAAGATCAACCACCGTAAAGGAAGATCAAAATCCAAAAGTCCTGAAGAACAGACGAGTTCTTGAAGTTCTTCATCAAATTCAAGCAACGAAGATCAAAATTCAAAAGCCATGAAGAAGTCCGAATAGAGTTCTTGAAGTTCTTCATCAAATTCAAGCCAAAAGCGACGTTAGATTCAAGATCAAGCTGAAAAGCCCTGGAAGAAACGTTTCCCGGAGGCCAAACTTCCTCTACAGAAGATCAAAGGCCAAATTCTGTGACGATCTAGAAGCGTTCTTCGTGGAGTTCATCCATCCTTCAAGAAGTTCGTTATCGTTCGCTTCAAACACCTCCAAGTTCGCGATTTGATTCGAGATTAAGCCAAGAAGCTCCCGAATTATCGTTTCCTCGACCTTGAAGTCATAAAATCCTTAAGCGAAGACTTTGAAGATCTAAGTTCGCCGCATTAGAAGACTAGAATCACAGGATTGTAATAGAGAATTGTACCCGTATTTATCAAATCAATAAAATTTCATTTGTGCAATTTTAATTGCTACAATTCTCTTCCATTCTAATTATTATAGAATTAAAATTAGAGTTGTAGTAGTATATTACAACCCCTTAATTAAAAAGTTAAAAATGAATGCTATATACCTCAAAAAAGATAAATACCCACTGTGTGTTCTTAATGACACTAATTATATACTCCTCAAGTTCTTGGTATTGGCTAAAAAAAAATAAAGTACTACTCCCTCCTATTTTTAATTGTCGTCTTAGAGGTTTTATACATTTTAATACACCCAATTCAATTTATTATTAATTTTTATAAAATACAACATTAATTACATATAACTGTGATACTTGAACCAGTACAATATCTCTAAATGACATGAAATTCAACAACACACAATAATTATGATATAAAAGTCTTTCTTGAAAAATGTAAAACGATAAATATTTTTCAAATAGTGAAAAAACTAAAACGACAATTATTAAAAATTGAGAGGAAGTACTAATTCTAGCACTAGGACTAACATGTTGGAATTTTGCTAATAGGTGTAAATAGGTTGGATTTTTGTATGTATATTGTTGTGTTTTGTGTTTTGAATAGTATCGCATTTTTGTTAATTTTTGTGTGTAAATTGCTAACTTTTGTATTTTTGTTGCTGACTTTTGATTTATATTGCAGATATGATCATTGATTTCCAGAAGTTCATAGATTGTAGTCAAGTTGGTGAAAAGAGAAGAAGAAATACTTGGTGGACAAAAGAAGAAGAAATATTTCCAGAAGCCTAGAGATTGTACTGTAATTGCTTATTTGTATTTTTATTGCTGACTTTTGTTAAAATGTAGTTTTTTTCTTTGTAATGAAGAATTTAGTTTGTATGACAGTATAAAAATTTATTTGTTGATTAATGAAATTGATTTCTATATATGTTTTAAGTTTTTTTTTAAATTTTATTTGTTTTAAATAAAATTTGATAATTATATGTCAAAATTCAACAATTAGTGGACCCGGTTTGGTAGAAAACGGGTTAAATATCCGTGAGTCTTGATGCAAATGGATCCTGCCAACTGTTGTTGTCTAATTGCCGACGTCTTTTTCTATATTTGGCATGGACTCTCAAGACTATCACATAATGAACTCTCCAGAAACACTCTTAAGTTATCAGGATTCCAAATTACGGTTTTTAATTAAGCCAATACTCTTTCAGAAAGTAAAATAATTAAATCAGAGCCCCCAATTCTCCTCCAACGCGCGTCTGACCCCAATTTTCCTCCAAGGTAAACCTAGCAAATCGATTGATCTGATCCCAGTTGTGCTCGCGAAAGGTAAAACAAATTCGGGCGAGTAAAGCCCCAATTTTGCTCTGCAAATATCGCCGAGAAACATCCCGTAAGTTTCCTTAGCCTTCTGATCACCACAAATCATTATCAAAGTTTATGTATGCTTCTTCTTGCTTTTGCTTTTATAATTTAAAGATCAATGCTTTCGCATTGGTAAGTTTCGTTTCCATCGGTTTTAACCATGTATCATATTTTTTTCAGATCAAAATTGCTCAGAATGAAGAATTTTCACTTTTTAGGAACACCAGACCTAGTGTTGGGCATTACAGGTTTTTGCCTTTCCTAAACTTACATTATAGTACTACTACTGTGTTGTCTTGTGTTTCTTCCTTATTGTAGTTACGTTGTTAATTCCTCTTCTTTTGTATTTTTATGTATGTACGTAGCTTCCGCTATGTCAATTGCTCTGCTAATTCTGTATCCAATGTGAGTAATTTCTACTCCCTGCCTCTACCCTACCTACTCTTCATTATGTATGTATGTATGTATGTATGTATCGAATGTGAGTAATTTCTACTCCCTACCTACTCTTAATTATGTATGTATGTATGTATGTTATGTTCATTAAACAAATTTCTTACTCCTCAAACTCACTATAGCTAGCTATGATTTGATCTGATTTTCTTTTTCTTTTCTTTCCTTGGTTAAATTTAATCACAGACCAAATCATTTGAAAATATTAAGGGAGAAGTCAACTAAAGATCTACAGCCCTACCCATATGCTTTTACTCAGCTGGCATGCTTCGTATGGATGTTTTATGGTATGAGTGAACCAGTTAAGGGATCCTTCACATTCCAGAATATATTGGTCGTGCTTCTCAATCACGGTTGCTTTATGGTTCAGACCTATTACTTGTTGGCTTTCAGGGCTAATACAACTATATTTCATCACGCGGTAATTAACTCATTGTCATATACTCTGTTTATGTGTCAGTATTATTATCTTATCTAACAAAGTACTATAACTTTTGCTACTTGCACTGCATGATCAGGTGGTTATCGAATTGACAGCCGTGGTACCAGAGTTTATATTTTTGATGTATATTGTATTTGCGAATCCTTTTACTTTTTGGGCTCCCGTCCTAGATCATCCACATATTACTGGGTCTGCTGCTGCTACAGTTGGAATTTTTATGTATGCTTCTCCGATACCTTCAATAGTAAGAATCTAACCTCTTCAATCTCTCTTAAATCTGCTGCTTGTTTACCCAATATACACTGATGTTAAATCTCTCTTAAGTCTGATTTTCGCTTGTTACCCAATATACACTCATCTTTTCCCTTGTATTGATACAAACTTATATATATTTTATTGATTTCCAGATAAACGCATGCAAGACGCGAACCACACAATACTTGCCGTTTGGATTATGCACAATGTATTTCTTGAATGCTGTCGCGTGGTTTGCATATGCATATCTTTATAGCCCTACCTACGATGTTTACCTCGCTGTAAGTACACATTGGTTTCACACCATTGTAACTGCAACAATTTGTGACTGTCCCTTGTTTCGTTTTGTGCTTTACCCTTTCACTTGTTCCACAGATTGCTCACGGAGGTGGCATAATATTGGAAATCGTCATGCTCCTTGTATCTTGTATCCTTCTGGTGACATTTCGAAGTTCAGGTGTTTACTTGTCATGTTCTTCTTTCGAATCTTTCATAGACCTTCAAATTTGAGACGTTCAACTTGTAACACCATCTAGCTAGTGTAATAATTTTGTCGCCAAATCTTCCTCAGGTACTGCAATGGAGGATTCTACCGTTGATCTCGAGGCCCCGCTAGTTCAGGACTAATCTTGATCGTGATAATAAGTTACCGAGTTGAACTAACTTAATTATGTAACAAAATTTACTTTGATGACATACATAAATTTGTTGTCTGCGGTTCATTGACTCGATTCTTGTTTGCTTTGGTCGTTTACTCACTGGTCTTTGTTTAATTATTTTATTTCGTCGACAAGCACATCACGCGTAGCTTGTTCTACTCTCAATTTTATGGTTCCGAGAAATAACATATTCATGTAGATCATCGTTGGACTTGGGAATTTCTCGGATTGATTGAATTTTATTAAAGATTTAAAGATAACATTAGTATTCGTACATATTCATGTCACTGGAATTGAGTTATCTTAATTTTCTATGCCAAACATACATATATGAATTTCATGTAACGAGCACAAAATTTTGGATATGGGTACTTGTTTGATTGGATATGGGTGCCGTGAAGTTTTATTCCTGTCAAAAACTGCTGATCATTTTGGTTGCAATGAGTAAATGAAGGCCTAGTTTATCTGTAGTTTCTTTTGATACCAAGTAGGTAACATCCCTGAACATTCATTGTAGTTTCGTACGTGTCATTTGAGTAGAAGGTGTGTATTACAGTGTTTTTGTTTGTTGGGGAATTGGTTGCAAGAGGCAACTAAGTGTGGTTGCAAGAGGCAACCAAGAGAAAGCCAAAAATTGTTATGTGTTATAATGTGTTAAGTGGGTAACTTTGAGCAATTAATTATCTAAGTTCCACCACTCGGTTTTGCGTGTTCTTTAGTTCGTTCTTGAAGTGGGATGCATAAGCTTCAAACAGTATAAGATACGGGAGATAACCAATTCTAGGTGTGAATGATAAATTGGCTCAAAGTAAGCTAGTTGAGACTTGCTTTTTGCAATTGTCCCACATTGGAAACATATGGAAGGAAAGAGTAGTATAAAGGTATGCTTGTGTTTACTCATGGTCACAAGTGTGTGTTGTGGTTATGGCAAACCTCCTACGCGCGCAGGGGGGAGAAACATTTGAACTGAAAAATTCCAAGCAAATATGGTCGAATATTAATCTTTTTACTTTCCAGATTGTTCCACTTAAATGTGAAGATGTAACATCCCCACTAACATGCAGAGCTGTTACGTTTCTACATCTGGTGTTAGTTCTGCGAATAATGGAGCAAGTTCGGGGGTGGTTGCGCGAGACGAACATGGACGTGTACTTGCTTGGAAAAGGAGGTTTTATGCAGGCATAAAGGATCCAAGTGTAGCTAAAGAGGCCATTTTACTGGGTCTAGAACTTCAGGTTTCTGCGGTTGATGTCATAACTGTCAGATACTCGTCCTGCTTTAACCGAAAACTCTATGCATGGGAGCTACATATTAAGATGGAACGAAGATTCAAGATTTACGTGTATAAAGAAGGCGAACCGCCACTTATGCACAATGGACCGTCCAAAAGCGTTGAAGGCCCGACTCATGAATGAGATTGAATATGGGAAGAATTACACATTCAGGACTTCTGGTCTCTTCTTTATGTTGTTTAGTGTAGTAAAGTTGGTTGCGTACGTCTGTCTATGTTCCCAACTCGCGTGATGCCACCCCACTCAGGAAGTTCGTATCAGATTACATTGGTCTCATCTCAACCAGGCACCCGTTCTGGAATATGAGTCAAGAAGCTGACCATTTCATGCTTGCTTGCCATGACTGGGTGAGCAGATTACATTGGACTAGTGCTTTTCACAACTGTAAACAATTTCTTTTTTAGCCTTCAGTGACAAAATTCTGCATTGATTTGATTGTTATAGGGGCCTCTGGTATCAAGTGGACAACACATCGATCAGAGGGTTGTGCAACGCCAATTTTTCTGAAGGATTTGATCCACTAAAAGATGAGACTGTGCCAGAAATCCATCTTATCAGCAGAGAAGTACATCCCAAGCTGCATTCTCCGCCATCTAACATTTCCAGGGACTATCTTGCGTTTTTCGCTGGTGGTGGAAATCACGGTCCTGTCAGGCCGATTCTGCTGAAACACTGGAAGGGTAAAGATATACGATTACCTAAAAACGGATCAAGCAGGTTACTTAGACTATATGTTAAATTCCAAGTTTTGCTTGTGTCCCAGTGGATATGAAGTGGCTAGTCCTAGAATCTCAGAGGCTATCTATTAATACTGTCTGTTGACTATGTTTTGCCTCCAAGTGACGTTTTAAACTGGGATGCGATCTCCTTACGTGTAAATGTTACTGATATACCTAGACTGAAGTGAAGGAGATACTGAAGGCTAGCTGTTACAGAAGATGAGTACTTGAGGCTGAAGGAAGGCAGAGCACTGGACAATGAGCCAACCGGCCAAGAGATTCAACGCGTTTCATATGATTTTGCATTCTTTATGGCTTAGAAGAATAAATCTCAGTATTGTAAATTTTAGTGACCAGATGAACGAACATACATAGATAGGTTAAGATTATATCCTACTTATACAACTTTGTCAGCAGTCAGGCATTAATTAGACTTGTGATACAATACGATTCTTTTTGTGATCAAAACGGAAAATATTAGCCATTACACATGTATGTACATTCGAAGGGCGATTATTTATGTACACACTGGCTAGCTAGGCGGCTATTTAGAGATGCCGAAAACAGATCTCAAGTCTCAACATGTCCCAATGGAGAACCTCTGCTTTCCAGGTGATGTTGGCCGAATGTTTGTGGTATCTTTTATCACCACTATAGGTCTCCGTCTTCATTGGCTTGACGAAATCCATGTTCACATTGTTTCCTGACATGTCTCTCACATAGAAAGCATGCACCGACTTCTCTCCTTGTGTTGCGGTGTCTGCTCTTGCTACTGCTAGCCCATTTTCCCTTAGAACCCGCCCCACCCGGTTGAGTGCACACAGTTCTAACCTAACTCCCTGTCAAAGCCGAAGGATTAATACAAATTGTGTGCATATATGTGTAGGTGTGTGTCTAGTAAGAACATATCGCACAAAACCTGCGTTCAATCGCAGCCTCCAAACATTTACGACTCTTTCTCACTATCAGTGCTCAACACACAGCCATTGACATGCCTTATAAAATACTCCTACAACAAAGAAACAACTTGCTTAACAGATGAAAAGGGTAAAAAGAAGATATATATGCTCACTTGATAGGCATAGCCTCCACGAGAGTCAACAGAAGCATGAAAAATCACATATTGCATATCAGTAAGCGTGCAAACAATGTCGAACATAAGCCTCTTCCGGTCTTTGCATTGGATACAAACAATCGAATATCCCTTCTCTCAATGAAGATGCTAGCCTTTCTCTCCTTGTCCTTGCTATCCAATCTCCATGTCATAGAAGGCCCAGTTGACCTATCAAAGTCCCTTATGGAAAGCATGAGCTGATGCATGCGACGTTCTACATCAGTCATCGTGGCTAATTTGCCCTCAAGAAGGCCAGCAGTTTTCACTTCATGATGGTTAGAGTTCTCTTCTCTGGAAGTAGTGGCTCGGAGTATAGTAGTTCAATTGCATGGAGCCTATTTTCGTCCATTGGAGTGTTTGCCGATTGCTCAGAAATGTAAGCAACGCAGGCTAGACGTGCGTTATAGCTCCAAGCATGTGCTTCAACTACATTGCAATGGAGATCAGCTTGATATCTCCGACAATAGGCCTGGTTTGTCCTTTCCTGTTATTTAAATTGCTTTAGGCCCGGAAAGGTGAGAGTCGAGTTTGCATTGCGCTTTTGTCTTTGGTGAGAGAGGCCTACCAGAACCAACCTGCAAAAGTTTTCTTTAGATCAGACTCATTAAGGGGGTGTTAAATATAAGAACTTTCTGTATTCTGCTTCCTGAAAAGCTAAGCAGAGACCATGATCTTTTCTCTTACCTGTTGGATTTGTTCAATTGGATTGGTACAGCCAGGATTTAAAAGTGGGGTGGCGAAGTATAATAACATGAACACAATATGTAATTTAGTTCGGTTAAGTTATGACGGTTCGGGTCGGGTCACATCAATTTTTTTACACCAAATTCATCACATATTTAAATATGAAAGGAAACAAAAAAATTACATCATGATAAAAGACAAACAAATACTCCCTCCATTCCACAAATCTCTTTCCATTTTCTTTTTACACAAATTTTAAGATGTTTGTGTAAAATATGGTTTATATAGATATAAAAAGTAATAAATCTATATATTATTAAAATCCCAATTTTTATTCTCAATCATTTGTATAGCACTTTTATCAAGATTGAATGAGATCTTTTCTTTCATTTATTTGCATTTGTTTGTATAAATAATTCTAAAATAAATACATAGATGGTAAGAATCCATTTTGATCTTTTGACTACTCTATTTCGATGCATGTATGTCCTGATTGTTTGGCATGATAAAGCTATATATAGTAAAGGTGAATCATTATTTTGATAATATCATTATTTTAGTAAATTCCTCCATTCACACCTAAATACATGCATTTTATATAGAAAAAATCTTCATATCAAGGTAATCATTATTGGGTTTAAGATTCCAACCATTAAATTCGACAGTTTGCACAATTTATTATTTGGTAAATATGTAAAACTTCCAGCCCAGGTTTTGCAACTAAATCATGCCACAAAAATATATGCTAAATTAAGAAAAGATCGTCCTAACATAATATTAAGACCAAAAAAATAACGCACTGCATAATTCTTCTTATACTAGAGACATCTCATAGCGGCAAAGAATCTGCCAGAGAAGAATCCACGAGCATAGCAAAATGTTGCCGTAATCTTTCACACAATCAGTGAAAATGCACTCAACCTTTTACAGAAACGAATGCTTGTGGTCACGTTCGGGATCAACATTCTTTCGATTATTTGCGCATTGGTGTCTATATCTAACAACCTTCATACCCAATCTCCTACCGCCAAGTTCAAGTTTTGAAGATCAATACTTTCAAGAAAAGGTCCAATGGTGATGATGATGTCACCCTGAAATTGAATTTTTCGGGAATCAGGTCATTTGTTTACATGGAATACAAAGCGGTGTTTGTATTTTGAGCATGATCTGAGACTCCGAAGAATTCTGTAAATCAGATCTTCCTATGGAATTCTATTATCCCTTCCAAGGAGCATGCAAATTTCAAGATTTACACAAAAAGCAAGTATCGTCTTATGGACCAAGTGAGTGTACTGGAACATTTGCTTTGTCAATTATGTGGTCTCTTGATTCTGATGTCTTATAACTCTTCTTATAGGGAAGCAATCTCCCGTGTGTTAGTTATCTGCTGAACCTGCCATTAGGTGCGTTAGTTTGTGCTTTTGTTTGGTTTGGTTGAGTGTGTGCTATTTGATGAAATGTATTTGAGTGAGTTAATTCTGTCATTATTTGTAGTCATATGAAAGAACCTCTGTAGAGGTAGTTTGATTTCGTCATCCGCAATAATGGAATTGAAGGAGTTGTACTACATATTTGTACATGCAAATATTTATCAGGTAAGTAAATTTGATCAATGATTTTCTTTATGTTTGTAATATGAAATTGTTTATCACATTTGAGTTCATAACACACTAGATTGAATACGTATACATCTGAATATTCTAAGTCGGTTGTACTGTAGAAGATACAAAACAAATATCCTAAAACATTTTAACAGATGAATAGTCGGTTTTAAATGTATGCCAAATAGGATGGTACTCTCCTTTTAGATAAACGCATCGTATAAACTCAATAAACCACTTTTTTTAGACCATGTAAATCACATTTTATTTGTAGAAATAATAAATTGATACGCTTGAAATTAAATATAAAAAAACTTTATGTTAATTTTAACTCATATTTCAAAACAAATAACAATTAAAAACTTAGCCTAAAATGTACATTTACTTAGCCTAAAATGTACATTTTGGACCCATGTGTAATTATTTTTTGATCCATAGTAATTATTGAACTATAAAGGACTAATGATGTTCTATGATGAAGGTGTAGGTGCAAAAAAAAAAAAAGATCACAATAACATGTAAAATTATGTTTATAAAATAATAATTTTACGAGTTGTGTGCGGTTAGAGGACTCGATATAAAATACTCCTTCTGTCCCAAATTCAATTACCCGCAATCTGACCACAAGTTTTAAGATAAAAGTGAATAAAGTAGGAGAGATGGTAATAAATTAAGTGGGAAATAGATATTGAATAAGTAAAAATACTGAACAAGTATGGAATGGATTGAATAAAGTAGGAAAAAGATGTTCCATTAAAGAGATGGGAAGTGGAAATTGGGACGTTCCAAAATAAAATGCGGGAAGTTAAATTTGGGGCGGAGCGGGTATATGTTATCAACCTGCCCTGGTCCTGTACGGATTCAAGTTGGATCCTACCCCTTAAAATACAACAAAAATTGACTCTTATTTTCTCGATTAATTTGTTATGTCCTTCACTTTCTATTTACTAGGCGGGGAAACTCTCTTCGATCTTCTCTCTACTTTCTTAATCCATAACCGGCATGGTGAGGGATTGGTGGGGAAAAAAAGTAGCATGTCAAATTATTCTCTCTACTTTCTTGATCTATAACGGATATGGTGGGGGATTTGTGAAAAAAACAATCGTAGCATGTGAAATTATGTTTGTAGAAAAATACTTTGAGTGTGTGTGTGTTGGGGGTGACCAGATACCACCGCGGTGGTTGTGGTGGAGAGATATGGCAGATACTCTCTAGGCGGGGAAACTCTCTTCGATATTCTCTTTCCTTTCTTGATCCATAACGTGCGGCCGGGGGGTGGGGGGTGTTTATGGTTGTAGAATAATAATTCTTCTGTGTGCGGTGGTGTTGTGGTGACCACATACCAACGATGTGGTTGTTGGGAAACCGGGGGGGTGGTGGGGTGGTTTTAGGTTGTAGAATAATAATTCTTTTGTGTGTTGTGGTGGCCATACATCTGCGAGATGGTTGTTGGGAAAGCGGGGGGACTCTCTTCGATCTCCCAACTACTTTCTTGATCTCCATAACGGGGCCCCGGGGGGACCACATTCCTCCGGGGTTGCAGGTAGCAAATCCTATTGATTGTGTTGTATATACTTGACATTTTATTTTTGTTCGAGTTTGAAGAATACAAATTTTTTAAAAACATGTATATGTTACTAATGAACAAGTCAGGTACGTTAGCATCCGATATTAAATATGTGTTATCAACCGGTCGGGTTAAGGTTGGATCCAACCCCTTTCAAAGCATATACATATATATGATGAGTCATACTTTTATATTTTCTAAAGTTAGCATAAAATAGACTCAATAATATAGTATTGGATTAAGGATGACTACCTACCAATGCCACAGTCAATGTTAAAAGTAAACTATTATGTGGCATCGCCACGGGTAGTACTAGTGTATAGTAAAAAGTAAGAAATAGAATTGATAAAGATGAAAAAGAGTGATTAAAATATTAATGTTGAAGATAGTGGATTTCCATAAAAGGAAATGGAAAGTTTTTTACGGAACGTCTAAAATGGAAAAATGAAAAAAATTTAATGGAACGGAGGGAGTAATGAATAAACGACCCACTTCCATAAAAGTAGTACATACTCTACGCCTCTTTATCTTCTCAAAATCATTAGTGACTGAATCAATGCCAAAACGTTTTTTCAATCACTACAAGAAAAAGGGGCAGTATCAAGTAAGTTGTTTGTTGGTGTTAAGTCTATTTTCATTGGTAATGGAGTATTTCCAAGTAAACCTCCATGGTATTGTTTCCTTCCTAATACCCTCGTGGGTAATACCGTTGCCAAGTAAGTTGGGTGTTCCTTGGTAAAGTGTATATTTTCCAAGGAAAAAATAATTGGTGGAAGTCATAATACCCACGCACTTTTCATGGGTAATAGCGACATCACCAAGGAAAACTCGGTTGGTAATACAAATACCAAGGACATAGTCATTGGCTATGTTAGATGGTCATTTTCACCCAAACATGCACAATACCAAGCAATAATTCATTGGTATATAACTAACCATGGTTAAAAAAAATTAGCAATATCTAGAATTTATATTGCAATGCTCGCGCGATACTTTTCATAATAGAAAAGTATAATGCTATATAACAAAAAAAAAAAAAAACAATTCCAGATTATCAATCAAAACAACTAATACAAAACATCAATATTCTTTTTCCCGGCAAGATCAAATTTATTAAAACCCAAGACTATGTTCAAAGTAAGAGAATCATCAGCCAATTGTGTACAGGTATCAGAAGGAAAAAGAAAATCAAACTAGTTTAAGTGACCGATGTTCCAAGACCATCATCCAAACTATTTCCTGCAACATATACTCATCAAGCTCAAAATCTAACAATCATTCCCCATCCTAACACTATCCGAGGTCCCTTATTATCCATCTGACACATTGGGTTGTGCCCGGTAGTTTGTTTGTAATCTTTCCCTTATCTTTGAATATACTCTTTCTATCAATCATTCATATTTGCTTCATACTTGCTTGGATACTCGTGCTTGCTCGATTATTGATTCTAGACATTACACTGTTAAAGCCTCGTTTAGGTCCATTAACGACACTCGGGATTAACTTATTGCTATACACAAATCAATTTCGTATAGTGATTCGTTAGTCTTTGGCTAAACAAACAAATAATAATTTGGTGATTTGACACGTCATCAAATTTGGCGCCGTTGCCGGGAATCTAAATCTTTTGATTGGTGTTTTGTGTAGCTTCAATCATCACTCACTTTCTCATCCCATTTCTTTTTGATTTTTTTTCAAAAACCCCAAAAAATTTAATATCTCCCAGGAAACATTGAACCAGACGATCCGTCCAGGCAGGACGTCTGAATCACTGACCTTCCGACTTGTATAAATTTTTCGTTCCTTTCGTTTTATTTTCATTTTGATTGATAGAATAGCTCTAATCTAGTTAGATTTTTGTTTGTGGATCTACTCTTGTGTGCTTGTCTACGTGTGTGTAGGAATTCATGAATGGTGTATATTGCGACATTTGGGGACTTGATGGACTTGTAGCGGAGGCTTGTTATGATAGAACGAAGATCATTCGTTTTCAACAAATCAAGGGAGAAGGCCTTCCGAAAGCATGAGCAAGATTCAAGGAGCTACAATTGGTGTTTTGCAGCCATCAATTGACTCAAGGAGATTTGATGTGGTGTTCTGTGGTAGGGAGCGTCACAAGTGATGAGGAGGATCGTGCATGAGAATGAGGAGTTTCATCCGTTTTGCCCCGGCTTGCCAGTGATTTTCCCTGTTGGTCCTGCCAAGTAAGTATTATACATTCTTCTTAAATATGTAAAACATAACTTATAATGATAGTTGACAAGTATAAATTGTTGTATATATATATATATATATATATATATATATATATATATATAAATATATATATATATATATATATATATAGATATATATATATATATATATATATATATATATATATATTCGTTTCTTGTATCTTATACATTGACAACAGCTTATGGCCTCGGGAGGTGCACAACAAACTAGGTGACATCTTAGGAGCGGGGAGAAACCAGGCGGGGTGGTGAGTGTTGGAGCCACATCTCGGAGCACATGAGGGCGAGTACTTGATGGTGAGGTAAGTTAAAATATGGCATTCCTTCGTTTGTAATTATAATCGTTTTAATATGAGTGGTATGTTAGCCACTGTATGTGAGTGGTATGTTAGCCACTTTATTTGGGTGATATGTTAGTCACCATTGTGTTAGTAAAATTTAGGACAATGTGAGTGGTATGTTAGCCACTATATGTGAGTGGTATGTTAGCCACTTTGTTTGGGTGATATGTTAGTCACCATATCTGTTATGTTGTTGTATCTTGTTAAATTGATGTAACATGGTGAGGTTTTACATGTATTGACTTTGGATGTTGTATGAAATTGGGAGTGTAGAAGGAGTACTTCATTCCCAGCAGGTTGATCCCACAGATCTGGCGTGTTTACGAGATTGTGGGATCCAAACTGTACAGGGATATGGTCTGTTCGTGGAAGGCCATTCGGGATCGGGGTGGCGAAATCCCTCCACAGGTTGATGCAGCGGAGTGGGCCCTTTGGGATGCCTACTGGCACCGAACTGATGTCCAGGACGTTGCCTACACCAACAGTGAACCGGCATCCCGATCGTCTGGCGGGAAGGGTCGTTCACCACCTTGGGAGGCGATCTCATCGCGATTATTATCAATCGGTGCGTATATATGTGTTTTTTCAATCTAGCATTACGTGTATGTATGAAGTCTCTGTTGCTCTATTACTTGTAGATGATAAATTGTTGACTAGATCTGGTTTGATTCAGGTGGCACATGGGGAGGTGACATCCAAGTATGCCATCTTCAAGAAGGCCGAGCAGAAGGGCGGGGTATGGACCGACTGTCGGGCCTCGTCTATTGCGGTATGTTTATGTTGCTTAAAGTTCATATTTGTACACTATTACAAGTTAATTTTTAAAAACAGTAATTGATCATGATATCTGCTATTTACGATTTCGGTGAGGTTGATGCTTTCGGTGGCGGCGGGAGGCGAGGCGGGTGATGTGTTGTCAAGCGAACAAGTTGACAACATCTTCCTAGAGGTCAACAAACCCGGACAAGAAAGGGCGAATATATGGACTCGGAGCCTCGGTTTGAGCTGGCTAGTCCGGTGCTCCTCATCATCATCCCGTGATCCAGACGTCCGGTTTACACGAGGACCAGTCTCGAAAATGGTGCGATCGCGGTCAAAGCAGTTGCGGCTAACTTCAAGAGATGCGATGTCGCCTAATAACAAAGGGAGGAGAACGGCGCCTTGATTCTGAATGGAGCATTTCATGTCCGATTCGCCATCACCACCCCGTCGATAGCTAGTTAGTTATGCATCTGTATGTTGATTTTTTTCATATTTACACTTGTGTGGATAATTTCTCCACTCAGGATATTACTTTTTTATTCAAAATTTATTGAAATATTTTCCGTATTATTCATTTATTATCGAACATTATATTGATTAAATAGGTGAACTACGAGGATTAATATGAAATAAATAGTGACGGATTAATAGTGACGGAATTAGTGACGAAATTCACGGTGGGAATTAGTGGCGAATTTGATTCCGTCACTAATTCCAATAAAATGTTGAATGACGGATAGATATCCGTCGCTAAATATAACGACGGATAGATTATATCCGTCCGGTTCTTGACGGATATATTCTATCCGTCGTTATATTCGATTAAAAAAGTCAAATATATAATCCAATCCGTCGTCCAATCGAATTGGACAACGGATTATCTATCCGTCGACCAACTCCGGTGACGGATCGTTAGGCTGAAGCGACGGATCTATCAAATGCTGACCGATTTTTTGTAGTGCATTAACGACTTCGAATCAATGTATCTCGATTCTAATCCCACTAAGGAAAACATTCCCAATGATGACTCCTACATCTTTGTCCATACACCCACCAACGAGTTTCAAGGGAGTTATGACCCATTTTTTCGTTTTTATTTTCCTATTGATTCCCTAGTTATTTTTAGAATTTGATATTTCTAACTTAGTTAATTCTAGTTTTCGAAATTATGAATACACTCGAGAACATGAAGAGAGGAGCCGAGGTGGTTCGAAAATCCAAGGAGTTCTGAGGCGGATGCACAAAAATTGTTTCCGTTTGACAATGGATAACATCGAGCGATTAAGGTCGAGCCAATGATCGATAAACAAAGGCGCTACCCGGGAGGCAACCCGGGGAGGTACGCATTGCATTTAGAATAGGAACACGTTTAATTTAAGTAACGAATAAGTGGAATCCAATTTTTGGGGCAATTCCTTACAAGATGGAGAGTCCAGGAAGGCGAGACCCTCGTCGAACGGGCTCAAATGCAAACAGACGGACCGCCTAGGCAGGCGTCCAACTTTTACTGATAATTAAAGAGGACGGACCGTCCATTATCGCCATCTCCATCCTCAAACCTCCATTGCCGTAAAATCGCCCCCAAACTCGGATTTCACTCATCTTCCCACCAAACTTCACACTCTTTAGAATTTCGGAAAGCTCGTGCGATCCTCTACCATCCTATCCGATCAATTTTGTCAAAACAAGTCTCGTTGGGTCACAATGGCGGTGGTGCATCTCAAAGGCAAGAGGACCGAAGGAGCTTCATCCTCTCACGCTAGCAAAAGAAGAAGGGGATCGAGGCGTCGTAAGCCAACAAGAGTATAGAGAGGGTTTCACGGCCAAGAAAATAAAGAAAATCACGAAGGACCGCCACATCCACATCGCCAATGACAATAAAGAAAAGAAGGCGCTTCAAGACCTCTGGACAAACATCGCGAGCAGGGGTGGACTTACTTCTTAGAACCATTCACGGGTGATGCGATAGGAGGGTAGTCGAGGAGTTTTACATTTGCTACTCCGACTACAAGCGACTCAAGGTTCCCATCCACGGAAGCGGTTCCCTTCACTCCCGGTGATAAGCGGACTATTGAAGGCGACAAGACCCCCACAGGAAGCGATATCGAGGACGACAACGATGAGATGGCGGAAGAGTTGGCCCTCGATTTGGGTATGACTAGGGATGATAGCGACCCCGATGAGTATGACCCGGCAGTAAAGTACAAGTATAACCGATCGACCAGAAGGTACACGAGACAAGTATGGGAGGCACTTGTTTTGGAGGATAGACCCTTCCCCGCCTTGCCATCGCACATTATTGAGTACAAGCATCTTCGGCTTGGCGCACGAGTGATGGTGAAGTTTGTCAGCGCCAACCTCATTCCTAGGGAGTCGGACTCGAACCTCTAGCCATACATTGGAAACCTTGTCCACGTCCTCACCCAAAAGCTTACGGTGAACCCCGGGAAAGTCATTTACTCAGAGTTTGGACAGCACCGCCGGGAGGACAGGGCACTTGGGTTCCCACACCTCATCACCACACTATGCAGGAAATATGGTGTCTACAAACGCCGGCCCAAGGGCCTGCTCGTCCCATCGACTACATCTCCTACAAGGACATTCGCAGAGCCTATCTTAGGCGCATCGGCGAACCTGACCAAGACCACGACCAGTCATCCTCCTCACAGACCGCTTTCGACATGACCACCCTCCAGACTTAATTCACCAACAACTTCCAAGGGTTCGCCACCGACTTTCAGCGACAATAAGCGGAGTGGAAAAACGACTTTAGAGACTCCTAGGTGTGTCAAATGCGACAGTTCCAATATTAGCAGCAACTGGCAATGGACGAGATCACTAGAGCCCAGGAGGAGAGATACGAGGAGATAGCTCGGTACATTCCAGGATATCCATACCCCAGACCACCCTAGGGACCATAGAGATCTCAGTAGACGGAGGCCACGACATCACATATGGCCCGTTACTATTGTCACTTTGATACTCTACTCATTCGATATGGTTGTAGTATTACTACGGTTACTATCATACACTTTTTAGCATGATTCGTATGACATTTTTAGAATTTTATTATCATTTTTGTTATGGTTTTGTTAAAACGGGCGAAGAAAAGTGGGTTGAATAAAAATGGTCAGCAAACAGAACAACGGGCGGGGCATCTGAATGGACCGTCTAAACACGGACAACCCGTTCGGACGGAGCGCCCATTTCTCTGAATTCCTGACCACTTCTATTAAATTCACCCTTCATTCACCCTCTCACGCGTTTGCTTAGTATTTCAGGAAGGTTCTAAGGCTACTACGGACAAGACACGACCACATATCTCAGGGAAGTCACTTTCTAATCCAACTATTTCTTTTCATCAATCTTTGCTTGAGGACAAGCAAGAGTTTAGGTTTGGGGGGGAAGTCGTTGGATTATTTGGTGCCTTCTATTGTTTTTAAAGTCTTACATACCTGTTTATACTTTGCTTAGCTTGTGAGTCTTTTAGTTAGTTATGCATGCATTCATGTTAGGTTAGGATGTACACTAATGTGGTGAGTCGAGTTGATTGCCAAGTACCTAACTAGCTTATTGTATAGATTAATGTTTATGACCAACTATCATGCTAAGCACACTTGCGTAAGTAGTTTGAGGTTCGCACTAACGGCCTTGGTTTGCCACATTCACATGTGCACTAAATTAAGCTTTGTAGTCCCGATGCTATCTATAAGGTAGTATATTCCTCTACTGCGGTTCACCAAGGCCTTATAATATATAGTGATGTGCTTTAACGCTTGTGGTTGGTTAATTGAGTAAATATGTGCGTAAGAGGTGACAAATTTTTCACATCGACTAGCAGACTGCCAAATGCCTAGGAAGGAGTTAGTGTGAGGTTGTGAGATCTTCTGTTTTGAGCCTATTCTATCGAATAGGTATGGGGAAGGGGGTTTCATTTTAAAGCTTGTACTTCGTCGAGTCTTTTCTCTTTTACTCTTGTGTCTTGTAACCCCAACCCATGCTAGCAAATAGGTTTGGGGAAGTGAATGTAAATATCTGTGGACACTGCTGCTTACAAAAAGAAAGAAAAAAAGAAAAGAAAAAAAAGAAAGAAAAAAAAAAGAAAGGAAAAAAAGAAAAGAAAATAAATAAAGAATAAAGACCCAAAAAGCAAAAGAAGGGTCAAGCAAGCCAGCGATCGTTGTCAAGCATTGTAAATACTTTTCATTCTTTTTACTTTGAGTTGTACATTCTTCATACGTATTAGGTAATAGTTCCGTGTTGAGATGAGTAAGTCATCACGCTCAAACTGCCATTCAGTTAGTGGTGATAAGCTTGTTAAAACAAAAAAAAAAAAAACAATTCCAGATTATCAATCAAAACAACTAATACAAAACATCAATATTCTTTTTCCCGGCAAGATCAAATTTATTAAAACCCAAGACTATGTTCAAAGTAAGAGAATCATCAACCAATTGTGTACATGTATTACAAGAAAAAAGAAAATCAAACTAGTTTAAGTGACCGATGTTCCAAGACCATCATCCAAACTATTTCCTGCAACATATACTCATCAAGCTCAAAATCTAACAAGTTTCTAAGAAGATTAAAAATTACAGTTGAAAAAGTAGACTACGGTATGTCTGTGACCGAAGAACATATCTGCAATACAGGCCAAAACATAGCCAACTAACCAATGCATGGCTCTGGATCAAGTCCTCATATGAAACCAAATTTCTTGATAATTTAGCATATCTTCCTTGAAACTTTCAGAGACGGTTGGGGTTTGGATGCGTTTCGTAATGTTGAACATAACGAGTTTGGATGTGTATCAGTCTCTGATGTATAGTAACTTTATGGCCAACATGTGAGTCACGTTATGGCCTCATCAACAAACATGCATCAAACGAAGCATAAAATGTGGGAACAAGGTTTTGCTAGTTAAGCAGCTAATTTGATCGAAATCATACATGTGCATAAACAACTATGAAAAATATTTCAATATGGCCACGTTAAGCTCACCTATAGAATTGTAACTCCTGGCTTGTGATGCTTGGGCCTTGTACTCATGGATACGTATCCATTTCATAGATGATCATTTGTTCCCTTTGATGACAGGACAACCAACTACAGATGTCAGAAGCATGTATGTTTAGGAAAATATTACAGCTGTATTGATAAGAAAACATACACAATGTTGGAGCATACTCTACAACTCCACATGAATCTCCAGAGCTACCCACTAAAAAAAAGGCTTCGAGAAAGAAAGGGGGGAGACGAAGAAGATTCGTGATATGTTTTAAAATTTGAAATGCGTCAACTATGACACATGTGAACTCCTTACCACTAAGAAAATACAACACCAATATTTAACGATTAGAACCAGAACTAACCATGCAAACTTGACGGATCCAAAGTTGCATCAGGCGTCATGCTCGAGGAAAGTAGTGCGTCTCCCATTTTTGGTCTAACAGCAAGTCCTCCTTTGCCACATTCAGACAGCTCGTTCCAATATGGGACAGAAGAGAAATTTGCTTTTGCAACAGGAGATATAGTTTCACCCCCTTCTTTAACATCTGATCTGTATTTGATATCAGACAAACAGGAAAGCACAAGGTGATAATTATTTTTGGAGTGCCAATACATGACAGAATCTTACAAGTAAAAAGGAACTGTAGCAATGCGTTGACCGCCATTCTTGGTGTTAAAGTCATCCAGAAAATAGTCATAGTGTGGTTCATACTTATGTCCAGCTTCGAGCTTCGTAATGGAGAACCTGAAGGCCTTCACCTTGGCATATGCATTCTTAGGAGCAACAATGTCATTGAACTACAACATAACATATGTAGTACAGAAATTAAAAGCTCAAAAATTCTCCCAAGGTTAATTTAAAAAAATATAGTTGGAAAAACTAATCAACTACATAAATTGAAAGCTCAAATTATAGAGAAAAAAATGGTAGCAAAATCGACAAACTTGTCCCAATCGATATCGCATAGCCAAACTAATCAACTACAGAAATGAAAGCTCAAATTACAGAAAAAAAATGGTAGCAGGCTTCCGACCTACCTTTGGCTGCCTGAGTTCGCTTTGACTCGATACTCGACGGACTTCTTTGCAGAGCTCCTAAGGGATCTCAGAAGCTCGCTAAACACACGAAAGTATATATGTCCGAGACAACTGACCTCGTTGGGGGCGATATGTACTTGATCACATTCGATTATTGTTATTTATTTATGTTCACGGTTTATACATACTTAAATACAATAGGCATTACATTCTGAGAATACATTATTTGGTTGTTTGAATTATTACGTAAGATGTTCCCAAGGATTTAACATAATCACCAAGTTAGTGGGAGCTTGGGTGTCAATATTTAAGTCCTAAAACAAGCCACTAGTTGTAGGTCATTGAGAGTTGGGATACCAATGATGCGATTGAAGCTAGCATATGTTGCATTATATCCTTAGAGGATGTAGTAGATCTCACTACTACGAATGAACTGGGTTATTCGTAATGGACATATGAACACCTTGGAGGGTGTTGGCACACCCAACCAAGAAACCATTTGGTAAAATCTATTTAAGTGTCTATGGTATTATCGGTGTGTAGGGTGATGTTATTAGTCCTTAGACTTGGGGCCAATACTACATCATATATATGTGGAATAATACACTTTGACCATGTGCAATGCATGCATCCTTAAAGTCGGATAGATACGATATGTGTTGGGTGTATTAGGAAGCATGTGATGTGAGTGACTGGGCCAAGAAAGGATTCATTCCTCTGTAATAGATTCAAGGAGAGAATACTCTACTTCTCATATTTAGTGCGATCGTAAGACGGTGGATACCGTAAATATATATGTCAAGATGGTGCTTGGACATAATCCTCTAGATCGACTAATAAGATTGAGAGACAATGGATGAGTTATTGGAATAGACACTAAACCATATTCTAGACTCATTCGGTATTACGTGGAATGAAGGGACCGTATCATCAAGGACTCTACGCTACAGGCAATTTGTCATTCCTCGCAAACGTTCCTTACATATTAGTATTGTCTAGTGAAATTATCTAGGAGTTTCACTGAAACCTTGATTAGATCAGTGACTAATATGTAAGGGCCTATGGTCACATATAACATAAGGTGATTATTCTCCTAGCGATTGTTAGAGTAAATTAAATATCAATTTGATTGATAAATATGTAATTTACTATTATTGAGAATATTTCTATTTGATAGAAATGATTGATTAAGTCAAATTGAATTTGTTGGACTTAGTTAATTATACTTTTTGGAAAGTAAATTAATTAAATTGGATTTAATTAATACATGAAGAAAGATTAATTAGATTAAATTGAATTTAATTAATTAATGCAAGAAAGTGTATTTGGATTAATTGAAATTGAAGTCCAATTGATAAAAGTCCAAAGAAATAAAGAAACCAAAACATCACTTGGTGGGTTTTGGTCACGAATTAATTAATGCAAGAAAGTGTATTTGGATTAATTGGAATTGAAGTCCAATTGATAAAAGCCCAAAAGAAATAAAGAAACCAAAACAGCACTTTGTGGGTTTTGACTCGTGACCTCTTGTATAGAAGACTGAACCAATACCAATACCAATGGCTAGGCTTTGGTTGGAAAAAAAAATCATCACTATACATAGAAGCATGCAAGGGAGAGAAGGAGGAGGAGATTTTTTCTTTGTGGAGATCTTGGAGATCTTTGTGAAGATCTTGAAGATCTTTTTCCTTGTAGGACTCTTTTCCTTTCTCTCCAAGTTTGATTTAATTTAGGAATAAGTCTCCTATTCTAATACAACTTATTAGACTACCCGCATTGGGTGACTCAAGTGGCGTCAAATGCAGTGACAGGATCCGTGGCAGATTTCTTTGCATTGGGTGACTCGCATCGTGCCGTCATGAAATTCGAATTTTTTTAAACACTCTTAAAATATGATAAATATGTTTAAAATTAATAAAATTGTTTTTGTAGAAATCGTTTTATAATTTTAAGTTTAATTAAGAGAGAAAAATGAGTTCGATATGGGATGATCCAAACATAGTCAAGAGTGGTCTCTATTTGTAGATCTCGAAAAGTCAAAACCGTTGGTGATTTTTATTTATTTTTTGCATTTTTATTTCTCGAGTTATTCGCGTTTGAAATTGGACAAAAAAAAAATTAAAAAAAAAAAGAATGAATCAGGTGGCGTGACTGACTCCCGTCCATCGACGGGGAGGCGCTGACGCCTTCTTTGGCGTCGAGCACCAATGACTGCAATGCAGTCCGTTTTAGAGATTCCTAATGTATAAATATAGACTTAACTAAATTAATTCATACAACAATTTTATGATGAATCGGCCGCCCATGTCAGTCCAAGAAGGATTCGTTTTGGTTGTCTTCTTTCTTCTTTCTTGTATATTCTTTCTCCATATTTATTTACTTGTTGCAGTTTTAGACGATGGACATCCTAGAGTCCATGGAGATTAATCATAAGCGAATGAATCGAACTACGTAGGGCTTGATCCTTTTGGAGGTACGTAGGCAGCTTAGAATTGTTCTAAGTTCAGTCCCAATTCTTTGGAAGAATTAAATCGTTCTTGGAGAACGAATCGAAGAAGATGAATAAATCGAATCGAAGATTCTAGAAAGAACATCGAGCAAGCATATCCAGTGATCCTTACTTCCTATTGGAAGCTACATAAGCATCTTCTTCCCATGTATTCAATACACGTAATATAGTCATGAATCAGATTAGCAAGAAACAAAATTTTTAAACTTCCGCTGCTCAGCCTTAGAGGCTAATTCTTGCTATAATTACTGATATAGGGTAAATCCGGTTAAGTCAAAATGCCAAGGTTAAGGTCGAGGTAAATCGTACTAAGTCGTAGGACCGTTCGATTCGCCTTAAGTCATTGTGTTTAACCATCATATATATAAATCGTGATAGAGCGGATCGAATAAAAACATGATATTATGACAATGACACAAGGATTACGTGGTTCGGCCAATGTGCCTACATCCACGGGAGTAACATGGTAATCTTTATTGATAGTGTTTAGTACAAGTATCGTAAGAGTCGATAGTCGATCTCTTATTGTGTTATGATGTTCCGAGTGTGGAAGTCCGTCGGTACTTGGAAGGGTCCGTCGGTACTTCGGGAGTCCGAGTGTAGAAGTCCGTCAGTACTTCAAGGTATTGGAATTTCATCACCGATTTTTTTCATTTTATGGTACCCTTTATACTGGCGAAGATAAGTGTTTGAACTATGGCGGATGAACTAATGTCAAGCCTCGAAAGTAGTGCATTTCTTGAGAGCTCCATCCTGTAGAGACTTTTTTTTGAGGTATTGGAGCTTTTCCAGGGGTGAAAGAGAAGGTCCTGTAGAGCATTTCTTGTTTGTAAAGTTCAGAAGAGCTTGAGACATCATTCATCTCAGCAAATTCATGGTGCTTTGAAGACTTATTCTTTATTCTTTCTTTTTCATTTTTTTAATTTAATCGTTTTGTTGGGTTATTTCTAATTTCATTCGAGCATGGATTCTTCTGTAAGATAGGATTCTGCCTATCTAATATAATAATAATATTCTCTTCCATTCTAATTATTATAGAATTAAAATTAGAGTTGTAGTATATTACAACCCCTTAATTAAAAAGTTAAATATGAATGCTATATACCTCAAAAAAGATAAATACCCACTGTGTGTTCTTAATGGCACTAATTATATACTCCTCAAGTTCTTGGTATTGGCTAAAAAAAAATAAAGTACTACTCCCTCCTATTTTTAATTGTCGTCTTAGAGTTTTTATACATTTTAATACACCCAATTCAATTTATTATTAATTTTCATAAAATACAACATTAATTACATATAACTGTGATACTTGAACCAATACAATATCTCTAAATGACATGAAATTCAACAACACACAATAATTATGATAAAAGTCTTTCTTGAAAAATGTAAAACGATAAATATTTTTCAAATAGTGAAAAAACTAAAACGACAATTATTAAAAATTGAGAGGAAGTACTAATTCTAGCACTAGGACTAACATGTTGGAATTTTGCTAATAGGTGTAAATAGGTTGGATTTTTGTATGTATATTGTTGAGTTTGTGTTTTGAATAGTATCGCATTTTGTTAATTTTTGTGTGTAAATAGGTTGGATTTACATGGTGACTAATTTATTGAGTGCTTTTATAATAAAGTATTTGGGAAGCATGTGTTGCTTTAACTCATTTTATATAGACTCAAATTGTATTTTGTGAGGTGTAAAAAAGAGGATGAGTGAGCTAATGAGCTGTAGGTTGATGTGACATATTTTGAGGTTGTTAAAGTAGAGAATTTATTAGAAATTGTGATATAATTAGAAATAAATGGGAGATGAAAGAAAATGGGAAAAGAAGTGAATTTTGGTCAAGTTAAAACCACATGAAATAAGAAATCAAATCAAGCGTAATACTTGTGCTACAATGCGAAGCGATAAAACCAAAGTAAAAATAAATATTCGAATATATTTGCACTTGGAGTCATAAAGTGAATGCATTAGTAATGAGTTTAATAAGTTACTCCTAAACTATAATGATAAATTATTAAACGAAATTATATTATTAAAATTTGTGGTCTATATTTTCATGATATAATTTTGTTATTTATATTTATAGTTAAAGATTAATTTATATTCAAAGTCGAACTCTATTGACCAAAAAAAGTAAAAATGAATAAATTTAGAATGAAACAGGAGAAATATATAAAATTATTTTGTGATTTAGACATGCGAAATTTTAAAATATCATAAATATTACACATAAGAAAAGGTTATTTTCAAAGCTCCCACAATGCTATGTACACTATTCATCACTAGCTAAATCAATGATAAACCTTTTTTTTTTGGAACCGAAAATACTTTTATTCCATTCCAACAGTTAAGTACACAACCGATCCGAAGATCCAGGTAATCGAAAAATAATCAAAACAACCAAGTGAATCAAAACAATTTTCTAGACTCTATCTTAACATGAGCGGTATGATATTTGCGTAAACTCCTATCCTGCCAACATCTATTTATAATTTTATTGACTATATGCTCATCCAGTCTTGCATTTGCCGGTTTCTGCTGAAAGACAGCAAGATTCCTCTCCATCCAGATAGAATATCGGTCTGTGAAAGCACACATGACACCTTCTTTTGCCATGCATTGTTCCATTTGCATACATAACCACTCGACCTCCTCCTCCACGGGCAAGGAGCACGTGAATTCCCATCCATCTCAAGACACGGGTCCAAATCTGGCGCAAAAAGGGCATTGGAAGAACAAGTGTTCCATCGACTCATCCACAGGCGGAAAGAACAAGCAGCCGTCCTGATCGGGTTCCACTACGAACTCTATCCTTGGTAGCTAATCTCTTATGTAGACCCGTCCACGTCTGAGAAAATAGCTGAAATTGCGCCTTGTTATCAAACCACCACTTCTTCCATGGTACATCCTTTCACACCCCGGCTCCTCATACAAATCTCGATTTTGAAATCGACCGATGTTCCCACATACTTGTCGGTGGTGATTGTCTTAACATACATCGGTTTTTCATTATAGCCTTCAAGATCCAAAAGGCATCCCCCGAGAGTTCTACATCCATCACCTCCCTGTCTTTTATATAGTAGCAATGTACCCACTTCACCCACAATCTATCCTCCTTCCGGCAGATATTCCAAAGCAGCTTTGCCACCGTACAAATATTCCATTCGATCAATGAGGTAAGGTTGACGCCTCCAGCATTCTTAGCATCACATACTTTGTCCCAGGCAATCGGTGCTCTATTTGTTATTTCAGCCGTACCACTCCACAGGATGGAGCGACAGAGTGATTCTATGCGGCGGATTACTTGTTTCGGCATGGGAAAAACCTGCATCCAATAGCTCGTCATTGCACAGCACATTACGGATTAATTGCATCTTACCCGCATAGCTTAGGAGTTTCAAGGTCGATCTTTGGATCTAGCCGTGTCTGATCAATGAGCGATTAAGCGGTCGAATAGTCGGTTTCACGGTGGTTAGAGGCACACGAGGTATTTCATGGCATTGCCCTTCCCAAAACACTGTAATCGTGAGCAAGCGGTTAAAAGCGACGCAGTTGACTCCTCCACAATAAATTGACACTATGATTCACATTAAGTCTGTTGCGAGAGAAGCTATCAAGCGAGCCATAAGAATCGAAATTGATGTAGGGTCCCCTCTAACAAAAAGTAGAAGGTCGTGAAAACCTGATTCACAATATCGATCTCTCACACTTAGGATGGAAATTAATGTCCGGGACAAGCTTGACTTTAAGTAACACCCTATGTAAGTACTCCATCATGAGTAACACCCTATGTAAGTACTCCTCAAGTTCTTGGTATTGGCTAAAAAAAAATAAAGTACTACTCCCTCCTATTTTTAATTGTCGTCTTAGAGGTTTTATACATTTTAATACACCCAATTCAATTTATTATTAATTTTTATAAAATACAACATTAATTACATATAACTGTGATACTTGAACCAGTACAATATCTCTAAATGACATGAAATTCAACAACACACAATAATTATGATATAAAGTCTTTCTTGAAAAATGTAAAAGCGATAAATATTTTTCAAATAGTGAAAAACTAAAAGCAATTATTAAAAATTGAGAGGAAGTACTAATTCTAGCACTAGGACTAACATGTTGGAATTTTGCTAATAGGTGTAAATAGGTTGGATTTTTGTATGTATATTGTTGAGTTTTGTGTTTTGAATAGTATCGCATTTTTGTTAATTTTTGTGTGTAAATTGCTAACTTTTGTATTTTTGTTCTTGACTTTTGATTTATATTGCGAGATATGATCATTGATTTCGAGAAGTTCATAGATTGTAGTCAAGTTGGTGAAAAGAAGAAGAAATACTTGGTGGACAAAAGAAGAAGAAATATTTCGAGCTTGAGATTGTCTTGTAATTGCTTATTTGTATTTTTATTCGACTTTTGTTAAAATGTAGTTTTTTCTTTGTAATGAAGAATTTAGTTTGTATGGTGATATAAAATTTATTTGTTGATTAATGAAATTGATTTCTATATATGTTTTAAGTTTTTTTTTAAATTTTATTTTTTTTAAATAAAATTTTATAATTATATGACAAAAATCAACAATTAGTTGACACGGATTGGTAGAAAACTGGTTAAATATCCGTGAGTCTTGATGCAAATGGATCCCTTACTGTTGTTGTCTAATTGCCGACGTCTTTTTCTATATTTGGCATGGACTCTCAAGACTATCACATAATGAACTCTCCAGAAACACTCTTAAGTTATCAGGATTCCAAATTACGGTTTTTAATTAAGCCAATACTCTTTCAGAAAGTAAAATAATTAAATCAGAGCCCCCAATTCTCCTCCAACGCGCGTCTGACCCCAATTTTCCTCCAAGGTAAACCTAGCAAATCGATTGATCTGATCCCAGTTGTGCTCGCGAAAGGTAAAACAAATTCGGGCGAGTAAAGCCCCAATTTTGCTCTGCAAATATCGCCGAGAAACATCCCGTAAGTTTCCTTAGCCTTCTGATCACCACAAATCATTATCAAAGTTTATGTATGCTTCTTCTTGCTTTTGCTTTTATAATTTAAAGATCAATGCTTTCGCATTGGTAAGTTTCGTTTCCATCGGTTTTAACCATGTATCATATTTTTTTCAGATCAAAATTGCTCAGAATGAAGAATTTTCACTTTTTAGGAACACCAGACCTAGTGTTGGGCATTACAGGTTTTTGCCTTTCCTAAACTTACATTATAGTACTACTACTGTGTTGTCTTGTGTTTCTTCCTTATTGTAGTTACGTTGTTAATTCCTCTTCTTTTGTATTTTTATGTATGTACGTAGCTTCCGCTATGTCAATTGCTCTGCTAATTCTGTATCCAATGTGAGTAATTTCTACTCCCTGCCTCTACCCTACCTACTCTTCATTATGTATGTATGTATGTATGTATGTATCGAATGTGAGTAATTTCTACTCCCTACCTACTCTTAATTATGTATGTATGTATGTATGTTATGTTCATTAAACAAATTTCTTACTCCTCAAACTCACTATAGCTAGCTATGATTTGATCTGATTTTCTTTTTCTTTTCTTTCCTTGGTTAAATTTAATCACAGACCAAATCATTTGAAAATATTAAGGGAGAAGTCAACTAAAGATCTACAGCCCTACCCATATGCTTTTACTCAGCTGGCATGCTTCGTATGGATGTTTTATGGTATGAGTGAACCAGTTAAGGGATCCTTCACATTCCAGAATATATTGGTCGTGCTTCTCAATCACGGTTGCTTTATGGTTCAGACCTATTACTTGTTGGCTTTCAGGGCTAATACAACTATATTTCATCCTTGATAATTAACTCATTGTCATATACTCTGTTTATGTGTCAGTATTATTATCTTATCTAACAAAGTACTATAACTTTTGCTACTTGCACTGCATGATCAGGTGGTTATCGAATTGACAGCCGTGGTACCAGAGTTTATATTTTTGATGTATATTGTATTTGCGAATCCTTTTACTTTTTGGGCTCCCGTCCTAGATCATCCACATATTACTGGGTCTGCTGCTGCTACAGTTGGAATTTTATGTATGCTTCTCCGATACCTTCAATAGTAAGAATCTAACCTCTTCAATCTCTCTTAAATCTGCTGCTTGTTTACCCAATATACACTGATGTTAAATCTCTCTTAAGTCTGATTTTAAGCTTGTTACCCACTATACACTCATCTTTTCCCTTGTATTGATACAAACTTATATATATTTTATTGATTTCCAGATAAACGCATGCAAGACGCGAACCACACAATACTTGCCGTTTGGATTATGCACAATGTATTTCTTGAATGCTGTCGCGTGGTTTGCATATGCATATCTTTATAGCCCTACCTACGATGTTTACCTCGCTGTAAGTACACATTGGTTTCACACCATTGTAACTGCAACAATTTGTGACTGTCCCTTGTTTCGTTTTGTGCTTTACCCTTTCACTTGTTCCACAGATTGCTCACGGAGGTGGCATAATATTGGAAATCGTCATGCTCCTTGTATCTTGTATCCTTCTGGTGACATTTCGAAGTTCAGGTGTTTACTTGTCATGTTCTTCTTTCGAATCTTTCATAGACCTTCAAATTTGAGACGTTCAACTTGTAACACCATCTAGCTAGTGTAATAATTTTGTCGCCAAATCTTCCTCGAATGCTTGCAATGGAGGATTCTACCGTTGATCTCGAGGCCCCGCTAGTTCAGGACTAATCTTGATCGTGATAATAAGTTACCGAGTTGAACTAACTTAATTATGTAACAAAATTTACTTTGATGACATACATAAATTTGTTGTCTGCGGTTCATTGACTCGATTCTTGTTTGCTTTGGTCGTTTACTCCTTTGGTCTTTGTTTAATTATTTTATTTCGTCGACAAGCACATCACGCGTAGCTTGTTCTACTCTCAATTTTATGGTTCCGAGAAATAACATATTCATGTAGATCATCGTTGGACTTGGGAATTTCTCGGATTGATTGAATTTTATTAAAGATTTAAAGATAACATTAGTATTCGTACATATTCATGTCACTGGAATTGAGTTATCTTAATTTTCTATGCCAAACATACATATATGAATTTCATGTAACGAGCACAAAATTTTGGATATGGGTACTTGTTTGATTGGATATGGGTGCCGTGAAGTTTTATTCCTGTCAAAAACTGCTGATCATTTTGGTTGCAATGAGTAAATGAAGGCCTAGTTTATCTGTAGTTTCTTTTGATACCAAGTAGGTAACATCCCTGAACATTCATTGTAGTTTCGTACGTGTCATTTGAGTAGAAGGTGTGTATTACAGTGTTTTTGTTTGTTGGGGAATTGGTTGCAAGAGGCAACTAAGTGTGGTTGCAAGAGGCAACCAAGAGAAAGCCAAAAATTGTTATGTGTTATAATGTGTTAAGTGGGTAACTTTGAGCAATTAATTATCTAAGTTCCACCACTCGGTTTTGCGTGTTCTTTAGTTCGTTGCGAAGTGGGATGCGCAAGCTTCGAAACGGTATAAGATACGGGAGATAACCAATTCTAGGTGTGAATGATAAATTGGCTCAAAGTAAGCTAGTTGAGACTTGCTTTTTGCAATTGTCCCACATTGGAAACATATGGAAGGAAAGAGTAGTATAAAGGTATGCTTGTGTTTACTCATGGTCACAAGTGTGTGTTGTGGTTATGGCAAACCTCCTACGCGCGCAGGGGGAGAAACATTTGAACTGAAAAATTCCAAGCAAATATGGTCGAATATTAATCTTTTTACTTTCCAGATTGTTCCACTTAAATGTGAAGATGTAACATCCCCACTAACATGCAGAGCTGTTACGTTTCTACATCTGGTGTTAGTTCTGCGAATAATGGAGCAAGTTCGGGGGTGGTTCTTGTGAGCGAACATGGACGTGTACTTGCTTGGAAAAGGAGGTTTTATGCAGGCATAAAGGATCCAAGTGTAGCTAAAGAGGCCATTTTACTGGGTCTAGAACTTCAGGTTTCTGCGGTTGATGTCATAACTGTCAGATACTCGTCCTGCTTTAACCGAAAACTCTATGCATGGGAGCTACATATTAAGATGGAACGAAGATTCAAGATTTACGTGTATAAAGAAGGCGAACCGCCACTTATGCACAATGGACCGTCCAAAAGCGTTGAAGGCCCGACTCATGAATGAGATTGAATATGGGAAGAATTACACATTCAGGACTTCTGGTCTCTTCTTTATGTTGTTTAGTGTAGTAAAGTTGGTTGCGTACGTCTGTCTATGTTCCCAACTCGCGTGATGCCACCCCACTCAGGAAGTTCGTATCAGATTACATTGGTCTCATCTCAACCAGGCACCCGTTCTGGAATATGAGTCAAGAAGCTGACCATTTCATGCTTGCTTGCCATGACTGGGTGAGCAGATTACATTGGACTAGTGCTTTTCACAACTGTAAACAATTTCTTTTTTAGCCTTCAGTGACAAAATTCTGCATTGATTTGATTGTTATAGGGGCCTCTGGTATCAAGTGGACAACACATCGATCAGAGGGTTGTGCAACGCCAATTTTTCTGAAGGATTTGATCCACTAAAAGATGAGACTGTGCCAGAAATCCATCTTATCAGCAGAGAAGTACATCCCAAGCTGCATTCTCCGCCATCTAACATTTCCAGGGACTATCTTGCGTTTTTCGCTGGTGGTGGAAATCACGGTCCTGTCAGGCGATTCTGCTGAAACACTGGAAGGGTAAAGATATACGATTACCTAAAAACGGATCAAGCAGGTTACTTAGACTATATGTTAAATTCCAAGTTTTGCTTGTGTCCCAGTGGATATGAAGTGGCTAGTCCTAGAATCTCAGAGGCTATCTATTAATACTGTCTGTTGACTATGTTTTGCCTCCAAGTGACGTTTTAAACTGGGATGCGATCTCCTTACGTGTAAATGTTACTGATATACCTAGACTGAAGTGAAGGAGATACTGAAGGCTAGCTGTTACAGAAGATGAGTACTTGAGGCTGAAGGAAGGCAGAGCACTGGACAATGAGCCAACCGGCCAAGAGATTCAACGCGTTTCATATGATTTTGCATTCTTTATGGCTTAGAAGAATAAATCTCAGTATTGTAAATTTTAGTGACCAGATGAACGAACATACATAGATAGGTTAAGATTATATCCTACTTATACAACTTTGTCAGCAGTCAGGCATTAATTAGACTTGTGATACAATACGATTCTTTTTGTGATCAAAACGGAAAATATTAGCCATTACACATGTATGTACATTCGAAGGCGATTATTTATGTACACACTGGCTAGCTAGGCTATTTAGAGATGCCGAAAACAGATCTCAAGTCTCAACATGTCCCAATGGAGAACCTCTGCTTTCCAGGTGATGTTGGCCGAATGTTTGTGGTATCTTTTATCACCACTATAGGTCTCCGTCTTCATTGGCTTGACGAAATCCATGTTCACATTGTTTCCTGACATGTCTCTCACATAGAAAGCATGCACCGACTTCTCTCCTTGTGTTGCGGTGTCTGCTCTTGCTACTGCTAGCCCATTTTCCCTTAGAACCCGCCCCACCCGGTTGAGTGCACACAGTTCTAACCTAACTCCCTGTCAAAGCCGAAGGATTAATACAAATTGTGTGCATATATGTGTAGGTGTGTGTCTAGTAAGAACATACCGCACAAAACCTGCGTTCAATCGCAGCCTCCAAACATTTACGACTCGCTCTTTCTCACTATCAGTGCTCAACACACAGCCATTGACATGCCTTATAAAATACTCCTACAACAAAGAAACAACTTGCTTAACAGATGAAAAGGGTAAAAAGAAGATATATATGCTCACTTGATAGGCATAGCCTCCACGAGAGTCAACAGAAGCATGAAAAATCACATATTGCATATCAGTAAGCGTGCAAACAATGTCGAACATAAGCCTCTTCCGGTCTTTGCATTGGATACAAACAATCGAATATCCCTTCTCTCAATGAAGATGCTAGCCTTTCTCTCCTTGTCCTTGCTATCCAATCTCCATGTCATAGAAGGCCCAGTTGACCTATCAAAGTCCCTTATGGAAAGCATGAGCTGATGCATGCGACGTTCTACATCAGTCATCGTGGCTAATTTGCCCTCAAGAAGGCCAGCAGTTTTCACTTCATGATGGTTAGAGTTCTCTTCTCTGGAAGTAGTGGCTCGGAGTATAGTAGTTCAATTGCATGGAGCCTATTTTCGTCCATTGGAGTGTTTGCCGATTGCTCAGAAATGTAAGCAACGCAGGCTAGACGTGCGTTATAGCTCCAAGCATGTGCTTCAACTACATTGCAATGGAGATCAGCTTGATATCTCCGACAATAGGCCTGGTTTGTCCTTTCCTGTTATTTAAATTGCTTTAGGCCCGGAAAGGTGAGAGTCGAGTTTGCATTGCGCTTTTGTCTTTGGTGAGAGAGGCCTACCAGAACCAACCTGCAAAAGTTTTCTTTAGATCAGACTCATTAAGGGGGTGTTAAATATAAGAACTTTCTGTATTCTGCTTCCTGAAAAGCTAAGCAGAGACCATGATCTTTTCTCTTACCTGTTGGATTTGTTCAATTGGATTGGTACAGCCAGGATTTAAAAGTGGGGTGGCGAAGTATAATAACATGAACACAATATGTAATTTAGTTCGGTTAAGTTATGACGGTTCGGGTCGGGTCACATCAATTTTTTTACACCAAATTCATCACATATTTAAATATGAAAGGAAACAAAAAAATTACATCATGATAAAAGACAAACAAATACTCCCTCCATTCCACAAATCTCTTTCCATTTTCTTTTTACACAAATTTTAAGATGTTTGTGTAAAATATGGTTTATATAGATATAAAAAGTAATAAATCTATATATTATTAAAATCCCAATTTTTATTCTCAATCATTTGTATAGCACTTTTATCAAGATTGAATGAGATCTTTTCTTTCATTTATTTGCATTTGTTTGTATAAATAATTCTAAAATAAATACATAGATGGTAAGAATCCATTTTGATCTTTTGACTACTCTATTTCGATGCATGTATGTCCTGATTGTTTGGCATGATAAAGCTATATATAGTAAAGGTGAATCATTATTTTGATAATATCATTATTTTAGTAAATTCCTCCATTCACACCTAAATACATGCATTTTATATAGAAAAAATCTTCATATCAAGGTAATCATTATTGGGTTTAAGATTCCAACCATTAAATTCGACAGTTTGCACAATTTATTATTTGGTAAATATGTAAAACTTCCAGCCCAGGTTTTGCAACTAAATCATGCCACAAAAATATATGCTAAATTAAGAAAAGATCGTCCTAACATAATATTAAGACCAAAAAAATAACGCACTGCATAATTCTTCTTATACTAGAGACATCTCATAGCGGCAAAGAATCTGCCAGAGAAGAATCCACGAGCATAGCAAAATGTTGCCGTAATCTTTCACACAATCAGTGAAAATGCACTCAACCTTTTACAGAAACGAATGCTTGTGGTCACGTTCGGGATCAACATTCTTTCGATTATTTGCGCATTGGTGTCTATATCTAACAACCTTCATACCCAATCTCCTACCGCCAAGTTCAAGTTTTGAAGATCAATACTTTCAAGAAAAGGTCCAATGGTGATGATGATGTCACCCTGAAATTGAATTTTTCGGGGAATCTGGAGTCATTTGTTTACATGGAATACAAAGCAGGTGTTTGTATTTTGAGCAGATCTGAGACTCAAGAATTACGAATCAGATCTTCCTATGGAATTCTATTATCCCTTCCAAGGAGCATGCAAATTTCAAGATTTACACAAAAAGCAAGTATCGTCTTATGGACCAAGTGAGTGTACTGGAACATTTGCTTTGTCAATTATGTGGTCTCTTGATTCTGATGTCTTATAACTCTTCTTATAGGGAAGCAATCTCCCGTGTGTTAGTTATCTGCTGAACCTGCCATTAGGTGCGTTAGTTTGTGCTTTTGTTTGGTTTGGTTGAGTGTGTGCTATTTGATGAAATGTATTTGAGTGAGTTAATTCTGTCATTATTTGTAGTCATATGAAAGAACCTCTGTAGAGGTAGTTTGATTTCGTCATCCGCAATAATGGAATTGAAGGAGTTGTACTACATATTTGTACATGCAAATATTTATCAGGTAAGTAAATTTGATCAATGATTTTCTTTATGTTTGTAATATGAAATTGTTTATCACATTTGAGTTCATAACACACTAGATTGAATACGTATACATCTGAATATTCTAAGTCGGTTGTACTGTAGAAGATACAAAACAAATATCCTAAAACATTTTAACAGATGAATAGTCGGTTTTAAATGTATGCCAAATAGGATGGTACTCTCCTTTTAGATAAACGCATCGTATAAACTCAATAAACCACTTTTTTTAGACCATGTAAATCACATTTTATTTGTAGAAATAATAAATTGATACGCTTGAAATTAAATATAAAAAAACTTTATGTTAATTTTAACTCATATTTCAAAACAAATAACAATTAAAAACTTAGCCTAAAATGTACATTTACTTAGCCTAAAATGTACATTTTGGACCCATGTGTAATTATTTTTTGATCCATAGTAATTATTGAACTATAAAGGACTAATGATGTTCTATGATGAAGGTGTAGGTGCAAAAAAAAAAAAAGATCACAATAACATGTAAAATTATGTTTATAAAATAATAATTTTACGAGTTGTGTGCGGTTAGAGGACTCGATATAAAATACTCCTTCTGTCCCAAATTCAATTACCCGCAATCTGACCACAAGTTTTAAGATAAAAGTGAATAAAGTAGGAGAGATGGTAATAAATTAAGTGGGAAATAGATATTGAATAAGTAAAAATACTGAACAAGTATGGAATGGATTGAATAAAGTAGGAAAAAGATGTTCCATTAAAGAGATGGGAAGTGGAAATTGGGACGTTCCAAAATAAAATGCGGGAAGTTAAATTTGGGGCGGAGCGGGTATATGTTATCAACCTGCCCTGGTCCTGTACGGATTCAAGTTGGATCCTACCCCTTAAAATACAACAAAAATTGACTCTTATTTTCTCGATTAATTTGTTATGTCCTTCACTTTCTATTTACTAGGCGGGGAAACTCTCTTCGATCTTCTCTACTTTCTTAATCCATAACCGCATGGTGAGGGATTGGGGAAAAAAGTAGCATGTCAAATTATTCTCTCTACTTTCTTGATCTATAACGGATATGGTGGGGGATTTGTGAAAAAAACAATCGTAGCATGTGAAATTATGTTTGTAGAAAAATACTTTGAGTGTGTGTGTGTTGGGGGTGACCAGATACCACCGCGGTGGTTGTGGTGGAGAGATACTCTCTAGGCGGGGAAACTCTCTTCGATATTCTCTTTCCTTTCTTGATCCATAACGTGCGGCCGGGGGGTGGGGGGTGTTTATGGTTGTAGAATAATAATTCTTCTGTGTGCGGTGGTGTTGTGGTGACCACATACCAACGATGTGGTTGTTGGGAAACCGGGGGGGAGGGTGGTGGGGGTGGTTTTAGGTTGTAGAATAATAATTCTTTTGTGTGTTGTGGTGGCCACATACGACCGAGATGGTTGTTGGGAAACGGGGGGGGGGGGGGACTCTCTTCGATCTCCCAACTACTTTCTTGATCTCCATAACGGGGCCCCGGGGGGACCACATTCCTCCGGGGTTGCAGGTAGCAAATCCTATTGATTGTGTTGTATATACTTGACATTTTATTTTTGTTCGAGTTTGAAGAATACAAATTTTTTAAAAACATGTATATGTTACTAATGAACAAGTCAGGTACGTTAGCATCCGATATTAAATATGTGTTATCAACCGGTCGGGTTAAGGTTGGATCCAACCCCTTTCAAAGCATATCTGTTATATATGATGAGTCATACTTTTATATTTTCTAAAGTTAGCATAAAATAGACTCAATAATATAGTATTGGATTAAGGATGACTACCTACCAATGCCACAGTCAATGTTAAAAGTAAACTATTATGTGGCATCGCCACGGGTAGTACTAGTGTATAGTAAAAAGTAAGAAATAGAATTGATAAAGATGAAAAAGAGTGATTAAAATATTAATGTTGAAGATAGTGGATTTCCATAAAAGGAAATGGAAAGTTTTTTACGGAACGTCTAAAATGGAAAAATGAAAAAAATTTAATGGAACGGAGGGAGTAATGAATAAACGACCCACTTCCATAAAAGTAGTACATACTCTACGCCTCTTTATCTTCTCAAAATCATTAGTGACTGAATCAATGCCAAAACGTTTTTTCAATCACTACAAGAAAAAGGGGCAGTATCAAGTAAGTTGTTTGTTGGTGTTAAGTCTATTTTCATTGGTAATGGAGTATTTCCAAGTAAACCTCCATGGTATTGTTTCCTTCCTAATACCCTCGTGGGTAATACCGTTGCCAAGTAAGTTGGGTGTTCCTTGGTAAAGTGTATATTTTCCAAGGAAAAAATAATTGGTGGAAGTCATAATACCCACGCACTTTTCATGGGTAATAGCGACATCACCAAGGAAAACTCGGTTGGTAATACAAATACCAAGGACATAGTCATTGGCTATGTTAGATGGTCATTTTCACCCAAACATGCACAATACCAAGCAATAATTCATTGGTATATAACTAACCATGGTTAAAAAAAATTAGCAATATCTAGAATTTATATTGCAATGCTCGCGCGATACTTTTCATAATAGAAAAGTATAATGCTATATAACAAAAAAAAAAAAAAACAATTCCAGATTATCAATCAAAACAACTAATACAAAACATCAATATTCTTTTTCCCGGCAAGATCAAATTTATTAAAACCCAAGACTATGTTCAAAGTAAGAGAATCATCAGCCAATTGTGTACAGGTATCAGAAGGAAAAAGAAAATCAAACTAGTTTAAGTGACCGATGTTCCAAGACCATCATCCAAACTATTTCCTGCAACATATACTCATCAAGCTCAAAATCTAACAATCATTCCCCATCCTAACACTATCCGAGGTCCCTTGCGTATCCATCCTGACACATTGGGTTGTGCCCGGTAGTTTGTTTGTAATCTTTCCCTTATCTTTGAATATACTCTTTCTATCAATCATTCATATTTGCTTCATACTTGCTTGGATACTCGTGCTTGCTCGATTATTGATTCTAGACATTACACTGTTAAAGCCTCGTTTAGGTCCATTAACGACACTCGGGATTAACTTATTGCTATACACAAATCAATTTCGTATAGTGATTCGTTAGTCTTTGGCTAAACAAACAAATAATAATTTGGTGATTTGACACGTCATCAAATTTGGCGCCGTTGCCGGGAATCTAAATCTTTTGATTGGTGTTTTGTGTAGCTTCAATCATCACTCACTTTCTCATCCCATTTCTTTTTGATTTTTTTTCAAAAACCCCAAAAAATTTAATATCTCCCAGGAAACATTGAACCAGACGATCCGTCCAGGCAGGACGTCTGAATCACTGACCTTCCGACTTGTATAAATTTTTCGTTCCTTTCGTTTTATTTTCATTTTGATTGATAGAATAGCTCTAATCTAGTTAGATTTTTGTTTGTGGATCTACTCTTGTGTGCTTGTCTACGTGTGTGTAGGAATTCATGAATGGTGTATATTAGACATTTGGGGACTTGATGGACATGTAGCGGAGGCTTGTTATGATAGAACGAAGATCATTCGTTTTCAACAAATCAAGGGAGAAGGCCTTCCGAAAGCATGAGCAAGATTCAAGGAGCTACAATTGGTGTTTTGCAGCCATCAATTGACTCAAGGAGATTTGATGTGGTGTTCTGTGGTAGGGAGCGTCACAAGTGATGAGGAGGATCGTGCATGAGAATGAGGAGTTTCATCCGTTTTGCCCCTTGCCAAAGGATTTTCCTGTTGGTCTGCCAAGTAAGTATTATACATTCTTCTTAAATATGTAAAACATAACTTATAATGATAGTTGACAAGTATAAATTGTTGTATATATATATATATATATATATATATATATATATATATATATATATATATATATATATATATATATATATATATATATATATATATATATATATATATATATATATATTCTTGTCTTGTATCTTATACATTGACAATGACTTATGGCCTGGAGGTGCACAACAAACTAGGTGACATCTTCCGGGCGGGAGAGAGCCACAGGCGGTGGTGAGTGTTGGAGCCACATCTCGGAGCACATGAGGCCGAGTACTTGATGAGTGAGGTAAGTTAAAATATGGCATTCCTTCGTTTGTAATTATAATCGTTTTAATATGAGTGGTATGTTAGCCACTGTATGTGAGTGGTATGTTAGCTACTTTATTTGGGTGATATGTTAGTCACCATTGTGTTAGTAAAATTTAGGACAATGTGAGTGGTATGTTAGCCACTATATGTGAGTGGTATGTTAGCCACTTTGTTTGGGTGATATGTTAGTCACCATATCTGTTATGTTGTTGTATCTTGTTAAATTGATGTAACATGGTGAGGTTATACATGTATTGACTTTGGATGTTGTATGAAATTGGGAGTGTAGAAGGAGTACTTCATTCCCAGCAGGTTGATCCCACAGATCTGGCGTGTTTACGAGATTGTGGGATCCAAACTGTACAGGGATATGGTCTGTTCGTGGAAGGCCATTCGGGATCGGGGTGGAAATCCTCCACAAGGTTGATGCGTGAGTGGGCCCTTTGGGATGCCTTACCGAATCGATGTCCAGGGCGTTGCCTACACCAACAAAGCGGGCATCCCGATCGTCTGGCAGGAAGGGTCGTTCACCACCTTGGGAGGCGATCTACTGTCACTGATTATTATCAATCGGTGCGTATATATGTGTTTTTTCAATCTAGCATTACGTGTATGTATGAAGTCTCTGTTGCTCTATTACTTGTAGATGATAAATTGTTGACTAGATCTGGTTTGATTCAGGTGGCACATGGGGAGGTGACATCCAAGTATGCCATCTTCAAGAAGGCCGAGCAGAAGGGCGGGGTATGGACCGACTGTCGGGCCTCGTCTATTGCGGTATGTTTATGTTGCTTAAAGTTCATATTTGTACACTATTACAAGTTAATTTTTAAAAACAGTAATTGATCATGATATCTGCTATTTACGATTTCAGGCTGAGGTTGATGCTCAGGTGGCGAGGCAGGAGGACGAGACGGGTGATGTGTTGTCAACTGAACAAGTTGACAACATCTTCCTAGAGGTCAACAAACCGGACAAGAAAGGACGAATATATGGACTCGGGAGCCTCGGTTTGAGCCTGGCTAGTCCGGGGTGCTCCTCATCATCATCCCAGCAGTCCAGACGTCCGGTTTACACACAGGACCAGGTCTCGAAAATGGTGCAGTCGCAGGTCCGGGAACAGGTTGCAGCTCTAACTCAAGAGATGCAGTGTGCCGCCCAATAACAAAGGGAGGAGAACGAGCGCCTTCGGTTACAGATGGAGCATTTCATGTCCCAGTTCCGCCATCACCCACCCCCGTCTGATAGCTAGTTAGTTATGCATCTGTATGTTCAGATTTTTTTTTCATATTTACACTTGTGTGGATAATTTCTCCAGCTCCGGATATTACTTTTTTTATTCAAAATTTATTGAAATATTTTCCGTATTATTCATTTATTATCGAACATTATATTGATTAAATAGGTGAACTACGAAAAACAGGGATTAATATGAAATAAATAGTGACGGATTAATAGTGACGGAATTAGTGACCGAAATTCACAGTGACGGAATTAGTGACGGAATTTCAGATTCCGTCACTAATTCCAATAAAATGTTGGACGACGGATAGATATCCGTCGCTAAATATAACGACGGATAGATTATATCCGTCGTCCGGTTTAGCGACGGATATATTCTATCCGTCGTTATATTTCGATTAAAAAAAAGTCAAATATATAATCCGTCGTCCAATCCGTCGCGAATTGGACAACGGATTATCTATCCGTCGGCCCAACTCCAGCGGGGCGACGGATTTTTTATCCGTCGCCAGGGCTGGGGCGACGGATCGTTGGGCTGAAGCGACGGATCTATCCGTCGCCCCAGCCCAGTTTTTTTGTAGTGCATTAACGACTTCGAATCAATGTATCTCGATTCTAATCCCACTAAGGAAAACATTCCCAATGATGACTCCTACATCTTTGTCCATACACCCACCAACGAGTTTCAAGGGAGTTATGACCCATTTTTTCGTTTTTATTTTCCTATTGATTCCCCTAGTTATTTTTTAGAATTTGATATTTCTAACTTAGTTAATTCTAGTTTTCAGGAAATTATGAATACACTCGAGAACATGAAGAGAGGAGCCAAGGGTGGTTCCGAAAATCCAAGGAGTTACGAGACGGATGCACAAAAATTGTTTCCGTTTGACAATGGATAACATCGAGCGATTAAGGTCGAGCCAATGATCGATAAACAAAGGCGCTACCCGGGAGGCAACCCGGGGAGGTACGCATTGCATTTAGAATAGGAACACGTTTAATTTAAGTAACGAATAAGTGGAATCCAATTTTTGGGGCAATTCCTTACAAGATGGAGAGTCCAGAGGACGAGACCTCGTCGGGCACGGCTCAAATGCAAGCAGACGGACCGCCTAGACGGGGCGTCCAACTTTTTACAGCGGTAATTAAAGAGGACGGACCGTCCATTATCGCCATCTCCATCCTCAAACCTCCATTGCCGTAAAATCGCCCCCAAACTCGGATTTCACTCATCTTCCCACCAAACTTCACACTCTTTAGAATTTCGGAAAGCTCGTGCGATCCTCTACCATCCTATCCGATCAATTTTGTCAAAACAAGTCTCGTTGGGTCACAATGGCAGGTGGTGCATCTCAAAGGGGCAAGAGGACCGAAGGAGCTTCATCCTCTCACGCTAGCAAAAAGAAGAAGGGGATCGAGACGTCGCAAAGCCAACAAGAGTATAGAGAGGGTTTCACGGCCAAGAAAATAAAGAAAATCACGAAGGACCGCCACATCCACATCGCCAATGACAATAAAGAAAAGAAGGCGCTTCAAGACCTCTGGACAAACATCGCAGAACGGGGGTGGACTTACTTCTTAGAACCATTCACCGGGTGGTACGATAGGAGGGTAGTCGAGGAGTTTTACATTTGCTACTCCGACTACACCGACGACTCCAAGGTTCCCATCCACGGGAAGCAGGTTCCCTTCACTCCCAGCGTGATAAACGGACTATTGAAGGGCGACAAGACCCCACAGGGAAGCGATATCGAGGACGACAACGATGAGATGGCGGAAGAGTTGGCCCTCGATTTGGGTATGACTAGGGATGATAGCGACCCCGATGAGTATGACCCGGCAGTAAAGTACAAGTATAACCGATCGACCAGAAGGTACACGAGACAAGTATGGGAGGCACTTGTTTTGGAGGATAGACCCTTCCCCGCCTTGCCATCGCACATTATTGAGTACAAGCATCTTCGGCTTGGCGCACGAGTGATGGTGAAGTTTGTCAGCGCCAACCTCATTCCTAGGGAGTCGGACTCGAACCTCTAGCCATACATTGGAAACCTTGTCCACGTCCTCACCCAAAAGCTTACGGTGAACCCCGGGAAAGTCATTTACTCAGAGTTTGGACAGCACCGCCGGGAGGACAGGGCACTTGGGTTCCCACACCTCATCACCACACTATGCAGGAAATATGGTGTACCGACATCGGCCACCGAAGGGCCTGCTCGTCCCATCGACTACATCTCCTACAAGGACATTCGCAGAGCCTATCTTAGGCGCATCGGCGAACCTGACCAAGACCACGACCAGTCATCCTCCTCACAGACCGCTTTCGACATGACCACCCTCCAGACTTAATTCACCAACAACTTCCAAGGGTTCGCCACCGACTTTCAGCGACAATAAGCGGAGTGGAAAAACGACTTTAGAGACTCCTAGGTGTGTCAAATGCGACAGTTCCAATATTAGCAGCAACTGGCAATGGACGAGATCACTAGAGCCCAGGAGGAGAGATACGAGGAGATAGCTCGGTACATTCCAGGATATCCATACCCCAGACCACCCTAGGGACCATAGAGATCTCAGTAGACGGAGGCCACGACATCACATATGGCCCGTTACTATTGTCACTTTGATACTCTACTCATTCGATATGGTTGTAGTATTACTACGGTTACTATCATACACTTTTTAGCATGATTCGTATGACATTTTTAGAATTTTATTATCATTTTTGTTATGGTTTTGTTAAAACGGGCGAAGAAAAGTGGGTTGAATAAAAATGGTCAGCAAACAGAACAACGGGCGGGGCATCTGAATGGACCGTCTAAACACGGACAACCCGTTCGGACGGAGCGCCCATTTCTCTGAATTCCTGACCACTTCTATTAAATTCACCCTTCATTCACCCTCTCACGCGTTTGCTTAGTATTTCAGGAAGGTTCTAAGGCTACTACGGACAAGACACGACCACATATCTCAGGGAAGTCACTTTCTAATCCAACTATTTCTTTTCATCAATCTTTGCTTGAGGACAAGCAAGAGTTTAGGTTTGGGGGGGAAGTCGTTGGATTATTTGGTGCCTTCTATTGTTTTTAAAGTCTTACATACCTGTTTATACTTTGCTTAGCTTGTGAGTCTTTTAGTTAGTTATGCATGCATTCATGTTAGGTTAGGATGTACACTAATGTGGTGAGTCGAGTTGATTGCCAAGTACCTAACTAGCTTATTGTATAGATTAATGTTTATGACCAACTATCATGCTAAGCACACTTGCGTAAGTAGTTTGAGGTTCGCACTAACGGCCTTGGTTTGCCACATTCACATGTGCACTAAATTAAGCTTTGTAGTCCCGATGCTATCTATAAGGTAGTATATTCCTCTACTGCGGTTCACCAAGGCCTTATAATATATAGTGATGTGCTTTAACGCTTGTGGTTGGTTAATTGAGTAAATATGTGCGTAAGAGGTGACAAATTTTTCACATCGACTAGCAGACTGCCAAATGCCTAGGAAGGAGTTAGTGTGAGGTTGTGAGATCTTCTGTTTTGAGCCTATTCTATCGAATAGGTATGGGGAAGGGGGTTTCATTTTAAAGCTTGTACTTCGTCGAGTCTTTTCTCTTTTACTCTTGTGTCTTGTAACCCCAACCCATGCTAGCAAATAGGTTTGGGGAAGTGAATGTAAATATCTGTGGACACTGCTGCTTACAAAAAGAAAGAAAAAAAGAAAAGAAAAAAAAGAAAGAAAAAAAAAAGAAAGGAAAAAAAGAAAAGAAAATAAATAAAGAATAAAGACCCAAAAAGCAAAAGAAGGGTCAAGCAAGCCAAAAGCAGTCGTTGTCAAGCATTGTAAATACTTTTTCATTCTTTTTACTTTGAGTTGTACATTCTTCCTTCTGTATTCGTGTCGTTCCGTGTTGAGATGAGTAAGTCATCACGCTCAAACTGCCATTCAGTTAGTGGTGATAAGCTTGTTAAAACAAAAAAAAAAAAAACAATTCCAGATTATCAATCAAAACAACTAATACAAAACATCAATATTCTTTTTCCCGGCAAGATCAAATTTATTAAAACCCAAGACTATGTTCAAAGTAAGAGAATCATCAACCAATTGTGTACATGTATTACAAGAAAAAAGAAAATCAAACTAGTTTAAGTGACCGATGTTCCAAGACCATCATCCAAACTATTTCCTGCAACATATACTCATCAAGCTCAAAATCTAACAAGTTTCTAAGAAGATTAAAAATTACAGTTGAAAAAGTAGACTACGGTATGTCTGTGACCGAAGAACATATCTGCAATACAGGCCAAAACATAGCCAACTAACCAATGCATGGCTCTGGATCAAGTCCTCATATGAAACCAAATTTCTTGATAATTTAGCATATCTTCCTTGAAACTTTCAGAGACGGTTGGGGTTTGGATGCGTTTCGTAATGTTGAACATAACGAGTTTGGATGTGTATCAGTCTCTGATGTATAGTAACTTTATGGCCAACATGTGAGTCACGTTATGGCCTCATCAACAAACATGCATCAAACGAAGCATAAAATGTGGGAACAAGGTTTTGCTAGTTAAGCAGCTAATTTGATCGAAATCATACATGTGCATAAACAACTATGAAAAATATTTCAATATGGCCACGTTAAGCTCACCTATAGAATTGTAACTCCTGGCTTGTGATGCTTGGGCCTTGTACTCATGGATACGTATCCATTTCATAGATGATCATTTGTTCCCTTTGATGACAGGACAACCAACTACAGATGTCAGAAGCATGTATGTTTAGGAAAATATTACAGCTGTATTGATAAGAAAACATACACAATGTTGGAGCATACTCTACAACTCCACATGAATCTCCAGAGCTACCCACTAAAAAAAAGGCTTCGAGAAAGAAAGGGGGGAGACGAAGAAGATTCGTGATATGTTTTAAAATTTGAAATGCGTCAACTATGACACATGTGAACTCCTTACCACTAAGAAAATACAACACCAATATTTAACGATTAGAACCAGAACTAACCATGCAAACTTGACGGATCCAAAGTTGCATCAGGCGTCATGCTCGAGGAAAGTAGTGCGTCTCCCATTTTTGGTCTAACAGCAAGTCCTCCTTTGCCACATTCGCATGATTTCGTCCAATATGGGATGTAAGAGAAATTTGCTTTTGCAACAGAGATATAGTTTCACCCCTTCTTTAACATCCGATCAGATTTGATATCGCATAAACAGAAAGCACAAGGTGATAATTATTTTGGAGTGCCAATACATGAGAATCTTACAAGTAAAAGGAATCAGAGCAATGCGTTGACCGCCATTCTTGGTGTTAAAGTCATCCAGAAAATAGTCATAGTGTGGTTCATACTTATGTCCAGCTTCGAGCTTCGTAATGGAGAACCTGAAGGCCTTCACCTTGGCATATGCATTCTTAGGAGCAACAATGTCATTGAACTACAACATAACATATGTAGTACAGAAATTAAAAGCTCAAAAATTCTCCCAAGGTTAATTTAAAAAAATATAGTTGGAAAAACTAATCAACTACATAAATTGAAAGCTCAAATTATAGAGAAAAAAATGGTAGCAAAATCGACAAACTTGTCCCAATCGATATCGCATAGCCAAACTAATCAACTACAGAAATGAAAGCTCAAATTACAGAAAAAAAATGGTAGCAGGCTTCCGACCTACCTTTGGCTGCCTGAGTTCGCTTTGACTCGACGGACTTCTTTGCAGAGCTCCTAAGGGATCTCAGAAGCTCGCTAAACACCTGAAAGTATATATGTCCGAGAGACAACCTACGTTGGGGACGATATGTACTTGATCACATTCAGTTATTGTTATTTATTTATGTTCACCAGTTTATACATACTTAAATACAATAGGCATTACATTTACAGAATACATTATTTGGTTGTTTGAATTATTCTGTAAGATGTTCCCAAGGATTTAACATAATCACCAAGTTAGTGGGAGCTTGGGTGTCAATATTTAAGTCCTAAAACAAGCCACTAGTTGTAGGTCATTGAGAGTTGGGATACCAATGATGCGATTGAAGCTAGCATATGTTGCATTATATCCTTAGAGGATGTAGTAGATCTCACTACTACGAATGAACCGGGTTATTCAGAATGGACATATGAACACCTTGGAGGGTGTTGGCACACCCAACCAAGAAACCATTTGGTAAAATCTATTTAAGTGTCTATGGTATTATCGGTGTGTAGGGTGATGTTATTAGTCCTTAGACTTGGGGCCAATACTACATCATATATATGTGGAATAATACACTTTGACCATGTGCAATGCATGCATCCTTAAAGTCGGATAGATACGATATGTGTTGGGTGTATTAGGAAGCATGTGATGTGAGTGACTGGGCCAAGAAAGGATTCATTCCTCTGTAATAGATTCAAGGAGAGAATACTCTACTTCTCATATTTAGTGCGATCGTAAGACGGTGGATACCGTAAATATATATGTCAAGATGGTGCTTGGACATAATCCTCTAGATCGACTAATAAGATTGAGAGACAATGGATGAGTTATTGGAATAGACACTAAACCATATTCTAGACTCATTCGAGTATTCGTGGAATGAAGGGACCGTATCATCAAGGACTCTACGCTACAGGCAATTTGTCATTCCTCGCAAACGTTCCTTACATATTAGTATTGTCTAGTGAAATTATCTAGGAGTTTCACTGAAACCTTGATTAGATCAGTGACTAATATGTAAGGGCCTATGGGTCACATATAACATAAGGTGATTATTCTCCTAACTGATTGTTAGAGTAAATTAAATATCAATTTGATTGATAAATATGTAATTTACTATTATTGAGAATATTTCTATTTGATAGAAATGATTGATTAAGTCAAATTGAATTTGTTGGACTTAGTTAATTATACTTTTTGGAAAGTAAATTAATTAAATTGGATTTAATTAATACATGAAGAAAGATTAATTAGATTAAATTGAATTTAATTAATTAATGCAAGAAAGTGTATTTGGATTAATTGAAATTGAAGTCCAATTGATAAAAGTCCAAAAGAAATAAAGAAACCAAAACATCACTTGGTGGGTTTTGGTCACGAATTAATTAATGCAAGAAAGTGTATTTGGATTAATTGGAATTGAAGTCCAATTGATAAAAGCCCAAAAGAAATAAAGAAACCAAAACAGCACTTTGTGGGTTTTGACTCGTGACCTCTTGTATAGAAGACTGAACCAATACCAACTGGGCTAGGCTTTCAGTTGGAAAACAAAAGGAATCACCTGCTATACATAGAAGCATGCAAGGGAGAGAAGGAGGAGGAGATTTTTTCTTTGTGGAGATCTTGGAGATCTTTGTGAAGATCTTGAAGATCTTTTTCCTTGTAGGACTCTTTTCCTTTCTCTCCAAGTTTGATTTAATTTAGGAATAAGTCTCCTATTCTAATACAACTTATTAGACTACCCGCATTGGGTGACAGCCAGTGACGCCACCGCCTGCAGTGACGGATCCGTGATTTAGATTTTGCATTGGGTGACTCGCATCGTGCCGTCATGAAATTCGAATTTTTTTAAACACTCTTAAAATATGATAAATATGTTTAAAATTAATAAAATTGTTTTTGTAGAAATCGTTTTATAATTTTAAGTTTAATTAAGAGAGAAAAATGAGTTCGAGATGGGATGATCCAAACATAGTCAAGAGTGGTCTCTATTTGTAGATCTCGAAAAGACAAAACCATTGGAGATTTTTATTTATTTTTTGCATTTTTATTTTTCGAGTTATTCGCGTTTGAAATTGGACAAAACTAAAAAAATTAAAAAAAAAAAAGAATGAATCAGTGGCAAGAATTAACCCCCGTCACCCATCGACGGGAGGCGCTGACGATCGGCGCTGTCAGTATTAATGACGGCCTGCAATGCATTCGCTTTAGAGATTCCTAATGTATAAATATAGACTTAACTAAATTAATTCATACAACAATTTTATGATGAATCGCCCATGTCACCAAGAAGGATTCGTTTGGTGTCTTCTTTCTTCTTTCTTGTATATTCTTTCTCCATATTTATTTACTTGTTGCGCTTTTAGACGATGGACATCCTAGAGTCCATGGAGATTAATCACCGATAATCGAACTACGTAGGGCTTGATCCTTTTGGAGGCACGAGGCGCCTTAGAATTGTTCTAAGTTCACCCCAATTCTTTGAAGAATTAAATCGTTCTTGGAGAACTAATCAAGAAGATGAATAAATCGAATCAAGATTCTAGAAAGAACATCGAGCAAGCATATCCAAAGGATCCTTACTTCCTATTCGAAGCTACATAAGCATCTTCTTCCCATGTATTCAATACACGTAATATAGTCATGAATCGATTAGCAAGAAACAAAATTTTAAACTTCATTGCCAAATTTCAGAGGCTAATTCTTGCTATAATTACTGATATAGGGTAAATCCGGTTAAGTCAAAATGCCAAGGTTAAGGTCGAGGTAAATCGTACTAAGTCGTAGGACCGTTCGATTCGCCTTAAGTCATTGTGTTTAACCATCATATATATAAATCGTGATAGAGCGGATCGAATAAAAACATGATATTATGACAATGACACAAGGATTACGTGGTTCGGCCAATGTGCCTACATCCACGGAGTAACATGGTAATCTTTATTGATAGTGTTTAGTACAAGTATCGTAAGAGTCGATAGTCGATCTCTTATTGTGTTATGATGTTCCGAGTGTGGAAGTCCGTCGGTACTTGGAAGGGTCCGTCGGTACTTCGGGAGTCCGAGTGTAGAAGTCCACAAGATTTCAAGGTATTGGAATTTCATCACCGATTTTTTCATTTTATGGTACCCTTTATAATCGCGAAGATAAGTGTTTGAACTATGGCGGATGAACTAATGTCAAGCCTCGAAGTAGTGCATTTCTTGAGAGCTCCATCCTGTAGAGACTTTTTTGAGGTATTGGAGCTTTTCCAGGTGAAAGAGAAGGTCCTGAGAGCATTTCTTGTTTGTAAAGTTCGTAAGAGCTTGAGACATCATTCATCTCAAAGAATTCATGGTGCTTTGAAGACTTATTCTTTATTCTTTCTTTTCATTTTTTAATTTAATCGCTTTGTTGGGTTATTTCTAATTTCATTCGAGCATGGATTCTTCTGTAAGATAGGATTCTGCCTATCTAATATAATAATAATATTCTCTTCCATTCTAATTATTATAGAATTAAAATTAGAGTTGTAGTATATTACAACCCCTTAATTAAAAAGTTAAATATGAATGCTATATACCTCAAAAAAGATAAATACCCACTGTGTGTTCTTAATGGCACTAATTATATACTCCTCAAGTTCTTGGTATTGGCTAAAAAAAATAAAGTACTACTCCTCCTATTTTTAATTGTCGCCTTATAGTTTTTATACATTTTAATACACCCAATTCAATTTATTATTAATTTTCATAAAATACAACATTAATTACATATAACTGATACTTGAACCAATACAATATCTCTAAATGACATGAAATTCAACAACACACAATAATTATGATAAAAGTCTTTCTTGAAAAATGTAAACGATAAATATTTTTCAAATAGTGAAAAACTAAAACGACAATTATTAAAATTGAGAGGAAGTACTAATTCTAGCACTAGGACTAACATGTTGGAATTTTGCTAATAGGTGTAAATAGGTTGGATTTTTGTATGTATATTGTTGAGTTTTGTGTTTTGAATAGTATCGCATTTTTGTTAATTTTTGTGTGTAAATAGGTTGGATTTACATGGTGACTAATTTATTGAGTGCTTTTATAATAAAGTATTTGGGAAGCATGTGTTGCTTTAACTCATTTTATATAGACTCAAATTGTATTTTGTGAGGTGTAAAAAAGAGGATGAGTGAGCTAATGAGCTGTAGGTTGATGTGACATATTTTGAGGTTGTTAAAGTAGAGAATTTATTAGAAATTGTGATATAATTAGAAATAAATGGGAGATGAAAGAAAATGGGAAAAGAAGTGAATTTTGGTCAAGTTAAAACCACATGAAATAAGAAATCAAATCCAAACGTAATACTTGTGCTACAATGCAGAAACGATAAAACCAAAGTAAAAAATAAATATTCCGAATATATTTGCACTTGGAGTCATAAAGTGGTCTGTTAGTAATGAGTTTAATAAGTTACTCCTAAACTATAATGATAAATTATTAAACGAAATTATATTATTAAAATTTGTGGTCTATATTTTCATGATATAATTTTGTTATTTATATTTATAGTTAAAGATTAATTTATATTCAAAGTCGAACTCTGTTGACCAAAAAAAGTAAAAATGAATAAATTTAGAATGAAACAGGAGAAATATATAAAATTATTTTGTGATTTAGACATGCGAAATTTTAAAATATCATAAATATTACACATAAGAAAAGGTTATTTTTCAAAGCTCCCCACAATGCTATGTACACTATTCATCACTAGCTAAATCAATGATAAACCTTTTTTTTTTTGGAACCGAAAATACTTTTATTCCATTCCAACAGTTAAGTACACAACCGATCCGAAGATCCAGGTAATCGAAAAATAATCAAAACAACCAAGTGAATCAAAACAATTTTCTAGACTATCTTAACATGAGCAGTATGCAATATTTGCGTAAACTCCTATCCGCCAACATCTATTTATAATTTTATCGACTATATGCTCATCCACTTGCATTTGCGGTTTCTCTTGAAAAGACAGAAGATTCCTCTCCATCCATATAGAATATACACTGTGAAAGCACACCGCAAAGACCTTCTTTTGCCATGCATTGTTCCGCAATGCATACATAACCACTCGACCTCCTCCTCCCACACGGCAAGGAGCACGTCAATTCCCATCCATCTCAAGACACGGGTCCAAATCATGCAAAAAGGGCATTGGAAGAACAAGTGTTCCATCGACTCATCCACAGGCGTAAAGAACAAACAAAGTACAATCGGGTTCCACCTACGAACTCTATCCTTGGTAGCTAATCTCTTATGTAGACCCATCCACGCATGAAAATAGCTGGGTCACCTTGTTATCAAACCACCACTTCTTCCATGGTACATCTGCTTTCACACCCCACAGCTCCTCATACAAATCTCGATTTTGAAATCGACCAGTGTTCCACATACTTGTCCAGGCTGGTGATTGTCTTAACATACATCGGTTTTTCATTATAGCCTTCAAGATCCAAAAGGCATCCCCCGAGAGTTCTACATCCATCACCTCCCTGTCTTTTATATAGTAGCAATGTACCCACTTCACCCACAATCTATCCTCCTTCCGGCAGATATTCCAAAGCAGCTTTGCCACCGTACAAATATTCCATTCGATCAATGAGGTAAGGTTGACGCCCAAAGATTCTTAGCATCACATACTTTGTCCCGTGCAATCGGTGCTCTATTTGTTATTTCAAATTGCATCACCCTCACGTGATGGAGCGACAGAGTGATTCTATGCGGCGGATTACTTGTTTCGGCATGGGAAAAACCTGCATCCAATAGCTCGTCATTGCCTGTAGCACATTACGGATTAATTGCATCTTACCCGCATAGCTTAGGAGTTTCAAGGTCCAGTGCTGGATCCTAGCCGTAATGCGGTCAATGAGCAGTTGGCAGAGTCGAATAGTCAGTTTCCTGGTGGTTAGAGGCACACCGAGGTATTTCACTGGCAGCTGCCCTTCCCCAAAACCTGTAATCGTGAGCAAACGGTTAAGGCAGGCACGGTTGACTCCTCCACAATAAATTCGGCACTTGCTATGATTCACATTAAGTCCTGTTGCACGAGAGAAGCTATCAAACTGAGCCATAAGAATCGAAATTGATGTAGGGTCCCCTCTAACAAAAAGTAGAAGGTCGTCAGCAAAGCACAGATTCACAATATCCAATCTCTCACACTTAGGATGGAAATTAATGTCCGGGACAAGCTTGACTTTAAGTAACACCCTATGTAAGTACTCCATCATGAGTAACACCCTATGTAAGTACTCCTCAAGTTCTTGGTATTGGCTAAAAAAAAATAAAGTACTACTCCCTCCTATTTTTAATTGTCGTCTTAGAGGTTTTATACATTTTAATACACCCAATTCAATTTATTATTAATTTTTATAAAATACAACATTAATTACATATAACTGTGATACTTGAACCAGTACAATATCTCTAAATGACATGAAATTCAACAACACACAATAATTATGATATAAAAGTCTTTCTTGAAAAATGTAAAACGATAAATATTTTTCAAATAGTGAAAAAACTAAAACGACAATTATTAAAAATTGAGAGGAAGTACTAATTCTAGCACTAGGACTAACATGTTGGAATTTTGCTAATAGGTGTAAATAGGTTGGATTTTTGTATGTATATTGTTGAGTTTTGTGTTTTGAATAGTATCGCATTTTTGTTAATTTTTGTGTGTAAATTGCTAACTTTTGTATTTTTGTTGCTGACTTTTGATTTATATTGCAGATATGATCATTGATTTCCAGAAGTTCATAGATTGTAGTCAAGTTGGTGAAAAGAGAAGAAGAAATACTTGGTGGACAAAAGAAGAAGAAATATTTCCAGAAGCCTAGAGATTGTACTGTAATTGCTTATTTGTATTTTTATTGCTGACTTTTGTTAAAATGTAGTTTTTTTCTTTGTAATGAAGAATTTAGTTTGTATGACAGTATAAAAATTTATTTGTTGATTAATGAAATTGATTTCTATATATGTTTTAAGTTTTTTTTTAAATTTTATTTGTTTTAAATAAAATTTGATAATTATATGTCAAAATTCAACAATTAGTGGACCCGGTTTGGTAGAAAACGGGTTAAATATCCGTGAGTCTTGATGCAAATGGATCCTGCCAACTGTTGTTGTCTAATTGCCGACGTCTTTTTCTATATTTGGCATGGACTCTCAAGACTATCACATAATGAACTCTCCAGAAACACTCTTAAGTTATCAGGATTCCAAATTACGGTTTTTAATTAAGCCAATACTCTTTCAGAAAGTAAAATAATTAAATCAGAGCCCCCAATTCTCCTCCAACGCGCGTCTGACCCCAATTTTCCTCCAAGGTAAACCTAGCAAATCGATTGATCTGATCCCAGTTGTGCTCGCGAAAGGTAAAACAAATTCGGGCGAGTAAAGCCCCAATTTTGCTCTGCAAATATCGCCGAGAAACATCCCGTAAGTTTCCTTAGCCTTCTGATCACCACAAATCATTATCAAAGTTTATGTATGCTTCTTCTTGCTTTTGCTTTTATAATTTAAAGATCAATGCTTTCGCATTGGTAAGTTTCGTTTCCATCGGTTTTAACCATGTATCATATTTTTTTCAGATCAAAATTGCTCAGAATGAAGAATTTTCACTTTTTAGGAACACCAGACCTAGTGTTGGGCATTACAGGTTTTTGCCTTTCCTAAACTTACATTATAGTACTACTACTGTGTTGTCTTGTGTTTCTTCCTTATTGTAGTTACGTTGTTAATTCCTCTTCTTTTGTATTTTTATGTATGTACGTAGCTTCCGCTATGTCAATTGCTCTGCTAATTCTGTATCCAATGTGAGTAATTTCTACTCCCTGCCTCTACCCTACCTACTCTTCATTATGTATGTATGTATGTATGTATGTATCGAATGTGAGTAATTTCTACTCCCTACCTACTCTTAATTATGTATGTATGTATGTATGTATGTATGTTATGTTCATTAAACAAATTTCTTACTCCTCAAACTCACTATAGCTAGCTATGATTTGATCTGATTTTCTTTTTCTTTTCTTTCCTTGGTTAAATTTAATCACAGACCAAATCATTTGAAAATATTAAGGGAGAAGTCAACTAAAGATCTACAGCCCTACCCATATGCTTTTACTCAGCTGGCATGCTTCGTATGGATGTTTTATGGTATGAGTGAACCAGTTAAGGGATCCTTCACATTCCAGAATATATTGGTCGTGCTTCTCAATCACGGTTGCTTTATGGTTCAGACCTATTACTTGTTGGCTTTCAGGGCTAATACAACTATATTTCATCACGCGGTAATTAACTCATTGTCATATACTCTGTTTATGTGTCAGTATTATTATCTTATCTAACAAAGTACTATAACTTTTGCTACTTGCACTGCATGATCAGGTGGTTATCGAATTGACAGCCGTGGTACCAGAGTTTATATTTTTGATGTATATTGTATTTGCGAATCCTTTTACTTTTTGGGCTCCCGTCCTAGATCATCCACATATTACTGGGTCTGCTGCTGCTACAGTTGGAATTTTTATGTATGCTTCTCCGATACCTTCAATAGTAAGAATCTAACCTCTTCAATCTCTCTTAAATCTGCTGCTTGTTTACCCAATATACACTGATGTTAAATCTCTCTTAAGTCTGATTTTCGCTTGTTACCCAATATACACTCATCTTTTCCCTTGTATTGATACAAACTTATATATATTTTATTGATTTCCAGATAAACGCATGCAAGACGCGAACCACACAATACTTGCCGTTTGGATTATGCACAATGTATTTCTTGAATGCTGTCGCGTGGTTTGCATATGCATATCTTTATAGCCCTACCTACGATGTTTACCTCGCTGTAAGTACACATTGGTTTCACACCATTGTAACTGCAACAATTTGTGACTGTCCCTTGTTTCGTTTTGTGCTTTACCCTTTCACTTGTTCCACAGATTGCTCACGGAGGTGGCATAATATTGGAAATCGTCATGCTCCTTGTATCTTGTATCCTTCTGGTGACATTTCGAAGTTCAGGTGTTTACTTGTCATGTTCTTCTTTCGAATCTTTCATAGACCTTCAAATTTGAGACGTTCAACTTGTAACACCATCTAGCTAGTGTAATAATTTTGTCGCCAAATCTTCCTCGTGTAATCGCAATGGAGGATTCTACCGCTGATCTCGAGGCCCCGCTAGTTCGTGACTAATCTTGATCGTGATAATAAGTTACCGAGTTGAACTAACTTAATTATGTAACAAAATTTACTTTGATGACATACATAAATTTGTTGTCCGCGGTTCATTGACTCGATTCTTGTTTGCTTTGGTCGCTTACTCACTGGTCTTTGTTTAATTATTTTATTTCGTCGACAAGCACATCACGCGTAGCTTGTTCTACTCTCAATTTTATGGTTCCGAGAAATAACATATTCATGTAGATCATCGTTGGACTTGGGAATTTCTCGGATTGATTGAATTTTATTAAAGATTTAAAGATAACATTAGTATTCGTACATATTCATGTCACTGGAATTGAGTTATCTTAATTTTCTATGCCAAACATACATATATGAATTTCATGTAACGAGCACAAAATTTTGGATATGGGTACTTGTTTGATTGGATATGGGTGCCGTGAAGTTTTATTCTGCAAAAACTGCCGATCATTTTGGTTGCAATGAGTAAATGAAGGCCTAGTTTATCTGTAGTTTCTTTTGATACCAAGTAGGTAACATCCCTGAACATTCATTGTAGTTTCGTACGTGTCATTTGAGTAGAAGGTGTGTATTACAGTGTTTTTGTTTGTTGGGGAATTGGTTGCAAGAGGCAACTAAGTGTGGTTGCAAGAGGCAACCAAGAGAAAGCCAAAATTGTTATGTGTTATAATGTGTTAAGTGGGTAACTTTGAGCAATTAATTATCTAAGTTCCACCACTCGGTTTATGGTTCTTTAGTTCGCTAAGTGGGATGCAAGCTTCAAACGGTATAAGATACGGAGATAACCAATTTAGGTGTGAATGATAAATTGGCTCAAAGTAAGCTAGTTGAGACTTGCTTTTTGCAATTGTCCCACATTGGAAACATATGGAAGGAAAGAGTAGTATAAAGGTATGCTTGTGTTTACTCATGGTCACAAGTGTGTGTTGTGGTTATGGCAAACCTCCTACGCGCGCAGGGGGGAGAAACATTTGAACTGAAAAATTCCAAGCAAATATGGTCGAATATTAATCTTTTTACTTTCCAGATTGTTCCACTTAAATGTGAAGATGTAACATCCCCACTAACATGCAGAGCTGTTACGTTTCTACATCTGGTGTTAGTTCTGCGAATAATGGAGCAAGTTCGGGGGTGGTTGCGCGAGACGAACATGGACGTGTACTTGCTTGGAAAAGGAGGTTTTATGCAGGCATAAAGGATCCAAGTGTAGCTAAAGAGGCCATTTTACTGGGTCTAGAACTTCAGGTTTCTGCGGTTGATGTCATAACTGTCAGATACTCGTCCTGCTTTAACCGAAAACTCTATGCATGGGAGCTACATATTAAGATGGAACGAAGATTCAAGATTTACGTGTATAAAGAAGGCGAACCGCCACTTATGCACAATGGACCGTCCAAAAGCGTTGAAGGCCCGACTCATGAATGAGATTGAATATGGGAAGAATTACACATTCAGGACTTCTGGTCTCTTCTTTATGTTGTTTAGTGTAGTAAAGTTGGTTGCGTACGCCTGTCTATGTTCCCAACTCAAGGTGATGCCACCCCACTCAGGAAGTTCAGATCAGATTACATTGGTCTCATCTCAACCAGGCACCCGTTCTGGAATATGAGTCAAGAAGCTGACCATTTCATGCTTGCTTGCCATGACTGGGTGAGCAGATTACATTGGACTAGTGCTTTTCACAACTGTAAACAATTTCTTTTTTAGCCTTCAGTGACAAAATTCTGCATTGATTTGATTGTTATAGGGGCCTCTGGTATCAAGTGGACAACACATCGATCAGAGGGTTGTGCAACGCCAATTTTTCTGAAGGATTTGATCCACTAAAAGATGAGACTGTGCCAGAAATCCATCTTATCAGCAGAGAAGTACATCCCAAGCTGCATTCTCCGCCATCTAACATTTCCAGGGACTATCTTGCGTTTTTCGCTGGTGGTGGAAATCACGGTCCTGTCAGGCCGATTCTGCTGAAACACTGGAAGGGTAAAGATATACGATTACCTAAAAACGGATCAAGCAGGTTACTTAGACTATATGTTAAATTCCAAGTTTTGCTTGTGTCCCAGTGGATATGAAGTGGCTAGTCCTAGAATCTCAGAGGCTATCTATTAATACTGTCTGTTGACTATGTTTTGCCTCCAAGTGACGTTTTAAACTGGGATGCGATCTCCTTACGTGTAAATGTTACTGATATACCTAGACTGAAGTGAAGGAGATACTGAAGGCTAGCTGTTACAGAAGATGAGTACTTGAGGCTGAAGGAAGGCAGAGCACTGGACAATGAGCCAACCGGCCAAGAGATTCAACGCGTTTCATATGATTTTGCATTCTTTATGGCTTAGAAGAATAAATCTCAGTATTGTAAATTTTAGTGACCAGATGAACGAACATACATAGATAGGTTAAGATTATATCCTACTTATACAACTTTGTCAGCAGTCAGGCATTAATTAGACTTGTGATACAATACGATTCTTTTTGTGATCAAAACGGAAAATATTAGCCATTACACATGTATGTACATTCGAAGGGCGATTATTTATGTACACACTGGCTAGCTAGGCGGCTATTTAGAGATGCCGAAAACAGATCTCAAGTCTCAACATGTCCCAATGGAGAACCTCTGCTTTCCAGGTGATGTTGGCCGAATGTTTGTGGTATCTTTTATCACCACTATAGGTCTCCGTCTTCATTGGCTTGACGAAATCCATGTTCACATTGTTTCCTGACATGTCTCTCACATAGAAAGCATGCACCGACTTCTCTCCTTGTGTTATGTGTCTGCTCTTGCTACTGCTAGCCCATTTTCCCTTAGAACCCGCCCCACCCGGTTGAGTGCACACAGTTCTAACCTAACTCCCTGTCAAAGCCGAAGGATTAATACAAATTGTGTGCATATATGTGTAGGTGTGTGTCTAGTAAGAACATACCAAGACAAAACCTCATGCTCAATCGCAGCCTCCAAACATTTACGACTCGCTCTTTCTCACTATCAGTGCTCAACACACAGCCATTGACATGCCTTATAAAATACTCCTACAACAAAGAAACAACTTGCTTAACAGATGAAAAGGGTAAAAAGAAGATATATATGCTCACTTGATAGGCATAGCCTCCACGAGAGTCAACAGAAGCATGAAAAATCACATATTGCATATCAGTAAGCGTGCAAACAATGTCGAACATAAGCCTCTTCCGGTCTTTGCATTGATACAAACAATCGAATATCCCTTCTCTCAATGAAGATGCTAGCCTTTCTCTCCTTGTCCTTGCTATCCAATCTCCATGTCATAGAAGGCCCAGTTGACCTATCAAAGTCCCTTATGGAAAGCATGAGCTGATGCATGCGACGCTCTACATCAGTCATCGTGGCTAATTTGCCCTCAAGAAGGCCAGCAGTTTTCACTTCATGATGGTTAGAGTTCTCTTCTCTGGAAGTAGTGGCTCGGAGTATAGTAGTTCAATTGCATGGAGCCTATTTTCGTCCATTGGAGTGTTTGCCGATTGCTCAGAAATGTAAGCAACGCAGGCTAGACGTGCGTTATAGCTCCAAGCATGTGCTTCAACTACATTGCAATGGAGATCAGCTTGATATCTCCGACAATAGGCCTGGTTTGTCCTTTCCTGTTATTTAAATTGCTTTAGGCCCGGAAAGGTGAGAGTCGAGTTTGCATTGCGCTTTTGTCTTTGGTGAGAGAGGCCTACCAGAACCAACCTGCAAAAGTTTTCTTTAGATCAGACTCATTAAGGGGGTGTTAAATATAAGAACTTTCTGTATTCTGCTTCCTGAAAAGCTAAGCAGAGACCATGATCTTTTCTCTTACCTGTTGGATTTGTTCAATTGGATTGGTACAGCCAGGATTTAAAAGTGGCAAGATAATAATAATGAACACAATATGTAATTTAGTTCGTTAAGTTATGACGGTTCGGGTCGGGTCACATCAATTTTTTTACACCAAATTCATCACATATTTAAATATGAAAGGAAACAAAAAAATTACATCATGATAAAAGACAAACAAATACTCCCTCCATTCCACAAATCTCTTTCCATTTTCTTTTTACACAAATTTTAAGATGTTTGTGTAAAATATGGTTTATATAGATATAAAAAGTAATAAATCTATATATTATTAAAATCCCAATTTTTATTCTCAATCATTTGTATAGCACTTTTATCAAGATTGAATGAGATCTTTTCTTTCATTTATTTGCATTTGTTTGTATAAATAATTCTAAAATAAATACATAGATGGTAAGAATCCATTTTGATCTTTTGACTACTCTATTTCGATGCATGTATGTCCTGATTGTTTGGCATGATAAAGCTATATATAGTAAAGGTGAATCATTATTTTGATAATATCATTATTTTAGTAAATTCCTCCATTCACACCTAAATACATGCATTTTATATAGAAAAAATCTTCATATCAAGGTAATCATTATTGGGTTTAAGATTCCAACCATTAAATTCGACAGTTTGCACAATTTATTATTTGGTAAATATGTAAAACTTCCAAATTGTGTTTTGCAACTAAATCATGCCACAAAAATATATGCTAAATTAAGAAAAGATCGTCCTAACATAATATTAAGACCAAAAAATAACGACCGCATAATTCTTCTTATACTAGAGACATCTCATAGCGCAAAGAATCACAGAGAAGAATCCACGAGCATAGCAAAATGTTGCCGTAATCTTTCACACAATCGCTGAAAATGCACTCAACCTTTACGTAAACGAATGCTTGTGGTCACGCTCGATCAACATTCTTTCGATTATTTGCGCATTGGTGTCTATATCTAACAACCTTCATACCCAATCTCCTACCGCCAAGTTCAAGTTTTGAAGATCAATACTTTCAAGAAAAGGTCCAATGGTGATGATGATGTCACCCTGAAATTGAATTTTTCGGGGAATCTGGAGTCATTTGTTTACATGGAATACAAAGCAGGTGTTTGTATTTTGAGCCGCAGAGTACGAGACTCAAGAATTTCAGAATCGATCTTCCTATGGAATTCTATTATCCCTTCCAAGGAGCATGCAAATTTCAAGATTTACACAAAAAGCAAGTATCGTCTTATGGACCAAGTGAGTGTACTGGAACATTTGCTTTGTCAATTATGTGGTCTCTTGATTCTGATGTCTTATAACTCTTCTTATAGGGAAGCAATCTCCCGTGTGTTAGTTATCTGCTGAACCTGCCATTAGGTGCGTTAGTTTGTGCTTTTGTTTGGTTTGGTTGAGTGTGTGCTATTTGATGAAATGTATTTGAGTGAGTTAATTCTGTCATTATTTGTAGTCATATGAAAGAACCTCTGTAGAGGTAGTTTGATTTCGTCATCCGCAATAATGGAATTCAAGGAGTTGTACTACATATTTGTACATGCAAATATTTATCGTAAGTAAATTTGATCAATGATTTTCTTTATGTTTGTAATATGAAATTGTTTATCACATTTGAGTTCATAACACACTAGATTGAATACGATACATCCAATATTCTAAGTCGGTTGTCAGAGAAGATACAAAACAAATATCCTAAAACATTTTAATGTATGAATAGTCGGTTTTAAATGTATGCCAAATAGGCTGGTACTCTCCTTTTAGATAAACGCATCGTATAAACTCAATAAACCACTTTTTTTAGACCATGTAAATCACATTTTATTTGTAGAAATAATAAATTGATACGCTTGAAATTAAATATAAAAAAACTTTATGTTAATTTTAACTCATATTTCAAAACAAATAACAATTAAAAACTTAGCCTAAAATGTACATTTACTTAGCCTAAAATGTACATTTTGGACCCATGTGTAATTATTTTTGATCCATAGTAATTATTGAACTATAAAGGACTAATGATGTTCTATGATGAAGGTGTAGTGCAAAAAAAAAAGATCACAATAACATGTAAAATTATGTTTATAAAATAATAATTTTACGAGTTGTGTGCGGTTAGAGGACTCGATATAAAATACTCCTTCTGTCCCAAATTCAATTACCCGCAATCTGACCACAAGTTTTAAGATAAAAGTGAATAAAGTAGGAGAGATGGTAATAAATTAAGTGGGAAATAGATATTGAATAAGTAAAAATACTGAACAAGTATGGAATGGATTGAATAAAGTAGGAAAAAGATGTTCCATTAAAGAGATGGGAAGTGGAAATTGGGACGTTCCAAAATAAAATGCGGGAAGTTAAATTTGGGGCGGAGCGGGTATATGTTATCAACCTGCCCTGGTCCTGTACGGATTCAAGTTGGATCCTACCCCTTAAAATACAACAAAAATTGACTCTTATTTTCTCGATTAATTTGTTATGTCCTTCACTTTCTATTTACTAGGCGGGGAAACTCTCTTCGATCTTCTCTCTACTTTCTTAATCCATAACCGGCATGGTGAGGGATTGGTGGGGAAAAAAAGTAGCATGTCAAATTATTCTCTCTACTTTCTTGATCTATAACGGATATGGTGGGGGATTTGTGAAAAAAACAATCGTAGCATGTGAAATTATGTTTGTAGAAAAATACTTTGAGTGTGTGTGTGTGTTGGGGGTGACCAGATACCACCGCGGTGGTTGTGGTGGAGAGATATGGCAGATACTCTCTAGGCGGGGAAACTCTCTTCGATATTCTCTTTCCTTTCTTGATCCATAACGTGCGGCCGGGGGGTGGGGGGTGTTTATGGTTGTAGAATAATAATTCTTCTGTGTGCGGTGGTGTTGTGGTGACCACATACCAACGATGTGGTTGTTGGGAAACCGGGGAGGTGGTGGGGTGGTTTTAGGTTGTAGAATAATAATTCTTTCAGTGTTGTGGTGGCCACATACGACGAGATGGTTGTTGGGAACGGGGGACTCTTCGATCTCCCAACTACTTTCTTGATCTCCATAACGGGGCCCCGGGGGGACCACATTCCTCCGGGGTTGCAGGTAGCAAATCCTATTGATTGTGTTGTATATACTTGACATTTTATTTTTGTTCGAGTTTGAAGAATACAAATTTTTTAAAAACATGTATATGTTACTAATGAACAAGTCAGGTACGTTAGCATCCGATATTAAATATGTGTTATCAACCGGTCGGGTTAAGGTTGGATCCAACCCCTTTCAAAGCATATCTGTTATATATGATGAGTCATACTTTTATATTTTCTAAAGTTAGCATAAAATAGACTCAATAATATAGTATCGATTAAGGATGACTACCTACCAATGCCATACCAATGTTAAAAGTAAACTATTATGTGGCATCGCCACGGTAGTACTAGTGTATAGTAAAAAGTAAGAAATAGAATTGATAAAGATGAAAAGAGTGATTAAAATATTAATGTTGAAGATAGTGGATTTCCATAAAGGAAATGGAAAGTTTTTACGAACGCCTAAAATGGAAAATGAAAAAATTTAATGGAACGGAGGAGTAATGAATAAACGACCCACTTCCATAAAAGTAGTACATACCTACGCCTCTTTATCTTCTCAAAATCATTAGTGACCTAATCAATGCCAAAACGCTTTTTTCAATCACTACAAGAAAAGGCGATTCAAGTAAGTTGTTTGTTGGTGTTAAGTCTATTTTCATTGGTAATGGAGTATTTCCAAGTAAACCTCCATGGTATTGTTTCCTTCCTAATACCCTCGGTAATACCGCTGCCAAGTAAGTTGGGTGTTCCTTGGTAAAGTGTATATTTTCCAAGGAAAAATAATTGGTGGAAGTCATAATACCACGCACTTTTCATGGGTAATAGCGACATCACCAAGGAAAACTCGGTTGTAATACAAATACCAAGGACATAGTCATTGGCTATGTTAGATGGTCATTTTCACCCAAACATGCACAATACCAAGCAATAATTCATTGGTATATAACTAACCATGGTTAAAAAAATTAGCAATATCTAGAATTTATATTGCAATGTTTCATGATACTTTTCATAATAGAAAAGTATAATGCTATATAACAAAAAAAAAACAATTCAGATTATCAATCAAAACAACTAATACAAAACATCAATATTCTTTTTCCCTAAGATCAAATTTATTAAAACCCAAGACTATGTTCAAAGTAAGAGAATCATCAGCCAATTGTGTACAGGTATCAGAAGGAAAAAGAAAATCAAACTAGTTTAAGTGACCGATGTTCCAAGACCATCATCCAAACTATTTCCTGCAACATATACTCATCAAGCTCAAAATCTAACAATCATTCCCCATCCTAACACTATCCGAGGTCCCTTATGTATCCATCCCCGACACATCAGTTGTGCCCGTAGTTTGTTTGTAATCTTTCCTTATCTTTGAATATACTCTTTCTATCAATCATTCATATTTGCTTCATACTTGCTTGGATACTCGTGCTTGCTCGATTATTGATTCTAGACATTACACTGTTAAAGCCTCGTTTAGGTCCATTAACGACACTCGGGATTAACTTATTGCTATACACAAATCAATTTCAGATAGTGATTCGTTAGTCTTCGCTAAACAAACAAATAATAATTTGGTGATTTGACACGCCATCAAATTTGGCGCCGTTCGGAATCTAAATCTTTGATTGGTGTTTGTGTAGCTTCAATCATCACTCACTTTCTCATCCCATTTCTTTTTGATTTTTTTCAAAACCCAAAAATTTAATATCTCCCAGAAACATTGAACTGCATTTATCCGTCTGTGCAGTGACGCCCCAATCACCTTCCGACTTGTATAAATTTTTCGTTCCTTTCGCTTTATTTTCATTTTGATTGATAGAATAGCTCTAATCTAGTTAGATTTTTGTTTGTGGATCTACTCTTGTGTGCTTGTCTACGTGTGTGTAGGAATTCATGAATGGTGTATATTGCGACATTTGGGGACTTGATGGACTTGTAGCGGAGGCTTGTTATGATAGAACGAAGATCATTCGTTTTCAACAAATCAAGGGAGAAGGCCTTCCGAAAGCATGAGCAAGATTCAAGGAGCTACAATTGGTGTTTTGCAGCCATCAATTGACTCAAGGAGATTTGATGTGGTGTTCTGTGGTAGGGAGCGTCACAAGTGATGAGGAGGATCGTGCATGAGAATGAGGAGTTTCATCCGTTTTGCCCAAAGGATTTTCCCTGCTGGTCCCGCCAAGTAATTATTATACAGTCGTCTTAAATATCAAAAACATAACTTATAATGATAGTTGACAAGTATAAATTGTTGTATATATATATATATATATATATATATATATATATATATATATATATAAATATATATATATATATATATATATATATATATATATATATATATATATATATATATATATTCGTTTCTTGTATCTTATACATTGACAACAGCTTATGGCCTCGGGAGGTGCACAACAAACTAGGTGACATCTTCCGGAGCAGGAGAGAGCCACGGGGCAGGGTGGTGAGTGTTGGAGCCACATCTCGGAGCACATGAGGGCCGAGTACTTCGATGAGCTGAGGGTAAGTTAAAATATGGCATTCCTTCGTTTGTAATTATAATCGTTTTAATATGAGTGGTATGTTAGCCACTGTATGTGAGTGGTATGTTAGCTACTTTATTTGGGTGATATGTTAGTCACCATTGTGTTAGTAAAATTTAGGACAATGTGAGTGGTATGTTAGCCACTATATGTGAGTGGTATGTTAGCCACTTTGTTTGGGTGATATGTTAGTCACCATATCTGTTATGTTGTCAGATCTTGTTAAATTGATGTAACATGGTGAGGTTATACATGTATCGACTTTGGATGTTGTATGAAATCGGGAGTGTAGAAGGAGTACTTCATTCTCAAAGTTGATCCACAGATCCGGGCGTGTTTAGATTGTGGGATCCAAACCGCATGTGATATGGTCTGCTCGTGGAAGGCCATTCGGGATCGGGTGTAAATCCTCCACAAAGTTGATGCATGAGTGGGCCCTTTGGGATGCCTATCGGCACCGAATCGATGTCCGTGACGCTGCCTACCAACAAAGTGAACCGCATCCCACCGACACGGCAGAAGGGTCGCTCACCACCTTGGGAGGCGATCTCACTGATTATTATCAATCGGTGCGTATATATGTGTTTTTGCAATCTAGCATTACGTGTATGTATGAAGTCTCTGCTGCTCTATTACTTGTAGATGATAAATTGTTGACTAGATCTGATTTGATTCAGGTGGCACGGGGGGAGGTGACATCCAAGTATGCCATCTTCAAGAAGGCCGAAAGGTATGGGTATGGACCGAATCGGGCCTCGCCTATCATGTATGTTTATGTTGCTTAAAGTTCATATTTGTACACTATTACAAGTTAATTTTTAAAAACAATAACTGATCATGATATCTGCTATTTACGATTTCAGGCTGAGGTTGATGCTCGTGGGTGGAGGCAGAGGACGACGGTGATGTGTTGTCAATCAACAAGTTGACAACATCTTCCTAGAGGTCAACAAACCCGGACAAGAAAGGATTTAATATATGGACTCGGAGCCTCGGTTTGAGCCCGCTAGTCCGGTGCTCCTCATCATCATCCCAAAGATCCAGCACGTCCGGTTTACACACGTGACTGTGTCTCAAAATGGTGCAACGCAGTCCGGAACAAAGTTGCGCCTCTAACTCAAGAGATGCAAAGCAGCCTAATAACAAAGGGAGGAGAACGAGCGCCTTGATTCATGTATGGAGCATTTCATGTCCAGCCCGCCATCACCCACCCGTCGATAGCTAGTTAGTTATGCATCAGATGTTCGATTTTTTTCATATTTACACTTGTGTGGATAATTTCTCCAGCTCCGGATATTACTTTTTTTATTCAAAATTTATTGAAATATTTTCCGTATTATTCATTTATTATCGAACATTATATTGATTAAATAGGTGAACTACGAAAAACAGGGATTAATATGAAATAAATAGTGACGGATTAATAGTGACTAATTAGTGACCGAAATTAAAGGATTTGAATTAGTGACGGAATTTCAGATTCCGTCACTAATTCCAATAAAATGTTGGACGACGGATAGATATCCGTCGCTAAATATAACGACGGATAGATTATATCCGTCGTCCGGTTTAGCGACGGATATATTCTATCCGTCGTTATATTTCGATTAAAAAAAAGTCAAATATATAATCCGTCGTCCAATCCGTCGCGAATTGGACAACGGATTATCTATCCGTCGGCCCAACTCCATGGGCGACGGATTTTTATCCGCCGCTGTGGGCGACGGATCGTTAATGAAGCGACGGATCTATCCGCCTCAGCCCAAATTTTTTTTGTAGTGCATTAACGACTTCGAATCAATGTATCTCGATTCTAATCCCACTAAGGAAAACATTCCCAATGATGACTCCTACATCTTTGTCCATACACCCACCAACGAGTTTCAAGGGAGTTATGACCCATTTTTTCGTTTTTATTTTCCTATTGATTCCCCTAGTTATTTTTTAGAATTTGATATTTCTAACTTAGTTAATTCTAGTTTTCAGGAAATTATGAATACACTCGAGAACATGAAGAGAGGAGCCAAGGGTGGTTCCGAAAATCCAAGGAGTTACGAGACGGATGCACAAAAATTGTTTCCGTTTGACAATGGATAACATCGAGCGATTAAGGTCGAGCCAATGATCGATAAACAAAGGCGCTACCCGGGAGGCAACCCGGGAGGTACGATTGCATTTAGAATAGGAACACGTTTAATTTAAGTAACGAATAAGTGGAATCCAATTTTGGGGCAATTCCTTACAAGATGGAGAGTCCAGAGGACGAGACCCCTCGTCCAGACGGCTCGTCTGAAACAGACGGACCGCCTAGACGGGGCGTCCAACTTTTTACAGCGGTAATTAAAGAGGACGGACCGTCCATTATCGCCATCTCCATCCTCAAACCTCCATTGCCGTAAAATCGCCCCCAAACTCGGATTTCACTCATCTTCCCACCAAACTTCACACTCTTTAGAATTTCGGAAAGCTCGTGCGATCCTCTACCATCCTATCCGATCAATTTTGTCAAAACAAGTCTCGTTGGGTCACAATGGCAGGTGGTGCATCTCAAAGGGGCAAGAGGACCGAAGGAGCTTCATCCTCTCACGCTAGCAAAAAGAAGAAGGGGATCGAGACGTCGCAAAGCCAACAAGAGTATAGAGAGGGTTTCACGGCCAAGAAAATAAAGAAAATCACGAAGGACCGCCACATCCACATCGCCAATGACAATAAAGAAAAGAAGGCGCTTCAAGACCTCTCGACAAACATCGCAGAACGGGTGGACTTACTTAGAACCATTCACCGGGTGGTACGATAGGAGGGTAGTCGAGGAGTTTTACATTTGCTACTCCGACTACACCGACGACTCCAAGGTTCCCATCCACGGGAAGCAGGTTCCCTTCACTCCCAGCGTGATAAACGGACTATTGAAGGGCGACAAGACCCCACAGGGAAGCGATATCGAGGACGACAACGATGAGATGGCGGAAGAGTTGGCCCTCGATTTGGGTATGACTAGGGATGATAGCGACCCCGATGAGTATGACCCGGCAGTAAAGTACAAGTATAACCGATCGACCAGAAGGTACACGAGACAAGTATGGGAGGCACTTGTTTTGGAGGATAGACCCTTCCCCGCCTTGCCATCGCACATTATTGAGTACAAGCATCTTCGGCTTGGCGCACGAGTGATGGTGAAGTTTGTCAGCGCCAACCTCATTCCTAGGGAGTCGGACTCGAACCTCTAGCCATACATTGGAAACCTTGTCCACGTCCTCACCCAAAAGCTTACGGTGAACCCCGGGAAAGTCATTTACTCAGAGTTTGGACAGCACCGCCGGGAGGACAGGGCACTTGGGTTCCCACACCTCATCACCACACTATGCAGGAAATATGGTGTACCGACATCGGCCACCGAAGGGCCTGCTCGTCCCATCGACTACATCTCCTACAAGGACATTCGCAGAGCCTATCTTAGGCGCATCGGCGAACCTGACCAAGACCACGACTACCATCCTCCTCACAGACCGCTTTCGACATGACCACCCTCCAGACTTAATTCACCAACAACTTCCAAGGGTTCGCCACCGACTTTCAGCGACAATAAGCGGAGTGGAAAAACGACTTTAGAGACTCCTAGGTGTGTCAAATGCGACAGTTCCAATATTAGCAGCAACTGGCAATGGACGAGATCACTAGAGCCCAGGAGGAGAGATACGAGGAGATAGCTCGGTACATTCCAGATATCCATACCCTGCACCACCTAGGGACCATAGAGATCTCAAGAGACGGAGGCCACGACATCACATATGGCCGTTACTATTGTCACTTTGATACTCTACTCATTCGATATGGTTGTAGTATTACTACTTACTATCATACACTATTTAGCATGATTCGTATGACATTTTTAGAATTTTATTATCATTTTTGTTATGGTTTTGTTAAAACGGGCGAAGAAAAGTGGGTTGAATAAAAATGGTCAGCAAACAGAACAACGGGCGGGGCATCTGAATGGACCGTCTAAACACGGACAACCCGTTCGGACGGAGCGCCCATTTCTCCTAATTCCGACCACTTCTATTAAATTCACCTTCATTCACCCTCTCACGTTTGCTTAGTATTTCAGGAAGGTTCTAAGGCTACTACGGACAAGACACGACCACATATCTCAGGGAAGTCACTTTCTAATCCAACTATTTCTTTTCATCAATCTTTGCTTGAGGACAAGCAAGAGTTTAGGTTTGGGGGGGAAGTCGTTGGATTATTTGGTGCCTTCTATTGTTTTTAAAGTCTTACATACCTGTTTATACTTTGCTTAGCTTGTGAGTCTTTTAGTTAGTTATGCATGCATTCATGTTAGGTTAGGATGTACACTAATGTGGTGAGTCGAGTTGATTGCCAAGTACCTAACTAGCTTATTGTATAGATTAATGTTTATGACCAACTATCATGCTAAGCACACTTGCGTAAGTAGTTTGAGGTTCGCACTAACGGCCTTGGTTTGCCACATTCACATGTGCACTAAATTAAGCTTTGTAGTCCCGATGCTATCTATAAGGTAGTATATTCCTCTCATGCGTTCACCAAGGCCTTATAATATATAGTGATGTGCTTTAACGCTTGTGGTTGGTTAATTGAGTAAATATGTGCGTAAGAGGTGACAAATTTTTCACATCGACTAGCAGACTGCCAAATGCCTAGGAAGGAGTTAGTGTGAGGTTGTGAGATCTTCTTTTGAGCCTATTCTATCGAATAGGTATGGGGAAGGGGGTTTCATTTTAAAGCTTGTACTTCGTCGAGTCTTTTCTCTTTTACTCTTGTGTCTTGTAACCCCAACCCATGCTAGCAAATAGGTTTGGGAAGTGAATGTAAATATCTGTGGACACCGCCGCTACAAAAGAAAGAAAAAGAAAAGAAAAAAAGAAAGAAAAAAAAAAGAAAAAAAAGAAAGGAAAAAAAGAAAGAAAATAAATAAAGAATAAAGACCCAAAAGCAAAAGAAGGGTCAAGCAAAAAGCGATGTTGTCAAGCATTGTAAATACTTTTTCATTCTTTTACTTTGAGTTGTACATTCTTCCTTCAGATTCGTGTCGTGTTGAGATGAGTAAGTCATCACGCCAACCGCCATTCGCTTAGTGGTGATAAGCTTGTTAAAACAAAAAAAAAACAATTCAGATTATCAATCAAAACAACTAATACAAAACATCAATATTCTTTTTCCTAAGATCAAATTTATTAAAACCCAAGACTATGTTCAAAGTAAGAGAATCATCAACCAATTGTGTACATGTATTACAAGAAAAAAGAAAATCAAACTAGTTTAAGTGACCGATGTTCCAAGACCATCATCCAAACTATTTCCTGCAACATATACTCATCAAGCTCAAAATCTAACAAGTTTCTAAGAAGATTAAAAATTACAGTTGAAAAAGTAGACTACGGTATGTCTGTGACCGAAGAACATATCTGCAATACAGGCCAAAACATAGCCAACTAACCAATGCATGGCTCTGGATCAAGTCCTCATATGAAACCAAATTTCTTGATAATTTAGCATATCTTCCTTGAAACTTTCGAGACGGTTGGGGTTTGGATGCGTTTCGTAATGTTGAACATAACGAGTTTGGATGTGTATCAGTCTCTGATGTATAGTAACTTTATGGCCAACATGTGAGTCACGTTATGGCCTCATCAACAAACATGCATCAAACGAAGCATAAAATGTGGGAACAAGGTTTTGCTAGTTAAGCAGCTAATTTGATCGAAATCATACATGTGCATAAACAACTATGAAAAATATTTCAATATGGCCACGTTAAGCTCACCTATAGAATTGTAACTCCTGGCTTGTGATGCTTGGGCCTTGTACTCATGGATACGTATCCATTTCATAGATGATCATTTGTTCCCTTTGATGACAGGACAACCAACTACAGATGTCAGAAGCATGTATGTTTAGGAAAATATTACAGCTGTATTGATAAGAAAACATACACAATGTTGGAGCATACTCTACAACTCCACATGAATCTCCAGAGCTACCCACTAAAAAAAAGGCTTCGAGAAAGAAAGGGGGGAGACGAAGAAGATTCGTGATATGTTTTAAAATTTGAAATGCGTCAACTATGACACATGTGAACTCCTTACCACTAAGAAAATACAACACCAATATTTAACGATTAGAACCAGAACTAACCATGCAAACTTGACGGATCCAAAGTTGCATCAGGCGTCATGCTCGAGGAAAGTAGTGCGTCTCCCATTTTTGGTCTAACAGCAAGTCCTCCTTTGCCACATTCAGACAGCTCGTTCCAATATGGGACAGAAGAGAAATTTGCTTTTGCAACAGGAGATATAGTTTCACCCCCTTCTTTAACATCTGATCTGTATTTGATATCAGACAAACAGGAAAGCACAAGGTGATAATTATTTTTGGAGTGCCAATACATGACAGAATCTTACAAGTAAAAAGGAATCAGAGCAATGCGTTGACCGCCATTCTTGGTGTTAAAGTCATCCAGAAAATAGTCATAGTGTGGTTCATACTTATGTCCAGCTTCGAGCTTCGTAATGGAGAACCTGAAGGCCTTCACCTTGGCATATGCATTCTTAGGAGCAACAATGTCATTGAACTACAACATAACATATGTAGTACAGAAATTAAAAGCTCAAAAATTCTCCCAAGGTTAATTTAAAAAAATATAGTTGGAAAAACTAATCAACTACATAAATTGAAAGCTCAAATTATAGAGAAAAAAATGGTAGCAAAATCGACAAACTTGTCCCAATCGATATCGCATAGCCAAACTAATCAACTACAGAAATGAAAGCTCAAATTACAGAAAAAAAATGGTAGCAGGCTTCCGACCTACCTTTGGCTGCCTGAGTTCGCTTTGACTCGATACTCGACGGACTTCTTTGCAGAGCTCCTAAGGGATCTCAGAAGCTCGCTAAACACCTGAAAGTATATATGTCCGAGAGACAACCTACGTTGGGGACGATATGTACTTGATCACATTCAGTTATTGTTATTTATTTATGTTCACCAGTTTATACATACTTAAATACAATAGGCATTACATTTACAGAATACATTATTTGGTTGTTTGAATTATTCTGTAAGATGTTCCCAAGGATTTAACATAATCACCAAGTTAGTGGGAGCTTGGGTGTCAATATTTAAGTCCTAAAACAAGCCACTAGTTGTAGGTCATTGAGAGTTGGGATACCAATGATGCGATTGAAGCTAGCATATGTTGCATTATATCCTTAGAGGATGTAGTAGATCTCACTACTACGAATGAACTGGGTTATTCGTAATGGACATATGAACACCTTGGAGGGTGTTGGCACACCCAACCAAGAAACCATTTGGTAAAATCTATTTAAGTGTCTATGGTATTATCGGTGTGTAGGGTGATGTTATTAGTCCTTAGACTTGGGGCCAATACTACATCATATATATGTGGAATAATACACTTTGACCATGTGCAATGCATGCATCCTTAAAGTCGGATAGATACGATATGTGTTGGGTGTATTAGGAAGCATGTGATGTGAGTGACTGGGCCAAGAAAGGATTCATTCCTCTGTAATAGATTCAAGGAGAGAATACTCTACTTCTCATATTTAGTGCGATCGTAAGACGGTGGATACCGTAAATATATATGTCAAGATGGTGCTTGGACATAATCCTCTAGATCGACTAATAAGATTGAGAGACAATGGATGAGTTATTGGAATAGACACTAAACCATATTCTAGACTCATTCGAGTATTCGTGGAATGAAGGGACCGTATCATCAAGGACTCTACGCTACAGGCAATTTGTCATTCCTCGCAAACGTTCCTTACATATTAGTATTGTCTAGTGAAATTATCTAGGAGTTTCACTGAAACCTTGATTAGATCAGTGACTAATATGTAAGGGCCTATGGGTCACATATAACATAAGGTGATTATTCTCCTAACTGATTGTTAGAGTAAATTAAATATCAATTTGATTGATAAATATGTAATTTACTATTATTGAGAATATTTCTATTTGATAGAAATGATTGATTAAGTCAAATTGAATTTGTTGGACTTAGTTAATTATACTTTTTGGAAAGTAAATTAATTAAATTGGATTTAATTAATACATGAAGAAAGATTAATTAGATTAAATTGAATTTAATTAATTAATGCAAGAAAGTGTATTTGGATTAATTGAAATTGAAGTCCAATTGATAAAAGTCCAAAAGAAATAAAGAAACCAAAACATCACTTGGTGGGTTTTGGTCACGAATTAATTAATGCAAGAAAGTGTATTTGGATTAATTGGAATTGAAGTCCAATTGATAAAAGCCCAAAAGAAATAAAGAAACCAAAACAGCACTTTGTGGGTTTTGACTCGTGACCTCTTGTATAGAAGACTGAACCAATACCAACTGGGCTAGGCTTTCAGTTGGAAAACAAAAGGAATCACCTGCTATACATAGAAGCATGCAAGGGAGAGAAGGAGGAGGAGATTTTTTGTGGAGATCTTGGAGATCTTTGTGAAGATCTTGAAGATCTTTTTCCTTGTAGGACTCTTTTCCTTTCTCTCCAAGTTTGATTTAATTTAGGAATAAGTCTCCTATTCTAATACAACTTATTAGACTACCCGCATTGGGTGACAGCTCCGTGACGCGTCACCGTCTGGTGACGGGATCCGTGACGAGATTTTGCTGCATTGGGTGACTCGCATCGTGCCGTCATGAAATTCGAATTTTTTTAAACACTCTTAAAATATGATAAATATGTTTAAAATTAATAAAATTGTTTTTGTAGAAATCGTTTTATAATTTTAAGTTTAATTAAGAGAGAAAAATGAGTTCGATATGGGATGATCCAAACATAGTCAAGAGTGGTCTCTATTTGTAGATCTCGAAAAGTCAAAACCGTTGGTGATTTTTATTTATTTTTTGCATTTTTATTTCTCGAGTTATTCGCGTTTGAAATTGGACAAAAAAAAAATTAAAAAAAAAAAGAATGAATCAGGTGGCAGCAGCCAACTCCCCCGTCACCCACTGACGGGGAGGCGCCTGACGCACTGCTGGCGCGTCAGGCACCAATGACGGCCTGCAATGCAGTCCGTTTTAGAGATTCCTAATGTATAAATATAGACTTAACTAAATTAATTCATACAACAATTTTATGATGAATCGGCCGCCCATGTCAGTCCAAGAAGGATTCGTTTTGGTTGTCTTCTTTCTTCTTTCTTGTATATTCTTTCTCCATATTTATTTACTTGTTGCAGTTTTAGACGATGGACATCCTAGAGTCCATGGAGATTAATCACCGACGAATCGAACTACGTAGGGCTTGATCCTTTTGGAGGTACGTAGGCAGCTTAGAATTGTTCTAAGTTCAGTCCCAATTCTTTGGAAGAATTAAATCGTTCTTGGAGAACGAATCGAAGAAGATGAATAAATCGAATCGAAGATTCTAGAAAGAACATCGAGCAAGCATATCCAGTGATCCTTACTTCCTATTGGAAGCTACATAAGCATCTTCTTCCCATGTATTCAATACACGTAATATAGTCATGAATCAGATTAGCAAGAAACAAAATTTTTAAACTTCCGCTGCTCAGCCTTAGAGGCTAATTCTTGCTATAATTACTGATATAGGGTAAATCCGGTTAAGTCAAAATGCCAAGGTTAAGGTCGAGGTAAATCGTACTAAGTCGTAGGACCGTTCGATTCGCCTTAAGTCATTGTGTTTAACCATCATATATATAAATCGTGATAGAGCGGATCGAATAAAAACATGATATTATGACAATGACACAAGGATTACGTGGTTCGGCCAATGTGCCTACATCCACGGGAGTAACATGGTAATCTTTATTGATAGTGTTTAGTACAAGTATCGTAAGAGTCGATAGTCGATCTCTTATTGTGTTATGATGTTCCGAGTGTGGAAGTCCGTCGGTACTTGGAAGGGTCCGCTTGCATTTCGAGTCCGAGTGTAGAAGTCCGTCAGTACTTCAAGGTATTGGAATTTCATCACCGATTTTTTTCATTTTATGGTACCCTTTATACTGGCGAAGATAAGTGTTTGAACTATGGCGGATGAACTAATGTCAAGCCTCGAAAGTAGTGCATTTCTTGAGAGCTCCATCCTGTAGAGACTTTTTTTTGAGGTATTGGAGCTTTTCCAGGGGTGAAAGAGAAGGTCCTGTAGAGCATTTCTTGTTTGTAAAGTTCAGAAGAGCTTGAGACATCATTCATCTCAAAGAAATTCATGGTGCTTTGAAGACTTATTCTTTATTCTTTCTTTTCATTTTTTAATTTAATCGTTTTGTTGGGTTATTTCTAATTTCATTCGAGCATGGATTCTTCTGTAAGATAGGATTCTGCCTATCTAATATAATAATAATATTCTCTTCCATTCTAATTATTATAGAATTAAAATTAGAGTTGTAGTATATTACAACCCCTTAATTAAAAAGTTAAATATGAATGCTATATACCTCAAAAAAGATAAATACCCACTGTGTGTTCTTAATGGCACTAATTATATACTCCTCAAGTTCTTGGTATTGGCTAAAAAAAAATAAAGTACTACTCCCTCCTATTTTTAATTGTCGTCTTAGAGTTTTTATACATTTTAATACACCCAATTCAATTTATTATTAATTTTCATAAAATACAACATTAATTACATATAACTGTGATACTTGAACCAATACAATATCTCTAAATGACATGAAATTCAACAACACACAATAATTATGATAAAAGTCTTTCTTGAAAAATGTAAAACGATAAATATTTTTCAAATAGTGAAAAAACTAAAACGACAATTATTAAAAATTGAGAGGAAGTACTAATTCTAGCACTAGGACTAACATGTTGGAATTTTGCTAATAGGTGTAAATAGGTTGGATTTTTGTATGTATATTGTTGAGTTTTGTGTTTTGAATAGTATCGCATTTTTGTTAATTTTTGTGTGTAAATAGGTTGGATTTACATGGTGACTAATTTATTGAGTGCTTTTATAATAAAGTATTTGGGAAGCATGTGTTGCTTTAACTCATTTTATATAGACTCAAATTGTATTTTGTGAGGTGTAAAAAAGAGGATGAGTGAGCTAATGAGCTGTAGGTTGATGTGACATATTTTGAGGTTGTTAAAGTAGAGAATTTATTAGAAATTGTGATATAATTAGAAATAAATGGGAGATGAAAGAAAATGGGAAAAGAAGTGAATTTTGGTCAAGTTAAAACCACATGAAATAAGAAATCAAATCCAAACGTAATACTTGTGCTACAATGCAGAAACGATAAAACCAAAGTAAAAAATAAATATTCCGAATATATTTGCACTTGGAGTCATAAAGTGGTCTGTTAGTAATGAGTTTAATAAGTTACTCCTAAACTATAATGATAAATTATTAAACGAAATTATATTATTAAAATTTGTGGTCTATATTTTCATGATATAATTTTGTTATTTATATTTATAGTTAAAGATTAATTTATATTCAAAGTCGAACTCTATTGACCAAAAAAAGTAAAAATGAATAAATTTAGAATGAAACAGGAGAAATATATAAAATTATTTTGTGATTTAGACATGCGAAATTTTAAAATATCATAAATATTACACATAAGAAAAGGTTATTTTTCAAAGCTCCCCACAATGCTATGTACACTATTCATCACTAGCTAAATCAATGATAAACCTTTTTTTTTTTGGAACCGAAAATACTTTTATTCCATTCCAACAGTTAAGTACACAACCGATCCGAAGATCCAGGTAATCGAAAAATAATCAAAACAACCAAGTGAATCAAAACAATTTTCTAGACTCTATCTTAACATGAGCAGGGCGCAATATTTGCGTAAACTCCTATCCTGCCAACATCTATTTATAATTTTATTGACTATATGCTCATCCAGTCTTGCATTTGCCGGTTTCTACTGAAAGACAGCAAGATTCCTCTCCATCAATATAGAATATACAGTCTCTGTGAAAGCACACCGCAGCACCTTCTTTTGCCATGCATTGTTCCGCAGCTGCATACATAACCACTCGACCTCCTCCTCCCACGGGCAAGGAGCACGCTGAATTCCCATCCATCTCAAGACACGGGTCCAAATCTGGCGCAAAAAAGGGCATTGGAAGAACAAGTGTTCCATCGACTCATCCACAGGGCAGAAAGAACAAACAGCAGTCACAATCGGGTTCCACCTACGAACTCTATCCTTGGTAGCTAATCTCTTATGTAGACCCATCCACGTACAGAAAATAGCTCGGGGCTGCGCCTTGTTATCAAACCACCACTTCTTCCATGGTACATCTGCTTTCACACCCCACAGCTCCTCATACAAATCTCGATTTTGAAATCGACCAGTGTTCCACATACTTGTCCAGGCTGGTGATTGTCTTAACATACATCGGTTTTTCATTATAGCCTTCAAGATCCAAAAGGCATCCCCCGAGAGTTCTACATCCATCACCTCCCTGTCTTTTATATAGTAGCAATGTACCCACTTCACCCACAATCTATCCTCCTTCCGGCAGATATTCCAAAGCAGCTTTGCCACCGTACAAATATTCCATTCGATCAATGAGGTAAGGTTGACGCCTCCAGCATTCTTAGCATCACATACTTTGTCCCAGGCAATCGGTGCTCTATTTGTTATTTCAAATTGCACTACCTCTGTGATGGAGACAGAGTGATTCTATGCGGCGGATTACTTGTTTCGGCATGGGAAAAACCTGCATCCAATAGCTCGTCATTGCCTGTAGCACATTACGGATTAATTGCATCTTACCCGCATAGCTTAGGAGTTTCAAGGTCCAGTGCTGGATCCTAGCCGTAATGCGGTCAATGAGCAAAAGGTAGTCGAATAGTCGGCTTCACGTGGTTAGAGGCACACCGAGGTATTTCACCGGGCAATGCTTCTTCCCAAAACCTGTAATCGTGAGCAAACGGTTAAGGCAGGCACGGTTGACTCCTCCACAATAAATTCGGCACTTGCTATGATTCACATTAAGTCCTGTTGCACGAGAGAAGCTATCAAACTGAGCCATAAGAATCGAAATTGATGTAGGGTCCCCTCTAACAAAAAGTAGAAGGTCGTCAGCAAAGCACAGATTCACAATATCCAATCTCTCACACTTAGGATGGAAATTAATGTCCGGGACAAGCTTGACTTTAAGTAACACCCTATGTAAGTACTCCATCATGAGTAACACCCTATGTAAGTACTCCTCAAGTTCTTGGTATTGGCTAAAAAAAAATAAAGTACTACTCCCTCCTATTTTTAATTGTCGTCTTAGAGGTTTTATACATTTTAATACACCCAATTCAATTTATTATTAATTTTTATAAAATACAACATTAATTACATATAACTGTGATACTTGAACCAGTACAATATCTCTAAATGACATGAAATTCAACAACACACAATAATTATGATATAAAAGTCTTTCTTGAAAAATGTAAAACGATAAATATTTTTCAAATAGTGAAAAAACTAAAACGACAATTATTAAAAATTGAGAGGAAGTACTAATTCTAGCACTAGGACTAACATGTTGGAATTTTGCTAATAGGTGTAAATAGGTTGGATTTTTGTATGTATATTGTTGAGTTTTGTGTTTTGAATAGTATCGCATTTTTGTTAATTTTTGTGTGTAAATTGCTAACTTTTGTATTTTTGTTGCTGACTTTTGATTTATATTGCAGATATGATCATTGATTTCCAGAAGTTCATAGATTGTAGTCAGGATTCCAAATTACGTTTTTTTTAAAAAAAAAAAGTCCTAATTAATCCAATACTCTTTCAGAAAGTAAAATAATTAATCGATTAATCTGATCCCAGTTGTGCTCGCGAAAGGTAAAACAAATTAGGGCGAGTAAAGCCCCAATTTTGCTCTGCAAATATCGCCGAGAAACATCCCGTAAGTTTCCTTAGCCTTCTGATCACCACAAATCACTATCAAAGTTTATGTATGCTTCTTCTTGCTTTTGCTTTTATAATTTAAAGATCAATGCTTTCGCATTGGTAAGTTTCGTTTCCATCGGTTTTAACCATGTATCATATTTTTTTCAGATCAAAATTGCTCAGAATGAAGAATTTTCACTTTTTAGGAACACCAGACCTAGTGTTGGGCATTACAGGTTTTTGCCTTTCCTAAACTTACATTATAGTACTACTACTGTGTTGTCTTGTGTTTCTTCCTTATTGTAGTTACGTTGTTAATTCCTCTTCTTTTTTATTTTTATGTATGTACGTAGCTTCCGCTATGTCAATTGCTCTGCTAATTCTGTATCCAATGTGAGTAATTTCTAGCCTCTACCCTACCTACTCTTTATTATGTATGTATGTATGTATGTATGTATCGAATGTGAGTAATTTCTACTCCCTACCTACTCTTTATTATGTATGTATGTATGTATGTTATGTTCATTAAACAAATTTCTTACTCCTCAAACTCACTATAGCTAGCTATGATTTGATCTGATTTTCTTTTTCTTTTCTTTCCTTGGTTAAATTTAATCACAGACCAAATCATTTGAAAATATTAAGGGAGAAGTCAACTAAAGATCTACAGCCCTACCCATATGCTTTGACTCAGCTGGCATGCTTCGTATGGATGTTTTATGGTATGAGTGAACCAGTTAAGGGATCCTTCACATTCCAGAATATATTGGTCGTGGTTCTCAATCACGGTTGCTTTATGGTTCAGACCTATTACTTGTTGGCTTTCAGGGCTAATACAACTATATTTCATCACGCGGTAATTAACTCATTGTCATATACTCTGTTTATGTGTCAGTATTATTATCTTATCTAACAAAGTACTATAACTTTTGCTACTTGCACTGCATGATCAGGTGGTTATCGAATTGACAGCCGTGGTACCAGAGTTTATATTTTTGATGTATATTGTATTTGCGAATCCTTTTACTTTTTGGGCTCCCGTCCTAGATCATCCACATATTACTGGGTCTGCTGCTGCTACAGTTGGAATTTTTATGTATGCTTCTCCGATACCTTCAATAGTAAGAATCTAACCTCTTCAATCTCTCTTAAATCTGCTGCTTGTTTACCCAATATACACTGATGTTAAATCTCTCTTAAGTCTGATTTTCGCTTGTTACCCATTATACACTGATCTTTTCCCTTGTATTGATACAAACTTATATATATTTTATCGATTTCCAGATAAACGCATGCAAGACGCGAACCACACAATACTTGCCGTTTGGATTATGCACAATGTATTTCTTGAATGCTGTCGCGTGGTTTGCATATGCATATCTTTTTATCCCTACCTACGATGTTTACCTTGCTGTAAGTACACATTGGTTTCACACCATTATAAGTACAACTATTTGTGACTGTCCCTTGTTTCGTTTTGTGCTTTACCCTTTCTCTTGTTCCACAGATTGCTCACGGAGGTGGCATAATATTGGAAATCGTCATGCTCCTTGTATCTTGTATCCTTCTGGTGACATTTCGAAGTTCAGGTGTTTACTTGTCATGTTCTTCTTTCGAATCTTTCATAGATCTTCAAATTTGAGACGTTCAACTTGTAACACCATCTAGCTAGTGTAATAATTTTGTCGCCAAATCTTCCTCAGGTACTGCAATGGAGGATTCTACCGTTGATCTCGAGGCCCCGCTAGTTCAGAACTAATCTTGATCGTGATAATAAGTTACCGAGTTGAACTAACTTAATTATGTAACAAAATTTACTTTTGATGACATACATAAATTTGTTGTCTGCGGTTCATTGACTCGATTCTTGTTTGCTTTGGTCGTTTACTCACTGGTCTTTGTTTAATTATTTTATTTCGTCGACAAGCACATCACGCGTAGCTTGTTCTACTCTCAATTTTATGGTTCCTGAGAAATAACATATTCATGTAGATCATCGTTGGACTTGGGAATTTCTCGGATTGATTGAATTTTATTAAAGATTTAAAGATAACATTAGTATTCGTAAATATTCATGTCACCGGAATTGAGTTATCTTAATTTTCTATGCCAAACATACATATATGAATTTTATGTAACAAGCACAAAATTTTGGATATGGGTACTTGTTTGATTAGATATGGGTGCCGTGAAGTTTTATTCCAGTTAAAAACTGCTGATCATTTTGGTTGCAATGAGTAAATGAAGGCCTAGCGTATCTGTGTAGTTTCTTTTGATACCAAGTAGGTATTACAGTGTGCATTACATTCATTGTAGTTTCGTACTTGTCATTTGATTAGAAGGTGGTGTGCATTACAGTGTTTTTGTTTACGCCAGACGAGTGTCCAGGTTTTCTTATGATGAGTAGCAGAACATGGAGCAATGCAGGACTGGATGGATAAAATTCGGCATCGACTTATGAAAGATGAGATGGATCTCTACTTGGTTTCCTGCTGGAGTCTATGGATGCATAGGAATAAAGTTGTGCACGCAGAAGAGAGGTTCGGTGCTCTCCAGACAGCGCAGTTTGCAAGTTGATATCTGGCCACCTGTTGAGCTGCACAGGCATTATTCAGAGTTGTGGGGGAACCCGTTTTTTCAACAATCTGGAAACCACCTGATGGCGGGCGAATCAAAATAAACTTTGATGCTGGTGTTAGTTCTGCTAATAATGGAGCAAGTTCGGGGGTGGTTGCGCGAGACGAACATGGACGTGTACTTGCTTGAAAAGGAGGTTTTATGCAGGCATAAAGAGGCCATTTTACTGGGTCTAGAACTTCACGTTTCTGCGGTTGATGTCATAACTGTCAGATACTCGTCCTGCTTTAACCAAAAACTCTATGCATAGGAGCTACATTAAGATGGAACGAAGATTCAAGATTTACGTGTATGAAGAAGGCGAACCACCACTTATGCACAATGGACCGTCCAAAAGCGTTGAAGGCCCGACTCATGAATGAGATTGAATATGGGAAGAATTACACGTGCAGGACTTCTGGTCTCTTCTTTATGTTGTTTAGTGTAGTAAAGCTGGTTGCGTACGTCTGTCTATGTTCCCAACTCGCGTGATGCCACTCCACTCAGGAAGTTCGTATCAGATTACATTGGTCTCATCTCAACCAGGCACCCGTTCTGGAATATGAGTCAAGAAGCTGACCATTTCATGCTTGCTTGCCATGACTGGGTGAGCAGATTACATTGGACTAGTGCTATTCATAACTGTAAACAATTTCTTTTTTAGCCTTCAGTGACGAAATTCTGCATTGATTTGATTGTTATAGGGGCCTCTGGTATCAAGTGGACAACACATCGATCAGAGGGTTGTGCAATGCCAATTTTTCTGAAGGATTTGATCCACTAAAAGACGAGACTGTGCCAGAAATCCATCTTATCAGCAGAGAAGTACATCCCAAGCTGCGTTCTCTGCCATCTAACATTTCCAGGGACTATCTTGCGTTTTTCGCTGGTGGTGGAAATCACAGTCCTGTCAGGCCGATTCTGCTGAAACACTGGAAGGGTAAAGATATACGATTACCTAAAAACGGATCAAGCAGGTTACATAGACTATATGTTACATTCCAAGTTTTGCTTGTGTCCCAGTGGATATGAAGTGGCTAGTCCTAGAATCTCAGAGGCTATCTATTAATACTGTCTGTTGACTACGTTTTGCCTCCAAGTGACGTTTTGAACTGGGATGCGTTCTCCTTACGTGTAAATGTTACTGATATATCTAGACTGAAGTGAAGGAGATACTGAAGGCTAGCTGTTACAGAAGATGAGTACTTGAGGCTGAAGGAAGGCAGAGCATTGGACAATGAGCCAACCAGCCAAGAGATTCAACGCGTTTCATATGATTTTGCATTCTTTATGGCTTCGAAGAATAAATCTCAGTATTGTAAATTTTAGTGACCAGATGAACGAACATATATAGATAGGTTAAGATTATATCCTACTTATACAACTTTGTCAGCAGTCAGGCATTAATTAGACTTGTATGTACATTCGCAGGGCGATTATTTATGTACACACTGGCTAGCTAGGCGGCAATTTAGAGATGCCGAAAACAGATCTTAAGTCTCAACATGTCCCAATGGAGAACCTCTGCTTTCCAGGTGATGTTGGCCGAATGTTATCTTTTATCACCACTAGGTCTCCGTCTTCATTGGCTTGACGAAATCCATGTGTTGCGGCGTATGCTCTTACTACTGCTAGCCCATTTTCCCTTAGAACCCGCCCACCCGGTTGAGTGCACACAGTTCTAACCTAACTCCCTGTCAAAGCCGAAGGATTAATACAAATTGTGTGCATATATGTGTAGGTGTGTGTCTAGTAAGAACATACCGCACAAAACCTGCGTTCAATCGCAGCCTCCAAACATTTACGACTCGCTCTTTCTCACTATCAGTGCTCAACACACAGCCAATGACATGCCTTATAAAATACTCCTACAGCAAAGAAACAACTTGCTTAATAGATGAAAAGGGTAAAAAGAAGATATATATGCTCACTTGATAGGCATAGCCTCCACGAGAGTCAACGGAAGCATGAAAAATCACATACTGCATATCAGTAAGCGTATAAACAATGTCGAACATAAGCCTCTTCCGGTCTTTGCATTGGATACAAAACAAACCATCGAATATCCCTTCTCTCAATGACGATGCTAGCCTTTTTTCTCTCCTTGTCCTTGCTATCCAATCTCCATGTCATAGAAGGCCCAGTTGTCCTTGCTGATGCAGGCGACGTTCTACATCAGTCATCGTGGCTAATTTGCCCTCAAGAAGGCCAGCAGTTTTCACTTCATGATGGTTAGAGTTCTCTTCTCTGGAAGTAGTGGCTCGGAGTATAGTAGTTAGTTCAATTGCATGGAGCCTATTTTCGTCCATTGGAGTGTTTGCCGATTGCTCAGAAATGTAAGCAACGCAGGCTAGACGTGCGTTATAGCTCCAAGCATGTGCTTCAACGACATTGCAATGGAGATCAGCTTGATATCTCCGACAATAGGCCTGGTCAGTCCTTTCCTGTTATTTCAATTGCTTTAGGCCCGGAAAGGTGAGAGTCGAGTTTGCATTGCGCCTTTGTCTTTGGTGAGAGAGGCCTACCAGAACCAGCCTGCAAAAGTTTTCTTTAGATCAGACTCATTAAGGGGGTGTTAAATATAAGAACTTCATGTATTCTGCTTCCTGAAAAGCTAAGCAGAGACCATGATCTTTTCTCTTACCTGTTGGATTTGTTCGATGACTCTTGGATTGGTACAGCCAGAATTTAAAAGTGGGGGGTGGCGGAGTATAATAACACGAACACAATATGTAATTTAGTTCGATCAAGTTATGACGGTTCGGATCGGGTCACGTTAATTTTTTTACACCAAATTCATCACATATTTAAATATGAAAGGAAAGAAAAAATTACATCATGATAAAAGACAAACAAATACTCCTTCCATTCCACAAATCTCTTTCCATTTTCTTTTTACACAAATTTTAAGATGTTTGTGTAAATATGGTTTATATAGATATAAAAAGTAATAAATGTATAGTAAAAAGTAAGAAATAGAATTGATAAAGATGAAAAAGAGTGATTAAAATATTAATGTTGGAGATAGTGGATTTCCATAAAAGAAAATGGAAAGTTTTTAACGGAACATCTAAAATGGATAAAATTTAATGGAACGGAGGGAGTAATGAATAAACGACCCACTTCCATGAAAGTAGTACATACTCTACGCCTCTTTATCTTATCAAAATCATTAGTGACTGAATCAATGCCAAAACGTTTTTTCAATCAGTACAAGAAAAAAGGGGCATTATCAAGTAAGTTGTTTGTTGGTGTTAAGTCTAAATTCATTGGTAATGGAGTATTTCCAAGTAAACCTCCTTGGTATTGTTTCCTTCCTAATACCCTCGTTGGTAATACCGTTGCCAAGTAAGTTGGGTGTTCCTTGGTAAAGTGTATATTTTCCAAGGAAAAAATAATCGGTGGAAGTCATAATATCCACGCACTTTTCATGGGTAATAGCGACATCACCAAGGAAAACTTGGCTGGTAATACAAATACCAAGGAAATAGTCATTGGCTATGTTAGATGGTCATTTTCACACAAACATGCACAATACCAACCAATAATACATTGGTATATAACTAACCAGGGTTAAAAAAATAAAATAGCAATATCTAGAATTGATATTGTTATTCTCGCTTTTCATAATAGAAAAGTATAATGCTATATAACAAAAAAAAAAAAAAAAAATTCCAGATTATTAATCAAAAAAACTAATACAAAACATCAATATTCTTTTTCCCGGCAGGATCAAATTTATTAAAACCCAAGACTATGTTCAAAGTAAGAGAATCATAAGCCAATTGTGTACAAGTATTACAAGAAAAAAGAAAATCAAACTAGTCTAAGTGACCGATGTTCCAAGACCATCATCCAAACTATTTCCTGTAACATATACTCATCATGCTCAAAATCTAACAAGTTTCTAAGAAGATTAAAAATTACAGTCGAAAAAGTAGACTACGATGTATGTCTGTAACCGAAGAACATATATGCAATACAGGCCAAAACATAGCCAACTAACCAATGCATGGCTCTGGATCAAGTCCTCATATGAAACCAAATTTCTTGATAATTCAGCATATCTTCCTTGAAACTTTCAGAGACGGTTGGGGTTTGGATGCATTTCTTAATGTTGAACATAACGAGTTTGGATGTGTATCAGCCTCTGATGTATAGTAACTTTATGGCGAGCATGTGAGTCACGCTATGGCCTCATCAACAAACATGCATCAAACAAAGCATAAAATGTTGGAACACGGTTTTGCTAGTTAAGCAACTAATTTGATCGAAATCATACATTTGCATAAACAACTATGAAAAATATTTCAATATGGCCACATTAAGCTCACATATAGAATTGTAACTCCTGGCTTGTGATGCTTGGGCCTTGATATATACGTATCCATTTCGTAGATGACCATTTGTTCCCTTTGATGACAGGACAACCAACTTCAGATGTCATAAGTGAAATTGTATATGTCCTAGAGACAACCAATATTAAGGATCATATATACTTGGATCATATTCAGTTATTATTATTGAGAGATGTTCGGGGTTGGGGTGGAAGACCGTGTCGTAGCGGAAACAGGTCCGTCCAACCCAAGCACATCTGGGAGACTCGAAGATGTCGATGAGGATGAGGAAGATGGTGAGGCAGAGGAAGACGAAGAGGAGGAGGAAGGAGAAGAAGGATCTCCTGTCACTCGCCCTCCGAGGCGTACTGGTCGACAGATTGCATTACACCCTGCTGCGCCCGTGCAGTCCAGTCTTCCATTAATTGAAGGTCGTGGCGCGAAAGCTGCCCGAATCAAGTTCCCCCGTCCTGTGTCCGCTGTTATGATAGCGGACGAATTTGGAGAACTAAATGCCGACGGACTTCTTCCTACATGTCCATCAAGGGTGAAAGCGGAAGACATTCCAGAATGGAGGCGGAAGTGGGAGATCCCCGACTCCGTAGAAATCATGGTTCCCGAGCTAGGACACGCATTTTACAACCCGCCCGCCGGGTATATGCGTGTGCACGAGGTAGCTTTTGCTTGTGGGTGGAAGATCCCCATTGCAACGGAATTGAAGCATATCTTAAATCACATTGGGATTGGTCTGAGTCAGGTTATCCCAAAGTCCCTGGATAATCTTATCTGCTTCGTTGTGTTTTGCAAGAAGAAAGGGCAGCCAGTAAAATTTGAGAACTTCAGGCAGCTCTTTCATGTTTCGTTCAGTCCGGGGAATCCCCTCTTCTATACTTTTATGAATAGGAAGCCTTATAATTTTATTTCGGACTCCATTTTGTCGCTGGGATCGAAGTGGTGGGATAAGTACGTTTTCGTACAGATGGCTCTGAAACCTGGGGCATCCGAGCGACAGCGAGAGCAATGGGGACTGCCAACAAAGTTCCTAAGGGAGAGCATCCCAGACTGGCGCCCCCTTCCAAAGAACGTGGCTCCGTGGGTGGCTGCGATCCGTAAAAAGCATAACCCACCTACTTATCCGTTCCACGAATTAATCTGTCAGCCACTTCCCTACCTGTGCGGACTAACAGGCGCAGTGGAGGTTGGAGGGAAGACGGACTTTAGTAAGGATTTGTTGACTTGAAACTTTGTGTTCTTTCTTTGTTGGTATACTCTATTTTGATTACGTATTTCCGCAATTCTGGTAATTCCTTGTTAGCATATCCGTAACTGACGCCTTTGGTTTATTGTGCAGCTCACTGGTTCGACTACATCATGTCGACGCTCCGTGAAAAGAAAAGGTTGCAGCGGGAGCAGCAAGCCTTGGAGTTCGCCGCTGGTCAGAGGACCAAAATCATCAACACTTCCACAGGTCTGCCTATGTCGGATCCGAAGAATGATGCAGTGTTTGCCGCGGAGGAAGAAAGGCGGAACAAGGCTGGCGAGGATTCTCAGGCCCTGGCGGTGCCCGACAAGGGCAAAGCCCCTGCCACTGGCGCCATCGCTTCAAGGTCCCAGCTTCCATTGCCCTGCCACAACGGGAGGTATTGATGCAGGACGCGATTACCTCGGGACGCAAGAGGGGAGCAACCTCAGAAGCTCCTCCTGCCGCAAAGAGGCAACAATTGTCCGCTGTCCTGCCTGTGGACCAAGATGCTCTTGAGAAGGAGTACGAGCACGCTTGCGGACTCCCTGAGGTTGAACGTGTTGGAGGGCTGGATGGGCTATACCAGCGGGTAAGTAATATGTCAATGGTCTTCTTGGTTTGTTCTTAGTGTGATAGAAATATAACTCATATCCTTGCGGATCTCTCCCAGCTTGGATGTTTCATCAGGGCCATGCAATGGAAGGTCGGCGAACGCGCTACCATTGAGGAGGACATGCACAAGGCTGTGGCCACGTCCACGGATGAGGCAGAGAAGGCAAAGCAGTTGGAGGTGCAGCTGAAAGAGAAAGAAGTGAAGTTCAATAAGCTGAAGGCCAACTGGGAAAGAATCAAGGCGGACCTCGACTGGCAGGAGAACTTTGTCGAGAAGGCGATGAAGGCTTTCTTGGATTCCAAGGATATATTGCTCGGAGGCCTCCAATATGCCCGTCTTCAAGCTGGTCGTGACTTCATGGAGTCTGACTCCTTCAAGTTCTTGATGGCGGACAAATCTGATGCCTCCCGCCTGGATGGGTTCGTGTCCGCGATCGGGCAGCTGCAGTCCAAGGGACTACTTCCACCGAACTTCGACTGGAAGGCTGAGGGGTTAATCCCTTATGCGGATGCTCGTGTGTGAGTTTGCGGAACTGGTCACCGAGGAGGGTGAGATCGAGATTCAAAACGGCGGGCCCTTCCCCCCGAGGTGGATCCCGAACGCCCTCCTAAAGGTGTGCTTCGTACCTTTTGATGATTACCGGGCTTTCCTAAAGAAGTGGGTTTTCCTGCCTGCCCGTGTCGTTGGCCGTTCCACGGATTTCAACTTGTTCAATCATGCTGAATCCCTTGTTGCGCAAACCGTCTCCGACGCTGTCGATCCGCCCGAAGCTGGTGAAGCTGGTCCGAGCCAAGCCGGACCTTAGTGAGAAGTCCGGGTATGCCCCCGTTGAAATTATGTACTTGCTGAATTTGTATGTTTTGATGACGCGAAATACTGTTATGTACTATTGCTTGGATTCGTATTTAATCCGAGGAGTCAAACCTCCTTTGCTTCCGAATTATTACTTGCTCGCTTCCCTGTTTCCTTTTTATCTGTCATTCATATTTCGAGTTATCATAAATTACACCTCTTAAGAGCACGGATCGTTGTAGATGGCGTATGATATAGAAATCAAATCATCATCTTTCCGATCCTCGGACCATTCGCTCTGTGGGATGCGTAATTCTTCTAGAAGGATGAAAGTGAAATAGTGAAATAGTCATTATGAATGCGTCTTTTCATCTTCCCAGTCGTCGGATGATCGACAAATGGCGAGATCTTAAGGAGTCGTCACGACTATAAATAAGGGTGTGGTAATTCTTCCTTTTTCACTGCTATACCCTTCTCCACCCTGTCTTTTGTTTTATCCACTCTAGCCTTCCGCAAAAGCCAGCGTTCTTCAAGATGTCGGGATCTGATGACGAGGAATATCAACATTGGGTGAACTGCGCTTGCGGGAATATGCATCCGCCAATTTACCCGGGTAGAGGGACCGCGGATGACCCGATCATCCTTGATTTTGAAGGCGATCCCCCTCGATGTCCGGGAATAGCTATGAGGTTAGATGAGGAAGAGAGGGAGCGGGGGCTGAAGTTGATCCATAGGAGGATCCGGATGCAACAGCAAGCTCGTCAGGATCGAGGTGGTTGCTCGGAATCCCAAGGCTCGACTTCCGGAAATTAGTGAGGGAACAAGGCGGGGTATGCCCCGTAGAGTATGGACTTCTACTTAGATCTTTTCAGATTGTACCTCCCGTGTATGTAAATGTTCGGATAATTTTATCTATAAAATTCGAACTTTTTTGCATCGGATAAGATCGCCACTTTTTTCTCACTTGTGCATCGTCAAATTGGTTGATGCACTTATTATCATAAGGCAGTTAACAAATTCAAATTTCGGACGTTATCAATGGGCTTGTTTGGGTGTGGTCATATAACTCAAACTTGACCCATTATTGTTCAACGCGAACGGTTGGTTCAAACCAGACATCAAGCTGTTTGCGTGGTGGACGTTGATTGGTTGGAGTGTTCTATAAAAAGGTACGACCCCAGTGCCAAACCCAAGTGAACTGATGCCAAATTCTTCTCTTGTCTTCGGGATCATGGCTTGTAAATCATCGAAGCCGGATCTCTTCTCTTTTCTCCCAACCCTACTTTAGTGGTTCAAATCTCTCTTAAATTGGAAATGGTTTCCTAATTTCAAGAGAGTTTGAGTCTCTAAAGCCACTTAGGCAGAAATCTATTGTTGTTTGCCCTGTGGTCTCCCCGGACACGGAATTGGCATTGCCACATTTTGGTGGCATCCTGAGGGATTCCACCACGTTTAACCATGTTCCTGTATGCATGTAGATGGAGTTTCGTGCCTCCGCGGAAACCAAACTTGCCGCTTGATACGGAAGAAGCTTTTCCCGGCGGGGGAATGATGTTTGCTGGGAGATGACGTATCCCCGGAGACGTTTTCTGTATTTCTTCATATCGCGTCCGTAAGTACGGATAATGATCCGAGACTGTAAGTTGCACAGACAGGATTATGTATAATTGTCTTTGTATGAATAAAATTCATTGCTTTCCTTGTGATCAGACACTCGAATGCCTGTTTGTCAAGGACTTTCTCTGAATCCGCTTCGGGATACTCTGCTAGGAAATCGACGAGGACTTGAGCTTTCTTGGCTGACGGAGCCTGGTAGCAAATGTCGTATTCACTTAGCTCAATCGCCCACTTAGAGAGTCGTCCAGACTGATCAGGCTTCCCCAGGACCTGTTTCAAAGGTTCCGCAGTTAGTACCACTATTTTATGAGATTTGAAGTAAGGTTTTAACCGTCTGGCGGTGTAAACCAAAGCAAATGCAAGTTTCTCAATCTTCACGTATCTTGTCTCCGCCCCAGCAAGGTCTTTGCTAAGATAGTAGATCGGTAAATGTTCATTAGCCTGAATCCGTACTAATACGGAACTCATTGCCTCTTCCGTGATTGCTAGATAGAGGTAGAGTGGTTCTCCTTCGACGGGTTTCGAGAGCAGTGGAGGGGAATGGAGGTACTCTTTCAATTTTTCGAAAGCCTCGGAACATTCCGCTGTCCACACAAAGTTCTCTCCTTTCCGGAGGATTTTGAAGAAAGGAAGGTTTTTCTCCGCTGAACGTGAAATGAAACGACTTAAGGACATGAGACTTCCTATCAGTCGATGTACCTCATTGAGGGTTTTCGGATGCGGCAGATCTAGGATTGCCTTGATCTTCTCAGGGTTTGCGCTTATTCCTCTTTTTGTGACCATGTATCCGAGGAACTTTCCTCCTTTCACTCCGAAAGTGCATTTTTCTGGATTCAATTTCATTCCATACTTCCTAAGGATAGCAAAGCACTTGTTCAAATGGTGCACATGTTGTTCCTCCGTTTTACTCTTGACGAGCATGTCATCCACATACACTTCCATTGTCTTCCCAATCTCTTCCTTGAACATCTGGTTCACCAGGCGTTGGTAAGTGGCTCCCGCATTCTTCAATTCGAAGGGCATTACCTTGAAGTAGTATACCCCCCGGCAGTGAAGAAAGTTGTTTTCTTGACGTCCTCTTTGGCCATCCGAATTTGGTAAAAACCTTGGTACGCGTCCATGAAACTCAGTAATGCACACCCGAACGTGGATTCAACTAGTTGATCTATCCGTGGTAGTGGGTACGGATCTTTTGGGAAAAACTTGTTCAACCTGGTGAAGTCATTACACATCCTCCACTTGCCTGGCGATTTTTCGACCAGAACTACGTTGCAAACCCAATCGGAATAGCGGACTTCCTCAATGTGTCCTGCTTTCAGGAGTCGGTCAACTTCGGCGGATATGATGGCATCCTTGACCGGACCAAAGTCTTTCATCTTTTGTCGGATGTACTTAATCGAGGGATCCATGTTCAGCCGGTGAACAGTAATCCTTGGGTCTATCCCCTTCAGGTCATCGGTACTCCAAGCAAGCACATCAATGTTGTCTCGGAGACAAGCGATGAGCTTCATCTCTACTTCCACATTCATTTCGGTTCCGATCCTTGTCTTCTTATCCGGATTTCCAGCAACAATCTCGATTTCCTTGAGAGTCTCATGAGGCTCGATTCGTACCGTTCTAGGAAATTTCTCCTTTTGGCTCCCTACTCCAATATGTGGGTCCTACTTTTTGGGCGGAAGAATAACGGGCGGATTGAAAATCATGGTGACTGCCAGCACGGGTGCAGACACTACAAGAATTTTGTTGTAACGGGACGGAAAGGGGCGACGGATTTTATCCGTCGCCCCTGTAGCGACGGATCGCTAATTGGGGCGACGGATTCTATCCGTCGCCTGCTTCACAGACATAAAAGTTATCCGTCACACTGAAGGCCGACCAAAAATTTTTAAAAAAATAAAAATTTTAGCGACGGATAGATCTATCCGTCACTATATAGCTGGAAAATAAAAAAAATAAAAAACGTGATCTAGATCTATCCGTCGCTAAAAGCCTAAAAAAAATAATATATCTCCTCCACCACTTCTCCTCCATTTCTCCTCTCCTCCTCCTCCCACCACCACCATCCTCCACCACCACCACCTCTCCTCCATTTCTCCTCTCCTTCTCCTCCTCCACCACCATCTCCACCACCACCACCTCTCTCCTCCCACCACCACCGCACCACCACCACCCTTCCACCACCACTGCCACCACCGCACCACCTTTCTCCTCCCACCACCACCGCACCGTACGAATACAAATTGGATACGAATATAAAAATTCGAATACAAATTAATCCGTATACGAATACAAATCAATATCTCGTATACGAATACAAATTGGATACGAATTAATCCATATACGAATATAAAAATTCGAATACGGATTTTATTTTTTTTAAAAAAATAGCAATGGGGCGACGGATAGATCCGTCGCCAATAATCAATTTAAAAAAAAAGGTCAAAAATGATAATCCGTCGTCCAATCCGTCGCGAATTGGACGACGGATTATTATCCGTCGCCAGAGCTCCAGTGGGGCGACGGAATTTCTATCCGTCACCGTAGCGGATGATAGTTGGTCTCAGAGCGACGGATCTATCCGTCGCTACAGACCAGATTTTTTGTAGTGAGAAGCTCTCCTTGTGGACATAATATAACATTCCCAAGCTTCTCGGACGTTTCCCACTTCTTCTCCAACTCCAAAGGCAGACGGGAACTTCATTCTATTATGGAGAGTGGAGGAAATAGCTCGGAATTGATTGAGTCCCGGACGTCTGAAGATGGCATTGTAGTCAAAAGTCTGGTCCACCACTATGAAACGAACCTCATGTGTCACTCTTGATGGGAAAGTCCCGAGCGAGACGTACACCATAACACTCCCTAGGGGTCGGACAGTTCCCCCTCCGAACCCTAGTATAGAGGTGTGGACTCTCCCATACCGAATTATACCCAACTCCATCTGGTCCAGTGTTCTTTTAGAGATGATGTTCTAGGAACTCCCTGTGTAGACCAAAATCTTATTCACTCGATAGGTCGCGATGGTCAACGAAACCACCAGCGGAACATCCGGATTCTCGATGTCTCCTCCTCCTGCCGTAGGAGGAGGGATTTCACTATCATCGAAAGATATGACGTTGGTGCCTGGAATCGCTGGATTAGCATACGCTCTGTCATTGTTCCGAAGATTCTGCGCGGCCGCTCTCTCGCGTTCCTGCTATCGCCTCCAGTTGGTCCGCCAACAATGGTGTTGATCACTCCGCTGTATGGAGCGTTTTCCATTTCGATATCATCAGCATACCTGTACGAGTTTCGGTCCGAACGAGGCGGATAATAACCGGCGGAGGAGGCAAGGGTAGCGAATGGGGGGTGGTTCCGTCACATTCTCCTCCCTCCTTCGCTCCGTTCTATCTCGCCTGGGAGGCTCATCCGCATAGACATGTTCCTTTAATTTGCCATCTCTTACTAGGTGCTCAACCTCTGTTTTCAACTGAATGCAATCGTCGGTCTCGTGTCCGCGACACCTGTGGAACTTGCAGTAGCCCTTTGCATTCTTACTCTTACGGTTGTTGTAAGAGAGCTTCGGCCACTTGACGTCTAGCTTCTTCTCAATGATAGTCACCAAGATGTCGGATCTCGGCCTATTGAGACGGGTATAGTCCGCGTATCTCCTCGGCGGACTTCTCTCTCAGTGGAAATCTCTATCCCTGTGATCCTTTCTCGAGTCAAACTTTCCCGGGCGTTGGTATGGCTTCACCGGATCCTTTCCTTTCTTGGAACTAGCCCTTACTGGAAAGTTCCTCCTGTACTCTTCTCCATACATCACTTCTTCACAGATGTCATCTAAATTCTTTTCACTCCTCACTTCCTGGCTTGATAGTTTTCTTCGGAGTTCTGAGTTGAAAGTATTAGCATACAGGTGTCGGGCCCGTTCCTTAATACTGTGTGACTCAACTCGAAGAACTTCCGTGTGAAAGCGATCTAGGAAGGTCCTTAGATCCTCTTGCTCTCGCTGTATAACTTCTGCTAGATGTTCTATGGTACGCTTTCTCCTCTTCGATTTCCCAAATCGCTCCAAGAACTTGGAAGAAAGGTCCGCGTATGACTTGATCGATTTGTTTGGCAAAGCGGTGTACCAATCCATGGCCGTTCCGAATAGAGTGGATGAGAATGTAAGAGCTTTCGTGTTGTTGCTAATGCCCTTGGAATCCATCTTGCTGTTATACCTTGTCAGATGACCAACGGGACAACTATCCCCATAATAGTATTCCAAATTTGGGATCACTTGATCCGAGTTTCGGTTTCTTTCTTTTTCTCTCATGATGCTGTCGCACAGGGGATTCGGTGCACTAGCAGTTATCTGCTCGTGGTCATTCACCAGGCGTCCGAGATTCAGAATCTGGGCCTCTAGAGCCTTCTGCTGAGCATAGATCTCGTCAGCAGTCATGATCTCGCCTGTCCTCGGATGAATAGCTACATCCGCAGGGAGTTAATTTATTCAGACCACCGGAACAGTTTCTGCTACTTGATCTCTGTCTCTTGGAAGTGCTTGTTGCGGAACTTCTGGATATCTATTATTCCTGTCTTGACACTCTATTCTTCCGTGTGGGCTTCCCTCGCCTCGGACTTGAGAAGCTGGCGCCCGCCGATCCAGAAGATCTCGCAAATCTTCCTGAGGTGGCTGATCCCCTAATCTCTGCTGAATCGGGCGTTGCCTATTCCTGGATAAGGCAGGCTCTGCCTGAGGAGGAGTGACCACTGGCGGAGTGGCTTGCTGAGGAGGAGCATTGTTGGACCCCAGGCACCCTTGAATGATTGTGAGCAACCTATCGAACTGAGTCTCGCTTAGTCCGATATCATTAGTGCGGACAGTGCGACCATCAGGCATAGTGAATTGTTAGCCTACTGCAGGGCCTTGAGCTTCTGCCGGAGAAGCTCGTACGGCCCCTTCATCCGAGGACGGGCTGGACGTGCATCCCTCACTCGGATATCTTCTTCCGGCCGCAGCAGCTCGGCGTCCCCGGGTGGGCGGACGTCCTCGTGGGCGTGGTGGTGGAGTTCCCACTCCGGCTGCACCAGCCCGCATTGTTCGTCTTGTTCTTGCCATCAGCTCAATTAGAACACGAAAACCTCTTGTTGGATTCCCACAGACGGCGCCAAAATGTTGAGGGGTAAAACCTCGAACACTAACTGACTAAGCTATTACAAACAACCTGGTCTAGGTCCCGCCTCCTACTTGAAGTCCGAAGCAGTACTTGTCCGAGCTAGAGCACCTGAAAGGACTAAGTGGGGGGGGGGGGGGTTAGAACGGGATACCCGGATTGCCTATGTCAATCCGGTTAGAGACTTTACTCGAAAGAGAGTTGGAAGCTCCCAATGTAATAGTTATGAGGAAGGTATTATGTCCAAGAAGACTTACCTTAAGGTCTTGGACCTTAAGACATATTTATAGTTATCGTGTACTTATGAAGAGGTTCACAAGATGATGCCAAGTGTATGATTCAGATTTGGACACCAATGCTACCTTTAGCCCATGGCCCATTTGTGAACAGTAATCCAATACCGATTAGTGGGCCTGGGAAGGTTGTTTGGACCTTTTCCCTCTGAGAGTACTGTTCCGCCTGTTGGGTCCGTGTTAGTCCCACGGACAGATCTGTCTGCTTGGTTGATCTGCCCTTGGGTAACTCTGGATGTCCGAGCCTAGAGTTTCACAGAAGTATCTCAGTGGTTCTGTTATATACGTTTGGTCTTGATGTGATGGTGGCGTCCGAGATTCTCTCGTCCGGTCCGTTTGGCATCTCTGTACTGACGTAGCCAGGTTTAGAGGTCCTTATCCCATCTAGCTCGGACTAGCTGTAAGAGTGTAGTGACTTTAGCGTACTGGTCGATTCACTTTGGACGGACCATGTGAGGTCGGACCAGTACTGGATTGGCTAATTAAGACGTGATGTGCTTTAGGACACGCTCTATGGCGCCCTTAACGGATTGGACACATGTCCGTAACAACAGGAACAAAGTGGGTTTTCAGAAACAAGATGAATGAATCTGGTGAAATAACCAGAAACAAGTCAAGATTGGTTGCCAAGGGATTCACCCAGACTGAAGGACTAGATTTTGATGAGTCATATGCACCAGTTGCCAGATTGGATGCAATAAGACTCTTTCTAGCCTTTGCAGCTCATAAAGACTTTAAAGTTTATCAGATGGATGTCAAGAGTGCATTCTTGAATGGTGAACTTGCTGAGGAAGTCTATGTTGAGCAACCACCTGGCTTTGAAGTTTCCTCAGAAAGTAGAATGGTCTACAAGCTTCAGAAATCTCTGTATGGGCTGAAACAAGCTCCAAGAGCATGGTATGACACATTGGCCAAATACCTTCTGGAAAGTGGTTTTAAGAAAGGTGAAGTTGATAAAACTTTATTTACTTTAAATCATGATGGGAAACTACTCTTAGTTCAAGTATATGTTGATGACATTATATTTGGATCTAAGAACAAGCAACTTTGTGATGACTTTGCAAATCTCATGAAAAGTAAGTTTGAGATGAGCATGATGGGAGAGTTGAACTATTTCCTAGGATTGCAAGTCAAGCAATTCAATAATGGAATATTCATTAGTCAGACAAAGTATGCAAAAGACATGCTCACAAAGTTCAATCTTAAGCCTTCTACAAAGAATGCTAAGATACCTATGAGCATAGGAACCAAAATGACCTATACTGAATCAGACATAAGTGTTGAAGAACATAAGTATAGGAAATTGATAGGTTCACTACTTTACCTTACTGCAAGTAGACCTGATATTCAATATGCAGTTGGAGTGTGTGCTAGGTTTCAAACAAATCCAATGCAATCACACTACAACATTGCTATGAAAATATTAAGGTATGTAAAAGGTATAGTAGATGTAGGTTTCTGGTATCCTAAAGAAAGCGGATTGAGTTTGGCTGGTCACTCAGATGCTGATTATGCTGGATCAATGCTTGATAGGAAAAGTACCTCAGGAACATGTCAGTTTCTAGGAGCTAGACTTATCTCATGGTTTAGCAAGAAGCAAAACTCAATTGCAACTTCTACCACAGAGGCTGAATATATTGCTGCTGGTTGTTGTGCAACACAAATTCTGTAGATTCAACAACAACTTAAAGACTATGGACTCAATGAAGAGAAAACTCCAATTTTCTGTGACAACACAAGTGCTATTGCCATAACTCAGGATCCTAAGTTTCATGCTAGAACAAAGCACATTGATGTTAGACATCACTTCATCAGAGATCATGTTGAAAAAGGCAATATAGAGATACTCAAGATTGGCACTGGAGACCAACTTGCAGATATCTTCACTAAACCACTACAAGAAAGTAGATTCTTAGCCTTAAGACATAGTCTTGGACTAATGGAGTTACAAAAGAACTGAAAAAGTTCAGATATCTGAAGAAGATATCAAAGAAAAGAGAAGAGGAATCTGGAACAGGTATCCAGAGAAGAGAAATCTGGAACGGGTATCCAGAGAAGAGGAATCTGGAATAAGTATCCAGAAACTAAAGTCTAAAGGGCAAAAAGACTGCTTAAAGATCTCTGAGACAGGAACTCAGATATCTGGGTCATTGAGGGAAACACAAAAGAGAATAGTACAACTGTCTGTAGTCAACTACTCTCTTGAAATTTGTATTGTTTCTATCTTCGTGCAAAAAAAAAAAAATTGGACAAATACTAAGTGTGAGATAGACTCAGGTGCAAACAGTGTTCTTGGTCATACAGAAATGTGATTCAGATAGTTAATAGCCAAAATTCATTAAATGGGCACAATTACATTTGTTGATTGTTGTTGGTCCAGATAACGGCAAAGTAAAAGACTAGAGGGGGGTGAATAGTCTTTTAAAACTTTTGTCGATAAACACAGTTTCTCAGAAACCTGGGGGTTTCTGATACTTAAATTCAGAGCGCGGAAGACTTTAAGAAAGATAAGTGCAGAAACAATAAGTATGTGTGTGTGCTTTTCTAAAATGTAAATATAGAAAGGTAAATGACACAGCAAGTATAGTGGTATCTGGAGGTGGCGTAATCCTCCAACTAATCCACTTCGGTCTTTCTGAGACCTGGAATTCACTAGAACAGATAATTGAGTTCACCTTACAATAATCCTATTCTAAGATTCTTAAACAAATGGTTCCCAACCAAATGTTCCCCCTGAGTTATTCCCCAGCTCCTAGATCTAAGTACTTCCTCTACTCAGATAACCTTGGAGTTATTCCCTGATTTCCCAAATCAAACACTTCCTCTACTCCACGCCTTGTTGGTGTTGGTTATAAGGTTTTGTCAGAGAGGCTTCTCGTATAACTTTTCAATTATGTTTTCAAAGAGCCTGATAGAACAAGACTACTTAATACACTTGTTCAGTGGATGGCAGTCTGCTCTTTACTGACCCAAGTAATTGATGTCCGTTCTGGATAATGAGCTTCATAAAGGGTATCTGACAGTTCAACTCTTTCACGAATAACAATCTCTTGTTAAGGTTCAGGACAACTTAGAACTACTAGTGATTCTTCAAGCAACAGAAAGCTTTCAGAAAGGGTAGTAGAGTGCTTGAGAGAATACTTTGCTTGATGGTAAGTTTGCAATTGTAAGTTGTTAGTTGTGTTTCTTAGCATCTAAGTTTGTAATATTTATAGATAAATTTGAGAGGCGTTTGAATTATGTCCGTTGTGCTCTCTATCAAATTATATCCGTTTATATCTTGAACTATGTACTCAGAAGTCACTATCTCATTTTTCAGAGAGGACTTGCTTTTTGTAGCATTTCTGCCAATGCATTTAATGCATAGTACTGTTCATTGTCCTTTAGTCTCAACGGATACATGAGCCTTTCTGATGGCTTGCATGCTCCTTACTCATGATGTCATATATCCAGAACCTTATTTCAAATGTAAGTAAATACACTTAAGTGAGGATTAAGGACATAGTCTTTCTGAGTTAGACTAAACCTTGATGTCTTCATAAATCTTGTGCAATCTTCAGTCTTCTAATCTTTAGATAAGCTCCATTGCTAGGATTGATCTTCATGGTCTTATTGAAATAAAAATTACACTCAGAGACCTATAATCCTAATACAAGATTTACTAGACTAATCATACTCAGTGATTTCCTCTTTTACAATGTTCAAGTGAACCAAGAGTACTTAATCACCTTTCTGGCTAAGATAAGAACATGAGATGGGTGATCAAAATACTAACAGATATTCCTAACAATTGTGATCATTGCTGAAGAAGCAATGGTGACCCTTGATGAATTAAGCGCTTGATTTTTACGGCAGAGATTAATTCTCAGAAAATACTGGACTGTTGACATCCCAGCATGGCCCACAATGCATTTAATGCTAAACAAGCTTTTGCTCACGCCTGCCTGCAATTCACAGATACATATACACAAAACCAATTTGTATGTATATGTGTTTGTCTAAATTTTGTTGTTATATATATAGGATTTTGGCAAAAGAAATTACTTTCGGCTAATCCAAAATACAGACTTACACAAGAATAGCAAAATCACTCTCTCTTGATTCTCTGCAAATTTCTTCAACCTCTGCAAATCTCTATTAGTTTTTCTGCAAAGAATTACTAATCCCTAAACCAAATCTCTTTCAAACACCGAAATTCTTATACTATATAAAGAGATGGATCCTAAGCGTTCATCTGCACAGATATCCCAATCCTCTACTGGTACCGCTGAAAAGCAAGCACCAGAGTTGGTTATTGTGAACAACCAATTGGTAGGAGACTTCAATCCCGATCATTGGACTTCAAATCACAGGATGATTTGGGGTGGTGCCATGATTGAGGAATACCTCACGACTGCTGTTGAAAACCAAGCCGATAGGAAATTTATTCTTGACATGCTTGAAAAGGCACAAATCAAGGGTTTTCTATATACTCTTCCTAGTGGAATTTATTCACTAGATGTGTTATAATTCTACAATAATTCCAGGATTATATCCTGTGTTTCTGAAGGCACTGCAATAGTGTCTATAAAAACTTCAGTCCAAGGAAAGGAAATCCTTCTGGACTTAACAACTTTTTGCAAGTTGTTTGATCTTCAAAATCTTGAAAAGGATTTTGAAATAAACACCAAGGATGACGATCTCCTTGAAGGTGTAAAACAGTTGTACAGTGATGTGTGTGATCTTGAAAAATCAGATACACCCACTGATTTCAAGCTTGCTGACATCAGAACCAGACACCTGATGGTTCACTGGGATGTGTTGGCATGCATTCTTCACATGTGCTTTGATGGTCTACAAGGAGGTGCTGACCAGATAAGCCAAGAACGCTGGATAATGATGTTCTTGTTAAGTCAACAAGACAAAAGGCTGTAAAACCCTTTTAACTAGGGAAAGTACGCCTTTATGAAGTTTGTGAAGAAGATTCAAGGCTTTGAGCCTAAAATCGCTAAGGGACTTGCTGAGCCAAAGTCCACAGTAAGCTATGGTCTAAAGATATGCTACTTGCTGGAAAATCTTGGCATTGAGCTCAAAGAGAAGGCTGACATAGCCAACAGTAACCTACTCTACAAATATGAGTATACGGACATGATGAAAAAGGTTACTGGATCTCAGAAAGGTTCCAAGAAGCGAAAGACTGGAGGGGTATCTGAGGGAAAAGTTGCGACCAAGAAGCCCAGAACTTCAAGAAAGAAGTCTGCTGGCAAATCAGAAGGCACACCCATTGAGGTTGTCGATTCCCAGATACCTGCAGCCATTGCCGATGAACTCATAAATACAGATGATCTCATCAATGCTGCAAAAGAGGTATCGACTACTGAACAAGTAGACTCAGCAAGAGAAAGTGCTTTCAGAAATGTGAAGACTACTACAGAAAGCCATGCTGATGAACTTATAAATGCTGCCAATAGTAGTAAAAGATACCAAGCCCTTTCTGTAGAAACCGCAGGAATTATGGACCAATTAGTTCCTAATGCTGATGAGAGCTCTGACGATGAAGACGATGAACTAGTCATCTCTCAAGTCCTAGAAAAATAAAAAAAGGGCTAAGGTTACTGAAATAGTAACTGGTGTTAAGGTATCTGAAGAAGAACCTACATCACAGGGTGCTGAACAAGCACCTATATCAAAGGTTGTTGGTGCAAACACGCCATCAGGGAAAGTCTCGTATGAACAACTTCAAGAAGCCCTGATGAGTGGTGATTTAGTGTTGGCAGATGCTGATGAAAACACTACACTTAAAAATCTGGAAGAGCCTTCAACTGTTCATTCTTCTTCTTCCAGACAACCACAACAACCACAACCACAACCACAACAGCCTCAAGTGGTTGATGAAATGGTAAATGAACTCCATTTCGAATTACCAGCAATGCAATATGCTGAAGAAAATCCTGCAAAAGAGCAGGTTCCCCAACTCATTGAGAGGGATCAAACTGAGACATCTACTCAGAATGATCAAACAGGGAAGGCAACTGAGTTGCATACTCAGGAAAGGTCTGAAGTACCTGAAACTTCAAACAAAGAAGCTGAATTGGAACAACAAGACCAACACATTGAAGGGTCACAAGTTCCAGAGACCAATCAGCCTGACACTGTTCAGGTAGCTGAATGGTTTAACTCTCTACTTGTGATAATCTATGTTTATTAATCTTGTGAGTTAATAAAATTTCTTTGTTACAGGCTGAATTAGAAACACAAGAACAGGAGAAAGCTGGGAAGCTTGCCTCAGTAACTGAAAAAGACGCTTCCACACCCTCACAACTTAAGGAATCTAAGCATGTGCTACAGGTAATAGAGAGTTCCTTAAGATATAATTTTTCAGATACTCGTTGATACACTTGTCTAAAAGGTGTTTGTTTCCAATAGGCTCCAACTGAGAAGAAAAATGAAGAGACTGAAAAGTCTATCTCTTCAGAGAAGAATCCAGAGACTTCCAAGGTCTCTGAGGAACAAATATCTGAACCTTCTGCAGAGAAGGTATTTCATTCAGATGTCTATGTTTTTCAAAGAACAAATCTCTCATCATTTTTCTCAAACTAACACATTCTACTTAACAGGTTGTTGGGGAGTTGCCCACTCAATCCTCACAACATATGGAAATAGATGAGGCATCAACGCCTTCATCACAAGAACAGATTCCAGAGACTGCACAAGTCTCTGAGAGACAAGTATCTGAGCCTCCAACGGAGGTAATTGACCTCTCATATATCTGATTTGTCACTTAAACTCTTCTTGATAAAATTTCCTAAGTGTTATGTTTCTAATCTCAGGTTCAAGCAGAAAGAAAGGTTGTTGAGGACCAGACTTCCAAGTCTCCACCTCACAACAAGATATCTGAGGCACCTCTTGTCTCAGTAGTACAAGTTTCTGAGCCTGATTTACTCATTCAGCAACCAAACTACACTTGTACTCAGATATCTACACAGGTTTTGAATTTAACTCAAAACACTTTCTTTCAGGCTCAAACAAGTGCCATGAAGGTTCCTGCTGATGAGAAAAAGGACCTACTTCCCTTCTTCAAAGCTCAAACCCTGCCAAAGCACATTCAATGCTTCAAGAAATGGCAGAGGTTAAGGTGCTCTGATCTCTCTGAAATATTGAGAATCACAAATCAACCTACAAGATGAGCACGAGCTCTTGATTTGGAGACCTACATCCATGCAATGTTCCCCACGGAACAATATCTAGTTGCGACTTTATTGCATAAGGATTTCTCCAAAGAAGTGGCACACAAATTGATCCAAGCCTTCAATCAGGCTGATGGTCAGACAAGATTACATATGGCATTCAAGCCAGTTCTGCCTCAGAATCTACAATTTATTCCTTCTGAACAAGAAGAGGTTAATGGGCAGAAAATCACTATTCCTGGAGTGATTAATCTTGTATCTGAGGATGAGGAGGAGGAAGAAATAGACGAGAATGACTTTGATGAACCTCCCTCTTACCATCACAAAAAGGATGATAATGACAAAAAGGATGACGATGATGCCCCTACACCAGGGACCGGAGTAATTTTACAAGGAAATAATGTCTTAGCTGCTGAAAAGCACACTGAGAGGACATTACAGAAATCTCCGCCCCCATCTCCTCAAAAATCTACTCATCCATCTTCTCAACAACAAGAGGGCACTACTGTACAAGTAGTTGAGCATTCTGAGGAAACCACTCAGAAAATACAAAATACACAAACCAGAACTGCTCAACTCAAACAATTGTTGGAAGAAGAACAACAACTCCATCTGAAACTTGAACAAGAGCTAGTTAAATCCATAGATAAGCTTGATCAACTACAAGATCAATACTTACAATAAATGATAGCTTACTCTGAGGTAAAAGAGCTACAGGATGTTGTGAATGCTATAACTAAGGAACTCGATACTGAAGAAGTATCTGAAGCAAAGCATGACGCTGAGGCTGCATCACCATCAAAAGATGTACCATCCTCCTCACAGAAAGGAAAGAAACCTATCTCTGAGATGGTTGCTGGACTAGACAGAATTGATGAAAATGTCCATGAGGATGAAGATCACTGGGCTGATTACTCAGATGATGAAGAAGACAAGACTTTGGCAGAACACCGCAATGAACACTTAGCGGTTTCTCATCTGAAAATGAAACTAATTGATCCTGAAATTTTCAAAAAACTACCAAATGTCCACTCCCATGAATACATGAATAGATACCAAGTTTTGGCTAATCTTAAAAAGGAGTTGTCTTTCCAAAACAAAGAAGTAATTGCCTCCGTCCCCTCATAAATGAAGAAATTCACTGAGCTCATCACTCAGAGAACAACCAACATGGTCATTGCTCAGAAGGATCTGGGAATGATAAGGGACGATGATGCGTCATTAGCTGAAAAAGCTTTTCAAGAGGCAAGTTACACTGCTGGAAAAGCAGATGCCATACTCGGCCCATTGGCAGAGCTCACTGATAAGGAAAATGGACTTATCAAGCAAAATCAGGAGCTCAAAGCTAAACTTCAGAAGTTGGTCACTGCCTATAACTACTTACAAGGACATTTTGAGTCTCTCTCAGAATCCTTTATGAGACTTAGTCAGCCAACAATGACTAAGGGGGAAGGATTGTACAAATCTGGACCTCAAAGTCAGGGGGAATGGGAAGAAGGAGAAGGAAATAAGACGAAATCTGGAGCTGGTGCTGCTCAAAGAGGAAGAAGAAACAAGAAAACTTCCCAGCCACCACTCAGAATCAATGAGCCCTCCTCAAGCCAAGCTGCTTTGCAAATAGTAGCTACTTCCCAGAAACCAACTGAAGAAACTTCAATGGTAACAAGGTCCATGGCACAGATCCTCCAAGGAGTACCAAGGCTCCAAGGAGAAGACAAGTAAGAGGGATTGATGAGTCTTCTTCTTCTTCTTCTTCTTCTTCTTCTGAAGAAGAAGAAGAAGAAGAAGAAGAAGAAGAAGAAGAAGAAGAAGAAGAAGAAGAAGAAGAAGAAGAAGGTCAAATCAAATCCCTGGGAAATGAAGAAGGCTGTAAAATTCTCACAAGAATCAATCTTGATGATGATGAAGAGACTGATGAAGATGGAGCTCCTCTTCACAGAGAAAGAAAAATTGAAAGCCTAACTGAGCCCATAGCTGCAAAGCCTCTAGCAGCTAAAACACCCTCTAGAAATACCAAGTCTATCCAGGGTGGTTCTTCAAGCAATACCCCAAAAGAGAATTCAAGACAAAGAAGGAACAGACTAAGATCTGAACAAAGACAAGGTCAACTTCCACTCAGGCCAGAAGAAGCCAAAATTGAGTATGTGAAGAATGACAACAATTCCTCAGTCTATAGGTGCATCAATCAGAAGAATGGCTATTGGATTCTGGAACTAAAGCATCTACTGGTAAACTCAAGATTTCCAGAACCAATCCATAAACAACTCATGACATGGAGAAAAGACAAGCCAATCTTGATCAACACCAATCATATTAAAACTTGGTTGGATTTTGAAGTTATCAAGAGGATAGAAGCCATGAAGAAGGACCTCTTTGATGAATGTCCTTTTGGAAAGCCAGATGATGTGCACAGAATTCTCAACATCACAAGAACATGCACAAGAGCAAGACTTGTTGTGGAACCCTATGAGTCTTTCTACTTAACTGAAGATCAATACAAGGGTGACATCAGATATCTGAAGATTATCTATGAATACTTCAAGTTATCAGATATCAGAATAGAGCATGCCTGGATATGGGGAAAGTATCTGTGGGTCAAGCACTTTGTCAAGAAAAATCCTACCAAAACCTACAAGGAAGTCTGTGGTTTTGCCAGAGACACAGAGATGATTGTCAGAACACTTCTCTATGACTATTCTGATGACATCAAAAGTTTTGGTGATAGGAAATTTGCAGATTGATCCATAGAACTGGTGTTGAAGACTTGAAGATTTGAAGACTAGTCTATTAGGATGTTTACTTGGAGCTTGGTTACTCCTGCTGTCCTGATTTACTATGTATTTTTGTTGTATCTTGTTGACTGAGCTAAATTGTATTATGTACTAAAGTTATCTGTAAACTTTCATTGTAACATATCTGATGAACCTACTCTCAGATATCATTCTATAAAAGATAACTTGTCAGCAAAGATCACACCTTGTGATATGGTTGATGTTTACTTTCTGCACTTAATTTCATGAATTGAAATATCATAAGAAATTATTAAGTGGTGGATTGTTTCCTCATCCAGATTTGTAATAGGTCAGATAGTCATCGTTGACTGATCAAAAAGAGGGAAATTTGTTAGGCATATCTGTTTAGATTTTGATCAGCAACTTTATGACTTATCTTAGCTCAGAAAGGTGATTAGTACTCTTGGTTCACTTGAATATTGTAAAAGAGGAAACTCACTAAGTATGATAGTATAGCTAATCTTGTATAGGATGTTAGGTCTCAAAATGTAATTTTTATTTTATGAAGAAGACCAAGAAGAAGACATCCAGCAGAACAAGTTCAACAATTTTGAAGATTTGAAGACTGCACAAGATTACTGAAGTGGTTTTCCAGATACCTATGACCAGATATCTCGAAGACACAATTGGTTCTAAATAAACAGTGTTTCAAGAGATATCTGAGAACTAAAAGGTTTTTGAAAACAAGGAAAGTGCCCACAGATATCTGCACTCAGATACCTTGGACTTAAACTATTTTTCTTAAAAAGAAACATATATTGCAACAAAGTTGTTTCAATAAAGTGGTATCTGAAGTTGAGGAAAAGGACGTACAAAGCTTCAGAGAAATCTGATAATGAAGGTTTCTGATACAATGCATAGTTCCGTTGGCACTACAGGACAAAAGTATAGTACAATGCATTAAATGCACGGACAGAGATGTCTGAACAAAAAACGGTAGCTTCTGAAGAAGAAGACAAACATGCTATAGTACTATACACAGATATCGATAGTTTGAATTTGATGTAAGCCTAACGGATACTATTCAAACGGCACTCAAATTCATCTATAAATATCAACACTTAGACTGCTTGAGAAAACACACATACAGAACTTAGACCTTACTTACATTGAATACTCTCTCAAGCATACTACTTACCCTCAAGCTTTCTGTTGCGACCAAAGCTCGTGATTTTAAGTAGCACTAAAGTTCTAAGTGTCCTGATCCTAAACAAGCACTGCTATTTGTGAAAGAGTTGAATCAAAAGATCAAGTATCTAAGATTCATTCTCTTGAACAATTATCATAGACTTGGGTCAGTAACGAACAAGATACCATACATTGCAAAGTGTATTAAGTATACTTGATTCACATAACTATCTGATTAACTGAATAAGTTAATAAAGAAGCTCACCTGACAAACAAACCAAAAACCAACACCATAACTGGCGTGGAGTACAAGAAGTACTTAGTTTGGGAAACTAAGGAATAACTCCAAGGTTACTGAGCACAGGAAGTACTTAGCTTGGGAAGCTAAGGAACATTTCGAAAGGTTCTTGAAGTACTTGGCTGAGAAAGCCGGGGAATAACTCAGGGGGAACATTTGGTTGGGAACCATTTGTTTAGGAATCTTAGAATAGGATTATTGTAAGGTGAACGCAATTATCTGCTCAAGTGAATTCTAGGTCTCAGAAAAGACCGAAGTGGATTAGTTGGAGGATTACGCCACCTCCAGATACCACTATACTTGATGTGTATTTTACCTTTCTGTATTTACATTTCAGCAAAGCACACACACACACTTATTGTTTCTGCACTCATCTATCTTAAAGTATTCCGCACTCTGAATTTAAGTATCAGATATCTGAGAAACTGTGTTTATCGACAAAAGTTTTAAAAGACTATTCACCCCCCCCCCCCCTAGTCTTTTACTTTGCCGTTATCTGGACCAACAAGTTTAAATCTTGAAATCTAAAACAATATCTTAAACTTGACATGGATGTACTGAATCAACATCAAGCTCGGTCCCCATCCACTCCAGCTCTTGCATTACCTGAGGCTCAAAGGGGGCAAGGGTGAGTACCTACTTGTACTCACAGGCAAGCCATACTAAACACATAGCACATTCGTTCCCTAGAAATCACATTGTGCATATTCATAATAAACATTAATATAAAATGATCAAAACATACATCATATATAAGATGCAATCACAACATTATACATCGATAATATCCATCGTCGATTCTTTGTTCATTCATTGGAAGTTGTCTTCTTTATTCTTTACTTCAAATCGTGACATTAAACATTGGACTTGAGTATTCATTCCTTGCCATTCATTAGAAGCGTTCTTTTGATTCAAGCTCTTTTCTTGGCTTTATCTAGAATCATTTTAGACATTCTTTTGATTCAAGCTCTTTTCTTGACTTTAGCTAGAATCACTTTATACTTCATTCTTGATTAAGGTGTCTAAGTAAGCTTCGCCTCATATTGGATATACGTGTATGCTCACCGTAGCAACATACGTTATACGCATTGGCTCTCTTGTGTATACTCACCGTAGCAGTATACGTAATACGCATCGGCTTTCGCCTCAGCTCACATGTGTATGCTCACCGTAGCAACATACGTTATACGCCGCAGCTCAATCATTAGAGGTGTATATCCAACAGAGACACCTAGCCATCCTTCTTTATTCGTTCTTTATTTTCAATCATTCATCCAGTTAACTTTTGAGAAAGTGTCTTGCATTATTCTTTAATAATTAGGAAAATACTAAAAACAAGCCAGGAAGCTTGTGAAGTTATTCCAATCTTTTAAGCAAACGTGGTTGCTACAGTTAACTTTACATTTAAAAGTTCTAAGGTTAGAATAATTCTTATGTTCGATAATCAATAGCTACAACAAGTAAGACTCATTTACATAAAAAGCATAGAGAAACAGGAAACATACATACAACAGTACTTAGTCAATCAACATAAAAGTACTAATTTCTAAGTTGATGTATATGAATTTCACACACATAGAATGGGTACACACTAACGGACAAAAGTAGTCATCTATCTCTGTAACATAATGCTTAATTATGATTAAGCATAATTAATTAACAAGTACCTAGTTATTGAAACACAATATAGTATCAAAGGACATGAGCTCAATAATGCAAGTAAGCTGCGTACATACACAAATAAGTTAGCTACACGGTGATCTCGATCGATAATCATGATTGAATGACAAGTTCAGCGACAAATCACAATTTAGCAACAGTTCCATGGCTTAACACAAAATAAATTCATAGCATAGATGATACGATCAATCAAAACATGTAATCTTGCATAAACAAATAACTTTTTCTAAAACTTCACTTGCCTTAGGTTGACGGAGACGTAGGCTGGTAACCGAAGAATAGAAGGGCTTCTGTTCTACATAAAATTACGGATGACTCAAATATCAAAACGTCGATCCGTCCGGTTAATGTTTAGAAAGATCTATTAGAAGTCTTATCTTCAAATTTCAGCTACATCCGATGGTTAACGAACCGGAAATTGATTTTAGAAAAAGGTTGCGCTGACCAGAAAACTACGCGCGAAAATTGAACTTTTTTTGTTTCTTTCTTGACGTCTTCGTCTTGTAAAAACATGAATCATTCAGCTGAGGGTTTTTCTTTTAAAAGTAGGTTTAGGAAAATAACGGGCCGGGTTCAAAGAAGAGTTGGGCCTTTTAATTAATTCCTTCTAAACTTAGCCCAAATTGTCTAAAACCATTTTCTTTCGTCTTAAATCGGGTAAATAAAAACCGGGTGTTACACAAACTAACTCTATCGAGTATTTCACAAAAAATCGTGTACTAACCTAACCCCTTTGAGTTTTATTGAAGACTAGAGGTCTCGGAAATACATTTCTAAATCGAGCTTTGATCAACCAAAATAGTTCAATATATGCATAGAATAGGTTTTATACCACAAACCATGTCATGTGAATAAAATTTGACACAAACTAACTCCATCGAGTGTTTCACAAAAAATCGTGTACTACCCCCCTTTGAGTTTATTGAAGACTTGAGGTCCCGGAAATACGTTTCTAAATCGAGCTTTGATCAACCAATATAGTTCAATATGTGCGTAGAATAGGTTTTATACCACAAACCGTGTCATGTGAATAAAATTTGACACAAACTAACTCCATCGAGTGTTTCACAAAAAATCGTGTACTACCCCTTTGAGTTTTATTGAATACTTGAGGTCCTGGAAATACGTTTCTAAATCGAGCTTTGATCAACCAGTATAGTTCAATATGTACGTAGAATAGGTTTTATACCACAAACCGTGTCACGTGAATAAAACTTGACACAAACTAACTCCATTTCAAGACTTGAGGTCTCGGAAATACGTTTCTAAATCGAGCTTTGAGCAACCAAAATAGTTCAATATGTACGTAGAATAGGTTTATACCATAAACCGTGTCATGTGAATAAAATTTGACACAAACTAACTCCATCGAGTGTTTCACAAAAAATTGTGTACTACCCCCTTTGAGTTTTATTGAAAACTTGAGGTCTCGGAAATACGTTTCTAAATCGAGCTTTGGTCAACCAATGTAGTTCGATATGTGCGTAGAATAGGTTTTATACCACAAAACGTGTCATGTGAATAAAATTTGACACAAACTAACTCCATCGAGTGTTTCACAAAAAATCGTGTACTACCCCCCCCCCCCCCCCCCCCTTTGAGTTTTATTGAAGACTTGGGGTCTTGGAAATACGTTTCTAAATCGAGCTTTAATCAACCAAAATAGTTCAATATATGCGTAGAATAGGTTTTATACCACAAACCATTTCATGTGAATAAAATTTGACACAGACTAACTCCATCGAGTGTTTCACAAAAAATCGTGTACTACCCCTTTGAGTTTTATTGAAGACTAGAGGTCTCGGAAATATGTTTCTAAATCGATCTTTTATCAACCAATATAGTTCAATATGTTCGTAGAATAGGTTTTATACCACAAACCATGTCATGCTAATAAAATGGGGAAATTACATTCAGACCCCCATTTAGATGTCGTAATTACAGATTAGTATCACTTAGTCGAACTATTATGATTAGGTACAATTAGATGTAAAACAATTACACTTTAGCCCACGAATTTGACTTTTGGCGAACTAAAATCTGGAAAAGTCAATTTTGCCGTTCTCAGATTATTGAATTTTGCAAGTTACCAAACAATAACCCATTTTGACAAATTATAATTTAAGTCCTGAATATCTAATTTTTTATATTTGTCACCATAAGATTTCAAAGAAGCTCAAATAAGCCCTCAAACTTCTATTTCAATTTGTAAATTATCCCCAACTTCAATCCGAAAACACAATCGAAAGTTCGTAACAGTTAATCGAAATCGGAGATGTAACAACTCCGATTTGGAGCTGTTACAGCTCCAAATCGGAGCTGCTATCCAGCTCCCATCGGAGCTGTAGCAGCTCCGATTTGGAGCTACAACAGCTCCAAATCGGAGCTGCTACAGCTCTGAAATCGGATGGAGCTGCAATACAGCTCTGCGATTGGAGCTGTACAGCAGCTCCGAACTGTACAGTTCCGAACTACTGTAGCAGCTCCGATTTGGAGCTGCAAATTGGAAGGAGAAAGAATAAGAAAGAGGAAGAAATTTACTGGATAAGAAGAAGAGAAGATGGAGGAAGAAGTATGTTGGAGAAGATGGGGGAAGAAGAAGATGGAAGAAGTATGTTGGAATGTTGGAGAAGATGAAGGAAGAAGAAGATGATTTTTTTTTTAATTTAAAATTCCATAAGGCCATGTTTGGTTGTTTCAAATGAAACAACCAAATTAAGCTGGCAGCGGATTTGGACTAGATTGTAATTGTTCGACTAAGTAGTACGAATACGAGAAACGTCGTTCTACGTGGGTATCCTATGTAATTATCCCTAATAAAATTTGACACAAACTAACTCCATCAAGTTTTTCACAAAAAATTGTGTATACCCCCTTTTAGTTTTATTGAAGACTTGAGGTCCCGAAAATACGTTTCTAAATCGAGCTTTGATCAACCAGTAAAGTTCAATATGTGCGTATAATAGGTTTTATACCACAAACCGTGTCATGTGAATAAAATTTGGCACGAATTATCTCTCGAGTGTTTCACAAAAAATCGTGTACGGTACCCCCTTTGAGTTTAATTGAAGATTAGAGGTCTCGGAAATACGTTTTCTAAATCGAGCTTTGATCAACCAAAATAGTTCAATATATGCGGAAAAAAGGTTTTATACCACAAACCATGTCATGTGAATAAAATTTGACACAAACTAACTCCATCGAATGTTTGACAAAAAATTGTGCTCTACCCCCTTTGAGTTTTATTAAGACTAGAGGTCCCGGAAATACGTTTCTAAATCGAGCTTTGATCAACAAAGATAGTTCAATATATGCATAGAATAGGTTTTATATCACAAACCATGACATGTGAATAAAATTTGATACAAACTAACTCCATCGAATGTTTCACAAAAAATCGTGTACTACCCCCTTTGAGTTTTATTGAAGATTTGAGGTCCCGGAAATACGTTTCTAAATCGAGCTTTGATCAACCAAATTTATTCCTATGCATCCATAGACTCCAGCAGGAAACAAAGTAGAGATCCATCTCATCTTTCATAAGTCGACGCCGAATTTTATCCACCCAGTCCTGCATTGCTCCATGTTCTGCTGCAGCTGCGTCATAAGCAAACCTGGACACTCGTCTGGTGTAAACAAAAACACTGTAATGCACACCACCTTCTACTCAAATGACAAGTACGAAACTAATGTTACCTACTTGGTATCAAAAGAAACTACACAGATAAGCTAGGCCTTCATTTACTCATTGCAACCAAAATGATCAGCAGTTTTTAACTGGAATAAAACTTCACGGCACCCATATCCAATCAAAGTACCCATATCCAAAATTTTGTGCTCGTTACATGAAAATCATATATGTATGTTTGGCATAGAAAATTAAGATAACTCAATTCCGGTGACATGAATATGTACGAATACTAATGTTATCTTTAAATCTTTAATAAAATTCAATCAATCCGAGAAATTCCCAAGTCCAACGATGATCTACATGAATATGTTATTTCTCAGGAACCATAAAATTGAGAGTAGAACAAGCTACGCGTGATGTGCTTGTCGACGAAATAAAATAATTAAACAAAGACCAGTGAGTAAACGACCAAAGCAAACAAGAATCGAGTCAATGAACCGCAGACAACAAATTTATGTATGTCATCAAAAGTAAATTTTGTTACATAATTAAGTTAGTTCAACTCGGTAACTTATTATCACGATCAAGATTAGTCCTGAACTAGCGGGGCCTCAAGATCAACGGTAGAATCCTCCATTGCAGTACCTGAGGAAGATTTGGCGACAAAATTATTACACTAGCTAGATGGTGTTACAAGTTGAACGTCTCAAATTTGAAGATCTATGAAAGATTCGAAAGAAGAACATGACAAGTAAACACCGGAACTTCGAAATGTCACCAGAAGGATACAAGATACAAGGAGCATGACGATTTCCAATATTATGCCACCTCCGTGAGCAATCTGTGGAACAAGAGAAAGGGTAAAGCACAAAACGAAACAAGGGACAGTCACAAATAGTTGTACTTATAATGGTGTGAAACCAATGTGTACTTACAGCAAGGTAAACATCGTAGGTAGGGATATAAAGATATGCATATGCAAACCACGCGACAGCATTCAAGAAATACATTGTGCATAATCCAAACGGCAAGTATTATGTGGTTCGCGTCTTGCATGCGTTTATCTGGAAATCAATAAAATATATATAAGTTTGTATCAATACAAGGGAAAAGATCAGTGTATATTGGGTAACAAGCGAAAATCAGACTTGAGAGAGATTTAACATCAGTGTATATTGGGTAAACAAGCAGCAGATTTAAGAGAGATTGAAGAGGTTAGATTCTTACTATTGAAGGTATCGGAGAAGCATACATAAAAATTCCAACTGTAGCAGCAGCAGGCCCAGTAATATGTGGATGATCTAGGAGGGGAGCCCAAAAAGTAAAAGGATTCGCAAATACAATATACACTCTGGTAGCACGGCTGTGAATTCGATTACCGCCTGATCATGCAGTGCAAGTAGCAAAAGTTATAGTACTTTGTTAGATAAGATAATAATACTGACACATAAACAGAGTATATGACAATGAGTTAATTACCGCGTGATGAAGTATAGTATTATTAGCCCTGAAAGTCAACAAGTAATAGGTCTGAACCATAAAGCAACCGTGATTGAGAAGCACGACCAATATATTCTGGAATGTGAAGGATCCCTTAACTGGTTCACTCATACCATAAAACATCCATACGAAGCATGCCAGCTGAGTAAAAGCATATGGGTAGGGCTGTAGATCTTTAGTTGACTTCTCCCTTAATATTTTCAAATGATTTGGTCTGTGATTAAATTTAACCAAGGAAAGAAAAGAAAAAGAAAATCAGATCAAATCATAGCTAGCTATAGTGAGTTTGAGGAGTAAGAAATTTGTTTAATGAACATAACATACATACATACATACATAATTAAGAGTAGGTAGGGAGTAGAAATTACTCACATTCGATACATACATACATACATACATACATACATAATGAAGAGTAGGTAGGGTAGAGGCTAGAAATTACTCACATTGGATACAGAATTAGCAGAGCAATTGACATAGCGGAAGCTACGTACATACATAAAAATAAAAAAGAAGAGGAATTAACAACGTAACTACAATAAGGAAGAAACACAAGACAACACAGTAGTAGTACTATAATGTAAGTTTAGGAAAGGCAAAAACCTGTAATGCCCAACACTAGGTCTGGTGTTCCTAAAAAGTGAAGATTCGTCATTCTGAGCAATTTTGATCTGAAAAAAATATGATACATGGTTAAAACCGATGGAAACGAAACTTACCAATTCGAAAGCATTGATCTTTAAATTATAAAAGCAAAAGCAAGAAGAAGCATACATAAACTTTGATAATGATTTGTGGTGATCGGAAGGCTAAGGAAACTTACGGGATGTTTCTCGGCGATATTTGCAGAGCAAAATTGGGGCTTTACTCGCCCTAATTTGGGGATCAGATCAATCGACAGCAAAGCAAGCTTTGAGATGGCGACCGGAAGAGATTAAAGGACTGCTCAGCCGTATTGATGGAGCTCACCTCAGATGGGTTCCCCGTACCGCGAATAAGCTTGCAGACGAGATCTGCATGGGCTATGGTTTATAAGGAAGACGTAATTTGGAATCATGATAACTTAAAAGAGTCCGTTTCCGGAGAGTCCATTAATCTTTATAATTGGGGCTCAGACGCGCGTTGGAGGAGAATTGGGACTCTGATTTAATTATTTTACTTTCTGAAAGAGTATTGGATTAATTAGGACTCTTTTTTTTTTTAAAAAAAAACATAATTTGGAATCTTGATAACTTAAAAGAGTCCGTTTCTGGAGAGTCCATTATGTGATAGTCAAGTCCATGCCAAATATAGAAAAAGACGTCGGCAATTAGACAACAACAGTCGGCAGGATCCATTTGCATCAAGACTCACGGATCTTTAACCCGTTTTCTACCAAACCGGTCCGCTAATTGTTGAATTTTGACAGATAATTGTCAAATTTTATTTAAAACAAATAAAATTTTAAAAAAAACTTAAAAAATATATAGAAATCAATTTCATTAATCAACAAATAAATTTTTATACTGTCATACAAACTAAATTCTTCATTACAAAGAAAAAAACTACATTTTAACAAAAGTCAGCAATAAAAATACAAATCAGCATTTACAGTATAATCTCTAGGCTTCTGGAAATATTTCTTCTTCTTTTGTCCACCAAGTATTTCTTCTTCTCTTTTCACCAACTTGACTACAATCTATGAACTTCTGGAAATCAATGATCATATCTGCAATATAAATCAAAAGTCAACAATAAAAATACAAAAGTTAGCAATTTACACACAAAAATTAACAAAAACGCCATACTATTCAAAACACAAAACTCAACAATATACATACAAAAATCAGCAAATCTCTTGTTTTTCACATGAAGAAATTAAATTACCATTACTATTGTTAGCTGAGTAAGTGTGTGTTTGCAAATGATTTTACGAATTACTTTTGGCCTGCTTTTGATAGAAGTTGAAAAAATTTAATTATAAGCAAAAGTTATTAGTGTTTGATATTTTACTTGAAAATCGGAGTAGAAGTTGTACTCTTTGGTAAATTTAATCAAAACACTCATTTTTAGTTAAAAAATAAATAAAAGCAGGTAGAAGCAGCCATTTACTTGCTTCTCAGCTTCTGGAGGTTAACTATTTTTTTTTAGAGAATTTACAGCATAAGTTGTAAAATAAAACACTAAGATACTACTTTTACTACTCCAAAAGCACAAAAGCATTTTTTTAAGCATTTGCAAAGACACACTAAAAATCTATAATATAACACGGAGTTTGTTTTAACAATTCACTCATTTGTTTTCTCTGTCTGGTGAATTTTGTATTTTTCATAGGTTTATAGGATGGAGTTACAACCGGAGTTACCATTCTTATATATTTTGTATTTTGTCGCCTAGATTAATTTGTTTGAATTATATATAGGCTTTTCAATTTTCATTGTGAGTGATGTTCGATTAATTTTTATTAAATTTAGGTTGAATGATTGCTTGTGTTCGCTTATTTCATGGTTTAAAATGGTTTATGGTTCAGAAATCATAGTCTTACATTATGATGTTCGCATTGGGGGTCAGAGTGTAATGGAGTCGGAATACCGTGACCTAGCAGCTATGATGGATGCCGCACGGCTTGTTGAGATGGACAAGATTGGTGACCACTTTACGTGGTCCAATCGACGGGTGTATTCGCGAATTGACCGTGCCATATGCAATCCAGAATGGTTCCAAAAATTCGAATCCATGGTTCTACGGGTTTTGGAACCAGGGGTATCTGATTATACCCCTCTACACCTGCATTTGGAGGTTATATAAAGGCCGCGTCATCATTTGTTCCGCTTTATTAATACTTTGGCAAGCCATGACCGTTTCTTAGAGACGGTCCGTGCACACTGGCAGCATAGGGCCACAAGACAACCGATGTACACGGTATGGAAGCGACTATTAGCCCTCCAAAACTCGTTCAAAGTACTGGGACAACAACACTCAGGGGCTAGGATCAAGGTAGAAGCTGCGCGTGTTGAGCTCCAAGCAGCACAGGAGGCACTTTTGTTAGATCGTTTTGACATCACACGCATTGATAGAGTGAAACTTGCAATGGCAGAATTGATTAGATGGAATGACATTGAGGAATCTCTCGTGTCGCAAAAGGCAAAGGTTCATTGGCTACGTGTAGGAGATGGAAATAATGCTTTCTTCCACGTTGTGGTCAAAGACAAGAATCGAAGAATTGTACTCCCGAAACTAATTACATCGGATGGTGTAGTGCTGACTGAACACCGTGCAATGGAGGATGAGATCTTAAGCTACTACACGGCACTTGTGGGAACAAGAGCACCGCGACTTGAGGGTATTGACATTGAGGCTCTAAGAAGTGGACGACAACTTAATCGTCAAGAACGGATGGGTCTTATTCGTGAGGTTACGGAGGCTGAAGTATGGCAGGCACTACAAGGCATTGGTGATAACAAGGCCCCGGGAATTGATGGTTTTAATGCTCGTTTTTTCAAGTCTGCTTGGAAGGAAATAAAAACCGAGGCCCTATCTGCTGTCTTTGACTTCTTTAAGAATGGGAGACTGTATCGAGCGGCCAATTGCACACTAGTTACACTCATTCCTAAATCACCAGGAGCTTGCACTATGAAGGAGATGCGGCCTATTTCGTGCTGCACTATAATTTATAAAATTATCTCGAAGATTCTCACGAATATGCTAAGCAAGGTTATAAATTCGGTGGTTGATGAGAGCCAGTCTGCGTTCCTGCCGGGAAAGGTTATCCATGATAATATTCTCCTGGCTAGTGAGTTGGTTAGAGGGTATGATCGGCGGAATATTTCTCCTTGTTGCATGATTCAAATGGACTTGCAGAAAGCATACGATACTGTGGAATGGAGTGCACTTGATATAATGGATGAGCTTGGTTTTCCTGTGGTGTTCACGGATTGGGTGATGCGGTGTGTTCGTTCGGTGTCGTATCGCTACTTCATTAATGGGGTTCCATCCCGGATACTTAAAGCTGAAAGGGGTTTACGCCAGGGTGACCCCATCTCTCCACTCCTATTTGTCCTCATGATGGAGTACTTACATAGGGTGTTACTTAAAGTCAAGCTTGTCCCGGACTTTAATTTCCATCCTAAGTGTGAGCGATTGGATATTGTGAATCTGTGCTTTGCTGACGACTTTCTACTTTTTGTTAGAGGGGACCCTACATCAGTTTCAATTCTTATGGCTCAGTTTGATAGCTTCTCTCGTTCAACAGGACTTAATGTGAATCATAGAAAGTGCCGAATTTATTGTGGAGGAGTCAACCGTGCCTTCCTTAACCGTTTGCTCACGATTACAGGTTTTGGGGAAGGGCAGCTGCCAGTGAAATACCTCGGTGTGCCTCTAACCACCAAGAAACTGACTATTCGACTCTGCCAACCGCTCATTGACCGCATTACGGCTAGGATCCAGCATTGGAGCTTGAAACTCCTAAGCTATGCGGGTAAGATGCAATTAATCCGTAGTGTGCTACAAGCAATGACGAGCTATTGGATGCAGGTTTTTCCCATGCCGAAACAAGTAATCCACCGCATAGAATCACTCTGTCGCTCCTTTCTGTGGAGTGGTACGGCTGAAATAACAAATAGAGCACCGATTGCCTGGGACAAAGTATGTGATGCTAAGAATGCTGGAGGCCTCAACCTTACCTCATTGACCGAATGGAATATTTGTACGGTGGCAAAGTTGCTTTGGAATATCTGCCGGAAGGAGGATAGATTGTGGGTGAAGTGGGTACATTGCTACTATATAAAAGACAGGGAGGTGATATAATGTAGAACTCCCGGGGGATGCCTCTTGGATCTTGAAGGCTATAATGAAAAACCAATGTATGTTAAGACAATCACCAGCCTGGACAAGTATGTGGAACACTGGTCGATTTCAAAATCGAGATTTGTATGAGGAGCTGCGGGGTGTGAAAGCAAATGTACCATGGAAGAAGTGGTGGTTTGATAACAAGGCGCAACCCCGAGCTATTTTTTGTACGTGGATGGGTCTACATAAGAGATTAGCTACCAAGGATAGAGTTCGTAGGTGGAACCCGAATGTGACTGTTGTTTGTTCTTTCTGCCCTGCGGATGAGTCGATGGAACACTTGTTCTTCCAATGCCCTTTTCCGCGCCAGATTTGGACCCCTGTCTTGAGATGGATGGAAATTCAGCGTGCTCCTTGCCCGTGGGAGGAGGAGGTCGAGTGGTTATGTATGCAGCTGCGGAACAATGCATGGCAAAAGAAGGTGATGCGGTGTGCTTTCACATAGACTGTATATTCTATCTGGATGGAGAGGAATCTTGCTGTCTTTCAGCAGAAACCGGCAAATGCAAGACTGGATGAGCATATAGTCAATAAAATTATAAATAGATGTTGGCAGGATAGGAGTTTACGCAAATATTGCGCCCTACTCATGTTAAGATAGAGTCTAGAAAATTGTTTGATTCACTTGGTTGTTTTGATTATTTTTTGATTACCTGGATCTTCGGATCGGTTGTGTACTTAACTGTTGGAATGGAATAAAAGTATTTTCGGTTCCAAAAAAAAGTTGGTTTATCATTGATTTAGCTAGTGATGAATAGTGTACATAGCATTGTGGGGAGCTTTGAAAAATAACCTTTTCTTATGTGTAATATTTATGATATTTTAAAATTTCGCATGTCTAAATCACAAAATAATTTTATATATTTCTCCTGTTTCATTCTAAATTTATTCATTTTTACTTTTTCCGGTCAACAGAGTTCGACTTTGAATATAAATTAATCTTTAACTATAAATATAAATAACAAAATTATATCATGAAAATATAGACCACAAATTTTAATAATATAATTTCGTTTAATAACTTATCATTATAGTTTAGAAGTAACTTATTAAACTCATTACTACCAGACCACTTTATGACTCCAAGTGCAAATATATTCGGACTATTTATTTTTTACTTTGGTTTTATCGTTTCTGCATTGTAGCACAAGTATTACGTTTGGATTTGATTTCGTATTTCATGTGGTTTTAACTTGACCAAAATTCACTTCTTTTCCCATTTTCTTTCATCTCCCATTTATTTCTAATTATATCACAATTTCTAATAAATTCTCTACTTTTTTTTTTTTTGAGAACTAAAACTTTCATTAATCATCAAAATCAAAGTACATCAGGATTTACAATAGGAATGTCCGTGAAGCCAACACAGTCTGGTCCTACCAACGCGGCTAAACAATGAGCCAACTTATTTGAACAACGTTTAACTAGAACAAAAGAAACAGACGTAAAATAAAGTGCAAAAGACTTGGCTTCACAGATAAGATTTCCAATTGCAGAAAGTAATGAACACAGGCGTTTAGCTCGACTACGATTTACAGCCCCTTCAAAAATTATCTAATCCGAGTTCAAATTTCATAGACAAAGATAATGACTAAGAATGGCTCTACTTTGACAACCTCAAAATATGTCACATCAACCTACAGCTCATTAGCTCACTCATCCTCTTTTTTACACCTCACAGAATACAATTTGTAGGAGTGATCATAAAATCCGAAATCCGAAATCCGAAAATCCGATCCGATTCGATGTATTCGGATCGGATTACGGATTATGATATTTTAGATCCGAAATTTTTCGGATTAATACGATCCGATCCGTCGGATTAATCCGAAAATCCAAATTAATTTTTAAAAAAATATCCTTAATTAATTAATTAAAAAAATACCTCGAAAACCCATCTTCTCCATTCATTTCCAATCCATTCATTTTCAAGTTTGTTTAGAATGCTGGAAAGTTGGATTTTGTAGTTGTTGGAAATATGCACATTCTATTTTTACTTCAAAGAATGTAATCGACTAGTCGACTAGTCGTTATTCTAGACATGAACTACAAACTTTTCGTATTTGTTGTTTTGGACTTGAAGTAAACTTGTGAACTTTATTTTGTTTATTTTGAATGTCGAACTACTGAACTAGTATTTAATTTGGCTACGAAATGCAATTTCAGTTTTTTTTTTTTTTTAAGTTCGGATTAAATCCGATCCAATCCGAACTTTTTCGGATTAATCCGAAATCCGATCCGATCCGATCGTTCGGATCGGATTTCGGATTGAGTCTTTCCTGATCCGAAATTTCGGATTGATCCGAACTTCGGATCGGATTAATCCGAACGTGCACCCCTAACAATTTGAGTCTATATAAAATGAGTTAAAGCAACACATGCTTCCCAAATACTTTATTATAAAAGCACTCAATAAATTAGTCACCATGTAAATCCAACCTATTTACACCTATTAGCAAAATTCCAACATGTTAGTCCTAGTGCTAGAATTAGTACTTCCTCTCAATTTTTAATAATTGTCGTTTTAGTTTTTTCACTATTTGAAAAATATTTATCGTTTTACATTTTTCAAGAAAGACTTTTATCATAATTATTGTGTGTTGTTGAATTTCATGTCATTTAGAGATATTGTATACTGGTTCAAGTATCACAGTTATATGTAATTAATGTTGTATTTTATGAAAATTAATAATAAATTGAATTGGGTGTATTAAAATGTATAAAAACTCTAAGACGACAATTAAAAATAGGAGGGAGTAGTACTTTATTTTTTTTTAGCCAATACCAAGAACTTGAGGAGTATATAATTAGTGCCATTAAGAACACACAGTGGGTATTTATCTTTTTTGAGGTATATAGTATTCATATTTAACTTTTTAATTAAGGGGTTGTAATATACTACTACAACTCTAATTTTAATTCTATAATAATTAGAATGGAATTAAGAGAATATTATTATTATATTAGATAGGCAGAATCATATCTTAGTCTCTGTTTAGCAAAACTAGTTGAAAAGCTAATTTGGAAAGCTAGTGGTAGTAAATGGTCGAAAAAGCTAAATGGTTAGGTAGTTTTAGCTAAATTGAAAAGCTAGAGGTTTTAAATGTAGGTGTTTAGCAAATTAGCTGAAAAGCTAGCTGGTGTTTTGTAAAATGACATAAAAAGGGCATTACTCTTATTTTTCTTGTCTTTAACCTTTCTTATCGTATTATTAGTCTATAGTTTTTTAAATAATAATATATCATATTTTGTCAAATAATTATAATATATATTTAATGTATTTTACATCGCCACTTTAATAACATCATCAAAATTATCAGAAGTTGAAAGAAATAATAATCGTTGAGCATTTTAACTTAGTAATGAAAAAAATTAGTAATTGATGTGTATAGAATTATTGGGTGATAATATTGGGTGCATGATGTATAAAATTCGTTGCTTGGTAATATGGTTGTTTTTACTTCTTATTTTATTTAGTCTAATTTAGGTTAATTTGGGTAGGGATATTTTCGGAATAAAAATATAACAAGCTCCTTCTTTTTCAAAAAAGTTAATCAAGGAAGCTTCTTTTTCCAAGAAGCGTTGCTCATTTAAAACTTTTTATTAGTCGATGGTAAAAAAAAGTTTAATGGAATTTGGAAAAATTTAAAAAAGCCAGTAAACAAAGTTCTGAAGAATCCATGCTCGAATGAAATTAGAAATAACCCAACAAAACGATTAAATTAAAAAAATGAAAAAGAAAGAATAAAGAATAAGTCTTCAAAGCACCATGTCTCAAGCTTTTCTGAACTTTACAAACAAGAAATGCTCTACAGGTCCTTCTCTTTCACCCCTGCAAAAGCCCCAATACCTCAAAAAAAAGTCTCTACAGGATGGAGCTCTCAAGAAATGCACTACTTTCGAGGCTTGACATTAGTTCATCCGCCATAGTTCAAACCTATGTTTTAAAAGGAAAGAAAACCTAACAAATCCAGTCGTCTTCTTTCTTTTTCTTCTTCCGCTTTCTTTTCTTCTTTTCTTCTTCTGCTTTCTTGTGTTCTGGAATCTGGATCGATGTCTTCAGTTCTTCTGCTCGCAATTTGATGCTGTGTTCTTTCTTCTTCAGGTTTGATGATTGATTGATTTCATTTTTGCTCGCAATTTGATTTCGTTCTTCTTCAGTTCTTTCTGGTTTTTGCTCGCAATTTCTTTCTGCTCGCAATTTCTTCTTCTTCGGTTCTTTGCTTTTTGCTCGTAATTTCTTCAGTTCTTTCTGGTTTCTGGTTTCTCATTTGCAATTTCTGCTCGCAATTTCGTTCTTCTTCAGTTCTTTCTGGTTTCTGCTCGCAATTTCTTCTTCTTTGACATTGTTGTTCACTTTTATTTATTTTGCAACCATAAGAATTTCTATGCTTGGAGTTTGAACTTTTGTATTGTTGATGACATCTATGATGTTGGAACTCTCTATAGTCTTTGTTTTGTGATTGTAATGTGTATGATTTGATGGTATTTTTATGTTGTTTTGAAATTGGAGCTCTTATGCTAATGTCACTTCCATTATGTTTTTGTAATGTTTATGTTTTTTAATGAAAATATTGTGTGCGTATACAAATATAATGTTATAAATATTATTTATGACGTCATACCGGCTTAAAACGGTCCAATCGATCCGACCTTTTTTGGGGGGCGACCGGCTTAACTGTCCGGGCCGGCTTTTAAAACATAGGTTCAAACACTTATCTTCGCCAGTATAAAGGGTACCATAAAATGAAAAAAAAATCGGTGATGAAATTCCAATACCTTGAAGTACCGATGGACTTCTACACTCGGACTCCCGAAGTACCGACGGACCCTTCCAAGTACCGACGAACTTCCACACTCGGAACATCATAACACAATAAGAGATCGACTATCGACTCTTACGATACTTGTACTAAACACTATCAATAAAGATTACCATGTTACTCCCGTGAATGTAGGCACATTGGCCGAACCACGTAATCCTTGTGTCATTGTCATATTATCATGTTTTTATTCGATCCGCTCTATCACGATTTATATAACTGTATCATTTTTTTTTTTTTATAACTGTATCAGAATTCGCGAGGCTATAACTAAGAATATAATAACTAGAAAAGAAAAAGAACTATTAAATATGATGGTCTAAACACAACGGCTTAAGGCGAACCGAACGGTCCTACGACTTAGTACGATTTACCTCGACCTTTACCTTGGCATTTTGACTTAACCGAATTTACCCTACATCAGTAATTATAGCAAGAATTAGCCTCTAAGGCTGAGCAGTGGAAGTTTAAAAATTTTGTTTCTTGCTAATCTGATTCATGACTATATTACGTGTATTGAATACATGGGAAGAAGATGCTTACGTAGCTTCCAATAGGAAGTAAGGATCACTGGATATGCTTGCTCGATGTACTTTCCGGTAGAATCTTCGATTCGATTTATTCATCTTCTTCTTCGATTCGTTCTCCAAGAACGATTTAATTCTTCCAAAGAATTGGGATTGAACTTAGAACAATTTTAAGCTGCCTACGTACCTCCAAGAGGATCAAGCCCTACGTAGTTCGATTCGTCGGTGATTAATCTCCATGGACTCTAGGATGTCCATCGTCTAAAACTGCAACAAGTAAAAGACAATCTTAAAGAACAGTTGTAATTGAGAAATAAATATGGAGAAAGAATATACAAGAAAGAAGAAAGAAGACAACCAAAACGAATCTTCTTGGACAGACATGGGCGGCCGATTCATCATAAAATTGTTGTATGAATTAATTTAGTTAAGTCTCCTATTCTATTCTAATACAACTTATTAGAGATTCCTAATGTATAAATATAGACTTATTCCTAAATTAAATCAAACTTGGAGAGAAAGGAAAAGAGTCCTACAAGGAAAAAGATCTTCACAAAGATCTCCAAGATCTCCACAAAGAAAAGATCTCCTCTTCCTTCTCTCCCTTGCATGATTCTATATATGTATAGCAGTTGATTCCTTTTGTTTTCCAATTGAAAGCTTAGCCCAGTTGGTATTGGTTCAATCTTCTATACAAGAGGTCACGGGTCTGTTTTGGTTTCTTTATTTCTTTTGGACTTTTATCAATTGGACTTCAATTCCAATTAATCTAAATACACTTTCTTGCATTAATTAATTCGTGACCAAAACCCACCAAGTGATGTTTTGGTTTCTTTGGACTTTTATCAATAAGACTTCAATTCCAATTAATCCAAATACATGCATTAATTAATTAAATCCAATTTAATCTAATTAATCTTTCTTCATGTATTAATTAAATCCAATTTAATTAATTTACTTTCCAAAAGTATAATTAACTAAGTCTAACAAATCCAATTTGACTTAATCAATCATTTCTATCAAATAGAAATATTCTCAATAATAGTAAATTAAAGAATCAATTACATATGGTACCCCTGTTAGACACCTCTCGCTCATCTAGATCCCTGTTAGTTTAACAATTACATTCAGGTCCATTAATCCGGTTTTGCGTTGACTTTCCTATTTGCCCTTTAGCTTATTTGCCAACCAAACGCAGCCTTACTAATTTTCTTACATTCCGACTACATAACTCTCTCAGCTTCTCATCTCACTTCTCCACCTCACTCCGACTACCTCACTCTCTCTCCACCACCTCACTCCGACCACCTCACCCTCTCTCCACCACCTCACTCCGACCACCTCACCCTCTCTCCACCACCTCACTCCGACCACATCAGTCTCTCTCTCAAACCTCTCTTATCACTCAGCTGCCCATTCTAATCTATCTTTGCCGTGAAGCCATCAGCTCCTCCAGCTCGTGTTCAGTACACCACCGTCTCCTACTCGCCTTCAGTCCTCCGCTGTCTCCTTCTCCGTTCAGTTGCAGATATGTGAGCAAAAAAATGGGATCTGAGATCTGCCACTTTCTGGCCGCCTTCGGCTATCCTCCGTGTCGTCTTCTTCCCGTCGCTTCACTATGGGCTGAGACAGACACGTATTGAGCCTATCTCAGCTATCTGTTCTGCCGTCTGTCTTCTCTTTGTCCTTGGCAAGCAAGATTTCCTCCGTTCTTTAGTTTCTCCATCCCAGCCTGTCTTAGTACATCTCTGTCCATCACTTCCGTCTCAGCTGACATCGGAGGTGCATGAATTCTAATTAGATTATTTATTATGCCAATTAAATGATGTGAGAGAGTATGTGTGTAATTTTATGTAGTTTTGATTGAATACTAGATTAGAGCTTTAACAGGTCGACTCCCATAAATGTAACATTATTTTTACGTTGTTCCTGTAGTACATTACGTCTTTTGGTTTGGAGCTTTAGGTGACATTGAATAAATCTACAGTGCTTTTCCGTTGTTCTTGGTATGTGATTGGGTTCTTTTGTTTGGTCATGGGTGCTGATTTGAGTGAAGCCTCTCCCGAAAGTCGGGATGCTTCTTTTCCATTCATGGTCGAATTTTCTGTGGAGAGTCCGTCAAACTTGTCGTCCAGATCCTTTGATGTTGTTGCTAGCTCAGCAATTCCAATTCAACAACTTTCAAGATCTACTACAGACTTTTTTTGGGCCAGAACAAAAAATTCGAAAATAGTTGAGTCGAAAAGTGTAATAGGTAAAGAAGGAATTCCGGTCATCTCATTCACAGACGATGAAGTTAATAAGCTGTCAGCTCCGTACATCACCACTTTGGTTGGAAAATTTGCATATGGACGGTCTTCTTGCGACAATTTGACTTCTGGTAAATTGGACGAATAATACTGATACTCGGATCAAAGTTGGAACTCATATTTCAATTGAACAATTTGTTGTGAGCAAAAAACTGAATTATGGAGGAAAAATGGGGTTTAAATATACTACAACTAACTTCCAACGGTTAGTTTTTTCAAAAATAACGGTCATATTTCAATTACATTGGACTACATATTACTTTAGATTCAATTACATTTAGGTCCTTACATGCCGGGCACGTGACACGGATAAGCTAAGGCTGTTTGGTGATTTCCAAAAGCTGATAATTGAATGAGGGCAAAACATGTTTTTCCACGATTTAATTCGCCAAAAGTCAAATTCGTGGACCTAAATGTAATTGATTTATATCGCTATGGATTTAGATGTTATTCTTTGTCTAATAGGGATCCAGATGTAATAATGAAATCTAAGAGGGGTGTCAGATGTAATTTGCCCTAAATTAAATATTTATCAATCCAATTGATATTTAATTTACTCTAACAATCAGTTAGGAGAATAATCACCTTATGTTTATGTGACCCATAGGCCCTTACATATTAGTCACTGATCTAATCAAGGTTTCAGTGAAACTCCTAGATAATTTCACTAGACAATACTAATATGTAAGGAACATTTGCGAGGAATGACAAATTGTCTGTAGCGTAGAGTCCTTGATGATACGGTCCCTTCATTCCACGAATACTCGAATGAGTCTAGAATATGGTTTAGTGTCTATTCCAATAACTCATCCATTGTCTCTCAATCTTATTAGTCGATCTAGAGGATTATGTCCAAGCACCATCTTGACATATATCTTTGCGGTATCCACCGTCTTACGATCGCACTAAATATGAGAAGTAGAGTATTCTATTCTTGAATCTATTACAGAAGAATGAATCCTTTCTTGGCCCAATCACTCACATCACATGCTTCCTAATACACCCAACGCATATCGTATCTATCCGACTTTAAGGATGCATGCATTGCACATGGTCAAAGTGTATTATTCCACATATGATGTAGTATTGGCCTCAAGTCTAAGGACTAATAACATCACCCTACACACCGATAATTCCATAGACACTTAAATAGATTTTACCAAATGGTTTCTTGGTTGGGTATGCCAACACCCTCCAAGGTGTTCATATGTCCATTACGAATAACCCAGTTCATTCGTAGTAGTGAGATCTACTACATCCTCTAAGGATATAATGCAACATATGCTAGCTTCAATCGCATGATTGATATCCCAACTCTCAATGAGACAACTAGTGGCTTATTTTAGGACTTAAATATTGACACCCAAGCTCCCACTAACTTGGTGATTATGTTAAGTCCTTGGGAACATCTTACAGAATAATTCAAACAACCAAATAATGTATTATGTAAATGTAATGCCTATTGTATTTAAGTATGTATAAACTGGTGAACATAAATAAATAACAATAAATGAATGTGATCAAGTACATATCGTCCCCAACGTAGGTTGTCTCTCGGACATATATATACTTTTAGGTGCTTAGCGAGCTTCTGAGATCCCTTAGGAGCTCTGCAAAGAAGTCCGTCGAGTATCGAGTCAAAGCGAACTCCGGCAGCCAAAGGTAGGTCGGAAGCCTGCTACCATTTTTTTTTCTGTAATTTGAGCTTTCATTTCTGTAGTTGATTAGTTTGGCTATGCGATATCGATTGGGACAAGTTTGTCGATTTTTCTACCATTTTTTTCTCTCTAATTTGAGCTTTCAATTTATGTAGTTGATTAGTTTTTCCAACTCTATTTTTTTTTTAATTAACCTTGGGAGAATTTTTGAGCTTTTAATTTCTGTACTACATATGTTATGTTGTAGTTCAATGACATTGTTGCTCCTAAGAATGCATATGCCAAGGTGAAGGCCTTCAGGTTCTCCATTACGAAGCTCGAAGCTGGACAGAAGTATGAACCACACTATGACTATTTTCTGGATGACTTTAACACCAAGAATGGCGGTCAACGCATTGATACAGTTCTTTTTTACTTGTAAGATTTTGTCATGTATTGGCACTCCAAAAATAATTATCACTTTGTGCTTTCCTGTTTGACCTGATATCAAATACAGCTCAGATGTTAAAGAAGGGGATGAAACTATATCTCCTGTTCCAAAAGCAAATTTCTCTTCTGTCCCATATTGGAACGAGCTGTCTGAATGTGGCAAAGGCTGTGCACTACTAAAAAAACCAATTTTTTGTTACAGCTAAAGGATGTCAATAAAAAGGAAAAACTGTCACAATATAGCCAATATTGACAGCTAGCTGTCAAAGGAAGCTGTAAATACCCCAAATAAATTGTTTTTGACGGCCTTTCAAAAAACAAGTTAGTTTGTTACAGCAATTTGTGACAGTCAGCTGATACAAATTGATTTAACACTCACGCGCCATTCTTTTACATATAATATCAATATCCTATTCTTTACAGCTACAATGACAACTAACTGTCATAAGTTATAGAATACACTCCAAACTAACGTGAAATACACTAAAAATACATTATTATTATTGACAGCTAGTTGTCATTATGTATATGTATTTCTCCACTTTTGTACATTGTATACTTGCTTAATATTTTACAGGTAGTTGTCAATAATTAAGAAAACATATTTTCAGCAAAATACTGTTACAAATTCATGAGAGAATTTGTAAACTATAATTACAGAAGGTTTATGAAAAAATTATAGCAATTGATCATATTAATAAATAACTCAATCAATTCATAATCAGATCAAAGTTTATTCTTGCTTTTCGTATGCTTTTCATTACAATATATAGCAATTATACAACTAATCACAACGCATCTACTGCTCAGACAGACAACTACATTCGAAGGTATGCCTCTAGAGCTATATTATGATGCACATCCAGATTCTAGGGTCCAGAGCCTAACAACAATGCAATACCTTCTTGTCATCACTTGAATTCATATTAGGGTCACAGAGAGAAGATGTTTGTTGTAAAGTGTACTCGAAAGTGTGTTCACGAGATGCCTCTCCTCTTTGGCTGCTCCTAGGTTTCAGGAGTCATCTCGTTGATTTCTATGATCCTGTCTCGGAGGATCAGTTCGAGTTTATCATCTTCTTCAGTTGGATTGCTTTCAGGCTTACTGGGCAATTTTCCATCAGCAGTAAAGAATAAACTAGACACAAAGTCCTTGTGACCTGCGAGATGAACGGCAATAATTACACACAATGCAATAAAGAATGATCTGCACCTGGATACTACTAGTTGTCAATCAAAGCATAAGTACATTATCTTATGTTCGCATTTTTCACAACTTCTTTCGATGGAATACGCAGGATTTCTTCCTACTACTACATGATCATACGTTTGTAATTTCATAATAGGACATTTAACATTTACTAACTTATGAAAACATCAGAGCATGCAGAAGATAACAGGCCAACTTGTGACAATATGTAAGAAAATTTTACCACACCTTGTAGGTCAAAAGTCCAATCTCCTGTATTGATCTTCCTTAAAGATAGTTAGTATCACCACCTCCAGTCGCCACTAAAGTAGCCTCTGCTGGACAACATGATGAAGTGTAGAGCTCACCTAGATGCAAAATATTATTTTAGCAAAATCAATACATAGAAGAATACTGATCAACAACCAGTAACAATTCAATCCAAGATGGCATTAAGATTACAAAAAAAGCAAAAGACATAAATAACAAGGCGCACCTGTATGCCCAATAAATATGTGTTAAATCATCAACTCCTTCTGCATCAATAGAGATCAGTAAATAATAGAGAATCCACAAACAAAGATCCAGAAGGACCTAATTAATACTTACTATTCACACCCCAATCAAATAATCATGATTCGTTTACAGCAACTCTTTCTTAATACTACTTCATTGACCACATGCAAATAATACACATCCATGTAAACACTGAAGTCCTCACCTTTCTCACCATGACAGAATTGCAGTAGTTTGTGGTACCCAAATCAATACCAATAACATCATTTCCAGCAGGTTTTGTGCTGCGCAATAATGAAATAAAGTTCAATTCGATTCTGACATTGATCATTAACAACTTTGCGCAACTACAAACAAGTGCAAAAACCAGCATACCTAAAAGGCCTAATAAGACATGCCCACTAATTCGCCGCCGCGCCGCCCATGAATGGTTATTTGACACAACATGTCTATAGATAACCACCAAATTAGCCTCCACCGTCCACACTAGTTAAGATGAATCATGTGCAGAGGTTTTGCCAACAACAAATAGGCACACTCATGGCAGGAAAAAATAAGAAGCATACATCTAAACAGGATTGACTTTGTTACACAAGTCCATACCCAAAACAAAAGCAGTAGACTATGAAAAATCAACAGAAAAATAGCAAGTAGCAAGAATATGAGCACATGACTTAATCTTATCAACTTGTTTGCTTGTTAAAGCCATGTAGTTGAGCCCAGCGACACAGAACATAACAATATTCATTAATGATCCCCTGATTTTGCTTTATTTACTCCCAAACCAAAACATTAGGAACTAACAGCAGCTATGGAAAAAGGAGTCAATCTACTTACTGTCTAAATTTCCAGTTAATATTCATAGAATTAACCAGCAAAAAGCTAAAATTAATGAATCAATTGGGGTATCTTATAAAATCAAAGAGAGATGCTCCCACGCCGGCGGAACAGAAGATCTCCGCTCTCGACCGCAGCCACAGCTTCAGATCCATCTCCTCTCCAATTTTTTGCCCCCTATTCCAATTTATTGGGTTGTGAGAAGTACAAAGGTCGAGTGGTGGTGACTAGTGAATGAGAGGCGTTTGGGTAGTGAAGAGAGCTTTAAGCTCGGAGCCCGGAAGTATCCGATCACGATGATTTGAGAAAGAAGGAGAGGTGGCGTGGTTTTGAGAGAGGAGGAGAGGTGAAATTTGCAACACAGTAAACCCTTGGAAATATATTATACTTATATCCCTGGTCCATTGGAAAGGAAAGTTGTAGCGGGTTATGAAATTTTTTGAATCCAAAACGGCAAAACTAAACATTTCAAATGGGTTTTAAAATTTTTGATGGGATTTTAATTAATCAAGTGGTTCGCGATCAAATCGTGAAAAAGTTCGGTCAAAACTTGATTTGAATTCAAAATCGATCAATGCGAGCTTGATCCTGAGCAAGTTCGAATCGGTTTCAAGCGAATAATGATTACTATCATAAAAAACTCGACGACCGATGGTGAGCAGTTCACGGGCATATAAGTAAATAAAGAACAAAATATACTCCTTTAGTCTCAGACTCAATTTTTCATTTGACTTTTTCTGATCAACACCGTTCAACTTTGAGTTTAATTTAATCGCATGTAATGGATTTTTTAAATATATATAATGAAAAATTAAAATGTAATTTTTTGATAATATATGAATTTTTAATTTTTTTTCAACTTTATATATGAGTAATTCACAGACGAACCTTGTAAGCGTTGACCAGAAAAAAGAATTTGAAGTTGAGTTTGGGACGGAATGAGTTTAAAGGTAAGTAATAGCGTTGCTTTTAATAATGGATTGTCGTTGGCCCAGATAACGACAAAGTAAAAGACTACTGGAGGTGAATAGTCTTTTCAAACTTTTGTCGATTCACAATGTTCTAAGATATCTTCACATAAATCTGGTACTTAATAATAGAGTGCGGAAGACTTTTAAGAAATAATTGCAAGTGTCAGAAAGCAAGACAGTGATAAAATACTCAGCAAGTGAATAAATAACTGAAAATAAAGTGCAGTAAGTAAATAACAAAATGCTTTATAGTGGTATCTGAGGGTAGCGTAATCCCTCAACTAATCCACTCGTCATTTCTCGGGACTTTAATCCACTAAGATAAGTTAATGAGTCCCCCTTACAAAATTCTATCTCTTGATCCATTTAACACTAGGTTCCCAACCAAGTGTTCCCCTTGAATTGTTACCTAGCTTTCTCAACTAAGTACTTCATATACTCAGTAACCTTGAGCTATTCCTCAGCTTCCAAAGCCAAGTATTTCCTATGCTCAGATAGGTGAGGACTTTAGTTTTCTCAACTAAATCATTTTTAAACACCTATGTTGGTGTTTTGGTTAAATTAGTTTGTCAAGTAAGCTTTACTATATAACGCGTCAATTAATTAGTAATAGCTTGGAGAATCTATGTTCCTTAATAGTACTCTTTTAGTGTATGGGAAGTTGTTCTTATGACCCAAGTACTTGTTATATGTTCAAGAGAATGAATCACATATTAAGTCGCAACATTGATCCTTTGATTCAACTCCATCACCGTAATCAATAATTGTTAAGGACCAGGACACTTATAACTTTAGTGCTACTTATAAACTTATAGCTTGAGTCGCAACATAAAGCTTGAGTGAGTAAGTAAGATTGAAGACTTGTATGCTTGAATGTATGAGTTCTTGATGGGTCGTTCAAACATTCTAAGTGGTGATATTTATAGTTGAAAATTCTCTCGTTTGAATAGTATCCATTAGGGACCATGGAATGCAAACTATCGATATATGACATGGTACTTGAAGCGAACTTTGTCTCTTTCCAGAGATTAGTCATTATAGTTGCTGATCAAAATCTAAACATATATTCGTAACAATTCTCTATTATCAAGTTGAAATAGAATTTGGGTTATTGTGAATTGATCTATTTTAATTTAATGACAAAATGGAAAGTTTCGAACGGGGCAGAGAAAGTATTATGTATATAGTATCATGACATGGAACATACATGAAGACTCACCCCAGACTCGTCTCTGTCCTGATCATAGATGATGGATGATATGCCGATGATCGGTGATGGATGATGCACTGATGATCGATTCGTTGATGGATGATAAAAGAAACAGAAAAAACGAATCGGGAATTTGGGGAGTAAACATTATTACAATAACTTCCATAAAACAGTAAACATTATTAAAATGAAGTAAGGTGTGTATGAAGCCTAATTACAATGAAGGGCGAAATGTGCAAATCACGTGACAATCAGTTAATTAAACAAAAGGCGTAGTAATTAAAGAAAAGGAAAAACAAATAAAGAAAAGAAAATATATATTTCACTCTCTCTCATATGACATCATCACCAAGTTAACTTTTGTCATTCTCTGTAAATATTTGTTTAGTTTTTAGTTCAAATTTTGTCTTTCTCCGTAATGTTGGAAATGTTGGGGGACCAAATCATTCATGATGCATCTAAAAATGTGCTTAGATGTAAATCGCCCTACTTATAATAAACAAATTTGAATTTTCTTGAGTAAATAAACTAAACATACGATAAAAATGTCTAACATATTCTCTGACGAGCGAAAATATCTCCATATTTAAATATACTTTGATTTGCATTCTATTGGATTTTTCTTTTAAAAAAAGACTGATTAAGGGTACGTTATTAATAAAAACATTAATATTCTTTAAAAAACAACTGTATTATTAACAAATGGATTTATTTTAATCAGAATATCGAGTTCTTACCTAAATATCATAAGTCAATAATAATGCACAGGTTTACTCCTCTTTTTATTATTGGTAAAAAGTTATCGAAAATATTATTTTAATCATGATCTATTTATTATTATACTAGAAAATAAGTATAATTGTACCATTATTAAGGTACGCACATTAATGTCATAATTATTGGTATTATAATTTTAAAATAATTTGTTATTAAATAGTTTCAGTCTAATACATAATATTAAATAGTTTCACTTAAACCGGGAACCATTACAAACTAATTAATGTGAAACACATAATAGGTGAGTTAATAAATATTAACAAAATTGATTATTGATGACAGATGCCTGTCAAAAAGTTATTTCATACATCATTGATTACCAATACGTATAATTATATGTAGTACTAGTACTAACCCGTGACGTTGCCACGGTATAGTTTACTTATAACAATAATTAGAAAGGAGATGATAAAATAAATTAATCGGAAAAATAAGGTAGTCAAATTTGTGTGAACAACGTTGATCGTGGTATCAGTCGGTAGTTCTTCTTCATCCAATATTATATCATTGAGTGTTTATTTATGTTAACTATAAAAAATGTAAAAATAGGGTCCTACTGTACCCGACCTGTTAATTAGTACTTCAACATGTACATGTTTTAAAAGAAAAAATTTATCCCTCAAATGGAACCAAAATAAAATACAAAAGTATACAACACAATCAATAGGGTTGTTCCCAACAACACGCGGTAGTATGTGGTCCACCCCACCACATAAAAAAAATTATACAAACATAATTTTATATATATGTTACGGTTGTTTTTCCAACCCACCGGTTCCCAACAACCCCGCGGTGGTATGCATCACCCCACCAATGACACAAAAATTGTTGTTCTACAAACATAATTTCACATGGTATGGTTGTTTTTTTCCACAGGCCCCCTCCCCCGGCCCATTATGGATGAAGAAAGTGGAAATAAGATAGAAGAGGGTTTCCCCGCCTAGAGAGTATATGCCCCACCCCACCCCTTCCCCCGCGCGAAAAAAATGTAATTTTTTACTAACTTAATCATTAAATGTTGCGGTCGGGTCTTGTAGCAAAAGTATGAAACGGGTTTGAGTATATGTCAGACCGGACCTGAACATCATTTTCGAAAGGGATTGAATTCGGGTTGGATCGAATCAGTCCTTCCAGCCAGAGATCTTAGAGAAGAGGAACCTTTTACATCATCCTACCGATTGAATCTTATACATAAAGAAAAAGAAAATTGAAAGTATTCACATGTAAAATGTTGTTAATAGACATGTAAAGATCAACACACCCCCAATTAGCTCACGCGTATCTCTTCTATTTTCTGGAACTAAAAGAGTACGTCTAGTACACGATTCATAGAATATTCTTAGAAGATTAATTGAAGGGACTATATCAAGCATAGAGCCAAACGTCATCCTAATTGGATTCATGCCCTTTAAGAAAATTCATATTCAACAGTAAACCATACAAACTGAAGGTATAAAATATAATTAAGTTTCATTGAACAATGAGCATAAAACCGGAATATAAGTTAAACCTTAGAAATCTCTATAAACTTTAAATTATAATCAAAGCTCGTATACATCAACTTACTCATCTGTATTTTATTTACTACTAAGTCGCAAGGTACTTTAGCCACATTTCGTCAATGATAACACTAACTCATCTAATTTACGTGATGGTGGAGAACAAACACGTGCTCAAGATTAGTCTTCCTTATCCAAGTCGTGCAGTGTAAACTTTGACTCGACATTTTTCCGCATCAACCTCTGCCTATTAAGAATCACAAATAAATGCTATTTCTCTCGTATCCAAGTCAAATACTCCCTCCATTTCAGAGAAAGTGTTACATTTTGACTTTGACCGGTCAACTATCTTCGAGTTTGACCACAAATTACTCATTAACGATAATAGTAAATAATTTAATAAAATCATATAATAAAAATTTAATTACTAAATTTTCATTATATAATTTTAATAATTTATTAATATCGTTTAAGAGTAAATTGTGGCCAAACGCGGAGACAGTTGACCGCAGAATAGTAAAATGTAATACTTTTTCTGAAATTGAGGGAGTAATATTTTACAACCACTCCAACCCCATCTGATAGAGCCTATTGTCAAAAAATAGAAATATCAAATTTATCTTGATCCATATCAAATAAAAAAAATAACAACTCAAGAAGAATATGCGTAGAGTTGCATTTGAGTACACAATTATAGTAGGTAATATTGATGTTAGCCGACTTTATGAAAGGCCATTGATGCTGCCAGACTCTTGCTTGTTTTTTTCCATTATGTTGAGTATTCTTTTACCAAACGTTGTGGGAACAATTTAGCTCATCTTTTAGCTAGTAGCTTAGACTCCAATAGTTCTGGCTTCTATGTACTTCCTTGTGATAACCCTGATGTTTTGTGAGTTTGCTGAAGGGGATTTGGTTTTGGTTACCGTGACTTCGACTTAAGGGTTGATTACTTGCAGGGTTATTAGAAGATATTTTTGGTTTCTATTATTTATGCCATGAAGCTTCATCCATTCCTGATATTCTAGAGCTACCATATCTATATTAACAAACGAAAAGAGGAGTGCAGGATTACAGTTGGATTCTCTGGTCAATGAAAATCTTTATCGGAACAGAGTGTAGTCGTGTAGAGATTGATCCGATTCGGTAAATTTAAGGTGGATTTCTTCTCTTACTGTATACACCTACAACCACAACCATGTTCTATCACGGGAGAACAGAAATACGACTGTTAGTCATTGATTTGGAAGAAAATGTGAGTGTTGATGAGTTTGATCAAATTTGAGGATCTTTCCTCTCATCACGTTACTGAAGATACATTTGACTTTTCCAAATGTTTTATTCAATAATTAACATAATTAATAAAATAATAATTGATAAATTAAATTAAGTGCTTTGGCAGCATAATTACTGCTCTGGTAGTATCAGCGGCCTTTATGAAAACATGCGAGTCATAAGGTCGAAAAGTTTTAGATTAATTAATTCGTCTTTGCACGACAAATTTTTCGGGGTTTTTATATAAATTTATATGAGATTTAATAAAAACTATATAATGCAACCAATATACAAAAAAAAAATATTAGTGAAAGATATATTGGTTGAAAATGCAACTAATTCCATAAAATTTTACTTTTAATAATAAATAGAAATAGAAAGATAAAATAAATTAATCGAAATGCAAATCTACCAATAACCAACATCATCATAAGAACACCCAACTGATAATCTATGTGCTAAAACGTTAGCTTCACGTTTAACCTGGCAAAACTTCATAGAATATAATTCTCTATCAAATAACTGAATTTATTTGAAAAGTGAAACAGTTGTGCAAAGCAAAAATTTGTCGATTTTAGAGATTTAATCACTAAAGAACAATCCCTTTCAATTACTATATGTTGCCACTCAAAATCTCGAACAAATATATTTTTAAAATTTTATTATTTCATTTTATCTTATTTAATAAATTTATATTTTATTTTAGTGAATAAAAGGATTTATCTAATTAATAATAATAATCTATATTGGTGTCTATGGATTCGTCTTGTCATGGTGAATTGAAATATATGTTCACAATATTTTTCGGAGTTTTGTAGATAAATATATATTAGATTTAATAAAAATTATATATGCATTAAACATATTTAAAAATAAACAGTGAAAGATATATTGGTTGAAAATGTAACTAATTCCACAAAATTTCACGTAGGATTGAATTAATTTAATAAATAATCTATTTTTAAATTTTCATTATTTAATTGTATCTTAATTAATAAATTTATATTTTATTTAATGTATAAAATGATTATATAATTAATAATAGTATTCAAGATTGGTGTCTATGGATTCATCTTGCCACAACGAATTCAAATATATGTTCAAATTAATTTTCAGACTTTTGTATATAAAATAATTATATGAGATTTAATAAAAATTATGTATATAGTCAACATACCAAAAATAACAGTGAAATATATAATGGTTAAAATACAATTAATCCTACAAAATTCCACGTTGGACGGAATAAATCTGGTGATATTTAGACCCATATACTTTACATAATATATGGATGGATGGATGGATGTGGATGGATGGATTTATATTATGGATGGATGGATTGGAATTTTAGTCACCCACGCTTTAAATTAGTCCTTATAAGGTGAAAAATATGGAAACTAATTGTAACTATTATCACGTAATAAGAATGAAAGTAATATAATTTACATTGGTTTGTGTAAAAGAAATTTATTTAGTACTATATTTCTCAAAGTGTTGGTATGGTACATGTTTAAACTGGGACTAAAACGAATCTGAAATGTTCAATTAAATTAAATTATGAAACTTTAGCGACTAACGGTTTATAATATAATTTAATTGAACATTTTTCATTTGTCGTTTAAAATTAATTCGCAGTCAAAGTTAGAGACATGTGATCGTAAAAAGTCAATATAAAAAATATGGTACGGGACGGAGGAATAACATGTTAAAAATTGGAGTTTGGTGCATACAAATAGATGGTGGTACAATGATATCATAAAATTTGTATAACCATTGTTCACCAAATAAATAGGAGATATATTATTTAATTTGTACTCAGATTCCATAAAAAAAGATTTTTTTTTAAAACATGAAGTATAATACTATAACCACATTGACACCTAAATTCTACTACTATAATTTAAATTTAATCCAACCCTTTATGTATTCAATTTTAATTTGATGCGTACATACATGTACAACATTTCAAGTATAAAGAAGTTCAAGGGCTTGGATCTCGATGACATGATTTTATCCTTTCATTTATATTTTTTGAAAATATTTCTTTCTTTTCAATTATGTGATACTATACTGTAAAAAATTATTATTTTCTACAACTGTTCTTTTCAGTACATATAAAAACTAAAAATGATAATGTTATAGTTAACACTATTCGGTTTGATTACATTGAATGTCCATATATTTTTATGAATTAAAAATCAGGTTAAAAAGGAAATAAAACATTAAAATATAACGTATAAGCAAAACCCAATTGACAATGTTAGGTAGTAACAATTCATCACCATCAACAGGAATTGAAACGTGTTTAAGATCGAATGTGCTAGTTTCAATCTAAAATAGATAGACTTAACACAATTGCACAATTTCATCTAAATAAATCCATACAACGACTAATGTACATGTAGCCCGATCAACACTTGGAAGATTCATCACGATCACACGGTTTCCTTATAATTGAACCGACATGTATTCCAGCTCGCATGCCATCTTAACCGCCTGCACGTTCCATCTTCGTCGCCATGCAAACACCCTCCAAATGAAATTTCTGGCAACAATACCCACACGGCCACACCAGCACCTTTATATGCATCTCAATTTATGTGAATTGTTGTTCTTATCATAGACTGGCCATCAACCATACATTACGGCATGAGAGTTGAGCTTATTTAAATCGATCGATGTCTTGATGAGCAATTAGCAACAACCATGGGACCTCCAATCATGTTTTCATGTATTTGTTACGATTCCATCATTCCATAAACTTCACATATTATTAAGTTAAAACTCTAACAACATTAACATGCGGACCTATTTGTTAGACAGAGATAGACTTATGGAACCATAAGACACGAATGACTTGAGAATGAAGGTATATAGCGAGAGAACTGTACCAACAACCATGCTTCCTGTGGCGGCTATCGAGATCTCTTCAAAAGCTACATAAGAAATACAAAAATTGAGTACACTATTGCATGAAAAAGAGAATCAAAAACCAAAAGGCATTCTGGATTTAAAAAAATCTCCTTGTTCATATTTATGGATGCATAATTTTACATTTTTATCAAAATATTGTAATTGTTATAAGTTCAATGAGGGATTATAGTAGACTGATTGAGCTTTGTAGTCTTACAAATACAAAAAAAAACAAATTAGTTCTATTTTATAGGAGGGATTTTAGGTGTCAGTAGTCAATTCATTTGTTATACAAAGATTCAAGCTTACCAAAATAGAGAGGTCTTGCTATAAATCCGATTGGAGGCGCCAAAATGAATGGAGGAAGAAATCAAAATTGATTCTTACCTTATATGTAATTGTTTGTAATTTCTAATGCAAACAAATACAAAAAATTGAAAGAAATTCCCTCATTCAATCTTGGCTTGAGTCCTATACAAAATTGATAGAATAAAAACTTATCTTTTAGATAGATAGATTAAATCTGGAAAAAAAGCGTTAGTGTAAGAAACGTTAAACTAAAAGTCGAAAACGGCAAAGTTGTCGTATTTCCTTGAATTGAACGTCAACTTCCATAACCGTTTCCTTGACAGTTGACACCATTTCACATGAATGATCCATATGGAATTTCCCCCAAAAAAATTGTTCTTTCACCGATCAAAACAAAATCTAAAACCCCTTTTCTTTTTTATTCTTCTTCAAATTGTATGTATAGTTTTATGAACATAGGAGAATAAGCAAATTCAAGAATTTGAAGAACATAGCTTTCTTCTTGGATAATTTTTTATTTCGGTTAGTTTCTGTATCTAGACAAATTTTTGGGATGTTATTGTTAATCATTTTCGAATTGTATGATTTGTATTAAGAGATTTTCTTGATTTATGTAATACTAATGATGATTTCATGTTTGTTCATTATTTTAGGATGGTTAGATTATGTCTGTTTTCTTGAATTTGTTTATATAACTTGAGTAAATCTTGATTTTGATTAGATTAGATTAGTTCATGAAGAAATCTTGATTGATGAATATTGAATGAATAAAGAAATGATGCAGAAATTTATAAATGCTCTGTTTGAGATATTGAATGAGATTTTTGCTCGAATATATATAGGGGAAGTAAGGATCATGAGCTTGGAAACGGAGGTGAAAACGGTATTCTTACTTACAATGATGGAAGATTAACATAATTAATTGTAATCACATGAAATTACATATCAAAATCGATTTCTTACCTTCTATGTAATTATTTTGAATTTTTAATGTAAAAAATACAAAAAATTGAAAGAAATTCTCACATTCAATCTTGGCTTGAGTCCTATACAAAATGGATGGAATAAAAACTTGTCTTTTATATATATATAGATAGATAATTTTTTATTTCGGTTAGTTTCTGTATCTAGACAAATTTTTGGGATGTTATTGTTAATCATTTTCGAATTGTATGATTTGTATTAAGAGATTTTCTTGATTTATGTAATACTAATGATGATTTCATGTTTGTTCATTATTTTACGATGGTTAGATTATGTCTGTTTTCTTGAATTTGTTTATATAACTTGAGTAAATCTTGATTTTGATTAGATTAGATTAGTTCATGAAGAAATCTTGATTGATGAATATTGAATGAATAAAGAAATGATGCAGAAATTTATAAATGCTCTGTTTGAGATATTGAATGAGATTTTTGCTCGAATATATATAGGGGAAGTAAGGATCATGAGCTTGGAAACGGAGGTGGTATTCTTACTTACAATGATGGAAGATTAACATAATTAATTGTAATCACATGAAATTACATATCAAAATCGATTTCTTACCTTCTATGTATTTTCTTAGTGGTAAGGAGTTCAATGTAAAAAATACAAAAATTGAAAGAAATTATCACGAATCCTCTTCGTCTCCCCCCTTTCTTTCTCGAAGCCTTTTTTTAGTGGGTGGCTCTGGAGATTCATGTGGAGTTGTAGAGTATGCTCAAACATTGTGTATGTTTTCTTATCAATACAACTGTAATATTTTCCTAAACATAGATGCTTATGACATCTGTAGTTGGCTGTCCTGTCATCAAAGGGAACAAGTCATCTACGAAATGGATACGTATCCATGAGTACAAGGCCCAAGCATCACAAGCCAGGAGTTACAATTCTATAGGTGAGCTTAACGTGGCCATATTGAAATATTTTTCATAGTTGTTTATGCAAATGTATGATTTCGATCAAATTAGTTGCTTAACTAGCAAAACCGTGTTCCAACATTTTATGCTTTGTTTGATGCATGTTTGTTGATGAGGCCATAGCGTGACTCACATGCTCGCCATAAAGTTACTATACATCAGAGGCTGATACACATCCAAACTCGTTATGTTCAACATTAAGAAACGCATTCAAACCCCAACCGTCTCTGAAAGTTTCAAGGAAGATATGCTGAATTATCAAGAAATTTGGTTTCATATGAGGACTTGATCCAGAGCCATGCATTGGTTAGTTGGCTATGTTTTTCACATATTGAGATATGTTCTTGATCAGACATACACCGTAGTCTACTTTTTCGACTGTAATTTTTATTCTTCTTAGAAACTTGTTAGATTTTGAGCTTGATGAGTATATGTTGCAGGAAATAGTTTGGATGATGGTCTTGGAACATCGGTCACTTAAACTAGTTTGATTTTCTTTTTTCTTGTAATACCTGTACACAATTGGTTGATGATTCTCTTACTTTGAACATAGTCTTGGGTTTTAATAAATTTGATCTTGCCGGGAAAAAGAATATTGATGTTTTGTATTAGTTGTTTTGATTGATAATCTGGAATTGTTTTTTTTTTTTGTTATATAGCATTATACTTTTCTATTATGAAAAGTATCGAGCATAGCAATATAAATTCTAGATATTGCTATTTATTTTTTTAACCATGGTTAGTTATATACCAATGAATTATTGCTTGGTATTGTGCATGTTTGGGTGAAAATGACCATCTAACATAGCCAATGACTATGTCCTTGGTATTTGTATTACCAACCAAGTTTTCCTTGGTGATGTCGCTATTACCCATGAAAAGTGCGTGGGTATTATGACTACCACCAATTATTTTTTGCTTGGAAAATATACACTTTACCAAGGAACACCCAACTTACTTGGCAACGGTATTACCCACGAGGGTATTAGGAAGGAAACAATACCAAGGAGGTTTACTTGGAAATACTCCATTACCAATGAATTTAGACTAAACACCATCAAACAACTTACTTGATACTGCCCCTTTTTCTTGTAGTGATTGAAAAAACGTTTTGGCATTGATTCAGTCACTAATTATATTGAGAAGATAAAGAGGCGTAAAGTATGTACTACTTTCATGGAAGTGGGTTGTTTATTCATTACTCCCTCCGTTCCATTAAATTTTTTCCATTTTAGATGTTCCGTTAAAAACTTTCCATTTTCTTTTATGGAAATCCACTATCTCCAACATTAATATTTTAATCACTCTTTTTCATCTTTATCAATTCTATTTCTTACTTTTTACTATACATTTATTACTTTTTATATCTATATAAACCATATTTACACAAACATCTTAAAATTTGTGTAAAAAGAAAATGGAAAGAGATTTGTGGAATGGAGGGAGTATTTGTTTGTCTTTTATCATGATGTAATTTTTTCTTTCCTTTCATATTTAAATATGTGATGAATTTGGTGTAAAAAAATTAACGTGACCCGATCCGAACCGTCATAACTTGATCGAACTAAATTACATATTGTGTTCGTGTTATTATACTCCGCCACCCCCCACTTTTAAATTCTGGCTGTACCAATCCAAGAGTCATCTAACAAATCCAACAGGTAAGAGAAAAGATCATGGTCTCTGCTTAGCTTTTCAGGAAGCAGAATACATAAAGTTCTTATATTTAACACCCCCTTAATGAGTCTGATCTAAAGAAAACTTTTGCAGGCTGGTTCTGGTAGGCCTCTCTCACCAAAGACAAAGGCGCAATGCAAACTCGACTCTCACCTTTCCGGGCCTAAAGCAATTGAAATAACAGGAAAGGACTGACCAGGCCTATTGTCGGAGATATCAAGCTGATCTCCATTGCAATGTCGTTGAAGCACATGCTTGGAGCTATAACGCACGTCTAGCCTGCGTTGCTTACATTTCTGAGCAATCGGCAAACACTCCAATGGACGAAAATAGGCTCCATGCAATTGAACTACTATACTCCGAGCCACTACTTCCAGAGAAGAGAACTCTAACCATCATGAAGTGAAAACTGCTGGCCTTCTTGAGGGCAAATTAGCCACGATGACTGATGTAGAACGTCGCCTGCATCAGCAAGGACAACTGGGCCTTCTATGACATGGAGATTGGATAGCAAGGACAAGGAGAGAAAAAAGGCTAGCATCTTCATTGAGAGAAGGGATATTCGATGGTTTGTATCCAATGCAAAGACCGGAAGAGGCTTATGTTCGACATTGTTTATACGCTTACTGATATGCAGTATGTGATTTTTCATGCTTCCGTTGACTCTCGTGGAGGCTATGCCTATCAAGTGAGCATATATATCTTCTTTTTACCCTTTTCATCTATTAAGCAAGTTGTTTCTTTGCTGTAGGAGTATTTTATAAGGCATGTCATTGGCTGTGTGTTGAGCACTGATAGTGAGAAAGAGCGAGTCGTAAATGTTTGGAGGCTGCGATTGAACGCAGGTTTTGTGCGGTATGTTCTTACTAGACACACACCTACACATATATGCACACAATTTGTATTAATCCTTCAGCTTTGACAGGGAGTTAGGTTAGAACTGTGTGCACTCAACCGGGTGGGCGGGTTCTAGGGGAAAATGGGCTAGCAGTAGTAAGAGCATACGCCGCAACACAAGGAGAGAAGTCGGTGCATGCTTTCTATGTCAGGAAACAATGTGAACATGGATTTCGTCAAGCCAATGAAGACGGAGACCTAGTGGTGATAAAAGATAACATTCGGCCAACATCACCTGGAAAGCAGAGGTTCTCCATTGGGACATGTTGAGACTTAAGATCTGTTTTCGGCATCTCTAAATTGCCGCCTAGCTAGCCAGTGTGTACATAAATAATCACCCTGCGAATGTACATACAAGTCTAATTAATGCCTGACTGCTGACAAAGTTGTATAAGTAGGATATAATCTTAACCTATCTAAATATGTTCGTTCATCTGGTCACTAAAATTTACAATACTGAGATTTATTCTTCTAAGCCATAAAGAATGCAAAATCATATGAAACGCGTTGAATCTCTTGGCTGGTTGGCTCATTGTCCAATGCTCTGCCTTCCTTCAGCCTCAAGTACTCATCTTCTGTAACAGCTAGCCTTCAGCATCTCCTTCACTTCAGTCTAGGTATATCAGTAACATTTACACGTAAGGAGAACGCATCCCAGTTCAAAACGTCACTTGGAGGCAAAACGTAGTCAACAGACAGTATTAATAGATAGCCTCTGAGATTCCAGGACTAGCCACTTCATATCCACTGGGACACAAGCAAAACTTGGAATGTAACATATAGTCTAAGTAACCTGCTTGATCCGTTTTTAGGTAATCGTATATCTTTACCCTTCCAGTGTTTCAGCAGAATCGGCCTGACAGGACCGTGATTTCCACCACCAGCGAAAAACGCAAGATAGTCCCTGGAAATGTTAGATGGCGGAGAACGCAGCTTGGGATGTACTTCTCTGCTGATAAGATGGATTTCTGGCACAGTCTCATCTTTTAGTGGATCAAATCCTTCAGAAAAAATTGCGTTGCACAACCCTCTGATCGATGTGTTGTCCACTTGATACCAGAGGCCCCTATAACAATCAAATCAATGCAGAATTTTGTCAATGAAGACTAAAAAAGAAATTGTTTACAGTTGTGAAAAGCACTAGTCCAATGTAATCTGCTCACCCAGTCATGGCAAGCAAGCATGAAATGGTCAGCTTCTTGACTCATATTCTAGAACGGGTGCCTGGTTGAGATGAGACCAATGTAATCTGATACGAACTTCCTGAGTGGGGTGGCATCACGCGAGTTGGGAACATAGACAGACGTACGCAACCAGTTTTACTACACTAAACAGCATAAAGAAGAGACCAGAAGTCCTGAACGTGTAATTCTTCCCATATTCAATCTCATTCATGAGTCGGGCCTTCAACCATTTTGGACGGTCCATTGTGCATAAGTGGCGGTTCGCCTTCTTCATACACGTAAATCTTGAATCTTCGTTCCATCTCAATGTAGCTCCTATGCATAGAGTTTTCGGTTAAAGCAGGACGAGTATCTGACAGTTATGACATCAACCGCAGAAACCTGAAGTTCTAGACCCAGTAAAATGGCCTCTTTAGCTGCAAGACACTCAGCTACACTTGGATCCTTTATGCCTGCATAAAACCTCCTTTTCCAAGCAAGTACACGTCCATGTTCGTCTCGCGCAACCACCCCCGAACTTGCTCCATTATTCGCAGAACTAACACCAGCATCAAAGTTTATTTTGATTCGCCCGCTATCAGGTGGTTTCCAGATTGTTGAAAAAACGGGTTCCCCCACAACTCTGAATAATGCCTGTGCAGCTCATCAGGTGGCCAGATATCAACTTGCAAACTGCGCTGTCTGGAGAGCACCGAACCTCTCTTCTGCGTGCACAACTTTATTCCTATGCATCCATAGACTCCAGCAGGAAACCAAGTAGAGATCCATCTCATCTTTCGTAAGTCGACGCCGAATTTTATCCACCCAGTCCTGCATTGCTCCATGTTCTGCTGCAACTGCGTCATAAGCAAACCTGGACACTCGTCTGGCGTAAACAAAAACACTGTAATGCACACCACCTTCTACTCAAATGACAAGTACGAAACTACAATGAATGTTCAGGGATGTTACCTACTTGGTATCAAAAGAAACTACACAGATAAGCTAGGCCTTCATTTACTCATTGCAACCAAAATGATCAGTAGTTTTTAACTTGAATAAAACTTCTCCTGGATCAGAAGTCCTGAACGTGTGATTCTTCCCATATTCAATCTCATTCATGAATCGGCCTTCAACGCTGTCAATCTCTTTGGACGGTCCATTGCGCCTTCTTCATACACGTAAATCTTGAATCTTCGTTCCATCTCAATGTAGCTCCTATGCATAGAGTTTTCGGTTAAAGCAGGACAAGTATCTGACAGTTATGACACGCGGTTACGATTACTTACTGGTAAAATGCAGCAGGATTGTGATAGATTGATGTTGAAAAAATAAAAACACCCTTGAACTACACACGATTTTCTTAATTTTGCCATATGATCATCACCATGCCATGAACATCAAGCTACCAAACCAAGTAAAAAAACCATTCTCTAATGGTGTGCTAACCACTTATCATAACTGCAGAAGTGAATTGATTTTCTTGGCATTTTGCATCAAACTTTAAAAAAGAACTAGTAGCAAGAATTTTAAAGTGACAAGGAGTCAAGGACTCAATGCAAATGAAATGATCGATCATGAGCAAGAAGAAATGTTGAAACAATACTTACAGTGGCTAGCTGGTATTTTGAAGACAGGCTTGGATCCGGCAGAGGATTACTACTAGTTCTCAAGTCTTATTTTGCTTTCGAGTAAATTATAGTATCAGATAAGCAGCTCCCCAGAAAGCGTATACAATCTAAATTCTGAAACACTTGGCGCGCATATAACAAATGAAGACTTGCTCAATGGATATTCAAGATACAAGAAACCTGCTGCTTACAGATAAACACAGTCAAGAGATATAACCAAAATTAGTGCTTTATATTTGCACTAACAAGCATTACTCATTCCTTGAGAACTCAACAAAAGATAGGGAGCTAGCACGATGAAGAAATACTGGCCGGATTCCCTGGATCGAGGGGAAGTCTAAGATAGAGTAAATACATACATTACATTACCACCAATCAGAAGTCAGAATGCAGCAATCACTTGTCAAATTTTCTCATTCTCAGTAATTGTTTCAAACACAATTTCAATCTCCAGTGTTGCAATATTTATTTGTTAATAATGTGTTCAGTGATAGGCGGCTAAAAATTAGATGAGTTTATATTGAACAATGAATGAACAGTTTGACAAAGTGAGAAGACTGTTAGTATTAAGTTTATATTGAACAATGAATGAAGAGTTTGACAAAGTGAGAAGACTGTTAGTATTATTAGACTTAATAGATAATTATATATGTTAACCAAGCCAATCCGTAAAAGAAGGAAAAAGTAACTGACATGACAAGACTCGTGACAGATGGTCCCGGTAATAAATATAGTAATACACACATATAAAACACAAATCTAAAAATAGATATCGAACAAATTAACCTAAATCTCCATCCATCCCCAACCAACCCTGGCTACTCCTCCAAATCCCTAAATTCAGAAAACCGTACCTCTATCTCTTTGGCTTCCACCAATTCATCTCCAGCCTGCAAAGAAAATACAATTCGTCAATCATCAGATTTGTTTTCATTGAAAAGATTGAACCTTTTTGTTTAAATTCACCTAAAAACCCACTCTTGCACTCAGATCTACACGAAAATTCTTGTTTTCGGGGCTGAATTGATGTAATTTGACGGAAAGTATTGATCTTTCCTCAATTCAGTCAAAAGTCGAACCTTTTTCCGATGGATCGAGCAAGCCCCCAGATCTTGTTAGGGAATCATAAGATCACTCGCTTCAGTCAAAAGTCGAACCTTTTTCCGATGGATCGAGCAAGCCGCCAGATCTTGTTAGGGAATCATAAGGTTACTCGCTTCTCAAGAGGAGCGAGTGATCTTATGATTCTCTCTAAGATCATGATGTTGCAAATCAATGAAGATCTTGTTACGAATTTTCAAGAGGAGGAGAAAGACGATGTGTATGATTTTCAGGTGTGTAAATTTTCCCAATCTTTTTTTTACTGTCCAGTCTTTACTCTGTATTTGTATTTGTTCCTGCTGTCGTCGTCTAAGTGTAAATTGTGTGTTACTACTTTATTTGTAGGCTGTTATGTTTGATGACATTTGCACTCAGGAGGTTATTATTTGTTCCGTATAACCTGTTTTTGTTTATCATGCTATGCTAGTGATTTTCGATGATTTAAATATTGTATTATCATGGTCACTCCCAATGCCTATGGCTCAGTGTACCACTAGCTTTTCAGCTAGCTTTAAAAATCTCGTTACATGAACGCGTAGCTAATAGCATGTATCCGCACTTCTTTAAAATGCATATATATATATTATAATTATTGGACAAAATATGATATATTATTATTTAAAAAACTATAGACTAATAATACGATAAGATTATGTCATTTTACAAAATACCAGTTAGCTTTTCAGCTAATTTAATCTTTCAGCTAGTTTTCTTTGAACATAGCCTATAACCATGTTCCATTTGTTTTATTTGTTTTGAACCAAGTATCAAATTTTGTTGTCGAAATACGAAGATGCCCAATTTAAAATGTAACCCAAATGTGTTTAATCGAATAATAAAACTTGTAAAAGACTTTATTTTTGGTACACTGTTAATTTTGATACGACCTTGTCCAATTTCAATACATTAATAGAATTTTGATATTCCGGTCAATTTTCCGATCAAATAGATGACGTGGTGAGGAATTGACCGTAAAAAAATAAAAAAGATTTTGGGGGACATGTGTCAATCTCATTTTAATTCTAGATGTATTTTGGTATTAAAAAAATCAAAAAATAATTTTACAAATCAAAACATTATAAAATTGATCGGAAAATTGACCGGAGTACCAAAATCACATTAATGTTGTTGTAGTGTACTGAAATTGGACAAGGCCGTTCTAATGCATCAAAATTGACAGTGTCTCATTGTAGTGTACCAAATATAAAATTTCCCAAAAATATGACTGTACCAATATCCAATCAAACAAGTACCATATCCAAAATTTTATGTTGGTTACATGAAAATCATACCTGTATGTTTGACATAAAACTGGAATTGAGTTGGTTTCGTTTTTGTGTACAAAAAATTCGAATTGAGATAATTCAATTCCCCTTCTATGCCAAACAAACACTTCAAAGTGACCTACTCCAAATAAACCAAAGTTAAAATCGAAAAAAAAAATCAATTTTGAAGTAGGGGACAAGTGCATTGGACAACAGAGCAACAGAATGGGTTGTTTTATTTCAAATTGAACATAAACCTTTTATGAACATTTTCAACTTGCACCTAAACCCCCAAATCAAAACACAATTCTTCAATCGATCAATCAGTTCACCCCAATCGACTACATTTTCAACTTGCACCTAAACCCCCAAATCAAAACACAATTCTTCAATCGATCAATCAGTCACCCCAATCGACTACATTTTCAACTTGCACCTAAACCCCCAAATCAAAACACAGTTCTTCAATCGATCAATCAGTTCTCAGTACGTCTCTCAGTTCGATTTCTTCTTCCCTCTTCAATTTTCGTCTCTCTGTTGTTTATCAACTCTCTGTTTTTGCTCTATTTTATCATTTTCTTGTAGCTTCTGGAAAGGATATACTAATTGTTTTGTACATGTATATTTTAATTTGCATCTTACCTGTTTGATAGAATGCTTGAACTATAGTTTCTTCAAGCTTAGTGCTCTTTTCTTGTCTAACTGATGTGTATTTCTGCTAATTACTCAACATATAAGGGTCTAGTTTATTGATTTGTTTACTTGTTTGCTCTCTTCTTGTCTAATTAATGCTCTTTTCTTGTTTGTTTGTTTGTTTAATGCGTATTGAGGTTGCCACTCAGCATATATGGATCTATTTTGTTTCTGCTGCTAATTACTCAGCATACAAGTAAACAATAAAAAATAAAAAAAAGTGATACTATAATTTAAGGTTGTCCAAATCAAATATAGTATAGTGAAATAGAGAGTGAAGAAAAACTGAAGTCACTGTTTTGATAAAAATGAATTTAGATGTATTTGTTTCATTTTTGTCCATCATCAGAATCAAAATGATAAAGGTAACTTTTAGGTTCCTAGTTTTATGCACTGCTACATTGGATTAGTGGAATTTATTACTATATAGTCATGGTGTATTCAGAGAATGTCCATCTGTCGTGTTGATTTTTGAGCTTAGATTAATATGCAGTGATCATAAGTTTGGTTTTGCGTTGTTTACTTTAGTTTGATAATAAACTGATTCTTGCAACTAAATCAGGTCTCTCTCCTCTCAAGGACATATATACTATACTTATATACATTTTTGGGTTAAAACTTCTTTATCCATTAGATACTATTCATTAGTCTCTTGACTTGAACGTGAAACACAACATTTTCAGTTTGATTTGAGACTATAAAAGTAGATTAGTTTTGGAAGATGGTTGTGTTGTTCAATTCAGTTTTGTCGTATCTTATTATCAGAATAAGCTTGCTTGGGAGTTTGGTTAAGGACTTAAAGGCACATGTGTTTTTCCAAATGTTGTGACTTTAAATTGACTTCTTTGGTTTGTCCTTTTGCAGGATGAAGTCACTTATTGTCCGTTCCATATGTGGACTAGTGGCATGGATTTCACTCGTCTACGCGGTCTGGAACTTTACTTTGGAGATGACCGACGAGACATGGCATACCTATGCGACCCTGATTATTTTAGGGCTTGAGTTGTTGAAATTTTGCTTCCAACCAGTATTTTGTCTCCAACCAGATATTCTGAAGGATTGGATAGGATGGGATAGGATGTATAACAAAATTGGAGATGTCAAAAAATTAATTTTGGGACAAGTACTTAAGTTTACATGGGATGTGATATGCTATGTTAGCATGTCATATCTAGCCATGTCAGTACTTGTCTCAGATACTGTACATGTCCATATTTTGATATGGACAGGAGTAGGATTGACATGTATTTCTTACGGCCTACTTGATGAATCCGATGGAGGGGGCGGAACCTTCATCGGATTCGTTATGCCTTATATACTCAGTCCCGAGCACGGCTATAGATTGTGGGAAATAGCCTTGATCGGATCGATTCCTCATTTCAAGCATCTTATCGTTCCATTTATTCGCTGGCTTCAGAGTAGTCAGCCTCCTCAAGAGGGTCTCAATGAGCCGCTCTTAACTCATGACACTATTGACTTAGGTTTGATTAACAATATTTGATTTTCTTTTTTTTTTATTCCTACTTTACTTGTTCTTGCTCTGACCTAGATTTTATTGTGTTGTTCATGGCAAGCAGAGGATCCGGTTGATCATAGGTTGGATGATGCTCCTAAATTTCAAGCTGGCCCTTCTGCTGTTCATGACGATGCACAAGACGGACTTGAATCAATCTCTAAAGGTATCATTTATTTCAAACTAACATGTGCTTTCTTAATGCAATAATAATGAATTAAGAAATTCTGCATTAGGCCGAGTTGTACATACTTAACTTGCTGAGGTTTTCCTTAGCCTCATAAAGGAAAAAGTTTGAAGGATTGCAGTACAGCTGACACGGAAGGAAGGTTTGGTACTCAGCGTGGGGGATTAGAGAGGATAAGAAGCATGCGCATTCGAATTGAAAAGGGACAGAGAATAAATGACCCTTGAGGAGCAACTTCTGAAGCTAATTTATGGTTCTAGACTTCTGGGACCGGGAACTGCCCGGTTCTTGAATAAAATTATTAAAATGTTTTTTTTTAAATGTTGAAATTAGAGCTGTCACACTCTAAATTAATAGAACAACAGCTCTAATTACATTAGAACCTCTCATGTAATCAAAGTTGTTTAGGGCCTCTAATTAATCGTAGTAATTACCTCAAATTACTTGCATGCTTTAATTATGTCTAGTCAGAGCTGTTAAACAACTCGAATTATCTGTGGAACCGGACGGTTCCACGGTTCTAGGACCACAGGTTCCTGGAACCGCACGGTTCCATAAATGATGGACAGTAACCGTCCAAGACGAATTAGTACTATTTTCTTTATGGGTATAACATGACCTTGATTTAATTATTGTTACTAGATCAACTGGTCAGTCCTAGAGAACAATGTCAGGATATGGATACAAGGGTTGTTGAAAGGGGTGACAGCTCAACATCGTCCTCATCAATGTCAGGAGCACAACCTTTGCGGCCCATGGCGCTTGCTTTTAGTTCCTGTGCGCCAGCTTCCGAGAACAATGCAAAGCCCAAGCTTTTGCAAGATTCTGTGAGGAGCCCGGTATGTGGTTTATGTCTACAAGTCTCAATTGCTTCAATGTGTTTGTTAGTATAGAATGAGAAGTTGCATTTTTTAGAATTTCCGTTTTCTAGTGTAGTTAAGGTTGTTGTGTGAAGTTTTATGTTTCATCATCCATCCTGAATCATGATATTTTTATCTATGGTTCGAACTTAATTCACCCTGGGAATCAAATGAAGTATGTTGTTTCGAATGATCGTCCGATAACTACTGACCTCTTGTTATTATACATATTTTATATTATCAGGAGCTGACCAGAACATCACAAGCTTTGGCTGCATCACAAGATGAAACATCCAAGATCCGTAGAGATGTTGATATGCTCGGAGCTGATAATGTAAATGCTCTTTAGTTACTCAATTTCATATGTTTTCACTTTGACTTTAACTAGCATCTGCATGTACCTTGGAACATATAAATGCATGATAAGCTGGGGAAGCCAAATGGTTCTGTTTCTTCTTTTTCCGTTTTCACTCTTCTTTTTCTTTGGCTGACTGCCAATATTGTGGCTATAGAGTTGTTTAGTTCATAACTTTACTTCACTGGATCAATCAATATGGCTTTGTTCGAAAAAGGATTATTTGGCTGATACATCTATTTGTTATCTGCAGACTGAGCTGAAGTCAAAATTGGATGAGGAAAAGTTAACTGAAGTGGTTTATAAGAGTGAACTGGATAAAAAATACAATCGATTGAAAGATTCGTTCCAGCAGCTTCAAGGTAATTTGAGAGAGAAGAATGTACAACTAGAAAAGGTGCAGAAAAGGTGTGACAGCTTGACCAAGGAGAAGGATGACCTTAACAAAAAGGTGCTTGCTTTGTCCAAACAAGTAAAAAGGAATGTGGAGGATTCTGCAAGTGAACAAGCCAACAAAGAAAAAGAGACCAGGATACAAATTCTTGAGAATAGAGTTGAAAGGTATAGAGAACAGGTGAAAAAACTGAAAGATGAACTTAAAGAAAAAGAACAAAGTGATAAGACTGAAAAAACACATTACGAGAATCTTGTGAAAGTCACTCAGGAAAAGAAGTTGTTGGAAGATGAGCTTTCGAAGACTCAGCTTCAAGATGAAGTACAAAACATTAAGACCTCTGGAGGCAGTCAACCCAAGATTACACCAGTTGCCACTACTTCACTCGAAGATATTGGATCTGCAGAGTTCTCCGCTGTTGAGAATCTTGTTCAAGCTGCAACTCCTAGTAAGCCTGATCCTGCTGCCCCTTCAAATACTCCCCCAAAGGTGAATATGTATCCTGATGTAGCTACTGTCAGTCAGTCAGTTGCTTTATCGACTAAAACACCAGAAGTTACCCCTGCGAATGTTGCTCCTGTAAGAGCATCTGAAGACAGAGAGAAAAGACTGGTTGCTAGGGCTAATATTAAAACGGGAAGGAGACTGGTTCGTCCAAGTCTTTCGAAACCCAAAGAAATTCAAGGTGATGTAGAGATGTCAGAACCAGATGAATCTAAAGCTGATGAATCCAACGTTGGGACATCATCGCTTGATATTGATCAAGGAAATCTACCAGTATCAACAAAATCTCCTGTGCGTAAGCGTTCATCTGATGAGATCCTAGCCCTGGAGGAAGGAAGCCCTGATTTGACAACTCCTGCACCGAAAAAGCCAAATTTTATAGAGAGTTTCCAAGATGGTGGTGAAGAACCATCTGCTGCTCCTGTTAACTTTTCTGATGTTGCTGCAAATGATGAAATAATAGATGAACAGGGGAATAATACTGAAGAACCTGGTAAGGAGGGATTTGATGATACTGAGAAAGACGACCCAGGAGCTCCAGGGGAAGAAGTGGATGAGCCAGCACCCACTGAACAACTTGAGGCGGGTGAAATTACAGAGGAGAAATCTGACATGCCCAAAGAAGCTGTCCATTCTGATGAGCAGTTAAGGCATCAAATCGAACAAGATGTCCAGCGTATAGTAACGGAATCTGAAGAAAGGGGAGAGGGAGAGCTTGATACAGAGTTAACAGATGCCGACGGAGATGGCAATATACCAGAAGTTGGTGAATATCTACGTGACGAATCTGTAGAACCACCAAGATCTCCAAGTATTGAACCACCAAGATCTCCGAGCATTGAACCTCGGATTACTGAGACCCTTGAAGCTGGGGAGATCGATCCTTCTGATCAAGAGGATGAAAAGAACGACAGCAGTGGCATGACTGAAAAATTTGTTGATGGTTCAGATAAGCTGCTTGATGCTGTGGGATCAGTTGTAGAAACTCAGTCAGTTGGGTCTAGCTCTAGCGCTGTGGAAGCATCGGGTGGCACTTCAGCTGGCATTGATGCCTTAGGAGAAGGTAATTGTTTTCTCCACTTGAAACATTTAATTTGTTATTATTTTAGTACTATGGCTTTATAAGCGGTGCTAAGCCATAATAACCTGTCTGATACTATTGTTAAACCATCGTCAAAATCGTCAATTTTGCAGAACAAGCAAGGCAAAGAGTTCTAGAGAGTATGGCATTGAGATCTGGGCCAACCAGAGGCCGTGTTGGACCAGCTGTTCGGGGTCGTCCTGGACCAAGTTTTCAAGGCCGGCCTCCACGTGGCGTTTGAGGACGAGGAGTTCGAGGCCGTCCTCCACGTGGAGGACAATCACCTGGCTAGTAGTGTTGGATACTGAAGGCTGGGTTCACTTAAAAAAAAAAAAAAGACGTGAACACGGAGTGTAAATCAACTTCATCGAGGTTGCATATGCTGTTATATTTTTGCATGGATGGCCAACAAATTTGGTGTTACTGTTGATGGCTGGATTATACTGGAAGCCCTCGATGGCTGGGTTATACTGTTACAATCTTGATACCCAGTTTTGATTTTTTATATAGATCAATTATGGTATTTTGTTAATATGCGGGAGTATTTTTATATCCGTTAATTGTTTACACTCCCAGTTTTAATAGATGTTTTGGGTTTTTGTCACATTTTAATGCACGTTATTCACAACTACTTTATTGATAGTTAATGTAGTTTAATAATGAAAGAAATAATTAGTACTGTTGTTCGCTAGGAGTAGAGTGATAAAGGGGTTGATTAAATTAGTGCTGGTATAGTATTTATTAAAAGCACAAATTCTTGGGGGATGACATGTTTTAGTGTTACAAATAATAGCATATATAATGTTTGTGAAGCCATCATTCTTATGAAGTGCACATTTTCAATTGAATTTATAACATTGATGGTATCAATCCCTACTTAGTAAACAAGTAGTTTTCTTCTTCTTTTTAATATAATGCTAGTACTTATATATTAATTTAAAAGTCTGAAGCGGATACAACCCTACGGATACCGTCAGTGTTCACTATCCTAGGTACCCGATCATACATGTACGAAGTTACTGAAGCAAAAGGCCACAATGGGCAAACATCCCAAATCATCAAAACACACCTACGGGGTACATCAAATGAAAGCGCAGGGGTCTAGTCTACTACAACTATTGCTGTACTTGGCTAAATTGTCTACTATCTTGTTGCTTTCCCTTAGACAAAATGTTATTCCATCTAGTGAAGCAACTAAGGATCCGCTTGATCTCGTCCATGAGAGGAAGATGCAATCATGGTGGGGTCGTCGTCCTATTCAAGATTGTTGATTACTTTTAGTCCTACAAGAATAGTTTGTTAGATGACTCTCTCTATTAAAAACAAATACTCCCTCCATTTCAGAAAAAGTGTTACATTTCTTATTACTGCGGTTCATGCTGCGTTTGGTAATTTACTCTTAAACGATATTAATAAATAAATTATTAAAATTATATAATGAAAATTTAGTAATTAAATTTTTATTATATGATTTTATTAAATTATGTACTATTATCGTTTATGAGTAATTTGTGGTCAAACTCGAAGGCAGTTGACTGGTCAAAGTCAAAATGTAACACTTTCTCTGAAATGGAGGGAGTAAAATATACTCCTTTTGTGATCAAGTGATTTTCTACTTATAAAAATTTAAATCTTTTAGTCCCTCTACAAGAGTAGTAATTTAGGTGACTTTCTCTATTAAAAATAAATAAATAATACTCCATTATGTGGTCGAATGCTTTCTATTTATTATGTAGCATTAAGAATTAAATATTTTCATTTTCACTTTTGCAAGTAGGGATTGAAACTGATTAGTGTTCTGATATTTTTTGGAGACATCATATTTTCTGAACTTATCTTAATATTTTAAATAAAATAAAATTTGTGAAGTAATAAGTGTTTAAATTAATTTTCAATTCCAAGTCTATTGCATCTTGTTAGGGTTAAAAATTGACGCACTTCAGTATTTCTCATTCCGTTTCTGTGACATTTAGAGATGTGTTTGCAAGTACTCTCTATTTCTCTGAATTAGTACTCCCGCCCTGCAGTTGCAGGCTGAACATGTAAAGTGAAATGAATAAATTATGAGAGTGTAAATATAGTAGAATGTAATGTAGGAGAGAGAGTAAATAAATCAAATACAAGAGAGAATTGATAATGGAGCTTCTTTATACTCACTTCGTTTCGGTTTCAACTTTTAACTTTGAGTGTTGATTTTTTCGGTCAATCATTGTCAATTATAACCTCACTTACTCTTAAACTGTAAAGGTAAATAATTTCAGAAAACTATATAATGAAAATTTAAGAAGTATTAATAATATAATTTTGTTAAATATTTAACTATTAAAGTTTTAGAGCAATTTAAAATTAAAATTGAAAGTGGTTGACTGAAAAAGGTCAACACGGAAATTTAAAATTAAGACGGAGTGTATGACGGAATGAGTAAATAATTTTCTTTTGCGTGTTGATGATAAAACTGTTTGGCATGGAATTGGATGTAAAGCTCAATAGTGATAATATAATACCATCTTTCTTATTTATTTTAATAATTCATGTAAGTTATATCAAAATATAATTGAAAAAACTTATATTATGAAAATGCAATAATTACAAAAGGGAATTTCATGATAAAAAAAAAGGACAGTGGAAAAAAAAACGATCGGACCACTTCTAATATTTTTAATAAATAAATGTTTTTTTACAACATTAAAATTATAATGCATTTAATAAACAATATACGGCGTTTAACAACTTATTTTCTAATAAATGTTCGACCATAAAGTGGCTCCCTTTCATTTCATCTACCCATAGCGGCACGTGTCCTTCACTGATCCTCATTGCAATTTGCACATACACAGAAAGTGAAGGCACAGTCATGGTCAGGACATGGAGTTAATACATTCAGGAAATGAAGCACATCATATATAGTGTCTGTCATTATTACGAAGTGTTCTTTGTATTTAATTAAACGTACATTTTGATTTTCACAAGCTAATTTACAGGTTCCTACATTTAATAACATCAACATGGGTGGTAACTTGAGAGAGATGTCAAACAAAAAGCAACTCTTAAGGAGAAGAATGAACATGGTTCCATTCATGTATACATTATGAATTGAATTGAATAAGGAGGAGTTGAATACTAGTATAAATTACAATGCCGTGTGATGATGATTCAACTGAATCACTGATGATCATCAAGTCTCCTTTCTGCATCCCCTTACCTGCAGGAAGAGCTAGCAAAACCCAACCTACCATTAACAAGATCAAATTCCCATAAATGGTTTTGTTGCATGATGTTCCCAATTACAGAGGCACCTGGCGAAGCCGCAGGGATCAACCCGATGCATTTCAAGGGAGAAAGGCAAGAAACGTCCCAAAGTTTGGGGGTGTTGGCTTACACAGTACCACGTTTGTTGGCCATGGCATGACTCGTCTTTTTCTTCTTTCTAGTTCGGCCGGATTGGGACTTTTCGTGACAACTCAGCATCGACCCATGAGACGTGGCCTCTCAGTCAACGAGTCAATTGCGAATTATGACGACTTTGACTGACATGTCACCATGACTTTAAAAAAAAATCAAAAATCAATAACAAAATTCAGAAAACGGAAATCAAAATTTAGAAAAAAAAAAGAAAAATAAATTAATTAATAATGACTTAAAAAAAAAAAAAGAAATCAATCCGTTACTCTCATAGAAGAAAAACAGAGAGAAGACAGCTTCAATTAAGCCAGTTGAACAGACACTTCACTCTTTTGTTCTCTAAAACCCTAAATTACTGAAATTAAGCTAAGGAATTGTTGATTTTGTAGCGATTCCGGTGAAGATGATACGAGAACGGCCGGAATTCTTGAACCATATGGCCGCGGCTGTTAATGGTAAGTTATGTAGGGTTTTTTTAGTTCTGTTGTTGTTGTCCTTTTCTACCATACTTGCTTAATGTTTCTTCACTGATATGGTCCCATATTGTATTCAATAATGGTGGTTGGTTTTCTGTGCATTGATTCCTTATGTCTACCCATTCTCAAATTTTATTGAAAAGTTTTGCTTTTTGTTTCTTTTATGTTGAGTCGAGTAGTATAATCCAACATATTCTGTCTTTTTATGTATGGGGAGCTGATGTATTCCATTTTTTACTATAGCTCGTGCCAAAGGTTGCTTCACTGTTGTTATACACTATGGGGGGAAATTTGTCCTGATGGGTGCTGATGCAACATATGAGGGTGGAAAAATCAGAAAATGGGATTATTTTCAAGTCAAGAACTTGAGTGTTGGATTAATAAATGCCTACTGTGACGATTTGGGCATTCCAAATGTGAAGAAAATCCATGTGAGAGTTCCTGATGCTTGGATTATAATTACTTCAAATGCTTCTCTGAAACAAGCTTACCATGATTATGCCAAAGACAGAGAACTGCACTTGTGGATAGATGGTGATGTAATTTCAGAGGAACCAGATGGTAATGAATATGGTGGGAATAGTAGCAATGGTGAGACTGATGGTTTAAGTATTTGTGGTGCAAGTGATGGTACAAAGAACAATGTAGTGAACCTAGATGAGTCTGATAGTGAATTTGTTCAATCTCAAGCTGAGTTGACTGATGATGAAGGTTGGATTATGAATGTTGATAATAGTGTAGCTGAGGATCTTAAGGCACTTAGTCCTACTGGACTTGATACTGATATGGCTAATGAACAAGATTCTCAAGTTGGTGTTAATGTTGAGGATAGTCCTCCTGGACTTGATACTGATATGGCTAATGAACAAGATTCTCAAGTTGGTGTTAATGTTGAGGATAGTCCTCCTGGACTTGATACTGATATGGCTAATGAACAAGATTCTCAAGTTGGTGTTAATGTTGAGGATTTACTGCAAGAAAATGATGATGATGGGTACCATTCAACTTCTGACAGTGACTTTAATGGAGATGGGATATATGACATGGATATGGTTACTGATGATGAGGAATATAGCTTGAATGTCTCTAATGAACTGACAAATGATATTGATGAGTTGAGTGAGGCAGGAGTTGATTTGGATAGATTAAATGAACTGTTGGAGGCTGAAAAGAAAAGGGTTGGGCCTGGACTGAGTGGTAATGGACCTGAACTTAATACTGGAGATGGGCTTGGTCAAGGTAGTGGAGATGGGCTTGGTCAAGGTAGTATAGATGGGCATGGTAAAAAAACTGGTTCTGGGCTTGGTCAAAAAACTGGATATGGGCATGGTGATAAAGAGAAGACTGTTGCACCTAAGAGAAACAATAACAATGGTGCTAGAAAGGAGGTACCTGACCCAAGTAGCAGTTTGGATGATTCTGACTCTATGAGTGTCTCAAGCTATGGAAGTGAGAATATTGTGCTTGGGAGTGATGAGGATTTTGACTCATATTGTGACTCGGATGGTAGTGACCCTGAAAGACCTGCCACTAGACCTCAAAGAGTGGCATTTACAGTTGATAATAATTATGATCCTCAATTTGCATTGGGCCAGGTTTTCCCAAACAGATTTGTACTAAGAGAGGCTGTCCATGCTCATGCAATTAAGACTATGCACAACTTGGCTATTATAAAGAATGATGCCACAAGACTTTATGCAAAATGTGAGGACACTGAAGATTGTACTTGGAGGTTGAATGCTAGATTAATTGCTGCCCATAATACATTCCACATCTCATTGTATAATCCTGAGCATACTTGCGCTCCTACTTATGAAGTGAGGAATTTAACCTCAAATTATCTTGCTAAAAGGTTTGTGGATTGGTTCAGAACTGATGAAACAAGGAGCATTGAAGGGTTTAGATTGGATGCAGGTGAGGTGTTGGGAGTAGATGTGTCATGGGATCAGGCTAGGAGGGGAAGAGAAAAGGCTTTGAAAATGATACAAGGGGATCCTGTTAGGAAATTTGTTAGATATTTTGTTAGAAATATTGTATAAGTTTTGATCAACAACATGATGACCTATCTTAGTCTCAGAAAGGTGACTAGTACTCTTGGTTCACTTGAACATTGTAAAAGAGGAAACCCACTTAGTATGATAGTTTAGTAATTCTTGTATAGGATGTTAGGCCTTTAAAATGTAATCTTTATTTCATGAAGAGAAGACCAAGAAGAAGACATCCAAGCTGCAGAAGATCAACAACTTTGAAGACTTGAAGAAACTGCACAAGATTACTGAAAACAGCTTTTCAGAAACCTTCATCAGATATGTGAAGACACAAAGAGTTTCAAGCAAAACTGTGTCACGAGAGATATCTGAGGATTAAAAGGTCAAACTGAAAGCAAGGAAAGTGTCCACAGATATCTACACTCAGATACCTTGAGCCTTAACCACATTTCTGAAAAAGAAATATATATTGCAAACAAAGTTGTTTGCAATACACGTGGTATCTGAAGAATGAAGATAAGGATGTGCTAAAGAATCAGAGATATCTGATCAAAGGAATCTCTATTACAAAGCATAGTTCCGTTGACACTACAGGACAAAGTATAGTACAATGCATTTAATGCACGGACAGAGATGTCTGAACAAAAGCAACGGCTGTTTCTGAAGAAGAAGACAAAGCCTGCTACAGTACTATACACAGATATCAATAGTTTGAATTTGAGTCTAACGGATACTATTCAACGGCATTCAAATTCATCTATAAATATCAACACTTAGACTGTTTGAGAATACACACAGAGACACACAACACAGAACCTCAGATACCTTATATTCTGATATACTCTCTCAAACAAACTACTTATCCTCAAGCTTTCTGTTGCGACCAAAGCCTCTGATACTTAAGTAGGACTGAAGTTCTAAGTGTCCTGATCCTAAACAAGCAAAGCTATCTGTGAAAGAGTTGAATCAAAAGATCAACCATCTGAGATTCATTCTCTTAAACAGATATCATAAGACTTGGGTCAGTAAAATTGAACAATATACCATACGCTGAAAAGTGTATTAAGTATACTTGGTTCACTGAGAATTCTGATTAACTGAAAAGTTAATACAAGAATCTCATCTGACAAACTCAAACCAAAAACCAACACCATAACTGGCGTGGAGTACAGGAAGTACTTAGTTAAATCAGGGAACAACTCCAAAGGTTAACGGGAGTAGAGGAAGTACTTGATTTGGGAAAATCAGGGAATAACTCCAAGGTTAACGGAGTACAGGAAGTACTTGATTTGGAAAACTAAGGAACAACTCCAAGGTTACTGAGTATAGGAAGTACTTAGCTTGGGAAGCTAGGGAATAACTCAAAGGTTTCTGAGTACAGGAAGTACTAGGCTGAAGAAGCCCGGGAACAACTCAGGGGGAACATTTGGTTGGGAACCATTTGTTTAAAGGAATCTTAGAATAGGATTTTTGTAAGGTTAACTCAATTATCTGTTCTAGTGAATTCTAGGTCTCTGGTAGACCGAAGTGGATTAGTTGGAGGATTACGCCACCTCCAGATACCACTATACTTGCTGTGTCATTTACTTTCTGTATTTACATTTCAGCAACACACACACACATTTTAACTGTTTCTACACTTATCTTTATTAAGTCTTCCGCGCTCTGAATCTAAGTATCAGATATCTTCACAGATATCTGAGAAATAGTGTTTATCGACAAAAGTTTGAAAAAGACTATTCACCCCCCCCCTCTAGTCTTTTACTTTGCCGTTATCTGGACCAACAGATCCATATGCTCAATATGGGTTGTTGTTTGATTATGCACAAGAGTTGTTGAGGAGTAACCCTGGATCAACAGTGTTGGTTCACTCAAATGATGATGGTGAATTCAAATATTTCTATGTCTGTTTTGCTGCATTGAAACAAGGCTTTAAAGTATGTAGACCACTCATTGGAGTTGATGGCTGTCATTTGACCTATCCTGCCAAAGGGGTTTTGTTGACATGTGTTGCAGTTGATCCCAATAACAAGCCCTTTCCAGTAGCATGGGCTGTAGTTCAAAAAGAGGACAAAGAAACATGGAACTGGTTCTTAAGTGTGCTCAAGGAAGATCTGGAATTGTCACCTGCTATTGATTTCACCTTGATCAGTGATAAACAAAAGGGATTGATACTAGCATTTGAAGAAAAGTTGAGTGGTGGTACTCACAGATTCTGCATAAGGCATATGTGGAAGAATTTCTACAAAGCTGGATTTAAGGGAGAGGGTTTTAGAGATGCACTTTACAAAGCATCAAATGCAACTACTGAAGGTACCTTAATTTTTTTTTTTTGGTTTATTATCTTAGTAATGTTTTATTTAAAATATTAAGTCATGTATGCTTGTTGTAGGTGAATTCATCAAGGCAATTGAGGAGATGAGACAGTTAGATCCTAAAGCAATTGAGTGTTTGGAAGACAAGGAACCAAGGTACTGGTGCAAAGCTTATTTCAACACCCTTCCACTATGTGACATGACTTTGAACAATGGGTGTGAGCAATTCAACAAAGTCTTGCTGCCAGCTAGGGAGAAACCTATTGTGACAATGTTAGAGTGGATGAGAGAGTACATGATGACAAGGCTTCAAAAGAATAGAGATAAGGCTAGAAAGAGGTGGACTAACAGCAGACTTTGCCCAGCAATCAACAAAATCATGCACAAGAATACATATAAATTGAGGCATGTCATATCCAGAACGTGTGATGATAATAATTACCAGGTATATGACTTGTTTCTTAATATATAATGTCATGTGTATGCTTTTATGAAACTGTATACTTGTATGTTGTACTATGCTGTTATGAAACTTTATATTTGCATGTTTTAGGTCAGGGAAAAAAGGGGTACTGCCATGTATAATGTGGATTTCCAAGCTAGAACATGTACTTGTAGAAGTAGGCAGTTGGTAGGTATTCCATGTCATCATACTATTAGTGCAATGGCAAGGGCCAAGGAGGATGCATATCTGTTTGTGGATGATTGTTACACTGTGGATAGGTATCTTAGTGTGTATAACAATGCCATATATGGTATTAATGGAGCAGAATTGTGGGGAAAATTCATGTTCATACCACCATTGCCCCCTAACTTTGGCAAGAAAGACAAGCAAGTGGGTAGGCCACAGAAAGCAAGAAGAAAGGGACAGGAAGAAAATATATCTAGAAAGAAGAAAGGGAAGAAAAGGGCAAACAAATTCAGGCTTTATAAACCAACTGGAAGTGCTTGTTGTAGTAAATGTGGTAAACCTGGACATAATAAGAGAAGGTGTCCCATGAATAGGTCTGGACTGCATGATACAAATGAGGAACAAGATGCTAGTATTGATGATGGCAGCAATGAAGAGAACAATGATAACAACAATGAAGAGAACAACCAGGATGATGGATATGCTAGTGACAAGAACAATGAAGATGGAAGTGATGATGACATACTGGATGCTTTTGCAGATGTAGTTGATGAAGTTCTTTTCAGTCAGTTTACCACAGAAAACATTGGTTCATCTCAAGTAAGCAAGGTAAATTCTGTTCACTATATTGTCTTCATACTTTGATTTAAATTATACAACATTAATATTCATGGTTTCCTTATTTCAGGGGAGAAAAGTAACTAGAGGAAGGATAACAATTGATGATCAAATACCTACACAAGCTTCTCAAACTGTAAGTCCATGTGCATTTCATTTTTTCCTTCTTTGTCCAATTCAACTAGCTTAATAAGTTGGCATAAAAAATGATGGCAGGTTAATGATGGAAGCAGAAAGAGAAGAGCAGCACAAAAGGGGATCATAATCAATGAACCACCAAAAACTGTAAGCAAATGAAAATATGTTACAGTGGATAAGTCTATGAGATACTTGTCTAATGGTATATACTTTAACATATAGGTTTCAGATCTAACTGCCAAGAAGCAAATGCAAGATGCACCTTCAATGTATAGGAAACTTCATCCTGATCTCTCTGATGATGGTACCTTTACAAAGAATGGAAGGAAGTATGTGCACCTGGGAAATCTGAAAGATGTGATGAACAAGGGAAAGGGAAAAGAGAAAGTTTAGTGTTGATTTGTGTTATTCAGTCAGTTGAACTGCTAGGTTATGTGTTTTGTCTGGGTGATGGATTGTGTCTTTTGTCTTGGTGATGGATTGTGTCTTTTGTATTTTGCTATGGATTTCTGATGATGGTCTGAGTACAATGCAACTGTGTTGCTGCCAGCTTTTTGGATTCAGTTAATGACAATGGTGCTCCTTTTATGGTCATTCTTTTATGGTATTCCCCATTTTAACTATGTTACTGCTAGATTTTTTGGTACAATGCTTGTTCATATACCCGTTTTTTAGCATGATTAACTCAAGTAATTCATGTAATTTGTCTCCTAGCTTGTTTGTTTATTCTTGCAATTCCTCACTTCAAATATCAACCAACTGGAAATTCATTCATTATCAAAACAAGAGACAATTACATGTTTGCAGTTTGGTTGATCACAAAAACAAAATTATTGGAATAAACTACTTCCCAAATGATCATACATTCCATATCCTGTTTAAAACAAGGGAATACCATACCTAACAACAAACACCCTTAACATCCTAATTACTACATCATAATACCTACTAATTTCCAGTACCATCTGAATTACTTCATCATCATAAACCACAGAAACCAAACTGCAACAATCAAAACCAAAACTTTTTCCACTCCTTCATTTTACTGTCCTTCTCCACCAAGCCCTTGATCACTGAGTGTGCTGATTTCATCTTCAATTCGGCATTTTCCTCCGACAGTAGCTCAATTCTTGCCTCCAACATCTTCAATTTTACATTTTCTTCCAGCAGTCTCTCATTTTCCTCCAGCAAGCCTTGAATTCGCAACTGCATCCCATTAATTCTGCGCACGAGACCAGGAATGACTTCAACTGATCTCGTACATATGACGGGATCATACCACTCCCAAAAGTTGCAACCACCAACTTTCCCCTAATTAAGAAAACTTCTCGTCAAATTCAGAAATTAGGGAAAAAGTTCGGGAGAAATCAAGATAATTACCTTGTTCACGCACTGGACAAATCTTCGCGCGGGATTGACATCCGTCCATGAAGTCAATCGCTGAGAAATCAAACCACAGTGACAATAGATCGTATTGGGTGTTCCGTACGAGCTGGATGAAGAACTGGCCATTGGTGATTTTGTAGAATTGAGAGAACCCTGCTACTGATTTGGGGAAATATGCTGATGTTGTGTTTAAAAAGGGGGGCAATTGTTCTTTTTTTCTTTTTCTAGGGTTATCTGTTTTTGGCGCCAAATCTGGCGCTAAAACATACCCCCATATATATTTTTTTCATTTTTTTATCATTTCTGAATTTTGTTATTGATTTTTGAATTTTTTTTTAAAGTCATGGTGACATGTCAGTCAAAGTCGTCATAATTCGCCATTGACTCGTTGACTGAGAGAGAGCGTCGTGGTAATCTTTGAGTTGTCACGAAAAGTCCCAATCCAGCCGAACTAGGAAGAAGAAAAAGACGAGTCATGCCATGGCCAACAAACGTGGTACCGCGTATGCCAACACCCCCAAACTTTGGGACATTTCTTGCCTTTCTCTCTGCATGTCAATCCCGGAGCTACATCGATCACGTAACTCTTCACCGGTGGTTCAAATCTTGCTCCATCTGTGAAATGAAACACCAATCTTGGCATTGAAGATTCCTTAAATCCCGTGGAATTGAAACAGTATTCGAGCCCTCCGATGTCCAAGTTTAAGTTCCTAAATTGTGTACTATCCCCTTTGAGTTTTATTGAGGACTTCAGGTCTCGGAAATACGTTTCTAAATTGAGCTTTGATCAACCAAAATAGTTCAATGTGCATAGAATAAGTTTTATATCACAAACCATATCATGTGAATAAAATTTGACACAAACTAACCCCATAGAGTGTTTCACAAAAAATCGTGCACTACCCCCTTTGAGTTTTATTGAAGACTAGTGGTCCCTGAAATACGTTTCTAAATCGAGCTTTGATAAACCAAAATAGATCAATATGTGCATAGAATACGTTTTATACCACAAACCGTATCACGTGAATAAAATTTGACACAAACTAACTCCATCGAGTGTTTTACAAAAAATCGTTTACTACTACCCCCTTTGAGTTTTATTGAAGACTAGAGGTCTCGGAAATACGTTTCTAAATCGAGCTTTGATCAACCAATATAGTTCAATATGTGCGTAAAATACGTTTTATACCACAAATCATGTCATGTGAATAAAATTTGACACAAACTAACTCCATCGAGTGTTTCACAAATAATCGCGTACTACCCCCTTTGAGTTTTATTGAAGACTTGAGGTCCCGGAAATACGTTTCTAAATCGAGCTTTGATCAACCAATAAAGTTCAATATGTGCGTAGAATAGGTTTTAAACCACAAACCGAGTCATGTAAATAAAATTTGACACAAACTAACTCCATCGAGTGTTTCACAAAAAATCGTGTACAACCCCCTTCGAGTTTTATTGAAGACTTGAGGTCCCGGAAATATGTTTGTAAATCGAGCTTTGATCAACCAATATAGTTGAATATGTGCGTAGAATAGGATTTATACCACAAACCGTTTCATGTGAATAAAATTTGACACAAACTAACTCCATCGAGTGTTTCACAAAAAATCATGTACTACCCCCCTTTGAGTTTTATTGAAGACTAGAGGTCTCGGAAATACGTTTCTAAATCGAGCTTTGATCAACCAAAATAGTTCAATATATGCGTAGAATAGGTTTTATACCTCAAACCATGCCATGTGAATAAAATTTGACACAAACTAACTCCATCGAGTGTTTCACAAAAAATCGTGTACTACCTCCTTTGAGTTTTTTTGAAGACTTGAGGACCCGGAAATACGTTTCTAAATCGAGGTTTGATCAACCAATATAGTTCAATATGTGCGTAGAATACGTTTTATACCACAAACCGTTTCATGTGAATAAAATTTGACTCAAACTAACTTTATCGAGTGTTTCACAAAAAATCGTGCACTACCCCCCCTTTGAGTTTTATTGAAGATTTGATGTCTCGGAAATACGTTTCTAAATCGAACAATGATAAACCAAAATAGTTCTATATATACATAGAATAGGTTTTATACCACAAACCATGTCATGTGAATAAAATTTGACACAAACTAACTCGATCGAGTGTTTCACAAAAAATCGTGTACTACCGCCTTTGAGTTTTATTGAAGACTAGAGGTCTTGGAAATACGTTTCTAAATCGAGCTTTGATCAACCAAAATGGTTCAATATGTGCGTAGAATAGGTTTTAAACCACAAACCGTGTCATTAGAATAAAATTTGACAAAAACTAACTCCATCGAGTGTTTCACAAAAAATCGTGTACTACCCCCTTTGAGTTTTATTGAAGACTAGTGGTTCCTGAAATACGTTTCTAAATCGAGCTTTGATAAACCAATATATATATATATATATATATATATATATATATATATATATATATATATATATATATATATATATATATATTGGACTTTTAAGGTGGAGTCAAGCTCCTATTATCAACCAATATAGTTCAATATGTGCGTAGAATATGTTTTATACCACAAACCATGTCATGTGATTAAAATTTGACACAAACTAACTCGATCTAGTGTTTCACAAAAAATCGCGTACTACCCCCTTTGAGTTTTATTGAAGACTTGAGGTCCCGGAAATACGTTTCTAAATCGAGCTTTGATCAACCAATACAGTTCAATATGTGCATAGAATACGTTTTATACCACAAACCGTGTCATGTGAATAAAATTTGATACAAACTAATCTTATCGAGTGTTTCACAAAAAATCGTGTACTACACCTCTTTGAGTTTTATTGTAGATTTGATGTCTCGTAAATACGTTTCTAAATCGAGCTATGATAAACCAAAATAGTTCAATATATGTGTAGAATAGGTTTTATACCACAAACCATGTCATGTGAATAAAATTTGACACAAATTAACTCGATCGAGTCTTTCACAAAAAATCGTGTACTACATCCTTTGAGTTTTATTGAATACGAGAGGTCTCGGAAATACGTTTCTAAATCGAGCTTTGATCAACCCAAAAAGTTCAATATATGCGTAGAATTGGTTTTATAGCATAAACCATGTCATATGAATAAAATTTGACAGAAACTAACTCCATCGAATGTTTCACAAAAAATCATGTACTACCCCATTTGAGTTTTATTGAAGACTTGAGGTCTCAGAAATACGTTTCTAAATCGAGCTATATTCAACCAATATAGTTAAATATGTGCGTAGAATAGGTTTTATACCATAAACCATGCGAAGTGAATAAAATTTGACACAAACTTACTTCCATCGAGTGTTTCACAAGAAATCGGGTACTACCCCCATTGAGTTTTATTGAAGACTAGAGGTCTCGGAAATACGTTTCTAAATCGAGCTTTGGTCAACCAAAATAATTCAATATGTGTAGTAGAATAGATTTCATGCCACAAACCATGTCATATGAATAAAATTTGACACAAACTAACACCATCGAGTGTTTCACAAAAAATCTTGTACTACCCTCTTTGAGTTTTATTGAAGACTTGAGGTCCCGGAAATACGTTTCTAAATCGAGCTTTGATCAACCAATATAGTTTAATATGTTCGTAGAATAGGTTTTATACAACAAACCGTGTCGTGTGAATAAAATTTGACACAAATTAACTCCATTGAGTGTTTCACAAAAAATCGTGTACTACCCCCTTTGAGTTTTATTGAAGACTTGAGTTCTCGGAAATACATTTCTAAATCAGTCTTTGATCAACAAAAATAGTTCAATATACGCGTATAATAGGTTTTATACCACAAACCATGTCAGGTGAATAAAATTTGACACAAACTAACTCCATCGAGTGTTTCACAAAAAATCGTGTACTACCCCCTTTGAGTTTTATTGAAGACTAGAGGTCTCGGAAATACGTTACTAAATCGAGCTTTGATCAACCAAAATAATTTAATATGTGTGTAGAATAGGTTTTATACCACAAACCGTGTCACGTGAATAAAATTTGACACAAACTAACTCCATTGAGAGTTTCACAAAAAACAGTGTACTACCTCATTTGAGTTTTATTGAATACTTGAGGTCCCGGAAATATGTTTCTAAATCGAGCTTTGATATACCAATATAGTTGAATATGTGCGTAGAATAGGATTTATACCACAAACCGTGTCATGTGAATAAAATTTGACACAAAATAACTCCATCGAGTGTTTCACAAAAAATCGTGTACTACCCCCTTTGAGTTTTATTGAAGACTAGAGATCTCGGAAATACGTTTCTAAATCGAGCTTTGATCAACCAAAATAGTTCAATATGTGCGTAGAATAAGTTTTATACCACAAACCGTGTCACGTGAATAAAATTTGACACAAACTAACTCCATCGAGTGTTTCACAAAAAATCGTGTATTACCCCATTTGAGTTTTATTGAAGACTAGAGGTCTCGGAAATACATTTCTAAATCGAGCTTTGATCAACCAATATAGTTCAATATGTGCGTAGAATATGTTTTATACCACAAACCGTGTCATGTGAATAAAATTTGACACAAACTAACTCGATCGAGTGTTTCACAAAAAATCGTGTACTATCGCCTTTGAGTTTTATTGAAGACTAGAGGTCTCGGAAATACGTTTCTAAATCGAGCTTTGATCAACCAAAATGGTTTAATATGTGCGTAGAATAGGTTTTAAACCACAAACCGTGTCGTGTGAATAAAATTTGACACAAACTAACTAAATCGATTGTTTCACAAAAAATCGTGTACTATACCCCCTTTGAGTTTTATGGATGACTTGAGGTTTCGGAAATACGTTTCTAAATCGAGCTTCGATCAACCAGAAAAGTTCAATATATGCGTAGAATAGGTTTTATAGCATAAACCATGTCATGTGAATAAAATTTGACACAAACTAACTCCATCGAGTGTTTCACAAAAAATCGTGTACTACCCCTTTGAGTTTTATTGAAGACTTGAGGTCTCGGAAATACGTTTCTAAATCGAGCTTTGATCAACCAATATAGTTTTTTTTTTTTTTTTTTTGACTTTTAATGTGGAGTCAAGCTCCTATTATCAACCAATATAGTTCAATATGTGTGTAGAATATGTTTTATACAACAAACCATGTCATGTGATTAAAATTTGACACAAACTAACTCGATCTAGTGTTTCACAAAAAATCGCGTACTACCCCCTTTGAGTTTTATTGAAGACTTGAGGTCCCGGAAATACGTTTCTAAATCGAGCTTTGATCAACCAATAAAGTTCAATATGTGCGTAGAATAGGTTTTATGCCATAAACCGAGTCATGAAAATATAATTTGACACAAACTAACTTCGTCGAGTGTTTCACAAAAAATCTTGTACTACCCCCTTTGAGTTTTATTGAATACTAGAGGTCTCGGAAATATATTTCTAAATCGAGCTTTGATCAACCAAAATAATTCAATATGTGTGTAGAATAGGTTTTATACCACAAACCGTGTCACGTGAATAAAATTTGACACAAACTAATTCCATTGAGAGTTTCACAAAAAACCGTGTACTACCTCCTTAGAGTTTTATTGAATACTTGAGGTCCCGGAAATATATTTCTAAATCGAGCTTTGATCAGCCAATATAGTTGAATATGTGCGTAGAATAGGATTTATACTGTTGTTACGGACATGTGTCCAATCCGTTAAGGGCGCCATAGAGCGTGTCCTAAAGCGCATCACGGCTTAATTAGCCAATCCAGTACTGGTCCGACCTCACATGGTCAGTCCAAAGTGAATCGACCAGTACGCTAAAGTCACTACACCCTTACAGCTAGTCCGAGTTAGCTGGGATAAGGACCTCTAAACCTGGCTACGTCAGTACAGAGATGCCAAACGGACCAGACGAGAGAATCTCGGACGCCACCATCACATCAAGACCAAACGTATATAACAGAACCACTGAGATACTTCCGTGAAACTCTAGGCTCGTACATCCAGAGTTACCCAAGGGCAGATCAACCAAGCAGACAGATCTGTCCGTGTGACGAACACGGACCAAACAGGCGGAACAGTACTCTTAGAGGGAAAAGGTCCAAACTACCCTCCCAGGCCCACTAATCAGTATTGGATTACTGTTCACTAATGGGCCATGGGCTAAAGGTAGCATTGGTGTCCAAATCTGAATCATACACTTGGCATCATCTTGTGAACCTCTTCATAAGTACAAGATAACTATAAATATGGCTTAAGGTCCAAGACCTTAAGGTAAGTCTTCTTGGACATAATACCTTCCTCATAACTAGTACATTGGGAGCTTCCAACTCTCTTTCGAGTAAAGTCTCTAACCGGATTGACATAGGAAATCCGGATTGACATAGGAAATCCGGATTGACATAAGAAATCCGGGTATCCCATTCTAACCCCCCCCCCCCCCCCCCACTTAGTCCTTTCAGGTGCTCTAGCTCGGACAAGTACTGCTCCGGACTTCAAGTAGGAGGCGGGACCTAGACCAGGTTGTCTGTAATAGCTTAGTCAGTTAGTGTTCGAGGTTTTACCCCTTAACATTTTGGCGCCGTCTGTGGGAATCCAACAAGAGGTTTTCGTGTTCTGATTGAGCCGATGGCAAGAACGAGACGAACAACGCGTCGGTGCAGAGAGTGGAACTCCACCACCACGCCCATGAGGACGTCCGCCCACCCGGGGACGCCGAGCCGCTGCGGCCGGAAGAAGATATACGAGTGAAGGACGCACGGACAGCCCGTCCTCGGATGAAGGGGCCGTACAAGCTTCTCCGGAGAAGCTCAAGGCCCTGCAGTAGGCCAACAATTCACTATGCCTGATGGTCGCACTGTCCGCACTAATGATCTCGGACTAAGCGAGACGCAGTTCGATAGGTTGCCCACAATCATTCAAGGGTGCTTGGGGTCCAACAATGCTCCTCCGCCAGTGGTCACTCCTCCTCAGGCAGAGCCTGCCTTATCCAGGAATAGGCAACGCCCGATTCAGTAGAGATTAGGGGATCAGCCACCTCAGGAAGATTTGCGAGATCTTCTGGATCGGCGGGCGTCAGCTTCTCAAGTCCGAGGTGAGGGAAGCCAACACGGAAGAATAGAGTGTCAAGATAGGAATAATAGATATCTAGAAGTTCCGCAACAAGCACTTCCAAGAGACAGAGATCAAGTAGCAGAAACTATTCCGGTGGTCCGAATAAATGAACTCCCTGCGGATGTAGCTATTCATCCGAGGACAGGAGAGATCATGACTGCTGACGAGATCTATGCTCAGCAGAAGGCTCTAGAGGCCCAGATTCTGAATCTCGGATGCCTGGTGAAAGACCACGAGCAGATAACTACTAGTGCACCGAATCCCCTGTGCGACAACATCATGAGAGAAAAAGAAAGAAATCGAAACTCGGATCAAGTGATCCCAAATTTGGAATACTAATATGGGGATAGCTGTCCCGTTGGTCATCTGACAAGGTATAACAGCAAGATGGATTCCAAGGGCATGAGAGACAACACGAAAGCTCTTACATTCTCATCCACTCTATTCGAAACGGCCATGGATTGGTACACCGCTTTGTCAAACAAATCGATCAAGTCATACGCGGACCTTTCTTCCAAGTTCTTAGCGCAATTTGGGAAATCGAAGAGGAGAAAGCGTACCGTAGAACATCTAGCGGAAGTTATACAGCGAGAGCAAGAGGATCTAAGGACCTTCCTAGATTGCTTTCACACGGAAGTTCTTCGAGTTGAGTCACACAGTATTAAGGAACGGGTCCGACACCTGTATGCTAATACTTTCAACTCAGAACTTCGAAGAAAACTCTCAAGCCAGGAAGTGAGGAGTGAAAAACATTTAGATGACATCTGTGAAGAAGTGATGTATGGAGAAGAGTACAGGAGGAACGTTCCAGTAAGGGCTAGTTCCAAGAAAGGAAAGGATCCGGTGAAGCCAGACCAACGCCCGAGAAAGTTTGACTCGAGAAAGGATCACAGGGATAGAGGTTTCCACAGAGAGAGAAGTCCGCCGAGGAGATACGCGGACTATACCCGTCTAAATAGGCCGAGATCCGACATCTTGGTGACTATCATTTAGAAAAAGCTAGACGTCCAGTGGCCGAAGCCCTCTTACAACAACCGTAAGAGTAAGAATGCAAAGGGCAACTGCGAATTCCACAGGTGTCGCGGACACGAGACCGAAGATTGCATTCAGTTGATTGCATTCAGTTGAAAACAGAGGTTGAGCACCTAGTAAGAGATGGCAAATTAAAGTAAACATGTCTATGCGGATGAGCCTCCCAGGCGAGATAGAACGGAGCGAAGGAGGGAGGAGAATGTGACGGAACCACCACCCCATTCGCTACCCTTGCCTCCTCCGCCGGTTAATTATCCGCCTCGTCAGGACCGAAACTCGTACAGGTATGATGATGATATCGAAATGGAAAATGCTCCATACAACAGAGTGATCAACACCATTGCTGGCGGACCAACTGGAGGCGATAGCAGGAATGCGAGAGAGCGGACCGCGCAGAATCTTCGGAACAATGACAGAGCGTATGCTTATCTAGCGATTCCGGGCACCAACGTCATATCTTTCGATGATAGTGAAATCCCTCCTCCTACGACAGGAGGAGGAGACATCGAGAATCCGGATGTTCCGCTGGTGGTTTCGTTAACCATCGCGACCTATCGAGTGAATAAGATTTTGGTCGACACAGGGAGTTCCTCGAACATCATCTCTAAAAGAACATTGGACCAGATGGAGTTGGGTAGAATTCGGTATGGGAGAGTCCACACCTCTATACTAGGGTTCAGAGGGGGAACTGTCCGACCCCTAGGGAGTGTTATGCTGTACGTCTCGCTCGGGACTTTCCCAGCAAGAGTGACACAGGAGGTTCGTTTCATTGTGGTGGACCAGACTTTTGACTACAATGCCATCTTCGGATGTCCGAGACTCAATCAATTCTGAGCTATTTCCTCCACTCTCCATAATAGAATGAAGTTCCCGACTGCCTTTGGAGTTGGAGAAGAAGTGGGAAACGTCCGAGAAGCTTGGGAATGCTACATTATGTCCACAAGGAGAGCTTCTGCACCCGTGCTGGCAGTCACCATGACTTCCGATCCGCCCGTTATTCTTCCGCCCAAAAAGGAGGACCCGCAGATCGAAGTAGGGAGCCAAAAGGAGAAATTTCCTAGAACGGTACGAATCGAGCCTCATGAGACTCTCAAGGAAATTGAGATTGTTGCTGGAAATCCGGATAAGAAGACAAGGATCGGAACCGAAATGAATGTGGAAGTAGAGATGAAACTCATCGCTTGTCTCCGAGACACCAGCGATGTGTTTGCTTGGAGTACCGATGACCTGAAGGGGATAGATCCAAGGATTACTGTTCACCGGCTGAACATGGATCCCTCGATTAAGTACATCCGACAAAAGAGGAAAGACTTTGGTCTGGTCAAGGATTCCATCATATCCGCCGAAGTTGACCGACTCCTGAAAGAAGGACACATTGAGGAAGTCCGCTATTCCGATTGGGTTTGCAACGTAGTTCTGGTCGAAAAATCGCCAGGCAAGTGGAGGATGTGTAATGACTTCACCAGGTTGAACAAGTTTTGCCCAAAAGATCCGTAACCACTACCACGGATAGATCAACTAGTTGACTCCACGTCCGGGTGTGCATTACTGAGTTTCATGGACGCGTACCAAGGTTTTTACCAAATTCGGATGGCCAACGAGGACGTCAAGAAAACAGCTTTCTTCGCTGCCGGGGGGGGGGGGGGGTATACTGCTTCAAGGTAACGCCCTTCGGATTGAAGAATGCGGGAGCCACTTACCAACGCCTGGTGAACCAGATGTTCAAGGAAGAGATTGGGAAGACAATGGAAGTGTATGTGGATGACATGCTCGTCAAGAGTAAAACGGAGGAACAACATGTGCACCATTTGAACAAGTGCTTTGCTATCCTTAGGAAGTATGGAATGAAATTGAATCCAGAAAAATGCACTTTCGGAGTGAAAGGAGGAAAGTTCCTCGGATACATGGTCACAGAAAGAGGAATAAGCGCAAACCCTGAGAAGATCAAGGCAATCCTAGATCTGCCAAATCCGAAAACCCTCAATGAGGTACAAGGACTCATAGAAAGTCTCATGTCCTTAAGTCGTTTCATTTCACGTTCAGCAGAGAAAAACCTTCCATTCTTCAAAATCCTCCGGAAAGGAGAGAACTTTGTGTGGACTGCGGAATGTTCCGAGGCTTTCGAAAAATTGAAAGAGTACCTCCATTCCCCTCCACTGCTCTCCAAACCCGTCGAAAGAGAACCACTCTACCTCTACCTAGCAAAACGGAAGAGGCAATGAGTTCCGTTTTAGTACGGATTCAGGCTAATGAACATTTACCGATCTACTATCTTAGCAAAGCCCTTGCTGGGTCGGAGACAAGATACGTGAAGATTGAGAAACTTGCATTTGCTTTGGTTTACACCGCCAGACGGTTGAAACCTTACTTCAAATCACATAAAATAGTGATACTAACTGCGGAACCTTTGAAACAGGTCCTGGGAAAGCCTGATCAGTCTGGACGACTCTCTAAGTGGGCGATTGAGCTAAGTGAATACGACATTTGCTACCAGGCTCCGTCAGCCAAGAAATCTCAAGTCCTCGCCGATTTTCTAGCAGAGTATACCGAAGCGGATTTAGAGAAAGTCCCTAACAAACAGGCATTCGAGTGTCTGATCACCAAGCAGATCGTACAAAAGCCAATACCGCCAAAGTTACACCCAGAAAACCTCGAGGATGCTCAGTTTATCAATCAACCCTTGCTTGCGTCATATGGGGAAACTCGGGTCAACCAAATGTTCCTCCTCGACAATATCGTGAACAGATCCGACATTAACAACTCTGGACCAGAAATCAAAGGAAAGGAAGAACAGCGGTTGGAAGCCCAGGAGCTGCAAGAAGACCTCCAAACCAAAAAACACCCTTCGAACGTTTGTACACTAGAAGTAGATGGTTCCTCCACTAGAAGGGTGGGAGGAATTGGAATCTTTCTTAAGAGCCCTGATGGCGCGGAACTCGACTATGCGATATCCTTGGAATTCAAAGTCACCAATAATAAGGCTGAGTACGAAGCGTTGTTAGTCGGGCTACGTCTGGCCAAATCCCTGCAAGTTCGGAAGCTCAAAGCTTACACGGACTCACAGTTAGTTGAAGCTCAATTTTCAGGCACCTTTGCCACCAAGGGTCCTTCGATGATTAAATATCTCGAGCTACTCAAGCAAGAAACAAGCCTCTTTGAAGAATTTACCCTGGAAAAGTTTGACAGAGCCTGTAATGAAAGAGCGGATGCTTTGGCAAAATACGCATCCGCGACAGCGGCCCTGGACATAAGTAGAGTAATCCTACTCACTGTCACTCACTCATCCATCATGAGTCCGGATTCAACTGTCATGATGACGAATACAGAAGAAATTGGATGACTGACATCTGGAACTATCTCAGGGACGGATCTCTACCAGCCGATCCGAAAGAATCAAGGAATGTGAAGTGCCGAGCTAACAGATATTTTATACTAGGTGAAGACTTGTACAAAAGATCTTTTGCCGGAACTCACTTGAGGTGCTTGAGCCCGCAAGAGGCTAAAACTGTGCTGGAACTGGTAGAAGATTGGAGTTTCTGGGTAGAAGCACGTTTTGGAGCCATCTCTTTATATAGCGTAAGTTTTTGAAGGTCTGAAAGAGATTAAGGTGAAAGATTAGTGATTCTTTTCCAGAAAACTAATTTGGGAGCAGAGATTTGCAGAAAAGTAAAAGAGTGAAATTTGCTATTCTTGTGCAAGTCTGAATGTTGGATTAGGCGAAAGTGAATTCTTTTGCCAAAATCCTATATATATAGCAATGTAATCTCAATAGACATATACATACAAATAAGTATATGTGTATTGCAAACAGGCGTGGGTAAAAGTTTGTTTGGCATTAAATGCATAGTGGGCCATGTCTGAATTTCAACAGCCACTATTTACTGAGAGTTAATCTATGCCGTAAAGATCAATCGTCCATTTCATCAAGGGTCACCATTGCTTCTTCAGCAATGATCACAATCAACAATTGTAATTGTGCCCATTTAATGAATTTTGGCTATTAGCTATCTGAATCACGTTTCTGTGTGAATAAGAACACTGATGTATCTGATTCTATCTTTTACTTGTTTTCTTTTCAAAGTTTTTCACAAAGATAGAAATAATTCAAATTTCAAGGTAGTAGTTAACTGTAGACAGTTATACTATTCTCTTTTGTGTTCCCCCTCACTGAGTGATCTAGATATCTGAGTACCCGTCTCAGAAATCTTCAAATAGACATTTTACCCTTTAGCCTTCGGTTTCTGGATACCCGTTCCAGATTCCTCTTTTCTATATACCCGTTCCAGATTTCTCTTTTCTGTATACCCCTTCCAGATTCCTCTTTTCTTCAAATATCTGAACTTTTTCAGTTCTTGGGTAGCTCCATTAGTCCAAGACTGTGTCTTAAGGCTAAGAATCTACTTTCTTGTAGTGGCTTAGTGAAGATATCTGCAAGTTGGTCTTCAGTGCCAATCTTGAGTATCTCTATATTGCCTTTTTCAACATGGTCTCTGATGAAGTGATGTCTAACATCAATGTGCTTTGTTCTAGCATGAAACTTAGGATTCTGAGTTATGGCAATAGCACTTGTGTGTCACAGAAAATGGAAGTTTTCTCTTCATTGAGTCCATAGTCTCTGAGTTGTTGTTGTATCCACAATATATGTGAAGCACAACACCCTGCAACAATATATTCAGCCTATGTGGTAGATGTGGCAATTGAATTTTGTTTCTTGCTGAACCATGATATCAATCTAGCACCAAGAAATTGACATGTTCCTGAGGTACTTTTTCTATCAAGCAGGGATCCAGCATAGTCGGCATCTGAATAGCCAACAAAACTCAATCCACTATCTTTTGGATACCACAATCCAACTTCTACAGTACCTTTTACATACCTCAATATTTTCATAGCAATGTTGTAGTGTGATTGCGTTGGATTTGTCTGAAATCTAGCACACACTCCAACTGCATATTGAATATCAGGTCTACTTGCAGTGAGGTATAGTAGAGAAGCAATCAATTTCCTATACTTGTGTTCTTCAACACTCTTGTCAGATTCAGTATAGGTCATTTTGGTTCCAATGCTCATTGGTATCTTAGCATTCTTTTCAGAAGGCTTTAGATTAAACTTGTTGAGCATGTCTTTTGCATACTTTGTTTGACTAATTAATATTCCATCATTGAGTTGCTTGACTTGCAGCCCTAGGAAGTAATTCAATTCTCCCATCATGCTCATCTCAAATTTAAATTTCATGAGTTCAGCAAAGTCTTCACAAAGTTGTTTGTCTTTAGATCCAAATATAATGTCATCAACATATACTTGAACTAAAAGTAGTTTCCCATTATGGTTCAATGTGAAGAGTGTTTTATCAACATCTCCTTTCTTGAAACCACTTTCTAGTAGGTATTTGGCCAAAGTATCATACCATGCTCTTGGAGCTTGTTTCAGCCCATGCAGAGCTTTCTGAAGCTTATAGACCATCCTACTTTCTGAGAAAACTTCAAAACCTGGTGGTTGCTCAACATAGACTTCCTCAGCAAGTTCACCATTTAGGAATGCACTCTTGACATCCATTTGATAAACTGTAAAGTCATTATGAGCTGCAAAGGCTTGAAAGAGTCTTATTGCATCCAATCTTGCAACTGGTGCATAAGATTCATCAAAATCTAGTCCTTCAGTCTGGGTGAATCCCTTGGCAACCAACCTAGCTTTGTTTCTGGTTATTTCACCAGACTCATTCATTTTGTTTCTGAAAACACACTTGGTTTCGATTACAGATATTCCGTTAACAAATGGTACCAGTTTCAAGACTTTGTTTCTCTCAAATTGATCCAACTCTTCTTGCATTGCAGAGATCCAATCTTGATCCTTTAATGCTTCTTCTATAGTCTTTGGTTCAATGTTTGAGATGAACATCCATAGAGACAATTCGCATTTTCAGCGATTGCTCTTCTAGTTCTAAGTCCTTGGTCTATGGGACCAATCACATCCTTTGCAGGATGATTTCTTATCCATTTCATAATGGGTTTTGAACTAGTAGGATCAATATCATTTTGATTTGAATGTGAATCAATATGATCTTGATGAGATACTTGTTCAGTATCTGGGATATCTGACACATGGAAAATGCCATGGATATCTGACACTTTTTCAGTGTTAGAGATATCTGGAACTTGCATTTCAGCAGTCTCATTTTCAGATACCTTTTCATGATGAAGGTTCTCAGTAACCTGTTCCATTTTCAGAATTCTCATAGGAAATTCTTCATCGTGTCTTAGAGTCATCTGGTTGTTACTAAGTATATGTAGCTTTTCATCGTCAGACTCATCCTCTATTTGAATGATAGAATTGTTTCCTTTTGAGGATCCTTTTTTAGAATCTTTAATCAATAGTTATTTGAACCTATCTGAGAGATCATCATTCAAGAGTACTTTCTTGTTTCCTTCATAGAATACTACATGAACAGATTCTTCTATCTTTTGCGTTCTTTTGTTGTAGATTCTGTAGGCTTTGCTATTTAGAGAATAGCCAAGAAATACTCCTTCATCTGCCTTTGGTTGAAATGTTCTCAAGTATTCTTTTCCATTGTTAAGAACGAAACATCTGCAACCAAACACCCTTAGATGTTTGATACTAGGGGGTCTACCAATAAAAAGCTCGTAAGGAGTTTTGTCATGGTGTTTGTTAATCAGACATCTATTTTGAGTGTAGCATGCTGTGTTTATAGCTTCAACTCAATAGATTTCACTTATTTCAGTGTCAGCAAGCATTGGTCTTGCTGCTTCTTTCAGGGTCCTATTCTTTCTTTCAGCAACACCATTTTATTGTGGTGTCCTTACAGAAGATAGTTGATGTTGTATACCTTTGCGTAAAACTCTTTGATGTCTTGGTTCACAAACTCGCATACCATAGGTTGCATTACGATTACAAATACCTTGTCATTTTTCATGACTTCGAGCTTATTTAGCAAGTTAAGTATCTCAACCCTTGCATCAGATTTGTGTTTGAGAAAGACAACCCAAGTGAATCTTGAGTAATCATCAACAACAACCAGACCATACTTCTTTCCTGCATAACTAGTTACTGTGGATTCAAACAAATCCATATGTAACATTTGCAGTGGCCTTTCACTGGAATGTCTAGTTTTAGAATTGAAAGATGTTTTGGATTGTTTTCTCATTTGGAAAGCTGAGCATACACCTTCTTTTCTATATGCCACTTTGGGTAAACCAACCACCAACTCTTTCTTGGCTAGCTTATTCAGAGTTTTGAAATTCAAGTGACTCATTCTTTTATGCCATAGCCAATTTTCTTCAGTGTGGCCAGATTGACTCACCATGAGACATTCTTCGGTTGTGGCGGATGTCCAATCAGCAACATAAAGATTACCTTTACTCCTTGCAACCAAGACTGTCTGCTTTAACTCATTGTCAATCACTTTACATAGTTTTGACTTGATTTTGACAGTGTACCCTTTGTCTACTAGTTGACTCATTCTTAGGAGATTATATTTCAATCCCTTTACATGAAGTACTTCAGAGATTGTAAGGGTTCCAAACTTCAAATTGCCAAAACCTATGGTTGGATTTTCATCTCCTCCAGCAAACCTGATAATTGGTCCATCATTGCACTTTTTGTAGTCAATCAGATTTGCTTTGTCTCCTGTCATGTGCTTCTCACATCCACTATCAAAATGCCACTTTGAATTAGTCTTTAGAGTGTTACGCTCGCAAAACAGAAATGCAGAGATTAGGTTCTCATACCAACAATGGAACCATCTGGACTAAAAATCTTCCAAAGAGGAATCCATTTTTGAATGAATTTCTTAGGAACATTCTTTTGTCTAACAGGAACATAAGGAGGAATTCTAGTTAAATGATTAGTATCATTGTTATTAAGAACTACTTTCTTCCTTGGTGTGTTCCTTGGTGCTCCATTTAGTGCTTTCAGATACCTGTCAGGTTTCTGAGTCCGCTTCTCAGCAAACTTAGCTTTCCTAGACAGATTTCTTCTAGCCACGCATTGATTTTCAGTGGCTTGATTCAACTTCCACTTCTGATAATTGATGTGAGCAATTCTAGCCTTTAACCATCGTTCTTGCTCTTGTTTGTACTCACGAGCAAGTTGTTTCCCGATGGCTTTATAGCCAATACCATTCCGAGCACCTGGTGCTATCTGAGATCTCTTCTCAGCATCTTTGCTAGTCTCTGGATAATCTATTTTCTTTCCATAAAACGTGACATAGGAGAATTTGTCAGCTCCTGCAATTTTTCCTTTTTGAGAGACATAGCACTGTGGGTGATTACACTTTTCAGTGTTATGTTTCTTTCCAGAGACATGCCCAACAGTTTTCCTTTGGACTTGTTTTTCCCACAAAGGCTTGGTCGCAACTACCTTTCGTTTGTCTACAATCTTAGCTTTCTGACCGATACTATAGATTGTTTGGGAATCACCTTGCTGAGCACTGACAAATGTTCGTCCTTCATTACTCTTATTCAGAGTGGTGGAACTATATGTGTGTGTGTGCAACCCAAGTCCTCTCTTTTCTGAAGGATCTCTTAAATAAGATTGTACTTCAGTAAGAGTGTCACTAGCTTTGGCATAAGATTGAAAAGATAGTTCTTTCTTTTTGAGTTCCTTATTTTCAGAAAGAAGATCTTCACATTTCTTTTGAAGATTGGCCATTGCTTCTTTATGTGACTTTTCGGTCTCAGATATCTGAGACTTGAGAAATGCATTTTCAGCATCCTTTTTCTCAAATATCTTGATTATTTGAGAATTTTCCTTTACAAGAGAATTCTTTTCTTCTTCAAGATTTTCGGCTCTAGCTCGGACCATTAGAAATTCTCTTTCGTATAGATCAAGTTCTTTTCTGAGATTTTCCAGATCTTTGATTCCTTCTTCATCAATTTCTTAAGTATAACAGGAAGTATGTGTTACCTCATCTGCCATTAGACAAGGTTCAATGTTGGAGATATCTGGAAAGATTTCTTCAGCCATTCCACACACTTCTTTCTTCTTTTGACCAAAGTTAATTACTTCATGAGAAACACCGCACATTTCTGGGGAAGGCAGTGTGGAATCATCTGAATCCTCATCCTCAGAATCAGACTCAATATCTAGAGCATCCAGTTGGATTTGAATCTTTTTCCTTTCTTCAGTGAGCATAGCTCTCTGACTTCTTTTGAAGATTCTTCTGTCTTTCTTGTCACCTGTCTTTAGTTTGTTAAAGGTAGGGCAATCCTTCTTGAAATGACCAGGTTTCTGACAATAGAAACAGATATCGTTTCCGATTTCTGCTTCCTCGATTTGATGCTTCTCGAGCTTGTTCAATGAAGCTTTGCATATTTTTGTACTGGTGATAGTTTGAGCCTAGATGCTTTTTCAGCTTCTCTTTGGCTTTTCTTCTCTCAATTTCTCGACTGACATATTTTTCCATTTGCTTTACAGCAAGAGCATCCTCAGTCACCTCCTTGTCTTTCTTCTTTTCAGAAGTTCCTTGAGCAACTAGAGCAACATTCTGCAACTTCTCAGTTGTTTGTTCTCTTTGAGTTGTCTCATAGTCAATAGTGGCAAGGAGTGATATATGGCATTCCTTGGTTAAAGTAGAAAAACTTTGTGTGTTCCCAGTTATGATTTAGACTTCTCACAATAGTCTTAATCTTTTCTGACTGGGTATATCTATTACTCTCACCAAGTGCAGCCATATCACTCATAAGTGTTGTAAACCGGAAATCTAGTTCTTCAAGATCGAATCTCAGTGGGACCTTGTTTAAAGTTTTGGAATTTGAGCTTCAAAACTTTGAACTTATTTTCCTTTGTTTTCTCAGTGCCGGCACAGATTTCTTCAATCAGTTGCCAGGCCACTTTCGCCATTTTTGCACCCCATAGTTTACACTGTATGTGCTCTGGAGTAGAACGTATGATGATATTACGAGCCTGACCATCCAGTCGATTTCTCTTGGCATCTTATGATGTCCAGAGCTCTCTGGGCTTTGGTTCGTAAATGACTTGACTGGCAGGTCTCCCACTGGTTGACGCATCTGTTTGTGAAGACCCATCACTTTGTTCTCTGTCTCTACCATTAGAAACCTCTATGACTTGCTTGAGTTGTTGAATGACTATTGGACCATTCTTTTTTACTTCGATCATTTCGTCACTGATAGCTTCTAGGTGGAGCATCATGTTGTTCTTCCATTTTTCATAATTCTCTGGCTTGAGAATTGGGGCGTCACTTAAAGACATCCTGCAGAAAACACACTAAACAAACAAATTAAGTGTAGGTGAAAAGCAGTTAGTGGACACTTATCTGGGATCTAGGTTCAGTGCAGAAGGCTTGGGAACCTCCTACTCTGATACCACTTGTTGGTCTAGATAACGACAAAATAAAAGACTAGAAGGGGGGTGAATAGTCTTTTAAAACTTTTGTCGATAAACACAGTTTCTCAGATATCTGTGAAGATATCTGATACTTAATTTCAGAGAGCGGAAGACTTTTCTGTGATAAGTGCACGTGCTCAACAAGATAAGTGTAAGTACTTTGCAAGATAAGTAAAGCAAGTAATAAACTGCAGAAAGTAAATAACACAAGTCTTTTTATATTGGTATCTGAAGGTGGCGTAATCCTTCAACTAATCCACTTCGGCCTTTCTCAGACCTAGAATCCACTAAGACAGATAAATGAGGTAACCTTACAAGTATATTCTCTTGATTCTTAAATATACTAGGTTCCCAACCAAGTGTCCCCCCTGAGTTATTCCCCGGCTTTCACAGCCAAGTACTTCCTGTACTCAGAAACCTTTTGAGCTATTCCTTAGTTTCCCAAACTAAGTACTTCCTGTGCTCAATAACCTTGGAGTTATTCCTTAGTTTCCCAAACTAATCACTTCCTGTACTCCACGCCGATTAAGGTGTTGGTTAAGGTAAATTGTCAGGTGAGATTCTTTAATAACTTGTTCAGTTACTCAGATAGCTCTATGAATCAAGTATACTTAATACACTTTGCAATGTATGGTATCTTGTTCTTTACTGACCCAAGTCTATGATAAGTGTTTAAGAGAATGAAACTCAGATATGAAATCTTAGTTCAACTCTTTCACAAATAACAATGCTTGTTAAGGATCAGGACAATTAGAATTTTTGTGCTACTTAGAGTCAAGATCTTTGGTCGCAATAGAAAGCTTGAAGGTAAGTAGTATGCTTGAGAGAGCTTGTGTGAATATTCAGTGTTATGTGTGTTCTAAGGTTGTGTTCTCAAGCAGTCTAAGTGTTCATATTTATAGATGAATTTGAGTGTCGTTTGAATAGTATCCGTTAGGCTTAAATCAAATTCAAACTATTGATATCTGAGTATAGTACAGTAATACGTTTGTCTTCTTCTTCAGAAGCTACCGTTTTTGTTCAGATATCTCTGTCCGCGCATTTAATGCATTGTACTATACTTTGTCCTGTAGTGCCAACAGAACTATGCATTGTATCTAAGATCTTATACTATCAGATTTCTCTGAAGCTTTGCACGTCCTTTTCAGAAATTATCACAACTTCAGATACCATTTGTTGAAACAACTTGTTATAATATGTTTCTTATCAGAAACATAGTTTATGTTCAAGGTATCTGAGTGTAGATATCTGTGAGTACTTTCCTCGTTTCAGAAACCTCTTATTATCATATATCTTTTGCAACACTTGTGTTTCGAAACACTTATTTCTTCAAGATATCTGGACACAGGTATCTGAAAAACCCTTGTCTTCAGCAATCTTGTGCAGTCTTCAAATCTTCAAATCTGTTGAACTTTTCAGTGTGTGTGGATAGGTTCAAATCTGTCATACTTTCTGTTATATTCAAATCTGTCATACTTTCTGTTGAACTTTTCAGGGTTATGAGAAAACAAATGAGTGAATTGTTAAAACAAACTCCGTGTTATATTATAGATTTTTAGTGTGTGTTTGCAAATGCTTAAAAAATACTTTTGTGCTTTTGGAGTAGTAAAAGTAGTATTTTAGTGTTTTATTTTACAACTTATGCTTCAAATTCACTAAAAAAAACGAGTTAACTTGTGGTGAGAAGCAAGTAAATGGTCGTTCTACCTGCTTTTATTTATTTTTTAACTAAAAGTGAGTGTTTTAATTAAATTTACCAAAGAGTACAACTTCTACTCCGATTTTCAAGTAAAATATCAAACACTAATAACTTTTGCTTATAATTAAATTTTTTCAACTTCTATCAAAAGCAGACCAAAAGTAATTCGTAAAATCATTTGCAAACACACACTTACTCAGCTAACAATAGTAATGGTAATTTAATTTCTTCATGTGAAAAACAAGAGATTTGCTGATTTTTGTATGTATATTGTTGAGTTTTGTGTTTTGAATAGTATGGCGTTTTTGTTAATTTTTGTGTGTAAATTGCTAACTTTTGTATTTTTATTGTTGACTTTTGATTTATATTGCAGATATGATCATTGATTTCCAGAAGTTCATAGATTGTAGTCAAGTTGGTGAAAAGAGAAGAAGAAATACTTGGTGGACAAAAGAAGAAGAAATATTTCCAGAAGCCTAGAGATTATACTGTAAATGCTGATTTGTATTTTTATTGCTGACTTTTGTTAAAATGTAGTTTTTTTCTTTGTAATGAAGAATTTAGTTTGTATGACAGTATAAAAATTTATTTGTTGATTAATGAAATTGATTTCTATATATTTTTTAAGTTTTTTTTAAATTTTATTTGTTTTAAATAAAATTTGACAATTATCTGTCAAAATTCAACAATTAGCGGACCGGTTTGGTAGAAAACGGGTTAAAGATCCGTGAGTCTTGATGCAAATAGATCCTGCCGACTGTTGTTGTCTAATTGCCGACGTCTTTTTCTATATTTGGCATGGACTTGACTCTCCGGAAACGGACTCTTTTAAGTTATCAGGATTCCAAATTATGTTTTTTTTAAAAAAAAAAAAAAAGAGTCCTAATTAATCCAATACTCTTTCAGAAAGTAAAATACTTAAATCAGAGTCCCAATTCTCCTCCAACGCGCGTCTGAGCCCCAATTATAAAGATTAATGGACTCTCCGGAAACGGACTCTTTTAAGTTATCAGGATTCCAAATTACGTCTTCCTTATAAACCATAGCCCATGCAGATCTCGTCTGCAAGCTTATTCGCGGTACGGGGAACCCATCTGAGGTGAGCTCCATCAATACGGCTGAGCAGTCCTTTAATCTCTTCCGGTCGCCATCTCAAAGCTTGCTTTGCTGTCGATTGATCTGATCCCCAAATTAGGGCGAGTAAAGCCCCAATTTTGCTCTGCAAATATCGCCGAGAAACATCCCGTAAGTTTCCTTAGCCTTCCGATCACCACAAATCATTATCAAAGTTTATGTATGCTTCTTCTTGCTTTTGCTTTTATAATTTAAAGATCAATGCTTTCGAATTGGTAAGTTTCGTTTCCATCGGTTTTAACCATGTATCATATTTTTTTCAGATCAAAATTGCTCAGAATGAAGAATCTTCACTTTTTAGGAACACCAGACCTAGTGTTGAGCATTACAGGTTTTTGCCTGTCCTAAACTTACATTATAGTACTACTACTGTGTTGTCTTGTGTTTCTTCCTTATTGTAGTTACGTTGTTAATTCCTCTTCTTTTTTATTTTTATGTATGTACGTAGCTTCTGCTATGTCAATGGCTCTGCTAATTCTGTATCCAATGTGAGTAATTTCTACTCCCTGCCTCTACCCTACCTACTCTTCATTATGTATGTATGTATGTATCGAATGTGAGTAATTTCTACTCCCTACCTACTCTTAATTATGTATGTATGTATGTATGTATGTATGTATGTATGTTATGTTCATTAAACAAATTTCTTACTCCTCAAACTCACTATAGCTAGCTATGATTTGATCTGATTTTCTTTTTCTTTTCTTTCCTTGGTTAAATTTAATCACAGACCAAATCATTTGAAAATATTAAGGGAGAAGTCAACTAAAGATCTACAGCCCTACCCATATGCTTTGACTCAGCTGGCATGCTTCGTATGGATGTTTTATGGTATCAGTGAACTTAAGGGATCCTTAACATTCCAGAATAGATTGCTCGTGGTTCTCAATCACGGTTGCTTTATGGTTCAGACCTATTACATGTTGACTTTCAGGGATAATACTACTATATTTCATCACGCGGTAATTAACTCATTGTCATATACTCTGTTTATGTGTCAGTATTATTATCTTATCTAACAAAGTACTATAACTTTTGCTACTTGCACTGCATGATCAGGCGGTTATCCAATTCACAGCCGTGCTACCAGAGTGTATATTTTTGCTGTATATTGTATTTGCGAATCCTTTTACTTTTTGGGCTCCCCTCCTAGATCATCCACATATTACTGGGTCTGCTGCTGCTACAGTTGGAATTTTTATGTATGCTTCTCCGATACCTTCAATAGTAAGAATCTAACCTCTTCAATCTCTCTTAAATCTGCTGCTTGTTTACCCAATATACACTGATGTTAAATCTCTCTTAAGTCTGATTTTCGCTTGTTACCCAATATACACTCATCTTTTCCCTTGTATTGATACAAACTTATATATATTTTATTGATTTCCAGATAAACGCATGCAAGACGCGAACCACACAATACTTGCCGTTTGGATTATGCACAATGTATTTCTTGAATGCTGTCGCGTGGTTTGCATATGCATATCTTTATATCCCTACCTACGATGTTTACCTTGCTGTAAGTACACATTGGTTTCACACCATTACAAGTACAACAATTTGTGACTGTCCCTTGTTTCGTTTTGTGCTTTACCCTTTCTCTTGTTCCACAGATTGCTCACGGAGGTGGCATAATATTGGAAATCGTCATGCTCCTTGTATCTTGTATCCTTCTGGTGACATTTCGAAGTTCAGGTGTTTACTTGTCATGTTCTTCTTTCGAATCTTTCATAGATCTTCAAATTTGAGACGTTCAACTTGTAACACCATCTAGATAGTGTAATAATTTTGTCGCCAAATCTTCCTCAGGTACTGCAATGGAGGATTCTACCGTTGATCTCGAGGCCCCGCTAGTTCAAGACTAATCTTGATCGTGATAATAAGTTACCGAGTTGAACTAACTTAATTATGTAACAAAATTTACTTTTGATGACATACATAAATTTGTTGTCTGCGGTTCATTGACTCGATTCTTGTTTGCTTTGGTCGTTTACTCACTGGTCTTTGTTTAATTATTTTATTTCATCGACAAGCACATCACGCGTAGCTTGTTCTACACTCAATTTTATGGTTCCTGAGAAATAACACATTCATGTAGATCATCGTTGGACTTGGGAATTTATCGGATTGATTGAATTTTATTAAATATTTAAAGATAACATTAGTATTCGTACATATTCATGTCACCGGAATTGAGTTATCTTAATTTTCTATGCCAAACATACATATATGAATTTTATGTAACAAGCACAAAATTTTGGATATGGTTACTTGTTTGATTGGATATGGGTGCCGTGAAGTTTTATTCCAGTTAAAAACTGCTGATCATTTTGGTTGCAATGAGTAAATGAAGGCCTAGCTTATCTGTGTAGTTTCTTTTGATACCAAGTAGGTAACATCCCTGAACATTCATTGTAGTTTCGTACTTGTCATTTGAGTAGAAGGTGGTGTGCATTACAGTGTTTTTGTTTACGCCAGACGAGTGTCCAGGTTTGCTTATGACGCAGTTGCAGCAGAACATGGAGTAATGCAGGACTGGATGGATAAAATTCGGCGTCGACTTATGAAAGATGAGATGGATCTCTACTTGGTTTCCTGCTGGAGTCTATGGATGCATAGGAATAAAGTTGTGCACGAAGAAGAGAGGTTCGGTGCTCTCCAGACAGCGCAGTTTGGAAGTTGATATCTGGCCACCTGATGAGCTGCACATTCATTATTCAGAGTTGTGGGGGAACCCGTTTTTTCAACAATCTGGAAACCACCTGATAGCGGGCGAATCAAAATAAACTTTGATGCTGGTGTTAGTTCTGCAAATAATGGAGCACGTTCGTGGGTGGTTGCGTGAGACGAACATGGACGTGTACTTGCTTGGAAAAGGAGGTTTTATGCAGGCATAAAGGATCCAAGTGTAGTTGAGTGTCTTGCAGCTAAAGAGGCCATTTTACTGGGTCTAGAACTTCACGTTTCTGCGGTTGATGTCATAACTGTCAGATACTCGTCCTGCTTTAACCGAAAACTCTATGCATAGGAGCTATATTAAGATGGAACGAAGATTCAAGATTTACGTGTATGAAGAAGGCGAACCGCCACTTATGCACAATGGACCGTCCAAAAGCGTTGAAGGCCCGACTCATGAATGAGATTGAATATGGGAAGAATTACACGTTCAGGACTTCTGGTCTCTTCTTTATGTTGTTTAGTGTAGTAAAGCTGGTTGCGTACGTCTGTCTATGTTCCCAACTCGCGTGATGCCACTCCACTCAGGAAGTTCGTATCAGATTACATTGGTCTCATCTCAACCAGGCACCCGTTCTGGAATATGAGTCAAGAAGCTGACCATTTCATGCTTGCTTGCCATGACTGGGTGAGCAGATTACATTGGACTAGTGCTTTTCACAACTGTAAACAATTTCTTTTTTAGCCTTCAGTGACAAAATTCTGCATTGATTTGATTGTTATAGGGGCCTCTGGTATCAAGTGGACAACATATCGATCAGAGGGTTGTGCAACGCCAATTTTTCTGAAGGATTTGATCCACTAAAAGATGAGACTGTGCCAGAAATCCATCTTATCAGCAGAGAAGTACATCCCAAGCTGCGTTCTCTGCCATCTAACATTTCCAGGGATTATCTTGCGTTTTTCGCTGGTGGTGGAAATCACGGTCCTGTCAGGCCGATTCTGCTGAAACACTGGAAGGGTAAAGATATACGATTACCTAAAAACGGATCAAGCAGGTTACTTAGACTATATGTTACATTCCAAGTTTTGCTTGTGTCCCAGTGGATATGAAGTGGCTAGTCCTAGAATCTCAGAGGCTATCTATTAATACTGTCTGTTGACTACGTTTTGCCTCCAAGTGACGTTTTGAACTGGGATGCGTTCTCCTTACGTGTAAATGTTACTGACATACCTAGACTGAAGTGAAGGAGATACTGAAGGCTAGCTGTTACAGAAGATGAGTACTTGAGGCTGAAGGAAGGCAAAGCATTGGACAATGAGCCAACCGGCCAAGAGATTCAACGCGTTTCATATGATTTTGCATTCTCTATGGCTTAGAAGAATAAATCTCAGTATTGTAAATTTTAGTGACCAGATGAACGGAACATATATAGATAGGTTAAGATTATATCCTACTTATACAACTTTGTTAGCAGTCAGGCATTAATTAGACTTGTGATACAATACGATTCTTTTTGTGATCAAAACGGAAAATATTTGCCATTACACATGTACATTTGTAGGGCGATTATTTATGTACACACTGGCTAGCTAGGCGGCTATTTAGAGACACCGAAAACAGATCTCAAGTCTCAACTTGTCCCATTGGAGAACCTCTGCTTTCCAGGTGATGTTGGCCGAATGTTTGTGGTATCTTTAATCACCACTAGGTCTCCGTCTTCATTAGCTTGACGAAATCCATGTTCACATTGTTTCCTGACATGTCTCTCACATAGAAAGCATGCACCGACTTCTCTCCTTGTGTTGAGGCATCTGCTCTTACTACTGCTAGCCCATTTTCCCTTAGAACCCGCCCCACCCGGTTGAGTGCACACAGTTCTAACCTAACTCCCTGTCAAAGCCGAAGGATTAATACAAATTGTGTGCATATATGTGTAGGTGTGTGTCTAGTAAGAACATACCGCACAAAACCTGCGTTCAATCGCAGCCTCCAAACATTTACTATGGAAATTAGAAATCCAATCCACAAATTCATCCATTCTAAAATCCATAATCCTACTTCTCAATCGTGTCTTTAATTACATTTGTAAGGCAGCCCTATTTCAAAATAAGTAACAAGAAGACAGCTTAAACCATAACTATTATGGTTTCTCTAAGATTGATCAAGCAGAGATTATACTGATAATTAATTGAGTTTTATTTTCACGTGTTTTCAAATAAATAAGTAGCAAAGTCATATAGGTCATTTCCATGTCATACATAGTTATTCCATTCTAATGGAACCCATAGTCCAAACAGGTTCAGGTTTGTCCAACCAAATAGAACCCATGCCTCTTATAACAATCCACGAATCAAATTCAAGTGTCACTCTCATCGACCAAGTCTAGGAGGGTAATACCTTCTCAAATCATTCTATGTCTCATATCATTTCTAAAGGATATACATTGGTCATCTTTCCAGTGATGAGATCCACAATCCATATGTTTTAAAACATATGGTGTCAAGTAATCCAATTTTACTTAACTGTGCAGTTCTTTGTCTCACGGATTTAACCAAATCAACAAACCACAAAAGTTGGAAATCTGATTTGTTATATGAGGTCATCTAATTGTGTGTTTTAGAAAGTTATGTCTCTTACCAAGAACTTCTAATCCACAATCTTGAAGACGTCTACCTTTACACTATCAATCCAACTAATAGTAGGTAAGTCCACTACCATCTTAACAAGTTTGAAAATAATGCTCCTTGATAATTGAAGTACATGTCTAACAGCTTCAATTTAGTATCAATATCTTATATTGAACTAACTTTCTTAGGGTGGATATCTTATATTCAATACACAATTAGTCTTTTCCAAAAATATAAGCACTTGCTTTATTTTCGAGGATTTTAAAAACTTTGCATTATAAATTTATCGTGTTACTATAATCACGGTAAATATAATAATCTCTTGGATGTGCTCTTCCTTTTATAATCCACATTTTAGGATAAGAGTATACTTAGAACAATTCTTGGTGACTCATCTTGCTTCCTTTTGCCTCTTTGCTTAATGGAACATATGTGCTCACTATGGGCACACTTTTATCCTTATAGTGGCATTGATAACACATTCGAGCTAAGTAGCATTACAAGTGTCACTTCACTAGACATCAAATTCACTATGAATTTAATATTAACAATGAAGAGACACAAGTATGAGTATTGTCAGACAATATTCTCTAAGAAACTAACTCCCTTAAATAATAACCTAGTTATTACTTATCACATGAGAACTTTTGAAGAAGGAAATCAAATTCCTACGAACAAATAAAACTCATCTTGACCATCATATGAGCTTATGCCCCCACTGGCTTTGTCAACTTCACGAAGGAGGTTGATCGTTACCAGAAGTCCTAGCACATACTCATTAGCGTGTTTTATAATGACTTTCACATTCTCATGTTTTAATGCATGCTACCTATACATTATACTTCACATATCAAATATGTTACTTCGTCCAAGATTACTTCCTTTCTATTTCATATGGGTGTGTGTCAAACTAAAACACTCAAAGCTTTCACAAAGCATACACGTAAATATGCTAGTCCAAGACTTGCTCAATCAATATATACTAAACGCAAAATATGGTGTCAACATTAAGGTATTGGTAACAATAAAATATTCATCTTATAACATCATGCCATTTCACAACAACTATATTTAAACATAACATAAATACAACGGAAATTAATTTAACTCTAAATATAATTCACAACATTCACATTCAGCGACTAAATAATCAAGGTCTTATGATTTATTTAGTTCCATTAATTTTAACATATTCAACGACCCCATCGGAAGAATACGGATTAATATCTAATCATGAATCTTAATGGCCAAGATCCACATTCACACTACTACAGCCCCAACGGAGGCTGATCACTGCAGTAGTTGAACTGGTAGGTCACCATACCAATTGTACAATACAAGTCTTGGTTGACCAAAACTATTCTAATCGACGTCCTTAGACACTCCGACGCGAAGGCGACAAGAGTAGAATAAGTAAGCCAACACCTCACACGGTACTACACAATGGACCTATGAAATGGGTTCTCGCCTCGTAGACCAGAGCAAACACGGGGGTGTAAATACTACATGGACGAAAAGGTCTGAAACACCATTCAATTATGAGGAAGACGTCATTCATCCAAGATGATGCTTATATTAAATGTTGGGGAACATTTATGCCGGGGTATTTATTCGCTTAAACAAGATCTATACTAGTTCAGGTACAATAATCAAATATTGGGCGCCGCCTACCCAAACATGCTATATGCGGTCTAACAATTAACGAGCATCGCATGCATGTAAATATACAATACGACGTAAAATGGGTGTCGCCTACCCATACATAATGCGAACAATATTTCACACGAAATAAAATGATACATAGAAATAAACATGTAACAAATTCACATAACATATACTCCAAGTATAAGCAAAGATGAATTCTAAATTCACACTCAAACATAAAGTTGCTCTAAGCAAACAATGTGATAGAAACGTGGATTAAAACTATATTATATATTCTAAATCTAATTTATAAAATAAGTTATAAATCTAATTTATAACACCTCCCAAATTTTACTACTTCTAACATGTCTTCAAACATGTCATTAGCTTTCTAAAAGATAAAAATAGCCCTTAGACATAATTTATAAACCTTTTATAAATTAAATCATAGTTTCTAAAACTGTAGGGACTGTTTTAAATTTCTAGGAGGGTCAAAACCTAACCTCAAAACATTCTGGGTCCCTTTGCAATTCTCTAAAATCAAATCGAAAAACTATTTCGAAACATGGGGCAATTCGGAATTTCCAGAACGTTTTGGACTCAATTGAATTAGGCAGAAACAATTTTCGCCTAATTGAATAAGTCAGAAACATTATGGGCTCAACTGAATAAGGTATAAACCTTTTGGGCCCAGTTTGTAATTTCAAAAATTAACAAATTACGCACAAGTCCTCAGTACCATCTAATTCTCAAAAGCAAGTCCTTCAATGTTTCTAAAACTTTGATTGAGTCCCTGTAACATAAACAAGTTCTCCCAATTCGATTTCTACAGCTCAGATTGAATCATGGTTCGAAAATCATGATCAAAACATCAAACTCTGCTCATATCATCATCCAAGATGAACAAATCCACAAATCAAATTGATTTCAATTTCGCGAATCGAATTGCGAGTTACTGAAACTCCGTCGGTTAACCATGACAACTGCTTCCCCTTCACACTCGTTGTTGTCAGAATCCGTTCGTAGTTGAGCGAGGGAGAACTCGCGAAGCTATATAGCCACCATCAATGGCGGCCAGAGCTCCACAAGCTCTTCAATCACTCGAACAGTTACGGTTACTACAAACGAGATAAGATCCGGTCAAACCGGTGGCGGATGGCAGTGGAGATGGCGGTGGACGGGGAGTCACGAGACTCGAAGTCTCTGTTTGAGCAAACCCAGTTCGAGAAATAATGAAACAAACCCAGTTTAGCTAATTAATAATCTGATAATTAATTAGTAATCTTGGTTAGAAATTTGTCTGCAACCTGGCTGTTCGTAATCACTAATCAATCTTATTGATTGAGGTAAATTTGGAGATGAGTTCAATTTTAATCCGCGATAATATATTACGTATATAGTCATTAAAATCAGCCTAGCTCTGATACCACTGTTGGAAAATATGCAATGGAAACCGTAGGTTAACGCAGCGGAATTCGAAAATTTTATTGCATATTGATCTTGATCTAATGACTGTATATAACGTAAACAATCAAATCAATACTTACTTGTCGCACTACCTTTTCAGACAATGATTTAAAGCGTAAAGCTCTTCTTTGAATTCGTTAAATCAAGACGCCGAATCGATTCTAATGAATGATATGTTGAACCCAATAATACATAATGATCAGCTTCCTTAACCTCGGTATCCACGGGGATTAATTCTAACGAAGAACGCTAGGATGTTCCCGTTCGAAACTATACTAAACTATTTAGTGAGTATATGGAGAATTGAATCATGAAAAAAGATGTCATGATAGGCAAGCAAGAGAAAGAAAACGTGTATTGTCTATTTTTTCTACAATGATCTCGCAGATCATATTTGTACTAATATAATCAAAATGCAATCCATGAAGATAAGGACTCCTAGCCCAGTTGGTTGGGCTTGAATCCATCAAGCATCAGGTCATGGGTTCAAAACCCACCAAGCCCAGCTTATTTTTCTTTATCTCTTTTGGACTTTTATATTTGGACTTCATTCCAATTTGGTCCAAATAAACTTTATTGCTTTAATTAATTAAATCCAATTTAATCTAATTAATCTTTCTCCAAATATAAATTAAATCCAATTCAATTAATTTACTTTCTTAAAGTATAACAATTAATTAAGTCCGATAAATCCAATTTAACTCATTAATTATTTCTATCAAATAGATCAATTCTCAACAATAGTAAATTAAATATTTATTAATCCAATTAATATTTAATTAACTCTAATACTCGACTGGTAGAACAATCACCACTTTGTGTGACCCATAGGGCCTTATGTAAGTAAGCACTAATCTAATTAAGGTTTGGTGAAACTCCTAGACGATTTTACCAAACATTCTCAATACATAAGGAACATTTGAAAGGATTGCAAACCACATGTAATGTAGAGTTTATGATGATACGGTCCTTTCATTCGCGAACACTCGATTAAGTCTAGAACTTGATTTCGTGTCTGTTCCAATAACTTAATCACTTTATCTCATTCTACTAATTGATCCATAATATTTGAACACCATTCCAAATATATCTTGCGTTGGCCAACGACTTTGATCAAACAAGTAATGAGAAGTTAAGTGTTCTCTCTCCAAGTCTATTTTGAGGAATGAATCCTATCTTGGTTCAACTACTACTAACATGTGTTTCGTGATGTGCCCAACACATGCCGTATCTACCCCTACAAGGAGTGCAAGCATTGGTCATGGTCAAAGCACACGAGTCTACACATGTAGTACGTATTGACCTCAAGTCAAAGGACTATTACACCACCCTACCTGGCATTACTTAGTGACACGTAAATAGAGTACATCAAACGGTTTCTCGGCTGGGTATACCAACACTCTCTAAAGTGTCCATGTGTCCATCACGGATTACCAAGTAATTCGTAGTCGTGAGAACTACTACACCCTCAAAGGATATGATGCAGACCACATGCCAATCTCCAATGCCTCATCGATATCCCATTCTCGATGATCATTGATTGGGGCTAATTTTAGAGCTATGTTATGTCACTCAAGATCTCACATTATTAGTGATAACATAAAGCTCATGGGAACACATATGTAAACAATTACAGACAAACAGATAATAATATTTACATACCGTAATGCCTATTTATAAATGAACAGTCATAAATAAATACTGAATCGAATATGTATATTTGTCCTCAATTCGATTGTCTCACATTATCAAGTAAGTTGTTTGTTGGTGTTAAGTCTAAATTCATTGGTAATGGAGTATTTCCAAGTAAACCTCCTTGGTATTGTTTCCTTCCTAATACCCTCGTGGGTGATACCGTTGCCAAGTAAGTTGGGTGTTCCTTGGTAAAGTGTATCATAATACCCACGCACTTTTCATGGGTAATAGCGACATCACCAAGGAAAACTTGGTTGGTAATACAAATACCAAGGACATAGTCATTGGCTATGTTAGATGGTCATTTTCACTCAAACATGCACAATACCAAGCAATTATTCATTGGTATATAACTAACCATGGTTAAAAAAAATTAGCAATATCTAGAATTTATATTGCTATGCTCGCGCGATACTTTTCATAATAGAAAAGTATAATGCTATATAACAAAAAAAAAAAAAAAACAATTCCAGATTATCAATCAAAACAACTAATACAAAACATCAATATTCTTTTTCCCGGCAAGATCAAATTTATTAAAACCCAAGACTATGTTCAAAGTAAGAGAATCATCAGCCAATTGTGTACAGGTATTAGAAGAAAAAAGAAAATCAAACTAGTTTAAGTGACCGATGTTCCAAGACCATCATCCAAACTATTTCCTGCAACATATACTCATCAAGCTCAAAATCTAACAATCATTCCCCATCCTAACACTATCCGCGGTCCCTTGCGTATCCATCCTGACACATTGGGCTGTGCCCGGTAGTTTGTTTGTAATCTTTCCCTTATATTTGAATATACTCTTTCTATCAATCATTCATACTTGCTTGGATACTCGTGCTTGCTCGATTATTGATTCTAGACATTACACCGTTAAAGCCTCGTTTAGGTCCATAGAGAACGACACTCGGGATTAACTTATTGCTATACACAAATCAATTTCGTATAGTGATTCGTTAGTCTTTGGCTAAACAAACAAATAATAATTTGGTGATTTGACACGTCATCAAATTTGGCGTCGTTGCCGGGGATCTAAATCTTTTGATTGGTTCAATCATCACTCACTTTCTCATCCCATTTCTTTTTGATTTTTTTTCAAAAACCCCAAAAATTTTAACATCTCCCAGGAAACATTGAACCAGACGATCCGTCCAGGCAGGACGTCTGAATCACTGACCTTCCGATTTGTATAAATTTTTCGTTCCTTTCGTTTTATTTTCATTTTGATTGATAGGATAGCTCTAATCTAGTTAGATTTTTGTTTGTGGATCTACTCTTGTGTGCTTGTCTACGTGTGTGTAGGAATTCATGAATGGTGTATATTGCGACATTTGGGGACTTGATGGACATGTAGCGGAGGCTTGTTATGATAGAACGAAGATCATTCGTTTTCAACAAATCAAGGGAGAAGGCCTTCCGAAAGCATGAGCAAGATTCAAGGAGCTACAATTGGTGTTTTGCAGCCATCAATTGACTCAAGGAGATTTGATGTGGTGTTTTCTCAATAGAGTGACCGTTTCGCAACGAGAAGCCTTGGATAGAAGAGCATGTGGTGCATGAAATCATTGATTTATCTGTAGGCGCTGCTTTCTGGTTGATCGAAGAGATGGTCGAAGAGTGTCACTACTACAATCGCCTACTTGGATTCGACACCAATGCACCGGAGAAGTCAAGGGAAGCCTTGGTGGATGAGGACGAAGTACATAACGAGACACTCAAAACAAAGGAGATAGAAGGTGAACAAGAAGTAATGGAAGAGGTGCAATCCGAATCCAAAATTACTTCCGAACCCGAAATCTTCGTTCTGAGTTGGCTTGTAGATGCGGAGGTTGTCGTTCACGACATTAACGACTCCGAATCAATGTATCTCGAATCTAATCCCACTAAGGAAAACATTCCCAATGATGACTCCTACATCTTTGTCCATACACCCACCAACGAGTTTCAAGGGAGTTATGACCCATTTTTTCGTTTTTATTTTCCTATTGATTCCCCTAGTTATTTTTTAGAATTTGATATTTCTAACTTAGTTAATTCTAGTTTTCAGGAAATTATGAATACACTCGAGACCATGAAGAGAGGAGCCAAGGGTGGTTCCGAAAATCCATGGAGTTACGAGACGGATGCACAAAAATCGTTTCCGTTTGACAATGGATAACATCGAGCGATTAAGGTCGAGCCAATGACCGATAAACAAAGGCGCTACCCGGGAGGCAACCCGGGGAGGTACGCATTTCATTTAAAATAGGAACACGTTTAATTTAAGTAACGAATAAGTGGAATCCAATTTTTGGGGCAATTCCTTACAAGATGGAGAGTCCAGAGGACGAGACCCCTCGTCCATACGGCTCGTCTAAAACAGATGGAACGCCTAGACGGGGCGTCCGACTTTTTACAGCGGTAATTAAAGAGGACGGACCGTCCATTATCGCCATCTCCATCCTCAAACCTCCATTGCTGTAAAATCGCCCCCAAACTCGGATTTCACTCATCTTCCCACCAAACTTCACACTTTTTAGCATTTCGGAAAGCTCGTGCGATCCTCTACCATCCTATCTGATCAATTTTGTCAAAACAAGTCTCGTTGGGTCACAATGGCAGGTGGTGCATCTCAAAGGGGCAAGAGGACCGAAGGAGCTTCATCCTCTCACGCTAGCAAAAAGAAGAAGGGGATCGAGACGTCGCAAAGCCAACATGAGTATAGAGAGGGTTTCACGGCCAAGAAAATATAAGAATATCATGGAGGACCGCCACATCCACATCGCCAATGACAATAAAGAAAAGAAGGCGCTTCAAGATCTCTGGACAAACATCGCAGAATGGGGGTGGACTTACTTCTTGGAACCATTCACCAGGTACGATAGGAGGGTAGTCGAGGAGTTTTACATTTGCTACTCCGACTACACCGACGACTCCAAGGTTCCCATCCACGGGAAGCAAGTTCCCTTCACTCCCAGCGTGATAAACGGACTATTGAAGGACGACAGGACCCCACAGGGAAGCGATATCGAGGACGACAACGATGAGATGGCGGAATAGTTGGCCCTCGATTTGGGTATGACCGGGGATGATAGCGACCCCGATGAGTATGACCCGGCAGTGAAGTACAAGTATAACCGATCGGCCAGAAGGTACACGAGACAAGTATGGGAGGCACTTATTTTGGAGGATAGACCCTTCCCCGCCTTGCCATCGCACATTATTCGGCTTGGCGCACGAGTGATGGTGAAGTTTGTTAGCGCCAACCTCATTCCTAGGGAGTCGGACTCGAACCTCTAGCCATACATTGGAAACCTTGTCCACGCCCTCACCCAAAAGCTTACGGTGAACCCCGGGAAAGTCATTTACTCAGAGTTTGGCCAGCACCACCGGGAGGACAGGGCACTTGGGTTCCCACACCTCATCACCACACTATGCAGGAAATATGGTGTCCCGACATCGGCCACTGAAGGGCCTGCTCGTCCCATCAACTACATCTCCTACAAGGACATTTGCAGAGTCTATCTTAGGCGCATCGGCGAACCTGACCAAGACCACGACCATTCATCCTCCTCACAGACCGCCTTCGACATGACCACCCTCCAGACTTACTTCACCAACACCTTCCAAAGGTTCGCCACCGACTTTCAGCGACAACAAACGGAGTGGCAAAACGACTTTAGAGACTCCCAGGCGTGTCAAATGCGACAGTTCCAAGATTAGCAGCAACTGGCAATGGACGAGTTCACTAGAGCCCAGGAGGAGAGATACGAGGAGATAGCTCGGTACATTCTAGGATATCCATACCCCAGACCACCCTAGGGACCATAGAGATCTCAGTAGACAGAGGCCACAACATCACATATGGCTCACATTATTGTCACTTTGATACTCTACTCATTCGATATGGTTGTAGTATTACTACGGTTATAATCATACACTTTTTAGCATGATTCGTATGACATTTTTAGAATTTTATTATCATTTTTGTTATGGTTTTGTTAAAACGGGCGAAGAAAAGTGGTTGAAAAAAATAGTCAGCAACCAGAACAACGGACGGGGCGTTTGAACGGACCGTCTAAACACGGACGACCCGTTCGGACAGAGCACCCATTTCTCTGAATTCCTGACCACTTCTATTAAATTCACCCTTCATTCACCCTCTCACGCATTTGCTTAGTATTTCAGGAAGGTTCTAAGGCTACTACGGACAAGACACAACCACAAATCTCAGGGAAGTCACTTTCTAATCCAACTATTTTCTTTTAATCAATCTTTGCTTGAGGACAAGCAAGAGTTTAGGTTTGGGGGGGAAGTCGTTGGATTATTTGGTGCCTTCTATTGTTTTTAAAGTCTTACATACCTGTTTATACTTTGCTTACTTGTGAGTCTTTTAGTTAGTTATGCATGCATTCATGTTAGGTTAGGATGTACACTAATGTGGTGAGTCGAGTTGATTGCCAAGTACCTAACTAGCTTATTGTATAGATTAATGTTTATGACCAACTATCATGCTAAGCACACTTGCGTAAGTAGTTTGAGGTTCGCACTAACGGCCTTGGTTTGCCACATTCACATGTGCACTAAATTAAGCTTTGTAGTCCCGATGCTATCTATAAGGTAGTATATTCCTCTACTGCGGTTCACCAAGGCCTTATAATATATAGTGATGTGCTTTAACGCTTGTGGTTGGTTAATTGAGTAAATATGTGCGTAAGAGGTGACAAGTTTTTCACATCGACTAGCAGACTGCCAAATGCCTAGGAAGGAGTTAGTGTGAGGTTGTGAGATCTTCTGTTTTGAGCCTATTCTATCGAATAGGTTTGGGGAAGGGGGTTTCATTTTAAAGCTTGTACTTCGTCGAGTCTTTTCTCTTTTACTCTTGTGTCTTGTAACCCCAACCCATGCTAGGAAATAGGTTTGGGGAAGTGAATGTAAATATCTGTGGACACTGCTGCTTGCAAAAAGAAAGAAAAAAAGAAAAGAAAAAAAAAGAAAGAAAAAAAAAAGAAAGGAAAAAAAGAAAAGAATAAAGACCCAAAAAGCAAAAGAAGGGTCAGGCAAGCCAAAAGCAGTCGTTGTCAAGCATTGTAAATACTTTTTCATTCTTTTTACTTTGAGTTGTACATTCTTCCTTTTGTATTCGTGTCGTTCCGTGTTGAGATGAGTAAGTCATCACACTCAAACTGCCATTCAGTTAGTGGTGATAAGCTTGTTAAAACAAAAAAAAAACAATTCCAGATTATCAATCAAAACAACTAATACAAAACATCAATATTCTTTTTCCCGGCAAGATCAAATTTATTAAAACCCAAGACTATGTTCAAAGTAAGAGAATCATCAACCAATTGTGTACATGTATTACAAGAAAAAAAGAAAATCAAACTAGTTTACGTGACCGATGTTCCAATTGACCATCATCCAAACTATTTCCTGCAACATATACTCATCAAGCTCAAAATCTAACAAGTTTCTAAGAAGATTAAAAATTACAGTCGAAAAAGTTTCACTCTATCAATGCGTGTGATGTCAAAACGATCTAACAAAAGTGCCTCCTGTGCTGCTTGGAGCTCAACACGCGCAGCTTCTACCTTGATCCTAGCCCCTGAGTGCTGCTGTCTTAGTACTTTGAACGGGTTTTGGAGGGCTAATAGTCACTTCCATACCATGTACATCGGTTGTCCTGTGACCCCATGCCGCCAGTGTGCACGGACCGTCTATAAGAAACGGCCATGGCTTGCCAAAGTATAAATAAAGCGGAACTGATGATGACGCGGCCTTTGTATAACCTCCAAATGCAGGTGTAGAGGGGTATGATCAGATACCCCTGGTTCCAAAACCCGTAGAACCATGGAGTCGAATTTTTGGAACCATTCTGGATTGCATATGGCACGGTCAATTCGCGAATACACCCGTCGATTGGACCACGTAAAGTGGTCACCAATCGTGTCCATCTCAACAAGTCGTGCGGCATCCATCATAGCTGCTAGGTCACGATATTCCGACTCCATTACACTCTGACCCCCAATGTGAACCTCATAATGTAAGACTCTGATTTCTGAACCATAAACCATTTTAAACCATGAAATAAGCGAACACAAGCAATCATTCAACCTAAATTTAATAAAAATTAATCGAACATCACTCACAATGAAAATTGAAAAGCCTATATATAATTCAAACAAATTAATCTAAGCCACAAAATACAAAATATATAAGAATGGTAACTCCGGTTGTAACTCCATCCTATAAACCTATGAAAAATACACAATTCACCAGACAGAGAAAACAAATGAGTGAATTGTTAAAACAAACTCCGTGTTATATTATAGATTTTTAGTGTGTGTTTGCAAATGCTTAAAAAATACTTTTGTACTTTTGGAGTAGTAAAAGTAGTATTTTAGTGTTTTATTTTACAACTTATGCTTCAAATTCACTAAAAAAAAAAACAGTTAACCGCCAGAAGCTGAGAAGCAAGTAAATGGCTGCTTCTACCTGCTTTTATTTATTTTTTAACTAAAAGTGAGTGTTTTAATTAAATTTACCAAAGAGTACAACTTCTACTCCGATTTTCAAGTAAAATATCAAACACTAATAACTTTTGCTTATAATTAAATTTTTTCAACTTCTATCAAAAGCAGACCAAAAGTAATTCGTAAAATCATTTGCAAACACACACTTACTCAGCTAACAATAGTAATGGTAATTTAATTTCTTCATGTGAAAAACAAGAGATTTGCTGATTTTTGTATGTATATTGTTGAGTTTTGTGTTTTGAATAGTATGGCGTTTTTGTTAATTTTTGTGTGTAAATTGCTAACTTTTGTATTTTTATTGTTGACTTTTGATTTATATTGCAGATATGATCATTGATTTCCAGAAGTTCATAGATTGTAGTCAAGTTGGTGAAAAGAGAAGAAGAAATACTTGGTGGACAAAAGAAGAAGAAATATTTCCAGAAGCCTAGAGATTATACTGTAAATGCTGATTTGTATTTTTATTGCTGACTTTTGTTAAAATGTAGTTTTTTTCTTTGTAATGAAGAATTTAGTTTGTATGACAGTATAAAAATTTATTTGTTGATTAATGAAATTGATTTCTATATATTTTTTAAGTTTTTTTTAAATTTTATTTGTTTTAAATAAAATTTGACAATTATCTGTCAAAATTCAACAATTAGCGGACCGGTTTGGTAGAAAACGGGTTAAAGATCCGTGAGTCTTGATGCAAATAGATCCTGCCGACTCTTGTTGTCTAATTGCCGACGTCTTTTTCTATATTTGGCATGGACTTGACTCTCCGGAAACGGACTCTTTTAAGTTATCAGGATTCCAAATTATGTTTTTTTTAAAAAAAAAAAAAAAGAGTCCTAATTAATCCAATACTCTTTCAGAAAGTAAAATAATTAAATCAGAGTCCCAATTCTCTTCCATGGTACATCTGCTTTCAGAAAGTAAAATAATTAATCCAATACGTTTTAAAAAATAAGAAAGAGTCCTAATTAAAAAATACTCTTTCAGAAAGTAAAATAATTAAACAAGAGTCTTCCTTGTAAACCATAGCCCATGCAGATCTCGTCTGCAAGCTTATTCGCGGTACGGGGAACCCATCTGAGGTGAAAAATTAGGGCGAGTAAAGCCCCAATTTTGCTCTGCAAATATCGCCGAGAAACATCCCGTAAGTTTCCTTAGCCTTCCGATCACCACAAATCATTATCAAAGTTTATGTATGCTTCTTCTTGCTTTTGCTTTTATAATTTAAAGATCAATGCTTTCGAATTGGTAAGTTTCGTTTCCATCGGTTTTAACCATGTATCATATTTTTTTCAGATCAAAATTGCTCAGAATGAAGAATCTTCACTTTTTAGGAACACCAGACCTAGTGTTGAGCATTACAGGTTTTTGCCTGTCCTAAACTTACATTATAGTACTACTACTGTGTTGTCTTGTGTTTCTTCCTTATTGTAGTTACGTTGTTAATTCCTCTTCTTTTTTATTTTTATGTATGTACGTAGCTTCTGCTATGTCAATGGCTCTGCTAATTCTGTATCCAATGTGAGTAATTTCTACTCCCTGCCTCTACCCTACCTACTCTTCATTATGTATGTATGTATGTATCGAATGTGAGTAATTTCTACTCCCTACCTACTCTTAATTATGTATGTATGTATGTATGTATGTATGTTATGTTCATTAAACAAATTTCTTACTCCTCAAACTCACTATAGCTAGCTATGATTTGATCTGATTTTCTTTTTCTTTTCTTTCCTTGGTTAAATTTAATCACAGACCAAATCATTTGAAAATATTAAGGGAGAAGTCAACTAAAGATCTACAGCCCTACCCATATGCTTTGACTCAGCTGGCATGCTTCGTATGGATGTTTTATGGTATCAGTGAACTTAAGGGATCCTTAACATTCCAGAATAGATTGCTCGTGGTTCTCAATCACGGTTGCTTTATGGTTCAGACCTATTACATGTTGACTTTCAGGGATAATACTACTATATTTCATCACGCGGTAATTAACTCATTGTCATATACTCTGTTTATGTGTCAGTATTATTATCTTATCTAACAAAGTACTATAACTTTCGCTACTTGCACTGCATGATCAGGCGGTTATCGAATTCACAACCGTGCTACCAGAGGGTATATTTTTGCTGTATATTGTATTTGCGAATCCTCTAGATCATCCACATATTACTGGGTCTGCTGCTGCTACAGTTGGAATTTTTATGTATGCTTCTCCGATACCTTCAATAGTAAGAATCTAACCTCTTCAATCTCTCTTAAATCTGCTGCTTGTTTACCCAATATACACTGATGTTAAATCTCTCTTAAGTCTGATTTTCGCTTGTTACCCAATATACACTCATCTTTTCCCTTGTATTGATACAAACTTATATATATTTTATTGATTTCCAGATAAACGCATGCAAGACGCGAACCACACAATACTTGCCGTTTGGATTATGCACAATGTATTTCTTGAATGCTGTCGCGTGGTTTGCATATGCATATCTTTATATCCCTACCTACGATGTTTACCTTGCTGTAAGTACACATTGGTTTCACACCATTACAAGTACAACAATTTGTGACTGTCCCTTGTTTCGTTTTGTGCTTTACCCTTTCTCTTGTTCCACAGATTGCTCACGGAGGTGGCATAATATTGGAAATCGTCATGCTCCTTGTATCTTGTATCCTTCTGGTGACATTTCGAAGTTCAGGTGTTTACTTGTCATGTTCTTCTTTCGAATCTTTCATAGATCTTCAAATTTGAGACGTTCAACTTGTAACACCATCTAGATAGTGTAATAATTTTGTCGCCAAATCTTCCTCAGGTACTGCAATGGAGGATTCTACCGTTGATCTCGAGGCCCCGCTAGTTCAAGACTAATCTTGATCGTGATAATAAGTTACCGAGTTGAACTAACTTAATTATGTAACAAAATTTACTTTTGATGACATACATAAATTTGTTGTCTGCGGTTCATTGACTCGATTCTTGTTTGCTTTGGTCGTTTACTCACTGGTCTTTGTTTAATTATTTTATTTCATCGACAAGCACATCACGCGTAGCTTGTTCTACACTCAATTTTATGGTTCCTGAGAAATAACACATTCATGTAGATCATCGTTGGACTTGGGAATTTATCGGATTGATTGAATTTTATTAAATATTTAAAGATAACATTAGTATTCGTACATATTCATGTCACCGGAATTGAGTTATCTTAATTTTCTATGCCAAACATACATATATGAATTTTATGTAACAAGCACAAAATTTTGGATATGGTTACTTGTTTGATTGGATATGGGTGCCGTGAAGTTTTATTCCAGTTAAAAACTGCTGATCATTTTGGTTGCAATGAGTAAATGAAGGCCTAGCTTATCTGTGTAGTTTCTTTTGATACCAAGTAGGTAACATCCCTGAACATTCATTGTAGTTTCGTACTTGTCATTTGAGTAGAAGGTGGTGTGCATTACAGTGTTTTTGTTTACGCCAGACGAGTGTCCAGGTTTGCTTATGACGCAGTTGCAGCAGAACATGGAGTAATGCAGGACTGGATGGATAAAATTCGGCGTCGACTTATGAAAGATGAGATGGATCTCTACTTGGTTTCCTGCTGGAGTCTATGGATGCATAGGAATAAAGTTGTGCACGAAGAAGAGAGGTTCGGTGCTCTCCAGACAGCGCAGTTCGGAAGTTGATATCTGGCCACCTGATGAGCTGCACATTCATTATTCAGAGTTGTGGGGGAACCCGTTTTTTCAACAATCTGGAAACCACCTGATAGCGGGCGAATCAAAATAAACTTTGATGCTGGTGTTAGTTCTGCAAATAATGGAGCAAGTTCGGGGGTGGTTGCGCGAGACGAACATGGACGTGTACTTGCTTGGAAAAGGAGGTTTTATGCAGGCATAAAGGATCCAAGTGTAGTTGAGTGTCTTGCAGCTAAAGAGGCCATTTTACTGGGTCTAGAACTTCACGTTTCTGCGGTTGATGTCATAACTGTCAGATACTCGTCCTGCTTTAACCGAAAACTCTATGCATAGGAGCTATATTAAGATGGAACGAAGATTCAAGATTTACGTGTATGAAGAAGGCGAACCGCCACTTATGCACAATGGACCGTCCAAAAGCGTTGAAGGCCCGACTCATGAATGAGATTGAATATGGGAAGAATTACACGTTCAGGACTTCTGGTCTCTTCTTTATGTTGTTTAGTGTAGTAAAGCTGGTTGCGTACGTCTGTCTATGTTCCCAACTCGCGTGATGCCACTCCACTCAGGAAGTTCGTATCAGATTACATTGGTCTCATCTCAACCAGGCACCCGTTCTGGAATATGAGTCAAGAAGCTGACCATTTCATGCTTGCTTGCCATGACTGGGTGAGCAGATTACATTGGACTAGTGCTTTTCACAACTGTAAACAATTTCTTTTTTAGCCTTCAGTGACAAAATTCTGCATTGATTTGATTGTTATAGGGGCCTCTGGTATCAAGTGGACAACATATCGATCAGAGGGTTGTGCAACGCCAATTTTTCTGAAGGATTTGATCCACTAAAAGATGAGACTGTGCCAGAAATCCATCTTATCAGCAGAGAAGTACATCCCAAGCTGCGTTCTCTGCCATCTAACATTTCCAGGGATTATCTTGCGTTTTTCGCTGGTGGTGGAAATCACGGTCCTGTCAGGCCGATTCTGCTGAAACACTGGAAGGGTAAAGATATACGATTACCTAAAAACGGATCAAGCAGGTTACTTAGACTATATGTTAAATTCCAAGTTTTGCTTGTGTCCCAGTGGATATGAAGTGGCTAGTCCTAGAATCTCAGAGGCTATCTATTAATACTGTCTGTTGACTATGTTTTGCCTCCAAGTGACGTTTTAAACTGGGATGCGATCTCCTTACGTGTAAATGTTACTGATATACCTAGACTGAAGTGAAGGAGATACTGAAGGCTAGCTGTTACAGAAGATGAGTACTTGAGGCTGAAGGAAGGCAGAGCACTGGACAATGAGCCAACCGGCCAAGAGATTCAACGCGTTTCATATGATTTTGCATTCTTTATGGCTTAGAAGAATAAATCTCAGTATTGTAAATTTTAGTGACCAGATGAACGAACATATATAGATAGGTTAAGATTATATCCTACTTATACAACTTTGTCAGCAGTCAGGCATTAATTAGACTTGTGATACAATACGATTCTTTTTGTGATCAAAACGGAAAATATTAGCCATTACACATGTATGTACATTCGAAGGGCGATTATTTATGTACACACTGGCTAGCTAGGCGGCTATTTAGAGATGCCGAAAACAGATCTCAAGTCTCAACATGTCCCAATGGAGAACCTCTGCTTTCCAGGTGATGTTGGCCGAATGTTTGTGGTATCTTTTATCACCACTATAGGTCTCCGTCTTCATTGGCTTGACGAAATCCATGTTCACATTGTTTCCTGACATGTCTCTCACATAGAAAGCATGCACCGACTTCTCTCCTTGTGTTGCGGTGTCTGCTCTTGCTACTGCTAGCCCATTTTCCCTTAGAACTCGCCCCACCCGGTTGAGTGCACACAGTTCTAACCTAACTCCCTGTCAAAGCCGAAGGATTAATACAAATTGTGTGCATATATGTGTAGGTGTGTGTCTAGTAAGAACATACCGCACAAAACCTGCGTTCAATCGCAGCCTCCAAACATTTACGACTCGCTCTTTCTCACTATCAGTGCTCAACACACAGCCATTGACATGCCTTATAAAATACTCCTACAACAAAGAAACAACTTGCTTAACAGATGAAAAGGGTAAAAAGAAGATATATATGCTCACTTTATAGGCATAGCCTCCACGAGAGTCAACAGAAGCATGAAAAATCACATATTGCATATCAGTAAGCGTGCAAACAATGTCGAACATAAGCCTCTTCCGGTCTTTGCATTGGATACAAACAATCGAATATCCCTTCTCTCAATGAAGATGCTAGCCTTTCTCTCCTTGTCCTTGCTATCCAATCTCCATGTCATAGAAGGCCCAGTTGACCTATCAAAGTCCCTTATGGAAAGCATGAGCTGATGCATGCGACGTTCTACATCAGTCATCGTGGCTAATTTGCCCTCAAGAAGGCCAGCAGTTTTCACTTCATGATGGTTAGAGTTCTCTTCTCTGGAAGTAGTGGCTCGGAGTATAGTAGTTCAATTGCATGGAGCCTATTTCGTCCATTGGAGTGTTTGCCGATTGCTCAGAAATGTAAGCAACGCAGGCTAGACGTGCGTTATAGCTCCAAGCATGTGCTTCAACTACATTGCAATGGAGATCAGCTTGATATCTCCGACAATAGGCCTGGTTTGTCCTTTCCTGTTATTTAAATTGCTTTAGGCCCGGAAAGGTGAGAGTCGAGTTTGCATTGCGCTTTTGTCTTTGGTGAGAGAGGCCTACCAGAACCAACCTGCAAAAGTTTTCTTTAGATCAGACTCATTAAGGGGGTGTTAAATATAAGAACTTTCTGTATTCTGCTTCCTGAAAAGCTAAGCAGAGACCATGATCTTTTCTCTTACCTGTTGGATTTGTTCAATTGGATTGGTACAGCCAGGATTTAAAAGTGGGGTGGAAGTATAATAACATGAACACAATATGTAATTTAGTTCGGTTAAGTTATGACGGTTCGGGTCGGGTCACATCAATTTTTTTACACCAAATTCATCACATATTTAAATATGAAAGGAAACAAAAAAATTACATCATGATAAAAGACAAACAAATACTCCCTCCATTCCACAAATCTCTTTCCATTTTCTTTTTACACAAATTTTAAGATGTTTGTGTAAAATATGGTTTATATAGATATAAAAAGTAATAAATCTATATATTATTAAAATCCCAATTTTTATTCTCAATCATTTGTATAGCACTTTTATCAAGATTGAATGAGATCTTTTCTTTCATTTATTTGCATTTGTTTGTATAAATAATTCTAAAATAAATACATAGATGGTAAGAATCCATTTTGATCTTTTGACTACTCTATTTCGATGCATGTATGTCCTGATTGTTTGGCATGATAAAGCTATATATAGTAAAGGTGAATCATTATTTTGATAATATCATTATTTTAGTAAATTCCTCCATTCACACCTAAATACATGCATTTTATATAGAAAAAATCTTCATATCAAGGTAATCATTATTGGGTTTAAGATTCCAACCATTAAATTCGACAGTTTGCACAATTTATTATTTGGTAAATATGTAAAACTTCCAAATTGTGTTTTGCAACTAAATCATGCCACAAAAATATATGCTAAATTAAGAAAAGATCGTTTTAACATAATATTAAGACCAAAAAAATAACGCACTGCATAATTCTTCTTATACTAGAGACATCTCATAGCGGCAAAGAATCTGCCAGAGAAGAATCCACGAGCATAGCAAAATGTTGCCGTAATCTTTCACACAATCAGTGAAAATGCACTCAACCTTTTACAGAAACGAATGCTTGTGGTCACGTTCGGGATCAACATTCTTTCGATTATTTGCGCATTGGTGTCTATATCTAACAACCTTCATACCCAATCTCCTACCGCCAAGTTCAAGTTTTGAAGATCAATACTTTCAAGAAAAGGTCCAATGGTGATGATGATGTCACCCTGAAATTGAATTTTTCGGGGAATCTGGAGTCATTTGTTTACATGGAATACAAAGCAGGTGTTTGTATTTTGAGCCGCAGAGTATGAGACTCCGAAGAATTCTGTAAATCAGATCTTCCTATGGAATTCTGTTATCCCTTCCAAGGAGCATGCAAATTTCAAGATTTACACAAAAAGCAAGTCTTATGGACCAAGTGAGTGTCTTTGGAACATTTGCTTAGTCAATTATGTGGTCTCTTGATTCTGATGTCTTATAACTCTTCTTATAGGGAAGCAATCTCCCGTGTGTTAGTTATCTGCTGAACCTGCCATTAGGTGCGTTAGTTTGTGCTTTTGTTTGGTTTGGTTGAGTGTGCTATTTGATGAAATGTATTTGAGTGAGTTAATTACGCATTATTTGTAGTCATATGAAAGAACCTCTGTAGAGGTAGTTTGATTTAAATCATCCGCCATAATGGAATTGAAGGAGTTGTACTACATATTTGTACATGCAAATATTTATCAGGTAAGTAAATTTGATCAATGATTTTCTTTATGTTTGTAATATGAAATTGTTTATCACATTTGAGTTCATAACACACTAGATTGAATACGTATACATCTAAATATTCTAAGTCGGTTGTACTGTAGAAGATACAAAACAAATATCCTAAAACATTTTAACAGATGAATAGTCGGTTTTAAATGTATGCCAAATAGGATGGTACTCTCCTTTTAGATAAACGCATCGTATAAACTCAATAAACCACTTTTTTTAGACCATGTAAATCACATTTTATTTGTAGAAATAATAAATTGATACGCTTGAAATTAAATATAAAAAAACTTTATGTTAATTTTAACTCATATTTCAAAACAAATAACAATTAAAAACTTAGCCTAAAATGTACATTTACTTAGCCTAAAATGTACATTTTGGACCCATGTGTAATTATTTTTTGATCCATAGTAATTATTGAACTATAAAGGACTAATGATGTTCTATGATGAAGGTGTAGGTGCAAAAAAAAAAAAAGATCACAATAACATGTAAAATTATGTTTATAAAATAATAATTTTACGAGTTGTGTGCGGTTAGAGGACTCGATATAAAATACTCCTTCTGTCCCAAATTCAATTACCCGCAATCTGACCACAAGTTTTAAGATAAAAGTGAATAAAGTAGGAGAGATGGTAATAAATTAAGTGGGAAATAGATATTGAATAAGTAAAAATACTGAACAAGTATGGAATGGATTGAATAAAGTAGGAAAAAGATGTTCCATTAAAGAGATGGGAAGTGGAAATTGGGACGTTCCAAAATAAAATGCGGGAAGTTAAATTTGGGGCAGAGCGGGTATATGTTATCAACTCGCTCGTCTGCATTTGATTCAAGTTGGATCCTACCCCTTAAAATACAACAAAAATTGACTCTTATTTTCTCGATTAATTTGTTATGTCCTTCACTTTCTATTTACTAGGCGGGGAAACTCTCTTCGATCTTCTCTATACTTTCTTAATCCATAACCGGCATGGTGAGGGATTGGTGGGGAAAAAAAGTAGCATGTCAAATTATTCTCTCTACTTTCTTGATCCATAACGGATATGGTGGGGGATTTGTGAAAAAAACAACCGTAGCATGTGAAATTATGTTTGTAGAAAAATACTTTGAGTGTGTGTGTGTTGGGGGTGACCAGATACCACCGCGGTGGTTGTGGTGGAGAGATATGGCAGATACTCTCTAGGCGGGGAAACTCTCTTCGATATTCTCTTTCCTTTCTTGATCCATAACGTGCGGCCGGGGGGTGGGGGGTGTTTATGGTTGTAGAATAATAATTCTTCTGTGTGCGGTGGTGTTGTGGTGACCACATACCAACGATGTGGTTGTTGGGAAACCGGGGGGGAGGGTGGTGGGGGTGGTTTTAGGTTGTAGAATAATAATTCTTTTGTGTGTTGTGGTGGCCACATACGACCGAGATGGTTGTTGGGAAACGGGGGGAGACTCTCTTCGATCTCCCAACTACTTTCTTGATCTCCATAACGGGGCCCCGGGGGGACCACATTCCTCCGGGGTTGCAGGTAGCAAATCCTATTGATTGTGTTGTATATACTTGACATTTTATTTTTGTTCGAGTTTGAAGAATACAAATTTTTTAAAAACATGTATATGTTACTAATGAACAAGTCAGGTACGTTAGCATCCGATATTAAATATGTGTTATCAACCGGTCGGGTTAAGGTTGGATCCAACCCCTTTCAAAGCATATCTGTTATGATGAGTCATACTTTTATATTTTCTAAAGTTAGCATAAAATAGACTCAATAATATAGTATTGGATTAAGGATGACTACCTACCAATGCCACAGTCAATGTTAAAAGTAAACTATTATGTGGCATCGCCACGGGTAGTACTAGTGTATAGTAAAAAGTAAGAAATAGAATTGATAAAGATGAAAAAGAGTGATTAAAATATTAATGTTGGAGATAGTGGATTTCCATAAAAGGAAATGGAAAGTTTTTTACGGAACGTCTAAAATGGAAAAATGGAAAAAATTTAATGGAACGGAGGGAGTAATGAATAAACGACCCACTTCCATAAAAGTAGTACATACTTTACGCCTCTTTATCTTCTCAAAATCATTAGTGACTGAATCAATGCCAAAACGTTTTTTCAATCACTACAAGAAAAAGGGGCAGTATCAAGTAAGTTGTTTGTTGGTGTTAAGTCTATTTTCATTGGTAATGGAGTATTTCCAAGTAAACCTCCATGGTATTGTTTCCTTCCTAATACCCTCGTGGGTAATACCGTTGCCAAGTAAGTTGGGTGTTCCTTGGTAAAGTGTATATTTTCCAAGGAAAAAATAATTGGTGGAAGTCATAATACCCACGCACTTTTCATGGGTAATAGCGACATCACCAAGGAAAACTTGGTTGGTAATACAAATACCAAGGACATAGTCATTGGCTATGTTAGATGGTCATTTTCACCCAAACATGCACAATACCAAGCAATAATTCATTGGTATATAACTAACCATGGTTAAAAAAAAATTAGCAATATCTAGAATTTATATTGCAATGCTCGCGCGATACTTTTCATAATAGAAAAGTATAATGCTATATAACAAAAAAAAAAAAAACAATTCCAGATTATCAATCAAAACAACTAATACAAAACATCAATATTCTTTTTCCCGGCAAGATCAAATTTATTAAAACCCAAGACTATGTTCAAAGTAAGAGAATCATCAGCCAATTGTGTACAGGTATCAGAAGGAAAAAGAAAATCAAACTAGTTTAAGTGACCGATGTTCCAAGACCATCATCCAAACTATTTCCTGCAACATATACTCATCAAGCTCAAAATCTAACAATCATTCCCCATCCTAACACTATCCGAGGTCCCTTGCGTATCCATCCTGACACATTGGGTTGTGCCCGGTAGTTTGTTTGTAATCTTTCCCTTATCTTTGAATATACTCTTTCTATCAATCATTCATATTTGCTTCATACTTGCTTGGATACTCGTGCTTGCTCGATTATTGATTCTAGACATTACACTGTTAAAGCCTCGTTTAGGTCCATTAACGACACTCGGGATTAACTTATTGCTATACACAAATCAATTTCGTATAGTGATTCGTTAGTCTTTGGCTAAACAAACAAATAATAATTTGGTGATTTGACACGTCATCAAATTTGGCGCCGTTGCCGGGAATCTAAATCTTTTGATTGGTGTTTTGTGTAGCTTCAATCATCACTCACTTTCTCATCCCATTTCTTTTTGATTTTTTTTCAAAAACCCCAAAAAATTTAATATCTCCCAGGAAACATTGAACCATACGATCCGTCCAGGCAGGACGTCTGAATCACTGACCTTCCGATTTGTATAAATTTTTCGTTCCTTTCGTTTTATTTTCATTTTGATTGATAGAATAGCTCTAATCTAGTTAGATTTTTGTTTGTGGATCTACTCTTGTGTGCTTGTCTACGTGTGTGTAGGAATTCATGAATGGTGTATATTGCGACATTTGGGGACTTGATGGACATGTAGCGGAGGCTTGTTATGATAGAACGAAGATCATTCGTTTTCAACAAATCAAGGGAGAAGGCCTTCCGAAAGCATGAGCAAGATTCAAGGAGCTACAATTGGTGTTTTGCAGCCATCAATTGACTCAAGGAGATTTGATGTGGTGTTCTGTGGTAGGGAGCGTCACAAGTGATGAGGAGGATCGTGCATGAGAATGAGGAGTTTCATCCGTTTTGCCCCGGCTTGCCAGTGATTTTCCCTGTTGGTCCTGCCAAGTAAGTATTATACATTCTTCTTAAATATGTAAAACATAACTTATAATGATAGTTGACAAATATAAATTGTTGTACTAAAGTAATATATATATATATATATATATTCGTTTCTTGTATCTTATACATTGACAACAGCTTATGGCCTCAGGAGGTGCACAACAAACTAGGTGACATCTTCCGGAGCAGGAGAGAGCCACCGGGGCAGGGTGGTGAGTGTTGGAGCCACATCTCGGAGCGCATGAGGGCCGAGTACTTCGATGAGCTGAGGGTAAGTTAAAATATGGCATTCCTTCGTTTGTAATTATAATCGTTTTAATATGAGTGGTATGTTAGCCACTGTATGTGAGTGGTATGTTAGCCACTTTATTTGGGTGATATGTTAGTCACCATTGTGTTAGTAAAATTTAGGACAATGTGAGTGGTATGTTAGCCACTATATGTGAGTGGTATGTTAGCCACTTTGTTTGGGTAATATGTTAGTCACCATATCTGTTATGTTGTTGTATCTTGTTAAATTGATGTAACATGGTGAGGTTATACATGTATTGACTTTGGATGTTGTATGAAATTGGGAGTGTAGAAGGAGTACTTCATTCCTGAGAGTTGATCCCACAGATCTGGCGTGTTTACGAGACTGTGGGATCCAAACTGTACAGGGATATGGTCTGTTCGTGGAAGGCCATTCGGGATCGGTTGGGCGAAATCCCTCCACAGGTTGATGCAGCGGAGTCGGCCCTTTGGGATGCCTACTAGCGCCGAACTGATGTCCAGGACGTTGCCTACACCAACAGGCGGAACCGGGCATCCCAGTCTGATACGGCAGGAAGGGTCGTTCACCACCTTGGGAGGCGATCTACTGTCACTGATTATTATCAATCGGTGCGTATATATGTGTTTTTGCAATCTAGCATTACGTGTATGTATGAAGTCTCTGCTGCTCTATTACTTGTAGATGATAAATTGTTGACTAGATCTGGTTTGATTCAGGTGGCACGGGGGGAGGTGACATCCAAGTATGCCATCTTCAAGAAGGCCAAGCAGAAGGGCGGGGTATGGACCGACTGTCGGGCCTCGTCTATTGCGGTATGTTTATGTTGCTTAAAGTTCATATTTGTACACTATTACAAGTTAATTTTTAAAAACAGTAACTGATCATGATATCTGCTATTTACGATTTCAGGCTGAGGTTGATGCTCAGGTGGCGAGGCAGGAGGACAAGACGAGTGATGTGTTGTCAACTGAACAAGTTGACAACATCTTCCTAGAGGTCAACAAACCGGACAAGAAAGGACGAATATATGGACTCGGGAGCCTCGGTTTGAGCCTGGCTAGTCCGGGGTGCTCCTCATCATCATCCCAGCAGTCCAGACGTCCGGTTTACACACAGGACCAGGTCTCGGAAATGGTGCAGTCGCAGGTCCGGGAACAGGTTGCAGCTCTAACTCAAGAGATGCAGCGTGCCGCCCAAGAACAAAGGGAGGAGAACGAGCGCCTTCGGTTACAGATGGAGCAGTTCATGTCCCAGTTCCGCCATCACCCACCCCCGTCTGATAGCTAGTTAGTTATGCATCTGTATGTTCAGATTTTTTTTTCATATTTACACTTGTGTGGATAATTTCTCCAGCTCTGGATATTACTTTTTTTATTCAAAATTTATTGAAATATTTTCCGTATTATTCATTTATTATCGAACATTATATTGATTAAATAGGTGAACTACGAAAAATAGGGATTAATATGAAATAAATAGTGACGGATTAATAGTGACGGAATCAGTGACGGATTCACAGTGACGGAATTAGTGACCGAAATTCACAGTGACGGAATTAGTGACGGAATTTCAGATTCCGTCACTAATTCCAATAAAATGTTGGACGACGGATAGAATCTATCCGTCGTTAAAGGTAACGACGAATAGATTCTATCCGTCGTTACATATAACGACGGATAGATTCTATCCATCGTTATATTTCGATTAAAAAAAAAGTCAAATATATAATCCGTCGTCCAATCCGTCGCGAATTGGACGACGGATTATCTATCCGTCGGCCCAACTCCAGCGGGGCGACGGATTTTTTATCCGTCGCCAGGGCTGGGGCGACGGATCGTTGGGCTGAAGCGACGGATCTATCCGTCGCCCCAGCCCAGTTTTTTTGTAGTGCATTAACGACTTCGAATCAATGTATCTCGATTCTAATCCCACTAAGGAAAACATTCCCAATGATGACTCCTACATCTTTGTCCATACACCCACCAACGAGTTTCAAGGGAGTTATGACCCATTTTTTCGTTTTTATTTTCCTATTGATTCCCCTAGTTATTTTTTAGAATTTGATATTTCTAACTTAGTTAATTCTAGTTTTCAGGAAATTATGAATACACTCGAGAGCATGAAGAGAGGAGCCAAGGGTGGTTCCGAAAATCCAAGGAGTTACGAGACGGATGCACAAAAATTGTTTCCGTTTGACAATGGATAACATCGAGCGATTAAGGTCGAGCCAATGATCGATAAACAAAGGCGCTACCCGGGAGGCAACCCGGGGAGGTACGCATTGCATTTAGAATAGGAACACGTTTAATTTAAGTAACGAATAAGTGGAATCCAATTTTTGGGGCAATTCCTTACAAGATGGAGAGTCCAGAGGACGAGACCCCTCGTCCAGACGGCTCGTCTGAAACAGACGGACCGCCTAGACGGGGCGTCCAACTTTTTACAGCGGTAATTAAAGAGGACGGACCGTCCATTATCGCCATCTCCATCCTCAAACCTCCATTGCCGTAAAATCGCCCCCAAACTCGGATTTCACTCATCTTCCCACCAAACTTCACACTCTTTAGAATTTCGGAAAGCTCGTGCGATCCTCTACCATCCTATCCGATCAATTTTGTCAAAACAAGTCTCGTTGGGTCACAATGGCAGGTGGTGCATCTCAAAGGGGCAAGAGGACCGAAGGAGCTTCATCCTCTCACGCTAGCAAAAAGAAGAAGGGGATCGAGACGTCGCAAAGCCAACAAGAGTATAGAGAGGGTTTCACGGCCAAGAAAATAAAGAAAATCACGAAGGACCGCCACATCCACATCGCCAATGACAATAAAGAAAAGAAGGCGCTTCAAGACCTCTGGACAAACATCGCAGAACGGGGGTGGACTTACTTCTTAGAACCATTCACCGGGTGGTACGATAGGAGGGTAGTCGAGGAGTTTTACATTTGCTACTCCGACTACACTGACGACTCCAAGGTTCCCATCCACGGGAAGTAGGTTCCTTCACTCCCAGCGTGATAAACGGACTATTGAAGGGCGACAGGACCCCATAGGGAAGCGATATCGAGGACGACAACGATGAGATGGCGGAAGAGTTGGCCCTCGATTTGGGTATGACTAGGGATGATAGCGACCCCGATGAGTATGACCCGGCAGTGAAGTACAAGTATAACCGATCGACCAGAAGGTACACGAGACAAGTATGGGAGGCACTTGTTTTGGAGGATAGACCCTTCCCCGCCTTGCCATCGCACATTATTGAGTACAAGCATCTTCGGCTTGGCGCACGAGTGATGGTGAAGTTTGTTAGTGCCAACCTCATTCCTAGGGAGTCGGACTCGAACCTCTAGCCATACATTGGAAACCTTGTCCACGTCCTCACCCAAAAGCTTACGGTGAACCCCGGGAAAGTCATTTACTCAGAGTTTGGCCAGCACCGCCGGGAGGACAGGGCACTTGGGTTCCCACACCTCATCACCACACTATGCAGGAAATATGGTGTACCGACATCGGCCACCGAAGGGCCTGCTCGTCCCATCGACTACATCTCCTACAAGGACATTCGCAGAGCCTATCTTAGGCGCATCGGCGAACCTGACCAAGACCACGACCAGTCATCCTCCTCACAGACCGCTTTCGACATGACCACTCTCCAGACTTAATTCACCAACAACTTCCAAGGGTTCGCCACCGACTTTCAGCGACAATAAGCGGAGTGGCAAAACGACTTTAAAGACTCCCAGGTGTGTCAAATGCGACAGTTCCAAGATTAGCAGCAATTGGCAATGGACGAGTTCACTAGAGCCCAGGAGGAGAGATACGAGGAGATAGCTCGGTACATTCCAGGATATCCATACCCCAGACCACCCTAGGGACCATAGAGATCTCAGTAGACGGAGGCCACGACATCACATATGGCCCGTTACTATTGTCACTTTGATACTCTACTCATTCGATATGGTTGTAGTATTACTACGGTTACTATCATACACTTTTTAGCATGATTCGTATGACATTTTTAGAATTTTATTATCATTTTTGTTATGGTTTTGTTAAAACGGGCGAAGAAAAGTGGGTTGAATAAAAATGGTCAGCAAACAGAACAACGGGCGGGGCATCTAAACGGACCGTCTAAACACGGACGACCTGTTCGGACGGAGCGCCCATTTCTCTGAATTCCTGACCACTTCTATTAAATTCACCCTTCATTCACCCTCTCACGCGTTTGCTTAGTATTTCAAGAAGGTTCTAAGGCTACTACGGACAAGACACGACCACATATCTCAGGGAAGTCACTTTCTAATCCAACTATTTCTTTTAATCAATCTTTGCTTGAGGACAAGCAAGAGTTTAGGTTTGGGGGGGAAGTCGTTGGATTATTTGGTGCCTTCTATTGTTTTTAAAGTCTTACATACCTGTTTATACTTTGCTTAGCTTGTGAGTCTTTTAGTTAGTTATGCATGCATTCATGTTAGGTTAGGATGTACACTAATGTGGTGAGTCGAGTTAATTGCCAAGTACCTAACTAGCTTATTGTATAGATTAATGTTTATGAACTATCATGCTAAGCACACTTGCGTAAGTAGTTTGAGGTTCGCACTAACGGCCTTGGTTTGCCACATTCACATGTGCACTAAATTAAGCTTTGTAGTCCCGATGCTATCTATAAGGTAGTATATTCCTCTATTGCGGTTCACGAAGGCCTTATAATATATAGTGATGTGCTTTAACGCTTGTGGTTGGTTAATTGAGTAAATATGTGCGTAAGAGGTGACAAGTTTTTCACATCGACTAGCAGACTGCCAAATGCCTAGGAAGGAGTTAGTGTGAGGTTGTGAGATCTTCTGTTTTGAGCCTATTCTATCGAATAGGTATGGGGAAGGGGGTTTCATTTTAAAGCAGATTGCTTATTTAGTCTTTTCTTTTACTCAGTGTCTTGTAACCCCAACCCATGCTAGCAAATAGGTTTGGGGAAGTGAATGTAAATATCTGTGGACACTTCTGCTTACAAAAAGAAAGAAAAAAAGAAAAGAAAAAAAAGAAAGAAAAAAAAAGAAAGGAAAAAAGGAAAAGAAAATAAATAAAGAATAAAGACCCAAAAAGCAAAAGAAGGGTCAAGCAAGCCAAAAGTAGTCGTTGTCAAGCATTGTAAATACTTTTTCATTCTTTTTACTTTGAGTTGTACATTCTTCCTTCTGTATTCGTGTCGTTCCGTGTTGAGATGAGTAAGTCATCACGCTCAAACTGCCATTCAGTTAGTGGTGATAAGCTTGTTAAAACAAAAAAAAAAACAATTCCAGATTATCAATCAAAACAACTAATACAAAACATCAATATTCTTTTTCCCGGCAAGATCAAATTTATTAAAACCCAAGACTATGTTCAAAGTAAGAGAATCATCAACCAATTGTGTACATGTATTACAAGAAAAAAGAAAATCAAACTAGTTTAAGTGACCGATGTTCCAAGACCATCATCCAAACTATTTCCTGCAACATATACTCATCAAGCTCAAAATCTAACAAGTTTCTAAGAAGATTAAAAATTACAGTTGAAAAAGTAGACTACGGTATGTCTGTGACCGAAGAACATATCTGCAATACAGGCCAAAACATAGCCAACTAACCAATGCATGGCTCTGGATCAAGTCCTCATATGAAACCAAATTTCTTGATAATTCAAAGATATCTTCCTTGAAACTTTCAGAGACGGTTAGGGTTTGGATGCGTTTCGTAATGTTGAACATAACGAGTTTGGATGTGTATCAGTCTCTGATGTATAGTAACTTTATGGCCAACATGTGAGTCACGTTATGGCCTCATCAACAAACATGCATCAAAGCGCATAAAATGTGGGAACACGGTTTTGCTAGTTAATACTAATTTGATCGAAATCATACATGTGCATAAACAACTATGAAAAATATTTCAATATGGCCACGTTAAGCTCACCTATAGAATTGTAACTCCTGGCTTGTGATGCTTGGGCCTTGTACTCATGGATACGTATCCATTTCATAGATGATCATTTGTTCCCTTTGATGACAGGACAACCAACTACAGATGTCAGAAGCATGTATGTTTAGGAAAATATTACAGCTGTATTGATAAGAAAACATACACAATGTTGGAGCATACTCTACAACTCCACATGAATCTCCAGAGCTACCCACTAAAAAAAAGGCTTCGAGAAAGAAAGGGGGGAGACGAAGAAGATTCGTGATATGTTTTAAAATTTGAAATGCGTCAACTATGACACATGTGAACTCCTTACCACTAAGAAAATACAACACCAATATTTAACGATTAGAACCAAAACTAACCATGCAAACTTGACGGATCCAAAGTTGCATCAGGCGTCATGCTCGAGGAAAGTAGTGCGTCTCCCATTTTTGGTCTAACAGCAAGTCCTCCTTTGCCACATTCGCAAATTTCCCAATATGGGACAGAAGAGAAATTTGCTTTTGCAACAGGAGATATAGTTTCACCCCCTTCTTTAACATCTGATTTGTATTTGATATCCGACAAACAGGAAAGCACAAGGTGATAATTATTTTTGGAGTGCCAATACATGACAGAATCTTACAAGTAAAAAGGAACTGTAGCAATGCGTTGACCGCCATTCTTGGTGTTAAAGTCATCCAGAAAATAGTCATAGTGCGGTTCATACTTATGTCCAGCTTTGAGCTTCGTAATGGAGAACCTGAAGGCCTTCACCTTGGCATATGCATTCTTAGGAGCAACAATGTCATTGAACTACAACATAACATATGTAGTACAGAAATTAAAAGCTCAAAAATTCTCCCAAGGTTAATTTAAAAAAATATAGTTGGAAAAACTAATCAACTACATAAATTGAAAGCTCAAATTATAGAGAAAAAAATGGTAGCAAAATCGACAAACTTGTCCCAATCGATATCGCATAGCCAAACTAATCAACTACAGAAATGAAAGCTCAAATTACAGAAAAAAAATGGTAGCAGGCTTCCGACCTACCTTTGGCTGCCTGAGTTCGCTTTGACTCGATACTCGACGGACTTCTTTGCAGAGCTCCTAAGGGATCTCAGAAGCTCGCTAAACACCTGAAAGTATATATGTCCGAGAGACAACCTACGTTGGGGACGATATGTACTTGATCACATTCAGTTATTGTTATTTATTTATGTTCACCAGTTTATACATACTTAAATACAATAGGCATTACATTTACAGAATACATTATTTGGTTGTTTGAATTATTCTGTAAGATGTTCCCAAGGATTTAACATAATCACCAAGTTAGTGGGAGCTTGGGTGTCAATATTTAAGTCCTAAAACAAGCCACTAGTTGTAGGTCATTGAGAGTTGGGATACCAATGATGCGATTGAAGCTAGCATATGTTGCATTATATCCTTAGAGGATGTAGTAGATCTCACTACTACGAATGAACTGGGTTATTCGTAATGGACATATGAACACCTTGGAGGGTGTTGGCACACCCAACCAAGAAACCATTTGGTAAAATCTATTTAAGTGTCTATGGTATTATCGGTGTGTAGGGTGATGTTATTAGTCCTTAGACTTGAGGCCAATACTACATCATATGTGGAATAATACACTTTGACCATGTGCAATGCATGCATCCTTAAAGTCGGATAGATACGATATGTGTTGGGTGTATTAGGAAGCATGTGATGTGAGTGACTGGGCCAAGAAAGGATTCATTCCTCTGTAATAGATTCAAGGAGAGAATACTCTACTTCTCATATTTAGTGCGATCGTAAGACGGTGGATACCGTAAATATATATGATGTAGTCACATAATCCTCTAGATCGACTAATAAGATTGAGAGACAATGGATGAGTTATTGGAATAGACACTAAACCATATTCTAGACTCATTCGAGTATTCGTGGAATGAAGGGACCGTATCATCAAGGACTCTACGCTACAGGCAATTTGTCATTCCTCGCAAACGTTCCTTACATATTAGTATTGTCTAGTGAAATTATCTAGGAGTTTCACTGAAACCTTGATTAGATCAGTGACTAATATGTAAGGGCCTATGGGTCACATATAACATAAGGTGATTATTCTCCTAACTGATTGTTAGAGTAAATTAAATATCAATTTGATTGATAAATATTTAATTTACTATTATTGAGAATATTTCTATTTGATAGAAATGATTGATTAAGTCAAATTGAATTTGTTGGACTTAGTTAATTATACTTTTGGAAAGTAAATTAATTAAATTGGATTTAATTAATACATGAAGAAAGATTAATTAGATTAAATTGAATTTAATTAATTAATGCAAGAAAGTGTATTTGGATTAATTGAAATTGAAGTCCAATTGATAAAAGTCCAAAAGAAATAAAGAAACCAAAACATCACTTGGTGGGTTTTGGTCACGAATTAATTAATGCAAGAAAGTGTATTTGGATTAATTGGAATTGAAGTCCAATTGATAAAAGCCCAAAAGAAATAAAGAAACCAAAACAGCACTTTGTGGGTTTTGACCCGTGACCTCTTGTATAGAAGATTGAACCAATACCAACTGGGCTAGGCTTTCAGTTGGAAAACAAAAGGAATCACCTGCTATACATAGAAGCATGCAAGGGAGAGAAGGAGGAGGAGATTTTTTCTTTGTGGAGATCTTGGAGATCTTTGTGAAGACTTTGAAGATCTTTTTCCTTGTAGGACTCTTTTCCTTTCTCTCCAAGTTTGATTTAATTTAGGAATAAGTCTCCTATTCTAATACAACTTATTAGACTACCCGCATTGGGTGACAAATGACGTCCAATTTGACGGGATCCGTGACGAGATTTTGCTGCATTGGGTGACTCGCATCGTGCCGTCATGAAATTCGAAATTTTTTAACCACTCTTAAAATATGATAAATATGTTTAAAATTAATAAAATTGTTTTTGTAGAAGTCGTTTTATAATTTTAAGTTTAATTAAGAGAGAAAAATGAGTTCGATATGGGATGATCCAAACATAGTCAAGAGTGGTCTCTATTTGTAGATCTCGAAAAGTCAAAACCGTTGGTGATTTTTATTTATTTTTTGCATTTTTATTTCTCGAGTTATTCGCGTTTGAAATTGGACAAACAAAAAAAAATTAAAAAAAAAAAAGAATGAATCATGTGGCGTGCTTAACTCCCCACACCATCGACGGGGAGGCGCTTCGACGATCAGGCGCGTCGAGCATTAATGACTGCAATGCAGGCCGTTTTAGAGATTCCTAATGTATAAATATAGACTTAACTAAATTAATTCATACAACAATTTTATGATGAATCGGCCGCCCATGTCTGTCCAAGAAGGATTCGTTTTGGTTGTCTTCTTTCTTCTTTCTTCTTTCTTGTATATTCTTTCTCCATATTTATTTACTTGTTGCAGTTTTAGACGATGGACATCCTAGAGTCCATGGAGATTAATCACCGACGAATCGAACTACGTAGGGCTTGATCCTTTTGGAGGTGAGTCGGCTTAGAACCTGTTTCTAAGTTCACCCCAATTCTTTGGAAGAATTAAATCGTTCTTGGAGAACGAATCGAAGAAGATGAATAAATCGAATCGAAGATTCTAGAAAGAACATCGAGCAAGCATATCCAGTGATCCTTACTTCCTATTGGAAGCTACGTAAGCATCTTCTTCCCATGTATTCAATACACGTAATATAGTCATGAATCAGATTAGCAAGAAACAAAATTTTTAAACTTCCGCTGCTCAGCCTTAGAGGCTAATTCTTGCTATAATTACTGATATAGGGTAAATCCGGTTAAGTCAAAATGCCAAGGTTAAGGTCGAGGTAAATCGTACTAAGTCGTAGGACCGTTCGATTCGCCTTAAGTCATTGTGTTTAACCATCATATATATAAATCGTGATAGAGCGGATCGAATAAAAACATGATAATATGACAATGACACAAGGATTACGTGGTTCGGCCAATGTGCCTACATCCACGGGAGTAACATGGTAATCTTTATTGATAGTGTTTAGTACAAGTATCGTAAGAGTCGATAGTCGATCTCTTATTGTGTTATGATGTTCCGAGTGTGGAAGTCCATCGGTACTTGGAAGGGTCCGTCGGTACTTCGGGAGTCCGAGTGTAGAAGTCCGTCGGTACTTCAAGGTATTGGAATTTCATCACCGATTTTTTTTCATTTTATGGTACCCTTTATACTGGCGAAGATAAGTGTTTGAACTATGGCGGATGAACTAATGTCAAGCCTCGAAAGTAGTGCATTTCTTGAGAGCTCCATCCTGTAGAGACTTTTTTTTGAGGTATTGGAGCTTTTGCAGGGGTGAAAGAGAAGGGCCTGTAGAGCATTTCTTGTTTGTAAAGTTCAGAAGAGCTTGAGACATCATTCATCTCAGCAAATTCATGGTGCTTTGAAGACTTATTCTTTATTCTTTCTTTTTCATTTTTTTAATTTAATCGTTTTGTTGGGTTATTTCTAATTTCATTCGAGCATGGATTCTTCTGTAAGATAGGATTCTGCCTATCTAATATAATAATAATATTCTCTTCCATTCTAATTATTATAGAATTAAAATTAGAGTGTAGTAGTATATTACAACCCCTTAATTAAAAAGTTAAATATGAATGCTATATACCTCAAAAAAGATAAATACCCACTGTGTGTTCTTAATGGCACTAATTATATACTCCTCAAGTTCTTGGTATTGGCTAAAAAAAATAAAGTACTACTCCCTCCTATTTTTAATTGTCGTCTTAGAGTTTTTATACATTTTAATACACCCAATTCAATTTATTATTAATTTTCATAAAATACAACATTAATTACATATAACTGTGATACTTGAACCAATACAATATCTCTAAATGTCATGAAATTCAACAACACACAATAATTATGATAAAAGTCTTGAAAAATGTAAAACGATAAATATTTTTCAAATAGTGAAAAAACTAAAACGACAATTATTAAAAATTGAGAGGAAGTACTAATTCTAGCACTAGGACTAACATGTTGGAATTTTGCTAATAGGTGTAAATAGGTTGGATTTACATGGTGACTAATTTATTGAGTGCTTTTATAATAAAGTATTTGGGAAGCATGCGTTGCTTTAACTCATTTTATGTAGACTCAAATTGTATTTTGTGAGGTGTAAAAAAGAGGATGAGTGAGCTACTGAGCTGTAGGTTGATGTGACATATTTTGAGGTTGTTAAAGTAGAGAATTTATTAGAAATTGTGATATAATTAGAAATAAATGGGAGATGAAAGAAAATGGGAAAAGAAGTGAATTTTGGTCAAGTTAAAACCACATGAAATAAGAAATCAAATCCAAACGTAATACTTGTGCTACAATGCAGAAACGATAAAACCAAAGTAAAAAATAAATAGTCCGAATATATTTGCACTTGGAGTCATAAAGTGGTCTGGTAATAATGAGTTTAATAAGTTACTCCTAAACTATAATGATAAATTATTAAACGAAATTATATTATTAAAATTTGTGGTCTATATTTTCATGATATAATTTTGTTATTTATATTTATAGTTAAAGATTAATTTATATTCAAAGTCGAACTCTATTGACCAAAAAAAGTAAAAATGAATAAATTTAGAATGAAACAGGAGAAATATATAAAATTATTTTGTGATTTAGACATGCGAAATTTTAAAATATCATAAATATTACACATAAGAAAAGGTTATTTTTCAAAGCTCCCCAAAATGCTATGTACACTATTCATCACTAGCTAAATCAATGATAAACCTTTTTTTTTTTGGAACCGAAAATACTTTTATTCCATTCCAACAGTTAAGTACACAACCGATCCGAAGATCCAGGTAATCGAAAAATAATCAAAACAACCAAGTGAATCAAAACAATTTTCTAGACTCTATCTTAACATGAGCAGGGCGCAATATTTGCGTAAACTCAACATCTATTTATAATTTTATTGACTATATGCTTATCCAGTCTTGCATTTGCCGGTTTCTACTGAAAGACAGCAAGATTCCTCTCCATCCAGATAGAATATACAGTCTCTGTGAAAGCACACCGCAGCACCTTCTTTTGCCATGCATTGTTCCGCAGCTGCATACATAACCACTCGACCTCCTCCTCCCACGGGCAAGGAGCACGCTGAATTCCCATCCATCTCAAGACACGGGTCCAAATCTGGCGCAAAAAAGGGCATTGGAAGAACAAGTGTTCCATCGACTCATCCACAGGGCAGAAAGAACAAACAGCAGTCACAATCGGGTTCCACCTACGAACTCTATCCTTGGTAGCTAATCTCTTATGTAGACCCATCCACGTACAGAAAATAGCTCGGGGCTGCGCCTTGTTATCAAACCACCACTTCTTCCATGGTACATCTGCTTTCAGAAAGTAAAATAATTAATCCAATACGTTTTAAAAAATAAGAAAGAGTCCTAATTAAAAAATACTCTTTCAGAAAGTAAAATAATTAAACAAGAGTCTTCCTTGTAAACCATAGCCCATGCAGATCTCGTCTGCAAGCTTATTCGCGGTACGGGGAACCCATCTGAGGTGAAAAATTAGGGCGAGTAAAGCCCCAATTTTGCTCTGCAAATATCGCCGAGAAACATCCCGTAAGTTTCCTTAGCCTTCTGATCACCACAAATCATTATCAAAGTTTATGTATGCTTCTTCTTGCTTTTGCTTTTATAATTTAAAGATCAATGCTTTCGCATTGGTAAGTTTCGTTTCCATCGGTTTTAACCATGTATCATATTTTTTTCAGATCAAAATTGCTCAGAATGAAGAATTTTCACTTTTTAGGAACACCAGACCTAGTGTTGGGCATTACAGGTTTTTGCCTTTCCTAAACTTACATTATAGTACTACTACTGTGTTGTCTTGTGTTTCTTCCTTATTGTAGTTACGTTGTTAATTCCTCTTCTTTTTTATTTTTATGTATGTACGTAGCTTCCGCTATGTCAATTGCTCTGCTAATTCTGTATCCAATGTGAGTAATTTCTAGCCTCTACCCTACCTACTCTTCATTATGTATGTATGTATGTATGTATCGAATGTGAGTAATTTCTACTCCCTACCTACTCTTAATTATGTATGTATGTATGTATGTTATGTTCATTAAACAAATTTCTTACTCCTCAAACTCACTATAGCTAGCTATGATTTGATCTGATTTTCTTTTTCTTTTCTTTCCTTGGTTAAATTTAATCACAGACCAAATCATTTGAAAATATTAAGGGAGAAGTCAACTAAAGATCTACAGCCCTACCCATATGCTTTTACTCAGCTGGCATGCTTCGTATGGTTGTTTTATGGTGGTATGAGTGAACCAGTTAAGGGATCCTTCACATTCCAGAATATATTGGTCGTGGTTCTCAATCACGGTTGCTTTATTGTTCAGACCTATTACTTGTTGACTTTCAGGGCTAATACTACTATATTTCATCACGCGGTAATTAACTCATTGTCATATACTCTGTTTATGTGTCAGTATTATTATCTTATCTAACAAAGTACTATAACTTTTGCTACTTCCACTGCATGATCAGGCGGTTATCGAATTCACAGCCGTGCTACCAGAGTTTATATTTTTGCTGTATATTGTACTTGCGGGTCCTTTTACTTTTTGGGCTCCCCTCCAAGATCATCCACATATTACTGGGTCTGCTGTTGCTACGGTTGGAATTTTTATGTATGCTTCTCCGATACCTTCAATAGTAAGAATCTAACCTCTTCAATCTCTCTTAAATCTACTGCTTGTTTACCCAATATACACTGATGTTAAATCTCTTAAGTCTGATTTTCGCTTGTTACCCATTATACACTGATCTTTTCCCTTGTATTGATACAAACTTATATATATTTTATTGATTTCCAGATAAACGCATGCAAGACGCGAACCACACAATACTTGCCGTTTGGATTATGCACAATGTATTTCTTGAATGCTGTCGCGTGGTTTGCATATGCATATCTTTATAGCCCTACCTACGATGTTTACCTTGCTGTAAGTACACATTGGTTTCACACCATTGTAACTGCAACAATTTGTGACTGTCCCTTGTTTCGTTTTGTGCCTTACCCTTTCACTTGTTCCACAGATTGCTCACGGAGGTGGCATAATATTGGAAATCGTCATGCTCCTTGTATCTTGTATCCTTCTGGTGACATTTCGAAGTTCAGGTGTTTACTTGTCATGTTCTTCTTTCGAATCTTTCATAGACCTTCAAATTTGAGACGTTCAACTTGTAACACCATCTAGCTAGTGTAATAATTTTGTCGCCAAATCTTCCTCAGGTACTGCAATGGAGGATTCTACCGTTGATCTCGAGGCCCCGCTAGTTCAGGACTAATCTTGATCGTGATAATAAGTTACCGAGTTGAACAAACTTAATTATGTAACAAAATTTACTTTTGATGACATACATAAATTTGTTGTCTGCGGTTCATTGACTCGATTCTTGTTTGCTTTGGTCGTTTACTCACTGGTCTTTGTTTAATTATTTTATTTCGTCGACAAGCACATCACGCGTAGCTTGTTCTACTCTCAATTTTATGGTTCCTGAGAAATAACATATTCATGTAGATCATCGTTGGACTTGGGAATTTCTCGGATTGATTGAATTTTATTAAAGATTTAAAGATAACATTAGTATTCGTACATATTCATGTCACCGGAATTGAGTTATCTTAATTTTCTATGCCAAACATACATATATGAATTTCATGTAACGAGCACAAAATTTTGGATATGGGTACTTGTTTGATTGGATATGGGTGCCGTGAAGTTTTATTCCAGTTAAAAACTGCTTATCATTTTGGTTGCAATGAGTAAATGAAGGCCTAGTTTATCTGTAGTTTCTTTTGATACCAAGTAGGTAACATCCCTGAACATTCATTGTAGTTTCTTACGTGTCATTTGAGTAGAAGGTGTGTATTACAGTGTTTTTGTTTACGCCAGACGAGTGTCCATGTTTGCTTATGATGCAATTGCAGCAGAACATGGAGCAATGCAGGACTGGGTGGATAAAATTCGGCGTCGACTTATGAAAGATGAGATGGATCTCTACTTGGTTTCCTGCTGGAGTCTATGGATGCATAGGAATAAAGTTGTGCACGCAGAAGAGAGGTTCGGTTCTCTCCAGAATCAAAATAAACTTTGATGCTGGTGTTAGTTCTGCGAATAATGGAGCAAGTTCGGGGGTGGTTGCGCGAGACGAACATGGACGTGTACTTGCTTGGAAAAGGAGGTTTTATGCAGGCATAAAGGATCCAAGTGTAGTTGAGTGTCTTGCAGCTAAAGAGGCCATTTTACTGGGTCTAGAACTTCAGGTTTCTGCGGTTGATGTCATAACTGTCAGATACTCGTCCTGCTTTAACCGAAAACTCTATGCATAGGAGCTACATTAAGATGGAACGAAGATTCAAGATTTACGTGTATGAAGAAGGCGAACCGCCACTTATGCACAATGGACCGTCCAAAAGCGTTGAAGGCCCGACTCATGAATGAGATTGAATATGGGAAGAATTACACATTCAGGACTTCTGGTCTCTTCTTTATGTTGTTTAGTGTAGTAAAGTTGGTTGCGTACGTCTGTCTATGTTCCCAACTCGCGTGATGCCACCCCACTCAGGAAGTTCGTATCAGATTACATTGGTCTCATCTCAACCAGGCACCCGTTCTGGAATATGAGTCAAGAAGCTGACCATTTCATGCTTGCTTGCCATGACTGGGTGAGCAGATTACATTGGACTAGTTCTTTTCACAACTGTAAACAATTTCTTTTTTAGCCTTCAGTGACAAAATTCTGCATTGATTTGATTGTTATAGGGGCCTCTGGTATCAAGTGGACAACACATCGATCAGAGGGTTGTGCAACGCCAATTTTTCTGAAGGATTTGATCCACTAAAAGATGAGACTGTGCCAGAAATCCATCTTATCAGCAGAGAAGTACATCCCAAGCTGCATTCTCCGCCATCTAACATTTCCAGGGACTATCTTGCGTTTTTCGCTGGTGGTGGAAATCACGGTCCTGTCAGGCCGATTCTGCTGAAACACTGGAAGGGTAAAGATATACGATTACCTAAAAACGGATCAAGCAGGTTACTTAGACTATATGTTAAATTCCAAGTTTTGCTTGTGTCCCAGTGGATATGAAGTGGCTAGTCCTAGAATCTCAGAGGCTATCTATTAATACTGTCTGTTGACTATGTTTTGCCTCCAAGTGACGTTTTAAACTGGGATGCGATCTCCTTACGTGTAAATGTTACTGATATACCTAGACTGAAGTGAAGGAGATACTGAAGGCTAGCTGTTACAGAAGATGAGTACTTGAGGCTGAAGGAAGGCAGAGCACTGGACAATGAGCCAACCGGCCAAGAGATTCAACGCGTTTCATATGATTTTGCATTCTTTATGGCTTAGAAGAATAAATCTCAGTATTGTAAATTTTAGTGACCAGATGAACGAACATATATAGATAGGTTAAGATTATATCCTACTTATACAACTTTGTCAGCAGTCAGGCATTAATTAGACTTGTGATACAATACGATTCTTTTTGTCATCAAAACGGAAAATATTAGCCATTACACATGTATGTACATTCGCAGGGCGATTATTTATGTACACACTGGCTAGCTAGGCGGCTATTTAGAGATGCCGAAAACAGATCTCAAGTCTCAACATGTCCCAATGGAGAACCTCTGCTTTCCAGGTGATGTTGGCCGAATGTTTGTGGTATCTTTTATCACCACTAGGTCTCCGTCTTCATTGGCTTGACGAAATCCATGTTCACATTGTTTCCTGACATGTCTCTCACATAGAAAGCATGCACCGACTTCTCTCCTTGTGTTGCGGTGTCTGCTCTTGCTACTGCTAGCCCATTTTCCCTTAGAACCCGCCCCACCCGGTTGAGTGCACACAGTTCTAACCTAACTCCCTGTCAAAGCCGAAGGATTAATACAAATTGTGTGCATATATGTGTAGGTGTGTGTCTAGTAAGAACATACCAAGACAAAACCTGCGTTCAATCGCAGCCTCCAAACATTTACGACTCGCTCTTTCTCACTATCAGTGCTCAACACACAGCCATTGACATGCCTTATAAAATACTCCTACAACAAAGAAACAACTTGCTTAACAGATGAAAAGGGTAAAAAGAAGATATATATGCTCACTTGATAGGCATAGCCTCCACGAGAGTCAGCAGAAGCATGAAAAATCACATATTGCATATCAGTAAGCGTGCAAACAATGTCGAACATAAGCCTCTTCCGGTCATTGCATTGGATACAAACAATCGAATATCCCTTCTCTCAATGAAGATGCTAGCCTTTCTCTCCTTGTCCTTGCTATCCAATCTCCATGTCATAGAAGGCCCAGTTGACCTATCAAAGTCCCTTATGGAAAGCATGAGCTGATGCATGCGACGTTCTACATCAGTCATCGTGGCTAATTTGCCCTCAAGAAGGCCAGCAGTTTTCACTTCATGATGGTTAGAGTTCTCTTCTCTGGAAGTAGTGGCTCGGAGTATAGTAGTTCAATTGCATGGAGCCTATTTTCGTCCATTGGAGTGTTTGCCGATTGCTCAGAAATGTAAGCAACGCAGGCTAGACGTGCGTTATAGCTCCAAGCATGTGCTTCAACTACATTGCAATGGAGATCAGCTTGATATCTCCGACAATAGGCCTGGTTTGTCCTTTCCTGTTATTTAAATTGCTTTAGGCCCGGAAAGGTGAGAGTCGAGTTTGCATTGCGCCTTTGTCTTTGGTGAGAGAGGCCTACCAGAACCAACCTGCAAAAGTTTTCTTTAGATCAGACTCATTAAGGGGGTGTTAAATATAAGAACTTTCTGTATTCTGCTTCCTGAAAAGCTAAGCAGAGACCATGATCTTTTCTCTTACCTGTTGGATTTGTTCAATTGGATTGGTACAGCCAGGATTTAAAATTGGAGGTGGCGGAGTATAATAACATGAACACAATATGTAATTTAGTTCGGTTAAGTTATGACGGTTCGGGTCGGGTCACATCAATTTTTTTACACCAAATTCATCACATATTTAAATATGAAAGGGAACAAAAAAATTACATCATGATAAAAGACAAACAAATACTCCCTCCATTCCACAAATCTCTTTCCATTTTATTTTTACACAAATTTTAAGATGTTTGTGTAAAATATGGTTTATATAGATATAAAAAGTAATAAATCTATATATTATTAAAATCTCAGTTTTTATTCTCAATCATTTGTATAGCACTTTTACCAAGATTGAATGAGATATTTTCTTTCATTTATTTGCATTTGTTTGTATAAATAATTCTAAAATAAATACATAGATGGTAAGAATCCATTTTGATCTTTTGACTACTCTATTTCGATGCATGTATGTCCTGATTGTTTGGCATGATAAAGCTATATATAGTAAAGGTGAATCATTATTTTGGATAATATCATTATTTTAGTAAATTCCTCCATTCACACCTAAATACATGCATTTTATATAGAAAAAATCTTCATATCAAGGTAATCATTATTGGGTTTAAGATTGCAACCATTAAATTCGACAGTTTGCACAATTTATTATTTGGTAAATATGTAAAACTTCCAGCCCAGGTTTTGCAACTAAATCATGCCACAAAAATATATGCTAAATTAAGAAAAGATCGTCCTAACATAATATTAAGACCAAAAAAATAACGCACTGCATAATTCTTCTTATACTAGAGACATCTCATAGCGGCAAAGAATCTGCCAGAGAAGAATCCACGAGCATAGCAAAATGTTGCCGTAATCTTTCACACAATCAGTGAAAATGCACTCAACCTTTTACAGAAACGAATGCTTGTGGTCACGTTCGGGATCAACATTCTTTCGATTATTTGCGCATTGGTGTCTATATCTAACAACCTTCATACCCAATCTCCTACCGCCAAGTTCAAGTTTTGAAGATCAATACTTTCAAGAAAAGGTCCAATGGTGATGATGATGTCACCCTGAAATTGAATTTTTCGGGGAATCTGGAGTCATTTGTTTACATGGAATACAAAGCAGGTGTTTGTATTTTGAGCCGCAGAGTACGAGACTCCGAAGAATTCTGTAAATCAGATCTTCCTATGGAATTCTATTATCCCTTCCAAGGAGCATGCAAATTTCAAGATTTACACAAAAAGCAAGTATCGTCTTATGGACCAAGTGAGTGTACTGGAACATTTGCTTTGTCAATTATGTGGTCTCTTGATTCTGATGTCTTATAACTCTTCTTATAGGGAAGCAATCTCCCGTGTGTTAGTTATCTGCTGAACCTGCCATTAGGTGCGTTAGTTTGTGCTTTTGTTTGGTTTGGTTGAGTGTGTGCTATTTGATGAAATGTATTTGAGTGAGTTAATTCTGTCATTATTTGTAGTCATATGAAAGAACCTCTGTAGAGGTAGTTTGATTTCGTCATCCGCAATAATGGAATTGAAGGAGTTGTACTACATATTTGTACATGCAAATATTTATCAGGTAAGTAAATTTGATCAATGATTTTCTTTATGTTTGTAATATGAAATTGTTTATCACATTTGAGTTCATAACACACTAGATTGAATACGTATACATCTGAATATTCTAAGTCGGTCAGATCAGTAGAAGATACAAAACAAATATCCTAAAACATTTTAACAGATGAATAGTCGGTTTTAAATGTATGCCAAATAGGATGGTACTCTCCTTTTAGATAAACGCATCGTATAAACTCAATAAACCACTTTTTTTAGACCATGTAAATCACATTTTATTTGTAGAAATAATAAATTGATACGCTTGAAATTAAATATAAAAAAACTTTATGTTAATTTTAACTCATATTTCAAAACAAATAACAATTAAAAACTTAGCCTAAAATGTACATTTACTTAGCCTAAAATGTACATTTTGGACCCATGTGTAATTATTTTTTGATCCATAGTAATTATTGAACTATAAAGGACTAATGATGTTCTATGATGAAGGTGTAGGTGCAAAAAAAAAAAAAAAGATCACAATAACATGTAAAATTATGTTTATAAAATAATAATTTTACAAGTTGTGTGCGGTTAGAGGACTCGATATAAAATACTCCTTCTGTCCCAAATTCAATTACCCGCAATCTGACCACAAGTTTTAAGATAAAAGTGAATAAAGTAGGAGAGATGGTAATAAATTAAGTGGGAAATAGATATTGAATAAGTAAAAATACTGAACAAGTATGGAATGGATTGAATAAAGTAGGAAAAAGATGTTCCATTAAAGAGATGGGAAGTGGAAATTGGGACGTTCCAAAATAAAATGCGGGAAGTTAAATTTGGGGCGGAGCGGGTATATGTTATCAACCTGCCCTGGTCCTGTACGGATTCAAGTTGGATCCTACCCCTTAAAATACAACAAAAATTGACTCTTATTTTCTCGATTAATTTGTTATGTCCTTCACTTTCTATTTACTAGGCGGGGAAACTCTCTTCGATCTCCTCTCTACTTTCTTAATCCATAACCGGCATGGTGAGGGATTGGTGGGGAAAAAAAGTAGCATGTCAAATTATTCTCTCTACTTTCTTGATCCATAACGGATATGGTGGGGGATTTGTGAAAAAAACAACCGTAGCATGTGAAATTATGTTTGTAGAAAAATACTTTGAGTGTGTGTGTGTTGGGGGTGACCAGATACCACCGCGGTGGTTGTGGTGGAGAGATATGGCAGATACTCTCTAGGCGGGGAAACTCTCTTCGATATTCTCTTTCCTTTCTTGATCCATAACGTGCGGCCGGGGGGTGGGGGGTGTTTATGGTTGTAGAATAATAATTCTTCTGTGTGCGGTGGTGTTGTGGTGACCACACATACCAACGATGTGGTTGTTGGGAAACCGGGGGGGAGGGTGGTGGGGGTGGTTTTAGGTTGTAGAATAATAATTCTTTTGTGTGTTGTGGTGGCCACATACGACCGAGATGGTTGTTGGGAAACGGGGGGGGGGGGGGGAGACTCTCTTCGATCTCCCAACTACTTTCTTGATCTCCATAACGGGGCCCCGGGGGGACCACATTCCTCCGGGGTTGCAGGTAGCAAATCCTATTGATTGTGTTGTATATACTTGACATTTTATTTTTGTTCGAGTTTGAAGAATACAAATTTTTTAAAAACATGTATATGTTACTAATGAACAAGTCAGGTACGTTAGCATCCGATATTAAATATGTGTTATCAACCGGTCGGGTTAAGGTTGGATCCAACCCCTTTCAAAGCATATCTGTTATATATGATGAGTCATACTTTTATATTTTCTAAAGTTAGCATAAAATAGACTCAATAATATAGTATTGGATTAAGGATGACTACCTACCAATGCCACAGTCAATGTTAAAAGTAAACTATTATGTGGCATCGCCACGGGTAGTACTAGTGTATAGTAAAAAGTAAGAAATAGAATTGATAAAGATGAAAAAGAGTGATTAAAATATTAATGTTGAAGATAGTGGATTTCCATAAAAGGAAATGGAAAGTTTTTTACGGAACGTCTAAAATGGAAAAATGAAAAAAATTTAATGGAACGGAGGGAGTAATGAATAAACGACCCACTTCCATAAAAGTAGTACATACTCTACGCCTCTTTATCTTCTCAAAATCATTAGTGACTGAATCAATGCCAAAACGTTTTTTCAATCACTACAAGAAAAAGGGGCAGTATCAAGTAAGTTGTTTGTTGGTGTTAAGTCTATTTTCATTGGTAATGGAGTATTTCCAAGTAAACCTCCATGGTATTGTTTCCTTCCTAATACCCTCGTGGGTAATACCGTTGCCAAGTAAGTTGGGTGTTCCTTGGTAAAGTGTATATTTTCCAAGGAAAAAATAATTGGTGGAAGTCATAATACCCACGCACTTTTCATGGGTAATAGCGACATCACCAAGGAAAACTCGGTTGGTAATACAAATACCAAGGACATAGTCATTGGCTATGTTAGATGGTCATTTTCACCCAAACATGCACAATACCAAGCAATAATTCATTGGTATATAACTAACCATGGTTAAAAAAAATTAGCAATATCTAGAATTTATATTGCAATGCTCGCGCGATACTTTTCATAATAGAAAAGTATAATGCTATATAACAAAAAAAAAAAAAAACAATTCCAGATTATCAATCAAAACAACTAATACAAAACATCAATATTCTTTTTCCCGGCAAGATCAAATTTATTAAAACCCAAGACTATGTTCAAAGTAAGAGAATCATCAGCCAATTGTGTACAGGTATCAGAAGGAAAAAGAAAATCAAACTAGTTTAAGTGACCGATGTTCCAAGACCATCATCCAAACTATTTCCTGCAACATATACTCATCAAGCTCAAAATCTAACAATCATTCCCCATCCTAACACTATCCGAGGTCCCTTGCGTATCCATCCTGACACATTGGGTTGTGCCCGGTAGTTTGTTTGTAATCTTTCCCTTATCTTTGAATATACTCTTTCTATCAATCATTCATATTTGCTTCATACTTGCTTGGATACTCGTGCTTGCTCGATTATTGATTCTAGACATTACACTGTTAAAGCCTCGTTTAGGTCCATTAACGACACTCGGGATTAACTTATTGCTATACACAAATCAATTTCGTATAGTGATTCGTTAGTCTTTGGCTAAACAAACAAATAATAATTTGGTGATTTGACACGTCATCAAATTTGGCGTCGTTGCCGGGAATCTAAATCTTTTGATTGGTGTTTTGTGTAGCTTCAATCATCACTCACTTTCTCATCCCATTTCTTTTTGATTTTTTTTCAAAAACCCCAAAAAATTTAATATCTCCCAGGAAACATTGAACTGCATTTATCCGTCGAGCAGTGACGTCTGAATCACCGACCTTCCGACTTGTATAAATTTTTCGTCTTCGTTTTATTTTCATTTTGATTGATAGAATAGCTCTAATCTAGTTAGATTTTTGTTTGAGGATCTACTCTTGTGTGCTTGTCTACGTGTGTGTAGGAATTCATGAATGGTGTATATTGCGACATTTGGGGACTTGATGGACATGTAGCGGAGGCTTGTTATGATAGAACGAAGATCATTCGTTTTCAACAAATCAAGGGAGAAGGCCTTCCGAAAGCATGAGCAAGATTCAAGGAGCTACAATTGGTGTTTTGCAGCCATCAATTGACTCAAGGAGATTTGATGTGGTGTTCTGTGGTAGGAGCCACAAGTGATGAGGAGGATCGTGCATGAGAATGAGGAGTTTCATCCGTTTTGCCCGACTTGCCAAAGGATTTTCCCTGGTCCTGCCAAGTAAGTATTATACATTCTTCTTAAATATGTAAAACATAACTTATAATGATAGTTGACAAGTATAAATTGTTGTACTAAAGTAATATATATATATATATATATATATATATATATATATATATATATATATATATATATATATTCGTTTCTTGTATCTTATACATTGACAACAGCTTATGGCCTCGGGAGGTGCACAACAAACTAGGTGACATCTTCCGGAGCAGGAGAGAGCCACCGGGGCAGGGTGGTGAGTGTTGGAGCCACATCTCGGAGCACATGAGGGCCGAGTACTTCGATGAGCTGAGGGTAAGTTAAAATATGGCATTCCTTCGTTTGTAATTATAATCGTTTTAATATGAGTGGTATGTTAGCCACTGTATGTGAGTGGTATGTTAGCCACTTTATTTGGGTGATATGTTAGTCACCATTGTGTTAGTAAAATTTAGGACAGTGTGAGTGGTATGTTAGCCACTATATGTGAGTGGTATGTTAGCCACTTTGTTTAGGTGATATGTTAGTCACCATATCTGTTATGTTGTTGTATCTTGTTAAATTGATGTAACATGGTGAGGTTATACATGTATTGACTTTGGATGTTGTATGAAATTGGGAGTGTAGAAGGAGTACTTCATTCCCGCGAGTTGATCCCAGATCCTGGCGTGTTTACGATTGTGGGATCCAAACTGAGGATATGGTCTGCTCGTGGAAGGCCATTCGGGATCGGTGGCGAAATCCTCCACGTGTTGATGCGGAGTGGGCCTTTGGGATGCCTCACGGCGCCGAATCGATGTCCGTGACGTTGCCTACCAAGCGGAACCGCATCCGACCGTCTGGCGGCAGAAGGGTCGTTCACCACCTTGGGAGGCGATCTACTGTCACTGATTATTATCAATCGGTGCGTATATATGTGTTTTGCAATCTAGCATTACGTGTATGTATGAAGTCTCTGCTCTATTACTTGTAGATGATAAATTGTTGACTAGATCTGGTTTGATTCAGGTGGCACATGGGAGGTGACATCCAAGTATGCCATCTTCAAGAAGGCCGAAGGTATATGGGTATGGACCGACTGTCGGGCCTCGTCTATTGCGGTATGTTTATGTTGCTTAATGTTCATATTTGTACACTATTACAAGTTATTTTTTGAAAAACAGTAACTGATCATGATATCTGCTATTTACGATTTCAGGCTGAGGTTGATGCTAAGGTAGCGAAGGGGAGGACGAGACGGGTGATGTGTTGTCAATCAACAAGTTGACAACATCTTCCTAGAGGTCAACAAACCGGACAAGAAAGGACGAATATATGGACTCGGGAGCCTCGGTTTGAGCCTGGCTAGTCCGGGGTGCTCCTCATCATCATCCCAGCAGTCCAGACGTCCGGTTTACACAGGACTGTGTCTCAAAATGGTGCGATGCAGGTCCGGAACAGTTGCAGCTCTAACTCAAGAGATGCAAGCAGTGCTAATAACAAAGGGAGGAGAACGCGCCTTGATTCTGAATGGAGCATTTCATGTCCCAGTTCCGCCATCACCCACCCCCGTCTGATAGCTAGTTAGTTATGCATCTGTATGTTCAGATTTTTTTTTCATATTTACACTTTTGTGGATAATTTCTCCAGCTCCGGATATTACTTTTTTTATTCAAAATTTATTGAAATATTTTCCGTATTATTCATTTATTATCGAACATTATATTGATTAAAACAGGGATTAATATGAAATAAATAGTGACGGATTCATGTGATTGGAATTAGTGACCGAATTATTAGGATGGAATTAGTGACGGAATTTCAGATTCCGTCACTAATTCCAATAAAATGTTGGACGACGGATAGAATCTATCCGTCGCTAAATATAACGACGGATAGATTATATCCGTCGTCCGGTTTAGCGACGGATATATTCTATCCGTCGTTATATTTCGATTAAAAAAAAGTCAAATATATAATCCGTCATTCAATCCGCGAATTGGACAACGGATTATCTATCCGTCGGCCCAACTCCAGCGGGGCGACGGATTTTTTATCCGTCGCCAGGGCTGGGGCGACGGATCGTTGGGCTGAAGCGACGGATCTATCCGTCGCCCCAGCCCAGTTTTTTTTGTAGTGCATTAACGACTTTGAATCAATGTATCTCGATTCTAATCCCACTAAGGAAAACATTCCCAATGATGACTCCTACATCTTTGTCCATACACCCACCAACGAGTTTCAAGGGAGTTATGACCCATTTTTTCGTTTTTATTTTCCTATTGATTCCCCTAGTTATTTTTTAGAATTTGATATTTCTAACTTAGTTAATTCTAGTTTTCAGGAAATTATGAATACACTCGAGAGCATGAAGAGAGGAGCCAAGGGTGGTTCCGAAAATCCAAGGAGTTACGAGACGGATGCACAAAAATTGTTTCCGTTTGACAATGGATAACATCGAGCGATTAAGGTCGAGCCAATGATCGATAAACAAAGGCGCTACCCGGGAGGCAACCCGGGGAGGTACGCATTGCATTTAGAATAGGAACACGTTTAATTTAAGTAACGAATAAGTAGAATCCAATTTTTGGGGCAATTCCTTACAAGATGGAGAGTCCAGAGGACGAGACCCCTCGTCCAGACGGCTCGTCTGAAACAGACGGACCGCCTAGACGGGGCGTCCAACTTTTTACAGCGGTAATTAAAGAGGACGGACCGTCCATTATCGCCATCTCCATCCTCAAACCTCCATTGCCGTAAAATCGCCCCCAAACTCGGATTTCACTCATCTTCCCACCAAACTTCACACTCTTTAGAATTTCGGAAAGCTCGTGATCCTCTACCATCCTATCCGATCAATTTTGTCAAAACAAGTCTCGTTGGGTCACAATGGCAGGTGGTGCATCTCAAAGGGCAAGAGGACCAAGGAGCTTCATCCTCTCACGCTTAAAAAGAAGAAGGGGATCGAGACGTTAAAGCCAACAAGAGTATAGAGAGGGTTTCACGGCCAAGAAAATAAAGAAAATCACGAAGGACCGCCACATCCACATCGCCAATGACAATAAAGAAAAGAAGGCGCTTCAAGACCTCTGGACAAACATCGCAGAACGGGGGTGGACTTACTTCTTAGAACCATTCACCGGGTGGTACGATAGGAGGGTAGTCGAGGAGTTTTACATTTGCTACTCCGACTACACCGACGACTCCAAGGTTCCCATCCACGGGAAGCAGGTTCCCTTCACTCCCAGCGTGATAAACGGACTATTGAAGGGCGACAAGACCCCACAGGGAAGCGATATCGAGGACGACAACGATGAGATGGCGGAAGAGTTGGCCCTCGATTTGGGTATGACTAGGGATGATAGCGACCCCGATGAGTATGACCCGGCAGTAAAGTACAAGTATAACCGATCGACCAGAAGGTACACGAGACAAGTATGGGAGGCACTTGTTTTGGAGGATAGACCCTTCCCCGCCTTGCCATCGCACATTATTGAGTACAAGCATCTTCGGCTTGGCGCACGAGTGATGGTGAAGTTTGTCAGCGCCAACCTCATTCCTAGGGAGTCGGACTCGAACCTCTAGCCATACATTGGAAACCTTGTCCACGTCCTCACCCAAAAGCTTACGGTGAACCCCGGGAAAGTCATTTACTCAGAGTTTGGACAGCACCGCCGGGAGGACAGGGCACTTGGGTTCCCACACCTCATCACCACACTATGCAGGAAATATGGTGTACCGACATCGGCCACCGAAGGGCCTGCTCGTCCCATCGACTACATCTCCTACAAGGACATTCGCAGAGCCTATCTTAGGCGCATCGGCGAACCTGACCAAGACCACGACCAGTCATCCTCCTCACAGACCGCTTTCGACATGACCACCCTCCAGACTTAATTCACCAACAACTTCCAAGGGTTCACCACCGACTTTCAGCGACAATAAGCGGAGTGGAAAAACGACTTTAGAGACTCCCAGGTGTGTCAAATGCGACAGTTCCAATATTAGCAGCAACTGGCAATGGACGAGATCACTAGAGCCCAGGAGGAGAGATACGAGGAGATAGCTCGGTACATTCCAGGATATCCATACCCCAGACCACCCTAGGGACCATAGAGATCTCAGTAGACGGAGGCCACGACATCACATATGGCCCGTTACTATTGTCACTTTGATACTCTACTCATTCGATATGGTTGTAGTATTACTACGGTTACTATCATACACTTTTTAGCATGATTCGTATGACATTTTTAGAATTTTATTATCATTTTTGTTATGGTTTTGTTAAAACGGGCGAAGAAAAGTGGGTTGAATAAAAATGGTCAGCAAACAGAACAACGGGCGGGGCATCTGAACGGACCGTCTAAACACGGACAACCCGTTCGGACGGAGCGCCCATTTCTCTGAATTCCTGACCACTTCTATTAAATTCACCCTTCATTCACCCTCTCACGCGTTTGCTTAGTATTTCAGGAAGGTTCTAAGGCTACTACGGACAAGACACGACCACATATCTCAGGGAAGTCACTTTCTAATCCAACTATTTCTTTTAATCAATCTTTGCTTGAGGACAAGCAAGAGTTTAGGTTTGGGGGGGAAGTCGTTGGATTATTTGGTGCCTTCTATTGTTTTTAAAGTCTTACATACCTTTTTATACTTTGCTTAGCTTGTGAGTCTTTTAGTTAGTTATGCATGCATTCATGTTAGGTTAGGATGTACACTAATGTGGTGAGTCGAGTTAATTGCCAAGTACCTAACTAGCTTATTGTATAGATTAATGTTTATGAACTATCATGCTAAGCACACTTGCGTAAGTAGTTTGAGGTTCGCACTAACGGCCTTGGTTTGCCACATTCACATGTGCACTAAATTAAGCTTTGTAGTCCCGATGCTATCTATAAGGTAGTATATTCCTCTATTGCGGTTCACGAAGGCCTTATAATATATAGTGATGTGCTTTAACGCTTGTGGTTGGTTAATTGAGTAAATATGTGCGTAAGAGGTGACAAATTTTTCACATCGACTAGCAGACTGCCAAATGCCTAGGAAGGAGTTAGTGTGAGGTTGTGAGATCTTCTGTTTTGAGCCTATTCTATCGAATAGGTATGGGGAAGGGGGTTTCATTTTAAAGCTTGTACTTCGTCGAGTCTTTTCTCTTTTACTCTTGTGTCTTGTAACCCCAACCCATGCTAGCAAATAGGTTTGGGGAAGTGAATGTAAATATCTGTGGACACTTCTGCTTACAAAAAGAAAGAAAAAAAGAAAAGAAAAAAAAGAAAGAAAAAAAAAAGAAAGTAAAAAAAGAAAAGAAAATAAATAAAGAATAAAGACCCAAAAAGCAAAAGAAGGGTCAAGCAAGCCAAAAGCAGTCGTTGTCAAGCATTGTAAATACTTTTTCATTCTTTTTACTTTGAGTTGTACATTCTTCCTTCTGTATTCGTGTCGTTCCGTGTTGAGATGAGTAAGTCATCACGCTCAAACTGCCATTCAGTTAGTGGTGATAAGCTTGTTAAAACAAAAAAAAAAAAACAATTCCAGATTATCAATCAAAACAACTAATACAAAACATCAATATTCTTTTTCCCGGCAAGATCAAATTTATTAAAACCCAAGACTATGTTCAAAGTAAGAGAATCATCAACCAATTGTGTACATGTATTACAAGAAAAAAGAAAATCAAACTAGTTTAAGTGACCGATGTTCCAAGACCATCATCCAAACTATTTCCTGCAACATATACTCATCAAGCTCAAAATCTAACAAGTTTCTAAGAAGAATAAAAATTACAGTCGAAAAAGTAGACTACGGTGTATGTCTGTGACCGAAGAACATATCTGCAATACAGGCCAAAACATAGCCAACTAACCAATGCATGGCTCTGGATCAAGTCCTCATATGAAACCAAATTTCTTGATAATTCAGCATATCTTCCTTGAAACTTTCAGAGACGGTTAGGGTTTGGATGCGTTTCGTAATGTTGAACATAACGAGTTTGGATGTGTATCAGTCTCTGATGTATAGTAACTTTATGGCCAACATGTGAGTCACGTTATGGCCTCATCAACAAACATGCATCAAACGAAGCATAAAATGTGGGAACACGGTTTTGCTAGTTAAGCAGCTAATTTGATCGAAATCATACATGTGCATAAACAACTATGAAAAATATTTCAATATGGCCACGTTAAGCTCACCTATAGAATTGTAACTCCTGGCTTGTGATGCTTGGGCCTTGTACTCATGGATACGTATCCATTTCATAGATGATCATTTGTTCCCTTTGATGACAGGACAAACAACTACAGATGTCAGAAGCATGTATGTTTAGGAAAATATTACAGCTGTATTGATAAGAAAACATACACAATGTTAGAGCATACTCTACAACTCCACATGAATCTCCAGAGCTACCCACTAAAAAAAAGGCTTCGAGAAAGAAAGGGGGGAGACGAAGAAGATTCGTGATATGTTTTAAAATTTGAAACGCGTCAACTATGACACATGTGAACTCCTTACCACTAAGAAAATACAACACCAATATTTAACGATTAGAACCAGAACTAACCATGCAAACTTGACGGATCCAAAGTTGCATCAGGCGTCATGCTCGAGGAAAGTAGTGCGTCTCCCATTTTTGGTCTAACAGCAAGTCCTCCTTTGCCACATTCAGACAGCTCGTTCCAATATGGGACAGAAGAGAAATTTGCTTTTGCAACAGGAGATATAGTTTCACCCCCTTCTTTAACATCTGATTTGTATTTGATATCCGACAAACAGGAAAGCACAAGGTGATAATTATTTTTGGAGTGCCAATACATGACAGAATCTTACAAGTAAAAAGGAACTGTAGCAATGCGTTGACCGCCATTCTTGGTGTTAAAGTCATCCAGAAAATAGTCATAGTGTGGTTCATACTTATGTCCAGCTTCGAGCTTCGTAATGGAGAACCTGAAGGCCTTCACCTTGGCATATGCATTCTTAGGAGCAACAATGTCATTGAACTACAACATAACATATGTAGTACAGAAATTAAAAGCTCAAAAATTCTCCCAAGGTTAATTTAAAAAAATATAGTTGGAAAAACTAATCAACTACATAAATTGAAAGCTCAAATTATAGAGAAAAAAATGGTAGCAAAATCGACAAACTTGTCCCAATCGATATCGCATAGCCAAACTAATCAACTACAGAAATGAAAGCTCAAATTACAGAAAAAAAAATGGTAGCAGGCTTCCGACCTACCTTTGGCTGCCTGAGTTCGCTTTGACTCGATACTCGACGGACTTCTTTGCAGAGCTCCTAAGGTATCTCAGAAGCTCGCTAAACACCTGAAAGTATATATGTCCGAGAGACAACCTACGTTGGGGACGATATGTACTTGATCACATTCGATTATTGTTATTTATTTATGTTCACGGTTTATACATACTTAAATACAATAGGCATTACATTTACAGAATACATTATTTGGTTGTTTGAATTATTCTGTAAGATGTTCCCAAGGATTTAACATAATCACCAAGTTAGTGGGAGCTTGGGTGTCAATATTTAAGTCCTAAAACAAGCCACTAGTTGTAGGTCATTGAGAGTTGGGATACCAATGATGCGATTGAAGCTAGCATATGTTGCATTATATCCTTAGAGGATGTAGTAGATCTCACTACTACGAATGAACTGGGTTATTCGTAATGGACATATGAACACCTTGGAGGGTGTTGGCACACCCAACCAAGAAACCATTTGGTAAAATCTATTTAAGTGTCTATGGTATTATCGGTGTGTAGGGTGATGTTATTAGTCCTTAGACTTGGGGCCAATACTACATCATATGTGGAATAATACACTTTGACCATGTGCAATGCATGCATCCTTAAAGTCGGATAGATACGATATGTGTTGGGTGTATTAGGAAGCATGTGATGTGAGTGACTGGGCCAAGAAAGGATTCATTCCTCTGTAATAGATTCAAGGAGAGAATACTCTACTTCTCATATTTAGTGCGATCGTAAGACGGTGGATACCGTAAATATATATGTCAAGATGGTGCTTGGACATAATCCTCTAGATCGACTAATAAGATTGAGAGACAATGGATGAGTTATTGGAATAGACACTAAACCATATTCTAGACTCATTCGAGTATTCGTGGAATGAAGGGACCGTATCATCAAGGACTCTACGCTACAGGCAATTTGTCATTCCTCGCAAACGTTCCTTACATATTAGTATTGTCTAGTGAAATTATCTAGGAGTTTCACTGAAACCTTGATTAGATCAGTGACTAATATGTAAGGGCCTATGGGTCACATATAACATAAGGTGATTATTCTCCTAACTGATTGTTAGAGTAAATTAAATATCAATTTGATTGATAAATATGTAATTTACTATTATTGAGAATATTTCTATTTGATAGAAATGATTGATTAAGTCAAATTGAATTTGTTGGACTTAGTTAATTATACTTTTTGGAAAGTAAATTAATTAAATTGGATTTAATTAATACATGAAGAAAGATTAATTAGATTAAATTGAATTTAATTAATTAATGCAAGAAAGTGTATTTGGATTAATTGAAATTGAAGTCCAATTGATAAAAGTCCAAAAGAAATAAAGAAACCAAAACATCACTTGGTGGGTTTTGGTCACGAATTAATTAATGCAAGAAAGTGTATTTGGATGAATTGGAATTGAAGTCCAATTGATAAAAGCCCAAAAGAAATAAAGAAACCAAAACAGCAATTTGTGGGTTTTGACCCGTGACCTCTTGTATAGAAGACTGAACCAATACCAACTGGGCTAGGCTTTCAGTTGGAAAACAAAAGGAATCACCTGCTATACATAGAAGCATGCAAGGGAGAGAAGGAGGAGGAGATTTTTTCTTTGTGGAGATCTTGGAGATCTTTGTGAAGATCTTGAAGATCTTTTTCCTTGTAGGACTCTTTTCCTTTCTCTCCAAGTTTGATTTAATTTAGGAATAAGTCTCCTATTCTAATACAACTTATTAGACTACCCGCATTGGGTGACAGCTCCGTGACGCGTCACCGTCTGGTGACGGGATCCGTGACGAGATTTTGCTGCATTGGGTGACTCGCATCGTGCCGTCATGAAATTCGAATTTTTTTAAACACTCTTAAAATATGATAAATATGTTTAAAATTAATAAAATTGTTTTTGTAGAAATCGTTTTATAATTTTAAGTTTAATTAAGAGAGAAAAATGAGTTCGATATGGGATGATCCAAACATAGTCAAGAGTGGTCTCTATTTGTAGATCTCGAAAAGTCAAAACCGTTGGTGATTTTTATTTATTTTTTGCATTTTTATTTCTCGAGTTATTCGCGTTTGAAATTGGACAAAAAAAAAATTAAAAAAAAAAAGAATGAATCAGGTGGCAGCAGCCAACTCCCCCGTCACCCACTGACGGGGAGGCGCCTGACGCACTGCTGGCGCGTCAGGCACCAATGACGGCCTGCAATGCAGGCCGTTTTAGAGATTCCTAATGTATAAATATAGACTTAACTAAATTAATTCATACAACAATTTTATGATGAATCGGCCGCCCATGTCTGTCCAAGAAGGATTCGTTTTGGTTGTCTTCTTTCTTCTTTCTTCTTTCTTGTATATTCTTTCTCCATATTTATTTACTTGTTGCAGTTTTAGACGATGGACATCCTAGAGTCCATGGAGATTAATCACCGACGAATCGAACTACGTAGGGCTTGATCCTTTTGGAGGCACGTAGGCAGCTTAGAATTGTTCTAAGTTCAGTCCCAATTCTTTGGAAGAATTAAATCGTTCTTGGAGAACGAATCGAAGAAGATGAATAAATCGAATCGAAGATTCTAGAAAGAACATCGAGCAAGCATATCCAGTGATCCTTACTTCCTATTGGAAGCTACATAAGCATCTTCTTCCCATGTATTCAATACACGTAATATAGTCATGAATCAGATTAGCAAGAAACAAAATTTTTAAACTTCCGCTGCTCAGCCTTAGAGGCTAATTCTTGCTATAATTACTGATATAGGGTAAATCCGGTTAAGTCAAAATGCCAAGGTTAAGGTCGAGGTAAATCGTACTAAGTCGTAGGACCGTTCGATTCGCCTTAAGTCATTGTGTTTAACCATCATATATATAAATCGTGATAGAGCGGATCGAATAAAAACATGATATTATGACAATGACACAAGGATTACGTGGTTCGGCCAATGTGCCTACATCCACGGGAGTAACATGGTAATCTTTATTGATAGTGTTTAGTACAAGTATCGTAAGAGTCGATAGTCGACTCTTATTGTGTTATGATGTTCCGAGTGTGGAAGTCCGTCGGTACTTGGAAGGGTCCATCGGTACTTCGGGAGTCCGAGTGTAGAAGTCCGTCAGTACTTCAAGGTATTGGAATTTCATCACCGATTTTTTTCATTTTATGGTACCCTTTATACTGGCGAAGATAAGTGTTTGAACTATGGCGGATGAACTAATGTCAAGCCTCGAAAGTAGTGCATTTCTTGAGAGCTCCATCCTGTAGAGACTTTTTTTTGAGGTATTGGAGCTTTTGCAGGGGTGAAAGAGAAGGGCCTGTAGAGCATTTCTTGTTTGTAAAGTTCAGAAGAGCTTGAGACATCATTCATCTCAGCAAATTCATGGTGCTTTGAAGACTTATTCTTTATTCTTTCTTTTTCATTTTTTTAATTTAATCGTTTTGTTGGGTTATTTCTAATTTCATTCGAGCATGGATTCTTCTGTAAGATAGGATTCTGCCTATCTAATATAATAATAATATTCTCTTCCATTCTAATTATTATAGAATTAAAATTAGAGTTGTAGTAGTATATTACAACCCCTTAATTAAAAAGTTAAATATGAATGCTATATACCTCAAAAAAGATAAATACCCACTGTGTGTTCTTAATGGCACTAATTATATACTCCTCAAGTTCTTGGTATTGGCTAAAAAAAATAAAGTACTACTCCCTCCTATTTTTAATTGTCGTCTTAGAGTTTTTACACATTTTAATACACCCAATTCAATTTATTATTAATTTTCATAAAATACAACATTAATTACATATAACTGTAATACTTGAACCAATACAATATCTCTAAATGACATGAAATTCAACAACACACAATAATTATGATAAAAGTCTTTCTTGAAAAATGTAAAACGATAAATATTTTTCAAATAGTGAAAAAACTAAAACGACAATTATTAAAAATTGAGAGGAAGTACTAATTCTAGCACTAGGACTAACATGTTGGAATTTTGCTAATAGGTGTAAATAGGTTGGATTTACATGGTGACTAATTTATTGAGTGCTTTTATAATAAAGTATTTGGGAAGCATGCGTTGCTTTAACTCATTTTATATAGACTCAAATTGTATTTTGTGAGGTGTAAAAAAGAGGATGAGTGAGCTAATGAGCTGTAGGTTGATGTGACATATTTTGAGGTTGTTAAAGTAGAGAATTTATTAGAAATTGTGATATAATTAGAAATAAATGGGAGATGAAAGAAAATGGGAAAAGAAGTGAATTTTGGTCAAGTTAAAACCACATGAAATAAGAAATCAAATCCAAACGTAATACTTGTGCTACAATGCAGAAACGATAAAACCAAAGTAAAAAATAAATAGTCCGAATATATTTGCACTTGGAGTCATAAAGTGGTCTGGTAGTAATGAGTTTAATAAGTTACTCCTAAACTATAATGATAAATTATTAAACGAAATTATATTATTAAAATTTGTGGTCTATATTTTCATGATATAATTTTGTTATTTATATTTATAGTTAAAGATTAATTTATATTCAAAGTCGAACTCTGTTGACCAAAAAAAGTAAAAATGAATAAATTTAGAATGAAACAGGAGAAATATATAAAATTATTTTGTGATTTAGACATGCGAAATTTTAAAATATCATAAATATTACACATAAGAAAAGGTTATTTTTCAAAGCTCCCCACAATGCTATGTACACTATTCATCACTAGCTAAATCAATGATAAACCTTTTTTTTTTTGGAACCGAAAATACTTTTATTCCATTCCAACAGTTAAGTACACAACCGATCCGAAGATCCAGGTAATCGAAAAATAATCAAAACAACCAAGTGAATCAAAACAATTTTCTAGACTCTATCTTAACATGAGCAGGGCGCAATATTTGCGTAAACTCCTATCCTGCCAACATCTATTTATAATTTTATTGACTATATGCTCATCCAGTCTTGCATTTGCCGGTTTCTACTGAAAGACAGCAAGATTCCTCTCCATCCATATAGAATATACAGTCTCTGTGAAAGCACACCGCAGCACCTTCTTTTGCCATGCATTGTTCCGCAGCTGCATACATAACCACTCGACCTCCTCCTCCCACGGGCAAGCACGTCAATTCCCATCCATCTCAAGACACGGGTCCAAATCAAGCAAAAAGGGCATTGGAAGAACAAGTGTTCCATCGACTCATCCACAGGGCAGAAAGAACAAACAGCAGTCACAATCGGGTTCCACCTACGAACTCTATCCTTGGTAGCTAATCTCTTATGTAGACCCATCCACGTACAGAAAATAGCTCGGGGCTGCGCCTTGTTATCAAACCACCACTTCTTCCATGGTACATCTGCTTTCACACCCCACAGCTCCTCATACAAATCTCGATTTTGAAATCGACCAGTGTTCCACATACTTGTCCAGGCTGGTGATTGTCTTAACATACATCGGTTTTTCATTATAGCCTTCAAGATCCAAAAGGCATCCCCCGAGAGTTCTACATCCATCACCTCCCTGTCTTTTATATAGTAGCAATGTACCCACTTCACCCACAATCTATCCTCCTTCCGGCAGATATTCCAGCGCTTTGCCGCATGTATATTCCATTCGATCAATGAGGTAAGGTTGACGCCTCCAGCATTCTTAGCATCACATACTTTGTCCCAGGCAATCGGTGCTCTATTTGTTATTTCAGCCGTACCACTCCACAGGATGGAGCGACAGAGTGATTCTATGCGGCGGATTACTTGTTTCGGCATGGGAAAAACCTGCATCCAATAGCTCGTCATTGCCTGTAGCACATTACGGATTAATTGCATCTTACCCGCATAGCTTAGGAGTTTCAAGGTCCAGTGCTGGATCCTAGCCGTAATGCGGTCAATGAGCGATTAAGCGGTCGAATAGTCAGTTTCCTGGTGGTTAGAGGCACACCGAGGTATTTCACTGGCAGCTGCCCTTCCCCAAAACCTGTAATCGTGAGCAAACGGTTAAGGCAGGCACGGTTGACTCCTCCACAATAAATTCGGCACTTGCTATGATTCACATTAAGTCCTGTTGCACGAGAGAAGCTATCAAACTGAGCCATAAGAATCGAAATTGATGTAGGGTCCCCTCTAACAAAAAGTAGAAGGTCGTCAGCAAAGCACAGATTCACAATATCCAATCTCTCACACTTAGGATGGAAATTAATGTCCGGGACAAGCTTGACTTTAAGTAACACCCTATGTAAGTACTCCATCATGAGGACAAATAGGAGTGGAGAGATGGGGTCACCCTGGCGTAAACCCCTTTCAGCTTTAAGTATCCGGGATGGAACCCCATTAATGAAGTAGCGATACGACACCGAACGAACACACCGCATCACCCAATCCATGAACACCACAGGAAAACCAAGCTCATCCATTATATTCTCAAGTGCACTCCATTCCACAGTATCATATGCTTTCTGCAAGTCCATTTGAATCATGCAACGAGGAGAAATATTCCGTCGATCATACCCTCTAACCAACTCACTAGCCAGGAGAATATTATCATGGATAACCTTTCCCGGCATGACGCATACTGGATCTCATCAACCACCGAATTTATAACCTTGCTTAGCCTATTCGTGAGAATCTTCGAGATAATTTTATAAATTGTAGTGCATCACGAAATAGGCCGCATCTCCTTCATAGTGCAAGCTCCTGGTGATTTAGGAATGAGTGTAACTAGTGTGCAATTGGCCGCTCGATACAGTCTCCCATTCTTAAAGAAGTCAAAGACAGCATATAGGACCTCGGTTTTTATTTCCTTCCAAGCAGACTTGAAAAAACGAGCATTAAAACCATCAATTCCCGGGGCCTTGTTATCACCAATGCCTTGTAGTGCCTGCCATACTTCAGCCTCCATAACCTCACGAATAAGACCCATCCGTTCTTGACGATTAAGTTGTCGTCCACTTCTTAGAGCCTCAATGTCAATACCCTCAAGTCGCGGTGCTCTTGTTCCCACAAGTGCCGTGTAGTAGCTTAAGATCTCATCCTCCATCGCACAATGTTCAGTCAGCACTACACCATCCGCTGTAATTAGTTTCGGGAGTACAATTCTTCGATTCTTGTCTTTGACCACAGCGTGGAAGAAAGCATTATTTCCATCTCCTACACGTAGCCAATGAACCTTTGCCTTTTGCGACACGAGAGATTCCTCAATGTCATTCCATCTAATCAATTCTGCCATTACAAGTTTCACTCTATCAATGCGTGTGATGTCAAAACGATCTAATAAAAGTGCCTCCTGTGCTGCTTGGAGCTCAACACGCGCAGCTTCTACCTTGATCCTAGCCCCTGAGTGCTGTTGTCCCAGTACTTTGAACGGGTTTTGAAGGGCTAATAGTCGCTTCCATACCGTGTACATCGGTTGTCCTGTGGCCCCATGCTGCCAGTGTGCACGGATCGTCTCTAAGAAACGGTCATGGCTTGCCAAAGTATTAATAAAGCGGAACTGATGATGACGCGGGCTTTGTATAACCTCCAAATGCAGGTGTAGATGGGTATGATCAGATACCCCTGGTTCCAAAACCCGTAGAACCATGGAGTCGAATTTTTGGAACCATTCTGGATTGCATATGGCACGGTCAATTTGCGAATACACCCGTCGATTGGACCACGTAAAGTGGTCACCAATCGTGTCCATCTCAACAAGTCGTGCGGCATCCATCATAGCTGCTAGGTCACGGTATTCCGTCTCCATTACACTCTGACCCCCAATGCGAACCTCATAATGTAAGACTCTGATTTCTGAACCATAAACCATTTTAAACCATGAAATAAGCGAACACAAGCAATCATTCAACCTAAATTTAATAAAAAATAATCGAACATCACTCACAATGAAAATTGAAAAGCCTATATATAATTCAAACAAATTAATCTAAGCCACAAAATACAAAATATATAAGAATGGTAACTCCGGTTGTAACTCCATCCTATAAACCTATGAAAAATACACAATTCACCAGACAGAGAAAACAAATGAGTGAATTGTTAAAACAAACTCCGTGTTATATTAGAGATTTTTAGTGTGTGTTTGCAAATGCTTTTGTGATTTTGGAGTAGTAAAAGTAGTATTTTAATGTTTTATTTTACAACTTCTACTGCAAATTCTCTAAAAAAAAAAACAGTTAACCGTCAGAAGTTGAGAAGCTAGTAAATGGCTGCTTCTACCTGCTTTTATTTATTTTTTAACTAAAAATGAGTGTTTTAATTAAATTTACCAAGCAGTACAACTTCTACTCCGATTTTCAAGTAAAATATCAAACACTAATAACTTTTGGTTATAATTAAATTTTTTCAACTTCTATCAAAAGCAGACCAAAAGTAATTCGTAAAATCATTTGCAAACACACACTTACTCAGCTAACAATAGTAATGGTAATTTAATTTCTTCATGTGAAAAACAAGAGATTTGCTGATTTTTGTATGTATATTGTTGAGTTTTGCGTTTTGAATAGTATCGCATTTTTGTTAATTTTTGTGTGTAAATTGCTAACTTTTGTATTTTTGTTGCTGACTTTTGATTTATATTGCAGATATGATCATTGATTTCCAGAAGTTCATAGATTGTAGTCAGGATTCCAAATTACGTTTTAAAAAATAAGAAAGAGTCCTAATTAAAAAATACTCTTTCAGAAAGTAAAATAATTAAACAAGAGTCTTCCTTGTAAACCATAGCCCATGCAGATCTCGTCTGCAAGCTTATTCATGCAGGGAACCCATCTGAGGTGAAAAATTAGGGCGAGTAAAGCCCCAATTTTGCTCTGCAAATATCGCCGAGAAACATCCCGTAAGTTTCCTTAGCCTTCTGATCACCACAAATCATTATCAAAGTTTATGTATGCTTCTTCTTGCTTTTGCTTTTATAATTTAAAGATCAATGCTTTCGCATTGGTAAGTTTCGTTTCCAAACGTAATACTTGTGCTACAATGCAGAAACGATAAAACCAAAGTAAAAAATAAATAGTCCGAATATATTTGCACTTGGAGTCATAAAGTGGTCTGGTAGTAATGAGTTTAATAAGTTACTCCTAAACTATAATGATAAATTATTAAACGAAATTATATTATTAAAATTTGTGGTCTATATTTTCATGATATAATTTTGTTATTTATATTTATAGTTAAAGATTAATTTATATTCAAAGTCGAACTCTATTGACCAAAAAAAGTAAAAATGAATAAATTTAGAATGAAACAGGAGAAATATATAAAATTATTTTGTGATTTAGACATGAGAAATTTTAAAATATCATAAATATTACACATAAGAAAAGGTTATTTTTCAAAGCTCCCCAAAATGCTATGTACACTATTCATCACTAGCTAAATCAATGATAAACCTTTTTTTTTTGGAACCGAAAATACTTTTATTCCATTCCAACAGTTAAGTACACAACCGATCCGAAGATCCAGGTAATCGAAAAATAATCAAAACAACCAAGTGAATCAAAACAATTTTCTAGACTCTATCTTAACATGAGCAGGGCGCAATATTTGCGTAAACTCAACATCTATTTATAATTTTATTGACTATATGCTTATCCAGTCTTGCATTTGCCGGTTTCTACTGAAAGACAGCAAGATTCCTCTCCATCCAGATAGAATATACAGTCTCTGTGAAAGCACACCGCAGCACCTTCTTTTGCCATGCATTGTTCCGCAGCTGCATACATAACCACTCGACCTCCTCCTCCCACGGGCAAGGAGCACGCTGAATTCCCATCCATCTCAAGACACGGGTCCAAATCTGGCGCGAAAAAGGGCATTGGAAGAACAAGTGTTCCATCGACTCATCCACAGGGCAGAAAGAACAAACAGCAGTCACATTCGGGTTCCACCTACGAACTCTATCCTTGGTAGCTAATCTCTTATGTAGACCCATCCACGTACAGAAAATAGCTCGGGGCTGCGCCTTGTTATCAAACCACCACTTCTTCCATGGTACATCTGCTTTCAGAAAGTAAAATAATTAATCCAATACGTTTTAAAAAATAAGAAAGAGTCCTAATTAAAAAATACTCTTTCAGAAAGTAAAATAATTAAACAAGAGTCTTCCTTGTAAACCATAGCCCATGCAGATCTCGTCTGCAAGCTTATTCGCGGTACGGGGAACCCATCTGAGGTGAAAAATTAGGGCGAGTAAAGCCCCAATTTTGCTCTGCAAATATCGCCGAGAAACATCCCGTAAGTTTCCTTAGCCTTCTGATCACCACAAATCATTATCAAAGTTTATGTATGCTTCTTCTTGCTTTTGCTTTTATAATTTAAAGATCAATGCTTTCGCATTGGTAAGTTTCGTTTCCATCGGTTTTAACCATGTATCATATTTTTTTCAGATCAAAATTGCTCAGAATGAAGAATTTTCACTTTTTAGGAACACCAGACCTAGTGTTGGGCATTACAGGTTTTTGCCTTTCCTAAACTTACATTATAGTACTACTACTGTGTTGTCTTGTGTTTCTTCCTTATTGTAGTTACGTTGTTAATTCCTCTTCTTTTTTATTTTTATGTATGTACGTAGCTTCCGCTATGTCAATTGCTCTGCTAATTCTGTATCCAATGTGAGTAATTTCTAGCCTCTACCCTACCTACTCTTCATTATGTATGTATGTATGTATGTATCGAATGTGAGTAATTTCTACTCCCTACCTACTCTTAATTATGTATGTATGTATGTATGTTATGTTCATTAAACAAATTTCTTACTCCTCAAACTCACTATAGCTAGCTATGATTTGATCTGATTTTCTTTTTCTTTTCTTTCCTTGGTTAAATTTAATCACAGACCAAATCATTTGAAAATATTAAGGGAGAAGTCAACTAAAGATCTACAGCCCTACCCATATGCTTTTACTCAGCTGGCATGCTTCGTATGGTTGTTTTATGGTGGTATGAGTGAACCAGTTAAGGGATCCTTCACATTCCAGAATATATTGGTCGTGGTTCTCAATCACGGTTGCTTTATTGTTCAGACCTATTACTTGTTGACTTTCAGGGCTAATACTACTATATTTCATCACGCGGTAATTAACTCATTGTCATATACTCTGTTTATGTGTCAGTATTATTATCTTATCTAACAAAGTACTATAACTTTTGCTACTTCCACTGCATGATCAGGCGGTTATCGAATTCACAGCCGTGCTACCAGAGTTTATATTTTTGCTGTATATTGTACTTGCGGGTCCTTTTACTTTTTGGGCTCCCCTCCAAGATCATCCACATATTACTGGGTCTGCTGTTGCTACGGTTGGAATTTTTATGTATGCTTCTCCGATACCTTCAATAGTAAGAATCTAACCTCTTCAATCTCTCTTAAATCTACTGCTTGTTTACCCAATATACACTGATGTTAAATCTCTCTTAAGTCTGATTTTCGCTTGTTACCCATTATACACTGATCTTTTCCCTTGTATTGATACAAACTTATATATATTTTATTGATTTCCAGATAAACGCATGCAAGACGCGAACCACACAATACTTGCCGTTTGGATTATGCACAATGTATTTCTTGAATGCTGTCGCGTGGTTTGCATATGCATATCTTTATAGCCCTACCTACGATGTTTACCTTGCTGTAAGTACACATTGGTTTCACACCATTGTAACTGCAACAATTTGTGACTGTCCCTTGTTTCGTTTTGTGCCTTACCCTTTCACTTGTTCCACAGATTGCTCACGGAGGTGGCATAATATTGGAAATCGTCATGCTCCTTGTATCTTGTATCCTTCTGGTGACATTTCGAAGTTCAGGTGTTTACTTGTCATGTTCTTCTTTCGAATCTTTCATAGACCTTCAAATTTGAGACGTTCAACTTGTAACACCATCTAGCTAGTGTAATAATTTTGTCGCCAAATCTTCCTCAGGTACTGCAATGGAGGATTCTACCGTTGATCTCGAGGCCCCGCTAGTTCAGGACTAATCTTGATCGTGATAATAAGTTACCGAGTTGAACAAACTTAATTATGTAACAAAATTTACTTTTGATGACATACATAAATTTGTTGTCTGCGGTTCATTGACTCGATTCTTGTTTGCTTTGGTCGTTTACTCACTGGTCTTTGTTTAATTATTTTATTTTGTCGACAAGCACATCACGCGTAGCTTGTTCTACTCTCAATTTTATGGTTCCTGAGAAATAACATATTCATGTAGATCATCGTTGGACTTGGGAATTTCTCGGATTGATTGAATTTTATTAAAGATTTAAAGATAACATTAGTATTCCTACATGTTCATGTCACCGGAATTGAGTTATCTTAATTTTCTATGCCAAACATACATATATGAATTTCATGTAACGAGCACAAAATTTTGGATATGGGTACTTGTTTGATTGGATATGGGTGCTGTGAAGTTTTATTCCTGTCAAAAACTGCTGATCATTTTGGTTGCAATGAGTAAATGAAGGCCTAGCTTATCTGTGTAGTTTCTTTTGATACCAAGTAGGTAACATCCCTGAACATTCATTGTAGTTTCGTACTTGTCATTTGAGTAGAAGGTGGTGTGCATTACAGTGTTTTTGTTTACGCCAGACGAGTGTCCAGGTTTGCTTATGACGCAGTTGCAGCAGAACATGGAGCAATGCAGGACTGGGTGGATAAAATTCGGAGTCGACTTATGAAAGATGAGATGGATCTCTACTTGGTTTCCTGCTGGAGTCTATGGATGCATAGGAATAAAGTTGTGCACGCAGAAGAGAGGTTCGGTGCTCTCCAGACAGCGCAGTTTGCAAGTTGATATCTGGCCACCTGATGAGCTGCACAGGCATTATTCAGAGTTGTGGGGGAACCCGTTTTTTCAACAATCTGGAAACCACCTGATAGCGGGCGAATCAAAATAAACTTTGATGCTGGTGTTAGTTCTGCGAATAATGGAGCAAGTTCGGGGGTGGTTGCGTGAGACGAACATGGACGTGTACTTGCTTGGAAAAGGAGGTTTTATGCAGGCATAAAGGATCCAAGTGTAGTTGAGTGTCTTGCAGCTAAAGAGGCCATTTTACTGGGTCTAGAACTTCAGGTTTCTACGGTTGATGTCATAACTGTCAGATACTCGTCCTGCTTTAACCGAAAACTCTATGCATAGGAGCTACATTAAGATGGAACGAAGATTCAAGATTTACGTGTATGAAGAAGGCGAACCGCCACTTATGCACAATGGACCGTCCAAAAGCGTTGAAGGCCCGACTCATGAATGAGATTGAATATGGGAAGAATTACACGTTCAGGACTTCTGGTCTCTTCTTTATGCTGTTTAGTGTAGTAAAGCTGGTTGCGTACGTCTGTCTATGTTCCCAACTCGCGTGATGCCACCCCACTCAGGATCCAAACTAAGGCGGATTCAGTTTGGTATAGATGGAATTTATGTCTAGAAGCCAATCATCAGCCACATGATTTATACAAGGTATATGTGATTTAAAACTCTCTTTTACTTTCCTGCATTTGTTTCACAAGCATATAATTTCATCTTTGTGATCTTTCAAATGGTTGAAGTTGCAGAATGGTGAATGCTGCTTGATGTGTAACACGGGGTTAGACCAAGAGCCAGGTGTGTATATTAAATGGAGACTATTATAGTGATTAATTCAACTTGAGGTATAATGCATGTAAGCAAATTGTGCAAGTTTAAGGAGTGATAGCTAGCTGATGATTTGTTTCATCATGACAATATGATATCATTGGTATCTTTTTTATCTACAAGCACCTTCATTAAAAGAATTGATCTGAAGTGTGGGAAATTCTTAGAGGGTTACATGTCTGGGAGAGAAGAATCCCACGCCTCATAATTGAATCATATATGCAAACATATAGTGAAAATGTTTATGGAAGAAGAAGATTCAATTCAGCAACTAATTACAGAGTGTAGAGCCACATGGAAACTAAGGCTTCATTTGGTTTGAGGGAAAATGAAGGAAAAGAAAAAAAAAGGGGAAAATATTGTTTTTCACCATTTGGTAGCTCTGAGGAAATCCTGGAAAATTTATAAAAATCTATATCAAACATGTATATCTCCACTAAATAAGGAAATTTGTTTTTCCCTCACATTTTCCAGTAAAATAAGGAAAATCTTATTTTCCCCTATTTTTTTTCTTTTCCCCCATTTTACCTCAAACCAAATGAAGCCTAAGATTAGATGGATTCCTAGAATGAGTAATTGAGCAGCTGACGTCATGGCGGAGTATGCAACTATGCAAAGTCAATCGCATAGAGTTTGGGAGCTAATGTTCTTTGGGAGCATCCCCCTGTATTGTTTTGCCATTTTTGCCTTTTGATGTAAATGAGAGTACTATATTTGATTTGGAGGTTAAAATTTTATTTTATCTTTCTTTGCATTGCTAGAAGTGAAGAAGGATCAACAAATTCAATCATGGATTTGTATTGAAAGGTGAATTGGTAACTTCATCATATGATAAACTGTGTGTGTGGGTGTGAAAGTTTGAACTTGCAGTAGTATCTTCAAACTTTAAACAACTTTCTTCATAATATATAATCATATTTGAATGGACTCCTTCCGTCCCGAGTTCAATATCTTAAGGTTTAGAATGCAAACAAGTATTTTTACCGCCCATGCATGAATTATAATGAGTTAAGTATTTCTAGAAAATGTAAGTGATTTATGTTGATACTAATATTGCACTCCATCCATCACAAAAAACTTTATATATTAGAGTTGAAGCGTAGTTTTAGCTTTTTAAGTGATCATTTAAAGTAGTGATGATAAAATATCAAAAAAGGTGGGAAAGATATATTTTAGTGCGAAATGTATAATGTGTGTATAAATTTAAAATTATTTATTATTTGTTAAGTGTGAGTACCATCCTTTTTCGTAATGTATGAAGTTATATAGAACGGTTAAAAATGTCAAATGTATAACTCCTGCTGCAAAATGGAGGGTATGATAAACACAGAGAGTGGTGTTTTCTCATACTTTGAAACAAATATTAAGTTGTATGAACTACTAATAAACTAGCATGTTTCTCTTAATTACATATATATGCAATACATTCATTCAAAATATTCGCTCGCGCTCATTGCTATTCAATCCAACAGAGACATTATCATAAGAGAGAAGAAAGACAGTCGTCGAGGATAAGATGCATGGTGAAATAAAGGATGGTTTTGGTACTGGACAAGGAATCCGTGGTGGAAATTGTTGAAACATATGCAAACACAATTCATGCTGCCGATAGATAAATTGGTTTTTCTTGATTAGCATATATATGGCGTACCAAACGTACATAAAAGAATACATACAAACTCAATTCGAATGTCAAACTAACTTTAATATTAAGATTTTGCTAACTTGGAAAGTACGTTCAAAGGGTAAATCTAACTCGGAAAAAAGGGACATTTCCAACTTGACACCTCAATTCGAATTTAAACAAACTCTAAAAACGAGATAAGTCAAAATTAAAAACTCAATTTGAATGTTAATTAAACCATGGGATGAGATATATAGTATTAAACTTGGAAACTCTATTCTTCTACTAATCTACTACTAAACAACATTGTAAGAAACGCAAATTCAAGCATAGTAACTCAATCGAATGTAAACAATTAGTATGATAATTTCAACTCAGAAACTCAGTACGAACGGAAAAATGAGATAATTCCAACTTTGAAACTCTATTTAATGAGTAAACCATAATGTTATATGGGAAAATACTTATGACCTCTAATGAATGAATAATTCACAAACTTCCGAACTCAATTCAGAGGGTATATTGTGATAACTCCAAATAGAAATTTTAATTAGAAGGGTAAATTCGACTCTGAAAATCAGATAATTGTAACTTGAGAGCTCACTTTGATCGGAAAAAACGACTTTAGGAATGTTATAATTACAACTAGAAACTCCACTGAAAGGGTAATCGCCTAGACCCGCGGGTAATTGAATCCGGGACGGGAGATTATATAATAGTAAAGATATTTCATCATTTGTTAGGTGTGGAGTGATTTTTTTTACGCTTACATATTTTTATTCAATTTTCATTTTCTATTTCTAGAAAACTCAAAATTTTCTTTTTAGGTATTATATTTACAATACATCTCAGCATGAGGACATATAAGAATCCATGCTGACTATCAATATATGGATATGTAACAATGCTTAAGTAACACCCCCAAAAGTTTTAAGTCGACTCCGAAGAATTTAAGGGATTGAGAACGCTACTCACACTAACAAGGTACACCTTTCTTTTCGAAAATACGTCCATAGGAACTCTAGAGTTAAGCGTGCTTGCGCTAGAGCAATCCTATGATGGGTGAGCAACAGAGAAGTCTCCCGGTTTGCATACGAGTGAGGGCATAGTGCGCGGGAAAGGACATGTGTTGGTACAGCGGGCTAGCATATCACCCAGAGAGCTTCCAATGAGTAACCACGTCAGCCCTAAGGTTTGGGGCTTGATCGATTAGTGGTCGGGTCATTACAAATGGTATCAGAGTTGTGCCAACCCAAAACCCACAAGGGGTGGACGGTTGGTTTAGTGCGGCGGGGACATCGCACAATTCAATAGGGGGTTAATGTAATGCCCAAAAGTTTCAATTCAATTCCAAATAACTTAAAAGGACCCAGAGCGCTACTCATACCAACAAAGTGCACATTTCATTTCGGAAATCTCCATACATAAGAACTCCAGAGATAAGCGTGTTTGCGCTATAGCAATCTTATGATGGGTGACCAACAAAGAAGTCTCCAGTTAACGCACGAGTGAGGACAAAGTGCGCGGGAAAGAACATGTGTTGGTATAGTTGGGGTAGCATATCACCAGAGAGTTGTCAATGAGTAACCGTGCTGGCCCTAAGGGTCGAGACTCGATCGATTTGTGAAACCCCGTAATTTAGCTTGGTTAATTTAAATTTGTTAGTTTGTTTAATTTTATAGTTGTGAGGTGTTTAGTTGAAAACGTGTTTTTCTTATTGAGTCTCTATCCTTTTAAACACTTTCTTTATTAACAAACTTAGGAAAAAGAAAAGAAAAGAGTTTCCTGTTACGTAGAGTTCCAATCAAACGTGAGATTTACTAATCTTGTTGTTTAAAAGTCTGATTTTGTTCAACCTCTTCCTAACTTTACTGATAAGCAGATATTTAGGACTACCTCTAAACCGGGAGAAAAGCATTTTTGGTCCTAAAGTTTGGGCCATATGGCGCATGCAGTACCACGCTTGTTGGTCCTGTGATTATTGGTCCTTTTTATTTCAAATTTTGGCCTCCGTGATCCTTTTTCTTTGACGTGTCATTTCTTGAAAGGATTTATCCGATTTTGATCGCCACCACAATTTACGTCACACCTGAATCAAAATAATGCAAAAAACCAAAAATCGGAAAATCAAAAATTAAAAATAAATGTTAAACAGTAATCAATAATAATTAAAATAGACAAATTAGAGATAAAAGAAAACCGTTAGGTGATGTAAAAGAGAAAACACACAACGAAATAAAAGAAAACCGTTAGATTATTTAGGCAAGTTCTTCACACATATTCGCGACCTTCAGTTAAAACCAAAATTGGTGAGAACATGTGCTACATGATCTTGAACTGTGTTGATGAGGAAAATTGAAGCGACCACTTACATGTTTTCTGGAGGCTACCAGTACTTGTATGCAAAAACAGACTTTGAAATGGAATTTGTCCACAAAAGGTCGGTTGATAATCGATATAAAATCTGTATCAGAAAAAAACAGAACCAACACATAAATGACAAAATAAAATCATACTAGTAAACAACAAAAATCAGAATAGATTAAAAGAGGGCTATTAGCTCATACAATTATCCGAATCATATCAGGCACAGCATGTACATAAATATCTTATGAGGAATTCAGTGGTAACTAAAGGGAGCCAAATCAACGAAATTAGGTTACAGTGAACTTAACTAACATATAATGCTATTAAATTTCTTTAAGGGACCTAAACTATTTATCTATTTTATTTTATTATTACTGTAATTATTTTAATATTTTAAATTATGTATTTTTACTAAAAGTATTTAAAGTATAATTTTAAATGTAGTGGGAAAGGGTGGTTTTACTTATTTGGGTTTTTTCCTAACCTTTATAGGTCTTTCTCTCAGCCCAATTAAATCCAGAAGAGAGTTAGGTTTCTGATCTTTGAGTTTGGAAGCGATGTCTGTCTTGCCATCTCGGTAAGAGCCTCCCTTTCTTCATTAATCGTACAACTTTGGTTGAAATTTTGAGAAGGGCTTCTTATTCACGTTTTAGTTTCTTAATTTTTGGTCCAGAATCTTGAACCTTTACCGACCTGTGAGTAGCATCCCATCGTGCTTTCCTTTTTGGCCCTTTCCTGAAGAGGTAATTTCTTGTTTTTAATTTTGTTGGTGATCCCCATTATGTCAATGGGATTAATTATTTGTTCGACTTCTTTCGGTTTTCATGCTTTCGTGATACCCAGTTTCTCGTAGCTAGGTATTTAATTGTATGTTTCTATCTCTTGGTTTGGGTCCCTACTTTTACTACTGACCTTGAAGTCCATCTCAATCAATTGATCTATCTCAAAAACACCGCACCAGTCCAATTAATCGGTCACGTTTGATTATTAAAGTCGGATCTCGATGGATTACCGGGGTTGTAACTTTGTCACTTTTTATAAAAGAAAGATCTAGCCAGAAACATAAATTTTACTACATGACCGCTCCGTATGACCTTCATTACCAATTACCAACAGGCAACAGTTTAAACCAGTCTTCTTCTCTGGCCAGCTGAGCTGCTGTCAATGGCTGCAATCGCCGCGCCACCGAACTGCAGGTGCGTTTTCGGTAAGTCGTAAATCCTACCACCCGCATGTCTGTTCTGTTTTCTGCTTACTGTTTATTTATTTCCAGCTCAATTAGATCTTGGCAATTAGGTTAGGCCCTTTTTATTGCCCTCAACTGTTTCAATTCAATCCAATCCAATCTTTCGCGTTTGCGAGGACTCAATTGTTCATCGATTTTTAGACAAATATGGCTCCAAGTGTTACATTGCTCTGTTAATGTCTTGTCACCTTCTTTGAAAGGGGTGTTCATGATCATGGTAACTTGGGGTAGAATAGTGGGATTTGATTCTTGTACTGGAGGTAGTTGTTTTTGGTCTGAACTATATTGAATTCTGTTTAGACTGTCCTTTTTACAACTCACCGCGTGCTGCTACTGTGGAATGTACTCCCGTTGTTGGGTCCAAAAGTCTGATGGGGATTTTATGTAACGCCTGTCACTAGATTAGATTTAGAGAGTTTAAAGTGATTGAGAATGCTACTCATTGACAAGGTGCACCTTTTTTTTTTTTTTTTTCTTCCTTCAACTTTAAGAGGGCTTCCTACAATGGTTTGCCAACTGGGAAGTCTCACAGTTTGAGCACAAGTGAGTACATGTGTTGGTACAGTGGGCCAACATATCACTCGGAAAACAACCCATGAGTAACTGATCCGGCCCAAAGGGTCTGGTCTCTATTGATCAATGGTCGGGTCGTTATATTTTCCATGTTGGGTCATGTTAAGAACTCTAGATTCTTCTTTATAGACTTTCCGGGTCGAGCTTATTTCACCAAGTGTTAAGGTGATGTGCCTTATTGGCCAGCAACAAGAACCACCAATTCTGGAGAGGGATTTGAGAGGTCTTTCCCAAAGTGTAACCTAATTATTGCCTCTTTGATGTAAATGAAAATCACAATCGGTTCTCAGTTGAATAATTTTGATTCATGATTTATGATGTGTATGCTAATTCAATGTGTCTCTAGATCTTTGCTATCTGTTAATGTTAGTATTAATGATTAATCAATGTTTAATATTATGTAGTGGGGAATATCCCGTATGATGCTACTGAAGAGCAGCTCATTCAAATATGTGAGGAAGCTGGACCTGTTGTTTCCTTTAGGTACCTTATTGTCATTATCTTAATTTATCTCATTGCCATGCCCTTCGTCTGAACAGTTTAGTTATTTCTTGTTAACACAGATTAGTTCCTGATAGAGAAACTGGGAAACCGAAGGGTTATGGATTCTGTGAGTACAAGGACGAGGAGACGGCTCTCAGTGCTATTCGTAATCTTCAAGGCTACGAGGTTAACGGTCGCCAGCTAAGAGTTGATTTTGCCGAGAATAATAAAAACAATGCTGACCGTACCCGTGAGCAGGTGCAGTTAACTGTTACAGTCTGTTCCTATCTTGCATTTTCTCTGTCAACATTACTGCTATGTAATTATGTTGATCTTGAAATAATCTTTTGACACTGATCATTTTTGTATTTTTTGCAGGGGCGAGGCGGTCCAGGAACTGTCACCACTATTGGTATGTCAGACAGTTGCAATTTGTTAATGATGTTAAACTATTAACGGTCTATCTCTACCCTATTTCTTCTTCTCATTGTACGGGCTGGTGTTATACAGATCCTTCAAAACAGTTTGCGGTTCCAGCAACCCCTCAAGATCATAGTCTTCTTCAGCCCCTGGGGGTGCCCGTTGCTATGGCTGCTGCAACAGTCATGGCAGGGGCTCTTGGATCTGCTCAGGCTGCTAGCACCAATATGGTTGGATTGCAAAATCAGACCCCATTGGGTACCGATAGTTTGACTCAATATCTTGCCAAAATGTCAAGCAGCCAGCTGACAGAGATCCTGTATGAATTGAAGGTTAGCCTCTTAAACAGAATTAGGCTTTTACTTGTGGATTCCTAAAGTGTGTATATAGTAAATAGAAAACTGTCCTAAAATTGAGGAATATCTTCCCCCAAAAGTTTTGCCAAGTTGGTTTAATGTTGTTGCTAGAATTAATTCCTTACTGTGTGTGCCTGAATGGCTATAATCCACTCATTGTGCTTCTTTTTTACACGACTCTGGCAGGCACTAATTACACAAGACAAAGACAAAGCTCGGATGTTGCTACCTGCAATTCCCACGTTGCCTAAAGCTCTTTTTCAGGTTCTCATTCTTTGTTTTTATTTTTCAAATATCCTAATGTTATTGCACTGTCATGACATTAATGATAATTTTTCTTAGTTTTACATGCTCTGTGATTGTTGTGACATGTTCCCTCCTGTTAGGTTGTATAACAAGATAGCTCTTTTTATGCATCTAGTCAGCGTCTTTGTTTAGAGATGATAAGTGATTGGGCACTCTAGGAATACTTTCACTGTGTTTGTCTTTGAATTTGACCTCAGGCTCAAATAATGCTGGGAATGGTCACACCACAAATGGTTTGTCCCACATATCCATAATTGTTCTTGCTGCCGTAATCATTGTAATAAACCGTGTTTTAGCTAGTAACTTTGACTGTTAAATTTGCAGTTACAGATGCCAAACATTTTGCAATCCTCCACGCAGCCAGTGCAGCCTCTAAAGCAAAGTGTTCAAGCTAATACTGGATTGCCCCCGCTTCCGCAGAACAAAATGCAATTTGGTTCATTGACTCAAGCACATGAAATTCCAGGGCCTGCTGGTGTATCAAATTCAAACCCATATGCCACAGCACTTTCACTTCCTATTCCCTCTCAAATTCAACACCCACAACTAGCCCAAAACCAAATTCTGCAGCAAGGCCAGGTGCTTGTACAGCCAGGAGTTTCGTCCCTACCTGCTGTCCACCCAGAGTCATTAGTTGGTTTACCGGTTAGACCACATACACAGCCACCGACTTCCTCTTTACTGAACCAACAATTCCAACCTCCTTTATCACAAAATATAGGACAAGTACCATCCGTTAAGTCAACGTATCATGGTCATCCGGGCACTCAAAATTCTAACACGCTTTCTGCAGTGATGCGTCCTCAATTCTCATCTGAAAGCTATAAGGTGACCAAAATTTACTTTAGCTGGTCATAGAAGATGTTTAAATCAGTTAAGAAAAAGATGTTACGTGCTTATCATTATCATTTTAAGAAAAAGATGTTACATGTTCTTTACCAATATGTTTCTGTCCATCAAGTTTGTTTAAGTTCAGATTAAGCACAAGTGCCAAATTTATTGATAACTAGAGAAAGGTTTTGTCCTACTAAATGGATAATGCGAATTGAAAGATTAACCATCTCAATATGATGTCAATTATGTGTTATACAATATGTTGTGACTTGCTCCTTCTATATAACATTAAACTAATATTAAAGCTTCCCCCCCCCCCCCCCCCCCCCTTTCGTGAAGCAGCCCCCCTCTTTAATATCCTTTGCTTTGCCACAGAATATGGATCTAAAGCGGCATGTTTTGCCTGGAAACACATGCATGGCCAGCGACCAAATGAATAGACCATCAAAGATGATGAAGTTGAATGATGGAAGGGTTCCCCCTTCTCTGAAGGCTGATAGTGCACCTATATCTGTACCACCCCAAACTTCTGCTCCTCTAGGAAGACAAACATCGATGGCACAAGAAACTCTCAACGGCCCTGGGAGGCAAGATAACAAGGTGACTATTTTATCCTTGGAAACTATCTTCTTTCTTGAATATATTGTAGCTAAGGTCCCGTGTTCTAGATTTTTATGCAACATTTTTGCTAAGTATATTTACTCTCATCATGAAGTGTTTAGATTATTGGCATGGACATGTTATTGTATCATTGATTTTGTTAAATATATTTACTGTTTATCAGGATTTGTAGTGTCACTGCATGTTTGTGAATTGCGGTCTTTGTGCTTCAGTTATCTTGAATTTTGTTTCTCTTTTTCGGGTTATAAATACTGTCCTCAACTTTTACATGATGCAATTGCAGATTGAAATACCTTATTCTACTTTCTAAAAAAATGTTAAAGTACAAAATGTTAGAAAGATCTAACTGCCCCCCACCCCCAAGAAAAAAAGTATATGGATTGTTTGTTAAAACCCTCGAACCAATTTGTAGCAAGTTTTGGAACTTGGGAAATGAACTTGTTCATGTGAAATAGTTACCAGTTTGAACACCTTTTGGCATCTGAAGTCTTGGAAGGGACATGTATTAGTGTATTATTGAGTATTTTGACGAAGGGATTGAGGTTCTCAAGTATAAGTGTAATAGTGTAACGTTTCAACAATATCAATAATGTTTTATGAGTGAACCTTTTATTTCATTTTTATGTGTATGTATGACACCCATGCAACGATGTTAATGAAGACCCTAATGTTTCTGGCTATAACAAAATATTTGTCAGTACTTTTAGTCCCTCTATGAAGAGAATTACCTTTTTCAGTACCTTTTACTTTTCGTTTAGATTATGTTGAAAATGATCGTGTTTCAAGGTTGAATATACCCTTGTTCAAGCCATTATTTTCTATCTACCTGGCTTTATTCGTGAAGTAGAAATGACTTGACCCGTCCAACTTAAATCATTTTATCTGTTTGACAGCATCAGCAGTTCTACAAGTTCTATATGTAGTAATTTTTATATAGATAATTTATACCAGAATATTGATATCTACAATCCGTTAAATCATGTGCAGTTGCAACTTCCGTCAAACGTGGATTCAACATTACTTCAACAAGTGCTAAATCTTACACCAGTGCAACTAAATTCCCTGCCACCAGATCAGCAGCAACAAGTGATTGAGCTTCAGCAGATGCTTCGCCAGGCAGCCTAGTGCAATATTAGACTGCACAAAGTTCCTACGCAACCGGAAGTAGAATTTGAAAAGCAATCTCTTTAGCAACCAATTTTTTACACTGTATATTATTACTGCTAGGTTTAGATGAGTGGCAATTGTAACAGCATCATTGTGTTGTTGTTGTATCATTGGGATAATCCCTTGTTTCTTTCGGTCTTCACACATCCTATTTAAGCAGTGAGCTGTTTTACTTTTTCATGCTTCGGCATCAGACATATGTATAAACTCCGCAGTAGATATTTTTCGGAAAATTGGAAGTACTTGTTTGTAAATCTTTTTGTTTTTTAATTTCCTCCTTCCCCGTTAAATTACTTAGAGAACCATTCGTCCATAAATGATTGTAAGAGCAGCCCTATCCATGAACCATTTTTGGTTCATGGGAGCAAACAGTCAACAAAAGTTGTTCAAAGAGCTATTAACCTTGACTCAAAAGTGGTTCCTGGCACCAAACAAAATCCCAAACCATTTTGTTTGTGATTTTGCTCAAACCAAAGTGTGACATGTGTCACACTCCCACATTAAACTTTTATTTTTAATTAATAAAAAGATAAACATATAATATAATTAATGTTATAATTAATATGATGACTAATATATTTTCATTATAAATGTATTATAATTAATATTATAATTATTTATATAATAGTGAATTGAAATAAAAAATCAAGTATAATAATTTATGTAACTAATTATATTTAATTAAACATAATAATCATTAAATACGTTTATGATAAAAATAAAACAAAAATACATATAAAAGTGGTTCATGGTTAAGAAGACACAAATGAATTGTGGTCATAACTCACAATTTTACAAACCCAATTGTGAACCAAACCACAATTTTGTTCATGGATAGGGCCATCCAAATTTTAGTCGAATACCAATTTTACACGTAAATATAAGAAACGGCCTAGTAATATTAAAACAAATAAAAAAAGTTCAAAAATTTAGTCATGGTATATATATAGAGTGAGGATTTACTACAATTTAGCTCTATATCTATGTCAACTAGTATGATTCCTTTTGGGTGAGGGTTCTGGTTAAAATCAGACAATATCATACTAGCGTGATGTATATGTCCTAACTCATGCGTAATTGCGCTGCCCAAAAGGGTCAGATCTTGATCGATTAGTGGTCATGTCGTTACATCCAATGTGAAGAAATCGTGACCTCTTTTTGAATATAAGCTTCCAACTAAGGATCGACAGATACATCGTCCTTGTAAAATGGTCTGGTTTCGGTTCATTGCCCATACCTTAAGATTACGGTCTTGTACCGGTTTGGCTGTTTGGGTATTGAAAACAACAATCAGACTCGCCCAGTAACCCAGATAAATTTCAAACCAATCTAGCGGTAAAACTTACTACATATTTTCTATCGTCAATGATTTATTCTTCGACTATCACAATCAAAAGTGTCGATACGACACGCCATCGTTTCTCAATCGCCTAACCCTAACTTGTAACTATATTTAGTGATATCAATTTCTATAATGAATTACCTTTTATAGTAAAAAAAATTAAAATTATACAGTTATCAATCAATATAATTAAAAAAAACTTCCAGTTGTTTCCGAAAATCCAATTCTCATCATGAACCCTAATCTCAATACCACCTATTTTCAATCTGCAGATGCATTCAAAATCTCTCATCCCTAATCTCAATTTCATAAAAACGAACTCCGAACTTCATTGTTTAAAGGCTCGATTCTGGTTTGATACGACTAGATAGCACTTCATAGCAGTACTTTGCTCTTGAAAAGTTCTTACGATTCCTTAATGGGACTTGGCCTTAAAGTCTTCCAGTACTAACCACTAAGCAGGACCTATCGACCACCATATAAGAAGTTGAAGGAGGACTTTGACAAGGCAGATTCTTCTTAGATATTTAAAACTAGTTTAACAAAACTACTTTTATATACAAAACGATCTTTGAGTGAAACTGTGAAAGCAGCCAACACGCAATCTTTATCTCCCTGGCTCCAACTCATCATATTAGATTCAAGGTTTTGAACTCAGATTTTCGTTTAGATTGTAAAACAAAGTTTTTTTTTCTGAAACTTTGTTTAGTTGCAGGGACCACATAGTATGTTTCAGAAACTTAAAGGACCGATGTTTTGAGAATTTGAGTTTCTCCAGGGGTTTCGCCTATGAAAGGGTCAACAATTACACAATCTATTTGCAAATAGCATTCTAAGTCCCCAGGCCCAATCAAATTCTCAAGTGGCGGTTCTTCAAGATTCTAAAACCTTCAATTAAGTCCCTGTAACTACAACAATGTTTCTAAAATTTTATTTTTCGACCCTTTCAACAAATTTGAGTTCGGAAGTTCAATTTTAAACATCAATACTCAACACACTCGTAAATCATGATCTCAAATCACGAGTCAAAGTTGCTCGGTTGCCAATCAATTTGTGATTGTTACTCTGACATCTTCCTCTGGGTTTTTGCGATTGTTCCATCTCGACTAGATTCTATCGAGGTCGAAGGTGAAGGTTGAGTGCGCACACTGTTAATAGCAATAGAGGATTACTGTCATTTTGCCTGCTGCTTTCTGGTTTATGTTTTGAGGAAATCTACTGTTTGGTTGCTGTGGCATGCGTTATGCTACTGCACTGTATCTGAGCAATACAGTCTTCAATTTCTTTAACAAAGATCATGATAATATTTGATCGTGTATCATTAATTATGTACTATTATATTAAGATTTTTATATATAGTTAGATGAGCTGTTGTTTTAATTTAAACAATTCTAATTAATTTGCTTAAGTTTATTAAGTAAATAATATATACTTGTATTTTAAATTTAAAATTAATTGTAAAATGATAGAGAGCGATAAGAGCAATAATGCAGTAAATACGAAGAACATCAAATAAGAACACCAAGTCTGATATGCGGTCAGCGATCTCAACCGTTAAATAGTTAATTTAATAACTTAAGATAAGTGACTAACGTTAGTCAGAGCAACAACTCAACTGACAATAGAAGACCACTACTATATGAGGGTCGGGTCGGGTTGGGTTGTACTCGCATCACCGAGACCTACCCGACCCTCACAACCAAATTAGACAAATTTACAGAAATAACAGAATCCAGTAATCTCTTAGTATCCGTTTGGTTTGAGGTGGTTTTTGGGGGGTTTTGTCCAAATACCCTCAATAATCCAGTTTGGTTACCTTTTTGTCGGCCCGAAAAAATGGATTATTTGAAATAATCCAATTTCTCCAGCCCGCCTCAAGCCCTAAAATTTGTACATGAATAATCCAATTTCAAATACCTTCTATGATGAGGTATTTACTTTTGGATTATCTTTTCCTCGTAAAATGTCTAATTTTATACAAACTTTCCATTAATTACTAAATATGCCATCCCAATCCAAGAACACCAATCGCTTCACATCAATAAACTTTTTTTTCTTCCTAATTTCCACCTTCCATTTCTTCTTTTATATTTTCCTAGTTTTGCACTCTTTCTTTTTTATTTTTTCCGTTTCCTAGTTTCCACCTTCCTTTTTTTTTTCCTAATGGTTTCCTAGTTTTGCACCCTTTCTTTTCATTTTGGACTCTGTAATCTTTATTTATCTTTTCTACTCATTTACTTATTAGTCAATATTTTCCTTTTATACTTTTGTTTTTTTGCATAGTTTATGTATTTACATCAAAATTAATTTCGTTTAATGTTTATATTTTCCTTTTATACTTTTATACTTTTTTAAAAGAATAATTAAATAAAACAATACTAATAATTAAAAAAATTGGTTAGCGTTGCTTACGAGAATAACGATGATAATTTAGAGTTGTCGGTTCAAGAATATTCTAGAATATTAAATATGTGCAAATTTTGACATAATATAGACGAAGTATATATTTGTTTTGAATACAAAATATGCATCGTTAATTAGATACATGTGGATTTTTTTTTTACTTTATATATTATAAAAACAACATTTATATAGTTAAAAGTTTGAGTTTTTATTTGTGCCCTACCTGACCTAAAATCCTGGCTCCGTCACTAACTTTGGCGTTTTACATGCTTTAAACTTTTATGTTTAAAATGTAGGAAATTTATGTTTAGGTGGGATTATAAACATATGCGATGTCGATTTCAATCGACAAAAACAATTATTCTATGCATGAGATGAAAAATATGGGATTATAAATTTCACTCATATGAAATTTCGATATGATCTTATAAGGAAATATTTATTTCGTTAAGATAATTATTACACATATTAGAAACAATATCTCTAAACTAAATTTTAATGGTCAAGTCACATAAACTAAAAATTGATGCCAATTTTATCAACAATGGCAACGTAACTAATGATGCAATAATTTCAAAGATTTTCGGATAATATTGTATACGAAATTCATAAGATCAAAATTTCAGAATTTTCCGATTAAACACATGAAGGTGGTAAAAATTTGCTCCCCAAAATTTATGCTCACAAGTATTTTTCACTAAATCAAAATGGAAATCAAACTCGATTTTATACAATAAGTGGAAAAATATAGAGGTATATCAGTAATTCCACTTTGCTTTATCCTACTGAATAATCCAAAATTAATTCAGAACCAAACTGGATTTTATTGAAAATAATCCAATTCATAGAGTCCAACCAAACAAGATTTTTGCGCGAAAACCCCTAAACATAATCCAATTACTTAAATGGGCCGAATAATCCAGTTTTGCAAAATGAAATACCCATTTTCAAACCAAACGGGCACTAATAGTTTTGTTTCATCGAGAACTTATCAACTATTTACTCTCTTGTCAAGCCTGCTAGTTTAGGTGATTTGTTTTACTTACAACTATGCATGAATCAGGTAAGTCAACCAAAACTTCTTTTTCCTTTAGTAAGGATCAGATTTCGAGTTAATTACTATAAATTCATTTCCGCTAGAGAAACTTATTTCTTTCAAGTTCATAGTTTTATCTGGAAGGGTTCTTTTAACTGTGTGACCAGATGTTTATGTGTAGTTCCAATTCACTAACTAGCTGGATAACTAATTAATTCATTATTAAGTGATAATTAATTATTAGTTCTTTCGTGAGTTAAAGGTACGTGCTACTATTCCTAATTGCTATCTTGTTAATTAGCTAACTCTACTTTAGTTGCTGCCTTATCCTCACCCAACTTTATTACCAAACACCAGTGTTTAGCCACACAGTGTCATGAGTGTTATTGTGGTGTTTAGAGTAACTTAGTAGCTGACCAAGTGGCTCACATTTGTATGATAGTGTCTATTTGACTTATTTTCGTTTGTGCCTAATTGCTCCAATTTGCTTTGCGGGGAGACTTTAGTCTAGATTTTTGGGGTTTAAAGGGGTAGTTATTATAATTTTAGTTTGGTATCTCACTGGTCGATACCTTATTCAGGAACTCCGTGATTTTAGATTCGCGAGGCTATTTAAAGTGAGTGTTCTTAAAACCGATTCCGAAAACCAAGCTAGGCAGTACATTTGTTTTATTATACGTATACGTATTGCATCAAAGTAATTTCTAACTCATACTCTTTCAGAAATTGCATCGAAGCTATTTTCACATGCTTCAACTAAAATTCGTTTTCATCACGAAAGATTGATTCGATATATATATGTATATGTTATGATTTGATTTGATTGACTAATTTGCTTTGACCGATATGTGCGCAAATGTGGTGGAGGTTTCTGAGTGGATAGACTTGGGCAGTTGTGTCTGTCGAGTTATTCATAAAGTTCCTTCGCTTACTTCCCCTTGACACGAGGCAGAAATCGCCGAGGTCTTGGTGGGTAGTAGTGTTTCACCCTTGTACCATGGCAGGGTCTTCGTCTTCGTCTTCGTTTTACAGCGGTAGCCACCTGTCTGGAGTGATAAGGTCTTGGATTGGAGTTATAAGGTTGACTGCACCAACGTATATTGTTCTGATTGCTTCGTTATTGTTATGTTTGTTATTTTTGGATTTGCTATATAATTTTCCTATTGATATGTTAATTGTCACTGTCACACACGAACACCACTGAGATTTTTGTCTCACACTCTTTTGTTTTCCTTCCTTGTAGATTCCGAAAAAGTTGGAGTACTGAGTCGGGTAGACGTTCAGCAACTAGGGTGAGAGTTCGGATTTAAACTGGAATTTTATAATTTTTAGCTTGCAAGAACTTATCTAGTCACCGTTATTTTAAAAATAGTGTCTTTCGTAAGTCAACTGTTATGAATTTGGCTTAAAGATTTTACATTGTCTTTTCGTTATTGATTTAACGCCTCTGTCATTTTAAAAATTAGTGAAATTTTTGGGACGTTACACGATTAGTGGTCAGGTCGTTAAAGCTTGCATGTTTGTACCCTAATGGTAAAAACATTTTATTCACCGCGATGAAATTTAAATGATCGATCAAATCAATATAATTATAACATCAAATAATAAAATATAAAAAAAATTAAAATAAAATAAATAATAATTAGAAAAAAACAAAAACACCTATTCATCACATGTAAACACAATAAAATGAAAATATAAATGGATAATTACAACTTTAAAACTTTATACTAAGGGTTAAGTACAATACGAAGGACGAATCAATTCTACGAATGAGATAATTATAATTTGATAAGTACATCTGAATAGTAAACCACACTATAGTAGAAAAATACTACTCCCTCCGTCCCAGCTTCATCTTCCCACAGGCCCGGACACAAGATTTAAAAGAAAGGTTAATAAAATATGAGAGATGGTGATAAAGTAGGAAAATGAATGAATAAAGTATGTCAAATAGTGAATAAAGTAGGAAAGAAGATAGTGTATAAAGTAGAAGAAAGATTTTTCATTTAAGGAATGGGAAGATAAAGTTGGGACGGACCAAAATGGAATGTGGGAAAATGAAACTGGGACGAAGGGAGTATAAGAATTGAATTTCAACGAAGGAACTCAATTCAAATGGTAAGCTCAACTCTAATAATGAAATGTTTTTAATTTGAAAACTCAATTGGAAAGGTAAACCTTAAAAGTGAGATAATTTCAACTTTAAAACTCAATTCGAAGGTCAATCCAACACTAAGAATGCAATAATTCTATCCTGAAAACTCTACTTAAAGAGTGAACCACAATATGTGGATATAGGTTCTAAGAAAGGAATATTCCCAAATGATTAACTCAATCGAAGGATAAATTCAACAAATAAATTGGGATAATTTCAACTTTAAAACTCAATTAAAAAGACGAATCAACACTATGAATGAGATAATTCAAACTACACTCAATTTGAATGTCACACCAACTCTAAGAATCATATGTTCCAACTTCCAGAGTCAATTTCATCAGTAAAATCAACTCGAGAAAAGGGATAGGATCAATTGGGACCTTAGTTTAAAGGGCGAACCAACTCGCAATGAGAAATTAATCTACCTTGAAAACTCAAACCAACTCTGAAAATGGAATAAAATTTAACTCTGCACTCGAATAGTATATAAAGGCATAAATAAAACTCAATCCGAATGGTAAACAAACTAAAAGTGGGATAATTCTAACTTATGAACTCGGTAAGATGGGAAAACTAATTCTAAAAATGAGTAATTCCAACGTTAAAATTGAATTCGAAGGGTAAACTCAATTCTAAGAATGGGATAAATAAACTCAAGAGACTTCAGCCCAAGACAGAGAACGGGGTTTTCCAACGATTAAGAAAAATGCCAAATACGATAGTGTCAAGATTAGGATGTTTCAGAATTTGGTTATGATTTAGTTGAGTTTTGACGTTCGAACTCACTTTTAAGGGAACGCTACAAAAAAAAAACGGGATTTAGAGACGGAATTATCCGTCTCTAGACCCCTGCCGATCCGTCTCTAACTCCTTAGAGACGGAACTAGCGACGGATAGGGCCTCCGTCTATAAATGTCTCGTCTCTAAGGAGTTAGAGACGGATAACTTATCCGTCTCTAGCTAGAGACGGATTTATCCGTCTCTAATTAGGCGTTGACCATTAGAGACGGATAAATATCCGTCTCTAATTTTTTTTTAAATCTGAAATATTGGCGATGGATAGTTTATCCGTCGCTAATTATGTATTTTAAAAAAAAATAATTTGCAGAATTTTATACATCGACAATTTGATACGGATATACAATAACTCGACAATTTTATCTGTCGACAATGATACAATCTGTTATGGACTAAATTTTATAATACAAATATACAATACAATACAATATTTAATACATATATACAACACAACACAATACAATACAATACGGACATACAATACAATACAACACGATACAATACAATACAATACAATACAATTGATTCTGGACTAATTAAATCGTCATCTTGATCGGATCTTGGATCTTGATGGTGAATCTGTCGGAGGGTGATGGTGGTGGTGCGGTGGAGGATGGTGGTGGATCTGGTGGTGGTGGGTGGGTGGAGGATGGTGGTGTATCTGATGGTGCGGTGGTGGATCTGGTGGTGCCGATTCATGGTGTCGTGGTGGTTGTGGACGGACGGAGCAGTGGTGGGTGGAGGAGCGTGGAAGGCGGTGCAAGGGCGGAGGAGCGGTGGAAGGGTGGTGGTACGTGGTTCGGTGGAGGAGCGGTGGAAGGGTGGTGGTACGTGGTGCGGTGGAGGATGGTGGTGGAAGGGTTGTGGTGGTGCGTGGTGGAAGGGTGGAGAGGTGGAGGATGGTGGTGGTGGTGGTGGATGGGTGGTGGTAGAGGGTGGAGTTGTGGTGGAAGAGTGTTGGTGGTGGTGTTGAGGATGGTGGTGGAAGATTTGTGGTTAATAGGAAGAAGATGAAGGGTATAAATTAGGGTTTTTTGCAGACATTAGCGACGGATAGATTTATCCGTCTCTAAATTTTAATTGTTTTTAAAAAAAAAAATTTTGGTCAACGAAATTAGAGAAGGATAGATGTATCCATCTCTAAATGTAATTTACTTTTTTTTTTTTTACAGCTAGAGACGGATAAACGGATTTTATCCGTCTCTAATTAGTGCCGATTCGTCGCTAATTAGAGACGGACACCGTCTCTAAATTCATGTTTTCTTGTAGTGGAAACCAACTCTAAGAATGATGTAATCCAACCTCAGAACCCTATTAAAAGGATACAACATGTTATTTGGAAAAAATAATCTAAAAAAAGATAATCCAAGTTGAGAACTTTATTAGAATAGCAAGCCACACTGTATGACAATACTCTCATAATGTGATAATTCGAGCATGGCAACTCAATTTTATGGGTAAACACTAATGTGATTTTATGAATTGAGAACTCTATTCGAGTAGTAAATCATACTATATGGGAAAAATACTCTAAGAAAGAAATAATTCCAATCTAGTGTTTCAATTTGAATGGTAAGTTAACACTTAAAATGGGTTAATTAAAACTTGGTAATTCAATTCTAATGGAAAACTTAACTATGTAAGAACGTGATAATTCCAACTTAAAAACTCAATTTTGATAGATAATTATAACTTTGAATCTCTATTGAAGAGGTAAACCCACTCGGAGAAAGAAATCTAAAATGTGATAATTCCAATGTGAGAATTCAATTCAAAGGTTAAACAACTCTTGGAATGCGATAATTTCGACATTGTAACACAATTTGAAGTGCAAACCAAACTATTTTAGGAAATTAATTCAAAATTGGTAAAAGATACATTTAATATTGCTCCGCAAAATCCAACAAGCAGGAGATTGCCGTTTAGGCTTATAAACTTATACTCCCTCCGTCCCGACTTCATCTTCCCTTATTCCGTTTTAGTTCGTTCCAACTTCATCTTCCCATCCCTTAAATGAAAAATCTCTCTCCTACTTTATTCACTATTACTCATAATTTATACAATATCTCTCCTACTTTATTCACTATTACTCCTACTTTATACACTATATCTCCTACTTTATCAATATTACTCCTACTTTATTCACTTTCTCTTAAAACATCAACCCGGGACGGATGTAGTATTATACTCTAGGAGTCCCAAAATAGGAGGAAGGGCATATATAATGAATGATTAAAAAAATAGATATTTCCAACTCAGGAACTTCTTTTGAAGGCCAAACTAATTCTAAAAATGTGAATTTATAACTTGGAGTTTAATCGAATGGTAAAGAAACTATAAGTATGAGATAATTAATTGCACCCTCAGAAGTGAAGTTGAATGGTAAATCAATTCTAATAATGAGATATCAAACTTGAGAACTCAATTGGGGCCATTATTACTCTAAGATGAGATAAATCCAAGTTGAAAGCTCATTCCAATGGCAAACAAACTATATGAATTTGATAATTACAATGAAACATTGTGACTCAGGTCAGGGTGATCATGCATATCGTTATCGTTGATTCATAGAGAAGAGAAGAGAAGCATATACTAAAATTAGGGGTGACGCACGGACGGGGTGAGGGGAATTAATCCTGAACCTCCTCTTCCATTTTGTTTGTTTAGAATAGTAACAAGTACTAGTACAAATTAATCTAATCTCTAGTAGCTAGCTAGGTGGTTGTTTTGGTAGAGAGCGATCGAAAAATGAAGAAGCAGAGCATACTTGTATATGAATTAATGAGTCCCGTAAAAGATGCAATTGTACAAAAATTGTAGGAAGTAGTTACAGATGAGATTCATCCTATAATGGATGGATGGATGACTCACTCAGACATGGAGGAGGAAAAGGAAGCATTGAGATTAAGATGATTATTATTAAGATTAAGGTGTTCCATGAAGCGGGCGAGATGTGCCCTGTATTGGCGTGCCTGATCGAGAGAGTCGGCCTCAAGCTCGCCTAGCTGGAAGCAGAGACGCTCTTCAGCTTCCTCGGCAACTCTGAGGCGGGTGAGGGCTCTCATAAGCTCCTCCTTCATCCTCTCCTCCCTTTCTATACTCTTTTTCAGCTCCCTCTCCAGCTCCATGTTCCGGACCCTTAATGAAGAAATAGATGATTCTTCTGATGATGATGAACCCATTGCTGCCTGCTACTGCTGCTGCTTACAATTATTTAATTAATTATTAATTAATGCTCAATACTCACTACTTCAACTCACAGGAGAATCAATCAAGCTAGCTGATCGAATGAATTGTTAACGGAGGTACGCTAGCTGTCTTCTTTTATAGACACCACTCCAACAAAACTCTACGTGCATGTCCAGGTTCAATGTACCTGCTTCTTTATCTCACTCATCCCTAGCTACCTTTTCTTTTCTTTCCCTTGACTTAATTACTACTACCCAGTTTCAAATAAATCTTTTCATTTTGACTTTGACCGTGAATACTCCCTCCGTCCCTTAGAACCCGTTCACTTTTGTCATTTTGGACGTTCCGATATAATTGTTCAATTTCATATATTTGTCATTTTAGGATCAATTATATAATTTTATATCCTCTACTACTCCTAAAAAAGTCAAAAATTAACTTAAACAATCAACTAACTACCAATAAATTCATAAATTAAACCCCACATGTACTATATAGTATTATAATATTGCTCTCTTTAATTTTTGTGCATGAACCGTAAACTGGACCGCTTCTAAGGAACGCATTAAGTATTTCTGCCAATGATGGAGATGGAAACATTTGGGTTAGGAGACTCCCCATCCCCGGTCTATTGCTGATAGGTTGAGAACTTGGAATGAAAGCCGAGAGTGACTTCAAACTTTTCAGACTTTTAATACACAGAAGCATTGGGGGACTTTAAGCATGGAAGTGCCTTCCAGTAATGTCCACAACTCAGACCCTCGACATTTAGGTGAGGCATTTGCAATGACGGAGATTGGGGACGTTTGGAGCAGCAGACTAGCCTCACGATTGATCTGAGCTCGAGAACTTGGTGCACGATGCTACTTAATTAATTACTCAAACACTAAATGGAGTTAGTTTGTGAAAAATTTTATTCACATTACACGGTTTGTGGTATAAAACATATTATACGCGCATATTAAACTATTTTGGTTGATCAAAGCTCGATTTAGAAACGTAATTTCTAGACCTCTAGTCTTCAATAAAACTCAAAGAGGGTAGTATACAATTTTTTGTAAAACACTCGATTGAGTTTGTTTGTGTCAAATTTTATTCATATGACATGGTTTGTGGTATAAAACCTATTCTATGCATATATTGAACTATTTTGGTTGATCAAAGCTCGATTTAAAAACGTATTTCCGAGACCTCAAGTCTTCAATAAAACTCAAAGGGGGTTGTACACGATTTTTTGTGAAACACTCGATTGAGTTTGTTTGTGTCAAATTTTATTCACATGATAGGGTTTGTGGTATAAAACATATTCTACGCACATATTGAACTATATTGGTTGATCAAAGCTCGATTTAGAAACGTATTTTCGGGACCTCAAGTCTTAAATAAAACTCAAATGAGGTAGTACACGATTTTTTGTGAAACACTCGATCGAGTTAGTTTGTGTCAAATTTTATTCACATGACATGGTTTGTGGTATAAAACCTATTCTACGCATATGTTGAACTATTTTGGTTGATCAAAGGTCGATTTATAAACGTATTTCCGAGACCTCTAGTCTTCAACAAAACTCAAAGGGGGTAGTGCACGATTTTTTATGAAACACTCGATGGAGTTAGTTTGTGTCAAATTTTATTCACATGACACGGTTTGTGGTATAAAATCTATTCTACGCACATATTGAACTATATTGGTTGATCAAAGCTCGATTTAGAAACGTATTTCCGGGACCTCAAGTCTTCAATAAAACTCAAAGTGATAGTTAGTACCCCGACTGGCTAAGTTCATTCTACAGCTTATTGCCCCTAGCTTTTCTGCAAGTTGCAGACAAACTTGACCACATAATTTATAAAGAAGATTTGACCACGCCTTTAGTAATGGAGTAAATTTAACGCTTGGACGAGTAACGTCATCGAAGGCGTGTGGTGTAGTTTTTGGACAAGAATATTATACAGTTTATGTACAAGTTTCCCGCTATTAAATCTTAATAATGACTATGACATATGATGATCGCATTAAAACATTAATTGGGGCCATTTTACATCTCGTACAAAGCTTTAGCAACTCTTGGCAGTTGGTTTGGGGCCATTTGCCTTTGTCACTCTTTGGCCTAGGTATTCATTATTTGGTATACACAATAGTGAAGCAAGCAAGTTTTAAATATTCAGATGTATTTCTCCTGATAAGTAGGAGCAGTAACAACAGTAGTATTTCTGACTTTATGTATAACTAGGCCCTGTCATGTAGTACATATTTTAATACAATACAGATTATTGGAGAATAAATGTAGACACTAAAAGTTATACAAATAATTAGCTAAAAATACGTTGTTTGATTATGTTGCTTGCTTGTTAAGCCCTAATGAAAGCTATGTTTTAAAAGTCGGAACCGGAGGTTGAGCCGGTCACCCTCAAAAAAAGGTTCAACCGGGTCGGACCGGTTCATCCGGATAGAGTCGGTATGACGTCATTTTAATATATATATATATATATATATATACCCTAAATTATTGATATTAAATTAAAAGGTTACAAACATAGATAGATCATAAACATAAACATAAAAAGTCACAACTTCAAATCATCATAAAAATGACATCGCCCATCGTTCATACACATTACAATCATAAAAGTCTACAAGCAATTAATGAGATAATAGAGTTCCAAAGATCAAACTCAACAATAATACGAGAGTTCAACATCATCGTTCTCATTTGTTGTAACATTTTCCGCATTTTCTAAATACAAAACATATAGATTATATAATGACCAACAAAATGAATAACTAATAAATAGAACAAACATGAATTTTATGTTTGATTTGCATTATAAAGTATAAACCCAATAGAAAACTCAAAATATACATAACAATTAACAATAAACTCAACAATAAAATATATTTAATTTATATAGTTCAATAAAAAATACATGTAAGAAAAAAGGACATCTTTTTTTTTATTCTAATGTCGTGAGGTCGGCGCTTTTATTTTTTAAAATTAAATTTTTTGCAAAAAACCTTTTTTCCTAAGTTCGCACCTGACGGGGTTTAGTTGAAAAAAAAAAAAAAAAAGCCCAACCGGCCCAACCCGGTTTTGGGCCGAGTTTGCCGGTTTTTGGGGCAGCGGCTCAATACCGGTTTTTAGCCCTATTTGGACCGGTCAAGACCGGTTTAGTGGTCCGACCGGTCGGACCCGAATTTTAAAACATAGAATGAAAGGCAGCTACAAGCTTTATAACTCATACTCCCTCCGTTCCATAGATGTCTTTCAATTTTTCCATTTTGGGCGTTCCATTAAAAACTTTCTATTTCCTTTTATGGAAACTCACTATCTCCATTATTAATATTTTAATCTCTTTTTCATACTTTTTCAATTCTCTTTATTACTTTTTACTATACACTTACTACTTCATCTATATAAACCCATTTTTTACTCAAATTTCTTAAAATTTGTGCAAAAACAAAATGGAAAGAAATTGGTGGAATGGAGAGAGTATAATTTAACTAACTCGTGAACTGAACTGCCCTTAAAAGAAGGATACGACATTACTTGGCTAATGTAAATTCGTCGTGATCCTCTTCAAACTACATTTTTTTATATAAATCAAATGCGAGTATGGTTTAATCCAAAACTTTGACTTATTGAAAAAGAAAATGTAATACTCTAGGGTAGGTTGGATAGATATTTTGATCCTTAAGGGGAGCATAGGATAGGACTTGGGAGGAGGAAGAGTTGTGGAGTCCAGGTTCAATGTACCGAATCTAAAGAAGTAGAAAAGCAAGCTTCCAAAACAAGGGGATCAAATTGGAATATCTCATTCTCATTCCGTGGTGCTGCTTTTCATCAATTGTCTATTTTCCCTTTTACTAATGCATGCCTACGTGGCTTTGTCCAATTATAGTGGTCTGACAAGTGACCTGACATAATCTCACCCGACCCTACCCGATAAATTGACGATTCTACTATATAATTTAAGAATATATAATTGGGTGATAGGTATTGATTTAGAAAATTTACTAAATAAAATTATAATTTACAAATATTAAATCTATTCAAATTATATATTATACTATAAGATTGTGATTGACGTAGATTTTAAATTGCATAAGATTGTTATATAGCATTTGTAAGAAATAAGTGATGATAACAAATCGCCATTAATTTATTTTATTTGATTACATTTCATTACTGGTATTAAAAATCTATTGTATAGTTACTACTAATGGGTCAATGAGATGTACTATTCTCCAGCAAACCTAAACCACATAGCTCAAAGCTTTTTAAAAATACAGCCGAGTAGTACAAATCAGTTATTATGAAATGAAAAATTCAATGGCCGTGGCCTGTGTAACTGTTCCTATAGATCGACTGACCATGGACTATATTAGTGTGGTCAGCAATTGCACTAATGTATTGTATGCTTTCATGGATACATAATGTTACTACTGAATAACAGATCAACCACTAATGTTCGTTGTTTCAACTCTAAAACGGTAGGAGGTTTGAGTTCACTTAAGTAATGTCTTGAATTCGATCCTCGTAGATGTAAAAAACACCGCTATAAAATTATTCCTAAAAAGTGGCCGATAGTCTTTCGGTATATTAATGCGTAGGCGAAGCCAGGTGAAATCGTTTAAAAAAAAAAACGATAAGTCACATATCCAACAATTATATACTACAGTACTACTATTAACCCGTGGCGATGCCACGGTATAGTATACTTGTAACAATAAATAGAAAAGAGATGATAAAATAAATTAATCGGGAAAATAAGGTAGTCAAATTTGTGTGAACGACGTTGATCGTGGTATTGGTCGATAGTCCTTCTTCATCTAATATTATATCATTGAATGTTTATTTATGTTAACTATAGAAAATATAAAAATAGGGTCCTACCGTACCCGACCTGTTAATATTAGTAACATGTACATGTTTTAAAAGAAAAAACATCCACCACCACCACCACCTCTCTACTCCCACCACCACCGCACCACCACCATCTCCTCCACCACCACCACCCTGCCACCACCACCATCTCCTCCACCACCACCACCACCCTTCCACCACCACCACCTCCCACCACCACCTGCACCACCGCCACCACCGCCACCATCGCCGAATTAATCCGTATACGAATATAAAAATTCGTATACGGATTTTTTTTTTTTTTTTTAAAAAAAAATGGGGCGACGGATAGATCTATCCGTCGCCCCATAATCATTTTTTTTTTTAAAAAAAAGAAAAGGTCAATCCGTCGTCCAATCCGTCGCGAATTGGACGACGGATTTTTATCCGTCGCCACAGCTCCAGGGGGCGACGGATTTTCTATCCGTCGCCCGATCCGTCGCCAGAGCTGGGGCGACGGATAGCTGGGCTGTACCGACGGATCTATCCGTCACTACAGCCCAGATTTTTTGTAGTGTTGGTGTCTATGGATTTGTCTTGTCATGGTGAATTTAAATATATGTTCAAAATATTTTCCGGAGTTTTGTAGATAAATATATATTAGACTTAATAAAAATTATATATGCAGTAAACATATTTAAGAATAAACAGTGAAAGATATACTGGTTGAAAATGCAACTAATTCCACAAAATTTCACGTAGGATTGAATTAATTTAATAAATACTCTATTTTTAAATTTTCATTATTTAATTGTATCTTATTTAATAAATTTATATTTTATTTAATGTATAAAATAATTATATAATTAATAATAGTATTCAAAATTGGTGTATATGGATTCGTCTTGCCACGACGAATTCAAATATATGTTCAAAATATTTTTCGAATTTTTGTAGATAAAGTTATATGAAATTGAGTAAAAATTATATATACAGTCAACATACTAAAAATAACAGTGAAATATATAATTGTTAAAATACAACTAATTTCACAAAATTCCACGTACGACTGAATGAATCCTGTGAGGTATAGGCCTCTGTGCTTTACATAATATGGATGGATGGATATGTTACTGTTGAGACCCAGCCCAATAGGCCCATCACAGTTCAATAAATAATCGGGCTGGACTCTCGCCTTTAACAGAGTGGTAAAAGATGTGGATCTCATCAGGCTGAATTTGGGGTTTGAGTAACACTACAATGTTTATGGTGGCCCATAAAATCCTTTTGTGTATTTGAACGAGGGACTTGTTTTCTACATGAAAATATTTAAAGGATCAAAAGTGAATTTTAGAGGGGGCAAAATGCAAATGTCATGTTTTGTTGTAAAACTTCCTGTTGAACTCTCTCTCTCTCTCACACACACTACTTGAACAGTTTTCTCTTCTTCTATTCCACCTCTTCCATTTTGATCTTCTCCAAGACTTTTTTTTTTTCCTTCTCTTAGTCTAGAGATCATTAAAAACTGCGTAAGTGATATCATTTTCTGTACAAATCATACCTTAACAACTTCCAATCTGCAACTACCGTACCATTTTAGATGTTGAATCTTGCAATGCCGCCATTTTCAATTTTTCCCCTAATTACTGTTTGTTCGAACTTGTTATTCGAATGCGGATACTGATAGATTTCTTACTAAGCCTTCCTGCTATGTTACTTCATTTGTGAGATGTTACTGTTTTTTTTTTTTTTTTTTTTTTTTCCGTTTGATGATTAATTTTTGACATGCAGCAGAATTATCCTGAATCTGAATGTTTTTATTTCTGTTACTTTGTTGTTCATTAACTGTGCTTCTGGCGCAATCATTCTTTATGTTATGTTTTAACTCAAATGCATATGTAGTTAGTCCTAGAGGCATGCATTAGCAGCTGGATTTTGATAGATTAGGACACTTCTTAACCAAATAGGGAAATAATTTTAGACTAATGCCTATTATATACTTTGATTGTTTCTCTTACAATGTAGGAAATGTTTGGTCCATAGTTGCAACAATTTGGTGGAATCTGCTCCTACGACTAAATGGATCTGCTTAATTATCCTCAAGGTGAACTTGCACGGATACTTAATCAGTTTCTTCTCAAAACCTTGCACATTATACTGGACTCCAGAGTGTTTGCCACTCGTCCTTCTACTCGGAGCGGGGAAGTGAAAAAGAGTGACAAATGGTTCAATTTAATATTAGGAGATCGTCCCTCAGCTATGGATAGTTTGAGTTTCTGGAATAGAAGCTTGATGGAGCCTATGGTCATAGATATTATTCTGATTCAAGAATCACGAAACTCTTCATCTCAACATGCTTCCGGTACTGCAATGTCATCGGAGATGTATACAGAGACAGTCATAGAGAGGTGGACTGTTCAGTATGAGCATCAAAAGCCAGTGGCTCATCAAACTGGTGATCCTTCTTACAAGAGGACGTACAAGAAATCCATCATACTTTTACGCTCGGTTTATTCTATGTTAAGGCTCCTTCCAGCACACAAGGCCTTTCGTAAGCTTAAATCCTTGAGCCGGAATTGTGATTTTGATATAAGTTACAAAGTCTGCTCGTTTAGTACACCATTTTCAAGGGCAGAGGAGGCGTCCATGAAAAAATGTAGTTTTATTCCTGTGGATGCCCAACAAGGCCGCCTGTCTATGTCCGTGATGTACCGTAATGATCTATCTGATTTCAATCTAGATGTTATTTTGTCGTGTCCACCAGATATCATACCTGATTATGTAGGCAGCCCACTTGCCGACCCCATGCGGGAGTTTCCTTCTACATCCTTCCCCATAAAAGGGAAGAAACCAACTCCTTCGTCACCATTACAGCGACCCCACAGCTGGACAAGTGGGCTCCACCAGGATGCTCAGAACCAACGACTCAGCTGTTCCCCGCTTTCAAATGACTCACCACATGACCATTCATCTCCACCTACTGGTATATACATTCACCGAACTCAATCCCAAAGATCACCAGCTTATCACCGAATAACATCTGATGACATACTTTCTCCACCATTCTCGCCATTGTCCTCCCCATCAACCCCCTCATACCTTTCCGGCGTGAATCCTGTGCAGGGTCGTCTGAGGTCAGAAACTGTTCCCATGAGCATTCCACATCCAATGATGGCCAGAAGTCCTAGATATCTTTCTCCTAATTTATCTGATCCACACCGACATTCTCTTCCACCTCCATCGCCTAGAATTTATAAAAATGATCCTTCATCTCATGATTCCCCCAAGTCAATTAGGAAACATGATTTGCACAGAGCTGGAGAGTTGAGTTCTGGGTCCTTAATTAGTGATCAGAAGGTAAGGCTTCCTTGTTTTAGTGGCAGTTGTCTGTTCTTTGATCCTGAACTGCTGATCAATTTGCATTTTACCCCCTCCTTTTATAGGCGTCAAGAGATGCAAAAGGGGATTCTGGGCGATTCTCAAGTGCATTGTCTTCAAGCAGTTCACCACGTGTTGGATTCTCAAGGACCTCTAGCAAATTGTCTTTCCAGGAGGACTTTGGCGATATTGGGTTTTCATGTCCATTTATTGTGGATGATGTGGATCCTTCTGATAGTCAGGCCAGGTAACTTTATACGTCACTATCCTGAAACTAAATTGCTTGTGTTAACCACTGTGGAGCATGTTTTATTTCACGCTGTAGTATAGCGTATCTTTTAGAGGCAGTGTGACACGTGTGAAGTTGAGAGAGAAGACACATAGTGTATTACTATATTGTTGTGGGATTTGTATTTGGTATATAGTGTCATCGGTTAATCAAATGATCTAATAGTTACAGTTCCCATGTTTCTTGTTTTTAAGCTAAGTTTACAGTGTAATTGAAGATTTTAATTGAGCAAGATTATTTGGTGTTGTCTGATGTTTAACTAGGTGTGGATCTAACTAAGATAGTCATGTATCTAATTGTCATCTTAATGATCCATAGACAAAGATTTTTGTTTGTAATTTCTCATTTCTTGACTATCCATAAATTGGACTCTGACTTTGGCCTTAAAATTTGTCTGTTGTACGTCACCAGACTCACCACAAGCTTCATTTTTGTATCGGTTCTGTCTTTTCCATTTCCTTTAACTTTATTGCATCTCTGTTAGTGTCAGATGTTGCTACGTTAGCCTTACATTGGGGTGAACACGTGCCGGGATCAGGTACCTATAAATTGGGTTTCATTATAGAGCAATTCCAATCCCGGCCCTGACAAGTGGATACCTGTTATCTGCTAACTTATTAAATCGGATTGGGAATATATGGATTATCTTTTTTCATTTATTTCTTTAATGTAGTTTATTTAATCCCAAGCTTTCCACTAACAGAGAAGGGAAACCCAATATTATTCATATTTATCACCAAAATTCATATCATATATACTTGGCAATTCATCAAGTCTAGAATCTAGATGCAAGGAAGAATGAAATAGCTCTTACGACCTGTCCGTTGCATGATATATTCAGAAATAATAATATCAACTATGAAGTAATTACTTTAGAATGTTTCCTTATCATGCTAAGGCCCGTCTTGAACCTTCTGATGTACTAATATTATAGCAGTGCTCAGAGTTTAAGCTATTAACTATTAAAATATTTATAAGTTATATCCTTCATTCAGCTTCTCTCAATTTTTAATTTCAAATATATATGTGAGAGAACATAATTTAGGAATCCGACAATACTAAATATTATTTGGGTACCTGTCGGTTTTCAGGGTGAATGTTTAATTTCCAAACCTGTCCTGTATTTTTTTATAATAATTGTGGAATGTGTTTCTGCGGGTATTCATACCAAGATATCTTATCCGATTGGAATATTACCTCATAGAATCGTTACGCATGGGGATACCCGAACCCTATACCCACCCCTAGCCTCTTTCAGACTTTACCTGATAGACTGTATGCCTTTGTAAACCAAGCCAACTCTGAAACATGGATATCCTTCTAAAAAACTCATGCCTCTTGCGTGGTGTGGAATCGATTCTGTGTATCAACTTTATGTAATCAGTTCGCTATTTTAAAAATAAGAATTTGATGTATATATTTGCTGCAGGTTGCACTTCTTTCCTGGTATTACACTGTTACTGCTTTGCGTACTTACGGTGGTTGAATTTGTGTGCTCACTTACATTTCTTACATTATGGCATGCATACATTGCTCAATTTTTGGCTAAAACTGAAGCCCAAAAAAAAAAAAAAAAAAATCCCGTTTCCATGGCTATACATGCAGGCAGCATTAAGTAGAGACATGTTACTTAAACTGCGTGTGCTTTTTCTTGTTAAATTATCTTATCACAAAAGTTCCACTACAAGAAAGAAACACGGCAACTGGATATGCTACCTGGCTCACAGGTTGATGACTTTTAAGCTAATTCTAGGCATCCACACTCAATATCTGTGTTCCTATTTGACCAAGATGTTCTAGGGGTTTGCTTTGGTAAGGTTATTACTTACTAGAGGTTCAGGACTTCAGGGTAGTAGACTATTAATCATGTTGGATTCTGTTACTTGTGTCAAATAATTCAAACGATCTGCAATGGCTACACCTGGATTGGCACTGTACGCAAGATTCATGAATTTCATTTTTGTCCAAGTTTAAATTGGTAATTTTATTTATGTTTATTCCATAAATTGATGTGATAGTCAACACGAGACATATACTATCATTAAGAGGATCCTTGCGCCTGAACTGGCATTTTCTTTTCTCGTAAAGTGAAGCAGTCATCCACAGATCATTCGGAATGATGCTAAGTTATTGTTGTGGTAAATATAAAATCATAAACAACCGTGTGGGCATCTTCCTTTTATGCCTGCTTTCTTTCTGCTATTGGAATTTCCTTTTCATCATGATGGTCTCCTTTTGTACAGCCAAAATCTTGATGGCCAAATCAGCACAGAGACTTCGTCAACTGTCCGGAAATCTCAAGATGCTGCAGTCGGTGCCCTTGTTCACATGCTAAAAACTGCTCCTCCATTACACCAAGATTCTATTTATCATTATACGTGTCGAACCTCAATGATAGAAGTAGACGGAGAAGATGGAGCTGTTTCTGAATTCTTCAAGCCTAGAAAGACATCAGATGCCATTGAGGAGTTGAAGGTTTACAGTGACTTGAAAGATCTGCTGCTTTCAAAGAGCTTAGTTCAGAAGGCGGCAATAGGATAGATAACACCTGACCACACCGGTGTATAGTAACAGTAGTATCTATCATAGACTGTCTTGGTTTATGACTTGACCTTATAAATTAGCTTTATGTAGAGAGGAGAAAGGATCTTTTGTACTGTACATATGATAAAAACCTGCTTATAAATGACATGCTGATAATCAAATCTTCAAAACTTGCCTCGAGTCCTTAATAAGGCAGCACTAGTTTGATCCTTAATTATTTAAGATCTATATTCTATCATCAGACAGACGCACCAATATGCGAATGGAACTGGAAGTTTTTGTCCCTGATGCATTTCTATGGTAAGTAGTGTAGGAATTAAAATATATTACTGCATTGATTTTTGGCTAGTTCAAGCCGTTCAAGAGCCCCCTCAAAAATATTGTGTCATCACCTTTAAATTGGTTGAATAGTTTGAGGAGAAATTAAAATTTGGGCAATATGTTAGGGTCCCCTCAAAATTATTTTGTGGGCCAGGATCTCTGAACTTCTCTGAACTTTTAACATTTTAGACGATAATTTATGAGATACCTACAATTGGTGATTTTAAGGGAATTCAGACGCTTGCCTTCTTGGTTAAGATAACTAGGCTTGTTTTTGGAAAGATGTCCATTTGTTCCTGAGTAACTTCTTTCAAAATCTTTCTCCGTTAAGTTTTGGTTTTTAAGTAAGTACATGTGGAGTTTTTGATTTTTAAGTAAGTACATGTGGAGTAATTGTATTAGATTCTTTCGTTATCGACTTAAGATGTGAAACATTATACTTATGCTTGTAATAAGTTAATAACATTATATTGTTTAAAAAAATTAAATTATACTAACGACCTAACCACTAATCAATTAATACATGACTCTTTGGACCAATACAATTACTTATGAACTTTGGGCCAACCACACTGAGATTGTTAAAACCAAACCTACTCAATTTTGGTTCACATTTTCGTTCGGAAATACATCCATAAGATTTCTAAAACTATATATGCGTGATTGTTTTTCAGTAATTTTATAATGAGTAATCAACTGAGAATTATATTACGTTACAATTGAGTTAGTACGAACATGTGTTGGTACTTGGTAGGAGCTGGAATAAACGTACCGCCGAAAGTGTGGTTCTCGGCTTCTCGCGATCGAATTATATAGGAATTATTAGGAATAAGTGAATTTATTATTTCATTTGGTTCAATAAAAAATTTCTAACTTTCCTTATTTGAAAACTTTTCATCCCACGAATTAATTCTTTATTATTTATAATTTCTACTTTATCATTTCTTTTTTCATTCTCTTTTATATTTTATCAACATAATATTTCACACAAATTAATATATTATTATTTTTTGTTAATCTATGAGAAAGTAAGGCGTAGGTAGTAGTTATTATTGTACCCGAAGAGAATGAAATACCGCTAACTCAAACCCCTAATAATAATTTATTACTATTATTTTTTCTTAATTGAAATCACTACTTACTTGTCCGTGTCGTGTTTGAAAAGTAAAGGAGAATTTGAAATTAAGAAATCAATGGAGTTTTCCGGTTGCCCAATTTGTAGCTTGACTGTTCCAATCTTCGAACTGGAAAGGTAAGGTCTTGCCATTAACTGCAAATAGGTTTCTCGGTGCTGTGTTTTTTGGTGTTCATTTCATTTTCATCCCCCTTTTCTTTTCGCAGACATGCCAATGACCATTTTACGGACGATGAAGTAGATTACGCAAGAGATTTGGAGCTCGCACGACAGATTTCTCTTTCTGTATGTTAATTCTGATTCCTCCTTACCTGCTTGCTTGCTTTTGTGAATACTAAGCAATACTACTATCTATCTTTCTGTTAAGAGTGAGTATTTTCAGTTTTTTACTTGTTACTAGTACTACCTATCAAGTGAATTTGGTTGTAAAAATAATCACTTTGATTTACCTTATCTCTTAAATCTGGCTGATTCTACTCAAGTTTGCAATGTGAATGTAACTGTGTGCATGCTTTGAGCCATAGAAAGCAGTGGCGTTAACTTAATTCCATTTGTTTTATTCTACAACGTTATGTCAATATGTAGAGGTAGGGGCCAACCGGCCGAGCCAATCTTATTGTTTGATGATTACCATTAATTCTACATAATGCATGCTTCAGTAATTCAGTCATTCCAAATATTATATGCTCCGTTTGAAACTCACAACGAATGTTAAAGATAGCCATTTCTTCATTGTTTTCTACTTATATATAGTTATTACAGTTTGCTAGGAGCTATCATTTACTATCATTTTACTCTTTAGGCTGAAGATTCATTTGAGTATCAACCCACTGTTTTGGATGCCCCTGAGACCAGTACATCGGTGAGGAATGAAGGTGTAATATCAAATGGAAGGGATAAGGACAACGGAGGAAACGTAGCTCCAGTCTGCTTGCAGACTAAGGAGACATACTACAAAGTTGAAGGCGGTTTGATCCCCTTGTTGAAAAACTGCTTGGAATTGGACTCGGAAAACTCAGTAAGTATACTGTCAGGACATGTTGATCATTTTCAAAGCACAGTGGATTCTGGCTGGGGTTGTGGGTGGCGTAATATCCAAATGCTTAGCTCTCACTTGCTTGGCCAAAGGCCAGAAGTAAGAGAGCCCCTCTATGGTGGTTCTGGGTTTGTACCAGATATTGCATCGCTCCAGAGGTGGCTTGAAGTTGCCTGGGGAAAGGGTTTTGATACTGCTGGCTCTCTTGAATTTGACAAGAAGATTTATGGACAAAAAAGATGGATCGGCACTACAGAGTGTGCTGCACTACTTCGTTCCTTTGGTCTGCGTGCCAGGATAGTGGATTTCTGCAGTAAGGATATGGAGACAACTGGAAGAAAAGTTGACAAGAGGAAAATCACTCAAGTGTATGGACCAATGGACATATATTTGTCAGAGGGTAAACTAGATCCATCTCTAACAGTTACCTCTGGTAAGAAAAGTTACAAGCATTCTAGTTTTTCGTCAGACAGGGGTCATCAAGTTCTCAACGAATGGGTGTGGGATTACTTTTCTGACAAAAACGTGAACAAATCAGGCAACCGTTGTGTTGTTCTCAGCCATAAAGCGTAAGTCATTTTGGATGTTGCAAGAGTCTTCAAATAATGGTGATATTTAACTTCTTCTTTAAAAAGAACCTTGTATTTTCTTTATTGGAGTCTCCTCTAAGCATCACACAATCTTAACTTACTCTGAGATTTCTCCAGCACAGGCCATTGTACTTCCAACATGATGGCCATTCAAGAACCATTGTTGGAATTCAAGCTACGTGTCACAGAAACGGGATCCAGAAATATAACTTGTTGATTTTTGACCCTGGAGAAGTAAGTTTATTTTGTTTCTACACATGACAGAATGTTTTCACTCTATTGTTTACTGTCTTTTAAAGTAAAAATGAAAAGAAAATTAAAGAAAGGAGTACTTACTAGTACTTAGCAGCTAACAAGATTATTTAATATGAATAACTGGTGCCAACTTTAATAGAGTTAAATGCTTTGAGCCGGCTTAACATTAAGGGTCATGTTAGCTGGAAAAGCTAGAAAACAAGTTGATATATTTCTTGTGTTCCATTTTTTTTTTTTAAATATTTCAGTTGATCGAATTTGAATATTTTGAAGCTTAAAGTATCATACCATTATCTGAATGTGCTAATGTACTTAGAGAGTTAGAGATATAAATGTCACATCCAAATTTCGCCAGGGCTCTTTTTTTCTCAAGCCCTCGTGGAAGGGAAGTTAAACCCTATAGAAGATTAGCCCTAGCCCTTTTAGGATTAGAGTTGTTGTAGCAGTTGTACTTACGGTGTGCAACTCAATATCTCTCTATGTGCAAGTACTTATCTGAACGGGTGAATGAGTAACCAGAAGGCTCATGGCCTGGGTTGCTGATCGCCGTTCGAGTTTGGACGGGTGCCTGGCAAATTATGCTCGGCCATGTGGTCGGGGCAGGGCCATAACTTGTGTGAAAAGAAAATGTAATTTCTAGCGTGTTATTTTTTGGAACTTGTAATTTATATGTTGACACGTTATTCTTAATTCTTCCTCTTTTCTTATCCCTCAACACGCATCCCTGGATTTTATACGATTAATATTGTGTTCCTTTATTGGATTTCAATGTTTTATTGTAGAAAACAAGGGCTCTGGAAAACACTCTCAGGGCGAATAAAGGATGGCAAAAACTAATAAAGAGGGGCGTGCACACTCTGAGGAAGCCACAATACCAGGTAAGAGCACGTCGTTTGCATTCACCACTGTCATTGTAAATTCACGAGTTGATGATGATGTTTTCTACCTCAGTTGTGCTATATGGATCCTGGAATTGCACATGGGGAAGAGTTAGAGAAGCTGAAGACCTTGCACAGCATCCGTCGAGAGTTTTAGGCTGAAATATGAAACTAAAGGTTTGCATCCATTGGTAAGTATTGCAACTAAGACAGGCGAAGTGAGAATAAAGTTTTGAGATGCCCCATGAGGAAAGTTGAGTTGATATAATTTTTTGGCAGCAGGGTAGCATTGGTAAACTGGTGGGTTGTCTAAAGAAGAAGATTGTTAAGTCCATGATACACCTAGTTGGAAAAAGAGGCACAACACAGGATGCAGTAGTAGTAAGTAAATTAAGTGAGATATGGTTGGCAGGTCCCCTTGTTTATTTTATAAACGGAGGTAACGTACGTACGTAGTACTTATGTTTGAGGTAAATACAAGTAGTTGGATGAAAAGAAAACAACTAAGAGTGCCTGTCCGATTTATGGTGTAATGAAGATAGCATTGATAAATGAAAGTTTGTTGAAATGGTTGCGGTAAGTCCGTGTGATGTTGAGTTGTTGTCTGAGTTTATTTGATCTAAGATAGAAGGAAGGTTGTGAATTTGTGATCGATAATTTTTAGGGAGAGATGATGATGCCATATTCTGACTGTAATATGGTGGAGTAGAATCAAATGGAGAACGATTGAATGAATGAATGAATGTTGTAAACAAGAAAGAAGACGAATACAGTACATTACATACATTCTCCAGTAAATATAAAAATTGATTTGATTTGGTCGACTCGTATAATTAAATGAAATGAATGGTCCACGAAGTATTATTAGGTTATAAATTATTATAATAATCATAGGTTGATTGAGTTTAGGTAACTTGTAGTTAAACAAACTGGCATGTGATGTAATGTATCAATCAGCTACTAATGGTGGGAAGTGGGAACATAGTGTTGGAAGTTGAACTAGTATATATACTCAACTCACATCACATATCAGAATACCATCCATTAATTTTAGTTTAGTTTAGTTTAGTTTAGTTTAGTTTAGTTTAATTTAATTTAATTTAATTTAATTGTATTGTATGTATCGGTATTAAATTTAAGGCTGGCCCTTGTTGAAATGATTATTACTAGTAATTCCACTTTATCTACCGTATTAGCTTACTTGTTAGAACTTTAACCACAAACCTCAAATTGTAAGTAAATAGTACTAGGACGATAGTTTACTTCCTCCGTCCCACCATTCTAGTTTCACTTTCCGTTTATACCTTATCTTATACTCAAAATGACAAAAAAGGAAACACCACTATTCATTGTTCTTAGTATTACTTTAGTATTATTTATTTCTCATACTTTTTTTTATTCTTTTATCATTTCTCTCCTATCTTATACGTTTTTAATTATTTATCATTTATATCTATTACAATAAACAATAAACTATAAAAAAAATTGTGCATAAAATAGGCGGGACGGGATGGAGGGAGTAGTAAGATAAAGTGAAAGCGTGTTATGAGCGTTTACAAATAACAATATTTCCCGTCTTAGAGGGAGTGCAATTTTATGTTAAAAGTTAAAGTAATGATATAAATATATAAAATGTGAAAAAAATTATATTTTTAGTGGTAAAATGTGTAATTTGAGTGTAAAGCTGTGATTGTTTATTTGTAGGGTGTTGGTCAGCTCCCCTTTTTAATAATATATGAAGTTATATGAAACAAATAAAAATAACAAATGTATAAAATTCAACATGATTAATATATTTATTTGTATTAATGTAGAATTCCCGTGAAGTAGTAGTAGTAGTACTAAATTGAAATGAATGTTGGGTGTGTGTGAGTGTGAATGCATGATCCATAATGGTTGGGGGTGAAATGTGAAATGGACCCATCCCATCTCATCGTGGATTGACTGACTGGGTTGTGTAGTTAGTTCGTTCACATGTATGGAGCGTGAAGACTCACTGCCCCCATGTGTATGTATGTATTATTATTATTATTATTATGATAATAATAATGGAGGGGAGTAAAGACTCCAGAGTACATATTGTAATACTAGTAATTCATTACTCCCTCGTCCCGGAGAACTTTATACATTAAAATTGACGGGCAGTTTTATGCGAAAAGTTAAAGTAATGATAGAATATAGAAAGGGTGGAAAAAAGTGTACTTTTAGTGGCAAATTGTGTAATTTGAGTGTAAAGTTGATATTGTTTATTAATTGTTGGGTGTGGGGTAGCTTCATTTTTTTGGTAATGTATGAAGTTCTGTGGGACGGCTAAAAATGACAAATGTATGAAGTTCTGTGGACGGAATAAGTATTAAGTTACAAGTTAGGTAAGGTCAGGTGTGTACACAACACAACATAGCGTACCCTCGTTCACTTGTTTGATTTCGACCAAGACCAAGACCATTCATTTACTACTACTAGTATCTATCTATCTATCTATCTATCTATCAAGGTGAAATAGTAAATACTCGAATCATTCATTCTGTTAGTTTTGTACTTTAACAAAACTAAACGCGCCGCACCAAAATTGAAATTCAGGTCACCTTTTCTTTAATCATACAGTATGATGATCATATCACCAGTTGAAACAAATAAATTCATTTCTAGAGCATTAGGAAAAGGCTAACAAGGTGATAGATAAATCGATCGTGGAAGCAAGCAGTATATATATTATTTATTTATACTAATAAATAAAGAAAGTAGTAGTAGTAGTAGTATATATTGAGTATATATAGTAGAAGTCGAGATTATACTTGTGGTTGGCACGATCGATGATACTTCGTTAATGATAATTTAGCAAAAATGATTAGAGTAATGATTTAGTATATTGAGGGAGGCAATGCACATGGAAGTACATATCTCGATTCTGACGATTCTCTGCACCTCACTTTGTGCCCATTTTTTTTTTTTTTTGAAACTGAAAAATCAGTACAAAACGCGTCTTTAGCGATTACATCATAAAACCACTTCGGTCAAATATCCATTTAAAGTTGTGCCCATTCATTTCTCCTCTCCTCTGTTTCACAACTACATATAATTATTTTTTTACACCAGTATTTGTTTATTTAACTATAATAATAATTGTTTCCTACACGTATTATTTGAAAAAATGCAAGTTTGATGAGATGTTGTTTCCTTCCATTCCACATTTATGAATTGTCAACCATCATTTATTTTATTTATTATTGATTTCAACTTCCAACTACCTAGCTACTACTACTAGTAAATTAAAAATTAGTACGAGTCGACTCAGTATTATTACTAAAAAACACGTGTGATAAAATTAAAATAATGCAACTAGTAGTAGGCAGGCAGGGTAGAATTAGAGGTAGAGGAAATACTTATAATATAATTAATGGAAACTAGTGAGTTAGTATTAATACTAGTAAGTAGGTTGCACTGTTTGCTACAAGTTGTAGTACCCCTTCATAATTTATTTTTTTCAGTTCAATTCAACTCAAATCCAACCGGACCTTATTAGCCAGGCCAGTGCATATAATATATATCTCTCTCTAGATTGAGTCGAAAGAAAACATTTCAGGTTTTACAGCATACTACTAGTATTTACTAGTAAGTGCTAGCTAGGTAGCCATTCTTGCTGCTTGTTTTGTTGTTGTCTGTTTGTGAAAGGCAGGCCAGGCAGGGTATGTTAATTACTATGGACAAGGAAGAGCAGATTGTAGCTCCACTACTATCTCCACAACAACAACAAGATGATGATAGTGACGATGATAGCAGCAGCAGCAGCAGTAATCTTCTCGTACTCACCAGGAAACCCAAAAATGAGAGTAGCAGCAGCAGCAGCAGCGTTGATGACGCTGAATCTGGTGCTATGAATTTAAATGGTGGCAATGAGAACAACATCAACATATCACCACCTCAGCCTCATCACAATAATAAACATACTAGTACTATTCATGGAATAATAGGCACCGCCGCCGCCCATAAAGATGATGCTGATGATGATGAGGAGGAGGAGAACCCGTCATCACCACTTGTTAGAAATGGGATTACTATTATTCTTCCTCCTCTTAATCAAGAAGATGATGATGATGACCAAAACAACACCAATAACAAGAAGAAGAACCACAAGGAAAACCCTGTTGAAGAATCAGATATATCCAAAAATACTACTACTAGCAATGGCATCGTCAAATCATCATCACCCAACACTCCTGATCTCATCTTTTATGACAATCACCAAGGTACCTTCCAATTCCTTCCTTTCTATCTATCTACACCTGGCAGCTGCATGGATATATATTATACTATTACACACACACACACACACACACACACACACACACACACACATATATATATATATATATATATATACTTGTTGGTTTTGTCTCTTACCGATTGTTATACTACAACTACCAATTTTTAGATAGATCTGCTACCTGCATGCCTGCTCTGCTTTGCTTATGATGGGATCGAGTATTATGACACTTTTGCTAGCTGCTAGCTTATGCTTTTCGATCCTCCGTCCGTACCTTAATTTTATAACTATACTGCTTTAACGTACTTAACCAACCCTACATGTCTGTCTGTCTGTTTCTCTATTTCGGAAGCAATTATATATATACGGACTACTATGTTATGTTATGTTCTGTTCTGTTCTGTTCTGTTGTGTTATTTTATTTAACATCACTCAATACTAGTAAGTATCTATTATGTAGTATACAACTATTATACATCATTCTCTTTTGTTTTACTACTACATATCTAGCTAGCTATATATCTTCTTCTATAACTTGGATTTTTATTTTGCATACTACACATGAATAACATCTACCTAGTACAACAGATAGATAGATACAACATGTTGTTTTCTGTTGTTGCTCCAGTTACCCTACATTTCCCCCACCGCCCTTATTCACTTCAGAATATACAACATCACATCACATCGCATCATGAAGTTGACATTTTCTTCTCTTCTCAAAAACATCTCTTTTTTTTCCTTCTTTTCTATCTACCACTTCCTTGCTCTACAGGTCGCTGTTACTATTAGTGTGTACTTGCTTGTATTCATCTACCTCATGTTTAATCAAATCAGAATATCAGATCAAATCCCTGTTACTCGATCATTTCCTTGTTGATCAACACACACTTCCGCCAAGTTTTTGATTCCTATTTGTGACTCAAGGAAAATGGAAATGTCGAATCTGCACTTGGACATATCGGAATGGAAGTGTTTGTGTTCACCATACTCCCAACCATAATGTACAATTGCATAAGCTCAACAATATCATCAAAACTAGTATTAATTTTCAGTATAAAGGTAAGGTCAGTCACTAGATTAATTATTTATCAGCACTTGATTTCTACAACAAAACCACCTATCTCTCTATATATAGACCACAAATTAAAAGGCTAGCTAATCCGATTAGCAACAGCTAGAGGCTAGAGCCAGCACAATAATTTTTTCCTTTTCTTTCGTACGAGTTATTGCAAGCCGTATCTAGCTAATTTATTTGGTTGAATATGATTCCAGGTGCTGTGCTTGCAAATGGCAGTGTTAATGGTCACACTGAGGACAATGGCGATCGAACCACACTCACTTTTAAGTCCACTCAAGAGATACAAACTGCTGAAATTGACCTCATACATGAGAATGACAATATTGAACAAGTGGACTTAGATGTTGAAAACGTACTGCAAAACCAAACCACTCATGATTTGTTCTGTCCTAACTGCAAATCATGTATCACAAGAAGGGTCATTCTTCGTAAGAGAAAACGCAGCCCTCGACTTTCTACTGAAGAACCTGACGGAAAAAGGACAGTACCTGCCCCAGAATCCGACTCCATCATTCAAATTGAAGGTGACACTACTCAATTGCTACTACCAGATGATGAAGAACCTAACACGGAGCCTGATGTATTTAGATGCTTGTCATGCTTCAGTTTTTTCATCCCAAGTGGTGAGTATTTCAACATGATATGGTTGCGTTGTTATTCATTCCAAAATTTTAGTGACATTTTTCTGTGACAATTCAGGCAATGGTTTTAAGCTATTCAGGAAGTTTGGTGACAAACGTGATAAACAAAGCAACGTTGGGCATGAACAAGTACCAAATGTCAGAAAGAACTGGTTTAATTTCATGTTTCAACCGAAAAATAAGGAGGACACAGCTGTTGGGGAAGGTGACTAAAAATGTGTACTCTCTCATTGTCAATTTTCAATTGTCTTTCTCTTAATGTCAATAGCTCATTCGTATTGTTGCACGCAGGAGACAATTTGGTAACCGTGAGACAAGACTGTGATGTTGCAAATCCATTCTCATCATCGAGCAGTGGTGAGTCCATTTTTTAACCAATTGCGTCTTTGATTCTGTTTCTTAGTTATTTAGTTATGGGACAATGTTCTCAGCTAAAGAAATCTGCATAACAGATGCTAAGGTGGGTCAGTCTGAAACATATACGGGCGAGAAGTTGAACGAATCTAAATCTACCGAACAAGTCCATGTGAATCGTGAGAATGATCCAATAGAAACGACACATTCAAAGAGACCTCAACTTACGAATGGAGCATCTGCCGAGGACACGTTCACACATTCACATGGAGGATTGATGTTTGTGTCGTCTGATAATGGACATGTAACTTCAGAGAAAGGTGTTAAATCTTTCCAGTTCCTATTTATCTAACAGCCTTAATTTCCACATTGTTGCTTTTCCATATCTCATGCATCAAACTGTGCTTGTGCAGATAATGAGGCAGTCCAGCACCTACCAACATCGTTTGCTGCGTTTCCGGGAGAAAAGCAGAACATTTCAGTTGCTAGTGCTCATGAGGATCAACAAGGTGGAACTTATATTGTTACTGAATCTGTTGTTGAAAACGACATTGCAACTTTTGCAAGTAGAGAACCTGGTACCTTTTCTTCTTTTTCATTGTCCTTGATCCAAATTGAAATGCAATTTGTTATGTATTTAGTGATTTTTCCTTTGAATTGACAGGTGAAGTTCATCCCACTGAGGTTTCTCAACATACAACTACCACATCCACGTATCAAGTTCATATTGGGGAGACGATGACAGTTAATAATATTCCGTCCATCAGTGAATTCTCGGTTGCACAAGGTACCAGTACGCTGTACACGTAATATTGCTCCATAAAAGCTTAATCATGATGTTATCGATGTCATGTGAACATACATGATGCAGGCAAAGACACAGTGATAACCTTTGGTACACGACCAGCTGAATCGTCCCAAATTCTCCAAGGTCTAATCAGCCCAGCTGCACCAGCAAGTGCACTGCATTCTGGAACTCCTAGTACGATTGGCAATCCTGATAGAAGTGTAGATGGAAAAAAATTTGAAGTAATCAAAAGCATAGTGTACGGTGGACTTGCCGAATCAATTACTAGCCTAAGTGTTGTTTCATCCGCAGCTGGTGGAGGTGCTGCCACATGTAAGCAGGCTATACAATTTACATTATCAATTCACACTGACGTAAAAAAAAACTTTCTGATGTTTTGTTCGTCTGTGATCTGCAGTGAATATTTTAGCTATCGGGATGGCCAATCTCATTGGAGGACTTTTCGTCATTTGTCATAATGTAAGCTGGCTCCTGTTGAATTTTTTTTCTTTTGAACTTCTTTTAGAGACTTCACATATCTGGCTTTAAATGATGTTTGTTTCATGCAAAAAGGTGGACTTTTAAAGGATATTTTTCCTATTGCATACTAATTTATGCATTCTTGTTCCACTATTTATAGCTATGGGAGTTGCGTTGTGATCACATAGAACAAGTTACAAATCAAATCACTGAGGAACTAACCAACGAAAAAGATCGGTACAGGAAGCTCCTTGGCCGGAGAGAAAATTTCATGCTTCACTCAGTAGTTGCTATCATATCCTACCTTATATTTGGCTTACTACCACCAGCTGTCTATGGATTCTCGTTTCGCAAGAGTGATGACAAGGAATTCAAGCTTCTGGCAGTAGCAGCAGCCTCTCTTCTGTCCATCCTTATACTAGCCGTTGGAAAGGCTTATGTCCAAAGACCTCCCAAGCATTACATAAAGTGTGTCTTTACCTTTGTTATGCTAGGGTTCATGGTCTCTGGTGTTTCATATGCTGCAGGTATATTAGTTGAAAGGCTCCTGGAGAAGTTTCATCTGTTCGAACCAAGTCCGGTTACCAACTTACTGGTGCCTCGGATGACAGGAGCTAGCTCTGCTTGGTCATCATATTGAGAGCCTGATGAGAGATCATACAGTTGTGCAGAATAATGAAGGCAACTTGGGAGAGTATTGAGTTCTCTGTGTTTTTTCTCTTCACTTGTCATCCAGTTTCCATTTTTCTGAATGTCATAAAATTTCTCCTTTTCCCTTCACGGAGTGTATTCTTTTTTCCTTTTTCTTATGCGTGGATTAAATTTGTTCTTGAGGAAGTGAGTCTTCTAGAGTTGAATAATAGATTAATTCTGTTAGGAATGGATCATTCAGATTAATTCTTATTGAATGTGACTTGTTTACTTTATTCTTGGCACTTGTTTTAATTTAGCTTTGTGTTCTGGGAGACGACATAGCAAAACTAGAAAATGTAGCACTAGTTATACCTGCTGACAAAGTGCACAATGAACAATCATGTCTCGGTACAAACTTAACAACACATTATACATGACAAATTAGAATATGAACATCTTGGTACAAGAGCTGTAACTCATCTTATCCATCAGAAAACCGTCGAAATGCTGTTCTAAGCAAACAGGCGCTCAGAATAAGAGCTTCTTTCCAGTTTGTTTACATCTTTCTTGATCTTTGCCTTCACCCTGGACTTTGTTACAAGGGTCTGTATGGTGTTGGCAAAATTTCCAACAGCCATGATGGTGAGAAGTATCCCACGGGTTATATCGATCACCTGATAAGAGAAACAGTTTATGGAATATGAAACTTACCTGCCACTCTGAATTGACTCCAGCAACTGCAGTTTTAAGTAACAATACTCCAACATGAGCTTTAAACCCCAGAAAATAAAGGCAGATTGTAATTACCAGAAACAGAATGCTACTCTGAGCAAATATTATTCCAATTTCAGGAGAGAGATACAAGTATAATATATATAGAAATTTTTAATTCTTACATGGACAATTCAAGGCATTTAAAATCATTGCCACAACCATTCATTACATCAGTGTAATTAGAAGAAGAAATGAAACGTCCCAATACTCTCTCTGGGTTTGATTTTTCACCTCCTCTTGCAGCAGTAGAGTCAGGTCAAATGAAATCAGACATTATTAATTATACGGAGCGAGCTGGCAGGCAGGCAGGCAACCTTTTTCCTAAAACCCAGATGCATCCTTGCCTTCAATCACCTTAATTTAACTCAAAACTTTAATAAACACTACAACTCGTAACATTGATTATTAGTCCTTGAAGCACAAGTATCTCTTCAGTCTATCCCATGACCACACTGGCTCCTTTGCTTCTGAAGAATCTAACGCCTCACTGAATTTAGCCTTCTTACTCATTTCTTCAAACGAGTCCACCAGATTCTGAAGCCTCGCCACAAACTCAATCAACAGAGAAGTAAATGTTGCAAGTGATAACGCACTTGCACTTTCATATGTCCTTGCCTCTCTCTCATTCAGTATTGTCTCACCAAGAAGCGACAGCCGTGAAGGCCACATCGTCTGGCTTCTAAGAACATCTTCTCCAGAACCCCACTGTGAGACCGAAATAGTGCTCGCGTTCGGATTAAGCGTATCATGGTTCCTCTGCATGTTGTTGGATCTTAAGTTCATTGAACTAAGGGAACTGATCACTAGCGGAGGCTTGTGTTCGTTATCCTTGAGCTCCTGAACGTGTTCAGGATCTGCAAATTTTCCAGGTGGTTTTACACCTTCCCAAGACTCGGCATTTACCAGAAGATAAGATTTCTGGTCAATCAACATCTGCAGGTTCTCTGCTGCATCATGAACCTCCTGAAGTACATCACCCGGGCTTAGTTTTTCCATCTTTTCAACCTTCTCACCAAGCAATCGTAACACCTTAGCTCCTTCATTTCCAACTTTTTGAATCCCATCCTTGAAAATTTGCCGTAATTCAGATGGTGCCTGCAGTTGGAGCAGTTTCAGTGACAAAACAAGACAGTAACACTAGCACAATTTGCAAGTCACGTCATTTCAGGACAAAACATCAGAAATTTTACAGGAGATCGTACTCTCTTTACTCTAATTTAAGGGTTTGAGGTCAGGTGTTAAGTTGAACTTGACACAAAAATTGTTCTTGATTGTATAATTTTATCTCACTTCTCTACATCTCAAGGTAATGTAAGTATAAGTATATCAATCTCATGGGGACTAAAGCAGGTTCCACAACATACCCACTTAGACATCTAGCAAAAATCAACACTGTGACACAGAATCAGGTAAGTTCCTGAGTCTAACCAGCTTGGTTGCAAGTACAAACTATCATTGGGTCTTCAAATCTTAGCCTATATACAGATGAATAGTCTAGCAGAAAGAAGCAAGTATCAAATTTGTGCAAATTCAGTATATGTATCATGCAGAAAGTTCATAGGTCTCTTCTGTTATGTACTCGATGTCAGTATTGGAAAATAATGGTGCAAAATTTCAATTTTATAATCCTATCCAGAGCAAAAATGAAAGACACCCTGACTAATAGTTGGATGAGATAGAAATTTGGAAATCAGAATAATAATAAAGCAACACCATGTTGTTATCATGAAACACCAATACTCTTACATGGTAAATAAAGAATAACAAGGTAATAAAGCTATAGGCTAAGAATCATATTCAGTTTAAGAAACCGCACAGGCTATTTTGAGAGCAGAAAGATGCCATCTGGTGCCATTTTTTGTTATTCAATCTAAGATATGGAATTTGCAGTACCAGCACTGCTAAGAATCAACGATGATCTGAATTAATATGATTACTCATCCAAGAACAACTGGTTAGGTCATTGGCCTCGCTAAATATTTTCCTTAATACATACCAAAAAAGGTAAGCCTACATCTCAATCTATATAGAATATCAAATGTGCCATCAAATCAATCAAGGACAAATTTAATTTAGTATTGTCAGGGTAGAGACTTGCATATATTCCAAGGCTTGCTGGATAACACGAAAGGGGGTTGAGAAATAAGAGCTGAGGTCCAGACAAAACCATGTAAAAAATTGTATGCATTGGGCAGTAGTAGTTGGGATGTGGATATATAATTGCTATAAACGAAATCTGGGAGTGAGAACCAAAGATGATAAGCTAAAAACCTGTATTTCTGAAAGTATACTCCCATGCATTGCCATCACCATGAATGCACAGTGCCTCAGAGCACCACTAACTCTAACATATTCACTCCAGGGATATTTGAACATTTTGTAACGGCCATGAGGTGGTTCCCATACAGCAAAAGATAACTGCAAAAGGAGAGGATATATGATCATTTTGTCGATATCCCCGTAAAAGAATATCTACTGCCGAGGCATATAACATAGGGCTTACGAGTGACTCCTCTTGGCTAGTGGATTCCACAGCAGCTCTATAACCCTTGTAAAGAGGATCATCAGAAGCCTGATATAGCAAAATTTTGGAAGGAATTCTTGTGTATTCAACGCACTGCAAATACATATTGAGACAGCCTGGACAAGACACAATATGTGAGTATTTAGTTTAAGAAGACGCCCACCAAAAGAGCTTGAATATAATGATGCATTAAAATGTTCTCTGCCTATATATATATATATATATATATATATATATATATATATATATATATATATATATATATATATATATATATTGTATGACCTTCTAGAGAGGTAGCAACTCCTTTGAAATTCTTGACGACCAATTTGTGCAAGTCCTCACCAGCCCAAATGGGATAAATACAGACATTAACAACTAAACAAACAGCAGCCCCAACAGCAATGAGAAGCAGCCTAGAAACAGCTGTCTGGACAAAATGTGAAGTTCCGGATACAAGGACGATACAGAATGTCAACAAGAACACCCTAAACCCATATTCATACTGCTTCATTGCTGGATAGAGCTTTAAATAACTTGCAAAAAAACCTGAAACAGTGAAGGAAAAAATACACATGCTAGTGAAGAAACGGCACAAATCAATTTTCCATGAGAAGCACAATAAAATGAGGCACACACTGTGGAAAGCAATTCAAGTAACAACAAAGAGAAAGGAGCAGTAACCAAATTTCCATATGTGTGAGAAACAATAAAATAGCTCCCACATGTAAATCATATACTATATACTACTATAAGTAATAGGTTGAATTTGATTAAAAACTAAAAGCTGTGACACACACAGAGACATGACAGTACACATGAAAAGATAGTGAAGTAAGAAGTGAATGGGAAAGGGGACCTGCAATGAAAATGCTTAGCACGACGACAACTTCGTGAAATTGGCCAGCCATCTTGGACAACTCGGCGATCCCTAAAGAAAGTGCTCCGGCAGACAAGGTACCCAAAGCACGATTAAAGCCTTTGCTGAGTGTAGCTCCTGCATTGAATATTTGAATAGGATTGTTTTGTGTAGAAATAAGTAAAGAGGTAGGTTAGTTAGTTAGTTAGTTAGGATTTGATATATATAAGATAAGATGCATGCAGCATACCGATGCTAAACTCGAAGACGACGACGACAGTGAGAATAGCCCAGATGGAGTATTGGCTAATGTAAGTTAGAGGCTCTTTGAAGAAAATAAGGAGGGAGACGAGAGACAAGGCGAGACCCATTTTAGCAGAAAAAACAACTTTTCTGGGGTCGGATCTTCCCATTTCATAGCAACTAACTGCCATGCCGTTGACGAAATCGATTTTATCCCCCATCCAACGACGGAAACGGCCACCAGCACCAGCCTGATTAATGTCGTAGTCCATTAATAATCCGGCATCGGAGTAGTACTTCCTCGAGAGAAGCCTCTCTCTGCCGAAGCTCTGCCGGAGAGATCCGCCGCCGCAATTCAATCCACCACCAGCCATTATCACTCACTATTTTTCTTCTTCTTCTTCTGTATATGAGTGAGTATAATAATAATAATAATAATAATAATACCAAGTAAGTGGAGTATTTATTATCTAATAATAATAATCTAAAAGTAAATAAAGAAAAAGTTGAAAGATAATAATAAGAGTAGCAGGTGGGCGGAGTGATAATATTAACCGATGATGAAGGTCGATTTGATTGGAATGTGATTGATGTTGAATTGGAATGATGATTTAGTGATCAGGTTAGAGACAGAAGAAGAAGAAGAAGACTGACTCTTAATAAAATTAATAAATCAAAGAAAGAAAAAAGAAGAGAAGAGAAGAGGCCGGACCGGAGGAGGAGGAGGACTTATTTAGCTAGCCAGCCAGCCAGCCATCTCTTCTTCTGATGATGATGAGTGGGATCGTGGATTCGATTCGATTTGATTTGATAGGGTGGTGGTGTTGGTGGTGGTTAATTTAATTTGGTTACATAAAAAAAAAAAAACTGGATGGATGGATGGAGCTGCTGCTGCTGCTTGTTTTTTTCCTTTCCTAATTTCCTTTGTTTGTTTTTTGGATCTTTCTGGAGGACCACATCCACACTAGTCGAGTTATGATACAAAACCAAACAGGAAAGATGAGGAGTTGGAGGATGATGATGAGGATGATGATGGTGGGCAGCTAAATAAGTCAGTCCTCCGATCCCATCCAATCCCACTCCGACCATTACTAGAATACGCACGCTGCTGACTTTTTTTTTTTATTATTATTATTATTATTATTATTATTATTATGTACTTCCTCCGTACCGGAACAAGTTTACCAATTTGACTTTTTGCGGTCAAACTTTTCCAACTTTGACTACGAATTAATTTTAAACCGCAAATGTAAATGTTCAATTTTTTTATATAATGAAACTTTAGGGGCTAAATTTTCAAAGCTTGTTTATACATGCATCAAAGCTTCACCAGAAGCAAGCATAAAATAGAACTCATCAATCTCAATTTGAGAGAAATATACGAGTGATCAGATATACCTCACCAACTTGAAGTTGGGAGAATGAGAATTAAGCATTTTATTCTCAAAAAGGTTTTATATAATATGCTAAATTATGTTGTCCGAGCGTTTGGGTGGAAACCTAACATGTTTTGTATACTCTCCGAATGGAGTGTTGGGGCTAAGTAGATGTAACAATTCCCACATCAAAGACTGCTAAAAACATAAATGAAAAATTTTGTGCGCATATAACTATTGCTCGTGACAAGTATACATATTATAAGCAATATAATATTATATTGCTTAGTGAAATACGGTTCCAGTACTAAGTACAATACAATAAAATGGCAAGATAAGGCAGTTGGTACTCCTAAAGAGTAATGTATGCCATAAAAGGCATGAATATATGAATTATAATATATGGCCTATATGAAATGAAATGGTGCCTCCAAAAATATTCAGATATCAATTATCAGTACTGACTTGAAAAATCTATGAAAGAGATTTGAAATACCGGTATACATGGAACCGAGAAATGAATAAGCATATGCGAAATTCGATGGACATAAATTATGAGACATGTAAATGGGGATCTTACATGTGAGTCCATTCGATGACTTCATGATGATGATAGAAAATGAGCTCATGGACCTGAAGTCCTTTTAAATAACGAATTCGAAATACGTACGGTATCGTTGCATTATCGAGTCAAATTTCATGTGCATTAGATACCAAACATTGCATCATAATATGTTTATTCTTGCATAGTTTAAATTATTTAGTTTTCCCTAGTATACTTAGGCATGATGTTGCATTCTCACATGTTTATGTTTATCTTAAATGTTACCACTCATACACAACCCTCAGGTTGTGCAAGTGAATAACGACTGGCTTGCCTTACAAGTCATATGATTTGAGAAAGTTCAATGGAAGGATATCATCTCCGACTCTTAGGCTCTGTTCTCTTCAACTTAAAACTCATTCAGTTCAGTTCTGCTTAGTTATATTTTATACTACAGTTCAGTTCAGTTTAGTTCAGTTCAGTTCAATTCAGTTCAGTTTAATTCAGTTTAGTTCAGTTCAGAAAATTGCAGTTGAAGAGAACAGAGCCTTAGTCCCAAAAGGAGACTAAAAGTACTATATTAGCAAACATGGATTGAATGAGTAAAATTCTCGACGAACTAATGTTTCATATGTGAAACCTCTATACTCATGTCATAATCAACTTCACGTTGATAAAATATAAATTGGTATTCACCGTAGTGAACTATTGAAGTATGAGATAAAATTCTCAATATTCATGAAGAGTTGTATTGGTTACATCAATGATATATAGCTCAACCTGAAGTTTGAGCATGTAAATGAATATTTACAACGATTACTCTTGTTAACCTTGTGATTGACATGGTCCAGAAGTACCTTAATCGAGCATATATAAATAATAATAATTCAAATTTCTAACCATTGAGTTAGAAAGAATTTTATTATTCCATACTATACCTCCTGAAGAAGGTATGAATCTTGTCATGTAAATGGAGATTACGATTGCAAAACGTTTGCACATTCCATGAGTAACTGTTGCATTATTTTTCCCTTCGACTAGGTTTTTTTTTTATCCCATTGGATTTTTCCTAACAAGGTTTTTAACGAGAAAACATTATAAGTGCGTATATATCTTCATATCTCCATGATTGTGACATATTTTGTAAAGACAAGGTTATATAACTTGATAGTTATATTTACATTTACAAATATGATGGAGATTTAGAACTCATTTCCTCGTGACAAGATCTTTTGCAAAGTTTTCAAAGTGATCACATATCATATTTGAATAAAACATAAAATATAGTTTGAAGAAATTTAATTCTTCAAGTGCTCGAGACGCTCTTCTCATGAAGATAAACGTATATATCGACAATTTTTTTTTGTGTTCTTATTCTAACCATGCAGAAACACTCGAGGACTTATGTGATCAATAATATATGGACGGATATTCGTTGCACATTGAAGATAATTCAAATACATGATGGATGAAGTTCGCAATGAAACAGTTTATGTTCAACATATAATGTTGATACTATCGATCAACAAATTGTCCAGAAGACAATATTGATGGATATAAAGGGGGGGATAAATACTGCATATTTTCTTCTTTTTCAAGGTTTTTTCCTTGGTTTTTATTAGCAAAGTTTTTAATGGGGCAGTATTACCAAAGCGTATTTTCTTTTAATAAGGATGATGTACTCTTTTTCCTTCACTAGACTTTTTCCCACTCGGTTTTTGCTAGTAAGGTTTTAACGAGGCACATTCTCAAAAGTCAATGGACATTCAAGGGGAGTGTTATGTAATAATATACATATGATACTTGATGAATGCCAATTTACCTCCCCACTTCTCCATATCTCCATGATGAATTATAGATTAAAGTGCACTATTTATATGATCTTGTAACTCTTGTATTTACAACACCAATCACTCCACTACTTTGTATACTTTATGATGAGATTAAATCTCCTCCTAATTGTAGCCTATAAATAGTGGCTCATGATGTATATTGTGTACAATTGAATCATTTGATAAAATGAATGTATCCTTTATTATTGTTTTCTTTTCTTTACTCTCACATTACCTATATAATTTGTAATAAGATTATTAAAAAGGAAAGAAAGATATATGTACCCGGACATGTGAAGGAATCTAGTTCTACTGATCCATTTCATTTCAATTTGGTTCCCTCCTCCTCCAGTGGTTAACAATTAGCGCGCAAAGAACAAATAAAATAAAAAAGAGCTAGCTAGCAAATGATTTGATTTGATTAATGGAGTTGCAAATGCAGCAGCAGCACACATTGCCATTTGTAATGAAACCACTACTCCCCAATGCTATCCAGAACAAGTTTCCTCCTCCCTTGTTTCATTTGCCTTCCAGATTCCCCAAATCCATATCCATAGCTTCCTCTTCTTCTTCGGAAAATGCTTATGTTACTACTCAATCCGTTCATTCCGATGATGCCAGGGAGATGTCCTGTGACTCCTACAACAACACGATTAGCGAACTCAGTGGAAAAGGAAACCTCGATTCTGCCATGGCTTTGCTCTCGCAGATGGAAGCAATTGGTGGTCGCCTCAATTCCATTGCATACTCTCGCTTAATTACTGCTCTCTCTCATGCTGGTAGAACTTCTGAAGCAGATGCTCTCTTACGGGAAATGATCATTTCTGGACACACCCCCAAAGTCCGCTTGTTCAATGTCTTGCTCGCTAGCTGTTTGAGAAAAGGCCTCTTAGACATGGCTGATAAACTGCTCATGGCCATTGATCAATCCGGCCTTTATCGCGATCGTAAGACATTTGAGATTCTGATTGAATATTATGTTAATGCAGGCAGATTGAATGATACGTGGCTTGTCATCGGTCACATGAAGACCAAGGGCTACTATCCGGATCCATTTGTGTACAGTAAGATTATTGAGGTGTATAGAGACAATGGGATGTGGAGGAACGCTATGGAGGTTGTGAGAGAGGTGAGGTCCAAGGGGATTGCCGTGGATAGGAGAATATATAATAGCATTATTGATACATTTGGCAAGTTTGGGGAATTAGGGGAAGCATTAAAAGTTTTTCAGAAAATGCAGGAGGAACTCATCAAGCCGGATATCAGGACCTGGAATTCCCTCATCCAGTGGCATTGTAGGTTTGGTGATTTGGCCGGTGCCATTAGCTTGTTTGGCAGTATGCAGGAACAAGGAATGTATCCTGATCCAAGAATATTCATGACTATAATCTCTCGGTTAGGAGAGCAGGGAAAGTGGGATGCTATAAGGAGTTTATTTGAGAATATGAAAGAAAAAGGACAACAGAGGAGTGGTCTCATTTATGCTATTTTAGCTGATATTTATGGTCAATATGGGAAATTCCATAGTCCTGAGGAGTGTGTTCTTGCATTGAAATCCGAAGGTGTTCAATTATCACCAAGCTTGTTTAGCGTTCTAGCAAATGCTTATGCTCAGCAGGTACCTATACTCTTACACTTGTAGCATTGGTATTTTGTAATATCATGCTCTCTCTATAGTTACATATGATGGTTTAATTTGGAGCTCCCCTTCCAAAGACATAAATAGATAAATCGATTATGTTGATTGAAAATCACAACTGTACGCATACCAAGGCAAACTAGGTCACTGATCAAATGTAACACAAAGGAAACATTGGCGTTGGCTGATGCTAGGGAAGAATCCATGAGGAAATCAGCTGTTATGTAGCAGACAAAGGTCCAAGAAAAAGAGTCAACATGTAGTTATACATAGATTGGGGAATTCTTGGCTAGTAAAAGTTTCAGCAATGCATTTCACTTTATGTCACATTATCTCTTCATTTCCACTTGCATGTTTAAGTCATCCTCTATGCCATAGTGGTTGTTTACTATTCCCATTTGATGGTTTTCCTATTCATGTTGCACGCATATCATTACTATCATCTGTGGAATTCTTTCAGTGATGTACTTAGTGTGAATAAATTTTTCAGGGATTATGTGAAAAAACTGTTAAGGTGCTGCAGCTCATGGAAGCAGAAGGAATGGAACCGAATCTTATAATGTTAAACGTGCTGATCAATGCTTTTGCTATAGCTGGACGACATATGGAAGCATTATTAGTGTTTAACCATATAAGAGAGAGTGTAAGTCATTGTTTAGTAAAGTAACTTTCTATTCATTCTGCATAACCAACCTTATGTGAATATGATGGCTATTATGTGCAGGGTATTAGTCCTGATGTAGTGACCTACAGTACACTAATGAAGGCGTTTATGTGGGCCAAGAAATTCGATCAGGTATATGATCCGTCTTGAAGTTAATAAAATTCACTCTTCCACTGGAAACATCTACAACTGAACCATCTACAATTTCCAAACTGACCGTGGCTGTTCAAATTCTTCCAGATGAAACTTGTTTCAGTTTCTGTTGCATTTCCATTCATAGATTAGAGTTTATAATGCGGTTGTTTTTCAATTTGCTACTTTAATTTTGTGCATCTCACACTATGATATTGTCAATCCCTACATCCACTGTTCACCCCAAACAAATTAAAACATAGAATCGATGCTAGAAACTGCGAGTAGGTTTTTCGATAAAACATTCTTGTGAGAATTATAGCTGAAAACAACATATCTATCGAACCCAATACTGTTAGGCAAACTTATAACCCCCACACAATTGGTTGTATCCTGACAACATGATGCATGCATCTGTGTTTGCCTTGCCAGTTACTAGAATCTGGTGTGGCTCTTAGTTTAAGACGTTATTAACGAAACTGATCGGTTTCTGCTCCTCCAAGGTACCCAAAATATACAATGAAATGGAGTCTTCTGGATGTTCACCAGACAGAAAAGCCAGAGAAATGCTGAAATCTGCTTTGCTCGTTCTTGGGCGTGGACACTGACATCTCGTTCATATGGCTCTGCTTAGATGGTTCGGCTCTTTCAACCCTAATGGTTCAGTTTCTGAATCCTTGCACCTTTTCGTTATTCATCCGAGGCAGCATACCTCTAAATTCTCGTATACACAGGCAAGATCTTTGTCCTTAATCTCACAAGTTAGCTTTTCCTCCTTCCCTGCTCTTTCTGTTCACTTCATCCATTGATGCATTTTTTTAATTTGTATTTAAGTCCCACATGTCTTTTTCAATCTCCTGAACTGCTGTGTAAATACAAAAATTTACCTGAAGAATTGAAGCACTTCTCAGATTCTGGGATTCACATAATTAGAGAATTATGTGGTGATGTCGTATTATATGAGAATTTTTGCGTCTGAAAAAGCTATAGAAAATCTCATAGTACCGGGGCAAGCTACTGGATAACACATGAGTGTATAATCTACATAAAGCCGTTAAAAGATTATAAAATCTGGATAACAGGCTGTGCATGAATTCTGCCAATGTCCTATGACATGTCCAGAATTTACACCTAGAACTGTAGAAAATCATTTATCATCAAAACATTTGGAAGATACATGCTCTAATTAATACATCAATGCAACAACTGAAAATCAACATCCGAATATATACTCCCAGAAATCGCCTCTTTCTCTTCCGGGTAAGCTTCCGTTCTCCCTGCACGTGTCTGTGGTTTAAAGCTCCAATAAATCATCCTTTCCCAATCCTCATTGTCAGATTTGATTTGTCCGAAGATGTGCACCTCAGATCTATGCTTGTGTTTTTATTCTTGGAATTTTGAAATTTTAATTGTAGCAATGCCATTTCTTTACCAAGATGTGGATGTTGCACATCAGAAATTTGCTTCTCTATTTTTGCTTTTCATGGTTTGCAAGTGAAATCTGGTAATTTGTTTCTTTATTGTCCATGATGTTCAAAATGCTGTTTGGTTCAACATGTGCCTACCTAAGCTTGTTCTATTCTGTGATTCTGTTGCTATTACTTTCTTAAAATAGTAATGGTGACTTAAAATTTTATAGCTAGTTGGTATAGGAAATTATAAGAACGATTTGGCAATATAAGCTAATACTTTGATTTTCATTTCTATTAAAAAGGACCGGCTAGGACCATGCCAAAAAGGTACTTAGCCTTTACCTCCTTTGTTCAATTCTGATCTGGATGGTTTCAATTGATGTGGAGGATATATCCATTCGTCTCATTCTTGCCCATCAAATAACTCTCATTAAAGTGCAACCTGTCCTCTTCGGAGGCCCTCTTTATGAATATGCAAAAATTAGTCTACCTTATCTTCTAGTTCAACCATCTTTCTTCCCTTCGCTTTTCTTTAGGAATTATCTATCTTTCGTGTTCTTTTCATGAACCACATCTATTCCTGACTTTCCAAAAAAGAGATCCTGTTATTTGTATATATCTAAACATGATTTACCCGAGCCTGATATGAACTAATTAGTTGCATTAAATACAAATGTAAAAGAGAGTCATCATACATGGACTCACTTATGCAAGTGCTTCATCTACAGTTCTACACTCACATTTATATTGGAAAATTCATATTTCATACCCAACCAAAAGTATGAAGTAATCATGATGTGCTGATGATTGCTCTTGGCTGATGCACAGAGCTATAATTTACAGACTGTTAAGTGTTTGGTTCACTAGAAAATCGGACATTCTAAATTCTAAATTCTAATTTATGACGTGTAATAAAATTTCTAAGCAAACGCTTTAATTCAACCTCGAACTGTTAAGCGCCGTGTCAGAAGGCAACTTCAATTATTTTACTGCTTATGTTCCTCACAGCAATTCCTATGTGCATATGAAACTTATTGATGATACTTCCGTGGTACTGGAGATTTTGGCATGTAGAATTCCACTGGGAACAAGTTCAGTACCGTAATATAATCTATGCTCTATATCATCCTACCAAATTATACAGTTGGTTCAATCTATCTTTCATCTTGGACCATATTCTTCTTGCTCTCCAGGCACAAAGCAAAGCCACCAGATTGAACTAGTGCTAATAATAGTCTTTCATTAAAAAAGAACAGTGTTAACAACATACCATCGGAGATTAAGTACAATACCACGCATAGAATAAGCTCAGTTCTGCATTTGTATTAAAACACGTAGGGTCCACTTAATCAACAATCTAAGACTTAAATTTGTGTTATAAAAGAGAGGTTGCCTTCTCCGCTTGTTGGGCGGCTTAAGTGAAATTTACTGTATGGGCTTGTCCAAGTCCTCCAAGGGCCGGAAGAAGGTTTTCTGCTCCAACACTGAATCTTCCATAGCAATACCAAGGTCACTGCCTAAAGCTGGGATGCGATATTTTGCAGGACCGAACACTCCTGTGTGAGGATCAGGAGTCCAATAGTGGTCAGGTTGTGGCGGTATTACATAGTCTGGGACTATGCTAGGCTGCACTAGTTGTTCCTCTGGGTTCCTGTCGTAGACTGAGACATGCACGCTCCTGCTGCATATTGGTTAATCCGACACAGTAGTTAGAGAATAATTGATGAGATAAGACAACACATATCTGTCTTGGTTGCTTAGGAAATGGTCAAGTATAAATGTTGGAAATGTCGCACCCAACTCCTTTGCTCATGGTAAAAATGGAGACTTGCTGCCTACCTGTATTTTTTTTATTAGCAAGTATAGTATCAAGTATCAACTAACGATGGAGTAACAGATTTCCATCTTCAAACTTGTTAAGTTGGTATGAGACACCAATCATACCTAACTCTTCTATTCCCTGTTCTATTACTATTAGTATTATTAATTAAGGCTCTGTTTACCATTAGCTTTTCAGCTCCATGAGTTTTTTTGACCATTGACTAATAAAAAGCTCGTTACGTGAATGCGCAGCTTCTTAAATCAGCTAGCTGATTGAGAACCTAACCAAGTTAGTTTTTTTTTTTAAAAAGCTCCTTCTTATCTTTTTCATTCCGAAAATATCCCACCTAAATTAGAAAAAAGGAAAAACCACCCGTTTTATTATTATCTTGCTTAGTTACTTTTTCTTTTTGTAGACCACATGAAATGTCATTAGAATTCTCGACTTATATTTTATATTGTTAGAACCTTTGTTATACATTTTGTGTAATTGTCTGCAACTAGCATAAGGATTAATGAATCCGCATCTCTTTAAAATGCATATATGTAGTACACAACAATTACTGATTTTTTTCCTTACTAAGTTAGAATGCTCAACGAATATTTTTTTCAACTTCTGATAATTTTTAATGATGTTATTAATGTGTCGGTGAAAAGTACATTGAATATATATTAGAATAATTAGACAAAAATGTGATGTACTATTATTTAAAAAATATAGACTAATAATACGATGAGAAAGGTTAAAGAAAATAAAAATAAGAGTAATGCCCTTTTATGTCATTTTACAAAATACCAGCTAGCTTATCAGCTAATTTGCTAAACATCTACATTAAAATCAGCTAGCTTTTCAGCTAGTTAATCATCTACCTAATCAACTAGCTTATCAGCTACTTATTCAGCTACCTGCTAGTTAATCAGCTACTAGTTACCTTACGAACTACCGGCTGGCTTTTCAGCTAATTTTGCTAAACAGAGCCTAAGTAGGTCAATTGGTGTTCGAGGCAACCACCTAATTGGCCTGATCTAAGGATTATAATACTCACTTGGACTTATGAGCAGCAGCAGAACCCCAAAAAAAAAAAAAAAGAGATAAGGAGTAATTAATAGAAGTTGGGATAGAATGTGAGAATTATAGTAAAGGAGACGTGAGGGGTAAGCACATAAAGTGAAATACATACTTTGTTAAGGAAGCGAGAATATAGTGTTTACTGAAATCGTGTGATTCTCATATATATGCAGAGATAGAGATGGTTGATCATCTATTCTATCCAGTAGTGTAACTGATACATACTGTATGTATGTTGTATTATGTGTGTGGAAGAATAGAATAAGTTTGAAGTGATAAAAGAGAGAGCTAGACAGACAGACCTGAGGAAGAAGAGTGAAGTAGGATTGCTGAAATTAGAATGAGTTGTAGCAGGAAAAGGGGAGCCCCCTCGGAGAGCAGAGAGGGTGTTCCTGAATTTCGTCACCACAAGTCTACCAGCTGCTGCCATACAAATTAACAGGATTTTGTATATTGCGTTGTGCCTGCCTGTATAGATATCTGCTTCCGGTGTGTTGTGTATGTTTGTGTATTGTTACTTGAAGTTTATACTAGAAAATGACAAGAGATCCAGTTCCTCTGAATGAAATGTAGCCTATTTGGTATAGATAAGGAATGAGAAATGCCTGGACTGGACCCTTGTTTTATAGTGGTTGGTTTGGACAAAGGAAAGAAAGTTGGTTGTCAGTTAGTCAGCAGTGAGTCCTCAGAACACACCCACCCAAGTACGTGCGCACGCACACCTTGAGTTATGATTTACAAAGTACGGTACCTATTAATTTACGAAAATAGAAAAGGATAAAGCATGTCCTTGAAGATTCCTTAATATTATCTGTATTAGTATAATCATACCATTGATTCACCTGTTTTTTTTTTTTTTACTACCTTGGACCTGGTTTATGCCTCCTTCCTGCTTGCTACTAGTATTTAATTTAAATATAGCACCAGTCAACTCATTACAAATATGGACAGTGTAACAACCTTCTCTTTATTTTCAACAATTTCTTCTCACCGGATGTAGTTAAATGTAAAATTCAAAGACAAAGGTACCTTGCTGGGTTAAAATACGTCGCCTACAAACTACTGCGAATTAAGCTGTGCGACTCGGAAGTCTGAGAGGATCATTCACCGACCCGCATCCCTTTATTGATCTCAGAAGATCATCATAAAAGGACAGGTCCTCATCTCGGACCCACTGAAGTTCAAGGGGTAGTTGAACTCGTGCCTGTCTTCTAGAAAGACAATGACCTAGTATTGGAACATCTATAAATAGCACATCATTCAAGGTGACCTAGTCAATGTTCACTACTCTTAATACGGAGAGGTCTGGGTACACATTAGAGACCTCCATAATTTAAGTCTCCAACCGGTTTGTCCAAAGCATGACGGCCAAAAGGCCCCTCCCTGCGAGTTTTGCAGGTTCAAGGAGCAGGAATTTTCTGAGGAGCGAAAGCGAACCTTTTTCTGTTGTCAAAATTAGGCGTACCAAGACGTTTTTTCCCAGAGTTGTTTTTTGTGCAGAGTTTTGAACGTGGGTAATAGTTGTTTAATCGTTAGTTATGCACTATAGTATTTGATGATTGATTTAGGTTGGAGAAAAATCGACGTAAGCATAATGAATAATAAATATATTAATTAATATTATATTGGGAGGGGCGTGTGGCTGTGGTGAGTTTTATTATTATCCATGATGATAAATCATCGACCTATCCACAGAATAAAGATGATCGATGGAGATGTGGCATATTAATCAATCGTCAGATGAGATCCAATATGACTGACTGACTGACTGACTATTGGTGGTGTTGATACTGTGACAACTTAACGGGAGTGAAGCACAAACAAATCATCCAATATGTCCTCAGCTATGGCTGCCGGTGCATCATCGTCTTCCTTCTTCACCAGAGCCAAATATAATAATAATAATCATAATTATTCTACTTCCTTCTTTCAGGTATCATCCAATACCTTTTATCTCTTCTTCTTCTTCTTGCCTTAATTAGTGATTTGATACCTCTAGATATATATACACTCCATTTTACTAGTATATATGTACTGCTAGTATTAATTAATTAATTAATTAATTAATTATTGTTTGCTTAATTCATTCATCCTTGCTTACTATACTGGTTTCTTAAACCATGGAAATTAATTAACCAGTCCGTAATTTACAATGAAATACTATGAAACAGCAGAAAACAGGTGGTTTTCTGCGGCAAGCTCATCTTTCAGTTGAAGATGCCAAGAGGGTTGTCTTTAACCCTTTGGTGGCTCATACTCTCAGCACAAGTACTGTAAGAAGAAGAACAAGTAGTAGACGCCTTGAGATTACAGCTAGAGCTGGTGCTGCTGCTAAGAATATTGAGGTTGAAGTCGACAAGCCTTTGGGCCTGACTTTGGGCCAAAAGCAAGGCGGTGGAGTTGTCATTACTGTAAGTAATTAAACCACCTACGCTACGTACTTCAATTGCTACTCCCTGGCTGACTACTATATGTGTCCTATTGTATTACTACTGCTACTACTCAATTATATATCGGGCTATCAATCCTCAGAATATATCTATCCATCATTTAATTCTTAATACTATAATATAATGAACTAAAATTAGGCTGTGGACAATGGTGGAAATGCTGCAAGGGCAGGACTCAAGGCTGGTGATCAGGTACTTTACACAAGCAGCTTCTTCGGAGATGAGCTTTGGCCTGCTGACAAACTTGGCTTTACCAAAACTGCCATCCAGGCCAAACCCGATTCTGTCTATTTCGTTGTCAGCCGGTCAGTCACTTTAATTTAATCTTTTTCACCATCTCCATTCTCATCATCCACCATTAACATGCATTTCATTATAGTATAAAACATATTACCCACCAAGTCCCAACATTGTTTAGAACCTGATCTATTGGACGTGTCTTTTCTAACGCCTATTAATATGCTCGCTTATCGTACATGTAGAGGTGCTGATGTGGATGTGAAAAGGCTACCCAAACGGCCTGCACCACCTGCCTTTGGAAGAAAGTTAACAGATACTCAAAAGGTGAGGCTGCCCACCTCATTCTATCTCTCAGCTGGCTTACTCCAATACAAGATTATATATTTTCCTTCAGTCAAAAGCTCAACATGTGTTAATTTCAGGCCCGCGCAACTCACATATGCCTTGATTGTGGATACATTTACACCCTGTCTAAATCTTTTGACGACCAAGTAAGCTTTCTGCTATGTTATTTTCAAGCCTTATCATCTCTTTTTATGACATGCATTGTCTTTACTTTCGAGCTTTTATCATTTTCTAATATTACAACAATTAAAATCACGTGTGAAGTTATTTTATCATATAAAAAGAACGGCGATGTAATCTATTTTATTTTATTTTTTCAAACTCAAACAACCTAATATATTATGCAGCATGATGATGTTTGTCTTGGTTTTACATGATATAGCCGGATGAGTACGCGTGCCCTCAATGCAGAGCACCAAAGAAAAGGTTTGCAAGATATGACGTGAACACGGGAAAGGCTATCGGGGGAGGGTTGCCTCCCCTGGGAGTTATCATAGGGCTTGTAGCTGGCCTTGGTGGTATTGGAGCTTTGTTAGCTTATGGACTTCAGTAACAGCATGCTTGATTAATTATTGTTGTATATCTCCTCTCTGATTCTGTATTACTAGTACATTACGTACACCATCCAGGTTTCTTGACGAGGGTTAAAGGTTCAAAAACCAAGTTGCAGTACTAAATTTTTTATTGAGTATTACTGTATTAGTAAATGAAGTGAAAACATTATGGTTTGTATCATATTGAATCATTTGTGTTTGCCACATACTATTTCACTCCTAGTTTGGTATTGGAAAAATATTGAGTTTCAATAACTGATTCCAAAGATCCCCTTGTAAATGAAGGAAACACAACTAGTTGAAATTCCCCACCTCTTCTCAATCTCCATCTCCCTATAAAGAATTGTCTGAAGTTTCTCAACTGCATATGTTAATTGCATAGTATGCTAATATTAGTAGTATATGCTAATATAACATGTGTGGGGAAAAAGATAGAATTAGGCAATCTCCAAAGTCAAGGAGAGTGAAGTTTTTACAAGAAAAAAAAAGGGAACTCATCTAGTTTGGTTATTAGTGAAAGGTTGAGGGGTATTGTTGGAAATAGAAAAGGGTATGGAAAGATGGGATGTTGTTTGTTTTACTTACCTGGGCGATTTTCACTTAACACCCTTTTAAGATGGTCACTAAACGTTTAGGTCCCTGATGTTTGAAAAATTACATTGAAGGACAAAATATAACCTATGAAATAAAATAATTACGAAGGACAAAAGTCAACCCTCATTATTGATATTACAATTTTACCATTTCATTTCTCCTTTTATTTTCTATTTGATATTCCCCCTTATTACAATAACCCCAAAACATTTAAATTTTGATATATGAACCACCAAAATTTTCTTTATTCATGTTTCTAACTTTTTTATCCTTAACTATACTCCAAAATAATAAATTAAATTTATCGTCAAAATGAAAACTAAAGATTCTATGGAAGTTTCGATTTTGGAGCTTCCTAGAGCTCGATTACCGGAGCTCCAATGGAAATCTATGGAAACTCCTTATTATTTAAAAAAAATATTAGTCTAATAAAGAAAGAAAAAAATATTCGAGTTGAGTAGGATAAAAGTTTTGGTGTTGAATTAATAGATTTTGAAAGGTGTGAGTCAAATATGTAATTAAATGAAATTTGCATTTCAAAATAAATTGTTTAATTGAAAAGAAAATGGGGGTAAATATTACATTTTTAATAAAAGTCAACCAAAAACAAAAAATTATCCTTTAATGTAATATTTCAAACATTAGGCACCTAAATGTTAAGTGACCATCTTAAAAGGGTGATATCTGAAAATTCCCCAAACTTACATATACTTGGTGTGATTTTACTTGTTTCTGCTGAAGGAGATCGAGAATTCGAGATTCGTAGTATTAGAAAGGGCCATGTTAAACGCATGACAGTTTTTAATATATTGTAAAAGGTCCTTCAAGTAATATAAATATAAAAGTTAGTCCCATATTTATCCTATATTCCGCTAAACCCCACAATACCTTACATTTTCAAAAGTATATAACCGTAAACACACTACAATACCATACGAGAACAAAAAATCATGTCGTAAATTTGAAGAGGTATGAATTGTTTTAATTTGATATTTATAGTCGTTTATAATTATTTTATTGCGATCGTATATTTAAATTATCTAAGATTTCACCAAAAATTCGCAAAAAAAGTCAAAAAACAACTAAAACATGTTTGGTAGCCGTAAGTAAGGCCGACCAAAACGATGTTGTGGTTAGCCAATACCGTTCTGGCAGCCTTACCAGATTAGCGCCAGGTGGCTGTTGTGGTCAGCCTCCAACATCATTCCGGTAGCCCAGGCCTACCAGAATTTCTTTAGCCCCCTTTTTTTTTTAAAGTAATTAGTTCTATTGTTTTATCGTATATGATTTGATTAAATTTGTTTTTATTTGTTTCTAACATTGTTCTTATGTTTTAATTTGTCAATATAATCCATTTATTGATCTGGATAGATATCCAACGGATTCAAACGAAGAACATTCCGTCAATGATGATGAACCACAATATTTTATACATTCACCGGAATATGATGGTGATAAAGGTATTTTTGGGGCGGATTGTGATGTGTCGAGGAGGACGAAAATGAGTATGAAGATCATAACCACTTGTTCTTGAATTTTGTTTCTTTGAAGATTCAAAGAGGAAGATATATATCAGGGAGTTGAAATGCATAATTTGAAGTGATTTTGGGTGAAATCGTATTATTTTGAAGTTAATGGGCTTTTTATAAATTAATATAATTTTAAATTGATTTGCAAAATATTAAAAAAGTTTCGTAAAAATCGTTAACATTCCTTATTAGAAATTTAGAATTTAGATAGGTAGAACATAGAAATAGGGGGAAGCTTTAAAAGAAAAGTAGTCCCAAAAGTATTCTTCCTTCATTACTACACTTTCTTCATTCTTCTCTATCAAAACCAAAAAAAAGAAAGAAAAAAAAAAAAAAAAGAAAGAAAGAAGAAGAAGTAGCATCTTTTGAGAAAACCAACAGACAGACTACTCATCAGTTGTCACTACTCACTACTCACTACTAGTAGTTTTTTGTGTTTGTTTGTTTCTTTGTTAAGCAAAGCAAGCATTGATACATAGTCCATTAAAAAGAAAGAAAGAAAGAAAGAAAGAAAGAAAGAAAGAAGCAAGGAAGGAAGGTTGTTAGGTTGGGTAGATAGAGAAATGGAAAGAAAGGTTGTGATAATTTGCTGCGTTGTTGGGTTTCTAGGTCTCCTTTCTGCTGCTACTGGCTTTGCTGCCGAGGCCACCAGGATTAAGGTTCTTTCAATTCTCTTTCGTTTTTTCTTAAGGTTTTTTAATTGTTCACTCCCAAGATTTCATTTTTAATTCTATCCCCTTTTTCTTTTACTCCATCATTTTCCCAGGTTAGATTAGGGCATTACATTACATACATATACACACATGTTTGCTTTGTTTCAACACAAGTCAAGTAATAACATGGTTTCAGTACTCTTTTTTTTTTTTTTACCAGTTTCACAACAATCAACCACATGTCAAATAAATCTTGGCTCTTAGTTAACTTACTTCTTCTCATCAATCTTCAGCTTTTCTTCTTCTGGGATCAAAACAATAATGTCTACTGTCTCTTCAAGTGTCATCTTTTGTATCTATTCATTTTCTTTACTTCTTTACTTTTGGGGGGGCTTCTCAGCAATTGTTTTATCTAAACCAGAAAATGATTGAGGCACTTTTGCTTTGTTTTCTTATTGAGTAGAGTTCAGGTATACAGTGCAATCTAGTGTTATTGGTTTATGCTACAAGACATAAACTTTGATGTTCTTTATATATCTTTGATTTCCTCTTATTATACAGGGTAACCAGGTCCAGTTTCCTTCTCCTACAACTTGTGTATATCCAAGGACACCTGCCCTAGGCCTTGGATTAACTTCAGCTGTTGCTCTCATGGTTGCTCAAATTATCATCAATGTTGCCACTGGATGCATTTGTTGCCGGAAAGGCCCGCACCAATCAAACTCTAATTGGACTCTTGCGCTTGTCTGCTTCGTTGTCTCCTGGTATTACTTTTGGTCAATCATATAATACCCTTGCATTGTATCATATAATTAGATTCCGGTTGTCAACAGCAAAGAATGAAAGATAGATAAACAAAGTGTAGTATTTAGGTTGTGTCTCCAAATGCTTCTTATCAAAGGCAAGCAATTATCATCCAATTTTGCCTGAACTTGTGTATGGGGACAAGTTAGGGTGTTTGCCTGTTTGGTATTAATTTTTTTTTTTTAAAAAGCTGGAAGCATAATGATGTTCTTCGATTTGATTTCAAACATATGTTACGAAAATTCTGGCCCAGTTTAAAGCAATTAAGAACATCCCCGACTCCCTTCTTTGCTTCTGATCATTACATGCTTCAATTTAGAGAATCAATGCGGGAAGTTAGGTTAGCAAACTCCCAAAATCTCCTAATCTGTTTTAGAAGCAGATATGTACTTTTAAGAAACACTGGCAAACACTCAATCTATTCTGTATTATCTGGCTTTACAATCAGTAACAGCTTGCAGAGTTTGTTACTTTTAAGCGATTGTTTTTAACGTCTGTTCAGTAACAGTTTACTGCTTGCCTACTCGCATATATTGTACTTTTAAGTAAAAAATAATCCATGCATTGCCATAATACGCAGGTTTACATTTGTCATTGCATTCCTTCTGTTGCTCACTGGTGCGGCCCTCAATGATCAACATGGTGAAGAGAACTTGTATTTTGGCAGCTACTACTGTTACGTTGTGAAAGCAGGTGTCTTCGCTGGAGCTGCCTTCCTGTCACTTGCAAGTGTCATTCTTGGAATCATCTATTACCTCACATTGACATCCGAAAAAACCAATGCCAGTCCATGGAATCAACCTGTTCCTAATACTACTCAAGGTGGCATTGCAATGGCACAACCCCAGTTTTCTCAAGATCCTGTATTCGTTCATGAAGACACTTATGCAAGACGGCAATTGGTATAGACTATGCTTTGTGAGTGCTTGTCAATTGTGCTAGAGGGTATTTAGTAGTAAGGGGGTTGAGAGAGACCTGTGCGAATTTTGGTTCAGTGAAAGTATGTTTAAAAGCGGTTGGTTATCATTTCCTTGTAATCCCTAGTAATAGAAATACAGTTGTGTGGGGGCATCATCTTGTCTCAAACTTATGTATCAGTAGTTCAGTTTATTTTGCAGTTTGTATTCATGAGTGATAAATTATTAAAACAAACTTGACATTACTTGCACACAACATACTGAATAATTTTACATTGTCATGTAGCTTACAATCAAATTACTTAACGGATCAATAATCTGCGGCAAACACTACAGCCAGCAGAAGAGATGGAACTATTTTGGAGACAAGTTCATCTCCCAATCTAGTGTACAACAACAAGATTAACAGTGAGCTTTGACAACTCAAAATTTATCAAGCAGAGACCGCAATTCAACAGTTGTGGAATGCGAGAACTTGGGGGGAAGAGTCGTGACATGTTCATCTGTACTCAACTTCTGCATTGCCATGCCCAATGTGTATCCCAGAGCACGCCCAACTGAAACAGCTACTGCATTCCCCACTTGGCTATATCTGTTTCAAGTTCGGGAAAACAATTACTTCCAACTTGATCCCCATCAGATTTAACTCAGAACATGTGACAACCATGTTTCCACTCCACAAAAAATCTTAAAGAACAGTTCTATACACACAGTTCTATACACACATTATTAGTACTTAGATTCAGATGGCAACTGGTAAGTAAATCATTGACGATAACTCAGAAAAAGAATAACTCCAAGGCTTTCTCACATCTTGAAATAGACTTCACTATGATCTAGAATAGGAACTCCAGTGAGCCATAATTACCTCTGCTTGAGCTTTCCATAGAACATATAGTGGTCATGAAAGCCTTGAAGCCTTGCACATTCACGCACGGTGAGGACTCTGTCTTGTTCGGGGTGTAAGACAGCCTGGACAGAAAAGAAACGATATCTGACCTAGTTTTCACACATACAATAAATGGGAGAAGTGCAGTTTGAAAAGCTGACCCGAGAGTGAGGATCCATAGAACATAAAACAGTTGACACAGTCTCATCCCACCACAAACGCCCAAAGGGTCTGCATATTGGTTGATATAGAAGAGAGAATTCAGTTAGAATCCGACCCAAACAAAAGGTGACACAAAACTTTCTTCCAAGGCAAAGGTGCTCACTTATTGGACCTGCCATCACGAAAGTTGATTGCATAATCAGGTACCTGAAGACGGCAAGAAAAGAGGAACGGTAAAGATCCAAAAGGTTAGATTAATATCCGCCATACTGGTTTTAAGTAAGTAAATAACATTTCAACGAATATCACCAGGGAAGTTTTGCAAGTTTACAAATTCTAATATTCACTTATTACTAATTACCACTTCACATATGAACAGGGATTTGGAGCATCTTGCATTTGGAAGACTAAATAAACATAACTTTTAAAGCAGACATTGGACAAGCTTCACTAACAGCATTATATCCATCGGTCCTGCTACATGAAACATTAAAGTTATCCAAAACATCTACTACACCCGTATCATTTCATTTTTGTGGAAATGAACAAAGACCTTGTTTACAGGAAAATTAATTTAACACATGAAAACATATTTAGATACAAAAGGTTACATGATTGTTATAACTTATTACCCATGGCTTTCCTGATGGCATCAGTGTTTCATCCTTTGTCCTTCGAACAACATTATCAGATCCAATAATAATTCCTGGTAGATCTCTAAAACTTGCACCCTGTGGAGATGAGGGCCATGGTAATGCTGAGACTATGGAAATATAGTGAAATCTAAATTAAGAAGACTAACATACCTTTCTTTTTGGTATCATACCAACGCGCATGTAATCGTCCTCATTCAACGGTTGAGGCAAATGGTCACGGAGAACTGTATTGTTAGTCATCCTTTTGTCATTTGAATGAGCTGTCATATCTTGAGAAGCAGGAAGAAAAAGATCGATCAAATTCTATATTCTCAAACGGAGTGAGCATCCAATCTCCATCCCCAGCCAAAGCACAAAGGTCCTTGCTTAGGCAACAAAGAGAGCACTCAAATTTTAACACTCTAATGCTCTTTGAGGGGGAAAAAAAAGTACTCCATCAGTGAGGATGGGCTATAATGAACAATGTTTTAAAACACAAAACTAGTTGACATGTTAATACCTTGGCTAAAAATCTATTGGAGAAGTGCCATAGAATTTTCAAATGGCTACTCGGAGTTGACAGTAAATGGCTTCCGGCGGCTCACTTCTTATAAGTTCTAAAATAAACCAAGCCAAGCACAACTCTTGAAATATTATGGATAGTTAAACAGCACCCAGCTGTGGGGCATACAAGGCTGATTGAACCAAAAACTCAAGTCGGTATAAAAGCAAGTCATAGATAAAAGCTCTTGCCTAGCATTCAATCACATTTTTTCCGAATGCAAAAGACTACTGCTCAATCAATTCAGCCAAGAGCTCCAAAGGAACATAGAAAAACAACTAAAGAGTCGGGTTTGTCATAACTAATATGTATAACAAATTTTATATGAAAAAAAATGGGACATTTTCTGCCAAACTTTAAATTAAACCTACCACATTTTGCTGCTCTGATATATTTCTGAAATTCAGTTTCAGGAGCTTTGATGTACTGCATCTGATCACACTTCTCGTCATTTGCAACCTTAAATAGAAACTAAGCTGATTAGACCAGCATAAATGAAGAAGTAGATCAGAATAAATTAAGCAGTAAGCACATAAAATTACATTTGGGAGATCAGAAATAGCATCACTTAGAACAATGAGTTGTTCGAGATCTCGGGATTGTCCTTCTTCAAAAGCAACAACATTACGCTGCATGATGAAATTAGATTGGAATCAAGTCTTAGAAATTGCTAATGCCACCACCACTTGGAGAAAAGTGCCAATCACCTCAAAATCACCAGGAAACCCATATTGAACGACCACATCATGACTTGGGAGAGGAAACTGGGGCAATATCTGCCAGTAAAACAACTGGTCATGCGAAATTCCACAAACCTTAAGCATTAAAAGTGCATTGCAGTCGGTAATTAGCTAGCTAAGAAGAACCACCAGCATTCAAACAAGCACCGGCTCAACATAACACCTCACGTGGCTGGGTTGATGAATACCCTTACCCTGAAAAATATGTGATGCACATAGTAGGTGCGAAGAAAGAGCCATATTGACTACTGAGTTGGTACTGTTATTTAAATGTGTGAAGCAAATGTAGTGCACAGTACTGCACACATACTCAGAGTACAATTCTATGGTTCAAGCAGGTAAGACAATCAATCCCATGATCCTAGGATATATCATTTGGTTTCTCTGGAAGAAGATGAGCTAACATACTTTGAAGAAGCCAACTATTTAAGTCCAAAATTCAGGGTTTTGTATTTCTTTTGTGGTTCAATGCTGTTGTAGGAACCACATGGTCAGATCCTTTTTTACCCTTATTGTGACTTATGATGATAATATAATACACTGTCGATGCATTATATCTATGTTTCTGAGTATTATCAAGACCACTCTTTCGAAAAGAAGAAAAAAGATTCATCTGGAAAACAATATGACATTATGACAGATACTTGTAGGAGTTGGCATGGTGAACAGCTAGATTAGAGCGATGGATACTCACAGTTCATCTGTCAAATGAATAAAACCAAAAGCATAATAAATTAAATCGTTAAACAGTTGTTGGTGTTGCAGCAGGAATGAGGCAAGTGGTGAAGATGGAAAGACTTTTGTTAATCTGTAAGTTTTCATGAATACGAACTGCAGATAAGATAGTAGAGTTTACAAGGTAGTTGAAACAGAAGTCCGATATCTGAAGTATTTAGCACAAACAAAACTTAGATATGTGACAAGTAGAGATGTGTACAGCATACAGTTAAATGTTAAAGTAAAATAAGTTCAGAAGAATTACATTGTAAGATACAAAATTGCATTGGGAAAAGTGAATAAAGTGACCAAGTGACCAACATATGATATTTTTCAGGGAACGTAATTGTCCAATAAAATTCCACGATCAAGTGATGGCTAAGAGCCAACATGAATAGACTCATAGAGTGTACTTGCCTCATGTGGTTGAGCACCCCAAAGGAAAACACGCATTCGAAATTGAGGAAGACCATAGCAACCAGCAGCCATAATCCCAAGCCTTGATTGGTATTGCATTCGAACCAGACGGCTAATGGCATATCTTCCTAGAAAGCCATTAGAAAACCTTAAGATGTCAATAACATTTTCCATTAAGACATATTTTGGCCTCAAGAAATCAATAATATCCATGAAGACCACAATTTGGTGGTTTCTTTCATCATCAAGAGGAGAATCAACATTTCTGAACCGGTTGTAGCCACTGATTCCTTGGCATGGAGGTCCTCCACAAATCACAGCAACATCTCCCTGTGATAACACCACAATAAGATAAAATAATTAAATAAAGTTATTTTATGAAAGCAAACTTGATCTATTTTCATAATATAATGTTATAATATTCTTATATGGTGTAATCTAGGAGTAGTTTGTGTTCAAAATTGGAATAAAATGTCAACATTAGGAAGTTCTTATTGGGACGGAGGGGGCAATCAATTTTCACACACGGAATTCTTCGGATGAACATAAGATAGGTAGATTTTGCATTTGGCCCCTCTTAGTCTTCACCATCTGTTCAACAAGGATTGTCCATGTCAGAAAAATCATTCCCGGAATTGGTTTGGTTCTCCTTCAATTTTTTCCAGTTATGGATCTAAATTTCGATGAGATTCTTATAACTTTTTAGCTAATTTTTTTCCCACTTTGAAAGATGAGAGACCTAACCTGATTGTCTAACACTTATTAACAGAGTACAAAGTCAGGGAAATGAATGAGAGAAACGTACCGGACGCGGCAGTATTTTTGTCTTCATTCCCTCTAATACAAACTCTCTTATCCGCTCTTCACAGTTGCTAAACAGAAGTTGAAGAAGTTATCAGCATGATCATTCTCTTTTCATTTAGAAACTAATTCTGATAAATCACATTCACACCTCAAGCTCTCAATTGGCTCCCATGTATCATCAGCTGGGCCATAGCCAACCCACCGAACCTGAAACAAACTAGAGTATGAGAAACTGGCTAAGTCACATCTCAGACTCAAAGTAATACAAAGATTTCATCAATAGCACCACTTGGTGTTTCAGCTATAAACTAGGAAATTTACACAAACACCCACGGAGTATAAGTGAAATTACATATAAACTGGGTTTCTGTGAGTTCTCCACATTTAGACCCCCTGCCATTGATCCCCACATTACTTTATGCCCCGCATATTAAATATTCCAAACTTGCCCCCCATCACATCATATATGTTTTAAAAAATAAGAGCCGGCCATGGGCAGAGCTCCACCCATCAAGGTGACCTGAGTGGCAGAGCTCTCCACAATCGAGCTCCACCCAATGGCAGAGCTGGAAGAGTTCAGAAATCCCATCTGAAGCTCTTAAGCTCCAGGTCGGAGCTTAGACTACCCCGATCTGGAGCTCTGAGCCCTGCTAAGCTCCGGCATTGCAATAAATGGGATGAGCCTATTAAGTTTGGATACCCTATTAGGCTATTATTCAGGTGATAAGAATGAAACAAACATTCTAGAGGCCAAACACATTTTAAACTTTAACAGAAACAGCCAACAGACGGTATTGATTTGTTAATAATTGGTTAAGACTGTTAAGCAAAACTAGCTGATTAGCTAGCTCAGATTGAGAGTTGATAATTGGCTCATTTTAACGAAGGCGTATAGTAAATTAGCTGATTTGCTAAATATATAGAATATAAAAGGAAATCAGCTAGCCTATTCATTAGCTACTAGTGAGGCATTCAGACTTATTTTGGTCAAATGGCCAATTTAGCTCATCTAGCTTATAAGCTATTTTTAAATATAGCCTAACATTACTACATCAACTCAACCAGATTTGACTATTGTCAAGGTCTTAATCCCTACTTGGCAAACGCTTACCTGAAATTTGATGCCCCGCTTGCCTGTTTCATTAGGATCACCATGACATATAGCCACTAGCTTTTCCACTTCATATTCACAGGAATCCTTTTCATCGGTCTTGGATCGCTTGTCTTGATCAGCTTCTTCAGTTGCACCTAACTCGAGTTCTTCATCTTCATATTTCTCGTATCTTTTGCACATTTGATCCCATTCCATCAATAAATTAAGAAAATTTTCTGCAGGTTCATTCCTAATCTGTTCATGTAGTAGAGACATGAAATTAGTAACTATTTCAAGAGACATGGGGGTTTGCAAATGTAAGGACTGATACCCACTTTAGTCTGCGGGTGGTTTAGCCTTAAGCTCTCGCATGCAGCTTTATCAATGTCAATAGCCCATTTCTTCAAAGGTAAAAACATGTCAATTTGCAATAACTTCCATAATGATTGTAAGAACTTTTTTTATAAATTTAAAAATGCTTGTTTATGATTACCGTTACTAGGTCTACGCCACATGCTTCAGCGCCCATGCATAGCCCTGTCGACATTCCTCCACAACCAGAGTACAAATCCAGTAATGCTAGCTCATGTTTGATATTTTCCTTACTGATCATTTCATCTACATTACACTCAGTGCAGATTTTACAGTTTCCAACTTGATTGGAAGTTGGCATGATCAGTGGATTAGAATGAGGAAAGTGTGTACATTGATTATCTGCATTATTTTTATGTGGATCAGGATTCAAATCGACACGTAATTCCTAAACGAAATTTGTATCGGAAGAAGTGAGTCGACTGAAGTGAAAAAGGTCTTCAAGTCATGATCTATGATATAATCTTATACGGATATATCAACTTTATACCTGTAATGATAGAACTAAATGTTGAGTAATCAACGCAGTACTTCATATCAAAATAGAAGTCACAGGGTGGAAGGCATTCTGCTTTCAGGTTTACCTACAGGAGAATGGTGAGAGACAATTTATTTACTATAGAAGGAACATGAAAAAAGTACTAGGACATAAGCAATTAACTGCAGGTATAAATAGCAACAATAACAATGACATACAGTTGTTGCTAATTGGACAACTGTTACTTTCGAAACTATACAATCTAATAAGTTGTCATTCATCAGAGTAGAATAGAACAATCGCTTCTTGTCGTGATATTTTCCGATATCCTTTATCACCTGACAATACACAAAAATATAGTAGAAGTAAAATACAGTCGAAGGCGACGGGAGTATCAAAAGCATGATTAGTTATACTTATTACCGTATCTTCCGCTCTGAAGAACCACTGAACCCTAAAGTATTCTCCACCATCTATAGTCTCAAAAAACTCTAGTATCTTACCAACATAGTTAGAGCCTCCCTTCGGGCCCTAGAAATATATTGAGTCAGGTGTAACAGTATAATAAAGGTATTCAGTAATATCTAGCAAGAGATAGTAATAGAATTTCTAAAAGAAAATCTGAAATCCATTGAGTTCATGAACATTAAGAGAAATCTTTCAATAGTGTTTGCATGAATATAAATCCTACTATAGACGGCAACATTGTTAAAAAAACTTGATCTTTGGAAATTGCAAAACTATTAAACTTGATGTGTTGCGAAACTATTGCAAAACACGGACACGGATGTCAAACTAATCAAGTAGAAAAAAGGTGAAGCAGTGTTCAAGTTCAATGAACACGATAATTAACGAAATCAAGACAACATTTATGCATAGATTCCCGTAGCACTGCATGTTATCGAGGGGATAGGTGATACATCTTCTTCAATCCTAAAAGACACAAGTCAAGGATTACAAATAAGCGGACCATGGAGTCAGTGATATTCTATCTTGTTACGTGAATCATGGCCAACTGTTAAGGGTACGTGACAATTGGCCTTACATCGTGTGATGTGGTATCTAAGTAAATGAGACAGCAGGTTTGGTTTCTGTCATAAAGTTTCTAAGAGCCTTTAAAATGAAAAACCAAAAATCCAAGGTTTGCAGCATAAGTCAAGCCTACCACAATTAAGATTTTGTAAACCAAATATTCTAAATTCCTATATACAATCTTCCGGCCTATGAGTCCTGGATCTTGAATCAGATTATTGTAACAGCACATATAAGAACCAGAAAATGAACAGACGCAGTGCAACGACGTCATGACAATTAAGTTGAGTATAAAAATATCAATTTTAAGAATGAGGAGAAAGTTTGTCTAGGAATACATTGTAGTTGAGTTAAAACTGACTCACTTTTACATAAGCGCAGTCACCCAGTTCAAAAACTTTCCTGAGTATTTCAGCTCGAGTATAATGGCACTTGACATTCAAAACAAGTTTTTCCTCATCCTCATCATTCTGAGCAGTACTAGAGATGTTGCAACTGACTTAGTGATGAAATGGTACATGATAGATTCACAAACTTACGCATATGTGGAACTTACACTTTTTTAGATGAATCTCCATTTTGAAGTGACTGCACATACAATTATTGTGAAATCAGTATAGTTAATAAAACATATGAAAGAAAAAAGGAAAGATTCTTAATATCATAAGCTTATTTGATTGTTTGGTCAAAATAAATATGTTACCTAAGAAGAAGAAGTATATAATCTATACAACTGGCTTATTGTTCCAATTTTAGATAGACATAGGCAATGAGCTACTCCATTCGAATCAGCTAACTACATTAACACTCAGCTAGCTAGCAACAAACTTATGAGAGAAAAAGTTTACTACTACTGGTTTGTAGTAAAAAAAATATTTAGCACTTACCTTGTTGTTATTGATGTTATGGTATCGGTGAGGCCAACGGGTGCATGCATCATGTTGGGGAATGGGATCCCCTAAAAAGAAGGAGACTTTTTTAGTACTGGTAATTTTCTTCTTCTTCTTCTTCTCCTCATTGGTGTTGTTCAATTGTGGCGTCCGTTTCGTGGAATTGGCAGTAGAAGCATTATTCTGAGCTGATAATAATCTGGGCGAATGGCGGCACCGATCAATTGCAGTGGACTTACAATTGGGTTCTGGTTGATGATGAGAATCTTCAGTCGGCGACCCTGACATACCTAACTGATAACCAATTCAAATTGACAACAACAACAGCAGCACTAACAAGAATGAGATCGATCTATCTATCTATCTATCTCCAACAATTTGATGATTGATTGAATGATCCCAAATGAAATAGCAGGCACGACAAATTGGAAAAAGGAAAACTTTCAATTTTGGGCGGGATAGAATAGATCTGCATCTAGTCATCTATCATCTATATCTATAATCTATCTTTCATGTCACTTGTTTTACCTTTTTTTAGAGTTACTCTCTAAGAGCTAAGGGCTTGATTGGTTCGATGCGTTGTGTAGCGTTTTAACGGTTGATCGGAACGTAACTGATGATTGGTACGATGCATTCTGTAGCGTTTCGGTCCAAATGCGTTTCATGAAGCCCGTGCATTTTTGCGGCCTTGCGTTTTCAAATGCTATGGGAGTGGCATTTGAAATACATGGGGTGGCTCATGTATTTCAGATGTGTGTTTCGAAACGCAATTCCCACCAAACTTGAAAAGACCATTATACCCAATTTTGTTAACCCTAGGAGCATCATATAAAAAGGCAGATGCAAACTCTTTCTCCCAGTCTTCATTCCCGCTGTTACTCAGCTCCATTGTCGGAAAACCGAAGTTAAACAAACTTCGACCTTCTCCCATTTGTTGACGGAATATATTGATCGGAATATGATGCTTGTCTTGTGTTGCTATTTTACAAGTAGGAATTGTTATCTGTAGTAGGGCGTGAAGTCGGAATAGCAGATTGGAAGCCGTCGCCGGAAAAGTGAGACCTTCGGAGGTGAAATCTCTATTAGAAGTCATGGTTTTAGCTGAAAATTAAATGATTTCCGTGCATTTATGACTGTACCAGTTCAAATGGAATGTCCTGCTTCATTTATTGCTGAATATTAATGACTTATCTTCAATGCATCCGAAATAAATGCTCGGTTTTTAGGTAGAATTTGTTGTTTTTAATGGAATAAATGCATTATTTGTTTAATTACAACTAATTGTGTGGCTTAATCATGTTACCATTATGTTGGTGTTAATGTTGTTATGCCAGTGTTAGCTTCTCTTTACGTCAATTATCATGTTAAATGTGTTGGTGATTTTGTTACTGTGACTTGGTTGAATTCATTGCAAATGCAGCTGTGTCTTCTGAAATTGCTTATGAATGTTTTTGAACCACTACTACTTGACTTAGGCCATACAATTAATAGTCACCATGATGTGTTTAATTTAGACATGTTGTCGAACGCACAAAGGCAGCAACTGATAAGGATGATAATGGTGATGTCTATGGGCATGATGCTTTCTATGACTTGGTACTACATTAGACGTGTTAGGCTAAGGCTTATACGTAGCCGTAACCGTAAACGTAAACGTAAAGGTCCAATTCGTTACAAACTCAAAGGTAAAAAAATGAGAAGGCAGATGGCTTACATACATAGGCTTACCACCAAATATGATACCAATTGCAAGAACAACCTTAGAATGAATATGGAGAGTTTCAAGCAATTCTTTGTTTTGTTAAAAGAACGTGGAGGCTTAAAACCAAGCCTATATGTCACTTTGGAGGAGAAAGTTGCGATTTTTCTGGAAATATTGGGCCATCATACCAAACATAGGATAGCCTTGTTCGACTTCAAACGTTCTGCACACACCGTTAGTATTTACTTCAAAGAGGTACTAGCATGTGTTCTGAAACTTCATGACGTTTTACTTGCCAAACCTGTCCCAATACCTGCAACTTGTGAAGAAGAGCCATGGTGCCACTTCAAGGTCAGTCTACACTTGTTGGATGCTTGTACAATGTAGAGTTGTTTGTGGTCTCAAAATCAGACTGATTCTTATTGTTGTCTATGTATTTGCAGGGATGTCTTGGGGCTTAAGATGGTACTTACATTAGTGTTCAAACTCCGGCGACCTTGTCAGACATTTACCGTAATAGAAAGGGATACGTATCTGTAAATGTCCTTGCAGTTTGTGACAAAGACATGAAGTTTGTGTAAGTACTAATTGGTTGGGAAGGATCTGCCAACGATGGTCGTGTTTTGAGGAATGCTCTTACCAATGGATTTAGTGTACCTAGAGGTAAGTTTTATACTAATGTACTTGTTGTTCATTGTACATATTTACATATGTCAGCTCTTCTTATTGGTGTATTGTTTGTCTAGGTAACTACTATCTGGCATATGCTGCTTATAAAAATGCACCAGGATTTCTGCCTCCTTTCCGGAAGACACGCTATCACCTGAAAGAATGGTCTGACTCCAATCAGCAACCCAAAATCCGAAGGAGTATTTCAACCTCAAACATTCATCGGCCATAAATGTAATTGAAAGAACCTTCGGACTCTTGAAAAAGCGTTGGGCAATACTGAGGTCCACAATGTTCTATCCATTGGAGATACAAAACGACATAATTCTTGCTTGTTGCCTTGTACACAACTTCATGAGAGAAGTAGATGTTGCAGATCTCCTACTAGATGAGGAATTAACTGATGCTGAAAAACGACGTGAGAAAGCTTTGAATGGGAACATGGACTTGAGGATGAAGCATCAGATGCAGACGATGATGATGATGTTGAAAATGCTCCACCAATTGATGGCTTGTTTGATTGTCCTAAATGGAAGCAATATCGTCGTGCTCTTGCTGCACACATGTACTTTGGATGGAGGAAGAGAGTTGCTGCCTGGTGTATCCAACGATTGACATAACATACTATTTGATGATTGTTTGGTTGATATGTATATTTGATTTAGTACAAACTGATTCTGATTTGTGTAGTTGTGTTGTCTTTTGGATTGCTATGTATTGCTTTGTGCACATTTGTATGTATTATTTGTGATGGTAGAACTCTTGTTTTGGATTGCTATGTATTGCTTTTGCTGTTCATGATTTTGTAGTCATGTTTAATAAGTTACTGTATTCTTGTTTTCATTGATTTGTTGGTTCATTTCTTTTCAAATTTGTTTTGGAGACTTTGAATAGTTATATAGAGGAGATTGCTTATTGTTACGTTTATTTGTTTCGTAGATGTCTGAAAGTGATGATAGTGTTGGAAACCAGGAGACTTTTGTTGGTGGAGGGACCCAAACTAAGGGGAGACAAAAGAAGAGTTACAGGGTATGGACCACGAGAGAGGAAATTGAGTTGCTTGAAGGTATGAAGAAGGCAAAGTTGGCAGGACTGAAGTCGAAACAAGGTTTCAAACCTGGTGGTTTGAAGTTTATCCAATGTCATCTCCAAGCATGCTTCCCAGGGACTGATCTTGTAGTGAAGTCGCACATCAACAACCGGATTCGAACTTGGAAGTCACAACACACAGCAGTTCTTGCTTTGAAGAACAGAAGTGGCATAGGATGGTGCGACATAGAGAAGAGGTTTAACTGTGAGGATCATGTTTGGAAAGATTTCATTCAGGTAATTAATCCAATAATAACCAAACTCAGTTTACAAAATTTATTATATGATCAAATGTATTCACATGTTTCACTAAATGTGTAGGACCATCAAGTGTTGTTGAATTGCAGAGAGAAGAAGTGGACTTACTTTGAGGATTTGTGTGAGATATTTGGGAGGGACATTGCAACTGGAAGGAGGGCAAAAACTTATGGAGCCAACAACAAAGTGATGCCACATGAAAGGATTGTGGAAACTGATGACGATCTTGATGAAGGCTATAACATTGCGTGCGATGGTACACATCCATCATCTACTCAACCTAAGAGAAACCAAAACTCCATCCCACCCTCTGATGCTCAACCTAAGGGCAGTGGAGTATCTGCTGGAGCACGGGTCGGTAACAATACTCAAACTGAAACTCAGACTCAAACTAAAGTCCGTAGTTACATACCGGATATATGTGAAGGCAATGTGTATCCGAAAAAGAGACCTAGAGGGAATGCTGGAGATACTGATGACAAGTTCATTCAAATCATGAATGGATTTGCTCACTTTACGAAAGAGGCTATCACTGGGGTTAATTAGGCACTTGGCTAATGCTGATTCTACATCTAATGGGGCGAATGAGAAGAATGGACCAGCTGAATTCATAGTACCTGATTATGTGAAAATGTTGAATGATGAGCTTGATAGGTTTGGTAGGAAGCTGCCTCCCAAATACAAGATCTCCATAGGTAGGATATTGCTCCATGACATTTCCACTTTGCAGTTTTTCTTGGTTATGAAAGATACAGACAAGTTCAAATTTGTGAATGATGAGGTTAAACTCCAAGGTGGACCTCCTATGTATGCAAGAGGCTGAAGTGAATGCTGAACCTGATCTGGATGATGTCTATGTTCCTTATGCCAACCTTGATTAAATGCTCGGGCTTGATCCACTGGTATTAATATTATGTTTTGTCTTACTGTGGGATTCGAGTATTGACGGTGTTCCTAAATCCTAACGCATTGAGTCGAACTTTAATGTCTTACACTAGATTTGTAATATTGCTTCATTCGACACTGACTTGATGACTAATGACTCTATTTTGTAGTTTGAGTAAACATGAATGTCCACATGATTAATCTGCTTGTATCTGTTTCTGTAGTTTTTTGGTCTACTTAACAAAGAAACCAAAGTATTAAGTTTAACCTTGATTAACTTTGGTTTCATCTTAAGTTTCAAAATGAAGGTAGAACAACAAAATTAATTACTCTGTTTCTGGTTTGAGTACACTTGATATTATCAAACAAGTGAGAGGGTAACCATCTGGCATAGAATATCTCCACCATTTCATTCATAACCAGCAAATACATGAAAGCTGAACAGAAACAGACAAACTAGAACAAACAAACTTTACTTAACTTAAGACACCCAAAGTAACATGACAAGCTAGACTACGATGCCGAAACCACGAATTAATTGCTCATAACTGGTGAAAAAATGATAAGCAATGTGGTTGGAAACATGAGAACATAACTAACGGGTGGAGATGCAATCTACGCAACAGAGCCACTCCATCATTTTTCCTTCTTGAATTTTGGCAACAGTTTCTCAAACTTGGAAGAACCCTTCTCAACTTTGCTACTCCCAATGGATTAACCCGGTGACAATGTGAAGTCGAACATGATCTTCTTCCTGGTGGATTTCGACTTCTCCTCGCTTGCAATCTTCGCTGCCTTCCATTCCTCCTCCGTTATGGAGGTAAAACTGTTTGAGTTCTCCGGAGAAGCAAACCTCAAATTTTGCTGCAGTAGTGGATATCAAACACTATTCCCACTTGTTGGAGAATCAAATACCGTGCAATGCAGTGGACCACGTGGAGAAGGAAGCCTTGGTAAAGTCGTGTAGCGGGTAGCCACCTTGTCCAGTTCATAGCCGGTTACATTCTTCACCGAGTCAGAATCATCACCCACTTCTGTCGGTAACTCGTAAGTGTCCGCTGCTATTCCAAAAGTTGGACGTTCAAAGATTACTCCAAGATCATTCCACAATGGATCACCAACATTGAAGTACCACAAGCAACGTTCGTCTTCCTATTTTGAATACAAGTGTCAAAAGTCAAAGGGGAAAAGCAAAGTCATGAAACACAAATTGTTGAAAAACAAAAACTAACCTCATTAGTTTCTCCCACACTCCATCGTGAGCAGAGAACTTCTTCGAAGCCAATTCATACTTCATTCCTTTTGTTTTCAACATCTTTGTGAACATCAAGTGGCGTTCCCAAAGCTTCAATACGGCTCTCCCAACCTGGATGAAAGTGTACGACACATCAAACTTCTCCCTCAAATCTGTGATCATGAGGTCGAATGTAAAGTGTGTGTCAACTGGATATTCCCATGGTATGCTGTCATAAAGAGCAAACTTTTCCAGGCCCATGACCAAAAACTCGATGTGCTCCTTAGGGAAATCTTTCGTGTAGAACATGAGGTCTTGAGCTCGGTAATGGGCTGAATTAGACATAACTCACAAAATGGACATGAGAACTCCGAAAATCCATGTCTGCGGGGCTGCTTTACGCGAATTATGCTCCAATACTGATCAAAATCCGTACCGAAGATTCTTCAAATGCGATAAATTCAAGGTATTTTGTTGTCTATCGTGTTTCTGCGTTTTGATTTCATGTTATAATTGGTTTGCTTGCTAAACATAAATTCTTGTATACCTTAGTTGGCAGGAGGTTGTGATTTTTGGGATTGGATTGATGATGAGCTGCCGGCAAGATATCGAACAATCATACTGGCATTGAGGAATGAAAATCGGCGTTTGAAGGTTGCGTTGGATGAAACTACAACAAAAATGGTTCAATTGCAGCGACAAATCGACATCCGGAACGCAATCGAAGAAGTTTCACACTTGGAGGAGAAATAAGAGGAAAGTGAAGGGAACTCGTCAATCACAAAAGAGAATGGTATGGGTGAATGTACTCATCCTCAAGCTCCTCCACAAACTGTTGTTGCGCTTGAAAATGGAAAAAACTACACTGCAATTGTCATTGTTATCGTGTTAATGGTTTGGTTTATCTTTGTTAAGTATTGATTAGGTATCAGTTAGCCTATAATTATGTTTCAATTTGTACTAATCTGCCTAAGTACAATAGCTAATGCGTAGTAGAAGTTTAACTAATTATCTAGTTAGGTACTGCAAGTATGTTATGTTTATGTTGTAATCCTAATCTGCCTAAACTAGGAGTTGTCATGCTAATATGAGTAATGTTTAAATGTTAGATTTCTCCTCATCCTAAATTGAGTAAGTTTTGGGAAAAAATGTTGTTTTTAAAAATACACTCCAAATACAAACATACCAATCACAAAATGCACAACATATGCATTTTCAAGAATATTTGTAGCAGAAGTGGGCCCCATACAAGCAAATGCATCTAAACCAATCTTCAAAAGTACTTTAAATGTGTGTTTCTGATGTCCCAAACACAGTCGAAATGCATCGTGTAAAAGTGGTACCAACCATTGCGATTCGTGATCAAACCGCATCTTTAAAACACAAAATTGAAATCGAACCAATCAGGCCCTAAGCTGAGTGAGGCCGTAATTGGTAGAGCCTAAAAGTAATGGTTGACCACGATTTTTTGGTAGCTTTTTCGGGCGTGTATTCCGAAAATGTAAAGCCCACGAATTTTGAGGGCTTGTATTTTGAAACACAACACATCAATAGATTGTTTAGAAATACATGTATTTGCTATTCAAAAAGACATTTTAACCCCTAAAATCCAACATGAAAAATCACAATAGCCCCCAAAACCCTAGGATTGACACATAATTAAAATCCTGGTTCCCTCCTACAGCAGAATTGGAGGGAAACATAAGACTGCAGTCTGATTTTTCATCGTTTATTCAGCCAATTAAACTGGAATTTTGACGCCACCCACTGCAAATCAAGTTGAATTTCGTCCATTGCTATTGGTCAGGGTGACCTATTTAACTCCCCAGGTACCAATTTTGTTGTGCAAATCACTGTTGTTTAGTTTGCTGTATAATAAATGTGTGAGCTGTGAAGATTGGAATGAAATGCGTTCCAGAGTGTGTTGTGGAATGTTATGAATGTGTATATTGATTGCAGCATTATTTGACTTTTTAAGTATCATTGAGCATTAAATGTTTGAACATTAGTGTACTGTTCATTCCTTTGTAGCAGTGTCTGAATTGGGATTTTGATGGCTGCTTAATTGCTTTTATAATTGTGTCGTGTCCCAAAAAAATATAGAGATAATTACTTGGGAATTCTGTTTCTGTATGTGATACCGTTGGTTTTTACTTTGCAAAATAATTTTATTGAATAAAAGGAAGTTTGTATACAATTTGATAGTTATGATGTTGACGGCTGAAACCCGAGCTAAGTTACGAGCCTATTTAGTATTGTGGTTTGGTATGATGGTGGCTTTGAGTTGGTATTACTATCGTCACGTGAGGCCTAGGGTAATTCGTAAGCGGAAGCGTGCACGAAAGTATCGGATGCAGCCAAAACTGGAAGAACAAAGGTTGTATCTGGCAAGGTTAACTACAATGACTGATGTTGACTGTAGAAATTCGCTTAGAATGAATCGTGAGTGTTTTCACCAATTCTGTGCCCTGCTTGAAACAAGAGGGGGTTTAAGAGGCAGCAAGTATGTTTGTCTACAAGAAAAGGTCGCAATATTTCTTGCCATCGTCGGGCATCACACTAAGCATCATGTTGCAATGTTTGCATTTAGAAGATCGGGTGAGACAGTCAGTCGAACATTCAACGAGGTATTATAATGTGTCTTAAGCCTCCATGATGTTCTACTTGCAAAGGCAGAACCGATCAGTATGGATTGTATAGAGGAACCTTGGTGTCATTTCAAGGTAAACATATATCATGATTTTGTTTTAGTAAGTTTTGCTGCTGCATTATCATAACAAAACTCAATCTATTTTAGGGTTGTCTTGTAGTCCTAGATGGGACTTACATTAAGGTAGCAGCCCCCACCAATATTCAGGGTCTATATTGTAACCGTAAGGCGTTTGCTTCCGTAAATGTCCTCGGTGTTTGCGATAAAGATATGAGGTTCACATAGGTTCTGACCGGTTGGGAAGGATCTACGGCCGATGGGCGTGTTCTCCGTGACGCTCTTAATGGAGAAGATGGTTTAAGTGTTCCTAGAGGTACATTATGCATAGTCTTCATTTCAGTTCAATTTAGACATGCTTTCTTAGTGCCTGAAATGTCCTTACTATGCATTTATTAATTTTGCATTAATTTCTTAGAAGAAGAATGCGATACACAAAGCTAGTTCTTGGTGTTATTGATCCATTTTATGCAGCAAGTATCAAAGGCATCTCTGTTGGAGGAGCAATGATGGACATCCCCACTGGGTTTTTTGTCGTGAACAGTACAGGTGGGACAATCATCGATTCAGGGTCAAGCTTAACGTCATTAACTCTCCCCGCCTATAATCCTGTGATGGATGCTCTTAAGCTGTCATTATCAAGATTTAGGAACTTAAACTTGGACATCGGAGGGCTCGAATACTGTTTCAATTCTACGGGATTTAAGGAATCTTCAGTGCCAAGATTGGTGTTTCATTTCACAGATGGAGCAAGATTTGAACCACCGGTGAAGAGTTACGTGATCGATGTAGCTCCGGGATTGAAATGCATCGGGTTGATCCCTGCGGCTTCGCCAGGTGCCTCTGTTATTGGGAACATCATGCAACAAAATCATTTATGGGAATTTGATCTTGTTAATGGTAGGTTGGGTTTTGCTAGCTCTTCCTGCAGGTAAGGGGATGCAGAAAGGAGACTTGATCATCAGTGATTCAGTTGAATCATCATCACACGGCATTGTAATTTATACTAGTATTCAACTCCTCCTTATTCAATTCAATTCATAATGTATACATGAATGGAACCATGTTCATTCTTCTCCTTAAGAGTTGCTTTTTGTTTGACATCTCTCTCAAGTTACCACCCATGTTGATGTTATTAAATGTAGGAACCTGTAAATTAGCTTGTGAAAATCAAAATGTACGTTTAATTAAATACAAAGAACACTTCGTAATAATGACAGACACTATATATGATGTGCTTCATTTCCTGAATGTATTAACTCCATGTCCTGACCATGACTGTGCCTTCACTTTCTGTGTATGTGCAAATTGCAATGAGGATCAGTGAAGGACACGTGCCGCTATGGGTAGATGAAATGAAAGGGAGCCACTTTATGGTCGAACATTTATTAGAAAATAAGTTGTTAAATGCCGTATATTGTTTATTAAATGCATTATAATTTTAATGTTGTAAAAAACCATTTATTTATTAAAAATATTAGAAGTGGTCCGATCGTTTTTTTTTCCACTGTCCCTTTTTTTTATCATGAAATTCCCTTTTGTAATTATTGCATTTTCATAATATAAGTGTTTTCAATTATATTTTGATATAACTTACATGAATTATTAAAATAAATAAGAAAGATGGTATTATATTATCACTATTATAATAAATATTTTTGTAGAGGGACTAAAAGATTTAAATTTTTATAAGTAGAAAATCACTTGATCACAAAAAGGAGTATATTTTATTTGTTTTTAATAGAGAAAGTCACCTAACAAACTATTCTTGTAGGACTAAAAGTAATCAACAATCTTGCATCTTCCTCTCATGGACAATCTTGCATCTTCCTCTCATGGACGAGATCAAGCAGATCCTTAGTTGCTTCACTAGATGGAATAACATTTTGTCTAGACCCCTGCGCTTTCATCTGATGTACCCTGTAGGTATGTTTTGATGATTTGGGATGTTTGCCCATTGTGGCTTTTTTCTTCAGTAACTTCGTACATGTATGATCGGGTACCTAGGTTAGTGAACACTGACGGTATCCGTAGGGTTGTATTCACTTCAGACTTTTAAATTAATATATAAGTACTAGCATTATATTAAAAAGAAAAAAAACTACTTGTTTACTAATTAGGGATTGAATCGATGTTATAAATTCAATTGAAAATGTACGGTACATAAGAATGATGGCTTCACAAACATTCTATTATTTGTAACACTAAAACATGTCATCCCCCAAGAATTTGTGATTTTAATAAATACTATACCAGCACTAATTTAATCAACCCCTTTTTCATCCATATATTACCTTTAGCACTCTACTCCTAGCGAACAATAGTGCTAATTATTTCTTTCATTATTAAACTACATTAACTATCAATAAAGTAGTTGTGAATAACGTGCATTAAAATGTGACAAAAACCCAAAACATCTATTAAAACTGGGAGTGTAAACAATTAACGGATATAAAAATACTCCCGCATATTAACAAAACACCATAATTGATCTATATAAAAAAATCAAAACTGGGTATCAAGATTGTAACAGTATAACCCAGCCATCGAGAGCTTCCAGTATAATCCAGCCATCAACAGTAACACCAAATTTGTTGGCCATCCATGCAAAAATATAACAGCATATGCAACCTCGATGAAGTTGATTTACACTCCGTGTTCACGTCTTTTTTTTTTTTTTTAAGTGAACCCAGCCTTCAGTATCCAACACTACTAGCCAGGTGATTGTCCTCCACGTGGAGGACGGCCTCGAACTCCTCGTCCTCAAACGCCACGTGGAGGACGGCCTTGAAAACTTGGTCCAGGACGACCTCGAACAGCTGGTCCAACACGGCCTCTGGTTGGCACAGATCTCAATGCCATACTCTCTAGAACTCTTTGCCTTGCTTGTTCTGCAAAATTGACGATTTTGACGATGGTTTAACAATAGTATCAGACAGGTTATTATGGCTTAGCACCGCTTATAAAGCCATAGTACTAAAACAATAACACATTCTGTTTCAAGTGGAGAAAACAATTACCTTCTCCTAAGGCATCAATGCCAGCTGAAGTGCCACCCGATGCTTCCACAGCGCTAGAGCTAGACCCAACTGACTGAGTTTCTACAACTGATCCCACAGCATCAAGCAGCTTATCTGAACCATCAACAAATTTTTCAGTCATGCCACTGCTGTCGTTCTTTTCATCCTCTTGATCAGAAGGATCGATCTCCCCAGCTTCAAGGGTCTCAGTAATCCGAGGTTCAATGCTCGGAGATCTTGGTGGTTCAATACTTGGAGATCTTGGTGGTTCTACAGATTCGTCACGTAGATATTCACCAACTTCTGGTATATTGCCATCTCCGTCGGCATCTGTTAACTCTGTATCAAGCTCTCCCTCTTCCCTTTCTTCAGATTCCGTTACTATACGCTGGACATCTTGTTCGATTTGATGCCTTAACTGCTCATCAGAATGGACAGCTTCTTTGGGCATGTCAGATTTCTCCTCTGTAATTTCACCCGCCTCAAGTTGTTCAGTGGGTGCTGGCTCATCCACTTCTTCCCCTGGAGCTCCTGGGTCATCTTTCTCAGTATCATCAAATCCCTCCTTACCAGGTTCTTCAGTATTATTCCCCTGTTCATCTATTATTTCATCATTTGCAGCAACATCAGAAAAGTTAACAGGAGCAGCAGATGGTTCTTCACCACCATCTTGGAAACTCTCTATAAAGTTTGGCTTTTTCGGTGCAGGAGTTGTCAAATAAGGGCTTCCTTCCTCTAGGGCTAGGATCTCATCAGCTGAACGCTTACGCACAGGAGATTTTGTTGATACTGGTAGATTTCCTTGATCAATATCAAGCGATGATGTCCCAACGTTGGATTCATCAGCTTTAGATTCATCTGGTTCTGACATCTCTACATCACCTTGAATTTCTTTGGGTTTCGAAAGACTTGGACGAACCAGTCTCCTTCCCGTCTTAATATTAGCCCTAGCAACCAGGCTTTTCTCTCTGTCTTCAGATGCTCTTACAGGAGCAACATTCACAGGGGTCACTTCTGGTGTTTTAGTCGATAAAGCAACTGACTGACTGACAGTAGCTACATCAGGATACATATTCACCTTTGGGGGAGTATTTGAAGGGGCAGCAGGATCAGGCTTACTAGGAGTTGCAGCTTGAACAAGATTCCCAACAGTGGAGAACTCTGCAGATCCAATATCTTCGAGTGAAGTAGTGGCAACTGGTGTAATCTTGGGTTGACTGCCTCCAGAGGTCTTAATGTTTTGTACTTCATCTTGAAGCTGAGTCTTCGAAAGCTCATCTGCCAACAACTTCTTTTCCTGAGTGACTTTCACAAGATTCTCGTAATGTGTTTTTTCAGTCTTATCACTTTGTTCTTTTTCTTTAAGTTCATCTTTCAGTTTTTTCACCTCTTCTCTATACCTTTCAACTGTTTTCTCAAGAATTTGTATCCTGTCTTTTTCTTTGTTGGCTTGTTCACTTGCAGAATCCTCCACATTCCTTTTTACTTGTTTGGACAAAGCAAGCATCGCTTTGTTAAGGTCATCCTTCTCCTTGGTCAAGCGGTCACACCTTTTCTGCACCGCACTGTAATTTTCCCTCCATCTTTCCATCTTGGACTTTAAGGACGTCTCCGTTTGCAAGATTCTGGTCAGCTCCTGATAATATAAAATATGTATAATAACAAGAGGTCAGTAGTTATCGGACGATCATTCGAAAGAGCATACTTCATTTGATTCCCAGGGTGAATTAAGTTCGAACCATAGATAAAAATATCTTGATTCAGGATGGATGATGAAACATAAAACTTCACACAACAACCTTAACTACACTAGAAAATGGAAATTCTAAAAAATGCAACTTCTCATTCTAAACTAACAAACACATTGAAGCAATTGAGACTTGTAGAAATAAACCACATACCGGCCTCCTCACAGAATCTTGCAAAAGCTTGGGCTTTGCATTGTTCTCGGAAGCTGGCGCACAGGAACTAAAAGCAAGCGTGGGCATAAAGGTTGTGCTCCTGACATTGATGACGACGATGTTGAGCTGTCACCCCTTTCAACAACCCTTGTATCCATATCCTGACATTGTTCTCTAGGACTGACCAGTTGATCTAGTAACAATAATTAAATCAAGGTCATGTTATACCCATAAAGAAAATAGTACTAATTCGTCTTGGATGGTTACTGTCCATCATTTATGGAACCGTGCAGTTCCAGGAACCTGTGGGTCCTAGAACCGTGGAACCGTCCAGTTCCACAGATAATTCGAGTTGTTTAACAGCTCTGACTAGACACAATTAAAGCATGCAAGTAATTTAAGGTAATTACTACGATTAATTAGAGGCCCTAAACAACTTTAATTACATGAGAGGTTCTAATGTAATTAGAGCTGTTGTTCTAGTAATTAGAGTGTGACAGCTCTAATTTCAACATTTAAAAAAAAAACATTTTAATAATTTTATTCAAGAACGGGGCAGTTCCCGGTCCCAGAAGTCTAGAACCATAAATTAGCTTCAGAAGTTGCTCCTCAAGGGTCATTTATTCTCTGTCCCTTTTCAATTCGAATGCTCATGCTTCTTATCCTCTCTAATCCCCCACGCTGAGTACCAAACCTTCCTTCCGTGTCAGCTGACTGCAATCCTTCAAACTTTTTCCTTTATGAGGCTAAGGAAAACCTCAGCAAGTTAAGTATGTACAACTCGGCCTAACGCAGAATTTCTTAATTAATTATTATTGCATTAAGAAAGCACATGTTAGTTTGAAATAAAAGATACCTTCAGAGATTGATTCAAGTCCGTCTTGTGCATCGTCATGAACAGCAGAAGGGCCAGCTTGAAATTTAGGAGCATCATCCAACCTATGATCAACAGGATCCTCTGCTTGCCATGAACAACACAATAAAATCTAGGTCAGAGCAAGAACAAGTAAAGTAGGAATAAAAAAAAGAAAATCAAATATTGTTAATCAAACCTAAGTCAATAGTGTCATGAGTTAAGAGCGGCTCATTGAGACCCTCTTGAGGAGGCTGACTACTCTGAAGCCAGCGAATAAATGGAACGATAAGATGCTTGAAATGAGGAATCGATCCTATCAAGGCTATTTCCCACAATCTATAGCCGTGCTCGGGACTGAGTATATAAGGCATAACGAATCCGATGAAGGTTCCGCCCCCTCCATCGGATTCATCAAGTAGGCCGTAAGAAATACATGTCAATCCTACTCCTGTCCATATCAAAATATGGACATGTACAGCATCTGAGACAAGTACTGACATGGCTAGATATGACATGCTAACATAGCATATCACATCCCATGTAAACTTAAGTACTTGTCCCAAAATTAATTTTTTGACATCTCCAATTTTGTTATACATCCTATCCCATCCTATCCAATCCTTCAGAATATCTGGTTGGAGACAAAATACTGGTTGGAAGCAAAATTTCAACAACTTGAGCGCTAAAATCACCAACGTTGCATGCGTATTCCACGTATCGTCATTCATCTCCGAAGTAAAGTTCCAAATCGCGTAGACAAGTGAAATACATGCCACTAGTCCACATATGGAACGGACAATAAGTGACTTCATCCTGCAAAAGGACAAACCAAAGAAGTCAATTTAAAGTCACAACATTTGGAAAAACACATGTGCCTTTAAGTCCTTAACCAAACTCCCAAGCAAGCTTATTCTGATAATAAGATACGACAAAACTGAATTGAACAACACAACCATCTTCCAAAACTAATCTACTTTTATAGTCTCAAATCAAACTGAAAATGTTGTGTTTCACGTTCAAGTCAAGAGACTAATGAATAGTATCTAATGGATAAAGAAGTTTTAACCCAAAAATGTATATAAGTATAGTATATATGTCCTTGAGAGGAGAGAGACCTGATTTAGTTGCAAGAATCAGTTTATTATCAAACTAAAGTAAACAACGCAAAACCAAACTTATGATCACTGCATATTAATCTAAGCTCAAAAATCAACACGACAGATGGACATTCTCTGAATACACCATGACTATATAGTAATAAATTCCACTAATCCAATGTAGCAGTGCATAAAACTAGGAACCTAAAAGTTACCTTTATCATTTTGATTCTGATGATGGACAAAAATGAAACAAATACATCTAAATTCATTTTTATCAAAACAGTGACTTCAGTTTTTCTTCACTCTCTATTTCACTATACTATATTTGATTTGGACAACCTTAAATTATAGTATCACTTTTTTTTATTTTTTATTGTTTACTTGTATGCTGAGTAATTAGCAGAAACAAAATAGATCCATATATGCTGAGTGGCAACCTCAATACGCATTAAACAAACAAACAAACAAGAAAAGAGCATTAATTAGAGACAAGAAGAGAGCAAACAAGTAAACAAATCAATAAACTAGACCCTTATATGTTGAGTAATTAGCAGAAATACACATCAGTTAGACAAGAAAAGAGCACTAAGCTTGAAGAAACTATAGTTCAAGCATTCTATCAAACAGGTAAGATGCAAATTAAAATATACATGTACAAAACAATTAGTATATCCTTTCCAGAAGCTACAAGAAAATGATAAAATAGAGCAAAAACAGAGAGTTGATAAACAACAGAGAGACGAAAATTGAAGAGGGAAGAAGAAATCGAACTGAGAGACGTACTGAGAACTGATTGATCGATTGAAGAACTGTGTTTTGATTTGGGGGTTTAGGTGCAAGTTGAAAATGTAGTCGATTGGGGTGACTGATTGATCGATTGAAGAATTGTGTTTTGATTTGGGGGTTTAGGTGCAAGTTGAAAATGTTCATAAAAGGTTTATGTTCAATTTGAAATAAAACAACCCATTCTGTTGCTCTGTTGTCCAATGCACTTGTCCCCTACTTCAAAATTGATTTTTTTTTTCGATTTTAACTTTGGTTTATTTGGAGTAGGTCACTTTGAAGTGTTTGTTTGGCATAGAAGTGGAATTGAATTATCTCAATTCGAATTTTTTGTACACAAAAACGAAACCAACTCAATTCCAGTTTTATGTCAAACATACAGGTATGATTTTCATGTAACCAACATAAAATTTTGGATATGGTACTTGTTTGATTGGATATTGGTACAGTCATATTTTTGGGAAATTTTATATTTGGTACACTACAATGAGACACTGTCAATTTTGATGCATTAGAACGGCCTTGTCCAATTTCAGTACACTACAACAACATTAATGTGATTTTGGTACTCCGGTCAATTTTCCGATCAATTTTATAATGTTTTGATTTGTAAAATTATTTTTTGATTTTTTTAATACCAAAATACATCTAGAATTAAAATGAGATTGACACATGTCCCCCAAAATCTTTTTTATTTTTTTACGGTCAATTCCGTTCACCACGTCATCTATTTGATCGGAAAATTGACCGGAATATCAAAATTCTATTAATGTATTGAAATTGGACAAGGTCGTATCAAAATTAACAGTGTACCAAAAATAAAGTCTTTTACAAGTTTTATTATTCCAGTTAAACACATTTGGGTTACATTTTAAATTGGGCATCTTCGTATTTCTGACAACAAAATTTGATACTTGGTTCAAAACAAATAAAACAAATGGAACATGGTTATAGGCTATGTTCAGCAAAACTAGCTGAAAGATTAAATTAGCTGAAAAGCTAACTGGTATTTTGTAAAATGACATAATCTTATCGTATTATTAGTCTATAGTTTTTTAAATAATAATATATCATATTTTGTCCAATAATTATAATATATATATATGCATTTTAAAGAAGTGCGGATACATGCTATTAGCTACGCGTTCATGTAACGAGATTTTTAAAGCTAGCTGAAAAGCTAGTGGTACACTGAGCCATAGGCATTGGGAGTGACCATGATAATACAATATTTAAATCATCGAAAATCACTAGCATAGCATGATAAACAAAAACAGGTTATACGGAACAAATAATAACCTCCTGAGTGCAAATGTCATCAAACATAACAGCCTACAAATAAAGTAGTAACACACAATTTACACTTAGACGACGACAGCAGGAACAAATACAAATACAGAGTAAAGACTGGACAGTAAAAAAAAGATTGGGAAAATTTACACACCTGAAAATCATACACATCATCTTTCTCCTCCTCTTGAAAATTCGTAACAAGATCTTCATTGATTTGCAACATCATGATCTGAGAGAGAATCATAAGATCACTCGCTCCTCTTGAGAAGCGAGTAACCTTATGATTCCCTAACAAGATCTGGCGGCTTGCTCGATCCATCGGAAAAAGGTTCGACTTTTGACTGAAGCGAGTGATCTTATGATTCCCTAACAAGATCTGGGGGCTTGCTCGATCCATCGGAAAAAGGTTCGACTTTTGACTGAATTGAGGAAAGATCAATACTTTCCGTCAAATTACATCAATTCAGCCCCGAAAACAAGAATTTTCGTGTAGATCTGAGTGCAAGAGTGGGTTTTTAGGTGAATTTAAACAAAAAGGTTCAATCTTTTCAATGAAAACAAATCTGATGATTGACGAATTGTATTTTCTTTGCAGGCTGGAGATGAATTGGTGGAAGCCAAAGAGATAGAGGTACGGTTTTCTGAATTTAGGGATTTGGAGGAGTAGCCAGGGTTGGTTGGGGATGGATGGAGATTTAGGTTAATTTGTTCGATATCTATTTTTAGATTTGTGTTTTATATGTGTGTGTATTACTATATTTATTACCGGGACCATCTGTCACGAGTCTTGTCATGTCAGTTACTTTTTCCTTCTTTTACGGATTGGCTTGGTTAACATATATAATTATCTATTAAGTCTAATAATACTAACAGTCTTCTCACTTTGTCAAACTCTTCATTCATTGTTCAATATAAACTTAATACTAACAGTCTTCTCACTTTGTCAAACTGTTCATTCATTGTTCAATATAAACTCATCTAATTTTTAGCCGCCTATCACTGAACACATTATTAACAAATAAATATTGCAACACTGGAGATTGAAATTGTGTTTGAAACAATTACTGAGAATGAGAAAATTTGACAAGTGATTGCTGCATTCTGACTTCTGATTGGTGGTAATGTAATGTATGTATTTACTCTATCTTAGACTTCCCCTCGATCCAGGGAATTCGGCCAGTATTTCTTCATCGTGCTAGCTGATATATCTTTTGCTGAGTTCTCAAGGAATGAGTAATGCTTGTTAGTGCAAATATAAAGCACTCATTTTGGTTATATCTCTTGACTGTGTTTATCTGTAAGCAGCAGGTTTCTTGTATCTTGAATATCCATTGAGCAAGTCTTCATTTGTTATATGCGCGCCAAGTGTTTCAGAATTTAGATTGTGTACGCTTTCTGGGGAGCTGCTTATCTGATACTATAATTTACTCGAAAGCAAAATAAGACTTAGAACTAGTAGTAATCCTCTGCCGGATCCAAGCCTGTCTTCAAAATACCAGCTAGCCACTGTAAGTATTGTTTCAACATTTCTTCTTGCTCTTGATCGATCATTTCATTTGCATTGAGTCCTTGACTCCTTGTCACTTTAAAATTCTTGCTACTAGTTCTTTTTTAAAGTTTGATGCAAAATGCCAAGAAAATCAATTCACTTCTGCAGTTATGATAAGTGGTTACCACACCATTAGAGACTGGTTTTTTACTTGGTTTGGTAGCTTGATGTTCATGGCATGGTGATGATCATATAGCAAAATTAAGAAAATCGTGTGCAGTTCGAGGGTGTTTTTTTTCCTGCAGATCTGGTAATGTTTTATGGAGTGTTTTGCCCACAAGTTTGTTTGTGCAGTTGGACCCAATCTTTACTAGGTTGCGATTTTCCTCAACTTTGATGCCCCCTTATAACTGATGTGTTATTTCACGCTCTGACTAATGAATACTCTAGAACTTATACTTACGGGGGTACATATCGACTCATTGAGAGTCAGGGGGTCATGTCGCAATCTATCAGGGGCAAATAGCACCGGCAGTCAAACTTGAGGGCATATCTCTTTTCTATATAAGAGATAGTAATATAGAGCGTAAGGTCGTCTTGATGCAAGTTTGTTGTGACAAGGGATTCTATTGAAAAATATACAAGTTTTTAAAATGACATTGGAAATCCGAATCTGTTGTTAAGTACAAGTACAAGATAGTAATTGAGTATGTGCATTCTGTTTTATGAGAATGTAGAAATTGGAGTATGGACTAGCTAGAGCCAGAGAAGCAATTGCCAAAGCAGCTTCCACCAGAAACTTTTCACAAATCAACAATGATCCTGACATTCTTTCAACATCAACCTATCACAATCCTGCTGCATTTTACCAGTAAGTAATCGTAACCGCGTGCCATAACTGTCAGATACTTGTCCTGCTTTAACCGAAAACTCTATGCATAGGAGCTACATTGAGATGGAACGAAGATTCAAGATTTACGTGTATGAAGAAGGCGCAATGGACCGTCCAAAGAGATGTACAGCGTTGAAGGCCGATTCATGAATGAGATTGAATATGGGAAGAATCACACGTTCAGGACTTCTGATCCAGGAGAAGTTTTATTCCAGTTAAAAACTACTGATCATTTTGGTTGCAATGAGTAAATGAAGGCCTAGCTTATCTGTGTAGTTTCTTTTGATACCAAGTAGGTAGCATCCCTGAACATTCATTGTAGTTTCGTACTTGTCATTTGAGTAGAAGGTGGTGTGCATTACAGTGATTTTGTTTACGCCAGACGAGTGTCCAGGTTTGCTTATGACGCAATTGCAACAGAACATGGAGCAATGCAGGACTGGGTGGATAAAATTCGGCGTCGACTTATGAAAGATGAGATGGATCTCTACTTGGTTTCCTGCAGGAGTCTATGGATGCATAGGAATTAAGTTGTGCATGCAGAACAGAGGTTCGGTGCTCTCCAGACAGCGTAGTTTGCAAGTTGATATCTGGCCACCTGATCAGCTGCACATGCATTATTCAGAGTTCTGGGGGAACCCGTTGTTTCAACAATCTGGAAACCACCTGATAGCGGGCGAATCAAAATAAACTTTGATGCTGGTGTTAGTTCTGCGAATAATGGAGCAAGTTCGGGGGTGGTTGCGCGAGACGAACATGGACGTGTACTTGCTTGGAAAAGGAGGTTTTATGCAGGCATAAAGGATCCAAGTGTAGCTGAGTGTCTTGCAGCTAAAGAGGCCATTTTACTGGGTCTAGAACTTCAGGTTTCTGCAGTTGATGTCATAACTGTCAGATACTCGTCCTGCTTTAACCGAAAACTCTATGCATAGGAGCTACATTGAGATGGAACGAAGATTCAAGATTTACGTGTATGAAGAAGGCGAACCGCCACTTATGCACAATGGACCGTCCAAAAGCGTTGAAGGCCCGATTCATGAATGAGATTGAATATGGGAAGAATTACACGTTCAGGACTTCTGGTCTCTTCTTTATGCTGTTTAGTGTAGTAAAGCTGGTTGTGTACGTCTGTCTATGTTCCCAACTTGCGTGATGCCACCCCACTCAGGAAGTTCGTATCAGATTACATTGGTCTCATCTCAACCAGGCACCCGTTCTGGAATATGAATCAAGAAGCTGACCATTTCATGCTTGCTTGCCATGACTGGGTGAGCAGATTACATTGGTCTAGTGCTTTTCACAACTGTAAACAATTTCTTTTTTAGCCTTCAGTGACAAAATTCTGCACTGATTTGATTGTTATAGGGGCCTCTGGTATCAAGTGGACAACACATCGATCAGAGGGTTGTGCAACGCCAATTTTTCTGAAGGATTTGATCCACTAAAAGATGAGATTGTGCCAGAAATCCATCTTATCAGCAGAGAAGTACATCCCAAGCTGCGTTCTCCGCCATCTAACATTTCCAGGGACTATCTTGCATTTTTCGCTGGTGGTGGAAATCACGGTCCTGTCAGGCCGATTCTGCTGAAACACTGGAAGGGTAAAGATATACGATTACCTAAAAACGGATCAAGCAGGTTACTTAGACTATATGTTACATTCCATGTTTTGCTTGTGTCCCAGTGGATATGAAGTGGCTAGTCCTAGAATCTCAGAGGCTATCTATTAATACTGTCTGTTGACTACGCATTGCCTCCAAGTGACGTTTTGAACTGGGATGCGTTCTCCTTACGTGTAAATGTTACTGACATACCTAGACTGAAGTGAAGGAGATACTGAAGGCTAGCTGTTACAGAAGATGAGTACTTGAGGCTGAAGGAAGGCAAAGCATTGGACAATGAGCCAACCGTCCAAGAGATTCAACGCGTTTCATATGATTTTGCATTCTTTATGGCTTAGAAGAATAAATCTCAGTATTGTAAATTTTAGTGACCAGATGAACAGAACATATATAGATAGGTTAAGATTATATCCTACTTATACAACTTTGTTAGCAGTCAGGCATTAATTAGACTTGTGATACAATACGATTCTTTTTGTGATCAAAACGGAAAATATTAGCCATTACACATGTACATTTGCAGGGCGATTATTTATGTACACACTGGCTAGCTAGGCGGCTATTTAGAGACGCCGAAAACAGATCTCAAGTCTCAACTTGTCCCATTGGAGAACCTCTGCTTTCCAGGTGATGTTGGCCGAATGTTTGTGGTATCTTTAATCACCACTAGGTCTCCGTCTTCATTAGCTTGACGAAATCCATGTTCACATTGTTTCCTGACATGTCTCTCACATAGAAAGACAGGGAGTTAGGTTAGAACTGTGTGCACTCAACCGGGTGGGGCGGGTTCTAAGGGAAAATGGGCTAGCAGTAGTAAGAGCAGACGCCTCAACACAAGGATTAATACAAATTGTGTGCATATATGTGTAGGTGTGTGTCTAGTAAGAACATACCGCACAAAACCTGCGTTCAATCGCAGCCTCCAAACATTTACGACTCGCTCTTTCTCACTATCAGTGCTCAACACACAGCCATTGACATGCCTTATAAAATACTCCTACAGCAAAGAAACAACTTGCTTAACAGATGAAAAGGGTAAAAAGAAGATATATATGCTCACCTGATAGGCATAGCCTCCACGAGAGTCAACGGAAGCATGAAAAATCACATACTGCATATCAGTAAGCGTATAAACAATGTCGAACATAAGCCTCTTCCGGTCTTTGCATTGGATACAAACAATCGAATATCCCTTCTCTCAATGAAGATGCTGGCCTTTCTCTCCTTGTCCTTGCTATCCAATCTCCATGTCATAGAAGGCCCAGTTGACCTATCAAAGTCCCTTATGGAAAGCATGAGCTGATGCAGGCGACGTTCTACATCAGTCATCGTGGCTAATTTGCCCTCAAGAAGGCCAGCAGTTTTCACTTCATGATGGTTAGAGTTCTCTTCTCTGGAAGTAGTGGCTCGGAGTATAGTAGTTCAATTGCATGGAGCCTATTTTCGTCCATTGGAGTGTTTGCCGATTGCTCAGAAATGTAAGCAACGCAGGCTAGACGTGCGTTATAGCTCCAAGCATGTGCTTCAACGACATTGCAATGGAGATCAGCTTGATATCTCCGACAATAGGCCTGGTCTGTCCTTTCCTGTTATTTCAATTGCTTTAGGCCCGGAAAGGTGAGAGTCGAGTTTGCATTGCGCCTTTGTCTTTGGTGAGAGAGGCCTACCAGAACCAGCCTGCAAAAGTTTTCTTTAGATCAGACTCATTAAGGGGGTGTTAAATATAAGAACTTTCTGTATTCTGCTTCCTGAAAAGCTAAGCAGAGACCATGATCTTTTCTCTTACCTGTTGGATTTGTTCGATGACTCTTGGATTGGTACAACCAGGATTTAAAAGTGGGTGAGGCGGAGTATAATAACACGAACACAATATGTAATTTAGTTCGGTCAAGTTATGACGCTTCGGGACGGGTCACATCAATTTTTTTACACCAAATTCATCACATATTTAAATATGAAAGGAAAGAAAAAATTACATCATGATAAAAGACAAACAAATACTCCCTCCATTTCACAAATCTCTTTCCATTTTCTTTTTACACAAATTTTAAGATGTTTGTGTAAAATATGGTTTGAATAGATATAGTAAAAAGTAAGAAATAGAAATGGAATTGATAAATGTATAGTAAAAAGTAAGAAATAGAATTGATAAAGATGAAAAAGAGTGATTAAAATATTAATGTTAGAGATAGTGCATTTCTATAAAAGGAAATGGAAAGTTTTTAACGGAACGTCTAAAATGGAAAAATGGAAAAAATTTAATGGAACGGAGGGAGTAATGAATAAACGACCCACTTCCATGAAAGTAGTACATACTCTACGCCTCTTTATCTTCTCAAAATAATTAGTGACTGAATCAATGCCAAAATGTTTTTTCAATCACTACAAGAAAAAGGGGCAGTATCAAGTAAGTTGTTTGATGGTGTTTAGTCTAAATTCATTGGTAATGGAGTATTTCCAAGTAAACCTCCTTGGTATTGTTTCCTTCCTAATACCCTCGTGGGTAATACCGTTGCCAAGTAAGTTGGGTGTTCCTTGGTAAAGTGTATATTTTCCAAGGAAAAAATAATTGGTGGAAGTCATAATACCCACGCACTTTTCATGGGTAATAGCGACATCACCAAGGAAAACTTGGTTGGTAATACAAATACCAAGGACATAGTCATTGGCTATGTTAGATGGTCATTTTCACCCAAACATGTACAATACCAAGCAATAATTCATTGGTATATAACTAACCATGGTTAAAAAAAATAAAATAGCAATATCTAGAATTTATATTGCTATGCTCGATACTTTTCATAATAGAAAAGTATAATGCTATATAACAAAAAAGAAAAAACAATTCCAGATTATCAATCAAAACAACTAATACAAAACATCAATATTCTTTTTCCCGGCAAGATCAAATTTTTTAAAACCCAAGACTATGTTCAAAGTAAGAGAATCATCAACCAATTGTGTACAGGTATTACAAGAAAAAAGAAAATCAAACTAGTTTAAGTGACCGATGTTCCAAGACCATCATCCAAACTATTTCCTGCAACATATACTCATCAAGCTCAAAATCTAACAAGTTTCTAAGAAGATTAAAAATTACAGTCGATAAAGTAGACTACGGTGTATGTCTGTGACCGAAGAACATATCTGCAATACAGACCAAAACATATCCAACTAACCAATGCATGGCTCTGGATCAAGTCCTCATATGAAACCAAATTTCTTGATAATTCAGCATATCTTCCTTGAAACTTTCAGAGACGGTTGGGGTTTGGATGCGTTTCGTAATGTTGAACATAACGAGTTTGGATGTGTATCAGTCTCTGATGTATAGTAACTTTATGGCTAGCATGTGAGTCACGTTATGGCCTCATCAACAAACATGCATCAAACGAAGCATAGAATGTGGGAACACGGTTTTGCTAGTTAAGCACCTAATTTGATCTAAATCATACATGTGCATAAACAACTATGAAAAATATTTCAATATGGCCACGTTAAGCTCACCTATAGAATTCTAACTCCTGGCTTGTGATGCTTGGGCCTTGTACTCATGGATACGTATCCATTTCGTAGATGACCATTTGTTCCCTTTGATGACAGGACAGCCAACTACAGATGTCATAAGCATCTATGTTTAGGAAAATATTACAGTTGTATTGATAAGAAAACATACACAATGTTGGAGCATACTCTACAACTCCACATGAATCTCCAGAGCTACCCACTAAAAAAAAGGCTTCGAGAAAGAAAGGGGGGAGACGAAGAAGATTCGTGATACGTTTTAAAATTTGAAATGCGTCAACTATGACACATGTGAACTCCTTACCACTAAGAAAATACAACACCAATATTTAATGAGTAGAACCAGAACTAACCATGCAAACTTGACGGATCCAAAGTTGCATCAGGCGTCATGCTCCAGGAAAGTAGTGCGTCTCCCATTTTTGGTCTAACAACAAGTCCTCCTTTGCCACATTCAGATAGCTCATTCCAATATGGGACAGAAGAGAAATTTGCTTTTGCAACAGGAGATATAGTTTCATCCCCTTCTTTAACATCTGATCTGTATTTGATATCAGACAAACAGGAAAGCACAAAGTGATAATTATTTTTGGAGTGCCAATACATGACAAAATCTTACAAGTAAAAAAGAACGGTAGCAATGCATTGACCGCCATTCTTGGTATTAAAGTCATCCTGAAAAATAGTCATAGTGTGGTTCATACTGAGAAATGGCACGAATGGTCCCAAAGTTTGGGGGTATTGGCGTACGCAATGCACCGTTTGGGGGGTTTTGGCAAACTTGGTCCTGCTTTTCAAAAAAATTGGCGCGAATGGGACTTTTCGTCATTTTTTGACTTTGATTGCTGACATGTCAAGCAAGTCAACAAGTCAATGTCGATTTGGACTGCCACCTCATGGACTGAATTAAATGAAAAATGAAAATTAAATGGAAAATGAAAATGAAAATCAAAATAAAATAGAGAAAATAGAAATTAAATTATCAAATTAAAAAAAAAGAAAAGAAAACCAGTAAAATATAAAACGAAATAAGAAAGAAAAGAAAAACAGTAAAACGTAAAACGGCTGATCTCTCAGTCGAACAACCAGTTCGACTTTCTCTCTGAAAATTGGAGCAAAATTCTGGCAATTTGCTCTTGATTGTTGATGACGAAGATGATTTCTGAACGTCCGAAGATGATTTCTGAACGTCCTTGTCATTTGCTCAACATACGCGCTCCTGTTCATGGTAAGTAAAAGCTAGGGTTTATCAATTTTGGTACTTTCAGTGGTCCCTTCCGTTTTTTCATCGTTTTCTACTTTAATTCTTTATGAATGGAGATGGACCCCGTGTTGGTAGGTTTGTGTGCATTGATTCTTTGTGTCTAACCCACTGAGACTTTATGTTGCTTTCTGTTACTGTTTGGCTTTGTTAATTGGATTCGATTTTGTCTCGTATTGTCTTGTTGTATGTATTATATTGATTCCCACCTAAAAAAACTGCTACCTTTGCATCTGCAGCTCGTGCTAAACACTGTTTCACAGTTGTGTTACATTATGGAGGAGCTTTTGTGACAAGGGAACAAAAAGTGTTATATCAGGGTGGGAAAGTCAAGAAATATGACTACTTCCAAATGAAGAACTTGACTGTCCAACTGATAAGTGCTTATTGTGATGACTTAAGTGTGAAGGTAGTTAAGAAAATTCATGTAAAGATTCCAGATGGTTGGTTGTTTATTGGATCAAATGCAGACTTGAAAAAAGCATGTAAGGAATATGCTTTCAATAGGGAGTTTCATTTATGGATTGATGGTGAGGTTGTTGCAGATGAAGTGTCAGATGATGATGTTGAAAATGATGAGACTGGACAGAGTATTGATGAGACTGAAAAGGGCAGTATTGGTGGTGATATGAACATATCAGATCATGAGGTAGATATTGAATCTGATTTGAGTGGATATAACTCCTTGTCTGACAGTGATTTCAATGGAGTAAATTGTGAGTTGAATATGGAATCTGATGATGAGGACTATAGTGAGTTTGTTTCTAGTAAAGTGGTGGATTGTACTGATGAACTTAGTGATGCTGGTATTCATCCATTACTACTTCAAATTGGTTTGCAGCAAGAAGCCCAATCTAAGTTGAATGTGAACTTATCACAAGGTGTTGGGCCTATTGGACAAAGTAGTGGTGGTGGAGAGGGTAGTGGTATTGGGCCTAAGACTGGGCATGGTGGAAAGGGTGGTGTTGGGCCTAAGACTGGGCTGGATAGAGGTGGTGGTGTTGGGACAAAATCTGGGCCTGGTGGAGGAAGTGTTAGTGGACACAAGCCTACTGCAAAATCAAATGAAAGTGAGAATGAGGACAGTGACAGTAACTATAGCTCTGACAGTGATAATGTTGTTCTTGATAGTGATGAGGATTTTGACTCTGCATTGGACTCAGATGGGAGTGATCCTGAAAGGTCAGCTAACAGACCAAAAAAGGTTCCTTTTAGGACAAAGTATGAGTATGATCCCCAATTTGCATTGGGCCAAATCTTCCCAAGCAAAGATGTCTTAAGGGATGCCATTTATGCTCATGCTGTGAAAACAATGCATAATCTAAAGGTGATGTTGTTATTGGTTGCTACTAATTCTCTAAGTTTACATTGTAATTTATTCATGTCTAACCTTTCTTCTTATGTTCTGCAGATCAAGAAAAATGATGGGATCAGACTCTATGCCAGGTGTGAGGATGCAGATGATTGCACTTGGGTGATTAGAGGTAGACTGCTTCAGGCCCATAATACATATCAGATAAGATTCTACAACCCTCAACATACATGTGCTCCAAGTTATGAGGTAAAAAACTTGACTTCTAACTATCTAGCAAAGAGATTCTTGAACTGGTCTAGAACTGAGGAGGGTAGATCAATTGAAGGATTTAGGCTAGATGCAGAATTTGAACTAGGGGTAGATATTACTTTTCATCAGGCTAGGAGAGGGAGAGAAAAAGCAATCAAGTTATTGCAGGGTGATCCAAATGCCCAATATGCTAAGTTGTTTGACTATGCTGCTGAGTTAAGAAGATCCAATCCTGGTCAACTGTTCTTATTGATACAGATGAGGCTGGTGAGTTTAGATACTTTTATGTGTGTTTTGCTGCTTTGAAGCAAGGTTTTAAGAGGTGTAGGCCAATATTTGGTGTAGATGGCACTACAAGAATTCTGCTGTAACGGGACGAAAAGGGGCGACGGATAAAATCCGTCGCCCCTGTAGCGACGGATCAAACTTATCCGTCGCTCTATAGCGACGGATAAGTTTATCCGACGCTACAGAGCGTTGACAAAGATTTAAAAAAAAAAAAAATTTAGCGACGGATAGATCTATCCGTCACTATAGCCGAAAAAAAAAAAAAAAAACGTTAGCGACGGATAGATCTAGATCTATCCGTCGCTAAAAGCCTAAAAAAAAAACCATATATCTCCTCCACCACCTCGTTTCCTCCACCACTTCTCCTCCATTTCTCCTCTCATCCTCCTCCCACCACCACCTTTCTCCTCCACCACCACCATCCACCACCATCCTCCACCACCATCCTCCTCCACCACCATCTCCACCACCACCACCACCACCACCTCTCTCCTCCCACCACCACCGCACCACCACCATCTCCACCACCACCACCTCTCTCCTCCCACCACCACCGCACCACCACCATCTCCACCACCACCACCACCACCTCTTTCCTCCCACCACCACCGCAGCACCACCATCTCCACCACCACCACCACCACCTCTCTCCTCCCACCACCACCGCACCACCACCATCTCCACCACCACCACCTCTCTCCTCCCACCACCACCGCACCACCACCCTGCCACCACCACCATCTCCTCCACCACCACCACCCTGCCACCACCACCGTTCCTCCTCCCACCACCACCGCACCACCACCACCACCACCACCACGCCACCACCGCACCTTTCTCCTCCCACCACCACCGCACTGCATTTAATACAAATTGATATTTAACATAAAAATTGAATACAAATTAATCCGTATCTGAATAAAAATCAATATCTCGATACTGAATACAAATTGATATTTAATTAATCCGTATCTGAATATAAAAATTGAATCTGATTTTATTTTAAAAAAAATAGAAATGGGGCGACGGATAGATCTATCCGTCGCCCCATTATCAATTTAAAAAAAAAAAATTGGTCAATCCGTCGTCCAATCCGTCGTGAATTGGACGACGGATTGTTATCCGTCGCCACAGCTCCAGGGGGGCGACGGATTTTCTATCCGTCGCCCCATCCGTCGCCAGAGCTGGGGCGACGGATAGATGGCCTGTAGCGACGGATCTATCCGTCGCTACAGGCCAGATTTTTTGTAGTGTGGGTGTCATCTAAGCTATCCTGCCAAAGGTATATTGTTGACTTGTATTGGTGTGGATCCAAATAATAAACCATACCGTGTAGCTTGGGCAATAGTGGGGAAGGAGGATAAAGCAACATGGAACTGGTTTGTCAGTGTTATTAAGGATGACCTTGACTTGACCCCTTCTACTGACTACACCCTGATAAGTGATAAACAAAAGGGATTTATCTTGGCATTTGAGGATAAATTTAGTGGTGGAACACATAGGTTTTGCATTAGGCATATGTGGAAGAACTTCTATCATGCAGGCTTCAAGGGTGAAGGGTTTAGAGATGCATTGTACAAGGCTTCTAATGCAACAATTGAAGGTGATTTCTTAAAGGCAATTGAGGAGTTGAATGAGTTGGACCCTAAGGCAGTTGAGTGGCTTAATGACAAGGAGCCAAGGCATTGGAGCAAGGCTTTCTTCAACATACTTCCTACTTGTGACATGACACTGAATAACTTGTGTGAATCTTTCAACAAGGTGTTGCTACCTGCCAGGGACAAGCCAATTATCACAATGCTAGAATGGATTAGAGAGTACATGATGTCTAGGTTGCAGAAAAACAGGGATAAGGCAAAGAAGAAGTGTCAGAACAAGAGACTTTGCCCTGCTATTAACAAGCTCATGCACAAGAACATGTACAGACTTAAGTATGTGCAGGCCAAGAAATCTGATGACAATCACTATCAGGTTTGCTTGCTTTATGTCTTACAATTACTTCTAACTATTTAGCAATATTATGCATGCTTTATGTCTTACAATCATTTTTTGTTGATATGATATAGGTGAGGGAGATAAAAGGAAGTGGCATGTACAATGTTGATTTTCTGGATAAGACTTGTACATGTAGGAAGTGGCAACTGACTGGGATTCCATGTCTCTATACCATAAGTGCCATGTCTAGGGCCAAAGAAGATGCATACATATTTGTAGATGATTGCTACACTGTTGACAGGTATATAACTTACACATGTTTGTTTATGGATTGCTGGTTTAATAACACCATTAAGTTTGTTAATAATTGTTGATGATTGCTAAACCTTACACCATATCACTTGTACATTGTTGATAGGTATATTAGTGTGTATGAGAGTGCAATCTATGGTATTAATGGTGCTGACTTGTAGGATAAGTCATTTGTCATTCCTCCATTGCCACCTGGTTTTGGCAAAACCAAATAAGTAGGCAGGCCACAAAAGGAAAGAAGAAAAGGTGAAGATGAAAATAGAGGCAAAAAGAAGGGCAAGAAAGCAAACAGGTATAGGTTGTATCAACCTAAGGGGACTGCAAGGTGTGGAAATTGTGGACAGTGTGGTCATAATAAGAGGAGGTGTGGAAAGACAAGAGCACAAGATGGTGTTGAAGGTGATGAGGCTGACAATGAAAGTGGTGATGGAGCTACAAAGTGGTGATGAAAATGACAATGATGCTGCAAGTGGTGATGAAAATGACAATGATGCTGCAAGTGGTGATGGAAGTGGCAGTGATTCTGATGGTGATGATATGCTTGATGCTTTTGGGGATGTTGCAGATGACTTATTGTTCAGTCAGCTAACACAAGAAGACATTGAAGGTTCTAAAGTTAAAAAGGTAACTTATATTAGTTTATTGGTTTTCTGCATTGTAGTGACATTTAATAGCTACTAACTAGGCCAAGTCTTGCATTCATACATGGAAAACAAGTTAGAAGCGAAGGTGAGGACATGATTGATCTTGGACAACTGACACAAGCTTCACAAGTACCTCCAGTTGAGTATAATAGAAAAAGAAAGGATGGGAAGGGCATAGTCATGAATGACCAACCAAAAACTGTAAGCATTTGAAGAGAAGTTTAAAGTTAAAATATGATTGTTTTTATTGTACAAGGGTGCCTAATTTGATATATGATGGAACTCATATAGGTGATGGAGATGATTTCCAACAAGCCAATGAAAGATGCCCTTTCCATGTACAAGCAACTACACCCAGATGTCTCAGAAGATGGAACATTTACCAAGAATGGAAGGAAATATGTGCATCTGCAAAATCTAAAAGATGTGATGAAGAACAAGGGAAAAGGCAAGCTTCAATGATTTGTGTTGATCTCAGTTGTGTTGCTTTGATTTGGGAAGTGTACTTGACTGTTTTGTCTATTGGATTGTGTCTATCTATTTCATGTTCTGTAATGGATCAATGGATAATTAGTGCTTGTTTAGTTGTCTTGAACAATGCTGTGTTTTGTTGTTGACTAAGTTTATGTAAAAAATGTTGTGTTTCAACGGCTTGTTTTAATCAGAGAATCAATGTATTTTGGCGATGATATCTTGTTTCTTCCATTCTGCAGTTTAATATCTTGGTCTTGGTGGGAAAGTTGGCGCCAATTTCATGTTTTATTCATGTTTTACTGTTTTTCCTTTTTTTTTTTATTTAAGGGCAAATTACATATAGACCCCCTCTTAGATTTCTTAATTACGGATGGGTACCTGTTACTGGAATAATAACGTATAAGTTCTGTTAGTGTAAACTTAATTACATATAGGTCCACGAACTTGACTTTTGGCGATTTAAAAGCTTGAAAACCCATTTGTACCCCTGCTTATTTTTCAACTGTTTTAAGCTGCCAAACAGCCTTAGTTTCTCGATCACACGTGACATACACGTGTGGATCTACATGTAATTAGACCAAAACTTATATACACTTCGATGTAATTGAAATTTGACCGTTTTTTTAAAAAACTAGCCGTTGGTAATTTAAATGGAGGCTATTTATACACCAAAAACTTGCATTTTTATCTTCTTCTTTCAGATTTTTTCACTACAATATCTTATAGTTCAACAATGGATTCTCGCTCGAATGTTTCAAGTGATTATCTGGCAAGTGGTGTTATTCGTCCAGTTTGTAAGAAGCCGAATTGCAGTAAACGTACTAGTTTATCTGTTAATACGGATCAACCACATGAAGGAAGATTTTATTGGCGTTGTCCGAAGCATGGATTGTCAGAATGGTCTAATGTAGAAGAAAATGTACAAACACAACGAGGAGATGTCATGCACACACAATTGCTTTGTGAATTTGTTCCATTTCAGCCACCACTACATCAACAGTCAAGGGTGCAAAATGTGCAACAACAACCAACAGTTCAAAGAAGACATAAGAGAGTGGAGGCTAATGTAGACAAATACTTTTGGATTAGGCAACTTATTTGCCTTAACCTGTTGTTATTTGCTATGTACTTGATAGTGCAGATAGTTAAAGCATTAAACTAGATCAAACAACTAGATCAAACATTGTAACCAAAATAGGAATCAAATTGTATTGAGCTTAGTTTTCAATTGCAAGTTATCAATACAAATGTTGTAGTCAAAACATACCAAAAAGTAGTTTAATCCCAGCAAAAGTAGACTAAAGTATTAAAATTTCAATCAAAAGCAGAGCACCACAAGTTCTTATCTACAAACCAAACCATCTCCCTAGACCTCTTCCCCTTGAAGACCTTCCACCTGTACCCCTGCCTCTTCCAGTACTTGAAGTGCCAGTTTGATAAGTCCCTCTACCATTTCCCCTGCCACTCCTTCCTCTACCTGTGCCAGACCTTCCTCTCCCAGTGCCATTTCCCCCGCCACTCCTTCCTCTACCCCTGCCAGTCCCTAAACTCTCCTCATTGGTAGTCTACATGCAAAATACATATCCCAACTCAACAAAAACCACAATACATGGACAATACATATGTAACGCCCCGCTCTTTTACAACAAAACATATGAAATTATCAAAGTGTACTAGTGCGTCTAAAAGCTCACATGTTAAAAATCCGTGGTATTTAAAACTTTTGAAACTAGTTCACACTCAACGATCGGAGCGTTAAAAACAATACATGATATTCATTGACTGAAAACATAACTTTGCAGCGGAAATAACATAACAGTTTAATATTTGAAATATAAGACTTTCTCATAGATGTACTGAATCAGCTTCAATCTTGATCTCCATCCAATTCAGCTCCAACATCACCTGAGGCTCAATAGGGCAAGGGTGAGTACCTACTTGTACTCGCAAGCAAGCCATACTAAAACACATAGCACATAAGCACATTCGTTTCCCTAGAAATCACATTGTGCATGCATAATAACATTAATATAAAAGGACCAATCATACTTTATAAGATACAAGTAACAACATACATACATCGATAATATTGATCATCAATTCATTGTTGTTTAATTGGAAGTTGTCTTCTTCATTCCTTTACTTCAAAATCATCATGGTAAAACCATTGGACTTGAGTATTCATTCCTTGCCATTCATTAGAAGCTTTATTTTGATTCAAGCTCTTTTCTTGGCTTTAGCTAGAATCACTTTAGACATTCTTTTGATTCAAGCTCTTTTCTTGACTTTAGCTAGAATCACTTTATACTTCATTCTTGATTAAGGTGTCTAGGTAAGCTTCGCCTCATATTGGTATACGTGCATGCTCACCGTAGCAACATGCGTAAGACGCCTCGGCTCTCTTGTGTATACTCACCGTAGCAGTATACGTAAAACGCATCGGCTTTCGCCTCAGCTCTCTTGTGTATGCTCACCGTAGCAACATACGTAATACGCCTTGGCTCAATCATTAGGGTGTATATCCAATAGAGACACCTAGACATCCTTCTTATCCATTTAACTTTTGAGGTAGTACTTTGCATCATTATTATAATTTAGGGGAATACTAAAGACTGTTGGAACCGATTATCAATTTAGCTGCAACAAAGGTCAGTATGGAAAAATATATGACAACAGCACAGGAAAAAAAAAAAATTAACACTTACTGAAACTTGATTACACAAAAAAAACAGTAAAACACAGATTCGGATTTAATCCTGGACGAGTCAGTAGTGAGACCACTTCCCCTTAAGCTAAATTTGTCCGCCTATAATAAGCTTCAGGCCTTCCTCGGACAATTAGCTCCCAAGGTACAACGTCCAATCTCAGCAACCACTGGAAGCTCAGCAGCAGAAGCTCAGTCGAACTTCTGTGGTGAAGAACACTCGAATATCTAAAATGCAGAAAGAAGCAGAGAAGAGAAGAGAAGAAGAATTTTCTTGGCTGTTGTTTGTCAAGTGAGGGAGGGGTATATATAGCTGTAGAAACGTAACAGCTTTGATCACCATTAGTAGCCAAATTGATGCTGCAACATTTAAGCTCAGAGTAATGCAGCATGTTAGTGGGGAGGTTACATCTTCACATTTAAGTGGAACAATCTGGAAAATCTCTGGAAGGCCAAAAGTTGCGTTCCATGGAAAATTGTAGTAAAAAGATTAACATTGGACCATATTTGCTTGGAATTTTTTAGTTCAAATGTTTCTCCCCCCCTGTGCGCGTAGGAGGTTTGCCATAACCACAACACACACTTGTGACCATGAATAAACACAAGAATACCTTTATACTACTCTTTCCTTCCATATGTTTCCAATGTGGGACAATTGCAAAAAGCAAGTCTCAACTAGCTCACTTTAAGCCAATTTATCATTCACACCTAGAATTGGTTATCTCCCGTATCTTATACCGTTACGAAGCTTGCGCATCCCACTTCGCAACGAGCTAAAAAACACGCAAAACCGAGTGGTGGAACTTAGATAATTAATTGCTCAAAGTTACCCACTTAACACATTATAATACATAACAATTTTGGCTCTCTCTTGGTTGTCTCTTGCAACCACACTTAGTTGCCTCTTGCAACCAATTCCCCAACAATCCCCCACATGAATGAGACAATTGGCTGGTAAATGCATATGCAGCCTATCAATGCAAGTTCGAGAGTTCTTCGAGAAAAACGTTGCATCGGGAAAGGTGGTTGTTAGCCTTGAACCTTCCCTAGTGAAATACCATCGGATACACTTGCCAACAAGTGGACGCGATGCCTTGAACTTTTCGGCTTTTGTGTGTAACAAGACAATGATATACACACAATGATTTCCTCTACACCACATAGGTCCTTTCGTTGTTGTCCGTTTTGGCCCTGGACTGCCTTGGAAACTTTCACCGAACGCTCTAGAGATTTAGCCCTGACTATCATCTCATAGAAGCGGCCCCTTCACGTTCGACATAGGTGATCTCTCATTAGAAGTATCCTGTCATACCCCACGTTATCAACTTAACGTATAAGGATCATTAAAAGCTTTCGCTTATCCTTCACTGTACAGGTCTATCACTCTTTCATCATAGGAATAGGTAGGGAACTCTATTTCCCGAGTGCTTTGGTCGATCCCCCCACAATTCGGTTGTCCCTTTGAACCTGCAAATTGTGATTTACAATCCAGGTAGGGTTGCCATCATGGGTGGTAATCATTTAATGGGCTTTAACCCCATTCCCCTCGATGATTCCTCCACACGGTCTCTAGTAAGACCTTTAGTTAATGGGTCCGCAATATTATCTTTGGATCTTACAAACTCCAAAGCTATAACTCCCGTTTTTAATAGTTTCTTCACGGATTTATGTCTCCTACGAATATGTGGAGACTTCCCATTATACACATTATTCCTTGCTCGTCCAATAGCAGACATACTGTCACAGTTCAAACTAATTGGAGGCATAGGTTTTGTCCACATAGGAGTGTCTTCCAAGAAACTCCGTAACCAATCGGCCTCTTCTGCTGCAAGATCCAACGCTATGAATTCAGATTCCATAGTTGATCGTGTAATGCAGGTTTGTTTGCAAGATTTCCAAGAAATCGCTGCTCCACCAATTGTGAAAATATACCCACTCGTGGACTTCACTGTCGAGGAACCCGTAATCCAATTCGCATCACAATACCCTTCAAGCACAGCTGGATATCTCGTAAAATGCAGCCCAAAGTTAGCCGTGCCCCTTAGATATCTAAGGACTCTAACTACTGCTTTCCAATGTTCATGATTCGGGTTACTCGTATATCGGGCTAACTTATTCACTGAGTTAGCGATATCTGGTCTAGTACAGTCCATGAGATACATTAGACTGCCTATAATCCTAGAATACTCAAGTTGCCCCACACTTTCTCCCCTATTCTTGCAGAGCTTTGACACCACCTCCATAGGAGTTCTGACAATCTCATTACTGTCTTTGTCAAACTTCTCAAGAACTTTTTCAACATAATGACTTTGAGAAAGTGAGTATCCCACATCCGTTTTGGAAATTTTCATTCCAAGTATGACATCGGCTAGACCCATGTCCTTCATATCAAAATTCCGTGACAACATTCTCTTAGTAGTCATGATGTTATCATTGTTGCCAATGATTATCATATCATCCACGTATAAGCACACTATGACATAGTCTTTGTCATCTCCCTTTACGTAGACACACTTGTCACATTGATTTATCCTAAACCCATTTGAAAGCATAACACTATCAAATTTCTCATGCCATTGTTTAGGAGCTTGTTTTAATCCATACAAAGATTTAACAAGTCTACACACTTGTTTTTCTTTCCCGGGAACCACATACCCTTCGGGTTGTTCCATGTAGATTTCTTCCTCAAGATCTCCATTGAGGAAAGCTGTTTTTACATCCATCTGATGAATCTCAAGATTAAACAATGCTGCAAAAGCAATGACCAATCTAATGGATGTTTTTCTAGATACAGGAGCATACGTGTCAAAGTAGTCAACACCCTCTATTTGCTTGTATCCCTTAACTACAAGTCTTGCTTTGTATTTATCCACATAACCATCTGGTTTCATCTTCCTCTTGAAGATCCACTTATGACCTAGTGGTTTAGAACCAGGTGGAAGATCCACAAGTTCCCATGTATGATTCTGCAGAATCGAATTCATCTCACTATCAATCGCCTCTTTCCAAAGATCAGACTCTGTTGATGAGATAGCCTCTTTGTAGGAGATCGGATCTTTATCTACCATGTAGGATAGAAAATCCGGACCAAAAGTTTTTGTTGTCCTAGCCCTCTTGCTACGTCTAGGTTCTTCTACTTCCTTTTGAGGATTTGCCTCCCCCACATTGGTTGCTTCTTTATTGATCTTCGAGTCAATAATAGTAGACCGATCAATGTAGGGAAAAACCCCCTCAAAGAAAGAAGCATCTCTTGCTTCAATAATAGTATTAACATGCATCTCAGAATTATCTGATTTGTGAATCAGAAATCTATATGCACTACTATCTTGAGCATATCCTATAAACACGCAATCTACCGTTTTAGGTCTAATCCGAGTCCTTTTGGGAGGAGGAATAGGAACCTTTGCTAGACACCCCCACACTTTAAGGAATTTATAAGAAGGTGCATGACCTTTCCATAATTCATAAGGTGTTTTGTCTAGCTTTTTATGCGGTAGCCTGTTTAGGATGTAATTTGAGGAAAGCAAAGCTTCCCCCCACAAATTTTGGGGTGCCCCCGAACCAAGCAATAATGAATTCATCATCTCTTTGAGTGTCCTATTCTTCCTCTCAGCAATTCCGTTTTGTTGAGGGGAGTAAGGAGCAGTTGTTTGATGAATGATTCCTTTTTCAGCACATAACTGAGCAAATGGAGACTCATACTCTCCACCTCTATCGCTCCTCAACATTTTAATCTTCTTACCAAGTTGATTTTCAACTTCATTCTTATAATGCACAAACATGTCAAGTGCTTCGTCTTTACTTCTCATTAAGTAAACATAGCAATATCTTGTGCAGTCATCGATAAAAGTGATGAAGTAACTTTTACCACCTCGCGATTGGACATACTTTAAGTCACAAACATCAGTATGTACCAAATCCAATGGCTCCGAGCTTCTCTCAATAGAACGGAAGGATGCTTTTGCTAACTTTGCTTCGACACAGGTCTCACACTTGTATTGTTTATCAATATTAAATTTGGGTAGTAGGTCAAGTGATATTAATTTTTGTAAACTTTTACGATTCACATGACCTAGTCTACCATGCCATAAATTAAAAGAATCAGGCAAGTAAGAAAATTTAACATACTCATTAGCCTCTTGGGCAACATTCTTTCCATCTGAGCTAGTGGAAGCCTCAGTTACATTTGCGCCATAAGGCTCAAGCATCGTGAATTACAATGAGTAGCAACCATCTTAAACAAATTATCACAAAAGTAACCTTGTCCTATGTAGGAGCCATCCTTGGTAAGGATAAATTTGTCAGCCTCAAAGCAATCGATTTAAACCCTTCTTGTTCAAAGATAGATCCGTAAATCGATTCTTGCGGATCTCGGGCACATGGAGTACTTCATCGAGTCGCTCCTTCCAGATGTTAGCTTAAGGGCCCAAGATTCTTTCCAAAGAACCTTTGCCACAGCAGAGTTTCCCATGTAGCACACCTCATTAGTTAGAGGTTGATAAGTCTTGAACATCCATTTGTTAGCACAAATGTGTCGAGTGGCCCCAGTGTCCACCCACCAATCCATGGAGTTTCCTCCAACAAAGTTCACTTCGGAAACAACAGCACTTATATGCATTTCCTCCGTTCCTTGGGTAATACCCAAACTACCGGCCTCAGCTACATTAGCTTGACTACCTCTTCTGTTATTATTACCATTAGCATTACGGTTATTATTACCATTCCTACTGTTCCTTTGGTTTCTGTTGTTGTTGTTGTTGTTGTTGTTGTTGTTGTTGTTGTTACGATTGTTACTACGACTGTTATTAGCACGATCGTTACAATCTTTAGCCTTATGGCCTTGCCTACCACATACAAAGCAATCCCCAACCCACTTCTGGTTTGGAGCAGAAGTCTTGGGGTCATTACGCCTTCTCTTAGCTCCTCGAGAGCTTTCAGCCTCAACAACATTAGCCTTAGAAACATTAGCAAATGGCTTCTTGGCAGCCTTTCTCACATCACTTTCAATCCTCAGCTTTAGGATCAAGTCTTCAAGTGTCATTTCCTTCTTCTTATGTTTCAGGTAGTGCTTGAAATCATCCCAAGAAGGAGGAAGCTTCTCTATCATCAACGCGACTTGTAGGGGATCATTGATCGCCATGCCCTCAGCGGCCAAGTCATGATAGATCCTTTGAAGCTCTTCAGCTTGCTCAAGCACAGGCTTGGCATCCACCATCCTATAGTCATGGAAACGTGCAGCAACAAATTTCTTAGAGCCAGCATCTTCCACAGTATACTTCTTGAGTAGTGATTCCCAAAGTTCTTTTGCATTCTTTTTCTCATAAAAAATTTGATACAAGGAATCATCAAGACTCAGAAGTATAATGTGGCGACACATATAGTCGCTGGATTCCCACACTTTGCACGTTTCCTTGGTATTAGGATCAGCCGGATCCACCTCAGGTTTGTCCTCATTGATAAACCGGACAAGTTGAGGCGATAGGTAAAAAAGCATTTTTTCTTTCCACAGTTTAAAATTATTTCCTCCCTTAAACTTTTCCGGTTTATCAAACTGACCAAACTGGATAGGACGTGGAGGCATTTGGCCAGACTGGAAAGGCACTTGAATCACAGTCTCAACACCGGTAGGAGGAACATTTCCGGAACCATTGTTTCCGGGAGCAGTGTTGGTTGAGTTTCCATCAGTAGTCATTGTTATTACACAAAAACAGTGAAAGTTAGTAACCGGATAATAAAACAAAAAATACAGGAAGGAAATTTAGCTTAAGATTGTTGGAACCGATTATCAGTTTAGCTGCAACAAAGGTCAGTATGGAAAAATATATGACAACAGCACATGAAAAAAAAAAATTAACACTTACTGAAACTTGATTACACAAACAAAACAGTAAAACACAGATTCGGATTTAATCCTGGACGAGTTAGTAGTGAGACCACTTCCCCTTAAGCTAAATTTGTCCGCCTATAATAAGCTTCAGGCCTTCCTCGGACAATTAGCTCCCAAGGTACAATGTCCAATCTCAGCAACCACTGGAAGCTCAGCAGCAGAAGCTCAGTCGAACTTCTGTGGTGAAGAACACTCGAATATCTAAAATGCAGAAAGAAGCAGAGAAGAGAAGAGAAGAAGAATTTTCTTGGCTGTTGTTTGTCAAGTGAGGGAGGGGTATATATAGCTGTAGAAACGTAACAGCTTTGATCACCATTAGTAGCCAAATTGATGCTGCAACATTTAAGCTCAGAGTAATGCAGCATGTTAGTGGGGAGGTTACATCTTCACATTTAAGTGGAACAATCTGGAAAATCTCTGGAAGGCCAAAAGTTGCGTTCCATGGAAAATTGTAGTAAAAAGATTAACATTGGACCATATTTGCTTGGAATTTTTTAGTTCAAATGTTTCTCCCCCCCTGCGCGCGTAGGAGGTTTGCCATAACCACAACACACACTTGTGACCATGAATAAACACAAGCATACCTTTATACTACTCTTTCCTTCCATATGTTTCCAATGTGGGACAATTGCAAAAAGCAAGTCTCAACTAGCTCACTTTAAGCCAATTTATCATTCACACCTAGAATTGGTTATCTCCCGTATCTTATACCGTCTGACGGTTTATGCATCCCACTTCGCAACGAGCTAAAAAACACGCAAAACCGAGTGGTGGAACTTAGATAATTAATTGCTCAAAGTTACCCACTTAACACATTATAATACATAACAATTTTGGCTCTCTCTTGGTTGTCTCTTGCAACCACACTTAGTTGCCTCTTGCAACCAATTCCCCAACAAAGACAAGCCAGGAAGCTTGTCAGCCCGTCTCATTAAGCAATTGGTTTTTCTAAGCTTAACTTTACAAACCTTTTATTCTCGATTCGTAAGTTTGATATTGAAACTCATCGAACATAAAGGCTACTGTTTTGGAAATTCTTTGTCAAACCACATAAAAGAACACTTGTCATGTATCCTGAACTTAGTATATCATAATTCATCAAGACTACAGTAAGCAATGGAGTTCGAAGTATAATCACATTAACAGTTAATCAAGAGCAAGTGAGCAGAAGATCAATTATAATTTGTTCATGTAACATGGACAACACTAATAGAATTTATATATACATACCAAGTCTCAATCACGTCATCTATGCATGGGGATTAACAAATACTTCTTTTACTCAAACCAACTAACTCATACAACTCTATAAATGATCAAGTCACATAAATCACCTACATGGATGGAGCATAGATGGTTCACATAGATATTTCACATTACAAACACATGATCTTCAATTTCATAAATAATCATGCATACTTTAAAATATGACCTTTAACATAAGGAATAAAAATCCTAAAGCTTCACTTGCCTTGAGAAGAACGAACAAGATGGAAAAGAATTTAAAAACGGGGAGAAAGAATAGCCCTCTGTTCGACACCAGATTATGGATGACTCCCTACTCCAAATGAAGATCCGTCCTGTGACAGTATAGCAAGGCCTGTTATCAATATTCTCTCCAAAAATCGTCTTGATCCAACGGTTAATGAACTGGTAATTTACTTTCGAATACGACTGCGCTGTGCAGAAAAACTGGGCGAAAACAGCTTTGCAAAACCGAACGAAGATGAAGAGAATGAAACGTTGGTGAAGGAAGAAAGAAAGGATTTTGGCAGCCTGCGTTTTCTGTGTGTGTGTGTGTGTGTAGTGATGATCATAATAATAATGTTGAAGACAAATGGTGGTGGACAATAGCATGGATGAGTTGGTGAAAAGAGTAAAGTGAGCAAAGAACATGGCATACTACTTGATCACATGTATGATCATATACACCTTTACTTTATGCAGTTCAGCTACAACAGCACATTCATAACAAATATAAGTACATCATGTACATATTCATTCTACAACACATTAGCTTTGGTACTCTGCAGTTACTTTAATCCATATGCTATACTACTAATATACAAAAGTCATTCCCAAAACAATTGCTACACATTATACTCACAACTAATGTAAGCACATCACTACTTACAAAACCAACAATTCAAACAGACGTATACAAAGACAATTGAGGTTTTCACAAAGTCGACTCGAAGGTTAAAGAGATACACCAAACAAATACTATAAATTTGTGCGGTTCATGTTACGGTGTACGTTCTTTCATAGGAACTCGTTTGGTTCGAGAATTTGGAGAAGACTAAATCATACGCTCTAACTAACTCGTGTTAGAACGTGGTAAATCGTCACTCGAATTTTCGGGTCGTTACAACATATCACAAGTCATCAAATACACAACAAACACTCAACTAATGGAGAGCAAATTCATAAAGTCCCAAATACACAACATACAAATTAAAGGATAGCCAATCACTTACATCATTTGTTTCTTCTGGCTGACTTGCTTGTGACTCTTGATTTGCACCTGCTTGTGACTGCATTGGTTCCTCATCTCTATCCTTTTCCTGCAAATGAGACCCAACCAGAACTTAAATTCAATGGAGCAGTAATTCAAAAGATAGCTAAATGCACTAATAATGCACTATTACAAAGACATAATGCTCACCAAAGTAGGACACTTCCTACAGTTATGTCCTCTAACACCACATAGACTACATTTTGGTGGTCTTCTTTGTTTGTGCAATGGAGAAGTAATTCTCCTGGGCCTGGCACCACCTTCACTTGGATGTCTGATCCTTTTTATAGGAGGTCTTCCAGGTGGCCTAAGAACTATTGGAGGTGAGCATTCTTCCTCAGTTAGATCATTTGGCCAAAACCTATAGTTTGGCACTGGCTGTATCATCATGTCATATGCCCTCATGTATGCAGCTTTTGTGTGGTTATCACTTATGAAGTTTTTCCCATCTTGTCTGCTGTGATTGATAGCCACCCAAGCATGCCTACATGGGATGCCTCCAATGTCCCATCTTCTACAATCACAAGACATAGTCTAAAGATTAACCACAAAGGTATATGAGTAGTCCTCAATCTCATACACATTTCCAGCCTCAGAAATCAATCTACATCTTCTTGATTGATCATGTGTTTCATTTAGCTTTGCCAACACCCTTGGCATCACAACTGAGGTGCAAGATGCACCCTTCTGTCTCCTCACTACCAACCTTTGCATCACTTGTTTTCTTATCCCCTACAAAACATATAAATTACCTAGTTAACAATGATCACATATAGCATAAACAGTACAAAGCATAATGATCTAATAATAAATTTACCTCCATGATATTCAAAACAGAGAATCCTCTTATAGGCTCAACCCATGAGTTGAAGCTCTCACTAACATTGTTAGTGCAGTGGTCTATCTTTGGAGTTGGGTCAAAGGCATGCCTTGCCCAAAATCCTAAAGGAATGTTCATCAAATAATTGTGTGCTGGAACACTTGCATTTTTCATCTTGAGCATTGCTTTGTTAAAGCCATATGCAGTGTAGGCTGTTGCAGCTTGCCAAAAGTACTTCCTTAGGTCTACACTGCCCCATCTTTGCTTGAAGTTGTCATATATGTGCTTTGCACATTTTCTATTGACAACATTTGGGGCTAACTCTTCAATCACTGGAACTAGACCCTGCATTTGTGATTTATAAATCATTAAGAGTCAAGTTCACAAACTAATCAATAAACAACAAGTTAACAAATAAATATGACATGTTCACACTTGCAAATACATCTCCTTCTTTAAACTCCCTATCCCACAACTGATTGTTCTCATTAAATTCATCACCAATCCACTCTTCATCTCTCAAGTCATTAATATCCTCACTATCATACTCAGAGTTAGGGTCCAGGTCATCAAACTCTACAACATCATTTGTTTTTGCAGTCTCAGTCTCAACATTTGCAGTCTCAACATTTTCAGTTTCAGTTTCTGCAATTTGGTTTTGCTCCCCACTCCCATTTGCTCCATTCTCCTCATTGTCAGACTCCCAGTCAGCCTTCTTACACCTCTTAAAGCCTATTGCTTCATCCTCACTATCATACATATACTCATTATTAGGTGCCTCATACTTCCAACCAAATGCATCCCTAGAATCCCTTTCATCATCACTCTCCACAAATGCCTCTTCCTCAATTGGTTCTGCATTCTTATTTTTTTGTATAGGCACCTGCTCATTCTCATACTCACAACCATCAACTTCAGACTCAATCTCCATAGCATCTTCAGCAACATGGAAGCTTGGATCATCACTATCAGTAGCATGACTCATGCTACTCTCACTCTCAACCATCTTCCCTTTCAGTCTCTCAGCAGCAAGAATCTTCTCCTTCATCTTATCCCTCTCCTCTCTTATGTCATCCTCATCATCAACCCACTCCTCAACAAGCACTTCTTCAGCCACCTTACTACTTTCATCAACAACGACTTCTTCTGCCACCTTACTAATTTCATAATGAGCTACCTTACTAGCTACCCCAGTTTGATTAGTTGTTAGGTTCTCTTGGAAGATTCTCTCAAACAAATCTTCAAACTCAGCATCACCCACAACAGGTTGATCAACAAAAGATTTCTGAGGGGTTGGTTCATGATGTTGAGGTATGTAAGGACTAGGAGCTGGAGAAGGGTTGGCTTTATTTGAAGCTCTTGGAGTTTTAGGAGATTCTGGGGTTGGTTGTGTTTCTTGAGTAGGAGGAGGTGGAGGTATATCTCCATCATCTTTTGTTAAATCAACAAAAGCTGGGGGGTGTGGGGGTAATTGGGAGGACTGGTGGGTGGTCTTGGTTTACAACTCCTCTGCCTAAACAACCTCCTTCTAGCATTAGTATTGTCTTGCTGAAATTCCCTAGGAGGTATGTACTCAACATCCACATCATCATCAACTCTTCTTCTTTTAGTAGCAGACATATCCACAGCTAAAGGCTCCACATCACTACTCTCTAAGTGCAGTTCTACTTCCATATGTTTCATATTAGACTCAAACATCCTCCTAACACTAGCATCATCTACTAACTCAATACGATCAAAACTTCCATCAATATCAGCAACCATACTAAAAAATAGAGATCCAGTGGTTTGCACACCATCTAACACAGTCCTATACACATCATTCATCAGTTTCGAATGACAATACCTGGAAGGGTTGATATTGGTAAGCATGTACTCATCCTTGCAGTAACGAATCCGTATGTTAAACAGAGTTCCCATTGTCACTAAAACAACAAAAAGTACGAGAATATTGATCAAACATAGTTAAAAAAATAAACCCTATCTGCGATTTCCGTTAAACACTACTGCCTATTTCAGTGAAATCGGAGCAAAAAACGCCACCTTTCGTACTAATACAAACATGTTTTGACACGAAAATCACAAGAAAAGGATGAATTTCAGAAAATCTGAAAAAAAATTAAAAACCATACCTTTTCAGTGCTGATTCGAACGCAATAGGTGCAATAACCAACGATTACTCGCAAATACTGAAGAAAGCCAGCAAACAAGGTCAATTTTGGTTCGATAATTGCAGAATTTCGTCAATGGCGGAAGCAGTTGTATGAAGAAGAAGGAGTGTGGTTTTGGCGGGCAGGAGTAATTGTGAATGGTGAAAAAAAATGTTTGATTAACCTAGAAAAGGTTAGAAAATGAATAAGGTTGTGTTTGGTTTGGAAATAAGTCATTGTGACTTAAAAGCTGGTCAACCAAAAAACAACTTTTTGGACCTATATGTAATTGTTCCACTAATGGGGATTCAGATGAGAGAGGAGCCACTAAGAGGGTAGCCCTATGTAATTTTCATGTCTTATTTTTTTTCCTATTTTTAATTTTTAATATAATTTCTATTTTCTTTTAATTTATTCATGTTTTACTGTTTTTCTTTTCTTTTACTTAATTTTGTAATTTAATTTCTATTTTCTCTATTTTCTTTTGATTTTTTTTTCCATTTTCTGTTATAATTTTCATTTTCCATTTAATTTAGTCCATGAGGTGACAGTCCAAATCGCCATTGACTTACTGACATGTTTGATATGTCATCAGTCAAAGTCAAAAAATGACGAAAAGTCCCATTCGCGCCAAATTTTTTGAAAAGCAGGACCAAGTTTGCCAAAACCCCCAAACGCGCGGTGCACTGCGTACGCCAATACCCCTAAACTTTGGGACCATTCGTGCCATTTTCTCGGTTCATACTTCTGTCCAGCTTCGAGCTTCGTAATGGAGAACCTGAAGGCCTTCACCTTGGCATATGCATTCTTAGGAGCAACAATGTCATTGAACTACAACAAAACATATGTAGTACAGAAATTAAAAGCTCAAAAATTCTCCCAAGGTTAATTAAAAAAAATAGAGTTGGAAAAACTAATGAACTACATAAATTGAAAGCTCAAATTAGAAAAAAAAAATGGTAGCAAAATCGACAAACTTGTCCCAATCGATATCGCATAGCCAAACTAATCAACTACAGAAATGAAAGCTCGAATTACAGAAAAAAAATGGTAGCAGGCTTCCGACCTACCTTTGGCTACCTGAGTTCGCTTTGACTCGATACTCGACGGACTTCTTTGCAGAGCTCCTAAGGGATCTCAGAAGCTCGCTAAGCACCTGAAATTATATATGTCTGGGGACGATATGTACTTGATCACATTCAGTTATTGTTATTTATTTATGTTCACCAGTTTATACATACTTAAATACAATAGGCATTACATTTACAGAATACATTATTTGGTTGTTTGAATTATTCTGTAAGATGTTCCCAAGGATTTAACATAATCACCAAGTTAGTGGGAGCTTGGGTGTCAATATTTAAGTCCTAAAATAAGCCACTAGTTGTAGGTAATTGAGAGTTGGGATATCAATGTTGCAATTAAAGCTAGCATATGTTGCATTATATCCTTAGAGGATGTAGTAGATCTCACTACTACGAATGAACTGGGTTATTCGTAATGGACATATGAACACGTTGGAGGGTGTTGGCATACCCAACCAAGAAACCATTTGGTAAAATCTATTTAAGTGTCTATGGGATTATCGGTGTGTAGGGTGATGTTATTAGTCCTTAGATTTGAGGCCAATACTACATCATATGTGGAATAATACACTTTGACCATGTGCAATGCATGCATCCTTAAAGTCGGATAGATATGATATGTGTTGGGTGTATTAGGAAGCATGTGATGTGAGTGATTGGGCCAAGAAAGGATTCATTCCTCTGTAATAGATTCAAGGAGAGAATACTCTACTTCTCATATTTAGTGTGATCATCGTAAGACGGTGGATACCGCAAAGATATATGTCAAGATGGTGCTTGGACATAATCCTCTAGACTGACTAATAAGATTGAGAGACAATTGATGAGTTATTGGAATAGACACTAAACAATATTCTAGACTCATTCGAGTATTCGTGGAATGAAGGGACCGTATCATCAAGTACTCTACGCTACAGGCAATTTGTCATTCTTCGCAAACGTTCCTTGCATATTAGTATTGTCTAGTGAAATCATCTAGTAGTTTCACTGAAACCTTGATTAGATCAGTGACTAATATGTAAGGGCCTATGGGTCACATATAACATAAGGTGATTATTCTCCTAACTGATTGTTAGAGTAAATTAAATATCAATTGGATTGATAAATATTTAATTTACTATTATATTGAGAATATTTCTATTTGATAGAAATAATTGATTAAGTCAAATTGGATTTGTTGGAGTTAGTGAATTATACTTTTGGAAAGTAAATTAATTAAATTGGATTTAATTAATACATGAAAAAAGATTAATTAGATTAAATTGAATTTAATTAATTAATGCAAGAAAGTGTATTTGGACTAATTGGAATTAAAGTCCAACTGATAAAAGTCCAAAAAAAATAAAGAAACCAAAACAACACTTGGTGGATTTCAAACATGTGACCTCTTGTATAGAAGACCGAACAAATAACAACTGGGCTAGGCTTTTAGTTGGAAAAAAAAGGAATCACGTGTTATATATAGAAGTATGCGCGCAGCCAAGGAAGAGAAGGAGGAGGAGATCTTTTCTTTATGGAGATCTTGGAGATCTTTGTGAAGATCTTGAAGATCTTTTTCCTTGTATGACTCTTTTCCTTCCAGACCGGATTTTCTAGGCCAAAGCCTATGCCAGCCTCTAGGCCACCAATAGGAGAGTGACACTTGTACATATTTTACAATTTACAATTAACTTCATAATTTACATTAATTATCACATACAACTACAATTCCCAAGCTTATTTACCTGATCTAATTTATAACGGAAAAAAGGTCCACGACAAACCTCAGTCTCATTTTCATTGATTTCATGACCGGCTGGCACAAGGACCCTTTCATCTCACTTAACGTAAGTACTCATATATATTGCCAGCCATGTTAATCACTTCAGTCTCCAACTAGTCTCTTTCTATTACTCTAGCCATTTGGTCAAGTACGCATATGATTTGAAGATGGTGATTTGAAGTTGTTCGGTAAGTTTCTTTCATTATCATTATAATATGTCTCTAGCTAATTAACATCTAAAAACACGCATTATATTTATGATTATTACACAGAATCAAGGGCAATAACTATGTACATTTGCGAAGCATATGCTGAAAAAGCAACAATCCGTTGTGCTCATCGAAAGTAATCTACACGGGACGAGTCAAAACCAACCTGCAAATATATGGCTGAAGCTACAAAGAAATCTGTCCTCTGGGAGTAGAGGAATTACGTGAGTCCATTTACCGATCCTTTGATCAATGTCAGATATGGACTCGGCTCTGCCCGGTATGTAAGTTGAGTAGAGCTCCAACCATTTAGCAGCTTCTTCTGAGAACCTCCAAGAGGTAATAAACAAACATACCTAAAAGACAGACGAGTAGCTGTCAGCCTCATATATAAATTAACTGTAAAATTTAGCATCCTTAATTAGTAAATTTATTACTTTCTGATAACATTACACTGAAGCTTTTGTGAATAAACTGGAAATCACTGAATAGTATGTATATTGATTGTGAGTATAAACTCATGAAAAACAGAAGTAAAGTTTAAAGAGAAAAAGTATGTATTTATAAAGAAAAGAAAGCTTCCTAACTAACTGAACTAATATAACTGTAATGTAACTAACTTTCTATATTTACAACTCTTGATCTTGATTTATGTCCTTGAGACCCCCCCTCAAGATGCGCGTGGATGTTAAGAAGGTGCATCTTGGAGCTGAACTTGATGAACAAATCATGAGACAGTGGTTTAGTTAACAAATCTGCAACATTATGCAAAGTGGGTATATGAATGATTTTAATAATCCCAGCTTGCAGCTTCTCTCGAGTGAAGTGATAATCTATTTGTATATGTTTCGTCTTCTCATGTAGGACTGGATTTTCAGCTATGCAGAGAGCACTTTTTGAATCTGTATATAAAATAGCCGGTCTTGTGTGATTTACTCCAAGATCTTTAAGCAGATAAAGGAGCCATTGAACTTCGCAAGTGGTGTATGCCAGGGCTCTATATTCAGTTGGCTGTTTCTTCGATTTCCACGAGATAAGAGAATCCCCCAAGTAAACAGCATAGCTAGTGACACTGCGTTTAGTAACTGAACATCTGGCCCAATCACTGTCACAATATGCAGTGAGATGAAGATTTGAACTTGCAGATAAGAATAATCCTTGTCCTGGACTCTGTTTTAGATAACGTAACAACCTGTGTGCAGCTGCTAAATGATCTGCATTAGGCTGTGACATATATTGACTCAAGGTTTGTAGAGTGTATGCTATGTCTGGCTGTGTAATGGTGAGATATATTAATCTACCAATGAGGCGCCTGTACTGAGTTCCATCCTTGAGTAATGGACTTGTAGAAGTAGCAAACTTTTGTTTGATTTCCATAGGTGTATCAACAGGTTTGCTATCAAGATATCCTGTATCCTGTAAAATATCCAAAGTATATTTGCGTTGACACAAAAAAATTCCATCTGGCGTGCGTGCAACTTCAATTCCAAGCATATACTTCAATACTCCAAGGTCTTTGATAGTAAACTTGTCATGTAGATGTTGCTTTACTTGTATAATAGAAGATTCATTGTCTCCTGCAATGATAATGTCATCTACATAACATACTAAAATTAAAGAGCAAGTTGCATTATTAAGAGTAAATAAAGAAGAATCAGCATTTGACTAAGTAAAGCCATAAGCAATCAGACATAGGGAAAGTGTATGGAACCACTGGCGTGAAGCCTGTTTGAGGCCATATAAACTTTTCTTGAGCCTGCATACTCTAGTATCCTGAGGATGTAAGTATCCAGGAGGAGGTGTCATGTACACTTCTTCCTCTAAATCTCCATGGAGAAATGCGTTATTGACATCACACTGATACAAGAACCAATGCGTTTGAGCCGCAATAGCTAATACTACTCTGACTGTAGTCAACTTTGCAACTGGTGAAAAAGTGTGAAAATAATCGATTCCTTCTTCTTGAGTGTACCCTTTTGCCACTAAGCGTGCTTTATAGCGTTCTATAGATCCATCTGCCTTGTGTTTGATTTTGTAAACCCACTTACACCCAATACAATGTTTGCCATCTGGAAGAGAAACCAATGACCATGTATTTGTTCTCTCTAGTGCTTGAATCTCTGAGTCCATTGCCTTCTGCCATTCATTGAGCTTGCTAGCTTGCTTGTATGTTCTAGGTTCAACATTTTTAGTAACAGCAACTGTAAATGCACAATGAGAATCAGACAGTTGGTCAGTAGATAAAAAATCAGTAATGGGATATTTAACTTTAACTACAGAATTAGCATTAGGAACTCTAAGAGAAGGAGGTAAGTTTATATCATAAACTTGAAAATGAGATGGATTATTTCTTATTCTGGCAGATCTTCTTAAAATGTCAGTCGAATACAACTCTTGATCTTGATTTCTAATGATCTCTTGATCTGTATGATCCCCTGAATTGCCAACAGATGTATTTTCTTGAATTTCTTCTGTCAGACTAGGTTGATTGATCTCTGAATCATTAGCATAAGTAGATGATTCATGTGCACCTGGATTACTGTATACAGTACCTGCACTAGTCAAACCATTAGTAGCATAATTCTGAGGTTTTATGACATCTGAAAAATCAAACTGAGAAATAAAAGCATCAGGAACCAATTCAGTGTGTTTACTGATATCTGAAGTGATATTACTGTGGAAGGGAAAAATAGTTTCATAAAAAAAAACATCTCTTGAAATAATGATTTTCTTTGTTTGCAAATGTAACAAAATATATCCCTTAATACCAATAGGATATCCTATGAAAACACACTGATCAGCTCTTGAACTAAACTTATCTCTAAAAGCTTTGATTGTGCTGCTATAACACAGGCATCCAAAAGCTCTCATGTGATCATATGTTGGTGGTTTGTTAAACAACAACTCAAAGGGACTTTTATTGTCAAGATTTGGTGTAGGTAACCGATTAATTATATGAGCTGCAGTCAAAACACAAGCACTCCAATATGTTAAAGGTATGTGAGACTGAAACAATAAAGATCTAGCTACCTGTAATAGGTGCTGATGTTTTCTTTCTACCACCCCATTTTTCTGGGGTGTGTAGACACAAGAAGTCTGATGTAATATACCTAAACCATGGTAAAAATCACTCATGACAAATTCTACACCATTATTTGTTCTGACACACTTAATTTTTGTGTCAAATTGAGTTAAAACCATATTGCAGAAATTTGTCATATGTATTTTTACTTCAGATTTAGCCTTCATGAGGTAGATCCATGTACATCGACTATAGTCATCTACTATAGTTAAAAAATACTTATGTCCTTGATAACTAGGAATAGCATATGGACCCCAAATATCACAATGGATGAGATCAAAAGAAGCAGTAGAAATAGTGTTACTCATGGGAAAAGAGCTCCTCTTCTGTTTGGCAAAGTGACAAACTGAACAATGAAAATTGTCTTTACATTGTGACTTTAGACCTGGAATAAGAGAAATACATTTGATAGAAGCATGTCCTAGTCTAGAATGCCACAGTTTTACATCAGAAGAAACATTATTAACAGAGGAAACAGAACAACTGATATGAGAAGTATAGGTTGAATCAGTCTGTGTTTGAAAAAGATTTGCAGAACATTTGTTGTTGGAGGAAATTTGAGCAGATTTATTGAAGTTGAAATGATAAAGTCCATTCTCTTGCTTAGCATGACCAATCTCTTTGACTGATATGTGATCCTGCAAAATAAAATCTTTAGCACTGAACAACAAACATTTATCTGCACTAAAAAGAACATGACATTGTGACCCGTAGGTAAGACTGCTAATAGATAACAAATTGTAAGAAAAGCTAGGCACATATAATACATTCTTGAGTGTTAAATCATGTGTCAACTGAATATCACCAACAAAGGTAGCAATAGTACTGTTGTTGTTAGGTAAATTAATAGTAATAGACATAGGTTTAGGTTGACAGGTAAACAGAGATAATGCACATATCATATGATCTGTTGCTCCTGTATCAACAATCCAAGTATTTATAGCTTTAGATTGAAACACAGAAAAACAACATTTCATGCCATGCAAACCTGTAGAAGTGATATGTGATGGATCTGTAGGCAGAGTAGCTACAGCAACATTTGCAGAATGCATAGAAGGTTTAACTTGTTGAGCTGCTTGCTGAGGTTGAACATGCTGTTGAAAAGCTAAAAACTGATTAAACTGCTATAGTAATGCAGGATCAACCAATGGATTACTATCACCCATATCTTCAAAAGCCTCAACTGCATTAGTTGAAACCTTTCTAGTGTTAGAATTAGAATCTCTACCATTCCTCCACCCTGGAGGATAACCAATAAGTTGGAAGCAAGAGTCAACTGTATGATTCATCATGTGACAGTTAGAACATTTTTTCTTAGGCTTCTCTTTTTGATAACCTTGATACTTGCCAGATCCACCAGAACCATTTCTCATCTGTGGTGGTCTATAAGAACTATTAGTTTGACCATCATAGCAGCTGAATCCATAGGATTTGAAACTATAGGCTGACAAATTGTCCTTTGAGCTTCTTCTTGCAACAATGTGCTATACACTTGATTCAATGTGGGAATAGGAACTTGCAGCAATAGTTGACTACGAAGATGACTATAAGAATCATCAAGACCCACCAAAAACTTCATTACTGCATCTTTTTGTTAAAGAGTATTCACTTTATGCATCAAAGAACACTCACATTTTGCTAATGCACCACAAGTACATGACAAAATTGGCCTATAACTCATGTATTCATCCCATATTGATTTGAAACTATTATAGTACTGAGTCATGGTTTGTGTACCTTTAGAAATCAAACTCAAAGATTTCTCCAGTGAGAAAACTCGTGGTCCATCAGACTTTGCGTATCGAGTTTGCAACTCTACCCAAATATCTCGCGCCGATTCACAATAAAGAAGACTGTTTCTAACATCTTCTTGCAATGACAAATTGATCCAAGATAAAACCAACGCATTAGCTTGCTCCCAAGCTGAAAACAATACATCATCAGATGAATCAGGAATTGGCAATGTGCCATCGACCAATCGCAATTTATTCTTGATGCGCAAAGAACGAATAGCAGCTTTATTCCACGATACATAGTTATCGCCAGTGAAAATGACCGGTATAATTTGCAGACCAGGATGATCAGATGGATGAAAATAATATGGAGACGACGAATTAACCGCCGGATTCAGAGACGAAGCAGCCCGAGTACCGGATTAAGCTTGAGCCTCAGCTTGATCTTCAGATGACGCCATTGACGATTTGTTGAAGAAAACGGTTATGAAACACCGATTCGAGGCTCAATTGAATGAAAAAGAAACTGAATCGATCAAAAAAAAAAGAGGATCAATTGAACGAAAAACGTATCCAATTGATGAAATCGATCAAAAAACACGAAAAGAAACAGAGTGTGAAAGCGGAAGAAAATGAATGAATATCAATCGAAAATTTCAACTGATACCATGTGAATAAACTGGAAATCACTGAATAGTATGTATATTGATTGTGAGTATAAACTCATGAAAAACAGAAGTAAAGTTTACAGAGAAAAAGTATGTATTTATAAAGAAAAGAAAGCTTCCTAACTAACTGAACTAATATAACTGTAATGTAACTAACTTTCTATATTTACAACTCTTGATCTTGATTTATGTCCTTGAGAGCTTTCTGTACAGTTAAGCCGGTAGTTGTTCATATGAACTTCAAAGGCAGTTTCCAAATGATCCTTTTGAATATTTATATTGTTTGATGAATGAAGGACTCATAGGATTTTCAAGCTACTCATTTGTCCAATGTAAGCTGGCAACTCTCCGGCAATATTGAAGCGTGGAAATATACCTTTTTTCCGTTATAAATTAGATCAGGAAAAAAGCTTGGGAATTGTAGTAGTATGTGATAATTAATGTAAATTATGAAGCTAATTGTAAATTGTAAAATATGTACAAGTTTGACTCTCCTATTGGTGGCCTAGAGGCTGGCATAGGCTTTGGCCTAGAAAATCTCGTCTGTTTTCCTTTTTCTCTCCAAGTTTGATTTAATTTAGGAATAAGTCTCCTATTCTATCACAGCTTCTTAGAGATTCCTAATGTATAAATAGAGACTTAACTAAATTAATTCATACAATAATTTTATGATGAATCGGCCGCCCATGTCTGTCCAAGAAGGATTCGTTTTTGTTGTCTTCTTTCTTCTTTCTTATATATTCTTTCTCCATATTTATTTCTCAATTACAATTGTTCTTTGAGATTGTCTTTTACTTATTGCAGTTTTAGACGATGGACATTGTAGAGTCCATGGAGATTAATCACCGACGAATCGAACTACGTAGAGCTTGATCCTCTTGGAGGTACGTAGGCAGCTTAGAATTGTTCCAAGTTCAGTCCCAATTCTTTGGAAGAATTAAATCGTTCTTGGAGAACGAATCGAAGAAGATGAATAAACCGATCGAAGATTCTGCCAGAAAGAAAATCGAACAAGCATATCCAGTGATCCTTACTTCCTATTGGAAGCTACGTAAGCATCTTCTTCCCATGTATTCAATACACGTAATATAATCATGAATCAGATTAGCAAGAAACCAAAATTTTAAACTTTCGCTGCTCAGCCTTAGAGGCTAATTCTTGCTATAATTACTAACGGTGGTATCAGAGCTAGGCTGATTCAATGACTATATTCAAATATGCATGTTATTGTGGATTAATATCTGTTAAATTAGGGTTCTTGATTGGATCAAAGAGCCAATTTTTTATGTTATATATATATATATATATATATATATATATATATATATATATATATATATATATAAATTTATTTTTATAAAAAAAATTGGGGGTTGGGCCCCATGCGGCGGCGGCCGCCTCCACTGGGCACTGGCGCCCGCCAGTGCCATTGTGGCGTGCCTTGACGCGTCTGGCGCCTAGGCGCTGCCTGGGCTTGCTGCGCCACCAGATATGGCGTTTTGGCCCCGAATTTAAATTTTCCCAAATTTTATGGTTCTGTGATTTTTCTTAAATAATTTCCTAATTTTCTATTTGTCTAATTTTGGAAATAAAGACCGTTTTTAAATGTAAAGGGCTTTGGAGCTTGAGTCACCTTTATGGAGGATTCAAGCTTTGTGGAATTGGAATTTAAAACCAGTCTAAGACATATGAAGAGAGTTTGTGGAAATATTTGAAAACATGTAACCTCAATAAATTGGATTTATTGATACTAATCCACAATAGCTATTATTTGCTTTATATGATGTATCACATGCTTTATGTGTCTACTTGAACAATTGCATGCTTTACTTTCTGTCCGACCGCATTTATATGTGGGTAGGCGGCGCCCATTATGTGTCGGTCCGTGTTTATATGCATGGGTAGGCGGTGCCGATTACTTGCTAGTCCGCAATTGTATGTTGAGTAGGCGGCGCTCAATATTTATCGGTCCGCATAATATGTATGAGTAGGCGGCGCTCATTATTTGTTGGACCTTATTGCATGATCTTGGGTAGGCGGCGCCCTTATGTGATGCATGCTAGGGATATTGGTCAAGCGATTAAATACCTCACTTAAAGGTTCCCCAACCAAATATAAGTCTCGATTAGATCGCACGACACGACATCATCCATCATAATTGGGAGATATATGGACTTACTAATTTTGGGGTAATTGTCGGGGTGATATTTAGTAGTTCCTCTTAGTGCGTTAATTAGGTCACTAAAATCTTCTAAGTTCAATCCTCCATGCTTGGGTAGACTTCTTGGACCACTTCTTGTACCTGAAAGCTTACGAGAAGAGGGGGTGTTAGTGAGATATGACTGGTTTGACCTTGTGGGTCAAACCAGCTATAGACTTTACTTGCTAGAGGCTAAAGACCTTCTAGGTAAATAATAAGTGTGTGTGAGTGAGAATGATTAATAATGATTACCTTGACTTAGGAATTTGCACCTATTTATAGGTTTGGGTCCATGAATAGGAGGATGACAAGTGTACGCTCCAGATCTTCTCCTGACATGGGTAGGTAGGCCCATGGGCCTGGGTCACCTGTCACTGTTGGGCCTATGAGGGCAAATGTGACTTTTCCTTAGGCTAGATTCTTCTAGAAGCTAGTAGAATTTACTAGTTTCCAGTAGCACTTTCCCACCCATGTCATCCTTCTGGATACCTTCATATGAGGTTACGGATGAGAGTTCCGGCCCTGTATGTAAGGCTTGGTCTTGGAGGAGTACTTGCACTATGAAGTTCCGGGTATGACGGCCCAGAACTTGTAAGAGGTGGATATGACGGTCCGCCCCCTCTGGATATGTAGGGTTCCGCCCCGACACTAAGGATTATGACATCAGACTGTGAGCAGGAGAAGTGCAACCAAGATGGCATGGGAGAAGTGGGCCCGAAACTCCACCAAAGATGTAGGAGGCGGAAGTAGCCTCTCTGCCTATTTCTGAGCAAGGGGTTCCGCCCCCACCTTATGGGGCCATGTTCCGCCCGACACCAATAGTCTTATTTTAATTTCCCTGACACTTTTGGTTTTGGCACCCTCCGGAGGTCCGGGTAGGTCCCGGAAGTGGATCCTAAAGTCGTAACCAGAGTCCTATGAAGCACCTTAATTCGTCTTAGGCCGGCTAGGGCGGATTGGACATATTTTTGTATTAACAGTAATATGCACCATAGTGCTTACTCTGATTGTCGTAAGAAAGTGCTTCCATAGGGCCATAGTGGTGTCGCGTGATGGTTATGACTTACTTGGATTATTTCGAGTCGCCATAGCGTCAGGCATAACTTGAGGACGTCGATCAAAATTGTTTTGATCAACCAAGAGTCGTATTGTACAATTGGTTTGGAGACCTACCTGTTTGACTATTATATTGATCAGCCATACTAGGGGATATAATAGGGCAAGCATGGCTCTTGGCTCTCTACAACTATTGTCAGATAATAGTTTGTACTCTCTACTGGGGTCAAGAGTATGTTAAAATAGTGAGAACTAAATAAGATTAAAAACCAACTTATTTAGTCATTGATTGTGATCATAGAAATTAAATTTAGAATTTTAATTTCAGTTTTATATATATACTTCTCTAGATTAAACAAATGGTCGATTTTATTGCTTAGCATTATCTTGGAGATATGCACTCTTATTGGTCCAAACTTTGTGGATTGGATCCGTAACATTTGTTTGGTACTAAGGCAAGAATGTATTGAGTATGTCTTGGACAAACCAATCCCCACTCCTCCCATTGCTCTAGCTGAACTTGTTGCTTTGACCAAGAGGGTCATTAAAAGCACAAGGATGAAGCAGCTAATGCATAGTGCATTATGCTAGCAGCAATGACTAGGGAATGTATCTGATCACGTTCTAAAGATGATTGGATTCATTGAGAAACTCGCAACTACTGGAGTTGTCTTGGAGACACGTGTTTCAGTTGTCTTGGAGACACGTGTTTAAAACATGTTTGCTGGTTGGACCTAAGGATACCGTTTTTAAGCATAAGAATGGAGCTCGCAAGAAGCTGGTAGTGAACATGGAAAGGGAGATATGTCTTTTCTACAAGTAGAAAAGACACTGGAAGAGAGATTGCTCGAAGGCAAAAGCTGATGGAGTTCTGACGCATGGTACGCCTGGCTCCAAACATGGTGTGTTTTTCTTGGAGATAAATATGTCTACTCAAAACTCGAATTAACCTTGGGTTTTGTTTTGGAACTAAATAATTGTTATTTTGTTCCTTTGATTACGAGAGATATTATTTCCATTCTGATGTTAGACAATGAATGGTTTATATTTTCTTGGATGTAGACATAGTTTATTTCCTATACAGAACAAACAACCAAAACTTAGTAATCCAAGAATCAACACCCACTTGTAACATTGTAGACTTGGTCATATCAATGAAACAAAAATTGCAAGGCTAAAGAAGTTAGACTATTTTGCACCATTTGGTTTCGAATCATATGGAAACTGTGAATACTTGAGTTGGTTCAATTTGATATATGTGAACCTTCTAAACTCAAGCCAAGGGTGGATATTCTTACTTCATGACTCTACTAATGATTACTCCAGGGTTTGGGTGTGTGTATCTTATGAAACACAAATCCGAAGCTTTTGAGAGAATTCAAAGAGTATAGAGTTGAAGTAGAAAAAACAACTTGAAAGAAGTATTAGAACTCTTCGATTAGATCGAGAAGGATAATACTTGAGTAGGGAGTTTCTTGATTACTTAAAGCTTAGTGGAATTCAGTCGAACCTTGTTGGACATGGTAAGATCCATGATGAATTTCACGACTCTTCAAGTCTTGAAATGGGGATACGCGTTGCTAGACTCAATCTATATTCTGAATAAGGTTTCATCCAAATTAGTCGATCAAACACCATATGCGTTATGGTATGGCAAGATGTCAAATCTATCACACATGCATACCTGGGGTTATGAAACATATGTGAAAGGAATGCTCGCATGAAATTGGAACCTAAAAGTGAGAAGTGTTATTTTATTGGATATCCTAAGGAAACCAAGGTTTACTACTTCTATCTGCTTGAAGAGCATAATATCATCGTTTCCAGATAGGTTGCCTTTCTGGAAGACGATTATGTTTTTAAGCACCATTGTGGAAATGAGATAGAACTTGAGGAAATCCAAGAAAAAGAAAATAACACTGAGATGGATGATTTGTCAATTGGAGATGACAATAATTTAGTGAGAGCTCAAGGAGGATCCTATGGCTCGAGCATGTCTCTGGGAAGATATCTGCCAGCCAGTGGGACCATTTTGGGAGATTTTAGAAATCCCAAAATACTCCTAAAGGATCGACTAAGATTGAACCGATGGGAACGATTCAACCGAATAAATCGACGGGAACGATTCAACCGGCTCCTTAAGCACCCACAATACAGGAATCAGTTATCGCAATTGTTCCTAATCCATTCATAACTGTTCGATCGACCGAACGAGTTGAACTTTCTCACAATCAGAATAAACGGCCAGTACAATCAAACAAGACCGTACTCCTATAATCTAAAGGGTTAAAGGGAATAGCTCCAGATAAGATAAGTTACTCTTTGAGAGTAGATATTTGATATGGGCTTATCTCACATAGACGACCCTAAGACTTACAAGGAAGCAATGCTAGACATTGATTCAATGAGGTGGCAAGATGCCATAAAATCTGAAATAGACTCAATGTATGTAAACTAAGTATAGTACTTGGTTAGTGCACCAAAAGGGGTTAGACCCATTGGTTGCGCATGAGTTTACAAGAGGAAAACCGATGCCGAAGGCAACATATAAACGTACAAAGCTAAGCTAGTGGAAAGGGTAATAGTCAACGATATAGTATCAATGTGACGAAACCTTCTCACCAATAGCCAAGCTTAAGTCTATTCGAATTTTACTTTCTGTAGCTGCATACTACGATTATGAGATTTGGCGAATGGATGTGAAAACTGTTTTCTTTAATGGAAATCTCGAGGAAGAGGTGTATTTGATACAACCTAAAGGTTTTACATCCAAAGCAAATCCCAAATTAGTTTGCAAGCTAAAGAGATCCAATTATCGATTAAAGCAAGCCTTAAGGAGTTAGAACATTCGCTTTGATGAAACGGTCAAATTGTTTGACTACATAATATGCGCGAAAGATCCATGCGTTTATATCAAACGCAACGGCACTGGAATTGTTTTCATGGTTATTTATGTTGAAGACATATTAATCATGTTGAAGACATATTAAACATGGGAAACGACATTCCAATGTTACGATCCACAAAAGATTGGTTATTTTCAATGAAAACTTAGGTGAAGTCTATTATATCTTTGGCTAGGTCCAAGCGATTAATAGTGTTGAGGGTAGAATCCCCCAACTACTTAGAGATTACTTAACTTCACGGGTAAGGGCCAAGATAAGAAACTTCGTATAGCGTAAGAACCAATGCGTAAGAACCAGCAACCCTGAACTTGGTAAGAATCTGCACAAGTGACTTGAGTGGGGGGGGGGGGGGAGTTAGGACCCGGTTTGCTAAGTGTCAAACCGGTTAGAGACTTTACTCAAGAGTGATTGAAGATCTACTCTATATAATACTTGGGATTAGGTTCGTAAGATGACTTACCTCTTGTATGGGGATGTGTGCCCTATTTATAGGCTTTCTTCAAAGTGGAAGGCTTCCCTAGGATCGTGCCAAGTTTAAGGCTCCGGTTGTGCCACCAAGTCATGTTTTAGGCCCATAGCCCAATAATGATACTTAGCCCATGCCATTTTGGGCTTCTAGGGGTAGTTTAGTCATTATTGGAAGAGTTTTGGAGGGTGTGACATAGTCTGCCGAGATCCGAGGTTCGAAGAGGTTGGTCCGGACGCATGGTCCGGACCGTATTGGGTTGTCAGATGAGGAAGCCCTTCTAAGCCTGCCCAACTCTTCCGATTCGGACCTCAAGGTTCGGATCCCCTACTCTCTGGTGCCTGTCTGCTTGGTTGATTGTGAGATTGTCATACTGGATCCAAGTGTACATCCGTATCGGAGGCCGTAGGTCGGAGGCCGTAGGTCGGAGACCGTACTGTTCAAGCACTGTGTCTTCTTTTCCAGAGAGGCTCGGACCCAGGTGGGTCGGACCTGAGACTCCTGGGTCTGACCTAGTAGGCTTTAGATCTTTTGTTCCTCTCTTCTAAGGTGGGTCGGACCATGGTTGGTCTGCCCGGATCGGACCCTTGGTTCGGGCTAATGTGTCTCGGATCCATTAGATGACTTAGGACGCCGTAGAATTCGTTCCAAGGGCTCCTATGACGGATTGGACATATTTTCGTATCAACATATGCCCCCTAGTTTCCAAGTATCTTAGTTAGAAGATAGTTGTGGAACTATTGGTTGGGAGACTGTTGAGGAAGGATCCGTTCTTTAGTCCGATCCGCCTCTTTAAGCAGAAAAAAGGTGTAATCCGTGCTTCCTGTGGCCGTTAACTTAGTCTCGCCCCCCCCCCCCCCCCTTTTGTCTTTTTCATCTTTGTTGCTGTACGAGGGACATGGTCTGGAGTGCAACAAAGTTTGAGAAAGAAAAAAGGGTATTTGTAAGCGAGACCAAGTGTAGGCCCCGGACATCGGTAACGTACCTTTGATAAGGTACGGGTTAAACCGTAGGTGATCACCCCATCCGAACCAAACTCTGTTGTTAAGAGGGGGTCCGAAGGATAATCGCCCGAGTGGGCGAGGTTCCACATGTGGGCAAGTGATTTTCCGATGAGAGAATCATCCGAGACCCAAGTGTTGTCGTCCACCCGAAAGTGGGAAAGTTGTTGTATGCACCTTACCGCGGGGTAAGTTTTTTGTACCAATTCGTCATTTCACTTGGTATAGTTGTACTAAGCCGTTGGATGATCTATGATCTACGATTGAGATTTAACTCCGAAAAATCGCGACGGTTGGATTTCCAGATATGACCCTCTATAAATAGGGGTTGGACGTTTTCACTTCCTCACTTCTAGAGAGAGGATTTTTGCGTTTTGAGTGCATCCGAAGCAATTGCCAGCAGACCGAAGCAAGCAACAAGTGGTTCGAAGCGCGTGGTTCCGTACGAGGTCAAGTTCCTTCCATCCAATCATCCGAATTCAAGTAATTTTACTTTTCTCGTTTCGTGATTCAATATCCTATGTTATCTTTCGCCTTCAAATTGTTCGGATGCATGCTTATGATGTGTAGGCTAGTTAGTAATAGCCAATTTGTCGGCTATGGTGACTAACACCGAATGACCATCTTACTGACTCCGAACTAACTTCGTCCGGTAGAATCGTTGTTTTGTCCGTGAGTTTGAAAATTTTAATATACGTAAACGGCCTCTCGAACTGCCATCTTAAAGCTTACGAAATTGCTTTCTCCTTTCCCTAGGATGTCCGAGAGTGATAGTCAGAACCGATCCGAGGCTGAGGGATATGTCTTCGAAGCGTCGTCTCTATCCGACAGCTCCGAGGAGATTGAGATTGTTGATGACGACGAGGTAATAGAGCTGGAACAATCACCTCGTCCGAGCCAGGAAGAGCCCGAGGTAAGTTCCTTACTTCGGTTAGTTGTTCCGGGTTCTGGGTCTCCGAAGCGTCAGGATTACCTGCGAGTATCTAATGTGCAAGGTATTGGTGCGGTTCAAGAAACAAGTTCGCGGATTATAGGAGCTCACCGTCCAGGTCGTGCTGGGAAGGAATCTGAACTTCCGGTAGAGATCCGATCCCTAATTCGCAACCTAGGTTACAATTTTAGGAGTAACCCTAATTGAGTTCCGTTCATTCCGGATCTACAGGAGCCGAACATCGAGGAAGTGCACGATACATCGGAAGCACCTCCTGAGTTAGGCACGTTCAAAGAAGGTGAAGAGGATCAGGTGCAAGTAGCTGTGCCCCTTCGGACGGTCGTAGAGTTGGCTTCTTCGTCCGAGGAAGATGGGGCATAGGAAGATATTCGGGCCGAAGATGCTGGGTCCGAAGGAGAGGAAGAGGAAGCAGTGTTGTCTGCTCATGTTTTTCGGAGGGCATCTATTGGTCAAGCAGGTCCAAGCCACCGGATGACCAAGGAGGAACTACCAGAGGGACTGAGGAGGGACGAGGACGTGTTCCAAGTGAAGTTTCCCCGGTCAAGGGATGAAGTTACTCACCCTGATCCGGAGGGCGAATTGAATGAGGAAGGTAGGTTGCCCACCTGTCCTTCGATCATTTAGGCCGAAGAGGTGGACGAGCTCCGAAGGAAGTATGAGATCCCGGAGTGTGTGGAGATCCTTATCCTGGACGAGTCGCATGCGTTCTACAATCCCCCTCCGGGATACATGTGTGTTCATGAGATAAGCCTTCATTGTGGGTGGCGGCTGCCCGTATCGTCCGAGAATGGAGATCTTGAGCAGCATGGGATTAAGTCCGCATAAGATAATCCCCAATTCACTCGGAAACCTGATGTGCTTCGGGGTCTTGTGTAGATATAAGGGCATCCCGGTCACTTTTGATAATTTTCGAAAATTGTTTAATATTAGTGTAAGTAATAGGAACACATTGTTTTATACGTTCGTATGTCGTCAAGCATACACGTTTTTTGTCGACCCCCTCTCTTCGTTGGGGATCCATTGGTGGAAGAGGTATTTTTTCGTCCGGCCAGCCCTGAAACAAGGGCAATCCGAAGCGGATAGGCCGAGATGGCAATTTGAGAAGAAGTTCTTCCGAGGCAAGCTGCCGGACTGGAAGCCACCGGCTCGGAACGTCCCTTTGTGGATGCAAGCTCTTCATTGGAATCAAGATCCGGAGAAGTACTTCTTCCGAGGATTAATATGTCAACCTCTTCCGTACTTGGCCGGTTTATCAGAGCCAAGTTTTTGCGATAACATGGAGGACTTAAGTAAGTGTCCTCTTCTTTAGCACGGGGTCGGTTGTCCGAGTTGGTTGCTTACTTGTCTAGTTTGTAGTTATAAATTGTAAATTCTTGTGTAACTTGCATCTTACTGTCATTCGGATGTGCAGCTTTTTGGTTCGAGTACACGATGTCAACCATGCGCGAGCTGAAGCGAAAGCAAAATGCTGCCCAACAAAGAGAGATGGAAGAGGGTTCTCGGACCCAAATCATCAAAACCTCCATCGTGCTTCCGATGGAAGAGCCTAGGAACGCTGCTACTTTTCGAGTGGAGGAGACTCGGAGGGCCGCTGCGGGCGAGGAAGCCCAAACGATACCTACGCCGGACAAGGGTAAGGTAGCTGGTTCGGAGGGCTCAAAGAGGCCTTCGAGATCTGTGTCCCGTGATCCCCCTGCCAGTGGCTCGAGCGCTGCAGCCGGGCAAAAGCGTTCGTCCGAAGGTCCGATCCCTCCAGCCAAGAAGGGCAAGGGGAAGATGCGTGACGCACCCGAGCTGGAGTTGGATGCTGAAATTGCTCGACTGGTTACGGTCTCGGAACTGGAGCGGATCGCAGAGTTGACCGCTACTCAGCGCAAGGTGAGTTTGTTAAATTTTTGATTGTGTTGTATCAATCTTTCTGTGGTTCGGAGGTAACTAACTTCTCTAATGTCGGTTGCCTTTAGCTTGCTGCTGTCGTTCAAGCGTGCTCCTTGGTGGCGGGTCGGAGGGCCACACTAGAGGAGGATCTGGCTAAGGCTGAGGCCGCACGGGCGATTGAGACGTCTCGGTTAAACAGTACGTCCGAACGTCTGAAGAAGGCCCTAGCTGCCAAGAAGGAGGTCGAGTCGGAGACGGCCAAAATGAAGAGTGCCATCCTATCACTGGAGACTGACTTGAAAGTTCATCAAGACAGCATGGATGAGTTCGTTGGCGTCTCCCTGACGTTCAAGGATTTGATGCTAAGTGAGCTGCTAGGGGTTCGGACAAGGGTTGTCCAAGATTTCTTGGGCTCGGATTCCTGCAAGTTCTTGCTCGAGTCCAAGTATGACGAGGCTCGGTAGGATGGATTCGATGCGGCTGTGGGCCAGTGCCGGAGGAAAGGTTGGATTCCGAGCGACTGTGACTTGGAGGCTGAGGGAGTGTTTACTTTCGAAGAGGGCGATGGTTCGGACTTCGCTCCAGAGGGCGTCTCGGATGAAGACTTGCTCCAATGCGAGTTTGTGGAGCTGGCTTGCGATGAGATGGAGGGTAAAAAGTATAACCATGGCGGTCCGTATCTCCCACAGTTCGTACCTCGGGTGCTGATGTCTAGTGTCTTCGTTCCTTTGGAGGATCACTTGGAGTATAACCGAGACTGGTTGACCCTGCCCGGGCCTGTTCGCGGTTTTGATCGGGATTTGGACTTGATGCAGGAATGTCCTGCCTTTCTGAAGGAGGTCCAAGCTCGGAGAGAAAGGAGGTTGGCCCAGGAAGCCAGAGAACAGAGTCAAGCACCTCCGGAGAGGGATGTCGGAGGCTCCTCTCGATCTCAGCCTGGTTCGTCCGAACGACGGAGAGAGTAAAGACGGGGTATGCCCCGGATCTTTTGTAGTTGTGAGCCTTCGGGCCTGGAAACAATGTTATCTTCTTCTTGGTCACTATTTTTGTAAAACTCTATACATTTGACTTATTACTTATGCTATCGGTCCGGGCCTATTGGTGGCTCGGAACAATTTTTATTGCTGAATTGTGTCATTGCTCTTCTGAATATATGCTTGCGCGTTGAATCTCATATATCTGATCAGTAACCCGTAAACTTTCATCAGTTCGGATAATGGGTCCAAACCCTCGAGGCCCCAATTTCCCAAGCGTTAATTGCTTTAAGTAAATTTTCCTTTGCTGGATCGCGGGTCGGTCGAACATTGTATCCATCCGAATCATAACTTCCAGCGTAAAAAACCTTGATCAGGAACGGTTCGGAGCCACGTCTTCGAATGCTAGTCATTTCGAGAGAAAAAAGGATTTCCCAATGTTGTGACAAGTAGTATTTATTCGGACGTTGACTTGGTGTGTCGTTCCGAATCATGTTGACTTGTGAGAAGTTGAAAAAATGACCAGTAGAAAAGTTAGGGTGACTCGATACAAGTCGTAGTCGGTACGGAGGTCATCATGGCGGCCTCGAGCTGAGACATCCGAACGAGTAATTTACTCAAGATGGCCGACAGTGTTAATGGGTTTTTGGGTTGGGCCAATAGCGGCCCAAGCGTCAGGCCCAGGTTCAGCCCAAGCCCATTACTGGTGGCCGTGGGACACGTGTCGGCTTCTGACTGGTCCTCAATTTCTATATATACCCTTGGGTTGTACGACTTTTCGTCAGAACATTTCTTCCTTTTATAGTAATGGGTGGTTCGGAGTTCGGGTCCGAACGACTGTCGAGTGGGTTTACACCATCGTCCTTGTGCGTGATCTTGTCTTGAGAAGTTTTCCGATGTTTCAGGAATCTCCCTGGGTCGGATTATGCTGAGGATGATGAAGTTAAGTTACTCGGATACACGTTCCTTCGGATCCTCGAGATTTGTAGCCCGTACTCTTGATGCGAGTGCCAGTTTAAAGTTTTTTCCAACATTTTAATTGCTCGACAGTCTCTTCCTCGGATCGTCGGGCTAGTCTTCTTTCTCCGGGGCTTTGGTTGATAGTCACAACTTTAGCCCTGGAGAGGTAGACTAGCTTGATGGTTCGGGGATCTCCTCATATTCGTTTTGGAATCTTAGTATATCCGAGTCGTCCCACTCCGGGTCTGTGTCCGGGGGCGACAAGTTACTCGGAAGACACGCTTGTTGTAAGCTCGAGCAGTCATAGCTTGGTATCGGAGGACGTTAGCTAGTGCCTTATTTCGTTTGCCTTCGAGGAGCTCAAGGTCGTAGATCCTTGCTACTTCATTATCAGCTGGGTCGTACTACTGGATTCTCTGAGTTGCCATTGCTATTTCCGAAGGAATGACCGCCTCAGATCCATAGACAAGGGAAAAGGGGGTCTCCTGTGTAGCAGTCCGAGCCGTCGTCCTATGTGCCCAAAGGGCTGCGTCGAGATCATCTACCCAACTGTCTTGGGAGGTTCTCAATCTTTTCTCCAAAATTTTGACGATGGTCTTGTTGGTGGCTTCTACTTGTCCATTAGCTTGGGGGTGGCCAACGGAAGTGAAGCGTTGTTCTATTTTGAAGGATTGAAGCCACTCCTTTAGTCTTGCCCCGGAGAACTGAGCCCCATTATCTGATACTAGGACTCGTGGGAGTCCAAAACGGCAGATGATGTTCTTCCAGATGAACGTCCTTACCCTGCTTTCCGTGATGGTCGATACTGCCTCCGCCTCAACCCACTTAGTGAAATACTCCACTGCCACGATCAAGAACTTCTTATGATGGGTTCCACGTGGGAAGGGACCAACTATGTCTATGCCCCATTGATCAAATGGACATTCTATGATTGACGGAATCATAGGGTTGGTCGGACGGTGTGGTATGTTGGCATAGTATTGGCAATCTTCATAGGCACGAGCGAAATTGGCAGCATCAGTGTCAATAGTGGGCCAATAGTATCCTTGTATTATGATTTTTTATGCCAGGGTTCTTCCTCCGGAATGACTTCCACAACTTCCAGCATGGATTTCTTCCATCACGGTTTTTGCTTCTTGGGGATCCAGGCATCTCATGTGGGTGCCGGTGAAGGATTTTTTGTAAAGATCCTCTTCCAGGATAAAGTATATGTTGGCTCGGCATAGGATCTTTCTTGCTTCTCTAGGATCCAAAGGTAGAGTGCCATCCTTGAGGTAACGGAATATGTCGGTCATCCAGTTTCTTTCCGTGCTCAAGAGGAATACTTGTTCATTGGAGTTTGCCAAGGAGGAGTCCGTGCGGGTCATTAGGATGACACTTCTCGTGTCTAGAGCTCCTAAGGCCGAAGCGTACTTCGAGAGGGCGTCAGCTTTTTCGTTCCATTCTCTGTGGAATTGTTCAAGAGAGAATTCTTCCAAGTGCTTAACCTCTTTCTTGAGAAGCTCCAAGTATTTGATCATGTTAGGTCCTTTAGTGGTAAAGGACCCGAAGAACTGGGATTGCACGAGTTGTGAATCTGTGTAAGCCTTGATTCTTTTCACCTGAAGAGCTCTCGCCATCCTTAAGCCGGTAATGTGCGCCTCATACTCATCCTCGTTGTTTGTCACCTTGAAATTGAGGGTGATGGCGTACTCTAGCTTGGCTCCCTCAGGACTTTCGAGAAAGATTCCTATTCCTCCCCATCGTCCAGTAGAGGATCCGTCCACTTGTAATGTCCAACAATCCTCGTTTCTCACTTTGCCTTCCGCAGTGGCAATGGGCACCTTCTCATCCTCCTGCTTCTTGTCGGAAGATGCAGGCGTTGAGGTGTTGGGTGCTTCTTATAAGAGAAACATGTGCCTCACTCTTAGTGTATCATCCATGGGTTGCTGATACTTAGTTAAAAGCTGGAAACTATCCCCATGTGTCTCATTAGTCCTGCTCTCTTCTGCCTCTTCTTTCCCCTTTGAATCTTTGACTTGGGTCATCATGACATGATTGGCGTTCTCCTGCGAACTTTCGGTCTCTCCTTCCGCTTTCTCTGTATAATCTACCAGGAAGTCGGCCAGAACTTGTGCTTTTTTGGCAGATGGAGCTTGATACCCAATATCGTATTCACTTAACTCAATAGCCCATTTGGACAGGCGTCCTGACTGATCTGGTTTACCTAGGACATGTTTGAGCGGCTCATTAGTGAGGACCACAATCCGATGAGACTTAAAGTAAGGCTTTAGTCGCCGTGCGGTATAAACGAGTGCGAAGGCGAGCTTCTCAATCTTGACATATCTGGCCTCAGAGCCTGCGAGGGCTTTGCTCAAATAGTAGATCGGTAAGTGCTCGTTGCCTTGTATCCGCACCAGTACAGAACTCATTGCTTCGTCAGTAGTAGCTAGATAAAGGTAGAGCGGTTCAGCCTCTACTGGTTTAGACAAGAGGGTGGTGTGAGGAGGTACTTTTCAAGTTTTCCAGGGCCTCTTCACATTCCTTTGTCCACTCAAACTTACTACCTTTTCTTAGAATCCTGAAGAAGCGTAAGTTCTTCTCGGCAGATTTCGAGATGAAGCGGCTCAATGCCATCACCTTTCCCAAAAGCTTTTGAACTTCATTGATAGTCTTTGGCTGCGGTAGGTCTAGGATCGCCTTTATTTTCTCCGGGTTAGCACTGATGCCTCTTTCTGTGACCATGTAGCCAAGGAACTTTCCTCCTTTTACTCCGAATGTACACTTTTCAGGGTTCAACTTCATTCCGTATTTCCGAAGGATGGAAAAACAATTGTTAAGGTGTTCGATGTGTTCCTCTTCAGTCTTGCTTTTTACAACCATGTCATCCACATAGACTTCCATGGTTTTACCCAACTCTTCTTTGAACATCTTATTCACCAACCGTTGGTATGTAGCCCTTGCGTTCTTGAGGCCAAATGGCATGACCTTGAAGCAGTAGACCCCCCCTGCCGCAAAGAAGGCTGTCTTTTTGATGTCTTCCTGACCATCCTGAGTTGGTAGAAGCCTTGATATGCGTCCATGAAGCTCAGGAGTTCACATCCTGCAGTGGAATCAACCAGTTGGTCTATGCGTGGTAATGGATAAGGATCCTTTGGACAAAATTTGTTGAGTCTAGTGAAGTCGTTGCACATTCTCCACTTTCCCGGAGCTTTTTCTACGAGGACCACGTTACAAACCCAATCGGAGTGTTGAGGGTAGAACTCCTCAAACACTTAGTGAATTTTCCTTGTCCTACTTTGCCTGTCAATATCGGTAAGAGGCAACGAGAGAGACCCTGCACAAGTGACTTGAAGTGGTGGGGGGGGGGGGGGGGGGTTAGTAACCGGTTTGCCTGAAGTCAAACCGGACTTGAGACTTTACTCAAGAGCCACTGAAGATCGACTCTGTATAATGTACGATAGTTGGGTGTTGATGTGACTTACCTTGATTTATGAGGAGGTGTGCCCCTTTTATAGGATAACCTTCTAGTAGAAGGACCTCACAGGATCGTGACAAGTGTACGCCCGAGATTGAGCCACCAATGCTAAAATGAGGCCCAAAGCCCAATAATGAGGTTCTAGCCCAAGCCACTTTGGGCTTTAGGGATAGTTTGTTCATTATTGGTAGAGTTTATGGAGATGAGGTGTGGTCTGCCGGATCCCGTGTTCGAGAGAGTCCGGCCTGGTCGGACCTCACTTGGTTATTCGGTGAGGAGTCCTCACCTTGTCTAACTATTCCGATTCGGAGCTCCTGGGTTCGGACCTTTCACTCCCTAGTGCCTATTTGCTTGGTTGTCCTGTGAGATTGTCATGCTGGATCCGAGTGACCTGTTCGGCTCGGAGTGTCTGGGTCGGAGATAATACTGTTTGAGTATTGCCTCCTTGTTTCAGGGTGGTTCGGACCTTGAAGGGTCGGACCTAAGGCCGCTGGGTCGGACCTCACATGCTCCAGATCCTTTGTTCCTTTCTTCTAAGGTGGGTCGGACCATGGTTGGTCGACCCGGATCGGACCATAGGCTCGGACTATAGTGACTCAGATCCACTGGATGACTTAGGATGCCTTAGGATTCGCTCCTAGGTCTTCTATGACGGATTGGACATATTTCCGTATCAACATATGTCCCCCTAGTTTCCAAGTATCTTAGAAGAAGATAGTTGTGGAACTATTTGTTCCGGGGAGCTGTTGGGGAAGGATTTGTTCTTCCGTCTGATCCGTCCTAATAAGTTTGAAAAAAGGTGTACTCCGTACTTCGTGTGGCCATTGACTTAGTCTCTCTCTCTCCCCCCCCCCCTTTTTTCTTTTTCTAAAACACCGTTGCCATCCGAGGGTCCGTGTCCGAAGGGCAACAGAGTGAAAAAGAAAAAAGGGTATTTGTAAGTTAGACCAAGTTTAGGCGCCGAACATCGGTGGTGTACCTTTGATAGGCTACGGGCAATGTCGTAGGTGGGTATCCCGTCCGAGGCAAAGGCCCGAAGGATAATCTCTCGAGCATACGAGGCTCCTTGTGTGGGCGTTATGCCGGACTAGAAAGTCGCGAGACGTCCGATGAGAGGATCGTCCGGACCCCACGTGTTGTCTTCCGCCCGAGAGTGGGAGAGTTGTTGTATCCATCTATCCACGAAGTGAGTTTGTTGTACCAATTCGTCATTTCACTTGGTATAATTGTACTATGCCGTTGGATGAACTTTGATCGACGATTGAGATTTAATCCCGAAAAATCGTGACGGTTGGTGTTCCCAATATGACCCTCTATAAATAGGGGGGGGGGTAGCCGTCTCATTTCTCACCGTTTAGTGAGAGAATTTTTGCATCCGAAGTACATCCGAAGCGACTCCCAACGATCCGAGGTGAGTAATCCAAGCGTTCGAAGCGCGCTGTTCTTATACCAAGTCAAGGCACTTCTTTTCAACTATCCGAGTTCAAGTAAGCACTTGACTTTGTCTTATGATTATATTTTCGTTGTTGTCTTTCAACTTCTGCCTGCTCGGATGCATGTTTATGATGCGTATTGTAGTTCGAATACTCCATATGATCTTGACGTTGATTAATCGCCGAATAGATATTGTACTGACTCCGAACTAACTCCGTCTGGGAAAGCCAGTAGTCTTGGCTGTAGACTAACCATTTTAATATACATAAACGGCCTCTCGGACTGCCATCTTAAAGCTCACGAAATTGCTTTCTCCTGTCCCTAGGATGTCCGAGAGTGATAGCCAAAACCGATCCGAGGCTGAGGGATACGATTCGGAAGCTAGCTCTTTTACCAGTAGCTCTGAGGACGTCGAGATTGTTGATGATGACGAAGTAGTGGAGGTGGAACGGTCGCCTCCTCCGAGTCGGGAAGAGCCCGAGGTAAGTTCCTCACTTCGGTTAGTCATTCCGGACCCAAGTCCTCCGAGGCATCGGGATTACCTGCGAGTGTCCCATGTGCAGGTCGTTGTAGCGGTTCAAGAAACGAGTTCGCGGGTGATAGGAACTCGTCACCCGGGACGGGCAGGGCAAGAATCCGAACTCCCGGTAGAGATCCGATCCCCAATTCGCACCCTTGGTTATAATTTTAGGAGTAATCCTAACCGAATCCCGTTCGTTCCGGATCCACAGGAGCCGACCATCGAGGAAGTACACGATACCACCGAAGCACCTCCCAACTTGGGTGTTTTTGAAGAAGGTGAGGAAGATCGTGTACAAGTTGCTGTGCCTCTCCGAACTGTCGTGGAGTTGGCGTCCTCATCCGAGGAGGGTGAGGTAGAAGAAAATGTGCGGGGCCAAGATTCTGGCTCCGAAGAAGAGGAAGAAAGGGCAGAGCCTTCCGCTCATGCACCCCGTGCAGAATCCACCGATCAAGCAGGGCCAAGTCGCCAGACGGCCGAGGAAGATTGTTCGGAGGGACTGAGGAGGGGTGAGGACGTCTTTCAAGTAAAGTTCCCGCGGACCAAAGATGAGGTCACCCTCCCCGATCCGGAGGGAGAGTTGAATGAGGACGGGACTTTGCCTACTTGCCCCTCCATCATCCGAGCCGATGAAGTGGATGAGCTCCGGAGGAAATATGAGATCCCGGAGTGTGTTGAGATTCTTGTTCCGGACGAATCACATGCCTTCTATAATCCGCCTCCGGGATATATGTGTGTGCACGAGATAAGTCTCCATTGCGGGTGGCGGCTGCCCGTATCGTCCGAGTTTCTGGAGATTTTGAACAGCATGGGGTTGAGTCCGCACCAAATCATCCCCAACTCTCTCGGAAACTTGATGTGCTTCGGGGTGTTATGTAAATATAAAGGCATCCCGCTCACTTTTGACAATTTCCGCAAACTTTTTAATATAAGTGTTAGTAATAGAAATAGGTTTTTCTATACGTTCGTATGTCGTCAAGCATACACATTTTTTGTTGACCCTTTGTCGTCGTTGGGGATACAATGGTTCAAGCGTTATATCTTCGTCCGACCCGCGTTGAAGCCAGGCCAGTCCGACGAGGAGAGGCTCAAGTGGTAATTTGAAAAGAAGTTCTTCCGAGGCAGGCTGCCGAATTGGAAGCCACCGGCACGAAACATCCCCTTGTGGATGCAAGCGCTCCATCGGAACCAAGAGCCGAAAAAGTACTTCTTCCGAGGGTTGATATGTCAACCTCTTCCGTATCTGGCCGGCTTGTCCGAGCCTAGTTTTTGCGATAACATGGAAGATCTGAGTAAGTGATTTTCCTTTAATCCGGGGTGGTCGCCCAATTCAGTCCGTAGTTCTGTTAAGTTGCATTGATCTTGCAAGTGCGTTTATATTCTTTAACTCACTCTGACTCGGATGTGCAGCTTTTTGGTTCGAGTATACGATGTCGACCATGCGGGAGTTGAAACGCCAACAGAATGCAGCGCAACGGAAGGAGATGGCAGAGGGCTCACGGACCCATGTCATCAAAACTTCTACCATCCTTCCGATGGGCGAACCAAGAAATGCTGCTGCGTTCCGAGTTGAGGAATCCCGGAGGGCTACTGCGGGCGAGGAGGCCCAGACTATCCCTACCCCGGATAAGGGTAAGGTAGCTGGATCGAAGGGCTCGAGGAAGCCCCCTCGATCCGTATCTCGGGATCCACCCGCAAGCGGGTCAAGCGCTGGAGCTACGAAGAAGCGTCCGTCCGAGGGTCCGAATCCGCCTGCTAAGAAGGGCAAGGGCAAAATAAGCGATGCGCCGGAAATGGATTCGGATGCTGAACTTGCTCGGTTGGCTGCTGCCCCGGAGTTGGATCGGATTGCTGAGTTGGTTGCTACCCAACGCAAGGTGCGTAGGTGCTTTGGTTATTTTGTTATCTTGCTATGATTCAGAGCTGTCTAAACGCTCGTGACTTCTGTCGTTTTGTAGCTTGCAGTCACTGTGGAAGCGTGATCTTTGGCAGCTGCTCGGAGGGCCACCCTCGAAGATGAATTAGCAAAGGCTGAGGCTGCCCGGGCGATTGAAGCGTCCCGACTGAAAAGTACTTCCGAGCGCCTAAAGAAGGCTATTGCTGACAAACAAGCAGCCGAGGCGGAGACGGCCAAGATGAAGAGCGCCATATTATCCTTGGAAGCGGACTTGAAAGTTCACCAAGACGGGCTGGATGAGTTCGTTGGTGTTTCTCGGACTTTCAAGGATATGATGCTCGGCGAGCTGCTTGGGGTCCGGATGAAGGCTGCCCAAGATTTCCTTAAATCGGACTCCTGCAAGTTTTTGCTCGAGTCGAAGTATGACGAGGCCCGTCAAGATGGGTTCGATGCAGCTGTGGAGCAGTGCCGGGGGAAGGGTTGGATACCGAGTGACTGTGACTTGGAGGCTGAGGGGGTTTCTGCCTTTAAGAACGGAGATGGGTCGGACTTTGCTCCGGAGGGTGTCTTGGACGAAGACCTGCTCAAGTGTGAATTTGTGGAGCTGGTCTGCGACGAGATGGAGACCAAGAAGTATAATCATGGTGGTCCGTATCTTTCCCCCTTCGTCCCTCGTGTGCTCATGTCCAGTGTATTCGTTCCCTTGGAGGACCACTTGGAGCACAACCGAGACTGGCTGACTCTTCCCGGGCCCGTTCGTGGCTTCGATCGTGAGCTGGACTTGATGCAGCAGTGTCCGGCCTTTCTGAAAGAGCTTGAAGCTCGGGGAGAACGGAGGCTGGCCCAAGCGGCTCAACAGCAAGGTCCGGCGCCTCAGGAGAAGGACACGGGTGGTCCCTCTCGGTCGCAGACTAGCTCCTCCGAACGGCGTAGATAGGGAAGACGGGGTATGCCTCGGGTTGTGTTTTGTAGTAGTGCGCCTCCGGGCTTGAAAGTGTTGTTCCTTTTTGCGTAGCGTTTTTTGTATAAATACACATTTTGTCATGAATGAATATTCGCCGGTTCGGGCCCATTGGTGGCTCGGACTTCTTTTGATCACTGGAATGTTAATGTTGTTACTTACAATCCTCCACGTTTAATTTCGTATTTGCTTAGTAACTCTCCCAAATTCGGATAATGGGTCCGAACCCTTGAGACTTAAACTGCCGGAGGGTTAATTTGCTGGATGCAAATTTTCCTACGTGGGTCTTGTGGGTCGGTCAACCATCGTTCCCATCCGAATCGGAATCCTTAACACGAATAATCCGGATTGCGAGCAGTTTGGAGTCACGTCTTAGAGTGACAAGACTTGCTATAAAATGAATTTCCTCCTATCGCGATAAGTAGTGTGGATTCGGACGTTTGACTTGGTGTAATAATCCGAGCCATACATCATAGTTTCTTCGGAGGTTGTTGTGGCAGCTCCGAGCTGAGACGTCCGGATGAGTAACTGATCGCATGGATGGATTATTGGGTTGGGCCTATGGAAACCGATGCTTCAGGCCCATGTTCGGCCCAAGCCCATATCTGCGAGTATGGGACACGTGTCGGCTGCCGATTGGCCATTTCCTTCTATATATACCCCTGATTTGTACGGCTGTTCTTCAGTACTTTCTTCCCTTTTATAGTAACTAAAGGTCCGGAGGTCGAGCCCGAGTCGGTTCACGGTGAGAGTCGTGAAAATAAACTTGCTTAGATAGCCAGTTCGCAGATCTCGGAGGAGACGGTCCGTACCGAGTGAGGCCGAAATTCTTCACTAATCACTTCCTCAGATCGCCCGGCTAATCTTCTTTCTCCGGGGTTGTGGTCTATATCCGTAACTTGAGCCCCGGAGAGGTAGATTAGCTGGATGGTTTGGGGATCTTCATACAATCATTTTCTGAGGCTCGGTACATCCGAAGCGCCCTACTCCGAACATATGCCCGGGGTGCAACGAGTCGGCATAATTGGTTTGGTAGTATCCTTTCCAATATTTCGAGGTTCGGTGTAAGAGCTGCCCGAGATGTTGGAAAGCATGCTGCCAATCCTGTTGTCCCAAGTCGTTCGTCCTTCGGATAGAAGGTAATGTACTTATCCTCCTTAGATTCATTTGCCCATCCCTGTGGGTCCGTATCCGAGCAGTTCAGCTCTGTTGGTGGCTTCGTTCCAGAATTGAAGGCTCGAGGGAGCTACTTGCAATTCTGGAAGGGAGTCCTCGACAGTGCCAGTCTTGTTGGGAGTCGGATCGTCGAAAGTCCTCCGAAAATATCGTTTCCATTAGGTTGTTCACCTCGCTCCGAAGTCTTCTCGTTCGAGCAACTTGGTTTGGTTAGTAGCTATGTTCCAGAATTGAAGGCTCGAGAGAGTGACTTGCATTTCTGGAACAGAGTTTCTGACAATGCCAATTTTGTTGGGACTCAGAACAAGTGGATCTTCCGGAGTGATTCGGACGTCCAGACTGTCCGGGCTAGTTGCCTGCCAGGTACTTTAAGTCGGGGAGATTTGTGCAGAAGGCGATGCGGATGCATGCTTCGGAGGTTGCTCGTTGACCTTGGAGTCACGAAGCAATGTCCAAGTGTTTGGTAAGGCCTCGACGATCTTTGCTGGCTGACTTCAACTACCAGCTAATCCGAAGCGGATCCCTGGAGTCTTTTATTAGTGAACTTTTTTTGCAAGCTAGGATGGGAAATTCCTTCCTTCGTCCGGAGCAGCCGAATAACTGTGAGACCAATAATGCTCGGACTTGGCATGGTCCGGGGCGTCGAGGTTGAGTAAGAAACTTGTTTGCAAAGGCGAAGAATAATAGAGTAGGTGTTTTGCTTTTATGGGCTCGATTAGGGCTCTTCGGACCTTAGCCTTGTAATTCTGCACTTTGTAACTCTGCGTTGTGTTGTTAATAAAAATACTCTCTCGCCTTTGTGGGCTGCTGGTTTCAGTTGTGTTGATCCGAACCGGATCTGTGTACGATTTGGCTTCGGTCTGAGTAGTAAATTTTTTTTTCACGGTCTGTTCGAACCATGAGATTCGGAGAGCATGATCATTAACAATGTTTACGAAATCATAGTTGTATTGATTTGACGGAAATCGAATTACAACTTGAGGGCTTCGGGGCCTTGTTCGAAAATCAAACACAAAAAACAGATCAATGAAAAAAGGAAGGTGACAGTCGTTGCCATGCTTCTTTTCTAAGTGTAAAATTTCTGAAGATTCTTGGCATTCCAAGTTCTCTTCAAGGCCCGCCCTTGATCATCTTCCAGCTCAAAACTCCCATTAACTCTTGCTCCAGTGACCTTGTAAGGTCCTTCCCACTTGGGCTTAAGTTTTCCCACATGACTTAGTATGTCGGCCCTTCTGAGGACTAAGTCCCCAACTTGTATATCCTTGGGAAAAACACGTTTGTTGTAAGCTCGAGCAGTCATGGCTTGGTACCGAAGGATGTTGGCCAATGCCTTGTCGCGCTTGTCTTCAAGGAGCTCAAGGTCATAGATCCTTGCGATCTCGTTATCAACCGGATTGTATTGCTGGATTCTCTGGGTTGCCACCACCGTCTCCGAAGGGATGACTGCTTCGGACCCATAGACAAGGGAGAAAGGTGTTTCTTGTGTGGCAGTCCGGGGTGTCGTTCTATGCGCCCAAAGGACCGCGTCGAGATCATCTGCCCAATTATCTGGGGAAGTTCTCAACCTCCTCTCCAAGAGTTTGACTATGGTCTTGTTGGTGGCTTCTACTTGACCATTGGCTTGGGGGTGGCCAACGGAAGTAAAGCGTTGTTCTATCTTGAAGGATTGAAGCCACTCCTTCAGTCTTGTTCCAGAAAATTGTGCTCCATTCTCTGAGACTAGCACTCGTGGGAGTCCAAACCGGCAGATGATGTTTTTCCAGATGAATGTTCTAACCCTACTTTCCGTGATGGTGGATACTGCTTCTGCCTCAACCCACTTAGTGAAGTATTCCACTGCCACTATCAAGAACTTCTTTTGATGCGTGCCTCGCGGGAAGGGACCAACTATGTCTATGCCCCATTGATCAAATGGGCATGCTATGATTGACGGAATCATAGGGTTGGTCGGGCGGTGTGGTATGTTGGCATAGTATTGACAGTCTTCACAAGTGCGGGCAAAGTTGGCCGCGTCAATGTCAATGGTTGGCCAATAGTATCCTTGCCTTATGATTTTCTGGGCCAAAGTTCTTCCTCCTGAATGACTTCCACAGCTTCCGGCGTGGATCTCTTCCATCACAGTTTTTGCTTCTTGAGGATCTAGGCACCGCATGTGTGTTCCACTGTAGGATCGTTTGTAGAGATCCTCTTCCAAGAGAAAGTATCTATTTGCTCGGCATTGGATCTTCCTGGCTTCTCTAGGATCCACAGGTAGAGTACCATCCTTGAGGTAGCGGAGTATATCAGTCATCCAATTTCTCCCTGTGCTCAAGAGGAGCATCTGTCCGTTGGTGTTTGCCAAGGAGGATTCCGCGCGAGTCATTAGAATGACACTCCTTGTATCCAAAGCTCCTAAGGCGGAGGCGTACTTGGAAAGGGCGTCTGCTTTCTCATTCCATTCTCTATGAAATTGGTCAAGAGTGAATTCTTCGAAGTGCTCAACTTCGCTCATAAGGAGCTCCAAGTATCTGATCATGTTAGGTCCTTTGGTGGTAAAGGACCCGGAAAACTGAGATTGTACCAGCTGCGAATCTGTATAGGCCTTGATCCTCTTTACCTGAAGAGCTCTCGCCATCTTCAAGCCGGTGATGAGCGCTTCATACTCAGCCTCGTTGTTTGTCACTCTAAAATTGAGGGTGATAGCGTACTCTAGCTTGGCTCCTTCAGGGCTTTCAAGAAAAATTCCTATTCCTCTCAATCGTCCGGTGGATGATCCGTCCACTTGTAATGTCCAACATTCTTTATCTCTTTCTTGGTCTCCTAGAGTGGAAGTGAGTGCTTTCGCAACCTCCTGCTTCTTGTCGGAAGATGCAGTTATTGAGGTATTGAGATCCTCATCCAGGAGAAACATGTGTCTTACTCTCAGCGTATCATCCATGGGTTGGTGATACTTAGTTGCAAGCTGGAAACTTCCTCCTTGTGTCTTTTCGGCTCCTTTCTCGCCGCTTGACTCCTTTATTTGGGCTATCAAAACATGATTAGCCTTTTCCTGAGAGCTTTCGCTCTCTTCTTCTGTTTTTTCCGGATAGTCTACCAGGAAGTCGGCCAGAACTTGTGCTTTCTTTGCAGCTGGGGTTTGATACCAAATATCATACTCACTTAGCTCAATAGCCCATTTGGACAGGCGCCCTGACTGATCCGGTTTGCCCAAGACATGTTTGAGTGGCTCATTTGTGAGGACCACAATCCGATGCGACTTGAAGTAAGGCTTTAGTCGTCGTGCAGTGTAAACTAGTGCGAAGGCGAGCTTCTCAATCTTGACATATCTGGCCTCGGAGCCTGCAAGGGCTTTGCTCAAATAGTAGATTGGTAAATGCTCGTTGCCTTGTGCCCGTACTAGTACAGAGCTCATTGCTTCATCAGTAGTGGCCAAATAGAGGTAAAGAGTTTCAGCCTCCATGGGTTTTGACAGGAGAGGTGGTGAGAGGAGATACTTCTTCAGGTTCTCCAGGGCCTCTTCACACTCCCCTGTCCACTCGAACTTATTCCCTTTGCGCAAAATTTTGAAGAAAGGCAGGTTCTTCTCGGCGGATTTTGAGATAAAACGGCTCAGTGCCATCACCTTCCCCAGAAGCCTCTGAACTTCGTTGATAGTCTTGGGCTGTGGCAAATCTATGATTGCCTTGATTTTCTCCGGGTTAGCGCTGATGCCTCTTTCTGTGACCATATAACCGAGGAACTTGCCTCCCTTCACTCCGAAAGTGCACTTCTCGGGGTTCAGCTTCATCCCGTACTTCCGGAGGATGGAAAAACAATTTGTAAGGTGGCCGATGTGTTCCTCTTCAGTCTTACTTTTTACGAGCATGTCGTCCACATAGACCTCCATGGTTTTACCCAATTCCTCTTTGAACATCTTGTTTACCAGCCGTTGGTAAGTAGCTCCTGCGTTCTTGAGGCCAAAGGGCATGACCTTGAAGCAGTAGACTCCACCGGCCGCAAAGAATGCCGTTTTCTTGATATCTTCTTGAGCCATCCTAATTTGGTAGAAACCTTGATATGCGTCCATGAAGCTCAGGAGCGCACATCCTGCAGTGGAGTCAACCAGCTGGTCTATGTGGGGCAATGGATAAGGATCCTTCGGGCAAAATTTGTTGAGTCTAGTGAAGTCATTGCACATTCTCCACTTTCCTGGAGCTTTCTCGACGAGGACCACATTACAAACCCAATCGGAGTATCTGACTTCTTCGATATGTCCTGCTTTTACTAACTTGTCGACTTCCTCTGCTATGATAGCATCTTCAACAGGTCCAAAGTCTTTCCTCTTTTGCCTGATATGCTTGATCGTTGGATCCATGTTCAGACGGTGAACTGCGATCCTTGGGTCTATCCCTTTGAGATCATCTGTGCTCCAAGCAAAGATGTCGCGATTGTGACGAAGGCAAGTGATGAGCTTCCTCTCCACTTCTGGGCTCATCTCCGTCCCAATTCGAGTTATCTTTCCTCAATCTCCTTCGACCAACTGGACTTCTTTCAAGGCTTCATGGGGTTCCATCCTAGCTGTCTTGGGGAACTTTTCCTTGAGCGACCCAACGCCGATTTCTTCCTTTGGCGGATTTGGAACAATGGGAGAGTGGCTGATAGGGCCTTTAGTGACCGAAAGAACTGGTATTGTAGCCCCTCTGGTCGACATGATGTAGCATTCCCAGGCCTCCCTGACATTGCCCACTTCTTCTCCCACGCCGCTAGGGGTGGGGAACTTTACCCTGTTATGTAAGGGAGAAGCAATCGCCCTGAATTGGTTAAGTCCTGGGTGGCCCAAGATTACGTTATAGTCGAAGGTGCTATCAACTACCACGAAGAGGATCGTCTTGGTCACCCTTGCCGGAAAGGTGCCCATAGAGACTTGTAGTGGTATGCTCCCAATGGGGCGTACTACAGATCCTCCAAAACCTACCAGTGAAGTGTAGACTCTTCCATATTGTATTTGGCCCAAGTGCATTTGTTCCACAGTCCGTTTGGATATGACATTGGAAGAGCTTCCTGTGTCGACCAATACTTTATTGACTTTGTAAGTGGCAATCACTAGAGAGACGACCAAAGGAACATCGGGGTCCTTGAGATCTCCTCCGCCAGACGTTGGTGGGGGGATCTCGCTATCATCAAAGGTGATTGCATTCGTGCCTTTCAAAGCTGGTGGACCATAAGCTCTGTCATTGTTTCTCAAGTGTTGTGCGGTCCTTTCCCTTGCATTTCGGCTATCTCCTCCAGTTGGTCCTCCTGCAATGGCGTTGATGACTCCACTGTAAGGAAGATTCTCCATTTCTATATCTTCGCGATACCCTTGGTATCTTTGGGCGTGTCGAGGCGGGATTTCCGTTGGAGGTGGTGGTAAGGATCCTGTCGGAGGTTCTGAACCACGCTCCTCTCTTCTCTGCTCGTTCTTTCTATGTCTGGAGGGTTCTTCTTCACTTATAGGTTCTTTCAACTTCCCACTTCTCACTAGCCTTTCGATTTCTGTTTTCAACTGTATGCAATCTTCAGTTGGATGACCTTTCTGTTTGTGAAACCTGCAGTAGTGCTTAGAAAATTTACTCTTCTTGCCGTCCCTGACAGGTTTAGGCCACTGTATGTCCAAGTCTTTTTCAACAATGGAAGCCAAGATGTCGGATCTTGGTTTGTTGAGGCGAGTATACTCGGCGTACCTTCTAGGTGGAGTCCTTTCTCTGCGGAATTCTCTCTTGTCCCTGAAATCTCTTTTTTGTTCGAATTTCCCTTGTCGAGGAGGGAGTTCTTGTCGTACTTGTTCTTTCCCCTTCTTTATCCCTGCTCTAATTGGGACATTTCGTCGGTACTCCTCTCCATACAAGACTCCTTCGCAGATATCTTCCAAGTACTTTTCGGTGGTGATCTCTTCATTGGAAAGCTTCTTCCTAAGCTCATCATTGTAGGTGTTAGCATACAGGTGTCGGACCCGTTCTTTGATGCTATGAGGCTCTACTTGTCGTACTTCAGCATTGAAGCGATCAAGGAAGGTTCTAAGGTCCTCATGCTCTTTCTGGATTACGCCTGCCAGGTGCTCAACTGACCTCTTCCTTTTCTTTGCCTTCTCGAACCTTTTCAAGAAAAGGGAAGCGACATCTGCATAAGATTTGATGGAACCGTTAGGTAGTGAGGTCCACCAATCCATTGCTTCCCCAAAAAGTGTGGTAGAGAAGTTGAGAGCTTTCATGTTGTCGTTGAGTCCATTGCTTTCCATCTTACTTTCATATCTAGTAAGATGCCCCACAGGACAAGTATCTCCATAGTAATGCTCAAGGTTTGGGATAACACAATCGGGGCGCTTTCGTTCTCTTCTGATCTCGTCACATAAAGGGTTGGGAGTCTTCACAGTCACCTTCTCATGCGCTTTAACCATCTTGCTCAAGGTGGCAATTTGTGTTTCCAAGGCCTTTTGTTGGAGGTAGATTTGCTCGGCTGTCAACTTTTCGCCAGTTCTGGGGTTGACTGCTACATCTGGGGGAAGATCACCGACTGGGATTATCGGGATGCTTTCCGCCATTTGATCTCTTGGCACTTGTTGTTGGGCTCCCCGCCGACTGGTTCCCACTTCGTCTACCCGTGGTACTTCCGGACTTCTCCCTCGTTGTCCATGAGAAGCAGCGACCCTCCTGTTGAGAAGGTTCCTTAGATCTTCTGGTTGAGCTTGTTCCCCCAATCGTTGTTGGATGGGACGATGTTCATTCCTTGATTGAGCAGGTTCAGCTTGCCTTGGGATTACCAAAGGTGGAGTGGGTTGGGGAGGCTGGAGGTTGTTTGATCCAAAACATCCTTGAATAGTGGTGAGTAAGAGGCCAAACTGATTCTCATCCATTCCAAACTCACTAGGACGGATAATCTGCCCATTTGGAAGGGTGAAGTTTTTCCCCGGAGGAGGACCATGTGTTCCTGGCGGAGGAACTTGTCCTTCGACTCTAAGTGCCTGGGTTCTTATTGGTGGATCAGTGGCTCTTTCCTCTCCAGACGAGAGACTAGCTGTTCGGCCGTCGCTAGGGTAATCCGTCGCTTCTCTAGATGGAACTCTTGCTGCTCTACCTCGCCTAGTAAGAGGCTTACCTCTTTGTCTTGGAGCAGGTGTACCAACTGCAGTGGCATTGGTTCTTGCGGACCTCCTTGTTCTTGCCATTAGAAGCTGTAGAGAATGGAACTTTTTGTAAAGATTCCCACAGACGGCGCCAAAATGTTGAGGGTAGAACTCCTCAAACACTTAGTGAATTTTCCTTGTCCTACTTTGCCTGTCAATATCGGTAAGAGGCAACGAGAGAGACCCTGCACAAGTGACTTGAAGTGGGGGGGGGGGGGGGGGTTAGTATCCGGTTTGCCTGAAGTCAAACCGGACTTGAGACTTTACTCAAGAGCCACTGAAGATCGACTCTGTATAATGTACGATAGTTGGGTGTTGATGTGACTTACCTTGATTTATGGGGAGGTGTGCCCCTTTTATAGGATAACCTTCTAGTAGAAGGACCTCACAGGATCGTGACAAGTGTACGTCCGAGATTGAGCCACCAATGCTAAAATGAGGCCCAAAGCCCAATAATGAGGTTCTAGCCCAAGCCACTTTGGGCTTTAGGGATAGTTTGGTCATTATTGGTAGAGTTTATGGAGATGAGGTGTGGTCTGCCGGATCCCCAGGTTCGGAGAGAGGAGTCCGGACGCCTGGTCCGGACCTCACTTGGTTATTCAGCTAAGGGAGTCCTCCTGCTTGTCTAACTATTCCGATTCGGAGCTCCTGGGTTCGGACCTTTCACTCCCTAGTGCCTATTTGCTTGGTTGTCCTGTGAGATTGTCATGCTGGATCCGAGTGACCTGTCCGGCTCGGAGTGTCTGGGTCGGAGATAATACTGTTTGAGTATTGCCTCCTTGTTTCAAGGTGGTTCGGACCTTGAAGGGTCGGACCTAAGGCCGCTGGGTCGGACCTCACATGCTCCAGATCCTTTGTTCCTTTCTTCTAAGGTGGGTCGGACCGTGGTTGGTCGACCCGGATCGGACCATAGGCTCGGACTATAGTGACTCAGATCCACTGGATGACTTAGGACGCCTTAGGATTCTCTCCTAGGTCTTTTATGACGGATTGGACATATTTCCGTATCAACATATGTCCCCCTAGTTTCCAAGTATCTTAGAAGAAGATAGTTGTGGAACTATTTGTTCCGGGGAGCTGTTGGGGAAGGATTTGTTCTTCCGTCCGATCCGTCCTAATAAGTTTGAAAAAAGGTGTACTCCGTACTTCGTGTGGCCATTGACTTAGTCTCTCCAAAATGTTGAGGGTAGAACTCCTCAAACACTTAGTGAATTTTCCTTGTCCTACTTTGCCTGTCAATATCGGTAAGAGGCAACGAGAGAGACCCTGCACAAGTGACTTGAAGTGGGGGGGGGGGGGGGTTAGTATCCGGTTTGCCTGAAGTCAAACCGGACTTGAGACTTTACTCAAGAGCCACTGAAGATCGACTCTGTATAATGTACGATAGTTGGGTGTTGATGTGACTTACCTTGATTTATGGGGAGGTGTGCCCCTTTTATAGGATAACCTTCTAGTAGAAGGACCTCACAGGATCGTGACAAGTGTACGTCCGAGATTGAGCCACCAATGCTAAAATGAGGCCCAAAGCCCAATAATGAGGTTCTAGCCCAAGCCACTTAGGGCTTTAGGGATAGTTTGGTCATTATTGGTAGAGTTTATGGAGATGAGGTGTGGTCTGCCGGATCCCCAGGTTCGGAGAGAGGAGTCCGGACGCCTGGTCCAGACCTCACTTGGTTATTCAGCTGAGGGAGTCCTCCTGCTTGTCTAACTATTCCGATTCGGAGCTCCTGGGTTCGGACCTTTCACTCCCTAGTGCCTATTTGCTTGGTTGTCCTGTGAGATTGTCATGCTGGATCCGAGTGACCTGTCCGGCTCGGAGTGTCTGGGTCGGAGACAATACTGTTTGAGTATTGCCTCCTTGTTTCAGGGTGGTTCGGACCTTGAAGGGTCGGACCTAAGGCCGCTGGGTCGGACCTCACATGCTCCAGATCCTTTGTTCCTTTCTTCTAAGGTGGGTCGGACCGTGGTTGGTCGACCCGGATCGGACCATAGGCTCGGACTATAGTGACTCAGATCCACTGGATGACTTAGGACGCCTTAGGATTCGCTCCTAGGTCTTTTATGATGAATTGGACATATTTCCGTATCAACACGGAGTATCTGACTTCTTCGATATGTCCTGCTTTCATTAACTTTTCCACCTCTCCTGCTATAATAGCATCCTCAACTGGTCGAAATTCTTTCTTCTTTTGCCGGATGTGCTTTACCGTTGGATCCATGTTCAGACAGTGAACTGCGATCCTCGGGTCTATCCCCTTGAGATCATCTGTGCTCCAAGCAAAGATATCGCGATTGTCTCGAAGGCACGTGATGAGCTTCATCTCTACTTCTGTGCTCATCTCTATTCCGATCCGAGTTGTCTTTTCCAAGTCCCCTTCAATCAGTTGAACCTCTTTCAAGGCTTCATGAGGTTCTATCCTAGCCGTTTTGGGGAACTTTTCTCTGAGCGACCCAATACCAATTTCTTCCTTTGGTGGAGTTAGAGTCGCGGAAGAGTGGCCTCTGGGACTCTAAGAGACCGAAAGAACAGGTACTGTGGCCCCTCTAGTTGACATGATGCAGCATTCCCAGGCTTCTCTAACGTTGCCCACTTCCTCACCCACGCCGTTCGGGGTTGGGAACTTTACCCTGTTGTGCAGGGGAGAAGCAATTGCCCTGAATTAGTTTAGTCCCGGGCGGCCTAAGATCACATTATAGTCGAAGGTGCTATCGACTACCACGAAGAGGATTGTCTTAGTCACCCTTGTCGGAAAGGTTCCCATAGAGACTTGTAGTGGTATACTTCTAATGGGACGTACTACAGATCCTCCAAAACCCACCAACGAAGTATACACTCGTCCAAATTGTATTTGTCCCAAGTGCATTTGCTCCACGGTCCTTTTGGATATGACATTGGAAGAACTTCCTGTGTCGACCAGTACTTTGTTGACCTTGTAAGTGGCAATCACCAGGGAAACAACCAAAGGAACGTCAGGGTCCTTAAGACCTCCTCCGCCAGACGTTGGTGGGGGGATTTCGCTGTCATCGAAGGTGATGGCGTTTGTGCCCTTCAGGGCTGAAGGAGCATAAGCTCTATCGTTGTTTCTTAAGTGCTGCGTGGTCCTTTCCCTTGCATTTCGACTATCTCCCCCAGTTGGTCCTCCAGCAATGGCATTGATAACTCCACTAGAGGGGAGGTTTTCCATTTCCATATCATCGCGGTATTCTTGATATCTTCGGGCATGCTGAGGTGGGATCTCTGCTGGAGGTGGCGGTAAAGACCCTGTCGGAGGTTCTGAACCACGCTCCTCCCTTCTGTGTTCATTCTTCCGATGTCTAGAAGGTTCCTCTTCATATATGGGTTCTTTCAACTTCCCACTTCTTACCAATCTCTCTATTTCTGTCTTCAGCTGGACGCAATCCTCGGTTAAATGACCTTTTTGCTGATGAAACCTACATTAGTCCTTAGAAGATTTGTTCTTCTTGTTGCTCCTGGCAGGTTTTGGCCATTGTATGTCCAAGTTCTTCTCAACAATAGAAGCCAAGATGTCGGATCTTGGTCTGTTGAGGCGAGTATACTCGGCGTATCTCCTTGGTGGAGTTCTTTCTCTGCGGAATTCCCTCTTATCTCTAAGCTCCCTTTTTTGTTCGAACTTTCCCTGACGAGGAGGAGGTTCTTGTCGTACTTGTTCTTTCCCCTTTTTTACCCCCTCTCTTATCGGGACATTTCGTTGGTACTCTTCTCCATACAAGACTCCTTTGCAGATATCTTCCAAGTACTTTTCAGTGGTGATTTCTTCATTGGAAAGCTTTCTTCTGAGCTCATCATTATAAGTGTTAGCATATAGGTGTCGAACCCGTTCTTTGATGCTATGAGGTTCTACCTGTCGTACTTCGGCATTGAAGCGGTCGAGAAAGGTTCTAAGGTCCTCATCCTCCTTCTGGATTATTCCTTCCAGGTGCTCAACTGACCTCTTCCTTTTCTTTGCTTTTTCAAATCTTTTTAGGAAAAGGGAAGCAACATCCGCATAAGATTTGATGGAACCATTAGGCAGTGAGGTCCACCAATCCATTGCTTCCCCAAAGAGTGTTGTGGAGAAATTGAGAGCTTTCATGTTATCATTCAGGCCGTTGGTTTCCATCTTACTTTCGTACCTAGTAAGGTGCCCCCACAGGACAAGTATCTCCAAAACAGTGCTCAAGGTTTGGAATGATGCAGTCAGGGCGCTTCCTTTCTTTTCTGATCTCGTCGCACAGAGGGTTGGGAGTTTTAATAGTCACCTTCTCATGTGCTTTTACCATCTTGCTCAGGGTGGCAATTTGTGTTTCCAAGGCCTTTTGTTGGAGGTAAATCTGCTCGGCTGTTAACTTCTCACCAGTCCTGGGGTTGATGGCTACATCTGGAGGAAGATCACAGATTGGGACTATCGGGATGCTTTCCGCCACATGATCTCTTGGTGCTTGTTGTTGAGCTCCTCACCGACTATTTCCCACTTCATCTACTCGTGGCACTTCTGGACTTCTTCCTCGTTGTTCGTGAGAAGCAGCGGCCCTTCTGTTGAGAAGATTCCTCAAATCTTCCGGTTGAGCTTGTTCCCCCAGCCGTTGTTGGATAGGACGGTGCACATTCCTTGACTGGGCGGGTTCGGCTTGTCTTGGAATTGCCAAAGGTGGAGTGGGTTGAGGAGGCTGGAGGTTGTTTGATCCAAAGCATCCTTGAATAGTGGTGAGTAAGAGTCCAAACTGATTCTCATTCATCCCGAATTCGCTAGGACAAATGATCTGCCCATTTGGAAGGGTAAAGTTTCTTCCTGGAGGAGGAACATGTGTTCCTGGCGGAGGAACCTGTCCTTCGACCCCAAGCACCTGGGTCCTTATCGGCGGATTAGCGGCTCTTTCCTCATCAGAAGAGAGACTAGCAGTATGGCCATCGGTAGGACAATCCATTGTATCTCTTGGAGGAACTCTTGCTACCCTGTCCCTCCTAGTAAGAGGTCCACCTATTGTCGTGGAGCAGGCGTACCACTTGCGGTGGCGTTGGTTCTTGCAGACCTTCTTGTTCTTGCCATTACTGAAGAGAACGGAACTTTTTGTAAAGATTCCAACAGACGGCGCCAAAATGTTGAGGGTAGAATTCCCCAACTACTTAGAGATTACTTATCTTCACGGGTAAGGGCCAAAATAAGAAGCTTCGTATAGCGTAAGAACCAATGCGTAAGAACCAGCAACCCTGAACTTGGTAAGAATCTGCACAAGTGACTTGAGTGGGGGGGGGGGGGGGTTAGGACCCGGTTTGCTAAGTGTCAAACCGGTTAGAGACTTTACTCAAGAGTGATTGAAGATCTACTCTGTGTTAGATATTTTTGTTAGGAATATCTGTTTAGATTTTGATCAGCAACATGATGACTTATCTTAGTTTCAGAAAGATGATTAGTACTCTTGGTTCACTTGAACATTGTAAAAGAGGAAACCCACTTAGTATGATAGTCTAGCTAATCTTGTATAGGATGTTAGGTCTCAAAATGTAATTTTTATTTTATGAAGAGAAGACCAAGAAGAAGACATCCAAGCAGAACAAGTTCAACGACATTGAAGATTTGAAGACTGCACAAGATTACTGAAATGTTTTTCAGATACCTATGATCAGATATCAGAAAGACACAATTTGGTTCTAAAATGAACAAGTGTCTTGAAGAGATATCTGAGTACCGGAAGGTTTGTGAAAACCAGGAAAGTGCCCACAGATATCTACTCTCAGATACCTTGAGCTTTAACCACATTTCTGAAAAATAAATATATATATATTGCAAACAAAGTTGTTTCAATAAAAAGTGGTATCTGAAGTTGAAGATAAGGACGTGCAAAGAATCAGAGAAATCTGATCAAGGTAGTCTCTGATACAAAGCATAGTTCCGTTGGCACTACAGGACAAAAGTATAGTACAAATGGATTAAATGCACGGACATAGATGTCTGAACAAAAGCAACGGTAGCTTCTGAAGAAGAAGACAAACCTACTACAGTACTATACACAGATATCAATAGTTTGAATTTGATTTAAGCCTAACGGATACTATTCAAAAGGCACTCAAATTCATCTATAAATATCAACACTTAGACTGCTTGAGAACACACCTTAGACACACAACCTGAAGAACTTACATTGAACATATCTTACTCTCTCAAGCAAACTACTTACTCTCAAGCTTTCTGTTGCGACCAAAGCTCTTGATTCTAAGTAGCACTAAAGTTCTAAGTGTCCTGATCCTAAACAAGCACAGCTATCTGTGAAAGAGTTGAATCAAAAGATCAAGTATCTGAGATTCATTCTCTTGAATATTTATCTAAGACTTGGGTCAGTAAAAAGAACAAGATACCATACATTGGAAAGTGTATTAAGTATACTTGGTTCACAGAGCTATCTGATTAACTGAAAAGTTAACAAAGAAGCTCATCCGACAACTCAAACCGAAACCAACACCATAACTGGCGTGGAGTACATGAAGTACTTAGTTTGGAAAATCAGGGAATAACTCCAAGGTTAACGGAGTAGAGGAAGTACTTGATTTGGGAAACTAAGGAATAACTCCAAGGTTATTGAGCACAGGAAGTACTTAGCTTGGGAAGCTAGGGAATAGCTCGAAAAGGTTTCTGAGTACAGGAAGTACTTGGCTGAGAAAGCCGAGGAACAACTCAGGGGGAACATTTGGTTAGGAACCATTTGTTTAAGGAATCTTAGAATAGGATTTTTGTAAGGTGACCTCAATTATCTGTTCTAGTGAATTCTAGGTCTCTGGAAGACCGAAGTGGATTAGTTGGAGGATTACGCCACCTCCAGATTCCACTATACTTGCTGTGTTATTTACTATTCTGTACTTACATTTCAGCAACACACACACACACACACACACACACACTTTAATTGTTTCTGCACTTATCTATCTTAAGTCTTCCGCGCTCTGAATCTAAGTATCAGATATCTTCACAGATATCTGAGAAATTGTGTTTATCGACAAAAGTTGAAAAAGACTATTCACCCCCCCTCTAGTCTTTTACTTTTCCGTTATCTAGACCAACAAGTGGTATCAGAGCAGGAGGTTCACAAGCCTTCTGCACTGAACCTAGATCCCCAGATAGGTGAAGGAACTTTGTCCATTTTCGAGGACTATTTAATTTGTGTGTTAAGTGTGCAGGTTTGTCTCTGAGTGATGCACCCGTTCTCAAACCAGAGAACTACGAGAAATGGAAAAATAACATGATGCTCCACCTTGAAGCCATAAGTGACGAAATGATCGAAGTGATAAAGAATGGCCCAATAGTCATTCAACAACTTAAACAAGTCATGGAGGTTTCTAATGGTAGAGACAGAGATCAAAGCGAAGGGTCTTCACAAACTGATGCGTCAACAAGTGGGAGATCTACCAGTCAAGTTATTTACGAACCAAAGCCCAGAGAACTCTGGACATCAGAAGATGCCAAGAGAAATCGTCTGGATGGTCAAGCTCGTAATATCATCATCAGATCGACACCTGAGCACATACAGTGTAAACTGTGGGGTGCCAAAACGGCGAAAGTTGCCTGGCAACTGATTGAAGAAATCTGTGCCAGAACTGAGAAAACCAAGGAAAACAAGTTCGAAGTTCTCAAGTTGAAATTTCAAAATTTCAAACAAGGACCCACTGAAACTCTGGAAGAACTTGATTTCAGGTTTACCACTCTCATGAGCGATATGGCAGCACTTGGGGAAAGCAACAGATACTTCCAGTCAGAGAAGATTAAGACTATTGTCAGAAGTCTTAATCACAACTGGGAGCATACTAAATTCTTTTATTTTAACCAAGGAATGCCAAATATCACTCCAGTGGAACTCTTCTCTCATCTTGCTACGGTTGATTATGAGACAACTCAAAGAGAACAAACAACTGAAAAGTTGCAGAAAGTTGCTCTAGTTACTCAAGGAACTTCTGAAAAGAAGAAAAGCAAGGAAGAGACTGAGGATGCTTTTGCTGCAAAGCAAATGAGCAAATATGTCAGTCGAGAAATTGAGAGAAGAAAAGCCAAAGAGAAGCTGAAAAAGCATCTAGGCTCAAACTATCACCAGTACAAAAGTATGCAAAGCTCGCTGAACAAGCCAAATTTGAAAGCATCATGTAACGAGGAAGGTAAATTGGAAACGATATCTGTTTCTATTGTCAAAAACCTGGTCACTTCAAGAAGGATTGTCCTGCCTACAACAAACTAAGGACAGGTGACAAGAAAGATAGAAGAATCTTCAGAAGAAGCCAGAAAGCTTTACTAACTGAAGAAAGAAAGAAAATCCAAACTCAACTGGATGCTCTAGACGTTGAGAAAGATTCTGAAGATGACAATTCAGATGACTTAACTTTACCATCACCGGAATTATGTGGAGTTACTCACGATATGATCGACTTCGACCTCAAGAAGAATGAAATGTGTGGAGTTGCTGAGATTGACGGTCCAGACATCTCTAACATTGAAATTTGTCTTATGGCTGATGAGGTAACACATACTTCTTGCTATACTTATGAAAGTGATGAAGAAGAAATTAAAGATCTAGAAAATCTCAGAAAGGAACTTGATATCTATGAAAGAGAATTTCTAATGATTCAAGCTAGAGCCGAAAATCTTGAAGAAGAAAAGAATTTTCTTGCAAAGGAAAATTCTCAATTAGTTAAGATATCTAAGAAAAAGGATGCTGATAATGCATTTCTCAAAGCTCAGATATCTGAGACTGAAAGTCACATAAAGAAGTAATGGCTGAACTGCTAAAGTAATATGAAGATCTTCTTTCAGAGAACAAGGAACTCAAAAAGAAAGAATTATCTTTTCAATCTTATGCCAAAGCTAGTGACACTCTTACTGAAGTACAATCTTACTTAAGAGATCATTCAGAAAAGAAAGGACTTGGGCTGAATACACAGACAAATTGTTCTACCACTCTGAATAAGAGTGAGGAAAGAAGAACATTTGTAAGTACTCAGCAAGATGGTTCCCATGCAATCTATAGTATCGGTCAGAAGACGAAGATTGTAGACAAAGGAAAGGCAGTTGCGACTAAACCTTTATGGGAAAAACAAGTCAAAAAGAAAACTGTTGGGCATGTCTCTGAAAAGAAACACGACACTGAAAAGTGTAAACACCCACAGTGCTATGTCTCTCAAAAAGGTAGAATTGCAGGAGCTGGCAAATTCTCCCATGTCACTTTTTCTGGAAAGAAAATAGACCAACCAGAGACTAGCAAAGCTGCTGAGAAAAGATCTCAGATAGCTTCAAGTGCTCGAAATGGTATTGGCTATAAAGGCATCGGGAAACAACTTGCTCGTGAATACAAACTGGAGCAAGAACGATGGCTAAAGGATAGAATTGCTCAAAGCAATTATCAGAAGTGGAATTTGAATCAAGCCACTAAAAATCTGAATGCCAGGGCTAGAAGAAATCTGGCAAGGAAAGCTAAGTTTGCTGAAAAGCAGACTCAGAAACCTGACAGGTATCTGAAAGCACCAAATGGAGCACCTAGGAACACACCAAGGAAGAAAATAGTTCTTAATAATGATAGTAATCATTCAACTAGAATTCCTCCTTATGTTCCTGTCAGACAAAAGAATGTTTCAAAGAAATTCATTCAAAAATGGATTCCTACTGGAAGATTCTTTAGTCCTAATGGTTCCAGCATTGATATGAGAACCTAATCTCCTGTTTTCTGTTTTGTGCAGAACGCTTCTTAGACTAAAGCACAATGGCTATTTGATAGTGGATGCGGAAAGCACATGACAGGAGACAGAGCAAATCTGGTCGATTACAAAGCTTGCAACACAGGACCAAATATCAGATTTGCTGGAGGAGAATTAAATCCCTCTCTGGGATTTGGCAACGTCAAATTGGGATATTTAACAATCACTGACGTATTACTTGTTAAGGATTTGAAATATAATCTATTTAGCATGAGCCAGTTGCAGACAAAGGTTTTACTGTAAAATTCAAAGCAAAGTGTTGCAAACTTATTGACAATGAGTCAAAGCAGACAGTCTTGGTTGCTCGGCGGAAAGGAAGTCTTTATGTTGCCGATTGGGCTTCTACCACAACTGAAGAATGTATCATGGTGAGTCAATCAGGTCACTCAGAAGAGCACTGGTTATGGCACAAAAAAATGAGTCACTTGAATTTCAAAACTCTGAACAAACTTGCCAAGAAAGAGTTAGTGGTTGGGCTTCCCAAAACATCTTTCAGAAAGGATGGTATATGTTCTGCCTGTCAGATGGGGAAACAATCCAAGATCTCTTTCAAGTCCAAAACCAGACACTCTAGTGTTAGACCACTGCAACTTTTACACATGGATCTTTTTGAATCATCTGTAACTAGTTACGCAGGAAAGAAGTATGGTCTAGTTGTTGTAGATGACTTCTCAAGATTCACTTGGGTTGTTTTTCTGAAACACAAATCTGATGCTAGGGTGTAGATACCAAACTTGCTGAAAAAGCTTGAGGTCATGAAAAATGACAAGGTATCTGCAATCAAAACATACCATGGTACTGAGTTTGTCAACCAGTACATAAAGGAGTTTTGTACCTGCAAAGGTATACAACACCAACTTTCCTCTGTAAGAACACCTCAACAAAATGGTGTTGCAGAAAGGAAAAACAGAACCCTTAAAGAAGCAAAGAAGGACAATGCTAGGCGACCTTTGAAATAAGTGAAGTTTATTGGGTTGAAGTCAGAAACACACTGCTACACTCGTAATGATGTTTGATAAACAAACACCATGACAAGACCCCTTATGAAATCTTGGTTGGTAGACCCCCTAATATCAAACATCTGAGAGTATTTGGTTGTAGATGTTTTGTTCTTAACAATGGAAAAGATTACCTAAGGACATTTCAACCAAAAGCAGATGAAGGTGTATTTCTTGGTTATTCCACGAATAGCAAAGCTTACAGAATTTACAACAAAAGAACAAAGAAGATTGAAGAATCAGTTCATGTTGTATTCTATGAAGAAAGTAAGAAAACACCTCTTACTGATGAACTCTCTGAAAGGTTCATAGAACTAATGGTAAAGGATTCTGAAGAAGAATCCTCAGAAAGGAAAAACATCATTATGAAAAATGAGGATGACTCTGACGAAGAAAAGCTTGAAATGCCTAGTAACAACCAGATGACTCACATACATGATGAAGAATTTCCTATGAGACTTCCAGAAATGGAAACTGAAGATATTCATCAGAGAGCTATCTCTGGAAATGATCTCTCTGAAAGACATATTCCAGAAAGCTCACACACTGAGCAAGTGTCAGACATTAATTGCCCTTCTGAGGAGCAAAATGTCTTAGATACTGAAAAAGTATCAAATCAAAATCCTAGTGATTCATATTCAAATCATTTGGATATTGATCCTACTAGCACTAAACCTATGATGAGATGGATCAAGGATCATCCTGCAAAAGATGTGATTGGACCAATTAATCAAGGTGTTAGGACTGGGAGAGCAATAGCTGAAAATGCTAATTCTCTTTTTGGATGTTTCATCTCAAACATTGAACCTAAAACTATAGAAGAAGCATTAGGAGACCAAGACTGGATCTCTGCGATGCAAGAAGAGTTGGATCAATTTGAGAGAAACAAAGTCTGGAAACTAGTTCCATTTGTAGAAGGAATATATGTGATTGGAACTAAATGGGTTTTCAGAAATAAGATGAATGAATCTGGTGAAATAACCAGAAACAAAGCAAGATTGGTTGCCAAGGGATTTACCCAGACTGTAGGTCTAGATTTTGATGAGTCATATGCACCAGTTGCCAGATTGGATGCAATAAGACTCTTTCTGCCTTCTTGACTCATAAAGATTTTAAAGTTTATCAGATGGATGTCAAAAGTGCATTCTTGAATGGTGAACTTGCTGAGGAAGTTTATGTTGAGCAACCACCTGGCTTTGAAGTTTCCTCAGAAAGTAGAATGGTCTATAAGCTACATAAAGCTCTATATGGACTGAAACAGGCTCCAAGAGCATGGTATGTCACTTTGACCAAATACCTTCTGGAAAGTGGTTTCAAGAAAGGTGAAGTTGATAAAACTTTATTTACCTTGAATCATGATAGGAAACTACTCTTAGTTCAAGTATATGTTGATGACATTATATTTGGATCTAAGGACAAGCAACATTGTGATGACTTTGCAAATCTCATGAAAAGTAAGTTTGAGATGAGCATGATGGGAGAATTGAACTATTTCCTAGGATTGCAAGTCAAGCAACTCAATGATGGAATATTCATTAGTCAAACAAAGTATGCAAAAGATATGCTCACAAAGTTCAATCTTAAGGCTTCTGGAAAGAATGCTAAGATACCTATGAGCATAGGAACCAAAATGACCTATACTGAATCAGACAAGAGTGTTGAAGAACATAAGTATAGGAAATTGATAGGTTCACTACTTTACCTCACTGCAAGTAGACCTGATATTCAATACGCAGTTGGAGTGTGTGCTAGATTTCAGACAAATCCGATGCAAACACACTACAACATTGCTATGAAAATATTAAGTGTAAAAGGTACAGTAGATGTAAGTCTGTGGTATCCCAAAGAAAGTGGATTGAGTTTAGCTGGTTACTCAGATGCTGATTATGCTGGATCATTACTTGATAGGAAAAGTACCTCAGGAACTTGTCAGTTTCTGGGTGCTAGACTTATCTCATGGTTTAGCAAGAAGCAAAACTCAATTGCAACTTCTACCACGTAGGTAATATATTGTCAAGTTGTTGTGCAACACAAATTCTGTGGATTCAACAACAACTTAAAGACTATGGACTCAATGAATAGAAAACTCCCATTTTCTGTGACAACACAAGTGCTATTGCGATCACACAGAATCCTAAGTTTCATGCCAGAACAAAGCACATTGATGTTAGACACCACTTCATCAGAGATCATGTTGAAAAAGGCAATATAGAGATACTCAAGATTGGCACTGAAGACCAACTTGCAGATATCTTCACTAAGCCACTACAAGAAAGTAGATTCTTAGCCTTAAGACATAGTCTTGGACTAATGGAACTACCAACGAACTGAAAAAGGTTCAGATATCTGGAACGGGCATCCAGAGAAGAGGTATCTGGAATGGGCACTCAGAGAAGAAGTATCTGGAACGGGCATCCAGAAAAGAGAAAAGAGAAATCTGGAACGGGTCAAAAAGACAGCTTAAGATCTCTGAGACAGGAACTCAGATATCTGGGTCACTCAGTAAACGGGGAACACAAAGGAGAATAGTACAACTATCTGCAGTCAACTACTCTCTTGAAATTTGCATTATTTCTATATTTGTGAAAAACTTGGACAAATCCTAAGTATGAGATAGATTCAGATGCAAACAGTGTTCTTGGTCATACAAAAACGTGATTCAGATAGCTAATGGCCAAAATTCATTAAATGGGCACAATTACATTTGTTGATTGTGATCATTGCTGAAGAAGCAATGGTGACCCTTGATGAAATTAAGCATTTGATCTGTACGGTGGAAATTAACTCACAGTAAATAGTGGACTGTTAAAATTCCGACAAAGCCTACTTTGCATTTAATGCCGAACTAGCTTTTGCTCATGCCTGCTTGCAAATCACAGATACATACACACAAAATCAATTTGTATGTATTTGTCTGTTGAGATTCTGTTTCTATATATATAGGATTTTGGCAAAAGAAATCACTTTCGCCTAATCCAAAATTCCGACTTACACAAAAATAGCAAAACCTTCTCTTGATTCTCTGCAAACCTTCTACAATCTCTGCAAATCAAGATTAAGTTTTTCTGCAAAGAATTACTGAATCAAATCTCTTTCAAACACCATTTCCAAATTCCTTACACTATATAAAGAGATGGCCCCTAAGAGTTCAACTGCACAAAAATCTCAATCCTCCTTTGACCGAAAGCAAGCAAGCACCAGAGTTGGTTATTGTGAACAACCGACTGATAGAAGAATTCAATCCTGACCATTGGACTTCAAATCACAGAATGATTTGGGGTGGTGCCATGGTTGAGGAATACCTAACGGCTGCAATAGAAAACCAAGCCGACAGAAAGCTGATACTTGACATGCTTGAAAAGGCACAAATCAAGGGTTTTCTATCTGCCCGCCCAAGTGGAATTTCATCACTCGATGTGTTGGAATTCTACAACAACTCCAGGATAATTTCCTGTGTTTCTAAGGCACTGCAATAGTGTCTGTGAAAACCTCAGTCCAAGGAAAGGAAATCCTTCTGGACTTAACAACTTTCTGCAAGTTGTTTGGTTTTCAAAATCTTGGAAAGGATTTTGAAATAAACACCAAGGATGACGAACTCCTTGAAGGTGTAAAACAGCTGTACAGTGATGTGTGTGATCTTGAAAAATCAGATGCACCCACTGAGTTCAAGCTTGCTGACATCCGAACCATACATCTGATGGTTCACTGGGATGTGTTAGCCTGCATTCTTCACAGATGCTTTGATGGTCTACAAGGAGGTGCTGATCAGATAAGCCAAGAACGGTGGATGATGATGTTCTTGCTGAATCAACAAGACAAAAGGCTGGAAAACCCTTTTAACTGGGGAAAGTACGCCTTCATGAAGTTTGTGAAGAAGATTCAAGGTTTTGAACCTAAAATCGCTAAAGGAATAGCTGAGCCAAAGGCCACAGTAAGCTATGGTCTGAAGATATGCTACTTGCTGGAGAAGCTTGGCATTGAGCTCAGAGAGACGGCTGAAATTGCCAACAGTAACCTACTCTACAAATATGAGTATACGAACATGATGGAAAAGGTTACTGGGTCTCAGAAAGGTTCTAAGAAGCGAAAGTCTGAAAAGATATCTGAGGAAAAGGTTGCGACCAAGAAGCCCAGAACTTCAAGAAAGAAGTCTGTTGGCAAAACAGAAGACACACCCATTGAGGTTGTCAATTCTCAGATATCTGCAAGCATTGCCGATGAACCCATAATTGCAGATGAACTCATCAATGCTGCAAAAGAGTTATCAACTACTGAACAAGTAGACTCAGCAAGAGAAAGTGCATTCAGAAATGTGAAGAATACTATAGAATGACTTGCTGATGAACTCATAAATGCTGCCAAAAGTGGTGAAAAACACCAAGCCCTATCTGCAGAAACCGCAGGAATTATGGACCAATCAGTTCCAAATGCTGATGAGAGCTCTGATGATGAAGATGATAAACTAGTCATCTCTCAAGTCCTAGAAAGAACAAAGAGGGCTAAGGTTACTGTAAAAGTAACTGGTGAACAGGTATCTGAAGAAGAACCTACACCTCAGGTTACTGAACAAGCACCTATAGCAAAGGTTTTTTATGTAAGTACTTCATCAGGGAAAGTCTCTTATGCACAAATTCAAGAAGCCCTGATGAGTGGTAATTTAGTGCTGGTAGATGCTGATGAGAATGCCACGTCTAAAAATCTGGAAGAATGTTCAACTGATCAATCTTCTGCTTCCAGACAACCACAACAACCACAAACATAACAACCACAACAGCCACAAGTGGTTGATGAAATGGTAAATGAACTCCATTTCGAATTACCAGCATTACAATACGCTGAAGAAAATCCTGCAAAAGAGCAGGTTCCCCAACTCAATGAGAGGGATCAAACTGAGACATCTACTCAGAATGATCAACCAGGGGAGGCAACTGAGTTGCATACTCAGGAAAGGTGTGAAGTACCTGAAACTTCAAACAAAGAAGAAATACTGGAACAAGAAGACCAATGTATAGAAAGGTCACAAGTTTCAGAGACCAATCAGCCTGATACGGTTCAGGTAGCTTAATGGTTTAACTCTCACCTTGTGAAAATTTCATGCTTGTATATCTTGTTACTTATAAAAATTTCTTTGTTACAGGCTGAGTTAGAAACACAAAAACAAGAGGAAGCTGGAAAGCTTGCCTCAGAAACTGAGAAGGAGGTTCCCTCAACCTCGCCTTTTAAGAAATCTGAGCCTGTGCCACAGGTGATAAATTGATTCTTAAGATAACACTTTTCAGTCATATGTTTATGTGCCTAATCATTTAAAGTAAATGTTTCTAACAGGATCCAACTAAGAAAGAGGAAGAAAAGGTAGAAATGATAGAAAAGAACCCAGAAACCGACAAGGTTTCTGAAGAACACATTATTGAGCCTTCCAGTGTGAAGGTATATGGAAATCAGTGATAAATATTCTTCACCTTGGGTTATCTTAAACTTCTTCTAAATTATTAAATGCTTTCTACTCACAGGCTCACTCAGAAGTAAAAGTGCAAGGGGACAGAGTTGCGACATCCCCTGCACCTATGGAAATTGATGAGGCATCAAGGCCTTCATCACAAGAAAAGATTCCAGAGACTGCACAAGTCTCTGAGAGACAAGTATCTGAGCCTCCCATGGAGGTAATTGACCTCTCAGATATCTGATTTGTCACTTAAAGTTTTTCTTGATAAAATTTCCTAAGTATTGTAATAATTTTAATTCTCAGGTTCAAGAAAGAAAGGTTGATGAGGACCAGACTTCCAAGTCTCTACCTCACAACAAGATATCTGAGACACCCCTTGTCTCAGTAGTACAAGTCTCTGAGCCTGATGTCCATACTCAGGTAACTCAGAAACTAAACTACAGTTCTACTCAGATATCTACAAAAGTTTTGAAGCTCACTCAAAACTCTTTCTTTCAGGCTCAAACAAGTGCAAAGCAGGTTCCCGTTGATGAGAAAAGGGACCTACTTCCCTTCTTCAAGGCTCAAACACTGCCGAAGCACATTCAATGCTTCAAGAAATGGCAGAAGTTAAGATGCTCTGATCTCTCTGAAATATTGAGAATCACAGATCAACCAACAAGACGAGCACGAGCTCTTGACTTGGAGACTTACATCCATGCATTGTTCCCTACTGAACAGTATACAGTTGCGACCCTATTGCATAAGGATTTCTCCAGAGAAGTGGCGCACAGTTTGATACAAGCCTTTGAACAGGCAGATGGTCAAACAAGATTACAGATGGCCTTTAAGCCAGTCGTGCCCCAGACTCTGGAATTCATTCCTTCTGAACAAGAAGAAGTTAATGGGCAGAAGATCACTATTCCTGAAGTGATCAATCTTGTATCTGAAGATGACGAGGAGGAAGAAATGAACGAAAACGATTTTGATGAACCTCCCACTGACCATCACCAAAAGGATGATAATGACAAAAAGGATGATGATGATGCCCCTGCACTAGGGACCGGAGGAATTTCACAAAGAGATAATACCTCAGCAGCTGAAAAGCACACTGAGAAGACTTCACAGAAATCTCCGTCTCCATCTCCTCAGAAATCTATTCATCCATCTTCTCAACAACACCAAGTTACTACTGTACAAGTAGTTGAGCTTTCTGAAGAAACCAATTAGAAAATATTAAATACTCAAACCAGAACTGCTCAACTCAAACATTTGTTGGAAGAAGAACAACAGCTCTATCTTCAACTGGAAGATCAAATAGCTAAATCCAGAGACAAGCTTGATCAACTACAAGATCAATATCTACAGGAGATGATTGCTTACTCTGAGGTTAAAGAGCTACAGGATGTTGTGACTGCAATCACCAAAGAACTCGATACTGAAAAAGTATCTGAAGTCAAGCATGATGCTAAGGCTGCATCATCTTCAAAAGATATCTGAGATGGTTGCCGCCTTCAGAAACCTTGATGAAGAAGTGCAAGAGACACTTTTTTGATAATCTTTCCTTTCACCATACTCCTCAAGTTTTGCACCAAAAGATCTGGACAGCTTAAGTTTCTTCAATTTTACTTCACTGACTTGGATCCCATATGACAAAGAACAATTATCTCTCGCAGTGAAAACCACATCTCGGACAATGAATCTTTTTCTATCCTCTAATACTTCCACGTCCCAAATTATAAAAATATAATTCTCTTCATCACTACCCTTTCCCTCCGGGTAGTCATCCCATATAGGAGACTCTTTCCAGTTCTTCTCGTAGCAACGGTGAACAATTGCTCGTTTCCATCTTGACAATTGACACACAAGAAAGTCATAAATCGGATATCAGTTTCCAACAATCTACTGCTTGACAGCGAACGAGTTTTGACCTGTCAACCCTAATTATATTCCGATCTCCACCGTTCAGATTCTAGTTCAACGAGTTGGCTTGATTCTGTCAAACTTTCGCGACGATCCAACGGCTGAATCAACGGAAAACTCTGTTTTAATCGGGCTGCGCTATGCTGTCAATGCTATACGAAAATTGTATTTACTTCACAAAAAACGGCCAAGATCACCTGGAATATGATACCAATCTGATGCAGCGTGCGTGGTTGTATACAAGAAGGATAAACTCAAAACTCGTTGATTCAACGGAATACCGAGAATTGATGGATCAAGATTCATTGATTCATTGGAATACCGAAAATTGACAGATTTGGAGGAACACCTCTATTTTTAATATAATATCTCAAAACTAATCTGACAAAACAATGAAAAAGTACTTAAATAATAAACCCTAACCCTAACTGCTACCAACATACGTAAATAATAAAAATGTCCTAATAAATAAAGAAAACGCAACTTTAACTCTTGACATTCTACATATAATTTAACGACATTTACTCCACATCACATTGTCTTGGGAATATTACAATATTTTTACTAATGTATAATTTCTTGGTGAAAGTAACACCTTTCCTTGGTAATATTAGAATTAAAAAAATAAATAAATAAATAATGCTCCATACCTATTATTTACCTGCTCAAAATGAATGGCTAGATCAATTATTACACATTATCTCTACTCCCCACACTTTCTCTCTGTACTTAGAGTAATCCATTGATTTCCATTCTCTATGTGAGCACAAGAAGAGCCGTAGACGACACCCAACCAAAAGGATAAAGCGACAAGGAAGGAGACAACCGTAGAGGGAGAAGGACACGACGAAGTCACCGGACGGTGTTGTTAGTAATTATAGCAAGAATTAGCCTCTAAGGCTGAGCAGCGGAAGTTTAAAAATTTTGTTTCTTGCTAATCTGATTCATGACTATATTATGTGTATTGAATACATGGGAAGAAGATGCTTACGTAGCTTCCAATAGGAAGTAAGGATCACTGGATATGCTTGCTCGATTTTCTTTCCGGTAGAATCTTCGATTCGATTTATTCATCATCTTCTTCGATTCGTTCTCCAAGAACGATTTAATTTTTCCAAAGAATTGGGACTGAACTTAGAACAATTCTAAGCTGCCTACGTACCTCCAAGAGGATCAAGCCCTATGTAGTTCGATTCGTCGGTGATTAATCTCCATGGACTCTAGGATGTCCATCGTCTAAAACTGCAACAAGTAAAAGACAATCTTAAAGAACAATTGTAATTGAGAAATAAATATGGAAACAGAATATACAAGAAAGAAGGAAGACAACCAAAACGAATCATTCTTGGACAGACATGGGCGGCCGATTCATCATAAAGTTGTTGTATGAATTAATTTAGTTAAGTCTATATTTATACATTAGGAATCTCTAAGAAGTTGTATTAGAGATTCCTAATGTATAAATATAGACTTATTCCTAAATTAAATCAAACTTGGAGAGAAAGGAAAAGAGTCCTACAAGGAAAAAGATCTTCAAGATCTTCACAAAGATCTCCACAAAGAAAAGATCTCCTCCTCCTTCTCTCCCTTGCATGCTTCTATGTATAGCATGTGATTCCTTTTGTTTTCCAACTGAAAGCCCAGCCCAATTGGTATTAGTTCAGTCTTCTATACAAGAGGTCACTGGTCAAAACCCACCAAGTGTTGTTTTGGTTTCTTTATTTCTTTTGGGCTTTTATCAATTGGACTTCAATTCCAATTAATCCAAATACACTTTCTTGCGTTAATTAATTAAATTAATTTATCTTTCTTCATGTATTAATTAAATCCAATTTAATTAATTTACTTTCCAAAAGTATAATTAACTAAGTACAACAAATCCAATTTGACTTAATCAATCATTTCTATCAAATAGAAATATTCTCAATAATAGTAAATTAAATATTTATCAATCCAATTGATATTTAATTTACTCTAACAATCAGTTAGGAGAATAATCACCTTATGTTATATGTGACCCATAGGCCCTTACATATTAGTCACTGATCTAATCAAGGTTTCAGTGAAACTCCTAGATAATTTCACTAGACAATACTAATATGTAAGGAACGTTTGTGAGGAATGACAAATTGCCTGTAGCGTAGAGTACTTGATGATACGGTCCCTTCACTCCACGAATACTCGAATGAGTCTAGAATATGGTTTAGTGTCTATTCCAGCAACTCATCCATTGTCTCTCAATCTTATTAGTCGATCTAGAGGATTATGTCCAAGCACCATCTTGACATATATCTTTGCGGTGGCCACCGTCTTACAATCGCACTAAATATGAGAAGTAGAGTATTCTCTCCTTGAATATATTACAGAGGAATGAATCCTTTCTTGGCCCAATCACTCACATCACATGCTTCCTAATACACCCAACACATGTCGTATCTATCCGACTTTAAGGATACAAGCATTGCACATGGTCAAAGTGTATTATTCCACATATGATGTAGTATTGGCCTCAAGTCTAAGGACTAATAACATCACCCTACACACTGATAATCCCATAGACACTTAAATAGATTTTACCAAATGGTTTCTCGGTTGGGTATGCCAACACCCTCCAAGGTGTTCATATGTCCATTACAAATAACCCAGTTTATTCGTAGTAGTGAGATCTACTACATCCTCTAAGGATATAATGCAACATATGCTAGCTTCAATCGCATCATTGATATCCCAACTCTCAATGACCTACAATAGTGACACCCAAGCTCCCACTAACTTGGTGATTATGTTAAGTCCTTGGGAACATCTTACAGATAATTCAAATGACCAAATAATGTATTTTGTAAATGTAATGCCTATTGTATTTAAGTATGTATAAACTGGTGAACATAAATAAATAACAATAATTGAATGTGATCAAGTACATATCGTCCCTAGGTTGTCTCTAGGACAAATATACTTTCAATCTCCCACTTGGCCTAGAGCCAATCACCTACGTGTCTAACACCGTGAAAGGGTTTGCCAAACTTTCCTCAGTGGGTACTCGTCTTATAGATACTTCTCCTCTAGCTATCATCTCTCTAAGCAGATGATAACTCCAAAGTACATGCTTGTTCTGTTTGTGGATCTTGGTTCCTTTGCTTGTGCAACAACGCCTTCGTTGTCGCATTAGAACTTTATAGGATTACTATTAGGAACTACCCCTAGTTCCTTTCAGGAATTCAAAAATCCATACAACCTCCTAGAGGCTTCTGTAACCGCAATTTACTCGGATTCAATTTAGAATCGATCATGGTGGGTTGCTCTAAGCTCTTTCAAGTGACGGCCCCACCATTGAGTGTAAACACATACCCAGTTTGTGTTTTATGGTCGTCTAGGTCAGATTGGAAACCAGTACCGACATAACCACTCAATTAGTGATGACGTGTTAAATCACCAAATTATTATTTGTTTGTTTAGCCAAAGACTAACGAATCACTATACGAAATTGATTTGTGTATAGAAATAAGTTAATCCTGAGTGTTGTTCTCTATGGACCTAAACGAGGCTTTAACGGTGTAATGTCTAGAATCAATAATCGAGCAAGCACGAGTATCCAAGCAAGTATGAAGCAAATATGAATGATTGATAGAAAGAGTATATTCAAAGATAAGGGAAAGATTACAAACAAACTACCGGGCACAACCCAATGTGCCAGGATGGATACGCAAGGGACCTCGGATAGTGTTAGGATGGGGGTCTCCCGGCTCAAACGCACGGGTCAAGTATCTAATCTCCAGTCGGTGGATTCCTCGATTCTTCAATGGCACGTACCGCACTGTCACCATGGGGCCGAATCAACTCGCATCACCTGTCGAAGCAACTCAATACTAATCCACCTCTACGCATCTACCACCGCCTTGTACGCATCCCCAAGTCGGAGAGTGTTTGGTCTCAGTCCCATATCTGAGAATGTGTCTATGGGGGTTACAATATGGAGTTAATATAGAGTTGTAACTGAAAATTGAGAGTTTAATGATGATATTCGTCAACAGGGCCTCAAACGCACCGTCCAGATGGTCCGTCTGAGGTCCTGTTTCGCTGGGCTGAGCCCACCTGACTTCTTGAGGCCCAATCTCTCGACTGTGCACTTTGGGCACTTCCTTGGAGATCCGTGGAACATCGACGATGTCCAACATGAGCGATATATCCAACAATCGAGCCCCATTTACTCCATTTATGTACCTAAGTACCTATACACACAAAAGACACGAAACATGATTCTATTCTATGAAATCTAACAAAAGTGGAGCTAAAGGATAACAAAGGAGCGAAAAAAAGACAAGATGACGGTGCAATTTCCAGCGTCATCAAATTTCTACTCTCGTTGTCCACCATATACCAAGAAGGAATTCTTAGTTCATCTAAGATACTAAAGAATTGCCTTTACAGCAATCCAGTGTTTCATTCCTGGATTATGTTGGTGTTGACAAGTACAGCTAAGTGCATAAGCCACATGTGGCCTTGTGCAGTTTATGGCATACATGATAGATCCTATAGCGGACGCCTATGGGATCCTCTTCATGATTTGGCCTTCCTCTTCAGTAGAAGGATTATCCTTCGAAGTGAGGGCCATGCCATGCCCAGCTGGTAAGAACCCTTTAATTGGAACCATCCATGTTAAAGCGTTTCCTACCTTGTCGACATATGTGGATTGTGGCAGCCCTATTTGTTGATACGAAAATATGTCCAATCCGTCATAGGAGCCCTTGGAACGAATTCTAAGTCGTCATAAGTCATCTAATGGATCCGAGACACATTAGCCCGAACCAAGGGTCCGATCCGGGCAGACCAACCATGGTCCGACCCACCTTAGAAGAGAGGAACAAAAGATCTAAAGCCTACTAGGTCGGACCCAGGAGTCTCAGGTCCGACCCACCTGGGTCCGAGCCTCTCTAGAAAAGGAGACACAGTGCTTGAACAGTACGGTCTCCGACCTACGGCCTCCGATACGGACGTACACTTGGATCCAGTATGACAATCCCACAATCAACCAAGCAGACATGCACCAGAGAGTAGGGGATCCGAACCTTGAGGTCCGAATCGGAAGAGTTGGGCAGGCTTAGAAGGGCTTCCTCATCTGACAACCCAATACGGTCCGACCATGCGTCCGCACCAACCTCTCCGAACCTCGGATCTCGGCAGACTATGTTACACCCTCCAAAACTCTTCCAATAATGACTAAACTCCCCCTAGAAGCCCAAAATGGCATGGGCTAAGTATCATTATTGGGCTATGGGCCTAAAACATGACTTGGTGGCACAACCGGAGCCTTACACTTGGCACGATCCTAGGGAAGCCTTCCACTTTGAAGAAAGCCTATAAATAGGGCACACATCCACATATAAGAGGTAAGTCATCTTACGAACCTAATCCCGAGCATTATATAAAGTGTTGGTCCAGATAACAGCAAAGTAAAAGACTAGAGGGGGGGGGGGGGGTGAATAGTCTTTTTCAACTTTTGTCGATAAACACAATTTCTCAGATATCTGTGAAGATATCTGATACTTAGATTCAGAGCGCGGAAGACTTAAGATAGATAAGTGCAGAAACAATTAAAGTGTGTGTGTGTGTGTGTGTGTGTTGCTGAAATGTAAGTACAGAATAGTAAATAACACAGCAAGTATAGTGGTATCTAGAGGTGGCGTAATCCTCCAACTAATCCACTTAGGTCTTCCAGAGACCTAGAATTCACTAGAACAGATAATTGAGGTCACCTTACAAAAATCCTATTCTAAGATTCCTTAAACAAATGGTTCCCAACCAAATGTTCCCCCTGAGTTGTTCCCCGGCTTTCTCAGCCAAGTACTTCCTGTACTCAGAAACTTTTTTGAGCTATTCCCTAGCTTCCCAAGCTAAGTACTTCCTGTGCTCAATAACCTTGGAGTTATTCCTTAGTTTCCCAAATCAAGTACTTCCTCTACTCCGTTAACCTTGGAGTTATTCCCTGATTTTCCAAACTAAGTACTTCATGTACTCCACGCCAGTTATGGTGTTGGTTTCGGTTTGAGTTGTCAGGTGAGCTTCTTTGTTAACTTTTCAGTTAATCAGATAGCTCTGTGAATCAAGTATACTTAATACACTTTTCAATGTATGGTATCTTGTTCTTTTTACTGACCCAAGTCTTAGATAAATGTTCAAGAGAATGAATCTCAGATACTTGATCTTTTGATTCAACTCTTTCACAGATAGTTGTGCTTGTTTAGGATCAGGACACTTAGAACTTTAGTGCTACTTAGAATCAAGAGCTTTGGTCGCAACAGAAAGCTTGAGAGTAAGTAATTTGCTTGAGAGAGTAAGATATGTTCAATGTAAGTTCTTCAGGTTGTGTGTCTAAGGTGTGTTCTCAAGCAGTCTAAGTGTTGATATTTATAGATGAATTTGAGTGCCGTTTGAATAGTATCCGTTAGGCTTAAATCAAATTCAAACTATTGATATCTGTGTATAGTACTGTAGCAGGTTTGTCTTCTTCTTCAGAAGCTACCGTTGCTTTTGTTCAGACATCTATGTCCGTGCATTTAATGCATTTGTACTATACTTTTGTCATGTAGTGCCAACGGAACTATGCTTTGTATCAGAGACTACCTTGATCAGATTTCTCTGATTCTTTGCACGTCCTTATCTTCAACTTCAGATACCACTTTTTATTGAAACAAATTTGTTTGCAATATATATATATTTCTTTTTCAGAAATGTGGTTAAAGCTCAAGGTATCTGAGAGTAGATATCTGTGGGCACTTTCCTGGTTTTCAGAAACGTTCCGGTACTCAGATATCTCTTCAAGACACTTGTTCATTTTAGAACCAAATTGTGTCTTTCTGATATCTGATCATAGGTATCTGAAAAACATTTCAGTAATCTTGTGCAGTCTTCAAATCTTCAATGTCGTTGAACTTGTTCTGCTTGGATGTCTTCTTCTTGGTCTTCTCTTCATAAAATAAAAATTACATTTTGAGACCTAACATCCTATACAAAATTAGCTAGACTATCATACTAAGTTGGTTTCCTCTTTTACAATGTTCAAGTGAACTAAGAGTACTAATCACCTTTCTGAAACTAAGATAAGTCATCATGTTACTGATCAAAATCTAAACAGATATTCCTAACAAAAATATCTAACAAATTTCCCCCATTTTGATCAGTCAACGATGACTATCTATCCTATTACAAATCTGGATGAGGAAACAATCCACCACTTAATCATTTCTTATGATTTTTCAGTTCATTTAATTAAGTGCAGAAAGTAAACATCAACCAAATCACAAGGTGTGATCTTTGCTGACAAGTTATCTTTTATAGAATAATATCTGAGAGTAAGTTCATCAGATAAGTTACAATGAAAGATTACAGATAACTTTAATACATAATACAGTTTTAGCTCAGTCAGCAAAAATACAACAAAAATTACATAGTAAATTAGGACAACAGGAGTAACCAAGCTCCAAGTAAACATCCTAATAGACTAGTCTTCAAGTCATCAAATCTTCAAGTCTTCAATAGTATTTCTATGGATCACTCTGCAAATTTCCTATCTCCAAACCTTTTGATGTCTTCAGAATAATCATAGAGAAGTGTTCTGACGAGCATCTCAGTGTCTCTGGCAAATCCACAGACTTCTTTGTAGGTTTTAGTAGGATTTTTCTTGACAAAGTGCTTGACCCACATATACTTTCCCCACTTCCAGGCATGCTCTATTCTGATATCTGAAAGCTTGAAGTAATCATAGATAATCTTCAGATATCTGATGTCACCCTTGTATTGATCTTCAGTTAGATAGAACGACTCATAGGGTTCCACATAAAGTCTTGCTCTTGTGCCTGTTCCTGTGATATTCGGAATTCTGTGCACATCATCTGGCTTTCCATATGGACATTCATCAGATTGGTCCTTTCTCATGGCTTCAGTTCTCTTGATAACTTCAAAGTCCAACCAGGCTTTTACATGATTGGTGTTGATCAAAATTGGCTTATCTTTTCTCCATGCCATGAGCTGTTTATGGATTGGATCTGGAAATCTTGAGTTTACCAGTAGATGCTTAAGTTCCAGAATCCAATAGCCATTTTTCTGATTGATGCACCTGTAGACAGAGGAATTGTTGTCATTCTTCACATACTCAATTTTGCCTTCTTCTGGCCTGAGTGAAAGTTGACTTTGTCTTTGTTCAGCTCTCATTCTGTTCCTTTTCTGTCTTGAATTCTCTTTGGGGTTGTTGCTTGAAGAACCACCCTGGATAGACTTGGTATTTCCAGAGGGTGTTTTAGCTGCTAGGGGTTTTGCAGCTATGGGCTCAATTAGGCTTTCAATTTTTCTTTTTCTGTGAAGAGGAGCTTCATCTTCATCAGTTTCTTCATCATCATCAAGATTAAATCTTGTGCGAGTTTTACAGCCTTCTTCATTGCCCAGGGACTTGATTTGACCTTCTTCTTCTTCAGAAGAAGATTCATCAATCCCTTTAACTTGTCTTCTCCTTGGAGCCTTGGTACTCCTTGGAGGTTTCTGTGCCATGGCCCTTGTTATCATTGCAGTTCCTTCAGTAGGTTTCTGGGAAGTAGCTACTATTTGCAAAGCAGCTCGACTTGAGGAGGGCTCATTTATCTTGAGTGGTGGCTGGGAAGTTTTCTTGTTTCCTCTTCCTTTCTGAGCAGCACCAGCTCCAGATTTCTTCTTGTTTCCTTCTCCTTCTTCCCATTCCCCCTGACTTTGAGGTCCAGATTTGTACAATCCTTCCCCCTTAGTCATTGTTGGATGACTAAGTCTCACAAAGGAATCTGAGAGAGACTCAAAATGTCCTTGTAAGCAGTTATAGGTAGTGACCAACTTCTGAAGTTCAGCCTTGAGCTCCTGATTTTGCTTGATAAGTCCATTTTCCTTATCAGTGAGCTCTGCCAATGGGCCTAGGATAGCATCTTTTCCGGAAAGTAAACTTGCTTGAAAAAAGCTTTTTTCTAAAGAGCATCATCGTCCCCTTATCATCATTATCTTTCTGAGCAATGACTATGCTAGTTGTTCTCTGAGTGATGAGCTCAATGAACTTCTTCATTTCAGAGGGGACGGAGGCAATTACTTCCTTGTTCTGTGAAGACAACTCCTTTTTTAGATGAGCCAGTACTTGGTATATGTTCATATATTCATTGGAGTGGACATTTGGCAGTTTGCTGAATATTGCAGGAGCAACCAGCTTCCTTTTCAAGTGAGAAAACGCTAGATGTTCATTGCGGTGCTCTGCCAAAGTCTTGTCTTCTTCATCATCTGAGTAATCAGCCCAGTGATCTTCATCCTCTTGGACATTCTCATCGATTGTGTCTAGTCCAGCAACCATCTCATGGACTGGTTTCTTTCCTTTCTAAGAAGAGGATGGTACATTGAAGTCCGAAGCGTGCCTGGTCCGAGCTAGAGCACCTGAAAGGACTAAGTGGGGGGGGGGGGGGGGTTAGAACTGGGAGTCCGGATTGCCAAGGTCAATCCGGTAAGAGACTTTACTCGAAAGAGAGTTGGAGGCTCTCTATGTAATAGCTTAACTTAGGGATTGTTACTTTGATATTGCTTATCACTCACCTTAAGGTCTTGGACCTTGAGCCATATTTATAATTATCATGTACTTAAGAAGAGGTTCATAAGATGATGCAAGTGTATGATTCAGATTTGGACACCAATGCTACCTTCAGCCCATGGCCCATTAGTGAACAGTGATCCAACACCGGAAAGTGGCCCTGGGAGGGTAGTTTGAACCTTTTCCCTCTGAGAGTACTGTTCCGCCTGTTGGGTCCGCGTTAGTCCCTCGGACAGATCCGTTTGCTTAGTTGATCTGCCCTTGGGTAACTCTGGATGTCCGAGCCTAGAGTTTCACGGAAGTATCTCAGTGGTTCTGTTATACTTTGGTCTTATCGTGATGGTGGCGTCCGAGATTCTCTCGTCCGGTCCGTTTGGCATCTCTGTACTGACGTAGCCAGGTTTAGGAGTCCTTTTCCCAGCTAGCTCGGACTAGCTGGTGTAGTGACTTTAGTGTACTGGTCGATTCACTTTGGGCGGACCATGTGAGGTCGGACTAGTACTGAATTGGCTGGTTAAGCCGTGATGCGCTTTAGGACACACTCTTATGGCGCCCTTAACGGATTGGACACATGTCTGTAACAACAAGACCCACTTTTGCATTCATCACTGGGGGAGATAGATGTCTTCGCCATGATCCACATAGATAACATGCGATACCAAAGTAACCAGCATTCCATACACCCATGTGTGTTAGAGTTTATTGACGATGTCCGTCATCTATTTGATAGAGGAAAGAATGACTAGGCTATGGAATTGATTAGACTTGTGGATGATCAGTCTGTGTTTCCACATGGTTTGCTTTTGCATGTGATTCTTCAACTGATGATGATGCGGCTTATGATTCGAGGATGAATCTTTTCTGTCCTTGAGAGAATGATGTGGAGTAAATGTCGTTAAATTATATGTAGAATGTCAAGAGTCAAAGTTGCGTTTTCTTTATTTATTAGGACCTTTTTGTTATTTACGTATGTTGGTAGCAGTTAGGGTTAAGATTTATTATTTAAGTATTTTTTCATTGTTTTGTCAGATTAGTTTTAAGATATTATATTAAAAATAGAGGTGTTCCTCCAAATCTGTCAATTTTCGGTATTCCTATGAATCAACGAATCTTGATCCATCAATTCTCAATATTCCGCTGAATCAACAAGTTTTGAGTTTATCCTTCCTGTATCCAACATGCACGCTACATCACAATGTCCCTTGATAGTTCGTTCACCAAGGAATTGAATTTTGTTGGTGATTATATTACAAACGAATATTGCATTATCTAGTATGATATTTCCTCCTAATATATTTTACCAACTATATATTCCTCGCTAATAAGGACATTACCAATGGATTTTACTTCATTGGTAAGTATTTCCTTACAATTGCCTTATTTTATTGTAGTGAATATGCAATATCAAATTGATAGACAAGAAGTCATCCTACATCGAACTCTGCAGTCTTATCTATACAATTTTCGTAACTCAAAATTCACGCTTAGAACTTTCTCCAAAAGTATAAAAATTATCCGTATAACCCTCTTAAATTAGTTAATTAGTAAAACATCTATTCAATTACAAAATCTTGAATAGACGCGTATTAGTGAGAGACATATTGATTTTTTTAAGTACATTTATGTAAACGTTTGAATGCTCTAATATATTTTGTTTCAAAAAAAATATGTATATACATATACACCGATGTTTTGGTAAAATATCTAATGTTTTTAAATATAAGTGTAATGTTTTTCCTTCTCTTTTATCAGCATAAGACCGTATATCAAGAGATTTACGATTAATTTTATCAAATTTATAACCTGAACTTATTTGATTATAAAGTCAGATAAAAAAAATGTACTAACTAAAAAATTTAGGGGTTGCGGAACATATAATTTTAAAATATGCCTATAATAATAAAGAAAATGAAAATGTTGGGGGTGGCAGTCGCCACCCCCTGGATCGGTAACTTTGTTGCCATGTTCGACTTGTGGCTCCCATGTTGCATTTTTCTCTTCCGAACTACTTTCGACCCTCAAAACTTCGTTATCTTGAAAATTGATCTTGTACAATGTTTTACTAGTACTTTAAATAAACTTAGCAATGGTGGGTCATGTGCCTACATTGGATGTCGTACAACTTGATATTATATATCAACAGATTAAGCGTAAATCCTCTTAGTCGGCATATTTGTACCATGTGAAACACCGAAACAAGTAGTTAGGCATAATATGAATATTTACAAAAAAAAAAAAATGTGTGTAATTGCACATTTCAGATTTACAAAGACTTAAAAAGGTCTACCTTAAATATGAGAGTCCGAGAGTCTGTTGAGTTCTGTATGCTAATTGTCAACTTATATAATGACCATTTACAAATTCGCGGGTCGGGTCAGTGGATTTTACCCGTATCCAACTCAATTGGATACCCTATATATACCCATTTTTCATTTTTATTTTATTTTATTTTATTATGTCATTCATTTTATCTCATCTTCTCCTTCTTTCTCTCTCTAAAACCACCAACCATCTGCTGTCATTTTTATGGGGAATACGTTACAACTACAACAAATTGGTCCACGCCGAGGCCCTGTGGAGTGTGCCAGAATTAATAGAGTTTGTATATCGATTTCTGAAGCCTAAGAATCTTCACATCGCAGTTGTGATTTTGTGTTAGAGATCGACAACATTGATTATCACTTGCGGATTGAAGAATATGGAGGTATATATTCGTGTCTAATAATTAATTGTTGATTGTTTTAGTTTGAGCAAGTTCAAGCTGTCAACTTCCTTTCTATTTCAACTTTTACCGGTTCTTCCTATTACCAGTAAATTCTTACAAATTTTGTGGTTTATTAAGAATGAAAAAAAACTTAGAAATCTTAGAATTTAACCACTGAATGAAATTTCATGGTAAGAATGTACCACGCAATTTTTACATAATCATGAGTTACTTTGTTGTATCACTAACAGGAACAAAATGATACTAGCGAGTCGAACCTTACCGAGGGCTCGGCTCGGCTCGGCTCGGTTCGATAAGCTATTTCGAGCCGAGCCTGACTTCATGCTCGTTTCGTTATCGAGCCGAGCTCGGCTCGGCTCGATAAAGCTCGTTAAGAGTAATTTTTTTAATAAATTTATATTTTTTATACATATTTTTAATATTTTTATAGATAAAGCTCGTTAAAGCTCGATAAGGCTCGTTAAAGCTCGTAATTTTTCGAGTTCGAGCCGAGCTCGAGCTCGTTACATGTTACTCGAGCTCGAGCTCAAGCCCGTTTTTTTTACTCGTTTTGTTAACGAGCCGAGCTCGGGCTCGGCTCGTTTGAGCTCGAGCTCGAGTCGAGTATCACAATACTCGGCTCGGCTCGGCTCGTTTAACAGCCCTAGATACTACTATTAGTTATTGACCATGGTCCACGGGACCCTCACCTGCTCACCGCATCTTATCACTTGAAGTGATTGAGTTCCTTCCACATCTAGGCGTCCTTGTGTTTTGTTAGGCAGAAAAATATGAATTCAAAGATAAAATAGACAAAATTAATCAAACCGACTTTAGTAATTGGAATCGAGGTCTGTGTTTGCACATATTCCTTAAAACAAATACGTCCTCTCACCTATGATGCTTGAGACGTTGAGCGTTTGCCTCCCAGATACAACGATTGACTAAAACTACTAGCCGCACAAGCTAGCAATTTTCGGCAAACAGAAACAGATGCTCGGTTTATGCGAATACAGGGAAGGAGAAAGAACAGTAGGAAGAAGAAAAGAAAGGCTATTTCAGTGTGCTCTTCCTTACTGATTCTGAGACCAATTTATAAGTGAGAAAATGACTGTTGAATTTTGTAACGGTAGACCATAATGGAGCTTTTGCAGGGTGAAAGAGAAGGACCTGTAGAGCATTTCTTGTTTGTTAAGTTCAGAAGAGCTTGTCATCATTCATCTCAGCAAATTCATGGTGCTTTGAAGACTTATTCTTTATTCTTTCTTTTTCATTTTTTTAATTTAATCGTTTTGTTGGGTTATTTCTAATTCATTCGAGCATGGATTCTTCTGTAAGATAGGATTCTGCCTATCTAATATAATAATAATATTCTCTTAATTCCATTCTAATTATTATAGAATTAAAATTAGAGTTGTAGTAGTATACAAAATATATACGAATGGTAACTCCGGTTTTAAATAAAATTTGATAATTATTTGTCAAAATTCAACAATTAGCGGATCCGGTTTGGTAGAAAACGGGTTAAATATCTTGATGCAAATGGATCCTGCCGAATGTTGTTGTCTAATTTGCTACGTCTTTTTCTATATTTGGCATGGACTCTCCAGACTCTCATAATGAACTCTACAGAAACACTCTTAAGTTATGAGATTCCAAATTACTTTTTTTTTTTAAAAAAAAAAGAGTCCTGATTAATCCAATACTCTTTCAGAAAGTAAAATAATTAAATCAGAGCCCCAATTTTGCTCTGCAAATATCGCCGAGAAACATCCCGTAAGTTTCCTTAGCCTTCCGATCACCACAAATCATTATCAAAGTTTATGTATGCTTCTTCTTGCTTTTGCTTTTATAATTTAAAGATCAATGCTTTCGAATTGGTAAGTTTCGTTTCCATCGGTTTTAACCATGTATCATATTTTTTTCAGATCAAAATTGCTCAGAATGACGAATCTTCACTTTTTAGGAACACCAGACCTAGTGTTGGGCATTACAGGTTTTTGCCTTTCCTAAACTTACATTATAGTACTACTACTGTGTTGTCTTGTGTTTCTTCCTTATTGTAGTTACGTTGTTAATTCCTCTTCTTTTTTAGTTTTATGTATGTACGTAGCTTCTGCAATGTCAATTGCTCTGCTAATTCTGTATCCAATGTGAGTAATTTCTACTCCCTGCCTCTACCCTACCTACTCTTCATTATGTATGTATGTATGTATGTATGTATCGAATGTGAGTAATTTCTACTCCCTACCTACTCTTAATTATGTATGTATCTATGTATGTTATGTTCATTAAACAAATTTCTTACTCCTCAAACTCACTATAGCTAGCTATGATTTGATCTGATTTTCTTTTTCTTTTCTTTCCTTGGTTAAATTTAATCACAGACCAAATCATTTGAAAATATTAAGGGAGAAGTCAACTAAAGATCTACAAATTACCCATATGCTTTTACTCGGTGGCATGCTTCATTATGGATGTTTTATGGTATCGATGAACTTAAGGGATCCTTAACATTCCGAATAGATTGCTCGTGCTTCTCAATCACGGTTGCTTTATGGTTCGACCTATTATGTGTTGACTTTCGCTAATACTACTATATTTCATCACGATAATTAACTCATTGTCATATACTCTGCTTATGTGTCAAGATTATTATCTTATCTAACAAAGTACTATAACTTTTGCTACTTTGCTTTGCATGATCAAAGCGGTTATCGAATTCACGTAGTGCTACCAGAGTGTATATTTTTCTTGTATATTGTATTTATGAATCCTTTTACTTTTTGGGCTCCCCTAGATCATCCACATATAATCTGCTCTTTGCTACTGATTGGAATTTTTATGTATGCTTCTCCGATACCTTCAATAGTAAGAATCTAACCTCTTCAATCTCTCTTAAATCTGCTGCTTGTTTACTCAATATAACACTGATGTTAAATCTCTCTTAAGTCTGATTTTCGCTTGTTACCCAATATACACTGATCTTTTCCCTTGTATTGATACAAACTTATATATATTTTATTGATTTCCAGATAAACGCATGCAAGACGCGAACCACACAATACTTGCCGTTTGGATTATGCAAAATGTATTTCTTGAATGCTGTCGCGTGGTTTGCATATGCATATCTGTATATCCCTACCTACAATGTTTACCTTGCTGTAAGTACACATTGGTTTCACACCATTATAAGTACAACAATTTGTGACTGTCCCTTGTTTCGTTTTGTGCTTTACCCTTTCTCTTGTTCCATAGATTGCTCACGGAGGTGGCATAATATTGGAAATCGTCATGCTCCTCGTATCTTGTATCCTTCTGGTGACATTTCGAAGTTCAGGTGTTTACTTGTCATGTTCTTGTTTCGAATCTTTCATAGATCTTCAAATTTGAGACGTTCAACTTGTAACACCATCTAGTTTGTGTAATAATTTTGTCGCCAAATCTTCCTCAGGTACTGCAATGGGGGATTCTACCGTTGATCTCGAGGCCCCGCTAGTTCAGGAATAATCTTGATCGTGATAACAAGTTATCGAGTTGAACTAACTTAATTATGTAACAAAATTTACTTTTGATGACATACATAAATTTGTTGTCTGCGGTTCATTGACTCGATTCTTGTATGCTTTGGTCGTTTACTCACTGGTCTTTGTTTAATTATTTTATTTCGTCGACAAGCACATCACGCGTAGCTTGTTCTACTCTCAATTTTATGGTTCCTGAGAAATAACATATTCATGTAGATCATTGCTGGACTTGGGAATTTCTCGGATTGATTGAATTTTATTAAAGATTTAAAGATAACATTAGTATTTGTACATATTCATGTCATCGGAATTGAGTTATCTTAATTTTCTATGCCAAACATACATATAGGATTTTCATGTAACGAGCACAAAATTTTGGATATGGGTACTTGTTTGATTGGATATGGGTGCCGTGAAGTTTTATTCCAGTTAAAAACTGCTGATCATTTTGGTTGCAATGAGTAAATGAAGGCCTAGCTTATCTGTGTAGTTTCTTTTGATACCCAGTAGGTAACATCCCTGAACATTCATTGTAGTTTCGTACTTGTCATTTGAGTAGAAGGTGGTGTGCATTACAGTGATTTTGTTTACGCATGAAAGTGTCGGGTTTGCTTATGGCGCAATTGCAATGTAACATGGAGCAATGCAGATTTGGTGGATAAAATTGCGTCGACTTATGAAAGATGAGATGGATCTCTACTTGGTTTCTGCAGGAGTCTATGGATGCATAGGAATTAAGTTGTGCATCGAGCAGAGGTTCGGTGCTCTCCGCATGCGTAGTTTGCAAGTTGATATCGCCACCGATCGTTTGCATGCATTATTCAGAGTTCTGGGGGAACCCGTTGTTTCAACAATCTGGAAACCACCTGATAGCGGGCGAATCAAAATAAACTTTGATGCTGGTGTTAGTTCTGCAAATAATGGAGCACGTTCGTGGGTGGTTGCAAAACTTCAGAGATATCTGATAATATAAGGTCTCTGATACAATGCATAGTTCCGTTGACACTACATGACAAAAGTATAGTACAAAGCATTAAATGCGCGGACAGAGATGTCTGAACAAAACGGTAGCTTCTGAAGAAGAAGACAAACCTGCTACAGTACTATACACATATATCAATAGTTTGAATTTGATTTAAGCCTAACGGATACTAATTCAAACGGCACTCAAATTCATCTATAAATATTAACACTTAGACTGCTTGAGAACACACCTTAGAACACTGAACACAGAACTTACACTGAATACTCACACAAGCTCTCTCAAGCAAACTACTTACCTTCAAACTTTCTGTTGCGACCAAAGCTCTTGATTCTAAGTAGCACAAAAGTTCTAAGTGTCCTGATCCTTAACAAGCATTGTTATTTGTGAAAGAGTTGAATTAAAAGATCAAGTATCTGAGATTCATTCTCTTGAACACTTATCATAGACTTGGGTCAGTAAAGAACAAGATATCATACATTGGAAAGTGTATTAAGTATACTTGATTCATAGAGCTATCTGAATAACTGAATAAGTTATTAAAGAAGCTCACCTGACAAACAAACCTAAAACCAACACCATATTTGGCGTGGAGTACAGGAAGTACTTAGTTTGGGAAACTAAGGAATAACTACAAGGTTACTGAGCACAAGAAGTACTTAGCTTGGGAAGCTAAGAATAGCTCAAAAAGGTTTTTGAGTACAGGAAGTACTTGGCTGTGAAAGCCGAGGAATAACTCAGGGGGAACACTCGGTTGGGAACCTAGTGTATTTAGGAATCAAGAGAAGATATCTGTAAGTTACCTCATTTATCTGTCTTAGTGGATTCTAGGTCTGAGAAAGGCCGAAGTGGATTAATTGAAGGATTACGCCACCTTCAGATACCACTATAAAAGGACTTGTGTTATTTACTTTCTGCAGTCTATTACTTGCTTTATTTATCTTGCAAAGTATTTACACTTATCTTGCTGAGCACGTGCACTTATCATAGAAAAGTCTTCCGCTCTCTGAATTTAAGTATCAGATATCTTCACAGATATCTGAGAAACTGAGTTTATCGACAAAAGTTTTAGAAGACTATTCACCCCCCCTCTAGTCTTTTACTTTGCCGTTATCTAGACCAACAAGTGGTATCAGAGCAGGAGGTTCCCAAGCCTTCTGCACTGAACCTAGATCCCAGATAAGTGCCCACTAACTGCTTTTCACCTACACTTGATTTGTTTGTTTAGTGTGTTTGCTGCAGGATGCTTTAAGTGACGCCCCAATTCTCAAGCCAGAGAATTATGAGAAATGGAAGAACAACATGATGCTCCACCTAGAAGCCATAAGTGACGAAATGATCGACGTGATAAAGAATGGCCCAATAGTCATTCAACAACTCAAGTAAGTCATAGAGGTTTCTAATGGTAGAGATAGAGAACAAAGCGATGAGTCTTCACAAACAGATATGTCAACTAGTGGGAGACCTGCCAGTCAAGTCATTTACGAACCAAAGCCCAGAGAGCTCTGGACATCGAAAGATGCCAAGAGAAATCGACTGGATGGTCAGGCTCGTAATATCATCATACGTTCTACTCCAGAGCACATACACTGTAAACTGTGGGGTGCAAAAACGGAGAAAGTGTCCTGGCAACTGATTGAAGAAATCTGTGCCGGCACTGAGGAAACTAGAAATTGAGAGAAGAAAAGCCAAAGAGAAGCTGAAAAAGCATCTAGGCTCAAACTATCACCAGTACAAAAATATGCAAAGCTCGCTGAACAAGCCAGCTCAGAAAGCATCAAGTACTGAGGAAGCAGAAATCGGAAACGATATCTGTTTATATTGTCAGAAACCTGGTCATTTCAAGAAGGATTGCCCTGTCTTCAACAAACTAAAGACAGGTGACAAGAAAGATAGAAGAAACTTCAAGAGAAGTCAGAGAGCTATTCTCACTGAAGAACGGAAAAAGATTCAACTCCAACTGGATGCTCTAGACATTGAGTCTGATTCTGAGGATGAAGATTCAGATGATTCCACACTACCTTCCCCAGAAATGTGCGGTGTTTCTCATGAAGTAATTGACTTTGGTCAAAAGAAGAAAGAAGTTAAAGGCTAGAATTGCTCACATCAATTATCAGAAGTGGAAGATTAATCAAGCCACTGTAACATGACAGGTATCTGAAAGCACCAAATGGAGCACCAAGGAACATACCAAGGAAGGAAGTAGTTCTTAATAACAATGATACTAATCATTTAACTAGAATTCCTCCTTATGTTCCTGTAGACAAAAGAATGTTCCTAAGAAATTCATTCAAAAATGGATTCCTACTGGAAGATTTTTTAGTCCAGACGGTTCCATTGTTGGTATGAGAACCTAATCTCCTGTTTCCTGTTTTGTGCAGAACACTCTAAAGACTAATTCAAAGTGACATTTTGATAGTGAATGTGGGAAGCACATGATAGGAGACAAAGCAAATCTGATTGACTACAAAAAGTGCAATGATGGACCAATTATCAGGTTTGCTGGAGGATATTAAAATCCAACCATAGGATTTTGCAATCTAAAGTTTGGAGCCCTTACAATCTCTAAAGTACTACATGTAAAGGGATTGAAATATAATCTCCTAAGCATGAGTCAATTAGTAGACAAAGGGTACACTGTCAAGATCAAGTCAAAACTATGTAAAGTGATTGACAATGAGTCAAAGCAGACAGTCTTGGTTGCAAGGCGTAAAGGAAATCTTTATGTTGCTGATTGGGCATCCGCCACAACTGAAGAATGTCTCATGTTGAGTCAATCTGGCCATACTGAAGAAAATTGGCTATGGCATAAAAGAATGAGTCACTTGAATTTCAAAACTCCGAATAAGCTAGCCAAGAAAGAGTTGGTGGTTGGTTTACCCAAAATGGCATATAGAAAAAAAGGTGTATGCTTAGATTGTCAAATGGGAAAAACAATCCAAAACATCTTTCAAGTCTAAAACTAGACATTCCAGTGAAAGGCCACTGCAAATGTTACATATGGATTTGTTTGAATCCTCAGTAACTAGTTATGCAGGAAAGAAGTATGGTCTGGTTGTTGTTGATGACTACTCAAGATTCACTTGGGTTGTCTTTCTCAAACACAAATCTGATGCAATGGTTAAGATACCTAACTTGCTGAATAAGCTCGAAGTCATGAAAATTGACAAGGTATCTGTAATCAGAATAGACCATGGTACTGAGTTTGTGAACCAGTACATCAAAGAGTTTTGTACCTGCAAAGGTATACAACATCAACTATCTTCTGTAAGGACACCACAACAAAATGGTGTTGCTGAAAGAAAGAATAGGACCCTGAAAGAAGCAGCAAGAACAATGCTTGCTGACACTGAAATAAGTGAAATATATTGGGTTGAAGCTGTAAACACAGCATGCTACAGTCAAAATAGATGTCTGATTAACAAACACCATGACAAAACTTCCTACGAGCTTTTCATTGGTAGACCCCCTAGTATCAAACATCTAAGGGTGTTTGGTTGCAAATGTTTCGTTCTTAACAATGGAAAAGAATATTTGAGAACATTTCAATCAAAGGCAGATGAAGGAGTATTTCTTGGTTATTCTCTGAATAGCAAAGCCTACAGAATCTACAACAAAAGAACGCAAAAGATCGAAGATTCTGTTCATGTAGTATTCTATGAAGGAAACAAGAAAGTACTCTTGAATGATGATCTCTCAGATAAGTTCAAAGAACTATTGATTAAAGATTCTGAAAAAGTATCCTCAAAAGGAAACAATTCTATCATTCAAATAGAGGATGAGTCTGACGATGAAAAGCAACCTATGCTTAGTAACAACCAGATGACTCTAAGACATGATGAAGAATTTCCTATGAGAACTCCAGAAATGGAACAGGTTACTGAGAACCTTCATCATGAAAAGGCATCTGAAAATGAGACTGCTGAAATGCAAGTTCCAGATATCTCTAACATTGAAAAAGTGTCAGATATCCATGGAATTTCCCATGTGTCATATATCTCTGATACTGCACAAGTATCTCATCAAGATCATATTGATTCACATTCAAATCAAAATGATATTGATCCTACTAGTTCAAAACCCATTATGAAATGGATAAGAAATCATCCTGCAAAGGATGTGATTGGTCCCATAGACCAAGGAGTTAGAACTAGAAGAGCAATCGCTGAAAATGCAAATTGTCTCTATGGATGTTTCATCTCAAACATTGAACCAAGGACTATAGAAGAAGCATTAAATGATCAAGATTGGATCTCTGCAATGTAAGAAGAGTTGGATCAATTTGAGAGAAACAAAGTCTGGAAACTGGTTCCATTTGTTAACGGAATATCTGTAATCGGAACCAAGTGGGTTTTCAGAAACAAAATGAATGAGTCTGGTGAAATAACCAGAAACAAAGCTAGGTTGGTTGCCAAGAGATTCACCTAGACTGAAGGACTAGATTTTGATAAATCTTATGCACCAGTTGCAAGATTGGACACAATTAGACTCTCTCTAGCCTTTGCAGCTCATAATGACTTTACAGTTTATCAAATGGATGTCAAGAGTGCATTCCTAAATGGTGAACTTGCTGAGGAAGTCTATGTTGAGCAACCACCAGGTTTTGAAGTTTCCTCAGAAAGTAGGATGGTCTATAAGCTTCAGAAAGCTTTCTATGGGCTGAAACAAGCTCCAAGAGCATGGTATGATACATTGGCAAGATACCTACTAGACAGTGGTTTCAAGAAAGGAGATGTTGATAAAACACTCTTTACACTGAACCATGATGGGAAACTACTTTTAGTTCAAGTATAGTTGATGACATTATATTTGGATCTAAAGACAAGCAACTTTGTGAAGACTTTGCTGAACTCATGAAATGTAAATTCGAGATGAGCATGATGGGAGAATTGAATTACTTCCTAGGGCTGCAAGTCAAGCAACTCAATGATGGAATATTCATTAGTCAAACAAAGTATGCAAAGGATATGCTCAATAAGTTTAATCTAAAGCCTTCTGAAAAGAATGCTAAGATACCAATGAGCATTGGAACCAAAATGACCTATACTGAATTTGACAAGAGTGTTGAAGAACACAAGTATAGGAAATTGATTGGATCTCTACTATACCTCACTGCAAGTAGACTTGATATTCAATATGCAGTTGGAGTGTGTGATAGATTTCAGACAAATCCAATGCAATCACACTACAACATTGCTATGAAAATATTGAGGTATGTAAAAAGGTATTGTAGAAGTTGGATTGTGGTATCCAAAAGATAGTGGATTGAGTTTGGTTGGCTATTCTGATGCCGACTATGCTGGATCATTGCTTGATAGAAAAAGCACATCAGGAACTTGTCAATTTCTTGGTGCTAGATTAATATCTTGGTTCAACAAGAAACAAAACTCAATTGTTACATCTACCACAGAGGCTGAATATATTGCTGCTGGGTGTTGTGCTTCACAGATACTATGGATACAATAACAACTCAGAGACTATGAACTCAATGAAGAGAAAACTCCCATTTTCTGTGACAACACAAGTGCTATTGCCATAACTCAGAATTCTAAGTTTCATGCAAGAACAAAGAACATTGATGTTAGACACCACTTCATCAGAGACCATGTTGAAAAAGGCAATATAGAGATACTCAAGATTGGCACTGATGACCAACTTGCAGATATCTTCACTAAGCCACTACAAGAAAATAGATTCTTAGCCTTAAGACAGTCTTGGACTAATGGAGCTACCAAAGAACTGAAAAAGTTCAGATATCTGAAGAAGATATCAAAGGAGAGATAAAAGGGATCTGGAACGGGTATCAAGAGAAGAGAAAATCTGGAACGGGTATCCAGAGAAGAGGTATCTGGAACGTGTATCCAGAAAAGAGGAATCTGGAACGGGTATCCCGAAACCAAAGGCTAAAGGGTAAAGTGGCTATTTGAAGATCTCTGAGACGGGTACTCAGATATCTAGATCACTCAGTGAGGGGGAACACAAAAGAGAATAGTACAACTGTATTCAGTCAACTACGATCTTGAAATTTGTAATATTTCTATCTTTGTGCAATACTTGGACATATATTGAGTATAAGATAGAATCAGATACAACAGTGTTCTCATTTACAGAGAAACATGATTCAGATAGCTAATAGCCAAAATTCATTAAATGGGCACAATTACATTTGTTGATTGTGATCATTGCTGAAGAAGCAATGGTGACCCTTGATGAATTGGGCGATTGATCTTTACGGCAGAGATTAACTCTCAGTAAATAGTGGACTGTTGAAATTCCGACAGGGCCCACTGTGCATTTAATGTCGAACAAGCTTTTACCCACGCCTGCCTACAATTCACAGATACTTACACACAAAATTAATTTGTATGTATATGTCTGTTGAGATTACATTGCTATATATATGGGATTTTGGCAAAAGAAATTACTTTCGCCTAATCCAACATACAGACTTGCACAAGAATAGCAAAAACCATTCTTCAACCTCTGCAAATCTATGTTAGTTTTTCTGCAAAGAATCACTAATCTCTCACCCAAATCTCTTTCAGACTTTCAAACACTTGCACTATATAAAGTGATGGCTCCTAAGCGTTCGTCTACACAGAAATCCCAATCTTCTACCACTGGTACTGCTGAAAAGCAAGCACCAGAGTTGGTTATAGTGAACAATCGATTGGTAGGAGACTTCAATCCCGATCATTGGACTTCAAATCACAGGATGCTTTGGGGTGGTGCCATGATTGAGGAATACCTCACGGCTTCTGTTGAAAACCAAGCCGATAGGAAACTGATACTTGACATGCTTGAAAAGGCACAAATCAAGGATTTTCTATCTGCTCTTCCAAGTGGAATTTCTTCACTAGATGTGTTAGAATTCTACAATAATTCCAGGATTATATCCTGTGTTTCTGAAGGCACTGCAATAGTGTCTATAAAGACTTCAGTCCAAGGAAAGAAAATCCTTCTGGACTTAACAACTTCCTGCAAGTTGTTTGACCTTCAAACTCTTGGAAAGGATTTTGAAATAAGGATGATGACCTCCTTGAAGGTGTAAAACAGCTGTACAGTGACGTGTGTGATCTTGAAAATTCAGATACACCCACTGATTTCAAGCTTGCTGACATCAGAACCAGACATCTGTTGGTTCACTGGGATGTGTTGGCATGCATTCTTCACAGATGCTTTGATTGTATACAAGGAGGTGCTGACCAGATAAGCTAAGAACGTTGGATGATGATGTTCTTATTGCAACAACAAGACAAAAGGCTGGAAAACCCTTTCAATTGGGGAAAGTATGCCTTTATGAAGTTTGTGAAGAAGATTCATGGCTTTGAGCCTAAAATCTCTAAGGGACTTGCTGAGCCAAAGGCCACAGTAATCTATGGTCTAAAGATATGCTACTTGCTGGAAAATCTTGGCATTGAGATCAGAGAGAAGGCTGACATAGCCAACAGTAACCTACTCTACAAATATGAGTATACGAACATGATGAAAAAGGTTATTGGATCTCAGAAAGGTTCCAAGAAGCGAAAGACTGAAGAGGTATCTGAGGGAAAGGTTGCGACCAAGAAGCCCAAAACTTCACGAAAGAAGTCTGCTGGAAAATCAGAAGGCACACCCATTGAGGTTGTCGATTCACAGATACCTGCAGTCGTTGCCAATGAACTCATCAATGCTGCAAAACAGGTATCGGCTATTGAACAAGTAGACTCAGCAAGAGAAAGTGCTTTTAGAAATGTCAAGACTATTACAGAAAGCCTTGTTGATGAACTCATAAATGCTGCCAAAAGTAGTGATAGATACCAAGCCCTATCTGCAGAAACCGAAGGAATTATGGACCAATCAGTTCCTAATGCTGATGAGAGCTCTGACGATGAAGATGATGAACTAGTCATCTCTCAAGTCCTAGAAAAATAAAAAAGGGCTAAGGTTACTGAAATAGTAACTGGTGTAGAGGTATATGAAGAAGAACCTACACCACAGGTTGCTGAACAAGCACCTGTTTCAAAGGATGCTGAAGAAGCAACTATGTCCAAGGTCACTGAACAAATTACACCATCAGATCAAGAAAGACTGAAGCACATTGAAGATGCTCTGATGAGTGATAGCTTAGTGTTGGAGGATACTGCCATTGCCTCAACACTCAAAAGTCTCAAGCACAACAACCACAATAGTCAAATGTGGATACTGCTGGAATGGTACTTCACTTACAAATACTAGCATCTTTCATTGCTGAAGAAAATCCTGCAAAAGAGCAGGTTCTCCAACTCAATGAGGGGGATCAAACTGAGACATCTACTTAGAATGATCAACCAGGGGAGGCAACTGAGTTGCATACTCAGGAAAGGTCTGAAGTACCTGAAACTTCAAACAAAGAAGCTGAAATGGAACAACAAGACCAATGCATGGAAGGGTCACAAGTTCCAGAGACCAATCAGCCTGACACTGCTCAGGTAGCTAAATGGTTTAACTCTTTACTTGTGATATTTTTGTGTCAGATAAATCTTGTTATTTAATGAAATTTCTTTGTTACAGGCTGATTTAGAAACACAACAACAAGAGGAAGCTGCAAAGCTTACCTCAGAATCTGAGAAGGAGGCTTCCACAGCCTCATCACTTAAGGAACAGGAGCCTGTCTCACAGGTAGAAAATAGTTCCTTAAGATATAACTCAGATATGTGTTTTTTACACTTGACTAATAAAGTGTTTGTTTCTAATAGGCTCAAATTGAGAAGAAAAATGAAGAGACTGAAAAGTCTATCTCTTCAGAGAAGAATCCAGAGGCTTCCAAGGCCTCTGAGGAACAAGTATCTGAACATTCAGTAGAGAAGGTATTTCAATAAGATATTTCTACTCCTCAAAGAATAATCTCTGATCATTTTTCTTAGACTAACACATTCTACTTAACAGGTTAAAAAAGAAGTAGAAGTTGCTGAGGAATTGCCTACTCAATCCTCACAACATATGGAAATTGATGAGGCATCAAGGCCTTCATCACAAGAAAAGATTCCAGAGATTGCACAAGTCTCTGAGAGACAAGTATCTGAGTCTCCAACGGAGGTAATTGACCTCTCAGATATCTGATTTGTCAACAAAAATTTTCTTGATAAAATTTCCTAAGTTTTATGTTTTTAATTCTCAGGTTCAAGCAGAAAGAAAGGTTGATGAGGACCAGACATCCAAGTCTCCACCTCACAACAAGATAACTGAGGCACCCCCTGCCTCAGTAGTACAAGTTTCTGAGCCTGATTTACTCATTCATGTAACTCAGAAACCAAACTACACTTGTACTCAGATATCTACACAAGTTTTGAATCTAACTCAAAACTCTTTCTTTCAGGCTCAAACAAGTGCCACGAAGGTTCCTAATAATGGGAAAAAGGACCTACTTCCCTTCTTCAAGGCTCATACCCTGCCAAAGCACATTCAATGCTTCAAAAAATGGCAGAGGTTAAGGTGCTCTGATCTCTCTGAAATATTGAGAATCACAGATCAACCTACGAGACGAGCACGAGCTCTTGATTTGGAAAACTACATCCATGCAATGTTCCCCACGGAACAGTATCAAGTTGCGACTTTATTGCATAAGGATTTCTCCAAAGAAGTGGCACACAAGTTGATTGAAGCCTTCAATCAGGCTGATGGCCAGACAAGATTGCAGATGGCATATAAGCCAGTCCTGCCCTAGACTCTACAATTTATTCCTTCTGAGCAAGAAGAGGTTAATGGGCAGACGATCACTATTCCTGAAGTGATTAATCTTGTATCTGAAGACGATGAGGAGGAAGAAATAGATGAGAATAACTTTGATGAACCTCTGACCATCACAAAAAGGATGATAATGATAAGAAGGATGATGGTGATGCCCCTGCACCAGGGACAGGAGGAATTCCACAAGGAAATAATGCCTCAGCTGCTGAAAAGCACACTGAGAGGACATCACATCAATCTCCTCCTCCATCTCCTCAAAAATCTACCCATCCATCTTCCCAACAACAAAAGGACACTACTGAACAAGTAGTTGATCACTCTGAGGAAACAACTCAGAAGATATTGAATATACAAACCAGAGCTGCTCAACTCAAACAACTGTTGGAAGAAGAACAACAGCTCCATCTTCAACTAGAAGAAGAGCTAGCTATATCCAGAGATAAGCTTAATCAACTACAAGATCAATACTTACAAGAAATGGTAGCTTACTCTGAGGTTAAAGAGCTTCAGGATGCTGTAGATGCTATTACTAAGGAACTCGATACTGAAGAAGTATCTGAAGCAAAGCATGATGCTAAGGCTGCATCACCATCAAAAGATGTACCATCCTCCTCACAGAAAGGAAAGGAGCCCATCTCTGAGATGGTTGCTGCACTAGAAAATCTTGAAAAGGTCCAAGAGGATGAAGATCACTGGGCTGATGACTCAGATGATGAAGAAGACAAGACTTTGACAGAACACCGCAATGAACACTTAGCGGTTTCTCATCTGAAAAGGAAGCTAATTGCTCCTGAAGTTTTCAACAAACTACCAAATGTCCACTCCCAAGAATACATTAATAGATACCAAGTTTTGGCACATCTTAGAAAGGAGTTGTCTTCACAAAACAAAGAAGTAATTGCCTCCGTCCCCTCAAATATGAAGAAATTTACTGAGCTCATCACTCAGAGAACAACCAGCATGGTCATTGCTCAGAAGGATCTGGGAATGATAAGGGACGATGATATGTCATTAGCTGAAAAAGCTTTTCATGAGGCAAGTTACACTGCTGGAAAAGCAGATGCCATACTAGGCCCATTGGCAGAGCTCACTGATAAGGAAAATGGACTTATAAAACAAAATCAGGAACTCAAAGCTGAACTTCAGAAGTTGGTCACTTCCTATAACTACTTACAAGGACATTTTGAGTCTCTCTCAGAATCCTTTATGTGACTTAGTCAGCCAACAATGACTAAGGGGGGAAGGATTGTACAAATCTGGACCTCAAAGTCAGGGGGAATGGGAAGAAGGAGAAGGACATAAGAAGAAATCTGGAGCTGGTGCTGCTCAGAGAGGAAGAAGAAACAAGAAAACTTCCCAGCCACCACTCAGAATCAATGAGCCCTCCTCAAGTCAAGCTGCTTTGCAAATAGTAGCTACTTCCCAGAAACCAACTGAAGGAGAACTTCAATGATAACAAGGGTCATGGCACAGAAACCTCCAAGGAGTACCAAGGATCCAAGGAGAAGACAAGTAAGAGGGATTGATGAATCTTCTTCTTCTGAAGAAGAAGGCTAAATCAAATCCTTGGGCAATGTAGAAGGCTGCAAAATTCTCACAAGAATTGATCTTGATGATGATGAAGAGACTGATGAAGATGAAGCTACTCTTCACAGAAAAAGAAAAATTGAAAGCCTAATTGAGCCCATAGCTGCAAAGCCTTTGGCAGATAAAACACCCTCTGGAAATACCAAGTCTATCCAGGGTGGTTCTTCAAGTATTACCCCAAAGGAGAATTCAAGACAAAGGAGGAACAGACTGAGAGCTGAACAAAGACAACTTCAACTACCACTCAGGCCTGAAGAAGCCAAGATTGAGTATGTGAAGACCAACAGTGACTCCCCTGTCTACATGTGCGTTAATCAGAAGAATGACTACTGGATTCTGGAACTTAAGCATCTACTGGTAAACTCAAGATTTCCAGAACCAATCCATAAACAGCTCATGGCATGGAGAAAAGACAAGCCAATCTTGATCAACACCAATCACATCAAAGCTTGGTTGGATTTTGAAGTAATCAAGAGAATAGAAGCCATGAAAAAGGACCTCTGTGATGAATGTCCTTATGGAAAGCCAGATGATGTGCACAAAATTCTCAACATCACCGGAACAGTCACAAGAGCAAGACTTGTTGTGGAACCCTATGAGTCCTTCTACTTGACTGAAGATCAATACAAGGGTGACATCAGATATTTGAAGATCATCTATGAATACTTCAAGCTATCAGATATCAGAATCGAGCATGCCTGGAAATGGGACAAGTATCTGTGGGTCAAGCATTTTGTCAAGAAAAATCCTACCAAAACCTACAAGGAAGTCTGTGGTTTTGCCAGAGACACAGAGATGATTGTCAGAACACTTCTCCATGACTACTCTGATGACATCAAAATGTTTGGTGATAAGAAATTTGCAGATTGATCCATGGAACTGCTTTTGAAAACTTGATGTGTTGAAGACTTGAAGACTAGTTTATTAGGATGTTTACTTGGAGCTTGGTTACTCATGTTGTCCTAATTTACTATGTATTTTGTATCTTGCTGACTGAGCTAAAGTGTACTTTATGTATTAAAGTTATCTCTGAACTTTCATTATAATATATCTGATGAACTTACTGTCAGATATCTTTTTCTATAAAAGATAACTTGTCAGCAAAGATCACACCTTGTGATTTGGTTGATGTTTACTCGCTGCACTTAAGTATATGAATTGAAAGATCAAGATCATAAGAAATGATTAAGTGATGGATTCTTTCCTCATCCAGATTTATAATAGGTCAGATAGTCATCGTTGACTGATCAAAATGGGGGAAATTTGTTAGGAATATCTGTTTAGATTTTGATCAACAACCTAATGACTTATCTTAGCTCAGAAAGGTGATTAGTACTCTTAGTTCACTTGAACACTGTAAAAGAGGAAACTCACTAAGTATGATAGTCTAGCAAATCTTGTATAGGATGTTAGGTCTCGAAATGTAATTTTTATTTTCTGAAGAAGACCAAGAAGAAGACATCCAGCAGGAAAAGTTCAACAATTTTGAAGACTTGAAGACTGCACAAGATTGCTGAAGACAAAGGTTTTTCAGATACCTATGACCAGATATCTTGAAGACATAATGTTGGTCCAGATATAGTCTTTTAAAACTTTTGTCGATAAACACAGTTTCTTAGAAACCTGGGGGTTTCTGATACTTAAATTCAGAGCGCATAAGACTTTAAGATAGATAAGTGTAGAAACAATAAGTATGTGTGTGTGCTTTTTTGAAATGTAAATACAGAAAGGTAAATGACACAGCAAGTATAGTGGTATCTGGAGGTGGCGTAATCCTCCAACTAATCCACTACGGTCTTTCTGAGACCTAGAATTCACTAGAACAAATAATTGAGTTCACCTTACAATAATCCTATTCTAAGATTCTTAAACAAATTGTTCCCAACCAAATGTTCCCTAAAGCTAAGTACTTCCTCTACTCAGATAACCTTGGAGTTATTCTCTGATTTGCCAAATCAAGTACTTCCTCTACTCCACGCCTTGTTGGTGTTGGTTATAAGGTTTGTCAGAGAGGCTTCTCGTATAACTTTTCAGTTATGTTTTCAGGGAGCCTGATAGAACAAGACTACTTAATACACTTGTTCAGTGGATGGCAGTCTGCTCTTTACTGACCCAAGTAATTGATGTCCGTTCTGGAGAATGAGCTTCAGAAAGGGTATCTGATAGTTCAACTCTTTCACGAATAACAATCTCTTGTTAAGGTTCAGGACAACTTAGAACTACTAGTGATTCTTTAAGCAACAGAAAACTTTCAGAAAGGGTAGTAGAGTGCTTGAGAGAATACTTTGCTTGATGGTAAGTTTGCAAGATAGAGCGTTCTAAGGTATGTTCTTCAAGCATCTAAGTGTGTGATATATAGATAAATTTGAGAGGCGTTTGAATTATATCCGTTGTGCTCTCTATCAAATTATATCCGTTTATATATTGAACTATGTACTCAGAAGTCGCTATCTCATTTTTCAGAGAGGACTTGCTTTCTACAGCATTTCTGCCGATGCATTTAATGCATAGTACTGTTCATTGTCCTTTAGTCTCAACGGATACATGAGCCTTTCTGATGGCTTGCATGCTCCACACTTAAGATGTCATATGTCCAGAACCTTATTTCAAATGTAAGTAAATACACTTAAGTAAGGATTAAGGACATAGTCTTTCTGAGTTAGACTAAACCTTGATGTCTTCATAAACCTTGTGCAATCTTTAGTCTTCTAATCTTCAGATAAGCTCCATTGCTAGGATTAATCTTCATGGTCTTCTTGAAATAAAAATTACACTCAGAGACCTATAATTCTAATACAAGATTTACTAGACTAATCATACTCAGTGATTTTCTCTTTTACAATGTTCAAGTGAACCAAGAGTACTTAATCACCTTTCTGGCTAAGATAAGAACATGAGATGGGTGATCAAAATACTAACATATATTCCTAACAAATTTCCCCCTTTTTGATCAGTCATCCATGACTATCTTTTAAGTCCTATTACAAATTTGTAATCCTGGAAGAGAAAACAATCCGCCACTTAATCATTTCAAATGATATTCAATTTTAGTTGAATTAAGTGCAGAAAGTAAACATCAACCAAATCACAAGAAGTGATCTTTGCTGATAAGTTGTCATATATTAGAATGTTTCTGAGAGTATGATCTTCAGAAAGGTACAGTTTACAGAAAGAGATGCAACTTTTACAGATAGAGAGAATTAGAAACAATTAGCAAGATTACAAAAAGTAACAAAACATACTAAGTAAATTAGAACAAAGGAGAATCCAAGCTCCAAGAGAGTATTCTAATGTTACTAGTCTTCAAGTCTTCAGAAATGTAACTTGGGTTCAGATACCTCAAGTTCTTCAGTATCCTTTCTGGATTAGTTGGCATGAGCATCCACTTTTCTGCATTCTTGGACATAGTCATAAAGAGTCCTTCTGACAGAGAGCTCTGTCTTTCTGGATAAGTCACAAATTTCTTGGTAACTCTTGCCAAGCTTATGATTCTTCCGCATAAAATGTTTGACCCAGAAGTAATTTCCCCAGACCCAGGCATGGTCTACTTGCAGCAGAGATAGGTTGAAATACTTGTATATTTCTTCCAGATAGTGTAAATCATCTAGGTATTCATCCAATGTCATATAGAATGACTCATAGGTTGAAACACCTAGTTTGTTCTTCCTGCTATAGCTACCATCCAGTTTTCTTACCTTGTGTACATCATCAGGCTTTGGGTAAGGACAAATAAAAGAAAGGTCCATCTTTCTGGCTTCATTCCTCTTTTCTACTTCAAAGTTTAGCCAGGCATGAAGGTGCTCAAATTTTAGCAATTCTGGCTTACCTTCTCTCCATTTCAGTATCTGGTTGAGGATGGGAGTTGGAAACTTATCATTGACAAGTAGATGTTGTAGTTCCAGAATCCAATACCCTCTCTTGTTCAGAATGCACCTATATGAAGATTCTTCATTACTGGTCTTCACATACTCAATGTGGGCATCAGTTGTCCTTTCTTGATGAGTTTCTCTGTTTATTCTGCCAAACTGGGAATCCCTTCTTGCTTTTCTGTTGGGTGGCCTTCTGTCAGGAGATCCTCTAACCCTTTCTTCCTGCCTTGGGGCTGTGCTGGTGGATGTTCCTTGTATTGACTTGGTATTTCCAGAAGGAGTTCTGGCTGCCAAAGGCATTGCTGCCAGAGGAGGTTGTGAGGTGCTTGCTTGCCTTCTTCTCTTGTGAAGTGGATGTTCATCTGTATCAGATTCATCCTCATCATCATTGAAGTTCAACAATGGAGGCTTGCAGCTTTCTTGGCCTCTCACTTCTCCTTCTTCTTGGTCTTCTCCTTTTTCAGGATTATTCTGGTTGTTCCCATCTGAGATCCTAAGGGACTTGGTTCCCTAGTGACCATACTTCTCAGCCTTCTGGCTGGTTGATCTGGAACAACTTCTTCAGCAGGGGCGTCTCCAGTGTTCTTGATGACTAGTTGACTTGAGGAGGGAGGCATTGATTATTTTCTCTTTCTTCCTCTGCCTTTCTGAGGCATCTCTTCTTCCCCCTTAGTCATGAATGACTGACTCATGATAGCAAAAGCTTCAGAGAGTGAGTCAAAATTTTTCTGGAGATTGTTGTGCACCCTGACCAATTCTTGGATTTCTTTCTTCAGCTCGTTGTTACGCTTAACCGCCTCGCCTTCATTGAGTTCTTCAAGTGGCCTCAGAATAGCGTTGGCTTGCAGAACAACATGGCTGGCTTCATTTAATGCTGCATTAGCATTGTTACAATCCTCATCCCTGACCAACCCTAGGTCTTTCTGAGAGAGAGCTATGCTGGTTGCTCTGTTGAGTAAAGCTGCAGCCAAAGGCTTCATCTCTTCTGGGAAAGATTTTAGCACTTCTGTGTCTTGGGCAACTAGTGTCTTTCTGAGTTCCAAAAAGATACCGTTCCTTGCACGGTGCTCTTCACTTCTTGAACTACTTGGTGCATAGAATATATGAGGAGCAAGTAGGGCTCTCTTGTGCTGAGTGACAAGTCTCTCATCTTCTGCTTCAGTAATCAAGTTGTGGTGTTCTTCAACATCACTCTCATTATCCTTTTCTTGGATTGTTTGCAAATTGACAATCTTCTTTTGTTTTCCATCAAGTGTGCTGGCCTTCTGAGAAGATGTAGAAGGTCTTTCGGATGCAGTCTCAGCATCATGCTCTTCATCATCATTGTCATCCATGGCATCTATTTCAGTAGCTGTGACAACAATGGCATCCTTCAGATTTCTTTGCTCATCTAGGAGTGCCAATTCCTTGGCATTAGCTTCTTTGAGCTTTTGGATTTTGGCTTCCTTCTCACCAACAAGAGCTTGGCACTCTAAGTTGATTCTCTTCTCTTCTTCAAACACCTTTCTGAGTTGTTCAATTCTAAACTCAGCGACTAAAATTTCTTCTAAGGAATCATTGTGCTCAGCCTGTTGGGTATCTTGATGAGACTTGGGAGGTGATGATGATGGGGCTTTCTGAGCATCGGAAGGAGTAGCTTTTTCACCACTTTCTTTGCTAGCTTTCTGAATCCCGCCTTGTCCAGGTTGGGGATCATCATTCTGATCATCATCATCATCATCCTTTTTCTTGTTTTCTTGACTTGGATGCTCAGAAGGGGGTTCTTGGTAATCATTTTCGTCCATCTCCTCTTCATCTTCTGAAACCAGGTTGATTACATTTGGGAATGTAATCATCCTCCCATTTACTTCTTCTTGCTCAGCTGGGTAAGTAGTGAGCTTGCTGGGCAGGGCAGGATGGGTCACCATCTGCTCTTGGGTTTGAGCATCCACGGACTTGAAATCTGCTTGAAGTTTTTGTGCTACTTCATGAAAGAAGTCTTCATGCATCAGAGTGACAAATGAGTAGGACTCTGTTGGGAACAGTGCATGGATGTAGTCTTCCAGATTTAGGGCAATTGCTCTTTTTTCTGGGACATCGATTACTCTGGCTATTTCATAAAGGTCAGCCTTTCTGAGTTTCTGCCATTGTCTGAAGCACTTTAGATGTTTCTTGAGAGTGTGCTTCTGGAAAGCATTGAGTAAATCAACTGGCACAAAATTTTGAGCCTGAAAAGAAAGGGTTGAAGTTAGTTTTGATCAAACCACTTGTGTTAGTATCTGTGTGCAGAAGTAAGCTTTCTGAGCATACATGTGTCGGAACACTAGGCTCATTTGCTTGGAATTTTGCTTGCTTGGGCACAGAGGCCTCAGATACCTTGTTGTGAGGAGAAGTCTGATCCTCATCAACCTTTCTTTATGCTTGAACTTGAGAATTAAAATCAAATATGTTTAGAAACTGTTATCAGAAAAGATAAATAGAGAGATGCTTTATGAGACTTTACTTACTTCCAAGTGAGGAAGCTCAACAAGATCTTTCTCGTAAACCTCAGGGGTTTCGCACCTTTTCTTCGACATCGCTTGTTCGTAGCTTTCAGCTCCTCTGAGCGATTAACAAATGTTTCTCCATCCAATTGTTCTTCTGATTGAGCCTGTAAGAACAAACATAAAAGATTTAGTAGTGGAATTTCCAGAGCATTCTTGAAGGAGACTATTACTGATTATGTTGATACGGAAATATGTCCAATCCATCATAGAGGACCTGGGAACGAATCCTAAGGCGTCCTAAGTCATCCAATGGATCCGAGTCACTTTAGTCCGAGCCAATGGTCCGATCCGGGTTGACCAACCATGGTCCAACCCACCCTGGAAGAAAGGAACAAAGGATCTGGGGCCGACTAAGTCCGACCCGAGAACTTTGGGTCCGACCCACCGTGGTCCGAGCCTCTATGAGAAAGGAGACATAGTGCTTAGTCAGTACCCTCTCCTACCCAAGGCCTCCGAAACGGACGACCACTCGGATCTGGCATGACATATCTCACAAGTAACCAAGCAGGCAGGCACCAAAGAGTAGGGTGTCTGAACCTAGAGCCCCGAATCGGAAGAGATGGGCAGACTTAGGAGAACTTCCTCATCTGACAACTCAATACGGTCCGGACCATGCGCCCGGACCAACCTCTCCGAACCTGGGACTTCGGCAGACCTTGTCACATCCTCAAAAACTCTTCCAATAATGACCAAACTACCCCTAAAGCCCAAAGTGGCATGGGCTAAGCATCATTATTGGGCTATGGGCCTAAGACATGCCTTGGTGGCTCAATCGTAGCCCTACACTTGGCGCAATCCTAGCAAGGCCTCCATTTTGATGATAGCCTATATATAAGGCACACATCCCCACAAGACCAAGTAAGTCACTTCACGATCCTAATCTCGAACATTACACAGAGTCGATCTTCAGTCACTCTCGAGTAAAGTCTCAGTCTGGTTTGACACTTAGCAAACCGGGTCCTAACCCCCCCCCCCCACTCAAGTCTCTTGCGCAGGTTCTCACCAAGTGCACAGTGGAAGACTCTTACCCGTTGCTTCTTACGTAGTGAGGAAGATATCGTCTGGAGCATTACCCGTGCAATTGGAATATCATTAAGTGTTTGGGGATCCTTACCCTCAACATTTTGGCGCCATCTGTGGGAATCTTTACAAAAAGTTCCGTTATCTACAGCCTTTAATGGCAAGAACAAGAAGGTCCGCAAGAACCAACGCCACTGCAATTGGTACGACAGTTCCACGACAAAGGGGTGGACTACTTACTGGGAGAAATGGAATATCAAGAGTCCCTCCAAGAGATACAATGGATTGTCCAAGCGATGGCCATACTGCTAGTCTCTCTTCTGGAGAGGAAAGAGCCACTGATCCGCCAATAAGAACCCAGGCGCTTGGAGTCGAAGGACAGGTTCCTCCGCCAGGAACACATGGTCCACCCCCAGGAAGAAACTTCACCCTTCCAAATGGGCAGATCATTCGTCCTAGTGAGTTCGGGATGAATGAGAACCAGTTCGGCCTCTTACTCACCACTATTCAAGGATGCTTTGGATCAAACAACCTCCAGCCTCCTCAACCCACTCCACCTATGGCAATTCCGAGACAAGCCGAACCCGCCCAGTCAAGGAATGAGCACCGTCCCATCCAACAACGACTGGGGGAACAAGCTCAACCGGAAGATCTGAGGAACCTTCTCAACAGAAGAGCCGCTGCTTCTCATGGACAACGAGGGAGAAGTCCAGAAGTGCCACGAGTAGATGAAGTGGGAACCAGTCGTCAAGGAGCTCAACAACAAGCACCAAGAGATCAAATGGCGGAAATCATCCCGATAGTTCCAATCGGTGATCTTCCTCCAGATGTAGCCATTAACCCCAGAACTGGTGAAAAGCTAACAGCTGAGCAGATTTACCTCCAACAAAAGGCCTTGGAAACACAAATTGCCACATTGAGCAAGATGGTTAAAGCACATGAGAAGGTGACTGTTAAGACTCCCAACCCTCTGTGCGACGAGATCAGAAGAGAAAGGAAGCGTCCCGACTGCGTTATCCCAAACCTTGAGCACTATTTTGGAGATACTTGTCCTGTGGGGCACCTTACTAGGTATGAAAGTAAGATGGAAAGTAACGGCCTGAATGATAACATGAAAGCTCTCAACTTCTCCACGACACTTTTTGGGGAAGCAATGGATTGGTGGACTTCACTGCCTAATGGTTCTATAAAATCTTATGCGGATGTTGCTTCCCTTTTCCTAAAAAGATTTGAGAAATCAAAGAAGAGGAAGAGGTCAGTTGAGCACCTGACAGGAATAATTCAGAAGGATCACGAGGACCTTAGGACCTTCCTCGACCGCTTCAACGCTGAAGTGCGACAGGTAGAACCTCATAGCATCAAAGAACGGGTCCGACACCTGTATGCTAACACTTATAATGATGAGCTCAGAAGAAAGCTTTCCAACGAAGAAATCACCACTGAGAAATACTTGGAAGATATCTGCGAAGGAGTCTTGTATGGAGAAGAGTACCGACGAAATGTCCCGATAAGAGCAGGGATAAAGAAGGGGAAAGAACAAGTACGACAGGAACTCCCTCCTCGTCAGGGAAAGTTTGAACAAAAAAGAGATCTCAGGGATAGGAGAGAATTCCGTAGAGAAAGAACTCCACCTAGGAGATATGCCGAGTATACTCGCCTCAACAGACCAAGATCCGACATCTTGGCTTCTATTGTTGAGAAGGACTTAGACATACAATGGCCTAAACCTGCCAGGAGCAGCAAGAAGAATAAATCTTCTAAGGACTACTGTAGGTTTCACAAGCAGAAAGGTCACCCAACTGAGGATTGCATCCAGTTGAAGACAGAAATCGAAAGACTAGTAAGAAGTGGGAAGTTAAAAGAACCCATAGGTGAGGAAGAACCCTCTAGACATAGAAAGAATGAGCAAAGAAGAGAGGAGCGTGGTTCAGAACCTCCGGCAGCATCTTTACCGCCGCCACCAGCAGAGATCCCACCTCAGCATTCCCGAAGATACCAAGAATTACGCGATGAGATAGAAATGGAAAACCTCACTTATAGTGGAGTTATCAACGCCATTGCAGGAGGACCAACTGGTGGAGATAGTCGAAATGCAAGGGAAAGGACCGCGCAGCACTTGAGAAACAATGATAGAGCTTATGGTCCTTCAGCTCTGAAAGGCACAAACGCCATCACCTTTGACGACAGCAAGATCCCCCCACCAACGTCTGGCGGAGGAGATCTCAAGGACCCTGATGTTCCTTTGGTTGTCTCTCTAGTGATTGCCACTTACAAGGTCAACAAAATACTGGTCGACATAAGAATTTCTTCCAATGTCATATCCAAACGGACCGTGGAGCAAATGTACCTGGGACAAATACAATATGGACGAGTGTACACTTTGTTGTTGGGTTTTGGAGGATCTGTAGTACGTCCCATTGGGAGTATACCACTACAAGTCTCTATGGGCACCTTTCTTACAAGGGTGACTAAGACAATCCTCTTCGTGGTAGTCGATAGCACCTTCGACTATAACGTAATCTTAGGCCGCCCGAGACTTAACCAATTCAGGGCAATTGCTTCGCCCTTACACAACAGGGTAAAGTTCCCAACCCCGAATGGCGTGGGTGAAGAAGTGGGCAACGTTAGAGAAGCCTGGGAATGCTACATCATGTCAATCAGAGGGGCCACAGTACCTGTTCTTTCGGTCACTAAGAGCCCTAGTGGCCACTCTCCCATGGCTCTAACTCCACCAAAGGAAGAAATTTGTATTGGGTCGCTCAGGGAGAAGTTCCCCAAAACGACTAGAATAGAACCCCATGAAGCCTTGAAAGAGGTCCAGTTGATCGAAGGAGATTCGGAAAAGACAACTCGGATTGGAACGGAGATGAGTACGGAAGTAGAGATGAAGCTCATCACTTGCCTTCATGACAATCGTGACATCTTTGCTTGGAGCACAGATGATCTCAAGGGGATAGACCCAAGGATCTCAGTTCACCGTCTGAACATGGATCCGACGGTCAAACACATCCGGCAAAAGAGGAAAGACTTTGGACCAGTTGAGGATGCTATCATAGCAGGGGAGGTGGACAAGTTGATGAAAGCAGGACATATCGAAGAAGTCAGATACTCCGATTGGGTCTGTAACGTGGTCCTCGTCGAAAAAGCTCCAGGAAAGTGGAGAATGTGCAATGACTTCACTAGACTCAACAAATTCTGTCCAAAGGATCCTTATCCGTTGCCACGCCTAGACCAACTGGTTTTTTTCACTGCAGGATGTGCGCTCCTAAGCTTCATGGACGCATATCAAGGCTTCTACCAAATTAGGATGGCTCAGGAAGACATCAAGAAGATGACATTCTTTGCGGCAGGAGGGGTCTACTGCTTCAAGGTCATGCCCTTTGGCCTCAAGAACGCAGGAGCTACTTACCAACGACTGGTGAATAAGATGTTCAAAGAAGAGTTGGGTAAAACCATGGAAGTCTATGTGGATGACATGCTTGTGAAAAGCAAGACTGAAGAGGAGCACATTAAACACCTTAACAATTGTTTTTCCATCCTTCGGAAATATGGAATGAAGCTGAACCCCGAAAAGTGTACTTTCGGGGTAAAAGGAGGAAAGTTCCTTGGTTACATGGTCACAGAAAGAGGCATCAGTGCAAACCCAGAGAAAATAAAGGCAATCCTAGATCTACCACAGCCCAAGACTATCAATGAAGTTCAGAAGCTTTTGGGAAAGGTGATGGCATTAAGCCGTTTTATCTCAAAGTCCGCCGAGAAGAACTTACCTTTCTTCAAAATCCTAAGAAAAGGAAATAAGTTTGAGTGGACAAAGGAGTGTGAAGAGGCCCTGGATAACTTGAAAAAGTATCTCCTCTCACCACCCCTCTTGTCTAAACCAACAGAGGCCGAACCTCTCTACCTTTATCTGGCCGCTACTGATGAAGCAATGAGTTCTATACTGGTGCGGATACAAGGCAACGAGCATTTACCAATCTACTATTTGAGCAAAGCCCTTGCAGGCTCTGAGGCCAGATATGTCAAGATTGAGAAGCTCGCCTTCGCACCAGTTTACACTGCAAGGCGACTGAAGCCTTACTTCAAGTCTCATCGGATTGTGGTCCTCACAAATGAGCCGCTCAAACATGTCTTAGGCAAACCAGATCAGTCAGGACGCCTGTCCAAATGGGCTATTGAGTTAAGTGAATATGATATTGGGTATCAAGCTCCATCTGCCAAGAAAGCGCAAGTTCTGGCCGACTTCCTGGTGGACTATCCAGAGAAAACTGAAGGAGAGAACGAAAGCTCGCAGGAAGAGGCTAATCGTGTCATGATTGCCCAAATCAAGGATTCAAAGGGAAAAGAAGAAGCAGAAGAGACACAAGGAGACAGCTTCCGGGTTGTGACTAAGTATCAGCAATCCATGGATGATTCACTAAGGGTGAAACACATGTTTCTCTTAGAAGAAACATGTGACACCACAACGCCTGCATCTTCCGTCAAGAAGCAGGAGAACGAGAAAACACCCACTACCACTGCGGAGGGCAAAGTAAGAAACAAGGAATGTTGGACGTTACAAGTGGATGGATCATCTACTAGACGGTTGGGAGGAATAGGAATCTATCTTGAGAGTCCTGAAGGAGCCAAGCTGGAGTACGCCATCACCCTCAATTTTAAGGTGACAAACAACGAGGCCGAGTATGAAGCGCTCATCACCGGCTTAAGGATGGCGAGAGCCCTTCAGGTGAAAAGGATCAAGGCCTATACAGACTCACAACTCGTGCAATCCCAGTTCTCCGGGTCCTTTACCACCAAAGGACCTAACATAATCAAATACTTGGAGCTCCTCAAGAAAGAGGTTGAGCACTTTGTGGAATTCACTCTTGACCAATTCCACAGAGAATGGAACGAAAAAGCCGACGCCCTCTCAAAGTACGCCTCGGCCTTAGGAGCTCTGGACACGAGAAGTGTCATCTTAATGACCCGCGCGGACTCCTTATTGACAAACTCCAATGAACAAGTGTTCCTTCTGAATTCGGAAAGAAACTGGATGACCGACATATTCTGCTACCTCAAGGATGGCACTCTACCTTTGGATCCTAGAGAAGCAAGGAGGATTCAATGCCGAGCTAACAGATACTTTATCGTGGAAGAAGATCTCTACAAAAGATCCTACACCGAAACTCACATGAGATGTCTGGATCCCCAAGAAGCAAAAACTGTGATGGAAGAAATCCATGTTGGAAGCTGCGGAAGTCATTCCGGAGGAAGAACTTTGGCGCAAAAGATCATAAGACAAGGGTACTATTGGCCTACTATTGATGCTGATGCGGCCAACTTCGCTCGTGCCTGCGAAGACTGCCAATACTATGCCAACATACCTCACCGCCCGACTAACCCTATGATTCCGGCAATCATAGCTTGTCCATTAGACCAATGGGGCATAGACATAGTTGGTCCATTTTCACGTGGAACACATCAGAAGAAGTTCTTAATCGTGGCAGTGGAATACTTCACTAAGTGGGTCGAAGCGGAGGCGGTATCAACCATCACGGAAAGCAGGGTTCGGACATTCATCTGGAAGAACATCATCTGCCGTTTTGGACTCCCACGAGTTCTAGTGTCAGATAATGGAGCACAGTTTTCTGGGACAAGACTGAAGGAGTGGCTTCAATCCTTCAAAATAGAACAGCGCTTCACTTCCATTGGCCACCCCCAAGCCAATTGTCAAGTGGAAGCCACCAACAAGACCATAGTCAAGATTTTGGAGAAAAGGTTGAGAACTTCCCAAGACAGTTGGGCAGATGATCTCGACGCGGTCCTTTGGGCACATAGAACGACAGCCTGGACTGCTACACAAGAGACACCCTTTTCCCTTGTCTATGGATCTGAGGCGGTCATTCCTTTGGAAATAGTGGTGGCAACCCAGAGAATCCAGCAGTACAACCCAGTTGATAATGAGATAGCAAGGATCTATGACCTTGAGCTCCTCGAAGACAAACGAGATAAGGCATTGGCCAACGTCCTTCAGTACCAAGCCATGACTGCTCGAGCCTATAACAAACGTGTCTTTCCCAAAGATATACAAGTTGGAGACTTAGTCCTCAGAAGAGCCGATATACTGAGTCATGTGGGAAAACTTAAGCCCAAGTGGGAAGGACCTTACAAATTTACTGGAGCAAGACTCAATGGAAGCTTTGAACTAGAAGATGATCATGGGCGAGCCTTGAAGAGAACATGGAATGCCAAGAATCTCCAAAAGTTCTACACTTAGAAAAGAAGCATGGCAACGACTGTCACCTTCCTTTTTCTTGTCGATCTGTTTTTTGTGTTTTTGGAAAAGGCCTCAAAGCCCTCAAGTTGTAATTCGATTTCCGTCAAGTCAATACAACTTTGATTTCATGAAACATTTTCAACGATCGTGTCCTTCGGACCTCATAGTTCGAATAAATCATGAAGGAAGACATTTAGCTACTCATTTCGAGCCTAAATCATACGCCGATCCGGATCGGATCAACACAATGAAACAACATCAAACAATGACAAAAGCAAGTACGCTTTTATTAAAACAGAGCACAGAATTGCAAAGCCAGGGTCGAAGAGCCCTAATCGAGCTCACAAAAACAAGCACCTATTCTAGCTCTTTTCTACCTTTACAAAGGAGCTTCCTATTTAACCTTGGTCTACCGAACCAAGCCAAGTCCGAGCATAGCTGACTATACACCTGAAGACACCCCGAAGGAAGAAGGAATTCCACCATCACAACCTTGATTGCTTACTGACAAAGATTTCGAAGCCCACTTCGGACGATCTAAGGACTAACAGCAGCCGGACGAGATAATTGAGGCTATTCAACGCATCCAGATAAGGTGCTTCGTAACTTCTGAACGAAAGAGACAGCTCCGAAGCAAGTAAGTAGCACTACGACAATCCGGATCGTCTCTTACCAAATACTATAAACAAATTTCTCAGATTGATCGAGTATTTGGAAGGCGACCAACCCGGATAGTCGGAATGATCCAAGTCACTCCGGAGGCTCCCACTGGTCCGAGTCCCAACAAGACCGGCATTGTCAAGAACTCTGTTCCAGAATTGCAAGTCGCTCCCTCGAGCCTTCAATTCTGGAACGCAGCCACCAACAAAGCCGAGTTGCTCGGACGAAAGACCTTAGGAGTAAGACGAACAACTTACCAGAGAAGATACTTCCGAAGGCCCCCAATGATCCGACTCCTAACAAGCTCAGCACTGTCGGGGACTCCTTTCCAAAATTGCAAGTAGCTCCCTCGAGCCTTCAATTTTGGAAACGAAGTCACCAACAGAACTGAACTGCTCGTATACGGATCCTCAAGGACGAGCCAAAAGATCTGCTGGAAAGGATACGTACGGAGCCTCATCAATTCGAAGGATGAACAACTCAGACACAACAGGATCGATAGAAAGCCTTCCAACATCTCGGGCGGATCTTACACCGAACCACAAAATACTGGAAGGGATTCTATCAAACCAATTATGCCGACTTGTCGCCCCCGGGCACATACCCAGAGCGGGATGCCTCGGATACATTAAGGTTCCAAAACAACTATATGAAGATCCCCGAACCATCCAGCTAATCTACCTCTCCGGGGTTAAAGTCATGAATATCGACCACAGCCCCGGAGAAAGAAGATTAGCCTGACGAGCCGAGGAGTTGATTGTTTGGCAAAAAAATTCACAGTCCTCACTTTGCACGGACCATAACCCCGGAGATCCGAGACTGGCCATCCGAGCGATTTAATTTCCAAAACCCTCAGCGCAACCCGTCCGAGGAAGGTTTCCGAAACATCGGAGAACCCCTTGGGACAAGTTCACGCGCAAGGCTGATGGGGTAAACATACTCGCCAGCCGCTCGGACTCGAGCTCTGGACCCTCGATTACTATAAAAGGAAGAAACGTTCTGAAGAAGAGCCGTGCAATGCAAGGGTATATATAGAAAGAGAGGACCAATCAGATCGGCCACGTGTCCCATATACGCCGGTAGTTGGCTTGGGCCGAACATGGGCCTGACGCTTGGGCTTCTATTGGCCCAACCCAATACTCCATTCATACGGTTGGTCACATTGAGTAAGTTACTCATTCGGACGTACCAGCTCGAGGCCGCCATGACGACATCCGAAGGGACTACGATTCATATCGAGTCACCCTATCCTTGATACTGATCATCTTCACAATCTCTCACGAGTCTGTATGATTCGGAATGACGCACCAAGTCAACATCCGAATCGACACTACCTGCCACAATATGGGGAAATTCTTTCTATCACAAGCCTTGCCACTCTAAGACATGGCTCCGAACCGTTCATGATCCAGGTTATTTCTACTAAAGATTCTAATTCGGATGGATACAATGGTTGACCAACCCACAAGACCCGCAAATAAAAATTTGCATGCAGCAATTAACGCTTAGGCAATTTGGGCCTCAAGGGTTCGGACCCATTATCCGAATTTATGAGAGTTGATGAGCTACTAAACAGATATATGGGATTCAACGCGCAAGAATGTGAACAGAAGCATTAGCATTTTAACAACAAAAATAGTTCTGAGCCACCAATGGGCCCGGACCAACAACATTCATCGAGTCAAGTATATGGTTTTACAAAAAGATGATGAGCAAAAAGGACAACATTGTTTTCAGGCTCGAAGGCACACTATTACAAAAGACCCGTGGCATACCCCGTCTTTACTGCCTACGCCGCTCGGACGAACTAGGTTGAGACCGAGAGGGGCCTCCCGCATCCTTCCCCGGAGGCGCTTGACTTTGCTGTCGGGCTACCTGGGCCATCCTCCGTTCTCTCCGAGCTTCAACCTCCTTCAGGAAGACCGGACATCGCTGCATCAAATCTAGATCACGATCGAAACCACGAACAGGCCCGGGCAGAGTCAGCCAGTCTCGGTTATGCTCCAAGTGATCCTCCAAAGGGACGAAGACACTGGACATGAGCACCCGAGGAACGAAGTGTGGGAGGTACGGACCGCCATGATTATACTTCTTGCCCTCCGTCTTGTCGCAGACCAGCTCCACAAATTCACATTTGAGCAAGTCTTCGTCCGAGATGCCCTCAGGAACGAAGTCCGAACCATCCCCTTCCTTGAAGGCGGACACTCCCTCAGCCTCCCGATAGCCACTGAACTGACCTTTCCTCCAAGACCTTGCCCACAGCTGCATCGAACTCATCTTGACGGGCCTTGTCATATTTTGACTCGAGCAAAAACTTGCAGGAATCCGAAGCTAGGAAATCTTGGATAGCCCTTGTCCGGACCCCTAGAAGCTCACTCAGCATAAGATCCTTGAAAGTCCGAGAGACACCAACGAATTCGTCCAAACTATCTTGGTGCACTTTCAAGTCAGTTTCCAATGATAAGATGGCACTTTTCATCTTGGCCGTCTCCGACTCGGCCTCCTTTTTAGCAGCAAGGGCCTTCTTTAGACGCTCGGAAGTGCTGTTCAACCGGGACGCTTCAATCGCCCGGGCAGCCTCGGCCTTAGCCAAATCTTCCTCTAAGGTGGCCCTCCGAGCAGCTACCAGGGAGCATGCTTCCACAGCAGCAGCAAGCTAAAAACACGACAGACATCGGAGACATTAGATACCTCCGAACCACAAGAAGATGCAAAACAACCGAAACATTTAAACTCACCTTGCGTTGAGCGGCGGCCAACTCTGCAATCCGCTCCAGTTCCGAAGCAGCAGCTAGTCGCGCAACCTCTACATCCAACTCCAGCTCGGGCGCATCACCCATCTTCCCTTTGCCCTTCTTTGCTGGAGGGATTGGACCTTTGGAGGCACGCTTTTGAACGGCCGCTGCGCTCGAGCCACTAGCAGGAGGATCTCGAGACACAGATCTCGGAGGCTTCTTTGAGCCTTTGGCACCAGCCACCTTGCCCTTGTCCGGAGTAGGAATAGTTTGGGCTTCTTCGCCCGCAGCAGCCCTCCGGGCCTCCTCCACTCCGAAGGTGGCAGCGTTCCTTGGCTCTTCCATCGGGAGCACGGTGGAAGTCTTGATAATTTGGGTCCGAGAACCCTCTTCCATTTCCCTCCGTTGCGCAGCATTTTGTTGTCGCTTCAACTCGCGCATGGTTGCCATCGTATACTCGAACCAAAAATTTACAAAAAAATTTACAAAAAAATGACAGTGAGTTGCAGAATACACAAGAATTTACAAAAAAATTACACACTAGACAAGTTACGGACCGAATCGGACAACCGACCCTGTGTTAAAGAGAAAGCACTTACTCAAGTCCTCCATATTATCGCAAAAACTTGGCTCCGATAAACCGGCCAAGTACGGCAGAGGTTGACATATCAACCCTCGGAAGAAGTACTTCTCCGGCTCCTGATTACGATGAAGAGCTTGCATCCACAAAGGGACATTCCGGGCCAGTGGCTTCCAGTCTGGCAGCTTGCCTCGGAAGAATTTCTTCTCAAACTGCCGATTTGGCCTATCCGCTTCGGATTGCCCTTGTTGCAGAGCCGGCCGGACAAAAATGTATCTTCTCCACCAATGGATCCCCAAAGAAGAGAGGGGATCGACAAAAAACGTGTATGCTTGACGACATACGAATGTATAGAAGGATGTATTTCTATTACTAACACTAATGTTAAACAATTTGCGAAAGTTATCAAACGTAAGGGGGATTCCTTTATATTTACACAAGACTCCGAAGCACATGAGGTTTCCGAGTGAATTGGGTATTATCTGGTGCGGACTCAACCCCATGCTACTCAGGATCTCCAAGAACTCAGAGGATACGGGCAGCCGCCACCCGCAATGAAGACTTATCTCGTGGACACACATGAATCCCGGAGGTGGATTGTAAAATGCATGGGACTTGTCCGGGATAAGGATCTCCACACACTCCGAAATCTCGTACTTCCTTCGGAGCTCGTCCACTTCCTCAGCCCGAATGATCGAAGGACAGGTGGGCAAAGTACCTTCCTCGTTCAATTCGCCCTCCGGATCGGGGTGAGTGACTTCATATCTTGACCGAGGGAACTTCACTTGAAATACGTCCTCGCCCCTCCCCAGCCCCTCCGGAAGTTCCTCTTCAGCCATCTGGCGACTCGGACCTGCTTGACCAGTAGATTCCCTCCGGAACATATGAGCGGACAGCACTACGTCCGCTTCCTCTTCTTCGGAACCTGAATCCCCGGACCGATTATCTTCCTCTGCCTCATCTTCCTCGGATGGGGAAGCCAATTCTACGACGGTCCGGAGAGGCACATCGACCTGTACACGGTCCTCCTCACCTTCTTCGAATGCACCCAAGTTAGGAGGTGCCTCCGAGGTATCATGTACTTCCTCGATGGTTGGCTCCTGCGGATCCGGAACGAACGGGACTCGATTAGGATTACTCCTGAAATTATAACCAAGGTTGCGAATTAAAGATCGGATCTCTACCTGAAGTGCGGATTCTTTTCCAGCCCGACCCGGACGACGAGTTCCTACAACTCGCGAGCTTGTTTCTTGAGCCGCACCAGTAACCTGCACATTGGACACTCGCAGGTAATCCCGACGCTTCGGAGACCCTGAACCCGGAACAACTAACCGAAGTAAGGAACTTACCTCGGGCTCTTCCTGGCTCGGATGAGGTGATTGTTCCACCTCCAATACTTCATCGTCATCTACAATCTCAATCTCCTCGGAGCTATCGGATAAAGATGTCGCTTCGGAGACGTATCCCTCGGCCTCGGATCGGTTTTGACTATCACTCTCGGACATCCTAGGGAAAGGAGAAAGCAATTTCGTAAGCTTTAAGATGGCAGTCCGAGAGGCCGTTTACGTATATTAAGATGGTCAAGCTTATGGCCAAATCCAATGGCTTTACCAGGCGAAGTTAGTTCGGAGTCAGTACGACGCTTATTCGGTGCTAATCAACATCTAGGACGTATTGGTTATAAACTATACTACACATCACAAGCATGCATCCGAGCAAGTTGAAGATGAAAGACAACACAGAAAATTTAATCAGAAGACGAGACAAGTAAACTTACTTGGACTCAGATGATTGGATAGAAGTGACTTGACTTCGTACGGGATCACACGCTTCGAACCTCTCGTTGCTCGCTTCGGATCGTTGGTAGTTGCTTCGGATATACTCAGAACGAAAAAATTCTCTCTCTAAACGGTGAGAAAGTGAGACGACCAAACCTCTATTTATAGAGGGTCATATTTGGAACTCCAATCGTCGCGATTTTTCAGGATTAAATCTCAATCGTAGATCAAAGTTCATCCAACGGCACAATACAATTTTACCAAGTGAAATGACGAATTGGTACAACAAATTTACCTCGCGGATAGACGAATACAACAACTCTCCCACTTCCGGGCGGAAGACAACACGAGAGTCCCAGATGATCCTCTCATCGGATGTCTTGCGGCTTTTCAAACAAACTTAACTTGCCCACACAAGGAACCCCGTATACTCGGGCGATTATCCTTCGGACCTTCTCTTGACAATAGAGCTCGGTTCGGATGGGACAAGCACCTACGGTCTAACCCGTAGCTTATCAAAGGTACATTACCGATGTTCGGAGAGTGTACTTGGTCTCGCTTACAAATACCCTTTTTTCTTTTTCAAACTTTGTTGCACTTCGGACCCTGTCCCTCGGACGGCAACAACGTTGAAAAAAAAGAAAAAAGGGGGGGGGGGGGAGAGACTAAGTCAGTGGCCACACGAAGTACAAATTACACCTTTTTTCAACTTGTTAAAACGGACTGGACTGAAGAACGGATACTTCCTCAACAGCTTCCCAAACCCAATAGTTCCACAACTATCTTCTACTAAGATACTTGGAAACTAGGGGGGACATATGTTGATACGGAAATATGTCCAATCCATCATAGAGGACCTGGGAACGAATCCTAAGGCGTCCTAAGTCATCCAATGGATCCGAGTCACTTTAGTCCGAGCCAATGGTCCGATCCGGGTTGACCAACCATGGTCCGACCCACCCTAGAAGAAAGGAACAAAGGATCTGGGGCCTACTAAGTCCGACCCAGGAACTTTGGGTCCGACCCATCGTGGTCCGAGCCTCTCTGAGAAAGGAGACATAGTGCTTAGTCAGTACCCTCTCCGACCCAAGGCCTCCGAAACGGACGACCACTCGGATCTGGCATGACAGATCTCACAAGTAACCAAGCAGGCAGGCAACAAAGAGTAGGGTGTCCGAACCTAGAGCCCCGAATCGGAAGAGATGGGCAGACTTAGGAGAACTTCCTCATCAGACAACTCAATACGGTCCGGACCATGCGCCCGGACCAACCTCTCCGAACCTGGGACCTCGGCAGACCTTGTCACATCCTCAAAAACTCTTCCAATAATGACCAAACTACCCCTAAAGCCCAAAGTGGTATGGGCTAAGCATCATTATTGGGCTATGGGCCTAAGACATGCCTTGGTGGCTCAATCGTAGCCCTACACTTGGCGCAATCCTAGCAAGGCCTCCATTTTGATGATAGCCTATAAATAAGGCACACATCCCCATAAGACCAAGTAAGTCACTTCACGATCCTAATCTCGAACATTACACAGAGTCGATCTTCAGTCACTCTCGAGTAAAGTCTCAGTCCGGTTTGACACTTAGCAAACCGGGTCCTAACCCACCCACTCAAGTCTCTTGCGCAGGTTCTCACCAAGTGCACAGTGGAAGACTCTTACCCGTTGCTTCTTACGTAGTGAGGAAGATATCATCTGGAGCATTACCCGTGCAATTGGAATATCACTAAGTGTTTGGGGATCCTTACCCTCAACAGATTACTTACCTTCACAGCAGTAGGCTCAGTAAATGCTTCCTCAGAAAGCTTTTCAGCTTCTGGAATCTCTTGGTTTTGGGGTGTTGGTTCCACCACCACTACTTCCTCAGTTAGAGCCTAAGAAGAGACAAAAAGAATTTAGAACACAAGATATGAATATTGCAAGCAAGTTATTTCTTATTCAGAGAAAACTTAACTACCTGTAGAACAGTCTCTTCTTGTTGTTCTGAGGTTGAAGGAACCTCTTCTTCATTCAGAGGGGTGGACAAATTAACTTCCCCCTGAAAATGTGTCTCCAAGTTGGCCTATAACAAATGAGGCTTATGAGTAACAAGTTAACATTTTAATGTTGACAAGTTAGATATAAACTACTTTTGCTACCTGAATAGAGTCAGGCTAATCATTGATCTCTTGGACTTGTGGTGATTCCACATTCTCTCTGTGCTCATTTTTGTTCTCCTCTGCAGTATTTTTCTGAGTCTCCATCTCAGTTTGATCTCTTTCTGAGAGTTGAGCTCTCTCAGAAGGTTGAGGAACCTTGAAAGTGCAGTACGCACTTATATTTTGATAATCTTATCTTTCAATAATCAGTTCCAAGTTTTTGTTTGTTGTTGTTTGTAAAGCTTCAGGACTACCAAGGTTGTATAACATTGTGACAGGATAGAATTCAATGCTGGCATAACATTGAAGATATAACATTGCGGTAGACATCAAGAACAAAGCACATTGGACAGGAAACTTGGACTGGAAGTATTGACAAATCGAACAAGAGATGATTTAAGGAAAAAGAACAGCTTGTGGCGAAAGCAAGAAGGAATATATTTTATGAAGAATCGAAATATGGGAATTTCCTTCTATGCGTATATTGAAGAAAACAAGTAAAAGGAAAATTGCCTTTGCTGAGATTCTATTGCCTTTCGACATAGATGGAAGAGGTCGATATCCCAAGTATATATATGCAAGGATTCAGCAAAGCAAGGTTGAGCCGTTTTGAAGATCAATCAAGATTTAATTAAAAGAGTTTAGGCTTCTTGTTTTCTGCTAGCTTTAGAGTTTGTCTAAGAGTATTCATTGTTGAAATAACTCTTTCAAACATCGACCTAGAATAGCTTTTACTGTTGGTTTTTCTAGGGCTAGTTTTGGTTGTTTAATCAATCGTTTGTGATTGATTAAACCTAGTTGATTAGATCTACTTTTCCTGTCAGTAGATATTTTGCCTAAGGCGCTGCCAATATATTTTTCTATATATTGGCTTGGTAATAGAAGTTTCATTATTATTCATCCGCTGCTATTTGTTAACAATAGACAGTGTTGAACAACATTGTTGGCAACATTGTCTGTTCGTCTGATTCCAAGTACCAATCCGGGATCCTAAGTTCTAACAAGTGGCATCAGAGCCAGCCACCTAACTACTGGTGTCTGGATTTGGTACTACTACAATGGATGCAAACTACAATAGACCTCCTGTGCTTGATGGGTCCAACTACCATTACTGGCAAATCCGGATGAGGACATACATCAAGTCCCTTGATGGCTGTGCTTGGTGATCCATTCTGGAAGGATACACCTGGCCAACTGAAGGACCTGATGCTGATGGTGACATTGTCCCCATCCCTGAAGAACGCTTCTCTGCAGGTGACATTCTTCTTAGCTCTTATAATGAAAAGGCCTTAAATGCTATATTTGGCCATGTAGATGCTCATATGTTTAAAATTATTCAAAACTGCACTACTACAAAACAAGCTTGGGACTTACTTCAGAGTCATTGTGAAGGGGATGCTAGTGTCAAACAAACTAAACTTAGAATGCTTTGGTCTCAATTTGAAAATCTAAGAATGGCGGAGGAAGAAACCATTGACTCCTATTTCGAAAAACTTTTGACTCTCTCAAATGAAGTCCAAAGACTGGGAGAAGCTATTTCAAATAGGCAACTTATTTCCAAAGCTGTTCGATCTCTTCCTCAAGATTCAATACCAAATTCACTATTTTGGAAGACACTCATAACTTGGCAACTATGGATTTTCATACCCTGTTGAACAATTTAAAAAACTTTGAACTAAATTAAAATGAGAGACAAGGTATGAAAACTCATAGTATCTCCCTTCAGTCTGTTTCTAAAGCTAAATCTTCAAAGCCTGATAGTAGTAGTGATGAGTCTGACAATATGACTGAGGAAGCTTTCAACAATCTTGTGAGGAAGTTCAACAAACTTAGATTCAGGAAAAACTCTGGTCAAGGATCCTCAAGTGGAACTAAAAATTTCAAAAAGAAAACCAATACCTTCAAAACTGGTTCTGCTTCCAAAACTAGCTCTGAATCTGATTTCGATCGCACTCCTCTTAGTAAGATTAGATGTTTTGAATGCCAAGGGTGGGGTCATTATCAAAATGAATGTGCTAACAATCTCAGAAAAGAGAAAAAGAATCTTATTGCTTGTCTCAGTGATGACTCAGATGAAGAACAGGAAGATGAAGAAAAAGAAGATGATTCAACTACCAATGCCAGAGCTCTCTGCTCATCCACTTACAATGTTGATGACCAATGTTGGGACAACATCAGGAATAGAAATCTTCTTTGACTATGATGACTCCGAGAACTGTGAAATTTTGGCACTAACCAAACCTGAGAAGTCAGGAATCTCTGATGTTTTATGTCTACATGGTTCTGTGGATTTTGATATAGATAGTCCTTCAGAAGAGGAAGTCAATGCAGATCAAATGGTGAAGGATCTGCAACAGATGTATGAGAAACTCTTCAGTGAATGGAAGACTCTCAGGAAACTCCTCAAGAAAACTGAGAAGGAGAACTACAATCTGAAAGACACCATTGCCAAACTAGAAGCTGAATTAACAAAGAAGGACACTGAACTGTTCAAGGTAACCTCTGAACTAGATAATGAAAAGAAGGTAATTGCAAAATGGAACTCCTCTACTTCTAGACTTAATGATATGCTTGATGTGAACAATGATAGGACCACTGGTCTAGGGTACACCAGTAGTTATGATGCTTATTTTGATGAAAAACTTGGGTGCAACATGAACTGCATTGTTAACCCTGATACCCCAAAAGTTGTCAAACCTTTTTCTGAGCTCATAAAAGGTCCTACGTTTGTCAAAGAAAAAGATTTGTTTGTGTGCACTTACTGTCACAAATCTGGTCACAAAAAGCCTTACTGTTTCAAGTACCAAAAGGACTTAAAAAGGGAACATGTTGAGACCTCCAACCTCAGTGACCTCTCCAAAATTCCCTCCCATCCTGTTTCTAGCAAACAAAACAGTGATTTAGATGCTAGCTGCAATGTTGTGACAACATCCACTTCAACAGAGACTGAAAGATGTAATCTTAAGACTCTGAAGTTCTTTCCTGGTTCTCCTAAACGAGGCAAATCTCAAGGATAGGTAAGAAAACACAAGAGTGTTTCGAAACATATTTGGGTAGCTAAAGAAAAACATACTTGCAATGTTGCTTTTTCTGTTGCTACTTCCCCTAACAATGCTGGAAAATGGTACTTCGACAGTGGTTGCTCTAGGAACATGACCGGTAGCCCGTCAAATTTGTCAAATTTTGTAGCTCAAAAGACTGGTACGGTAACATATGGAGGAGGATACCAAAGCAAAATACTTGGAAAGGGAACACTGTGCCTTAAAGGATATTCGAAACTCTCAAATGTTCTTCTTCTTGAGGGTTTAGCGGCTAATCTTCTCAGTATAAGCCACCTGTGTGATGATGATCTGAAAGTCAAGTTTGATAAACGCTCTTGCAAAGTTTATACTTGTGTGGACAAATTAACTGTAATGACAGGTGTTAGATCACAGGACAACTGCTATGTGATGGATATTCCTCTCAAATGCAATGTTGCTCAACATGATGATGCAACATTGTGGCATAGGAAATTGGGACATGTCAATTACAGGAATCTGGAGAAGATCATCAAAAACAATGTGGTGACAGGAGTGCCGAAGCTTACCAATGTAGGGAAGCATGTGTGTGGCGACTGTCTTCTGGGAAAACAAACCAAGGCGATACACCAGCCACTTCAGATTGAAGGACAAAAAAGAGGTACTTTTAACTGCTTTGAACTCCTGCATATGGATCTCATGGGTCCTATAGAAGCTAAAAGTTTAGGAGGAGCCTGGTATATCTATGTTATAGTTGATGATTTTTCTAGATACACTTGGGTCAATTTTTTGAAAGAAAAATCAGAAACTTTTGAATCCTTCAAAAACTGGCATGCAAAATGTAGTAATCAGTACTCTACTATTGTCCAAAGAATTCGATCTGACCATGGTAAAGAATTCGAGAATCAATTCTTTGATAAGTACTGTGAAAAGAAAGGAATCATGCATGAATACTCAGCTCCTAAGACACCACAACAAAATGTTGTTGCTGAAAGGAAAAACAGGACTCTTCAAGAAATGGCCAGAGTGATGTTGAGCTCAATGAACCTATCAAAAAGGTTGTGGGCTGAAGCCGTGAACACTGCTTGTCACATAATCAATCGTGTCTATCTTCGTCCAGGTTCTCTGACCACTCCCTATGAGATGTTGAAAGGGTACTCTCAAAATAGTCAAGCGTATAGAATATACAATCCTAGATTGCAAACTATACAAGAGTCTGTGAATGTTTCCTTTGATGACTCTGAGCCCTATGCCCAGAAGAAGATCTCTGCAGGTGCTGAATAGGTTATTGACACAACCTCTGACTCTTCTACACGTGAGAACGTACCAGAAACTGTGACTCCAGCTGTTGATCAAAGTGAAAGAACCCATGATGTGGTCAATGTTGTGCCAACATCCCCCCCTGTGCAATGATGACTCAACATTAAGTTCAACATCCCAGATTTTCACTCCTGTTGATGAAGAACAAGCTGATCCCTACAATGAGACTGAGGCTGAATCTGACAATCCCTCTGGCATTAATACTGCACCTAGGTCTCCTGACTCACGAAAGGATCCTCCTCCTAGAATTCGCAAAGATCATCCCAGTTCCCAAGTAATTGGAAATCCAGGAGGAAGGACATTGAGGGGAAACACGCGCAAAAATTACAAGGAAACACTCAGACTTGCTGAAATATGTCACTCTGTAAGTTCCTCGTGCTTTGTTTCGTTAATTGAACCTAAAAATGTGAAAGAAGCTCTTGCTGATGAGTTTTGGATAGAAGCAATGCAAGACGAACTTCGTCAATTCCAAACAAATGAAGTCTGGACTCTTGTTCCCCGCCCCCATAATATAAATGTCATAGGCACCAAGTGGATATTCAAAAATAAGAGTGATGAAAAGGGGGTAGTTGTAAAAAACAAAGCCAGATTGGTTGCTCAAGGTTACACTCAAGTGGAAGGCATTGATTTTGATGAGACCTTCGCTCCTGTTGCTAGATTAGAGTCCATTCGCTTGCTCCTAGCCATAGCATGTTTTCTTAACATAAAACTCAACCAAATGGATGTTAAAGGAGCTTTCTTGAATGGTTACATTGACAAAGAAGTGTATGTTGAACAACCTGGAGGGTTTGAAGATCCTCTTTACCCTGACCATGTTTGTAAACTAAGAAAACCATTGTATGGTTTGAAACAAGCCCCACGTGCTTGGTATGCTAGGTTGACTGAATTCCTAGTTGGGTTAGGATTTAAAAGGGGTGAGGGAGATCAAACTCTGTTTATCCTCAGGAAAGGAAAAGACATCTGCATTGCTCAAATCTATGTTGATGATATTGTATTTAGTGCTACTAACCTCTCCTTGCTAGATAAGTTTGTTCAAGCCATGACAGGAACCTTTGAGATGAGTATGATTGGTGAACTCAGTTTCTTCTTGGGGCTCCAGATAAAGCAGAAACAGGATGGCCTCTTTATCTCTCAAGAGAAATATGCCAAGAATCTTATCACAAAATTTGGTCTGGAAAATGCCAAACCTTGTAGCACTCCCATGGCTACCTCTTTGAAACTCAGCAAAACTGATGTTGGGGACGATATTGACCCAACATTGTATAGATCAATGATTGGAAGTCTCTTGTATTTGTCAGCCACCAGACCTGATATCATGTTCTATGTTTGTGTGTGTGCCAGGTATCAATCCAAACCCAAAATATCTCATTTAACTGCTGTCAAAAGAATCATTAGATATATATCAGGAACTGTTAATCTTGGATTATGGTATGCATGTGATTCAAACACTAATCTGTTGGGATTTAGTGATTCTGATTGGGCTGGTGACTTAGATGATCGAAAATCAACTAGTGGAGGTTGTTTTTATCTTGGACCAAATCTTGTGTCATGGTATAGTAAGAAACAAAACTGTGTCTCTCTCTTTGAATCTCAATATGTGGCCGGAGTTGTGTGTCTCAACTAATTTGGCTGAACAATATGCTGCATGAATATGGGTTCCAAAGTGACACTCTTTTGATGTTTTGTGATAACTTAAGTGCCATTCACATTTCCAAGAACCCTGTTCAACACTCACGCACCAATCATATAGACATTCAACATCATTTTCTTAGAGACCTAGTCTCCAAACAAATTATTGACATACAACACATTGATACCACAAATCAGTTAGTTGACATTTTCACAATGCCCCTTGATAAGGAGAGATTCTTCAGTTTAAGAAGGTCTCTTGGTCTTTGCACTATTTGATAGGATTTGCTGCAAGCAATGTTGACATAGCATCACGGTCAACATTGACTTCTGTGTTTATCTAGTGATGTCTTTTTGCTGTTTAAATTTTTTTTTTTTTTTGTGTCAATGTGCCTTCTGTGCTTCTGTACTGGTCGATGGCTGTTCCTGATTTGTAGCTTACAGTGGTGATGCTTAGGGGTTGAAAGACCTTTTGAAACCAAGGTTGAAAGGGATCAAGTCTCTTGTGAGTTTGCTTTATGTAAAACCCACTTTTGCTGTTTTTTTGGCCTTTTTACTCGTACCTTGACTCCCACTTAATGTTGCCTCCTTTTATGCTTAATAAAGCTAATGAATTATGATAAAAAGGGCTCGAAGTGTTTCCGTCGAGGATCGTGTTGGGCAGGTTTCAAATACTATCCAGATATCGACGTGGCCAATGTGTCATATGTCGTGAGGGTTGATGGCCTGTACTGGAAACCGACACGCACAAAAGTGCCGATTCTCGTAATGCTGCTAGTTCACTTTCTGAGTACCAAATTACCCAATGTGGTCAAAAGAGTGATTTTATGCCATGAGACGTGTGTTTGCCTAACTACGCATAGGCTTCGGCTTTGGAGCGGATTCATACGTGTTCCAATTATTTGATGTTAGGAAATTTGTTAGGATTTCTAGTTAGATATTTTGAAAAGAATATCTGTTTAAGTTTTGATCAGGAACATGATGACTTATCTTAGTCTCAGAAAGGTGACTATTACTCTTGGTTCACTTGAACATTGTAAAAGAGGAAACCCACTTAGTATGATAGTTTAGTAAATCTTGTATAGGATGATAGGTCTCAAATTGTAATTTTTATTTCATGAAGAGAAGACCAAGAAAGAAGACATCCAAGCAGCAGAAGATCAACAACTTTGAAGATTTGAAGAACTGCAGCAAGATTACTGAAAATAGTTTTTCAGAAACCTTCACCAGATATCTGAAGACACGAAGGGTTTCAAACAAACTGTGTCACAAGAGATATCTGAGGATTAAAAGGTCTATCTGAAATCAAGGAAAGTGTCCACAGATATCTACACTCAGATACCTTGAGCCTTAACCACATTTCTGAAGAAGAAATTTATATTTTGAAACAAAGTTGTTTCAATACAAGTGGTATCTGAAGATTGAAGATAAGGACATGCTAAGAACCAGAGATATCTGATCAAGGGAATCTCTGATACAAAGCATAGTTCCGTTGACACTACAGGACAAAGTATAGTACAATGCATTTAATGCACGGACAGAGATGTCTGAACAAAAGCAACGGTATACGAAGAAGAAGACAAAGGTCACATAAAGATTATACACAGATATCAATAGTTTGAATTTGAGCCTAACGGATACTATTCAACGGCATTCAAATTCATCTATAAATATCAACACTTAGACTGCTTGAGAACACACACAACTTACACAGAACCTCAGATATCTTACACTCTGTTACATTCTCAAAGCAAACTACTTACCTTCAAGCTTTCTGTTGCGACCAAAGCCTCTGATACTTAAGTAGGACTGAAGTTCTAAGTGTCCTGATCCTAAACAAGCAAAGCTATCTGTGAAGGAGTTGAATCGAAAGATCAACTATCTGAGATTCATTCTCTTGAACAGATATCATAAGACTTGGGTCAGTAAAATCGAACAAGATACCATACACTGAAAAGTGTATTAAGTAACTTGATTCACAGAGCAATCTGATTAACTGAAAAGTTATTAAGACGCTAATCTGACAAACTCAAACCGAAACCAACACCATAACTGGCGTGGAGTACAGGAAGTACTTAGTTAAATCAGGGAATAACTCCAAAGGTCAATAGGAGTAGAGGAAGTACTTGATTTTGGGAAAATCAGGGAATAACTCCAAGGTTAATGGAGTACATGAAGTACTTGATTTGGGAAAACTAAGGAACAACTCCAAGGTTATTGAGTATAGGAAGTACTTAGCTTTGGAAGCTAGGGAATAACTAAAAAAGGTTTCTGAGTATAGGAAGTACTTGGCTAAGGAAGCCGGGGAACAACTCAGGGGGAACATTTGGTTGGGAACCATTTGTTTAAGGGATTTATAGAATAGGATTTTTGTAAGGTGACCTCAATAATCTATTCTAGTGAATTCTAGGTCTTTGGAAGACCGAAGTGGATTAGTTGGAGGATTACGCCACCTCCAGATACCACTATACTTGCTGTGTTATTTACTTATCTGTATTTACTTTTCAGCAACACACACACACATTAACTGTTTCTGCACTTATCTTTATTAAGTCTTCCGCGCTCTGAATATAAGTATCAGATATCTTCACAGATATCTGAGAAATCGTGTTTATTGACAAAAGTTTTAAAAGACTATTCACCCCCCCCCCCCTCTAGTCTTTTACTTTACCGTTATCTGGACCAACAAGTGGTATCAGAGCAGGAGGTTCACCAGCCTTCTGGACTGAACCTAGATCCCCAGATAGGTGAAGAAACTTTGTCCATTTGTGAGGACTATTTAATTTGTGTGTTAAGTGTGCAGGTATGTCTCTGATTGATGCACCAGTTCTCAAACCAGAGAACTACGAGAAATGGAAGAATAACATGATGCTCCACCTTGAAGCCATAAGTGACGAAATGATCGAAGTGATAAAGAATGGCCCAATAGTCATTGAACAACTGAAACAAGTCATGGAGGTTTCTAATGGTAGAGACAGAGATCAAAGCGAAGGATCTTCTCAAACTGATGCGTCAACTAGTGGAAGATCCACCAGTCAAGTTATTTACGAACCAAAGCCCAGAGAACTCTGGACATCAGAAGATGCCAAGAGAAATCGTCTGGATGGTCAAGCTCGTAATATCATCATCAGATCGACACCTGAGCACATACAGTGTAAACTGTGGGGTGCTAAAACGGCGAAAGTTGCATGGCAGCTGATTGAAGAAATATGTGTCGGAACTGAGAAAACCAAAGAAAACAAGTTCGAAGTTCTCAAGCTGAAATTTCAAAATTTTAAGCAAGGACCCACTGAAACTCTGGAAGAACTTGATTTCAGATTTACCACTCTCATGAGTGATATGGCAGCACTTGGGGAAAGCAATAGGTACTCCCAGTCAGAAAAGATTAAGACCATTGTCAGAAGTCTTAACCACAACTGGGAGCATACTAAATTCTTTTATTTTAACCAAGGAATGCCAAATATCACTCCAGTTGAACTTTTCTCTCATCTTGCTACGGTTGATTATGGGACAACTCAGAGAGAACAAATAACTGAAAAGTTGCAGAATGTTGCTCTAGTTACTCAAGGAACTTCTGAAAAGAAGAAAAGTAAGGAAGAGACTGAGGATGCCTTTGCTGCAAAGCAAATGAGCAAATATGTCAGTCGAGAGATTGAAAGAAGAAAAGCGAAGAGATCTGTCAAGAAGCATCTAGGCTCAAACTATCACCAAGATAAAAGCATGCAAAGCTCATTTGAACAAGCCCGTAAAGCTTCATGTACTGAGGAAGCAGAAATTGGAAACGATATCTGTTTCTACTGTCAAAAACCTGGTCACTTCAAGAAGGATTGTCTTGCCTTCAACAAACTAAAGACAGGTTACAGAAAAGATAGAAGAATCTTCAGAAGAAGCCAGAAAGCTTTACTAACTGAAGAGAGAAAGAAAATCCAAACTCAATTGGATGCTCTAGATGTTGAGACAGACTCTGAAGATGAATCAGATGACTCAACCTTACCATCACCAGAATTGTGTGGAGTTACTCACGATGTAATCGACTTCGGCCTCAAGAAGAATGAAATGTGCGGAGTTGCTGAGATTGACGGTCCAGACATCTCTAACATTGGAAACTGTCTTATGGCTGATGAGGTAACACATACTTCATGCTATACTTATGAAAGTGATGAAGAAGAAATTAAAGATCTAGAAAATCTCAGAAAGGAACTCGATATCTATGAAAGAGAATTTCTAATGATCCGAGCTAGATCCGAAAATCTCGAAGAGGAAAAGAATTTTCTTGAAAAGGAAATTCTAAATTGGTTAAGATATCTGAGAAAAAGGATGCTGAAAATGCATTTCTCAAAGCTCAGATATCTGAGACTGAAAAGTCACATAAAGAAGCAATGGCTGAATTGCGAAAGAAAGTTGAAGATCTTCTTTCTGAAAATAAGAAACTCAAAAAGAAAGAAGTATCTTTTCAATCTTATGCCAAAGCTAGTGACACTCTTACTGAAGAACAATCCTACTTAAGAGATCCTTCAGAAAAGAAAGGACTTGGGCTGAATACACAAACAGAATGTTCTAATACTCTGAATAAGAGTAAGGACCAACCAGAGACTAGCAAAGCTGCTGAGAAAAGATCTCAGATAGCTTCAAGTGCTCGAAATGGTATTGGCTATAAAGGCATCGGAACGCAACTTGCTCATGAGTACAAGCAGGAGCAAGAACGATGGCTAAAAGCTAGAATTGCTCAAAGAAATTATCAGAAGTGGAAGTTAAATCAAGCCACTGAAAATCTAAATGCCAGGGCTAGAAGAAATCTGGCTAGGAAAGAGAAGTTTGCTGAAAAGCAAACTCAGAAACCTAACAGGTATCTGAAAGCACCAACTGGAGCACCTAGGAACACACCAAGGAAGAAATTAATTCTTAATAATGATAACTTTCATTCAAATAGAATTCCTCCTTATGTTCCAGTCAGACAAAAGAATATTTCAAAGAGATTCATTCAAAAATGGATTCCTACTGGAAGATCTTTTGAACCTGACGGTTCCATCAAAGATATGAGAACCTAATCTCCTGTTTCCTGTTGTGTGCAGAATGCTTCTTGGACTAAAGCACAATGGCTATTTGATAGTGGATGCGGAAAGCACATGACAGGACACAAAGCAAATCTGGTCGATTACAAAGCTAGCAACACAGGACCAGATATCAGATTTGCTGGAGGAGAATTAAATCCCTCTCTGGGATTTGGCAACGTCAAATTGGGTTCATTAACAATCACTGACGTATTACATGTTAAGGATTTGAAATATAATCTATTTAGCATGAGCCAGTTTGCAGACAAAGGTTTTACTGTAAAATTCAAAGCAAAATACTGCAAACTTATTGACAATGAGTCAAAGCAGACAGTCTTGGTTGCTCGGCGAAAAGGTAGTCTTTATGTTGCCGATTGGTCTTCTGCCACAACTGAAGAATGTCTCATGGTGAGTCAATCAGGTCACACAGAAGAGCACTGGTTATGGCACAAAAGAATGAGTCACTTGAATTTCAAAACTCTAAACAAAATTGCCAAGAAAGAGTTAGTGGTTGGTCTTCCCAAAACATCTTTCAGAAAGGATGGTATTTGTTCTGCCTGTCAGATGGGAAAACAGTCCAAAATCTCTTTCAAGTCCAAAACCAGACACTCTAGTGTTAGACCACTGCAACTTTTACACATGGATCTTTTTGAATCATCTGTAACTAGTTATGCAGGAAAGAAGTATGGTCTAGTTGTTGTAGATGACTTCTCAAGATTCACTTGGGTTTTCTTTCTGAAACACAAATCTGATGCCAGGGTGGAGATACCAAACTTGCTGAAAAAGCTTGAAGTCATGAAAAATGACAAGGTATCTGCAATTAGAACAGACCATGGTACTGAGATTATCAACCAGTACATAAAGGAGTTTTGTACCTGCAAAGGTATACAACATCAGCTTTCCTCTGTAAGAACACTCAACAAAATGGTGTTGCAGAAAATAAAAACAGAACCCTGAAAGAAGCTGCAAGAACAATGCTAGCTGACACTGAAATAAGTGAAGTTTATTGGGTTGAAGCTGTGAATACAGCCTGCTACACTCAGAACAGATGTTTGATAAACAAACACCATGACAAGACCCCCTATAAAATCTTGGTTGGTAGACCCCAAATATCAAACATCTAAGAGTATTTGGTTGTAGATGTTTTGTTCTTAACAATGGAAAAGAGTATCTAAGAACATTTCAACCAAAGGCAGATGAAGGTGTATTTCTTGGTTATTCTATGAATAGCAAAGCATACAGAGTTTACAACAAAAGAACAAAGAAGATTGAAGAATCCGTTCATGTTGTATTCTATGAAGGAAATAAGAAAATACCCCTCTCTGATGAACTCTCAGAAAGATTCACAGAATTGATGATAAAGGATTCTGAAGAAGAATCCTCAGAAAGGAAAAACATCATTATAGAAAATGAGGATGACTCTGACGTAGAAAAGCATGAAATGCCTAGTAACAACCAGATGAATCATAGACATGATGAAGAATTTCCTAAGAAACTTCCAGAAATGGAACAGGTTACTGAGAACATTCATCATGAAGAGGTATCTGAAAATGAGACTGCTGAAATGCAAGTCCCAGATATCTCTAACACTGAAAAAGTGTCAGATATCAATGACATTACCCATATGTCAGATATCTCAGATACTGAAAAAGTATCAAATCAAAATCTTAGTGATTCACATTCAGATCACTTAGATGTTGATCCTACTAGCACTAAACCTATGATGAAATCACTACAAAAAATCTGGGCTGTAGCGACGGATAGATCCGTCGGTACAGCCCAGCTATCCGTCGCCCCAGCTCTGGCGACGGATCGGGCGACGGATAAAAAATCCGTCGCCCCCTGGAGCTGTGGCGACGGATAAAAATCCGTCGTCCAATTCGCGACGGATTGACCTTTTTTTTTAAAAAAAAAAAAATGATTATGGGGCGACCCCATTTTTTTTTTTTTTAAAAAAAATACAATCCGTATCACAATTTTATATTCAGATATCTGGATTAATTCAACGATGGTGGTGCGGTGGTGGCAGTGGTGGTGCGGTGGGTGTGGTGCAGGTGGTGGTGGGAGGTGGTGGTGGTGGAAGGGTGGTGGTGGTGGTGGAGGAGATGGTGGTGGTGGCAGGGTGGTGGTGGTGGAGGAGATGGTGGTGGTGGCAGGGTGGTGGTGCGGTGGTGGTGGGAGTAGAGAGGTGGTGGTGGTGGTGGAGGAGGATGGTGGAGGAAAGGAGGTGGTGGAGGAGATGGTGGTGGTGGAGGATGGTGGTGGTGGCAGGGTGGTGGTGGTGGGAGGGGAGAGGTGGTGGTGGTGGTGGTGAGATGGTGGTGGAGGAAAGGAGGTGGTGGAGGAGATGGTGGTGGTGGAGGATGGTGGTGGTGGGAGGAGAAAGGTGGTGGAGGAGATGGTGGTGGTGGAGGATGGTGGTGGTGGGAGGAGATGGTGGTGGTGGAGGATGGTGGTGGTGGGAGGAGAAAGGTGGTGGTGGGAGGAGGAGGAGAGGAGAAGTAGTGGAGAAAAGGAGGTGGTGGAGGAGATATATTATATTTTTTTTAGGTTTTTAGCGACGGATAGATCTAGATCTATCCGTCGCTAATTTTTTTTTTTTTTTTCCGGCCTTGTAGCGACGGATAAATCTATCCGTCGCTAAAATTTTTTTTTTTTTATTTTTTTATTTTGGTCAACGCTCTGTAGCGACGGATAATTTTATCCGTCGCTACGGATAATTTTATCCGTCGCTACAGAGCGACGGATAACCTTTATCCGTCGCCAAACGGGGCGACGGATTCCCGTCCCGTTACGGATGGATTCTTGTAGTGAATGGATCAAAGATAATCCTGCAAAGGATATAATTGGACCAATTAATCAAGGTGTTAGGACTAGGAGAGCAATAGCTGAAAATGCTGATTCTCTCTTTGGATGTTTCATCTCAAATATTGAACCTAAAACCATAGAAGAAGCATTAGGAGATCAAGACTGGATCTCTGCAATGCAAGAAGAGTTGGATCAATTTGAGAGAAACAAAGACTGGAAACTAGTTCCATTTGAAGAAGGAATATCTGTAATTGGAACTAAGTGGGTTTTCAGAAACAAAATGAATGAAACTGGTGAAATAACTAGAAACAAAGCGAGATTGGTTGCCAAGGGATTTACCCAGACTGAAGGTCTAGATTTTGATGAGTCATATGCACCAGTTGCAAGATTGGATGCAATACGACTCTTTCTAGCCTTTGCAGCTCATAAAGATTTTAAAGTTTATCAGATGGATGTAAAGAGTGCATTCTTGAATGGTGAACTTACTGAGGAAGTTTATGTTGAGCAACCACCTGGTTTTGAAGTTTCCTCAGAAAGGAGAATGGTCTATAAAGTACAGAAAGCTCTTTATGGATCAAAGCGAGCTCAGGCGTGGTATGACACGTTGGCCAAATACCTTCTGGAAAGTGGTTTCAAGAAAGGTGAAGTTGATAAAACTTTATTTACCTTGAATCATGATGGGAAACTACTCTTAGTTCAAGTATATGTGGATGACATTATATTTGGATCTAAGGACAAGCAACTTTGTGATGACTTCGCAAATCTCATGGAAAACAAGTTTGAGATGAGCATGATGGGAGAAATGAATTATTTCCTAGGATTGCAAGTCAAGCAACTCAATGATGGAATATTCATAAGTCAAACGAAGTATGCAAAGGATATGCTCACAAAGTTCAATCTTAAGCCTTCTGAAAAGAATGCTAAGATAACTATGAGCATAGGAACCAAAATGACCTATATTGAATCAGATAAGAGTGTTGAAGAACATAAGTATAGGAAATTGATAGGTTCACTACTTTACCTTACTGCAAGTAGACCTGATATTCAATATGCGGTTGGAGTGTGTGCTAGATTTTAGACAAATCCTATGCAAACACACTACAACACTTAAGGTATGTAAAAGGTACAGTAGATGTAGGACTGTGGTATCCCAAAGAAAGTGGATTGAGTCTAGCTGGTTATTCAGATGCTGATTATGCTGGATCATTGCTTGATAGGAAAAGTACCTCAGGAACTTGTCAGTTTTTGGGTACCAGACTCATCTCATGGTTTAGCAAGAAGCAAAACTCAATTGCAACTTCTACCACAGAGGCTGAATATATTGCTGCTGGTTGTTGTGCAACACAAATTTTATGGATCCAACAACAACTCAGAGACTATGGACTCAATGAAGAGAAAACTCCTATTTTTTTGTGACAACACAAGTGCTATTGCAATTACGCAGAATCCTAAGTTTCATGCCAGAACCAAGCACATTGATGTTAGACACCACTTCATTAGAGATCATGTCGAAAAAGGCAATATAGAGATACTCAAGATTGGGACTGAAGACCAACTTGCAGATATCTTCACTAAGCCACTACAAGAAAGTAGATTCTTAGCCTTAAGACATAGTCTTGGACTAATGGAACTACCTTCGAACTGAAAGAGTTCAGATGTCTGGAACGGGAATCCAGAAAAGAGAAAAGAGAAATCTGGAATAAGTATCCAGAAAAGAGGTATCTGGAACGGGAATCCAGAAAGGAGAAAAGAGAAATCTGGAACGGGTATCCAGAAATCAAAAGGCTAAAGAGCTAAAAGACAGCTTAAAGATCTCTGAGACAGGAACTCAGATATCTGGGTCACTCAGTAAAAAGGGAACACAAAAGAAGAATAGTACAACTATCTGCAGTCAACTACTCTCTTGAAATCTACATTGTTTCTATCCTTGTGAAAAACTTGGAAAAATCCTAAGTATGAGATAGTCTCAGATGCAAACAGTGTTCTTGGTCATACAGAAATATGATTCAGATAGCTAATAGCCAAAATTCATTAAATGGGCACAATTACATTTGTTGATTGTGATCATTGCTGAAGAAGCAATGGTGACCCTTGATGAATTCAAGCGCTTGATCTGAACGGCAGAAATTAATTCGCAGTAAAAAGTGGACTGTAAAAATTCCGACAAAAGCCCACTTTGCATTTAATGCCGAAATTACTTTTGCTCATGCCGGCTTGCAAATCACAGATACGTATACACAAAATCAATTTGTATGTATTTGTCTGTTGAGATTCACTTGCTATATATATAGGATCTTGGCAAAGAAAATCACTTTTGCCTAATCCGAAATTTCAACTTGCATCAAAACAGCAAAAACCTTCTCCTGATCCTCTGCAACTTCTCTAAAAACTCTGCAAATCTTGATTAAGTTTTTCTGAAAAGAATCACTCAATCGAATCTCTTTCAAACACAAACTTCAAATCCTTACTATATAAAGAGATGGCTCCCAAGAACACTTCTACCCAGAAATCCCAATCCTCCACTGGTACTGCTGAAAAGCAAGCACCAGAGTTGGTTATCATTAACAACCGACTGGTTGGAGAGTTTAATCCTGACCCGTGGACTTCAAATCACAGAATGATTTGGGGTGGTGACATGGTTGAGGAATACCTGACGGCAGCTATAGAAAACCTAGCTGACAGAAAACTAATTCTTGACATGCTTGAAAAGGCACAAATCAAGGGTTTTCTATCAGCTCACCCTAGTGGAATTTCATCACTTGATGTGTTGGAATTCTACAACAACTCCAGGATTATATCCTGTGTTACAGAAGGCACTGAAATAGTGTCTGTAAAAACCTCAGTTCAAGGGAAAGAAATCCTTCTGAACTTAACAACTTTCTGCGAGTTGTTTGAGGTTCAAAATCTTGGAAAGGATTTTGAAATTAACACCAAGGACGATGATCTCCTTGAAGGTGTTAAACAGCTGTACAGTGACGTGTGTGATCTTGAAAAATCAGATACACCCACTGAGTTCAAGCTTGCTGACATCCGAACCAGACATCTAATGGTTCACTGGGATGTTTTAGCCTGCATTCTTCACAGATGCTTTGATGGTCTACAGGGAGGTGCTAACTAGATAAGCTAAGAACGGTGGATGATGATGTTCTTGTTGAATCAACAAGAAAAAGGTGAAAACCCTTCAATTTGGGAAAATGCTTCATGAAATTTGTGAAGAAGGTTCAAGGCTTCGAGCCTAAGATTGCCAAAGGACTAGCTGAGCCAAAGGCCACAGTAAACTATGGTCTGAAAATATGCTACTTGCTGGAGAAGCTTGGCATTGAGATCAGAGAGACGGCTGAAATAGCCAACAGTAACCTACTCTACAAATATGAGTATACTAACATGATGAAAAAGGTTGCTGGGTCTCAGAAAGGTTCTAAGAAGCAAAAAGCTGAAAAGATATCTGAAGATAAGGTTGCGACCAAGAAGCCCAGAACTTCAAGAAAGAAGTCTGCTGCCAAAACAGAAGACACACCTGCTAAGGTTGTCGATTCTCAGATATCTGCAGCAACGGCCGCTGAACCAATAAAGGCAGATGAACTCATCAATGCTGCAAAAGAGTTCACAACTACTGAACAAGTAGACTCAGCAAGAGAAAGTGCATTCAGAAATGTCAAGACTATTACAGAATGCCTTGCTGATGAACTCATTAATGCTGCCAAGAAAGGTGAAGAGCAACAAGCCCCCTCTGCAGAAATTGCTGGAGTAATGGACCAATCAGTTCCCAATGCTGATGAGAGCTCTGATGATGAAGATGATCAACTAGTCATCTATCAAGTCCTACAAAGAGCAAAAAGGGCTAAGGAGACTGAACAAGTAACTGGTGATAAGGTATCTGAAGAAGAACCTACACCACAGGTTGCTGAACCTATAGCAAAGGTTGTTGGTGTAAACACTTCATCAGGGAACATTTCTTATGCACAACTACAAGCAGCCCTGATGAGTGGTAACTTAGTACTGGCTGATGAAGATGCCATGTCTAAAAGTCTGGAAGAACGCTCGACAGATCAATCTTCTGCATCCAGACAACCACAACAACCACAAACACAACAACCACAACAGCCACAAGTGGTTGATGAAATGGTAGAAGAACTACATTTCGAATTACCAGCTTTCCAACAAGCTGAAGAAAATCACGCTGTAAAAGCGGGTTCCCACTCAATGAGAGGGATCAAACTGAGACACCTACTCAGAATGATCAACCAGGGGAGGCAACTGAGTTGCACACTCAGGAAAGGTGTGAAGTACCAGAAACTTCAAACAAAGAAAATACACTAGGACAAGATGACCACAGTGTAGAAAGGTCACAAGTTCCAGAGACCAATCAGCCTGAAAATGCTCAGGTAAATGACTGGTTTAACTCTCATCTTGTGAAAACTCTTATACCTATAAATCTTGTTATTCATAAGAATTTCTTTGTTACAGGCTGAGTTAGAAACACAGAAACAAGAGGAAGCTGAAAAGCTTGCCTCAGAAACTGAAAAAGAGGTTCCCTCAACCTCAACTCTTGAGAAATCTGAGCCTGTGCCACAGGTAAATGATTCTTACAGAGAACAATATTTCAGTAAAAATGGTTATATGCTTAATCATTCTAATGTTTCTAACAGGCTCCAACTGAGATGGAAGAAGATAAGGCAGAAATGCCTGAAGCAAACCCAGAGACCAACAAGGTTTCTGAAGAATACATCACTAAGCCTTCTAACTTGAAGGTATATGACAAATCAAGTGACCAGTATTCTTCATGTAGGGTTCTCTTAAATCTCTTCTAATATTCAATACTTTCTACTCACAGGCTCATTCAGAAGTAGAAATGCAAGGGGACAAAGTTGTGACTTCCCCTGCATCAAAGGAAATTGATGAAGCCCCAAGGCAACATCACTCGAAAGAACACCAGAAACTGCACAAGTTTCTGAGAAAAATGAATCTGAGCTTCCTTTTGAGGAAGTAGTCAAAATCAGAATTCATTAAAAGCATACTTATGCATAGATTCTTTCAAACTATTTCCTAAGTATTGTATTTTTCTCAGGTTCAAGAAAGAAAGGTTTCTGAGGACCAGACTTCTAAGTCTCCACCTCACAACAAGATATCTGAGACCCCAATTGTCTCAGTAGTTCAAGTCTCTGAGCCTGCAGTACTTACTCAGGCTCAACCAGATGCAAAGCAGGTTCCCATTGATGAGAAAAGGGACCTACTTCCATTCTTCAAGACTCACACTCTGCCAAAGCACATCCAATGCTTCAAGAAATGGTAGAAGTTAAGGTGCTCTGATCTCTCTGAAATATTGAGAATCACAGATCAACCTATCAGACGAGCACGAGCTCTTGATTTGGAGACGTATATCCATGCAATGTTCCCTACGGAACAGTACACAATTGCAACACTGTTGCATCAGGATTTCTTCAAAGAAGTGGCGCATCGGTTGATACAAGCCTTTGAACAGGCAGATGGTCAGACAAGATTACAGATGGCATTCAAGCCGCCACCTGCATAATCGCAATTTCTACCTTCTGAACATGAAGAAGTTAATGGGCAGAAAATCACTCTACCAGAACTGATTAATCTTGTATCTGAAGACGACGAGGAGGAAGAAATAAACGAAAATGATTTCGATGAACCTCCCACTGACCATCACCACAAGGATGATGATGATGCCCCTGCACCAGGGACCGGAGGAATTTCACAGAAAAATATTGCCTCAACTGCTGAAAAGCAAACTGAGAAGCAAACACAGAAATCTCCGTCTTCATCTCCTCAGAAATCTACTCATTCCTCTTCTCACCAACATCCAGATACTACTGAACAAGTAGTTGAGCTTTCTGACGAAATCAATCAGAAGATCTTGAACACTCAAAACAGAACTTTTCAACTCAGACAACTGTTGGAAGAAGAACAACAACTCCATCTTCAACTGGAAGATCAAATAGCTCAATCCAGAGTCAAGCTTGATAAACTAGAAGATCAATACCTCGAAGAAATCAATGCTTACTCTGCGGTTGAAGAACTAAAGGATGGTGTTAATGCTAAAAGACAAACACACGGTACTTCAGAAGTATCTGAAGTCAAGCATGATGCTAAGGCTGCATCATCTTCAAAAGATGTACCATCCTCCTCCCAGAAAGGGAAGAAACCATTCTCAGAAAAGGTTGCTGGACTCGACACGATTGATGAAAATGTCCAAGAGGATGAAGATCACTGGGCTGATGACTCAGATGATGAAGAAGACAAGACTATGGCAGAGCATGGCGATGAACATCTCGCGGTCTCTCACCTGAAACGGAAGCTACTTGCTCCAAACATTTTCAGCAAACTGCCAAATGTCCACTCCAATGAGTACATGAGTCGATGTTAAGTACTGACACATCTGAAGAAGGAGTTGTCTTCACAAAACAAGGATGTAATTGCCTCCGTCCCTTCTGAAATGAAGAAGTTCACTGAGCTCATCACTCAGAGAACAACAAGCATAGTCATTGCTCAGAAAGATCTGGGAATGATGCGGGACAATGATGTATCTTTAGCTGAAAAAGCTTTTCAAGAGGCCAATTACATTGCTGGAAAAGCAGATGCTATCCTAGGCCCACTGGCAGAGCTCACTGATAAGGACAATGGACTTATCAAACAAAATCAGGATCTCAAAGCCGAACTTCAGAAGTTGGTTTCTGCCTACAATTACTTACAAGGGCATTTTGACTCTCTCTCAGAATCTTTTATGAGACTGAGTCAGCCAACAATAACTAAGGGGGAAAGAGTATACAAATTTGGACCTCAAAGTCAGGGGGAATGGGAAGAAGGAGTAGAAAACAAGAAGAAATCTGGAGCTGGTGCTGCTCAGAAAGGAAGTAGATCAAAGAAAACTTCCCAGCCACCACTCAGAATACAAGAACCCTCCTCAAGTCAAGCTGCTTTGCAAATAATAGCTGCTTCCCAGAAACCTACTGAAGGAACCACAATGATAACAAGGGCTAGAGCACAGAAACCTCCAAGGAGTACCAAGGCTCCAAGGAGAAGACAAGTCAAAGGGATTGATGTCTCTTCTGAAGAAGAAGAAGAAGAAGGACAAATCAAGTCCCTGGGCAATGAAGAAGGCTGTAAACCTCTCACAAGATTCAATCTTGATGATGATGAGGAATCTGATGAAGATGAAGCTCCTCTTCACAGAAAAAAGAAAATAGAAAGCCTAACTGAGCCCATAGCTGCAAAGCCACTAGCAGCTAAAACACCCTCTGGAAATACCAAGTCTATCCAGGGAGGTGGTTCTTCAAGCAACAACCCCAAGGAGAATTCTAGACAGAGAAGGAACAGACTAAGAGCTGAACAGAAACAAAGTCAACTTCCACTCAGGCCAGAAGAAGCCAAAATTGAGTATGTGAAGTATGACAACAGTTCCTCTGTCTACAGATGCATAAATCAGAAGAATGGCTATTGGATTCTGGAACTTAAGCATCTTCTTGTAAATTCAAGATTTCCAGAACCAGTCCATAAACGACTCATGGCATGGAGAAAAGACAAGCCAACCTTGATCAACCCCAATCACATCAAAGCATGGTTGGATTTTGAAGTTGCCAAGAGAACTGAAGCCATGAAGAAGGACCTCTCTGATTAATGTCCATATGGAAAGCCAGATGATGTGCACAGAATTCTGAACATAACTGGAACAGACACAAGAGCAAGACTCGCTGTGGAACCCTATGAATCGTTCTATCTAACTGAAGATCAGTACAAGGGTGACATCAGATATCTGAAGATTATCTACGAATACTTCAAACTCTCAGATATCAGAATAGAGCATGCCTGGAAGTGGGGAAAGTATCTGTGGGTCAAGCAATTTGTCAAGAAGAATCCTACCAAAACCTACAAAGAGGTCTGTGGATTTGCCAGAGACACAGAGATGCTTGTCAGAACTCTTCTGTATGATTATTCTGATGACATCAAAAGGTTTGGAGATAGGAAATTTGCAGACTGATTCACAGAAACATTGTTTGAAGACTTGAAGAAGAAGAAGACTTGAAGACTAGTTCTTTAGGATGTTTACTTGGAGCTTGGTTACTCCTGTTGTCCTAAATTACTATGTAATTTTTGTTGCATCTTGCTGACTGAGCTTAATTGTTTATGTATTGAAGTTATCTGTAATCTTTTCATTGTAACTTATCTGATGAACTTACTCTCAGATATTTATCTATAAAAGATAACTTGTCAGCAAAGATCACACCTTGTGATTTGGTTGATGTTTACTTTCTGCACTTAATTGATTGAATTGAAAAATCATAAGAAATGATTAAGTGATGGATTGTTTCCTCATCCAGATTTGTAATAGGATAGATAGTCATCGTTGACTGATCAAAAAGGGGGAAATTTGTTAGGAAAATTTTTAGGATTTCTAGTTAGATATTTTGAAAAGAATATCTGTTTAAGTTTTGATCAGCAACATGATGACTTATCTTAGTCTCAGAAAGGTGACTAGTACTCTTGGTTCACTTGAACATTGTAAAAGAGGAAACCCACTTAGTATGATACTTTAGTAAATCTTGTATAGGATGATAGGTCTCAAATTGTAATTTTTATTTCATGAAGAGAAGACCAAGAAAGAAGACATCCAAGCAGCAGAAGATCAACAACTTTGAAGATTTGAAGAACTGCAGCAAGATTACTGAAAATGGTTTTTCAGAAACCTTCACCAGATATCTGAAGACACGAAGGGTTTCAAACAAACTGTGTCACAAGAGATATCTGAGGATTAAAAGGTCTATCTGAAATCAAGGAAAGTGTCCACATATATCTACACTCAGATACCTTGAGCCTTAACCACATTTCTGAAGAAGAAATATATATTGCAAACAAAGTTGTTTCAATACAAGTGGTATCTGAAGATTGAAGATAAGGACATGCTAAGAACCAGAAATATCTGATCAAGGGAATCTCTGATACAAAGCATAGTTCCGTTGACACTACAGGACAAAGTATAGTACAATGCATTTAATGCACGGACAGAGATGTCTGAACAAAAGCAATGGCTGCTTCTGAAGAAGAAGACAAAGGCTGCTACAGTACTATACACAGATATCAATAGTTTGAATTTGAGCCTAACGGATACTATTCAACGGCATAAAAATTCATCTATAAATATCAACACTTAGACTTCTTGAGAACACACACAACTTACACAGAACCTCAGATATCTTACACTCTGTTACATTCTCAAAGCAAACTACTTACCTTTAAGCTTTCTGTTGCGACCAAAGCCTTTGATACTTAAGTAGGACTGAAGTTCTAAGTGTCCTGATCCTAAACAAGCAAAGCTATCTGTGAAGGAGTTGAATCGAAAGATCAACTATCTGAGATTCATTATCTTGAACAGATATCATAAGACTTGGGTCAGTAAAATCGAACAAGATACCATACGCTGAAAAGTGTATTAAGTAACTTTATTCACATATCTATCTGATTAACTGAAAAGTTATTAAGACGCTCATCTGACAAACTCAAACCGAAACCAACACCATAACTGGCGTGGAGTATAGGAAGTACTTAGTTAAATCAGGGAATAACTCCAAAGGTTAACAGGAGTAGAGGAAGTACTTGATTTTGGGAAAATCAGGGAATAACTCCAAGGTTAACGGAGTACAGGAAGTACTTGATTTGGGAAAACTAAGGAACAACTCCAAGGTTATTGAGTATAGGAAGTACTTAGCTTTGGAAGCTAGGGAATAACTCAAAAAGGTTTCTGAGTATAGGAAGTACTTGGCTAAGGAAGCCGGGGAACAACTCAGGGGGAACATTTGGTTGGGAACCATTTGTTTAAGGGATTTATAGAATAGGATTTTTGTAACGTGACCTCAATAATCTATTCTAGTGAATTCTGGGTCTTTGGAAGACCGAAGTGGATTAGTTGGAGGATTACGCCACCTCCATATACCACTATACTTGCTGTGTTATTTACTTATCTGTATTTACTTTTCAGCAACACACACACACACATTAACTGTTTCTGCACTTATCTTTATTAAGTCTTCCGCGCTCTGAATATAAGTATCAGATATCTTCACAGATATCTGAGAAATCGTGTTTATCGACAAAAGTTTTAAAAGACTATTCACCCCCCCCCCCTCTAGTCTTTTACTTTGCCGTTATCTGGACCAACATTTGACATGGTTCACGGTCTCATGGTCACCCCCACTCAAACTTATGCTAATTGTTCAAATTACCTTTTGAGGCAATATGAGTGTGTTTCTTTGGTATTCCTCTCTCTTTCTGACTTTGCATGCAGCATCAGTGGTGTTAATCGAATCTGCCCATCTTGAGACTTGGTTTCCTGGCTGACTTACATTAAGAGTGTTCTGATTTCCCGATGTTGTCATCAATGTTGAGCCAACATCCTGGTCAACATTGCATGTGCTTGAAGTACTCTTCTTTGCTGTGTTTTTGTGTGCACTCTATGTGTTTTTGGGTTAGGTTTGAGGGGGAGTATTGTGTTAATTGTGTCTTCCTACATCCGTTTTTTTTTTCCGTTTTTTTTGGAATCTGTTAAGTGTCTTACTCTTATCTGATCTCGATTTGTTTCCTAAACCAAAAATGTACCTCCCTAAGTTGAGTTTTGAGAATCTCCTTCATTTTTGACCTAATTGATACGGTGGTCATTTTCTTTCCTTAATCTCATATTAACAGTTGTGTACAGATCTTGGTTTGTGTTTTGATATATATGGTTATGATCTATGAAGCAAACCAACCAAAAACACTCCTTCAACCATTTTACTCTCTGTCATTAGCCCACTTCTCCACCTTTCACAAAAACTGCCACCTATCCAAACCACAATCATTACAAAAAAAAAAAAAGAAAAAAAAATTTACTCCCAAACTCTTTACTTTCCCCTCACATTATTCACTTATCACTCTCAACCAAACCACTCTCCCGCTCTTTCTCCTTCATCTCTGCACTCACAATCTGAACAATGTCGTCTCCAACAAAACCTGTCTTGCCCGGAGTTTCATTGCAAACACTTGAGGGGGAGCAAGCATATCCTCTTCCCATCCGTGCCGAACCTGCCAATTTTGAGATTCCAGTCTATGAGATAAGTGAGGATTCTGAAGAATGTGCTGAAAAATCCCCGTCACCATCAAACCCCTCTCAGTTTGCTGCAGAAACCCTTGTTAAATTGGGAAACATGCCAGTCGACTTGCCACAAGATCTAAGGGATGATGATGAAAGCCCAATGGGGATAGAGAAAGTTGCTCCCATGGAGGATGCTGGGAAAGACGTTGAACATACTGAAATTCAACATGCAGATCTGAGAGAAAACCCCCAAAACCCTTCATTTGTTGAAAAAGACGAGGTACAACAACCTGACAAAACAGGGGAAACGGCTACTGATGGCCTGAATGGTGATGAGAATCAGACAAGCATGCACTCTGAAAATGTTGAGAAACCCGTAGATGAGCCTACTATTGAACCAGTTGTGGTGGAAGACTGGCAGTCAGATGACTCAGAGAAAACAGAAAGTGACCCTATGAATATAGATGAGGATGTTGTTTCAACATCGGCTGCTCATGATGATAACAATGATGAAAGCTCTGATGATATGGAGGATTATGAGCCAGAAACAGAAGATGACTCTAAGGATGAGTCAATGTTTGATGAAGAAGATCTGAGCAACACAGATGAAAGCTCTGATGACTCTGAAGATTATGAAGCTGAGACAGAGGAAGAATCTGAAGAAGAATCACTTGATGATGAGGATGTCATTCTTGGAGAAGATCAGATTGAAGATCCTGAGGTAAATGATCTACCCTGTATACCTGTTTTTACAGATGGTTCTGATTCGGATGAAGATGCAGTCTCTCATTTGTTCTATGATAACAAGAATCTAGAAAAATATGAGAAAATCAAAAATAATGATATAGATGTTGAGAAGATAATTAAAGAGGAATCATTTGAAGAGTATAACTTAGTTGCTTACTTGAAGAAAAGGAATCTCTATCATGCTGTTACCCAATATGCTGCTTTTGTTCCTGAAATCATCAGAGAATTCTATGCTCACTTATCTGAGAACTTTGGTATTGAAGGGCATGGTAAACATCACTGTGTGTATCTTAGGGGTGATGTATTTTTCTTGACTTCTAAGGATATCAATACAGTGCTGCATAGAAATAGGGATGAGGTTGAGATTCCTGTGGAGGTGACTATGGATGAGATTGCTAGAGAGCTAACTGCAGGAAAATTAAAATCTTGGCCCACTGGGACTCTAGACTTGAAATATTGTTGTTCTCTAGTCTCTGTTCTTGCTAGGATCTGCTTGTACAACTGGCTGCCATCTTCCAACAACAACAAGCTCAGTCAAGAGGCAGCCATGTTGCTCTACAGGATCAAAATGGGATACAATGTCAATCTGGGAGAAAGGATTCTCAAGCATCTAGAGAATTCCAAGAATAGAGGGATCAGAGGCCATTTGATTCTCCCATCCACCATATTTGCAGTCCTTCAGTTGCAGGGTATTGAGGTCAATGCCAATGATGTCTATGATTCCAACTTCAAATCCATCACAGTCACCAAACAACTGCTGGAAACACGACAGGATCTGTGATCTTCCATGGGTAGATCCTGATGTTTCTGTGAACATGGATTTGGAGGAGAATATTTCTCTTTCTACTGGCAAAGCTGAGGCACCAGAAAACTCTGTAGCTTCTTCTCAACGGTCCGATGTTGACCTACATGTTGGTTCAACATTGATTCCTAACATTGAAACTCTGTCTGCAGGTATTCTAACTGAACAGGACAAGCTGATTCTGGAGCAAATCAAAGGGCTTGATGAGCAAATTTCCAACAATCTGAAGTTCAGAAGCACTCTAGTTTCTTTTCTTTCCTCACAAAAAGGGGGAGAATAGATAACTTGAGTTTATTTATTTTGATTCTGTGTTGAACAAATATATTTCTTTTGGGTCTGTAATATTTTAAATTCTCTTGAAATTTTCTTAAGCTGTCTGGTTAAGGGGGAGAATAGATCTTTAGTTGTTCTTAGTTATGTTTCTATTAATCTCTTGTTTTGTTTTGTGATGAAATACTAAGATTAAGGGGGAGATTGAAAGTGCAGTACGCACTTATATTTTGATAATCTTATCTTTCAATAATCAGTTCCAAGTTTGTGTTTGTTGTTGTTTGTAAAGCTGCAGGACTACCAATGTTGTATAACATTGTGACAGGATAGAATTCAATGCTAGCATAACATTGAAGATATAACATTGCAGTAGACATCAAGAACAAAGCACATTGGACAGGAAACTTGGACTGGAAGTATTGACAAATCGAACAAGGGATGATTTAAGGAAAAAGAACAGCTTGTGGCAAAAGCAAGAAGGAATATATTTTATGAAGAATCGAAATATGGGAATTTCCTTCTATGCGTATATTGAAGAAAACAAGTAAAAGGAAAATTGCCTTTGCTGAGATTCTATTGCCTTTCGACATAGATGGAAGAGGTCGATATCCCAAGTATATATATGCAAGGATTCAGCAAAGCAAGGTTGAGCCTTTTTGAAGATCAATCGAGATTTAATTAAAAGAGTTCAGGCTTCTTGTTTTCTGCTAGCTTTAGAGTTTGTCTAAGAGTATTCATTGTTGAAATAACTCTTTCAAACATCGACCTAGAATAGCTTTTACTGTTGGTTTTTCTAGGGCTAGTTTTGGTTGTTTAATCAATCGTTTGTGATTGTATTAAACCTAGTTGATTAGATCTACTTTTCCTGTCAGTAGATATTTTGCCTAAGGCGCTGCCAATATATTTTTCTATATATTGGCTTGGTAATAGAAGTTTCATTATTATTCATCTGCTGCTATTTGTTAACAGTAGAGTGTGTTGAATAACATTGTTGGCAACATTGTCTGTTCGTCTGATTCCAAGTACCAATCCGGGATCCTAAGTTCTAACAAACCTGTTCAAGAACATGGTTTTCTTCAGCAATATTAAGTGCTGGCATTGTGAATGTGGAAACAGTGTCAGGATCTTCCAGCATTCTATCTTCCTTACCCAGGCCTTCTTTTTCCTGCTGGGCAGAGGGGCTCTTGTCTTTCTGAAGAGCTGAGCTTGGTGCTCCTCCATGGGTCTCATACTTGTATATTTTGAGCACTGTTGCAATTACTTCATCATCCTCGGAATCACTATTCTATGTTGGTGCAGACCCATCTATGATATTTCTATCATCTCTGGAGAGTTCTGGAGCAGTCTGATTCAGGATTCTTGGGGCTTTCTGGAACTGCCTTTCTGGGTGAACAACATCTTCTGAGACCTTGTCTCCAGAAGGTTGTGCCTCTTGTATGATTAGGGACTTGGAGGCTCTTTTGCCTTGAGTCCTCTTTCTCTTAGTAACTGAAGGTTTAGCTTGAGCTTGCTCAGAGACCTCCTCACCTTGTTGTGCAGTTTCTCTGCCTTTCTGAGTGCGTTCTCAGCAGCAATTTTCTCCTTTTCTTCAAAGGCATGTCTGAAGAGGGAGTTGGTGACTGGGATTTCTTGTTTCTCTCTAAGAGTAATTCCCATTGTTTCCAGAATGTGACATATCCTGAGACCAAAGTGCATATTGGCCTTTGGCTCAGCAAGGCCATTGATGATCTTTGGCTCAAATTCCTCAATATGTCCAAGGAATTTGTTGAAGGCGTACTTCCCCCAATTGAAGTGGGTTTCCTGACCTTAATTCTTCTTGTTCAGAAGATGCATCTGTTGATACAAAAATATGTCCAATCCGTCATAGAGGACCTGGGAACGAATCCTAAGGCGTCCTAAGTCATCCATTGGATCCGAGTCACTTTGGTCCGAGCCAATGGTCCGAGCCAAGTCGACCAACCATGGTCCAAACCACCTTAGAAGAAAGGAACAAAGGATCGGGGACCTACGAAGTCCGACCCAGGAAGTTTGGGTCCGACCCTCCACGGTCCGAGCCTCCCTGGGAAAGGAGACATAGTGCTTAGTTAGTACCCTCTCCGACCCAAGGCCTCCGAAACGGACGACCACTCGGATCCGGCATGACAGATCTCACGAGTAACCAAGCAGGCAGGTACCAGAGAGTAGGATGTCCGAACCTAGGAGCTCCGAATCGGAAGAGTTGGACAGACAGGAGAACTTCCTCATCTGACAACCCAACATGGTCCGGACTAGGCGTCCGGACCAATCTCTCCGAACCTGAGGTCCCGGCAGACCTTGTCAAATCCTCTACAACCCTTCCAACAATGACTAACCTACCCCTGAAGCCCAAGATTGGCATGGGCTAAGCTTCATTGTTGGGTTATGGGCTTAATACTTGCCTTGGTGGCTCAATCGTGGCCGTACACTTGGCGCAATCCTAGCAAGCCCTCCATTTTGATGATAGCCTATATATAAGGCACACATCCCCACAAGATCAAGTAAGTCACATCACGATCCTAATCTCGAACATTACACAGAGTAGATCTTCAATCTCTCTCGAGTAAAGTCTCAACCCGGTTTGACACTTAGCAAACCGGGTCCTAACCCCCCCACTCAAGTCTCTTGCGCAGGTTCTCACCAAGTGGATAGTGGAAGACTCTTACCCGTTGCTTCTTACGTAGCGAAGAAGATATCGTCTAGAGAATCATCCGTGCAATTGGAATATCACTAAGTATTTGGGGAATCTTACCCTCAACATTTTTGGCGCCGTCTGTGGGAATCTTACGAAAAGTTCCGTTCTCTACAACCTCTAATGGCAAGAACAAGAAGGTCCGCAAGAACCAACGCCACAGCAGTTGGTATGCCTGCTCCACGACAAAGGGGTAGACCTCTTACTAGGAGAGACAGAGCAGCAAGAGTCCCCTCAAGAGATGCGACGGATTATCCTAGCGATGGCCGTACTGCTAGTCTCTCATCTGGAGAAGAAAGAGCTGCAAATCCGCCAGTATGGACCCAAGCGACTGGAGTTGAAGGACAAGTTCCTCCGTCAGGAACACATGGTCCTCCTCCAGGAAGAAACTTCACCATTCCAAATGGGCAGATCATTCGTCCTAGTGAGTTCGGGATGAATGAGAATCAATTCGGCCTCTTCCTCACCACTATTCAAGGATGCTTTGGATCAAACAACCTCCAGCCTCCTCAACCCACTCCACCTTTGGCAATTCCGAGACAAGCTGAACCTGCCCAGTCAAGGAATGAGCACCGTCCTATCCAGCAAAGGCTGGGGAAACAAGCTCAACCGGAAGATCTGAGGAACCTTCTCAACAGAAGAGTCGCTGCTTCTCATGGACAACGAGGGAGAAGTCCAGAAGTGCCACGAGTAGATGAAGTGGGAACCAGTCGGCAAGGAGCTCATCAACAAGCACCAAGAGATCAAACGGCAGAAATCATCCCGATAGTTCCAATTGGAGATCTTCCTCCAGATGTAGCCATCGACCCCAGAACTGGTGAAAAGCTAACAGCTGAGCAAATTTACCTCCAACAAAAGGCCTTGGAAACACAAATTGCTACCTTGAGCAAGATGGTTAAAGCACATGAGAAGGTGACTGTTAAGACTCCCAACCCTCTGTATGACGAGATTAGAAGAGAAAGGAAGCACCCCGACTGCGTTATCCCAAACCTTGAGCACTATTATGGAGATACTTGTCCTGTGGGGCATCTTACTAGATACGAAAGTAAGATGGAAAGCAATGGGCTTAATGACAACATGAAAGCTCTCAACTTCTCCACCACGCTCTTTGGGGAAGCAATGGATTGGTGGACCTCACTACCTAATGGTTCCATAAAATCTTATGCGGATGTTGCTTCCCTTTTCTTAAAAAGGTTTGAGAAAGCAAAGAAAAGGAAGAGGTCAGTTGAGCACCTGGCAGGCATAATCCAGAAAGAGCATGAGGACCTTAGGACCTTCCTCGACCGCTTCAACGCGGAAGTGCGACAGGTTGAACCTCATAGCATCAAAGAGCGGGTCCGACACCTGTATGCTAACACTTACAATGATGAACTCAGAAGAAATCTTTCCAACGAAGAAATCACCACTGAAAAGTACCTGGAGGATATTTGCGAAGGAGTCTTGTATGGAGAAGAGTACCGACGAAATGTCCCGATAAGAGCAGGAATAAAGAAAGGGAAAGAACAAGTACGACAGGAACTTCCTCCTCGTCAAGGAAAGTTTGAGCAAAAAAGAGATCTCAGGGATAGGAGAGAATTCCGTAGAGAAAGAACTCCACCTATGATATACGCCGAGTATACTCGCCTCAACAGACCAAGATCCGACATCTTGGCTTCTATTGTTGAGAAGGACTTAGACATACAATGGCCTAAACCTGTCAGGAGCAGCAAGAAGAGTAAATTTTCAAAGGACTACTGTAGGTTTCACAAGCAGAAAGGTCACCCAACTGAGGATTGCATCCAGTTGAAGACAGAAATCGAAAGACTAGTAAGAAGTGGGAAGTTAAAAGAACACATAGGTGAGGAAGAACCCTCTAGAAATAGAAAGAATGAGCAAAGAAGAGAGGAGCGTGATTCAGAACCTCCGGCAGGATCTTTACCACCACCTCCAGCGGAGATCCCACCTCGGCATGCCCAAAGGTACCAAGGGTACCGCGACGATGCAGAAATTGAGAACCTCCCTTACAGTGGAGTTATCAACGCCATTGCAGGAGGACCAACTGGGGGAGATAGCCGAAATGCAAGGGAAAGAACCGCGCAGCACTTGAGAAAAAACGATAGAGCTTATGGCCCTCCAGCTCTGAAAGGCACGAACGCAATCACCTTTGACGACAGCGAGATCCCCCCACCAACGTCTGGCGGAGGAGATCTCAAGGACCCCGATGTTCCTTTGGTTGTCTCTCTAGTAATTGCCACTTACAAGGTCAACAAAGTGCTGGTCGACACGGGAAGTTCGTCCAATGTCATATCCAAAAGGACCGTGGAGCAAATGCACCTAGGACAAATACAATATGGACGAGTATACACTTCATTGGTGGGCTTTGGAGGATCTGTGTCCCATTGGGAGTATACCACTACAAGTCTCTATGGGCACCTTTCCGACAAGGGTGACTAAGACAATCCTCTTCGTGGTAGTCGATAGCACCTTTGACTATAACGTAATTTTAGGCCGCCCGGGACTTAACCAATTCAGGGCAATTGCTTCCCCCTTACACAACAGGGTAAAGTTCCCAACCCCGAACGGCGTGGGTGAAGAAGTGGGCAATGTTAGAGAAGCCTGGGAATGCTACATCATGTCAACCAGGGGGGCCACAGTACCTGTTCTTTCGGTCACTAAGAGCCCTAGTAGCCACTCTCCCATGGCTCTAACTCCACCAAAAGAAGAAATTGGTATTGGGACACTCAGAGAGAATTTCCCCAAAGCGGCTAGAATAGAACCCCATGAAGCCTTGAAAGAAGTCCAGTTGATCGAAGGAGACCCGGAAAAGACAACTCGGATTGGAACGGAGATGAGTACGGAAGTAGAGATTAAGCTTGTCACTTGCCTTCGTGACAATCGCGACATCTTTGCTTGGAGCACAGATGATCTCAAGGGGATAGACCCAAGGATCGCGGTTCACCATCTGAACATGGATCCGACGGTCAAACACATCCGGCAAAAGAGGAAAGACTTTGGACCAGTTGAGGATGCTATCATTGCAGGGGAGGTGGACAAGTTGATGAAAGCAGGCCATATCGAAGAGGTCAGATATTCCGACTGGGTCTATAACGTGGTCCTCGTTGAAAAAGCTCCAGGAAAGTGGAGAATGTGCAATGATTTCACTAGACTCAACAAATTCTGTCCAAAGGATCCTTATCCGTTGCCACACATCGACCAACTGGTTGATTCCACTGCAGGATGTGCGCTCTTAAGCTTCATGGACGCATATCAAGGCTTCTACCAAATTAGGATGGCTCAGGAAGACATCAAGAAGACGGCATTCTTCGCGGCAGGAGGGGTCTACTGCTTCAAGGTCATGCCCTTTGGCCTCAAGAACGCAGGAGCTACTTACCAACGACTGGTGAATAAGATGTTCAAAGAAGAATTGGGCAAAACCATGGAAGTCTATGTGGATGACATGCTTGTGAAAAGCAAGACTGAAGTGGAGCACATTGAACACCTTAACAATTGTTTTTCCATCCTTCGGAAATACGGAATGAAGCTGAACCCCGAGAAGTGCATTTTCGGGGTAAAAGGAGGAAAGTTCCTTGGTTACATGGTCATAGAAAGAGGCATCAGTGCTAACCCAGAGAAAATAAAGGCAATCCTAGATCTACCACAGCCCAAGACTATCAATGAAGTTCAGAAGCTTTTGGGAAAGGTGATGGCATTGAGCCGTTTTATCTCAAAATCCGCCGAGAAGAACTTACCCTTCTTCAAAATCCTAAGGAAAGGAAATAAGTTAGAGTGGACAAAGGAGTGTGAAGAGGCCCTGCATGTTAGGAAATTTGTTAGGAATTCCCTGTTAGATATTTTGTAAAGAATATCTGTTTAGTTTTGATCAGCAACATGATGACCTATCTTAGTCTCAGAAAGGTGATTAGTACTCTTGGTTCACTTGAACATTGTAAAAGAGGAAACCCACTAAGTATGATAGTTTAGTTAATCTTGTATAGGATGTTAGGTCTCAAAATGTAATTTTTATTTTATGAAGAGAAGACCAAGAAGAAGACATCCAAGCAGAACAAGTTCAACAACATTGAAGATTTGAAGACTGCACAAGATTACTAAAACAGTTTTACAGATACCTTGGCTAGATATCTTGAAGACACGAATGGTTTTAAACAAACTGTGTCACAAGAGATATCTGAGAAGTAAAAGGTCTATCTGAAAACAAGGAAAGTGTCCACATATATCTACACTCAGATACCTTGAGCCTTAACCACATTTCTGAAGAAGAAATATATATTGCAAACAAAGTTGTTTCAATTTAAGTGGTATCTGAAGATTGAAGATAAGGACGTGCAAAGAATCAGAGAAATCTGAACAAGGTAGTCTCTGATACAAAGCATAGTTTCGTTGGCACTACAGGACAAAAAGTATAGTACAATGCATTTAATGCACGGACAGAGATGTCTGAGCAAAAGCAACGGTAGCTTCTGAAGAAGAAGACAAAACCGGCTACAGTACTATACACAGATATCAATAGTTTGAATTTGAGCCTAATGGATACTATTCAAACGGCATTCAAATTCATCTATAAATATCAACACTTAGACTGCTTGAGAAGACACCTTAGACTGCTTGAGAAGACACCTTAGACAGACACAACTGAACACAGAACATATCTTACTCTCTCAAAGCAAACTACTTACCCTCAAGCTTTCTGTTGCGACTAAAGCCTCTGATTCTAAGTAGCACTGAAGTTCTAAGTGTCCTGATCCTAAACAAGCAAAGCTATCTGTGAAAGAGTTGAATCAAAAGATCAAGTATCTGAGATTCATTCTCTTGAACAGTTATCATAAGACTTGGGTCAGTAAAAACGAACAAGATACCATACACTGAAAAGTGTATTAAGTAACTTGATTCACAGAGCTATCTGATTAACTGAAAAGTTATTAAGAAGCTCATCTGACAAACTCAAACCAAAACCAACACCATCACTGGCGTGGAGTACAGGAAGTACTTAGTTTGGAAAATCAGGGAATAACTCCAAGGTTAACGGAGTAGAGGAAGTACTTGATTTTGGGAAAATCAGGGAATAACTCCAAGGTTAACGGAGTATAGGAAGTACTTGATTTGGGAAACTAAGGAATAACTCCAAGGTTATTGAGTATAGGAAGTACTTAGCTTGGGAAGCTAGGGAATAACTCAAAAAGGTTTCTGAGTATAGGTAGTACTTGGCTGAGAAAGCCAGGGAACAACTCAGGGGGAACATTTGGTTGGGAACCATTTGTTTGAAGGGATTTTTAGAATAGGATTATTGTAAGGTGACCTCAATCATCTATTCTAGTGAATTCTAGGTCTTTGGAAGACCGAAGTGGATTAGTTGGAGGATTACGCCACCTCCAGATACCACTATACTTGCTGTGTTATTTACATTTCTGTACTTACTTTTTTAGCAACACACACACACTTTAACTGTTTCTGCACTTATCTATCTTAAGTCTTCCGCGCTCTGAATCTAAGTATCAGATATCTTCACAGGTATCTGAGAAATTGTGTTTATCGACAAATGTTTTAAAAGACTATTCACCCCCCCCCCCCCTCTAGTCTTTTACTTTGCCATTATCTGGACCAACAAGTGGTATCAGAGGAGGAGGTTCACCAGCCTTCTGCACTGAACCTAGATCCCCAGATAGGTGAAGGAACTTTGTCCATTTTCGAGGACTATTTAATTTGTGTGTTAAGTGTGCAGGTATGTCTCTGAGTGATGCACCAGTTCTCAAACCAGAGAATTACGAGAAATGGAAAAATAACATGATGCTCCACCTTGAAGCCATAAGTGACGAAATGATCGAAGTGATAAAGAATGGCCCAATAGTCATTCAACAACTTAATCAAGTCATGGAGGTTTCTAATGGCAGAGACAGAGATCAAAGCGAAGGGTCTTCACAAACTGATGCGTCAACTACTGGGAGATCTACCAGTCAAGTTATTTACGAGCCAAAGCCCAGAGAACTCTGGACATCGGAAGTTGCCAAGAGAAATCGTCTGGATGGTCAAGCTCGTAATATCATCATCAGATCAACACCTGAGCACATACAAAGGTAAAGCTGTGGGTGCTAAACGGTGAAAGTTGCTCAGCAACCGATTGAAGAAATCTGCGAACCGAGAAAACCAAGGAAAACAAGTTCGAAGTTCTCAAGTTGAAATTTCAAAATTTCAAACAAGGACCCACTGAAACTTTGGAAGAACTTGATTTCAGATTTACCACTCTCATGAGTGATATGGCAGCACTTGGGGAAAGCAATAGATACTCCCAGTCAGAGAAGATTAAGACTATTGTCAGAAGTCTTAACCACAACTGGGAGCATACTAAATTCTTTTATTTTAACCAAGGAATGCCAAATATCACTCCAGTGGAACTTTTCTCTCATCTTTCTACGGTTGATTATGAGACAACTCAGAGAGAACAAACAACTGAAAAGTTGCAGAATGTTGCTCTAGTTACTCAAGGAACTTCTGAAAAGAAGAAAAGCAAGGAAGAGACTGAGGATGCTCTTGCTGCAAAGCATATGAGCAAATATGTCAGTCGAGAAATTGAGAGAAGAAAAGACAAAGAGATGCTGAAAAAGCATTTAGGCTCAAACTATCACCAGTACAAAAGTATGCAAAGCTCGCTGAACAAGCCAGCCTAGAAAGCATCATGTACTGAGGAATCAGAAATTGGAAACGATATCTGTTTCTATTGTCAAAAACCTGGTCACTTCAAGAAGGATTGTCCTGCCCTCAACAAACTAAGAACAGGTGACAAGAAAGATAGAAGAATCTTCAGAAGAAGCCAGAAAGATTTATTAACTGAAGAAAGAAAGAAAATCCAAACTCAACTGGATGCTCTAGATGTTGAGATAGACTCTGAAGATGACTCAGATGACTCAACTTTACCATCACCAGAATTATGTGGAGTTACTCACGATGTAATCGACTTCGGCCTCAAGAAGAATGAAATGTGCGGAGTTGCTGAGATTGACGGTCCAGACATCTCTAACATTGAAAACTGTCTTATGGCTGATGAGGTAACACAGACTTCTTGCTATACTTATGAAAGTGATGAAGAAGAAATTAAAGATCTAGAAAATCTCAGAAAGGAACTTGATATCTATGAAAGAGAATTTCTAATGATCCGAGCTAGATCCGAAAATCTCGAAGAAGAAAAGAATTTTCTTGCAAAGGAAAATTCTCAATTGGTTAAGATATCTGAAAGAAAGGATGCTGAAAATGCATTTCTTAAAGCTCAGATATCTGAGACTGAAAAGTCACACAAAGAAGTAATGGCTGAACTGCTAAAGAAATATGAAGATCTTCTTTCTAAGAACAAGGAACTCAAAAAGAAAGAATTATCTTTTCAATCTTATGCCAAAGCTAGTGACACTCTTACTGAAGTACAATCTTACTTAAGAGATCCTTCATAAAAGAAAGGACTTGGGCTGAATACATAGACAGATTGTTCTACCACTCTGAATAAGAGTAAGGAAAGAAGAACATTTGTAAATACTCAGCAAGATGGTTCCCATGCAATCTATAGTATTGGTCAGAAGACGAAGATAGTAGACAAAGGAAAGGCAGTTGCGACTAATCCTTTGTGGGAAAAACAAGTCAAACAGAAAACTGTTGAGCATGTTTCTGAAAAGAAACATAACACTGAAAAGTGTAAACACCCACAGTGCTATGTCTCTCAAAAGGGTAGAATTGCAGGAGCTGGCAAATTCTCCCATGTCACTTTTTCTGGAAAGAAATTGGACCAACCAGAGACTAGCAAAGCTGCTGAGAAAATGTCTCAGATAGCTTCAAGTGCTCAAAACGGTATTGGCTATAAAGGCATCGGAAAACAACTTGCTCATGAGTACAAGCAGGAGCAAGAACGGTGGCTGAAAGCTAGAATTGCTCAAAGCAATTATCAGAAGTGGAAGTTGAATCAAGCCACTGAAAATCTGAATGCCAGTGCTAGAAGAAATCTGGCTAGGAAAGCTAAGTTTGCTGAAAAGCAAACTCAGAAACCTGACAGGTATCTGAAAGCACCAAATGGAGCACCTAGGAACACACCAAGGAAGAAAATAATTCTTATTAATGATAACATTCATTCAAATAGAATTCCTCCTTATGTTCCAGTCAGAGAAAAGAATATTTCAAAGAAATTCATTCAAAAATGGATTCCCACAGGAAGATCTTTTAATCCTGACGGTTCCATCAAAGATATGAGAACCTAATCTCCTGTTTCCTGTTATGTGCAGAATGCTTCTTGGACTAAAGCACAATGGCTATTTGATAGTGGATGCGGAAAGCACATGACAGGAGACAAAGCAAATCTGGTCGATTACAAAGCTTGCAACACAGGACCAGATATCAGATTTGCTGGAGGAGAATTAAATCCCTCTCTGGATTTGGCAATGTCAAATTAGGTTCTTTAACAATCACTGACGTATTACATGTTAAGGATTTGAAATATAATCTATTTAGCATGAGCCAGTTTGCAGACAAAGGCTTTACTGTAAAATTCAAAGCAAAATACTGCAAACTTATTGACAATGAATCAAAGCAGACAGTCTTGGTTGCTCGGCGAAAAGGAAGTCTTTATGTTGCCGATTGGGCTTCTGCCACAACTGAAGAATGTCTCATGGTGAGTCAATCAGGTCACACAGAAGAGCACTAGTTATGGCACAAGAGAATGAGTCACTTGAATTTCAAAACTCTGAACAAACTTGCCAAGAAAGAGTTAGTGGTTGGCCTTCCCAAAACATCTTTCAGAAAGGATGGTATTTGTTCTGCCTGTCAGATGGGGAAACAATCCAAGATCTCTTTCAAGTCCAAAACCAGACACTCTAGTGTTAGACCACTGCAACTTTTACACATGGATCTTTTTGAATCATCTGTAACTAGTTATGCAGGAAAGAAGTATGGTTTGGTAGTTGTAGATGACTTCTCAAGATTCACTTGGGTTGTCTTTCTGAAACACAAATCTGATGCCAGGGTGGAGATACCAAACTTGCTGAAAAAGCTTGAAGTCATGAAAAATGACAAGGTATCTGCAATCAGAACAGACCATGGTACTGAGTTTATCAACCAGTACATAAAGGAGTTTTGTACCTGCAAAGGTATACAACACCAGCTTTCCTCTGTAAGAACACCTCAACAAAATGGTGTTGCAGAAAGGAAAAACAGAACCCTTAAAGAAGCTGCAAGAACAATGCTAGATGACACTGAAATAAGTGAACTTTATTGGGTTGAAGCTGTAAATAGAGCCTGCTACACTCAGAACAGATGTTTGATAAAGAAACACCATGACAAGACCCCCTATGAAATCTTGGTTGGTAGACCCCCAAATATCAAACATCTGAGAGTATTTGGTTGTAGATGTTTTGTTCTTAACAATGGAAAAGAATATCTGAGAACATTTCAACCAAAGGCGGATGAAGGTGTATTTCTTGGTTATTCTTTGAATAGCAAAGCTTACAGAATTTACAACAAAAGAACAAAAGAGATTGAAGAATCAGTTCATGTTGTATTCTATGAAGGAAGTAAGAAAGAGATTGATGAACTCTCAGAAAGGTTCACAGAACTATTGATAAAGGATTCTGAAGAAGAATCCTCAGAAAGGAAAAACGTCATTATGAAAAATGAGGATGACTCTGACGAAGAAAAGCATGAAATGCCTAGTAACAACCAGATGACTCACAAACATGATGAAGAATTTCCTAAGAGAATTCCAGAAATGGAACAGGTTACTGAGAACCTTCATCATGAAGAGGTATCTGAAAATGAGACTGCTGAAATGCAAGTTCCAGATATCTCTAACACTGAAAAAGTGTCAGATATCCATGGCATTTCCCATGTGTCAGATATCTCAGATACTGAAAAAGTATCAAATCAAAATCTTAGTGATTCACATTCAGATTACTTAGATGTTGATCCTACTAGCACTAAACCTATGATGAGATGGATCAAAGATCATCCTGCAAAGGATATAATTGGACCAATTAATCAAGGTGTTAGGACTAGGAGAGCAATAGCTAAAAACGCCAATTCTCTCTTTGGATGTTTCATCTCAAATATTGAACCTAAAACTATAGAAGAAGCATTAGGAGACCAAGACTGGATCTCTGCAATGCAAGAAGAGTTGGATCAATTTGAGAGAAACAAAGTTTGGAAACTAGTTCCATTTGTAGAAGGAATATCTGTGATTGGAACTAAGTGGGTTTTCAGAAACAAAATGAATGAAACTGGTGAAATAACCAGAAACAAAGCAAGATTGGTTGCCAAGGGATTGACCCAGACTGAAGGTCTAGATTTTGATGAGTCATATGCACCAGTTGCCAGATTGGATGCAATAAGACTCTTTCTAGCCTTTACAGCTCACAAAGATTTTAAAGTTTATTAGATGGATGTCAAAAGTGCATTCTTGAACGGTGAACTTGCAGAAGAAGTTTATGTTGAGCAACCACCTGGCTTTGAAGTTTCCTCAGAAAGTAGAATGGTCTATAAATTACAGAAAGCTCTATATGGACTGAAACAGGCTCCAAGAGCATGGTATGACACTTTGGCCAAATACCTTCTGGAAAGTGGTTTCAAGAAAGGTGAAGTTGATAAAACTTTATTTACCTTGAATCATGATGGGAAACTACTCTTAGTTCAAGTATATGTGGATGACATTATATTTGGATCTAAGGACAAGCAACTTTGTGATGACTTTGCAAATCTCATGAAAAGTAAGTTTGAGATGAGCATGATGGGAGAATTGAACTATTTCCTAGGATTGCAAGTCAAGCAACTCAATGATGGAATATTCATTAGTCAGACAAAGTATGCAAAAGATATGCTCACAAAGTTCAATCTTAAGCCTTCTGAAAAGAATGCTAAGATACCTATGAGCATAGGAACCAAAATGACCTATACTGAATCAGACAAGAGTGTTGAAGAACATAAGTATAGGAAATTGATAGGTTCACTACTTTACCTCACTGCAAGTAGACCTGATATTCAATACGCAGTTGGAGTGTGTGCTAGATTTCAAACAAATCCGATGCAATCACACTACAACATTGCTATGAAAATATTAAGGTATGTAAAAGGTACAATAGATGTAGGTCTGTGGTATCCTAAAGAAAGTGGATTGAGGTTAGCTGGTTACTCAGATGCTGATTGTAGACGCTCAGAAATCTACAATCAAAATTAGGGTTAGAGATTGGGGGGCACCGACAACCTGCAAGGAAACAATAGCAAACAGAGACGTGAGATTCCGAGGTGACACCGGTGTGGTGCCGACCGAAGGGACTCCGACGCTCAAGTTAGATGACTGATAGAAGGAGTAATCAAATGACAGGAACAAAGAGGGAGAGATGGTGGCAAGCGTCGACTTATCCTGTTGGTTGAGTCGGTTCGGCTACGTGGTGGACGAACACCGGCAGTGGGCTAGCTGACCTTACGGGAAGGAGCTAGCTGGCAGTTGTCTGACAGAGAAGGATGATGGCGGATGGTTGAAGGTTGATGATGGATGGTGATGAGCGATGGTGGATGATGATAGGTGACGGCTGATGTTGATCAGAGAGCTTGAGAGAGATGGAGGCGTGAGAGATTGATTGCTAGGGTTTGTTTCAGTTAGCATCTGATGCCCTCTACATCTCCTCAGCCTTCTCTATATAACCCACCCATCGTTGGAGTCTGCCTGCTAATTTCGGGGAGGTCGTTGAAACGGGTTGGACTGTGTCTCAAGTAGTTAGGAGAGTGATCGTAAGTCGGTTGCTTACTGACTGACCAAGTCCATCGAGCTACTGGAGTTGGTTAGTCTGTTAGTCAGGTGCTGACTGACAGAGTCAGTCATGCAAGGTCGGGCGGGCTAGGTGAGCTAGCTAGCTTGTCAACCAGCTGGAAGGTTGGCAAGGTCAAGTGAGCTAGTCAGGTAGCATGCAGACTGATTGGCTGGATGGATGACTCCGCTAGGTGGGCTTGCTAACCGACCTTTGGAGTCCAACTCACATATGAAGTCAAGACGGACTCATTAATGGATTGTGGGTTGGGCCGTAGCCTTGATGGCTGATCCGTTAGTCTAGTTGACAAGAGCGAATTTTGGCCAATACAGTTTGTCCCCCACTCTTCGAGTCGAGTGTTTCGAGTCGGAGAGTAGAAATTTTGTGCCCAAAAGAGTGATGCGCGCCAGATCGTAAGCGAATAATATTTGCTCCATCAAAGGTATCAGTTACCTCGTAAGTATATCGGGATAACGATCGGTAAGCTCATTGGTCGGGAGATGGATTGATCAGAAAGATGGACTTCACTCGTGGTGATCATGTTGTTAGCTCGTTAGAGCAAGACGTTGATTTGGCAAGGTCGAAGCTTACTGACAGGTGTTCTCGGTTGTAAAAATCCAACCCAGCAAGATGGGCATTTACGGATTGAAATTTTCGAGATGGGCAGTTTAGTTTATCTAGCGAGATGGAAATTTGCTGACATAAAATTTCAAGGTGAGCAACTTAGTCCATCTAACAAGATGGAAATTAGCCGACAGAAAATTTGAGGTAGGCAATCTAGTAGTCCATCTAGCAAGATGGAAACTTGCTGACGGAAAATTTTGAAGTGGGTAACTTAGTCCATCTAACAAGATGGATACTTGCTGGCGGAAAATTTCAAGGTGGATGACTTAGTCCGTCTAGCAAGGTGGAAACTTGCTGACAGAAAATTTCAAGGTGGACGACTTAGTCCGTCTAGCAAGGTGGAAACTTGCTGACAGAAAATTTCAAGGTGGACGACTTAGTCCGTCTAGCAAGATGGAAACTTGCTGACAGAAAATTTCAAGGTGGACGACTTAGTCCGTCTAGCAAGGTGGAAACTTGCTGACAGAAAATTTCAAGGTGGACGAGTTAGTCCGTCTAGCAAGGTGGAAACTTCACGTGAAAATTTCAAGGTGGACGACTTAGTCTAGCAAGATGGAAACTTTGGCGATGAAAATTTCAAGGTGGACGACTTAGTCCGTCTAGCAAGATGGAAACTTGCTGACAGAAAATTTCAAGGTGGACGACTTAGTCCGTCTAGCAAGGTGGAAACTTGCTGACAGAAAATTTCAAGGTGGACGATTTAGTCCGTCTAGCAAGGTGGAAACTTGCTGACAGAAAATTTCAAAGTGGACGACTTAGTCCGTCTAGCAAGCTGGAAACTTGCTGACAGAAAATTTTGAGATGGGCAACTTAGTCCGTCTAACAAGATGGAAATTAGCTGACGGAAAATTTTGAAGTGGGCAACTTAATCCATCTAGCAAGATGGAAACTTGCTGACAGAAAATTTTAAGGTGGACAACTTAGTCCGTCTAGCAAGGTGGAAACTTGCTGACAGAAAATTTTAAGGTGGACAACTTAGTCCGTCTAGCAAGGTGGAAACTTGCTGACAGAAAATTTTGAGATGGGCGACTTAGTCCGTCTAGCAAGGTGGAAACTTGCTGACAGAAAATTTTGAGATGGGCAACTTAGTCCGTCTAGCAAGATGGAAACTTGCTGACAGAAAATTTTTAAGGTGGGCAACTTAGTCCATCTAGCAAGATGGAAACTTGCTGACAGAAAATAGACGACTTGCCTGAAATGGGTTGCCTTGCCCGAAATGAAGTATGGCTTGCCCAAATTGGAGTATGACTTGCCCAAATTGGGAGGGTTCATGCCTTGCCCGAATTAATGTCTACCTTGCCCGAATTGGAGGATGACTTGCCCGGAGCAACTATGCCTTGCCCGAATTGGAGTAATTTTGAGTTGAGTAATTTTAAGTTGGGGATCACCAACACACATACCCATTTTCTTCTTCCTACTCCACCATTTTCTTCTTCCTTCACGCCATTTTCTTCTTCCTACTCCACCATCTTCTTCTTACAAATATCAGTTTTCTTCTTCCTGTTCCACCATCTTCTTCTTCTTTCACGCCATTTTCTCCTCCATTTCAACGCTATTTTCCTCTTCCTTCACGCCATTAACAAGCGGAGAGAGGGGCGGGCGGAAGGGAGTGACGGCGGACGGAGAGGAGGGTCAAGAGCGGATCTGAGGGAGAACGGAGGAGGAGGCGATAGAGAGGTCAGCGTGGGGGGAGTGAAGGTGGCCGGAGTTCGCCATTTCCGGTGGAGAAACAGAGCGGGGAAGGAGAGGCGTGTACTGGTACTGTTCATCTTCCCGTTTTACTGTTCACCTGGATTTTTTTTTTTTTTTTTTTTGAATGCTGGATCTCTAGGAGAGACCATTTCTTGTTGGATTTTATTTTTGTATGTCTCTGCTTATTATTATTTTTTGTTTGGATATAAGTTGGGTTGTATGCTAATTGGATATGCTATTTGGATGAATTATAATGATCGAAGGACCAAAGCCATAGTAGAGGAATAAATAATTCCGCTTCCATTCCAGTCAGCATTTTTAGAAAGCATATGGTATACTTTGGCTACTGCATTTTTGACCTTTGTCAATTCCTTGAATTGTGGACAAGTTGTATAAGAAATATATTATACAGTGAGTCATGTATTTGGAATTGTGACCCGCACTTTGGATTAGACGGTTCATGTAGGGTTAATTTTGTCAATGGGGTTCGCATGAAAATTTCGAGTCTATGTTTGGTTTTGTGCCTGTAGGATTTGATTTGTCGTAATTCGTATTGGTGGATCTTGTTTGCTTTGAAGTGGTGTCGTAGAGACATATGCATGTTGCTTTTTGTATCGACCGGCGTTTGGTGAAATCGACTGGATATAGAATTTTGTGACGTTATACCATTTTGTGAATGGATATGTCTATGGATATTTTAGTCTTGCTCTTTGGAAATATTCATGTTGTAATGCTTTGTTTGCAAATGGATATATTGATAGATTGTTGTAGAACTAGCCAGGTTGATAGCTTGCTTGGCATGTATATTGATGACGCTGGACTGGATTTAGTTGATGGATATTTTACATGCTAGGAATCAATTCTAGCTGGAAGTTTGCTGATTGAGGTCTGCCGCGTCTGTCGGCTTGTATTTTTTATGTTACACCGGGTTGATGCTTTTCATGGATTTTTGGGTGAGGCTTTCTTGTTTGAACTTGACACAGGTGGATCATGGAAGGACACCCGAGCAAGTTGATTGTGTATTCTCGGTCGACTGGGGTTGACGGCCAGGATTTACATGGCGGGTCTTTGTCCGCTATGGGCCAGCCTACTGGCGTCTTATCCGGTGACGTGGCCTCAGTTCTTAGTGAGGCGAACTTGTCACACATGAGGGATCTCTATGGGATCCCAGAGAGTCCTGGGTCTCGACTCCCCTTGGCGGGCCAGCGGGCAGATTGGGACATTCCGGGGATGGTTTGCTTGTATGAAGTTGCCTTCAAGATAGGGCTTAGACTCCCACTCCCCAAGTTTGTGGCTGACGTACTTAGCTATCTCCAGGTTGCACCCGGTCAGCTGATGCCCAATGCTTGGCGGGTTATTCTTGGAATGCAGGTGCTGAGCGAGGTCATGAATGTTCAGATGTCTGTCGACACCTTCTGCCACTTTTACACAGTGAAGGAAGTCTCATCGGATAAAGGTCGAGTTCAGACCAACTCGAGGCCAGGTGTTGACAGCTCGGTCTGTATTGGCAACGCGTCCGATAAGTCAACTTGGAAGGAAAGGTATTTCCTGGTGAGCAGTGAGCACGTGTTTGAGCCGACAGACTTGGCAAGGGTTCCGATATCGTGGAAGCCTTTTGGTAAGTTCAACTCTTTGCTATTTAGTGTGATTGTTTTACCTCTTCTTTGCACTTTTCATATTGGATTGAACTTTAAACACTCTTTCTTACAGGTAGCCATGCGAGGAAGGATATGCTAGATGACGGGGACGTGGTGGTTCAAGCAATAAGAAATGCTTCTAGTATGACCAGATCGATTGACCACCTCTTGAGCCCGACTACGTTGAAGGCATGCAGCATGTGGCGTGCCGTTATCCAATCATTTGGAGGTAATGACATCCTTAGATTAGTCATGTCGATAGGATGCGTTTTGAGATAACTAGCTCTGACGATGCTTTTCTTTCATCTCATGTACGGACAGGAAATGGAGATGAGTATGCTGTCAGAGTAGCGAGGGCGATGAAAATGACGAAGTCGATCAGCTCGATTGAGAAAGTGGATGACTTGTTGGGGCGGTATGCAAAGAAGCCGAGGTTTGAACTCTTAGAGTCAGGAGGCGATCTTCCTAATGATCCACCTAATAACTCGTCGAATGCTGTGGAGGGCTGCCTTCCAAGTACTCAGGCAGCCGATACGCCGGGTGTTCTGCCAGGCAGCCCGGTTGGAGCTTCGCATAGTCTTGCCAGGACTACTTCTGTTCCCTCCCTGGCCGGGCAGGGTGTGAGCTCACCATCTATGGCGGCGCGTGGAGAAGTGGGTGATAGTCCTTCATCATTTCAGCTTTGAGGTTGATGGAGCTACTCTCTCTTGTGAATTTGGTGCAATAACTTTGAGTTCTGGAAGGGTGTTAACGATGGGTAACCTTGATCAGCTGGTGAGAGACGGAGTGACTCCTTTGACGGATTATGCTCTCGACCAAATTGTCAAGGTAGTCTCCGCCACCCTCTAGCATTTCTCTCTATAGTTTATGTGCTTAGACCAAAGTAAGAATTATTGATGTCTGCCTTGTAGGCCTTGAGCGCTATAGGGTACATGGGCAAGGCCGTGCAGCTGCTGGAGGCGGAGTTAGCTTCTACTACGAGGAAGCATCGGATTAGTGAGCACTCCGTTGCGGTACTTAGGAGGGAGAAGGTTCGACTTGAGGGTGAAGCGTTACGTTATTGCCAAGGCAAGAATGAAGCACTTGAAGAGTTAGCTAAGGTCAAGAAGGAGCCGGTCGAGATTGAGGCGCTAAAGCCGCTAAGCTCGAGATGGGCCGCTTCGCTATTAAGGAGAACGAAAAGCTGAAGGCAGAACTTCATGCGGTCAAGCAGAACGAGGACCATCAATTGATCTTGAATGAGCGGGCATTCTGTTTGAAGGCCATAGGTAGGGGGGAGCTCGGAAGTTACTATCAAGAGAGGGTCGCGATGTGTGAAATGTATCTGACTGAGCATGGGGTGAAGTTCCCGGGTCAGTCTGATGGTTGCTCGGAGGAGTATGTTGATGGAGCTGGTACCACTTAGTAGTTTCATGTTGGATGGTGAAACTCTGGATGTTGCCCTATGAGTTATTTCTTTTGTCGTTGTATGTCGCCAGTGCTTTTTGTTATTCGTATTTGAACACTGTTGTTTGTATGTACCCTTGTAGGGTTGGATCGGATTGCAAGTTTTTGTGGCCTTGGAATTTATTTTGGGTTGTTCCTGGGATGTCTCGAGCTGCGTAGGCTATGGGACGTTTATGTCTCATGCTTGAACTTGTATGATAGTCGTACTAAACATAATCTTAAATATATAAGTATTCGTTCGAAATTATCGTACATGAATAAAGTAGCTCAAAGTAGGGAATAACACTTTGGAATTTATACTAAAACGTAGACGTAGTCATAAATCATGCAGCCATGTTTGTCGTACAAATTAAGAATGAAAAATAGCAGGCTAACCTCTAGACGACGCGCTTGGCACTGTTGAACTTTGTCTACTAGGTGTGTCCCCCAGTTTAAGCTCTAGTCCAAAGGAGTAGTGCTTGAACTATGATCGTGTTCGTCCGCCTACTTCATCGAGTTTGTGCCACGCTGGGTCAGTCAGGCTTCTATGTATGTCAGCTAGTCCTGGGTGCTATGCTATGTTTGTCAGACGGCCTTGTGTCGCTTAAGCTTGCGTGGTGTCAAGTCGACCGATCAGACAGGTGCCAGTCAGCTTGTAGGTGGAGGTCGAGCTGCGTCAGTCAGACGGCTGGGTGCCAGTCAGCTTGTAGGTGGATGTCAAGTTCATCAGTCAGACGGCTGGGTGCCAGTCAGCTTGTAGGTGGATGTCAAGTTGCGTCAGTCAGACGGCTGGGTGCCAGTCAGCTTGTAGGTGGATGTCAAGTTGCATCAGTCAGACGGCTGGGTGCCAGTCAGCTTGTAGGTGGATGTCAAGTTGCGTCAGTCAGACGGCTGGGTGCCCTGCTACGCCAGTCGGATGGCTGCGCAGTTGGCTTGCAATTGGGCGCCATGCCTGTCTGTCAGACGGCTGGCTTTGTGGAGTTCACCCTGTGTCCTAACGGTAGAATTCAGTGATGGACCCTCTTGGAGAGGGGAGGCCTTTAACCGTCCTGCCTAGTCGGGTTAGTTGACCGACTAGCCTCCGGTCAGGTTGGTTGTGATAGAGAGAAATCAATCTCAAAATGGCGACTTTAGTTCATACCTTGGAATACAAATGGCGTGGCAGCATGTCATGCTCGTTTGTTTACTTTTGTTGGCAACTAAGTTCGATAAATCGATTGAGACTGTTGGAATAAGCAGAGAGCTCTTGTCTGCTTGTTAACAAGTGGATGGAGCTGACATTCTTTGTATGGTAGTGATCATCAATTTTGAAAGGCTTGCACTTGTCTAAACCATGGAGCTGTTTTTGGCGCATTCCACGGATTAAGCAAATGCAAGCCAATCAAAGTAGATGTGAACCCACGTGTTTTGTTGCTCAGCCTGATGGATGGTTGACTTTGTTGAGCAGTATGTTTTTGGATGATCACTTGGAAGTAAGATACGTCACGTGGCGTTTCTTTAGTTGTAACCATGATACGCCGTTCTGCAGCGTGAGTGGAATCGATCCTGCTGGAAAGGTTAGGGGGGGGTGGGGCGGTTGATTATGCTGGATCATTGCTTGATAGGAAAAGCACCTCAGGAACTTGTCAGTTTTTGGGTACTAGACTTATCTCATGGTTTAGCAAGAAGAAAAACTCAATTGCAACTTCTACCACAGAGGCTGAATATATTGCTGCTGGTTGTTGTGCAACACAAATTTTGTGGATTAAACAACAACTTAAAGACTATGGACTCAATGAAGAGAAAACTCCCATTTTCTGTGACAACACAAGTGCTATTGCAATTACGCAGAATCCTAAGTTTCATGCCAGAACTAAGCACATTGATGTTAGACACCACTTCATTAGAGACCATGTGGAAAAAGGCAATATAGAGATACTCAAGATTGGCACTGAAGACCAACTTGTAGATATCTTCACCAAGCCACTACAAGAAAGTATATTCTTAGCCTTAAGACATAGTCTTGGACTATTGGAACTACCTTCGAACTGAAAAAGTTTAGATATCTGGAACGGGTATCCAGAAAAGAGGTAACTGGAACGGGAATCCAGAAAAGAGAAAAGAGATAACTGGAACGGGTATCCAGAAAAGAGGTATCTGGAACGGGTATCCAGAAAAGAGGTATCTGGAATGGAAATCCAGAAAAGAGAAAAGAGAAATCTGGAACGGGTATCCAGAAGTCAAAAGGCTAAAGAGCAAAAAGACATCTTAAGATCTCTGAGACAGGAACTCAGATATCTGGGTCATTCAGTAAAACAGGGAACACAAAAGGAGAATAGTACAACTATCTGCAGTCAACTACTCTCTTGAAATTTGCATTATTTCTATCTTTGTGAAAAACTTGGAAAAATCCTAAGTATGAGATAGTCTCAGATGCAAACAGTGTTCTTGGTCATACGGAAATGTGATTCAGATAGCTAATAGCCAAAATTCATTAAATGGGCACAATTACATTTGTTGATTCTGATCATTGCTGGAGAAGCAATGGTGACCTTTGATGAATTTAAGCGTTTGATCTGTACGGTGGAAATTAACTCGCAGAAAATAGTGGACTGTTGAAATTCTGACAAAGCCCACCTTGCTTTAATGCGAAACTAGCTTTTGCTCATGCCTGCTTGCAATTCACAGATACGTACACACAAAACCAATTTGTATGTATATGTCTGTTGAGATTCTATTGACATATATATAGGATTTTGGCAAAGAAAATCACTTTTGCCTAATCCGAAAATTCATCTTGCACAAAAATAGCAAATCCTTCTCTTGATTCTCTGCAAACCCTCTACAATCACTGCAAATCAAGATTAAGTTTTTCTGAAAAGAATCACTGAATCAAATCTCTTTCAAACACCAATTTCAAATCTACACTATATAAAGAGATGGTCCCCAAGAACTCTTCTACACAAAAATCCCAATCCTCCACTGGTACTGCTGAAAAGCAAGCACCAGAGTTGGTTATTGTGAACAAATGACTGATAGGTGATTTCAATCCTGACCATTGGACTTCAAATCACAAAATGATTTGGGGTGGTGCCATGGTTGAGGAATACCTCACGGCTGCAATAGAAAACCAAGCTGACAGAAAGCTAATTCTTGACATGCTTGAAAAGGCACAAATCAAGGGTTTTCTATCTGCTCGCCCAAGTGGAATTTCATCACTCGATGTGTTGGAATTCTACAAAAACTCCAGGATAATTTCCTTTGTTTCTGAAGACACTGAAATAGTGTCTATAAAAACCTCAGTCCAAGGAAAGGAAATCTTTCTGGACTTAACAACTTTCTGTAAGTTGTTTGAGGTTCAAAATCTTGGAAAGGATTTTGAAATTAACACCAAGGATGATGATCTCCTTGAAGGTGTTAAACAGCTGTACAGTGACGTGTGTGATCTTGAAAAATCAGATACACCCACTGAGTTCAAGCTTCGACATCGAACGGACATCTAATGGTTCACTGGGATGTTTTAGCCTGCATTCTTCACAGATGCTTTGATGGTCTACAAGGAGGTGCTGACCAGATAAGCCAAGAACGATGGATCATGATGTTCTTGCTGAATCAACAAGACAAAAGGCTGGAAAACCCTTTCAACTGGGGAAAGTATGCCTTCATGAAATTTGTGAAGAAGGTTCAAGGCTTCGAGCCTAAAATCGCCAAAGGACTAGCTGAGCCAAAGGCCACAGTAAACTATGGTCTGAAAATATGCTACTTGCTGGAGAAGCTTGGCATTAAGCTCAGAGAGACGGCTGAAATAGCCAACAACAATCTACTCTACAAATATGAGTACACGAACATGATGAAAAGGTTGCTGGGTCTCAGAAAGGTTCTAAGAAGCGAAAGTCTGAAAAGATATCTGAAGAAAAGGTTGCGACCAAGAAGCCCAGAACTTCAAGAAAGAAGTCTGCTGGCAAAACAGAAGACACACCCATTAAGGTTGTCGATTCTCAGATATCTGCAAGCATGGCCGATGAACCAATAAATGCAGATGAACTCATCAATGCTGCAAAAGAGTTCACAGCTACTGAACAAGTAGACTCAGCAAGAGAAAGTGCGATTACAAAACGCCTTGCTGATGAACTTATTAATGCTGCCAAAACAGGTGAAGAGCACCAAGCCCCATCTGCAGAAATCGCGAGAATCTTGGACCAATCGGTTCCGTCTTGAGAGCTCTGACGATGAAGATGATCAACTAGTCATCTCTCAAGTCCTACAACGAACAAAAAGGGCTAAGGTTACTGAACAAGTAATTGGTGATAAGGTATCTGAAGAAGAACCTACACCACAGGTTGCTGAACCTATAGCAAAGGTTGTTGGTGCAAACACTTCATCAGGGAACGTTTCTTATGCACAACTTCAAGAAGCCCTGATGAGTGGTAATTTAGTACTGGCTGATGATGATGAAAATGCCAAGTCTAAAAGTCTGGAAGAACGTTCAACTGATCAATCTTCTGCTTCCAGACAACCACAACAACCACAAACACAACAACCACAACAGCCACAAGTGGTTGATGAAATGATAAATGAACTCCATTTCGAATTACCAGCAATGCAGTATGCTGAAGAAAATCCTGCAAATGAGCATGTTCCCCAACTCAATGAGAGGGATCAAACTGAGACATCTACTCAGAATGATCAACCAAGGGAGGCAACTGAGTTGCATACTCAGGAAAGGTGTGAAGTACGAGAAACTTCAAGCAAAGAAACTGCACTGCGACAAGAAAACCAATGTATAGAAAGGTCACAAGTTCCAGAGACCAATCAGCCTGAAACTGCTCAGGTAGCTGACTTGTTTAACTCTTACCTTGTGAAAATTTAATGCTTATAAATCTTGTTACTCATAGAATTTCTTTGTTACAGGCTGAGTTAGAAACACAGAAACAAGAGGAAGCTGAAAAGCTTACCTCAGAAACTGAAAAGGAGGTTCCCTCAACCTCGTCTCTTAAGAAATCTGAGTCTGTGCCACAGGTGATAATTTGATTCTTAAGATGACATGTTTCAGTAAATTGTTTATGTGATTATTCGTTTTAAATGTTTCTAACAGGCTCCAACCGAGAAAGAGGAAGATAAGGCAGAAATGCCAGAGACAAACCCAGAGACCAACAAGGTTTCTGAAGAACACATCACTGAGCCTTCTAACGTGAAGGTATATGAAAAATCAAGTGACAAGTATTCTTTATCTTGGGTTATCTTATGTCTCCTCTAAAAATATTCAATACTTTCTACTTACAGGCTCAATCAGAAGTAGCAATGCACGGGGACAAAGTTGCGACATCCCCTGCATTAATGGAAATTGATGAAGCCTCCAAGGAAACATCACCTGAAAGAACACCAGAGACTGCGAAAGTTTCTGAGAAAAATGACTCTGAGCTTCCTATTGAGGAAGTAAGTAACTCAGAACTCATTAAAGCATATATTTGCACAGTTTCTTTCAAAAAATTTCCTAAGTATTGGATCACTTTATCTCTCAGGTTCAAGAAAGAAAGGTTGATGAGGATCAGACTTCAAAGTCTCCACCTCACAACAAGATAACTGAGACACCCATTGTCTCAGTGGTTCAAGTATCTGAGCCTGATGATCATAATCAGGTAACCCAGAAACTAAACTACACCTCTACTCAGATATCTACAAAAGTTTTGAAGCTTACTCAAAACTCTTTCTTTCAGGCTCAAACAGATGCAAAGCAGGTTCCCATTGATGAGAAAAGGGACCTACTTCCCTTCTTCAAGGCTCAAACACTGCCGAAGCACATCCAATGCTTCAAGAAATGGCAGAAGTTAAGGTGCTCCGATCTCTCTGAAATATTGAGAATCACAGATCACCCTACCAGACGAGCACGAGCTCTTGACTTGGAGACGTATATCCATGCAATGTTCCCTACTGAACAATATACGGTTGCGACCCTATTGCATAAGGATTTCTCCAAAGAAGTGGCGCATAGTTTGATACAAGCCTTCGAACAGGAAGATGGTCAGACAAGATTACAGATGGCATTCAAGCCAGTCCTGCCCCAGACTCTGCAATTTATACCTTCTGAACAAGAAGAAGTTAATGGGCAGAAGATCACTATCCCGGAAGTGATCAATCTTGTATCTGAAGATGATGAGGAGGAAGAAATGAACGAAAACGATTTTGATGAACCTCCCACTGACCATCACCACAAGGATGATAATGATAAAAAGGATGATGATGATGCCCCTGCACCAGGGACCAGAGGAATTTCACAAAGAAATCATGCCTCTACTGCTGAAAAGCAAACTGAGAGGAAAACACAGAAATCTCCGTCTCCATCTCCTCAGAAATCTACTCATCCATCTTCTCCCCAACACCAAGTAACTACTGAACAAGTAGTTGAGCTTTCTGAAGAAATCAATCAGAAAATATTGAATACTCAAACCAGAACTGCTCAACTCAGACAACTGTTGGAAGAAGAACAACAGCTCCATCTTCAACTGGAAGATCAAATAGCTAAATCCAGAGACAAGCTTGATCAACTACAAGATCAATACTTCAAAGAAATGACTGCTTACTCTGAGGTTGAAGAGCTAAAGGATGCTGTGAATGCTAAAAGAAAAGCACTCGGTACTGAACAAGTATCTGAAGTCAAACATGATGCTAAGGCTGCATCATCTTCAAAAGATGTACCATCCTCCTCCCAGAAAGGGAAGAAACCAATCTCAGAAATGGTTGTTGGACTCGACACAATCGATGAGAATGTCCAAGAGGATGAAGATCACTGGGCTGATTACTCAGATGATGAAGAAGACAAGACTTTGGCAGAACACCGCAATGAACATCTGGCGGTTTCTCACTTGAAACGGAAGCTGATTGCTCCTGAAACTTTCAGCAAACTGCCAAACGTCCACTCCCATGAATACATGAACAGATGTCAAGTACTGACACATCTGAAAAAGGAGTTGTCTTCACAGAACAACGAAGTAATTGCCTCCGTCCCCTCTGAAATGAAAAAGTTCACTGAGCTCATCACTCAGAGAACAACTAGCATAGTCATTGCTCAGAAAGATCTGGGAATGATAAGGGACGATGATGCGTCTTTAGCTGAAAAAGCTTTCCAAGAGGCAAGTTACACTGCTGGAAAAGCATATGCTATCCTAGGCCCATTGGCAGAGCTCACTGATAAGGACAATGGACTTATCAAACAAAATCATGAGCTCAAAGCCGAACTTCAGCAGTTGGTTTCTGCCTACAATCTCTTACAAGGACATTTTGAATCTCTCTCAGATTCCTGTATGAGACTTAGTCAGCCAACAATGACTAAGGGGGAAGGATTGTACAAATCTTGACCTCAAAGTCAGGGGGAATGGGAAGAAGGATCAGAAAACAAGAAGAAATCTGAAGCTGGTGCTGCTCAGAAAGGAAGAAGAACCAAGAAAACTTCCCAGCCACCACTCAGAATCAATGAACCCTCCTCAAGCCAAGCTGCTTTGCAAATAGTAGCTGCTTCCCAGAAACCCACTGAAGGAACTAAAATGATAACAAGGGCCAGAGCACAGAAACCTTCAAGGAGTACCAAGACTCCAAGGAGAAGACAAGTTAAAGGGATTGATGTCTCTTCTGAAGAAGAAGAAGAAGAAGGACAAATCAAGTCCCTGGGCAATGAAGAAGGCTGTAAAACTCTCACAAGATTCAATCTTGATGATGATGAGGAATCTGATGAAGATAAAGCTCCTCTTCACAGAAAAAGAAAATTTGAAAGCCTAATTGAGCCCATAGCTGCAAAGCCACTAGCAGCTAAAACACCCTCTGGAAATACCAAGTCTATCCAGGGTGGTGATTCTTCAAGCAACAACCCCAAAGAGAATTCAAGACAGAAAAGGAACAGACTAAGAGCTGAACAAAGACAAAGTCAACTTCCATTCAGGCCAGAAGAAGCCAAAATTGAGTATGTGAAGCATGACAATAATTCCTCTGTCTACAGGTGCATCAATCAGAAGAATGGCTATTGGATTATGGAACTTAAGCATCTACTAGTAAATTCAAGATTTCCAGAACCAATCCATAAACAACTTATGGCATGGAGAAAAGACAAGCCAACCTTGATCAACACCAATCACATTAAAGCATGGTTGGATTTTGAAGTTGTCAAGAGAACTGAAGCCATGAAGAAGGACCTTTCTGATGAATGTCCATATGGAAAGCCAGATGATGTGCACAGAATTCTGAATATCACAGGAACATGCACAAGAGAAAGACTTGCTGTGGAACCCTACGAGTCGTTCTATCTAACTGAAGATCAATACAAGGGTGACATCAGATATCTGAAGATTATCTACGATTATTTCAAACTTTCAGATATCAGAATAGAGCATGCCTGGAAGTGGGGAAAGTATCTGTGGGTAAAGCATTTTGTCAGGAAAAATCCTACCAAAACCTACAAAGAGGTTTGTGGATTTGCCAGAGACACAGAGATGCTCGTCAGAACTCTTATCTATGACTATTCTGATGACATCAAAAGGTTTGGAGATAGGAAATTTGCAAACTGATCCACATAAACATTGTTGAAGACTTGAAGAGTTGAAGACTTGAAGACTAGTTCTTTAGGATGTTTACTTGGAGCTTGGTTACTCCTGTTGTCCTAATTTACTATGTATTTTTGCTGACTGAGCTTAAATGTTAAATGTTTTATGTATTGAAGTTATCTGTAATCTTTCATTGTAACTTATCTGATGAACTTACTCTCAGATATTATTCTATAAAAGATAACTTGTCAGCAAAGATCACACCTTGTGATTTGGTTGATGTTTAATTTCTGCACTTAATTGAATGAATTGAAAAATCATAAGAAATGATTAAGTGGTGGATTGTTTCCTCATCCAGATTTGTAATAGGTCAGATAGTCATCGTCGACTGATCAAAAAGGGGGAAATTTGTTAGGAAATTCCCTGTTAGATATTTTGTAAAGAATATCTGTTTAGTTTTGATCAACAACATGATGACCTATCTTAGTCTCAGAAAGGTGATTAGTACTCTTGGTTCACTTGAACATTGTAAAAGAGGAAACCCACTAAGTATGATAGTTTAGTTAATCTTCTAAAGGATGTTAGGTCTCAAAATGTAATTTTTATTTTATGAAGATAAGACCAAGAAGAAGACATCCAAGCAGAACAAGTTCAACAACATTGAAGATTTGAAGACTGCACAAGATTACTGAAACAGTTTTACAGATACCTTGGCCAGATATCTTGAAGACACGAATGGTTTTAAACAAACTGTGTCATAAGAGATATCTGAGAAGTAAAAGGTCTATCTGAAAACTAGGGTGTCCACAGATATCTACACTCAGATACCTTGAGCCTTAACCACATTTCTGAAGAAGAAATATATATTGCAAACAAATTTGTTTCAATTTAAGTGGTATCTGAAGATTGAAGATAAGGACGTGCAAAGAATCAGAGAAATCTGAACAAGGTAGTCTCTGATACAAAGCATAGTTCCGTTGGCACTACAGGACAAAAAGTATAGTACAATGCATTTAATGCACGGACAGAGATGTCTGAGCAAAAGCAACGGTAGCTTCTGAAGAAGAAGACAAAAGCTAAAGATTATACATGATATCAATAGTTTGAATTTGAGCCTAACGGATACTATTCAAACGGCATTCAAATTCATCTATAAATATCAACACTTAGACTGCTTGAGAAGACACCTTAGACAGACACAACTGAACACAGAACATATCTTACTCTCTCAAAGCAAACTACTTACCCTCAAGCTTTCTGTTGCGACCAAAGCCTCTGATACTTAAGTAGGACTGAAGTTCTAAGTGTCCTGATCCTAAACAAGCAAAGCTATATGTGAAAGAGTTGAATCAAAAGATCAAGTATCTGAGATTCATTCTCTTGAACAGTTATCATAAGACTTGGGTCAGTAAAAACGAACAAGATACCATACGCTGAAATGTGTATTAAGTAACTTGATTCACAGAGCTATCTGATTAACTGAAAAGTTATTAAGAAGCTCATCTGACAAACTCAAACCAAAACCAACACCATCACTGGCGTGGAGTACAGGAAGTACTTAGTTTGGAAAATCAGGGAATAACTCCAAGGTTAACGGAGTAGAGGAAGTACTTGATTTTGGGAAAATCAGGGAATAACTCCAAGGTTAACGGAGTATAGGAAGTACTTGATTTGTAAAACTAAGGAATAACTCCAAGGTTATTGAGTATAGGAAGTACTTAGCTTGGGAAGCTAGAGAATAACTCAAAAAGGTTTCTGAGTATAGGAAGTACTTGGCTGAGAAAGCCAGGGAACAACTCAGGGGGAACATTTGGTTGGGAACCATTTGTTTAAAGGGATTTTTAGAATAGGATTATTGTAAGGTGACCTCAATCATCTATTCTAGTGAATTCTAGGTCTTTGGAAGACCGAAGTGGATTAGTTGGAGGATTACGCCACCTCCAGATACCACTATACTTGCTGTGTTATTTACATTTTTGTACTTACTTTTCAGCAACACACACACACTTTAACTGTTTCTGCAGTTATCTATCTTAAGTCTTCCGCGCTCTGAATCTAAGTATCAGATATCTTCACAGGTATCTGAGAAATTGTGTTTATCGACAAAAGTTTTAAAAGACTATTCACCCCCCCCCTAGTCTTTTACTTTGCCGTTATTTGGACCAACACTGAATAACTTGAAAAAGTATCTCCTCTCACCACCCCTCTTGTCTAAACCAATAGAGGCTGAACCTCTCTACCTCTATCTGGCCACCACTTATGAAGCAATGAGTTCTGTACTGGTGCGGATACAAGGCAACGAGCATTTACCAATCTACTATTTGAGCAAAGCCCTAGTTGGCTCTGAGGCCAGATATGTCAAGATTGAGAAGCTCGCCTTCGCGCTGGTTTACACAGCACGGCGACTGAAGCCTTACTTCAAGTCTTATCGGATTGTGGTCCTCACAAATGAGCCGCTCAAACATGTCTTAGGCAAACCAGATCAGTCAGTATGCCTGTCTAAATGGGCTATTGAGTTAAGTGAATATGATATTGGGTATCAAGCTCCATCCTCCAAGAAAGCGCAAGTTCTGGCTGACTTCCTGGTGGACTATACAAAGAAAGCAGAAGGAGAGAGCGAGAGCTCCCAGGGAGAGGCTAATTGCGTCATGGTTGCCCAAATCAAGGATTCAAAGGGAAAGAATGAAGCAGAAGAGACGCAAGGAGATAGCTTCCAGCTTATGACTAAGTATCAGCAACCCATGGATGATTCACTAAGGGTGAAACACATGTTCCTCTTAGAAGAAACACCCGACACCACAACGCCTGCATCTTCCGTCAAGAATCAGGAGGATGAGAAAGCGCCCACTACCACTGTGGAGGGCAAAGTAAGGGACAAGGAATGTTGGACGCTACAAGTCGATGGATCATCTACTGGACGACTGGGAGGGATAGGAATCTATCTTGAGAGTCCTGAAGGAGCCAAGCTGGAGTACGCCATCACCCTCAATTTCAAAGTAACAAACAATGAGGCTGAGTATGAGGCGCTCATCACCGGCCTAAGGATGGCAAGAGCCCTTCAGGAGAAAAAGATCAAAGCCTATACAGACTCACAACTCGTGCAATCCCAGTTCTCCGGGTCCTTTGCCACTAAAGGAATGTTGGTCCAGATAACGGCAAAGTAAAAGACTGAAGGGGGGGGGGGGGTGAATAGTCTTTTCAAACTTTTGTCGATAAACACGATTTCTCCGATATCTGTGAAGATATCTGATACTTATATTCAGAGCGCGGAATACTTAATAAAGATAAGTGCAGAAACAGTTAATATGTGTGTGTGTGTGTTGCTGAAAAGTAAATACAGATAAGTAAATAACACAGCAAGTATAGTGGTATCTGGAGGTGGCGTAATCCTCCAACTAATCCACTTCGGTCTTCCAAAGACCTAGAATTCACTAGAATAGATTATTGAGGTCACCTTACAAAAATCCTATTCTATAAATCCCTTGAACAAATGGTTCCCAACCAAATGTTCCCCCTGAGTTGTTCCCCGGCTTCCTTAGCCAAGTACTTCCTATACTCAGAAACCTTTTTGAGTTATTCCCTAGCTTCCCAAGCTAAGTACTTCCTATACTCAATAACCTTGGAGTTGTTCCTTAGTTTTCCCAAATCAAGTACTTCACATCTGCTAACCTTGGAGTTATTCCCTGATTTTCCCAAAATCAAGTACTTCCTCTACTCCTGTTAACCTTTGGAGTTATTCCCTGATTTAACTAAGTACTTCCTGTACTCCACGCCAGTTATGGTGTTGGTTTCGGTTTGAGTTTGTCAGATGAGCGTCTTAATAACTTTTCAGTTAGTCAGATAGCTCTGTGAATCAAGTTACTTAATACACTTTTCAGCGTATGGTATGTTGTTCGATTTTACTGACCCAAGTCTTATGTTATCTGTTCAAGAGAATGAATCTTAGATAGTTGATCTTTCGATTCAACTCTTTCACAGATAGCTTTGCTTGTTTAGGATCAGGACACTTAGAACTTCAGTCCTACTTAAGTATCAGAGGCTTTGGTCGCAACAGAATGCTTGAAGGTAAGTAGTTTGCTTTGAGAGTGTATCAGAGTATAAGGTATCTGAGGTTCTGTATATGTTGTGTGTGTTCTCAAGCAGTCTAAGTGTTGATATTTATAGATGAATTTGAATGCCGTTGAATAGTATCCGTTAGGCTCAAATTCAAACTATTGATATCTCGTATCAGAAAGTGTGCTTTGTCTTCTTCTTCGTACCGTTGCTTTTGTTCAGACATCTCTGTCCATGCATTAAATGCATTGTACTATACTTTGTCCTGTAGTGTCAACGGAACTATGCTTTGTATCAGAGACTACCTTGTTCAGATTTCTCTGATTCTTAGCACGTCCTTATCTTCAATCTTCAGATACCACTTGTATTGAAACAATTTTGTTTGCAATATATATTTCTTCTTCAGAAATGTGGTTAGGGCTCAAGGTATCTGAGTGTAGATATCTGTGGACACTTTCCTTGTTTTCAGATAGACCTTTTATTCCTCAGATATCTCTTGTGACACAGTTTGTTTGAAACCCTTCGTGTCTTCAGATATCTGGTGAAGGTTTTCAGTAATCTTGTGCAGTTCTTCAAATCTTCAAAGTTGTTGATCTTCTGCTGCTTGGATGTCTTCTTTCTTGGTCTTCTCTTCATGAAATAAAAATTACAATTTGAGACCTAACATCCTATACAAGATTGACTAAACTATCATACTTAGTGGGTTCCTCTTTTACAATGTTCAAGTGAACCAAGAGTACTAATCACCTTTCTGAGACTAAGATAAGTCATCATGTTGCTGATCAAAACTTAAACAGATATTCTTTTCAAAATATCTAACTACAAATCCTAACAAATTTCCTAACAAATTTCCCCCTTTTTGATCAGTCAACGATGACTATATGTCCTATTACAAATCTGGATGAGGAAACAATCCAACACTTAATCATTTCTTATGATTTTTCAATTCATTCAATTAAGTGCAGAAAGTAAACATCAACCAAATCACAAGGTGTGATCTTTGCTGACAAGTTATCTTTTATAGATAAATATCTGAGAGTAAGTTCATCAGATAAGTTACAATGAAAGATTACAGATAACTTCAATACATAAACAATTAAGATCAGTCAGCAAGATGCAGCAAAAATTACATAGTAAATTAGGACAACAGGAGTAACCAAGCTCCAAGTAAACATCCTAAAGAACTAGTCTTCAAGTCTTCTTCTTCTTCAAGTCTTCAACAATGTTTCTGTGAATCAGTCTGCAAATTTCCTATCTCCAAACCTTTTGATGTCATCAGAATAATCTTGCAGAAGAGTTCTGACAAGCATCTCTGTGTCTCTGGCAAATCCACAAACCTCTTTGTAGGTTTTGGTAGGATTCTTCTTGACAAATTGCTTGACCCACAGATACTATCCCCACTTCCAGGCATGCTCTATTCTGATATCTGAGAGTTTGAAGTATTCGTAGATAATCTTCAGATATCTGATGTCACCCTTGTACTGATCTTCAGTTAGATAGAACGATTCATAGGGTTCCACAGCGAGTCTTGCTCTTGTGCTCCTCGTGATGTTCGTAATTCGCACATCATCCGCTTTCCATATGGACATTCATCGAGAGGTCCTTCTTCATGGCTTCTTCGACAACTTCAAAATCCAACCATGCTTTGATGTGATTAGGGTTGATCAAAGTTGGCTTGTCTTTTCTCCATGCCATGAGTTGTTTATGGACTGGTTCTGGAAATCTTGAATTTACAAGAAGATGCTTAAGTTCCAGAATCCAATAGCCATTCTTCTGATTTATGCACCTGTAGACAGAGGAACTGTTGTCATACTTCACATACTCAATTTTGGCTTCTTCTGGCCTGAGTGGAAGTTGACTTTATTTCTGTTCAGCTCTTAGTCTGTTCCTTCTCTGTCTAGAATTCTCCTTGGGGTTGTTGCTTGAAGAACCACCTCCCTGGATAGACTTGGTATTTCCAGAGGGTGTTTTAGCTGCTAGTGGCTTTGCAGCTATGGGCTCAGTTACGCTTTCTATTTTCCTTTTTCTGTGAAGAGGAGCTTCATCTTCATCAGATTCCTCATCATCATCAAGATTGAATCTTGTGAGAGTTTTACAGCCTTCTTCATTGCCCAGGGACTTGATTTGTCCTTCTTCTTCTTCTTCTTCTTCTTCTTCTTCAGAAGAGACATCAATCCCTTTGACTTGTCTTCTCCTTGGAGCCTTGGTACTCCTTGGAGGTTTCTGTGCTCTAGCCCTTGTTATCATTGTGGTTCCTTCAGTAGGTTTCTGGGAAGCAGCTACTATTTGCAAAGCAGCTTGACTTGAGGAGGGTTCTTGTATTCTGAGTGGTGGCTGGGAAGTTTTCTTTGATCTACTTCCTTTCTGAGCAGCACCAGCTCCAGATTTCTTCTTGTTTTCTACTCCTTCTTCCCATTCCCCCTGACTTTGAGGTCCAGATTTGTATACTCTTTCCCCCTTAGTCACTGTTGGCTGACTCAGTCTCATAAAAGATTCTGAGAGAGAGTCAAAATGCCCTTGTAAGTAATTGTAGGCAGAAACCAACTTCTGAAGGTCGGCTTTGAGCTCCTGATTTTGTTTGATAAGTCCATTGTCCTTATCAGTGAGCTCTGCCAGTGGGCCTAGGATAGCATCTGCTTTTCCAGCAATGTAATTGGCCTCTTGAAAAGCTTTTTCAGCTAAAGATACATCATTGTCCCGCATCATTCCCAGATCTTTCTGAGCAATGACTATGCTTGTTGTTCTCTGAGTGATGAGCTCAGTGAACTTCTTCATTTTAGAAGGGACGGAGGCAATTACATCCTTGTTTTGTGAAGACAACTCCTTCTTCAGATGTGTCAGTACTTGACATCGACTCATGTACTCATTGGAGTGGACATTTGGCAGTTTGCTGAAAATGTTTGGAGCAAGTAGCTTCCATTTCAGGTGAGAGACCGCGAGATGTTCATCGCCATGCTCTGCCAAAGTCTTGTCTTCTTCATCCGAATATCACCCAAAGGATCTTCATCCTCTTGGACATTTTCATCAATCGTGTCAAGTCCAGCAACCTTTTATGAGAATGGTTTCTTCCCTTTCTGGGAGGGGGATGGTACATCTTTTGAAGATGATGCAGCCTTAGCATCATGCTTGATTTCAGATACTTCTGCAGTACTGAGTGTTTGTCTTTTAGCATTAACAACATCCTTTAGTTCTTCAACCGCAGAGTAAGCATTGATTTCTTCGAGGTATTGATCTTCTAGTTTATCAAGCTTGACTCTGGATTGAGCTATTTGATCTTCCAGTTGAAGATGGAGATGTTGTTCTTCTTCCAACAGTTGTCTGAGTTGAGCAGTTTTGTTTTGAGTGTTTAAAATCTTCTGATTGATTTCGTCAGAAAGCTCAACTACTTGTTCAGTAGTTACTTGGTGTTGGAGAGAAGAGGGATGAGTAGATTTCTGAGGAGATGGAGACGGAGATTTCTGTGTTTGCTTCTCAGTTTGCTTCTCAGCAGTTGAGGCAATATGTTTCTGTGAAATTCCTCCGGTCCCTGGTGCAGGGGCATCATCATCATCCTTTTTATCATCATCCTTGTGGTGATGGTCAGTGGGAGGTTCATCAAAATCATTTTCGTTTATTCTTCCTCCTCGTCATCTTCAGATACAAGATTAATCACTTCCGGTATAGTGATCTTCTGCCCATTAACTTCTTCTTGTTCAGAAGGTAGAAATTGCAGAGTCTGGGGCAGGACTGGCTTAAATGCCATCTGTAATCTTGTCTGACCATCTGCCTGTTCAAAGGCTTGTATCAACCGATGCTCCACTTCTTTGAAGAAATCCTGATGCAACAGTGTCGTAACTATGTATTATTCCGTAGGGAACATCGCATGGATGTACGTCTCTAAATCAAGAGCTCGTGCTCGTCTGATAGGTTGATCTGTGATTCTCAATATTTCAGAAAGATCAGAACACCTTAACTTCTGCCATTTTTTGAAGCAATTGATGTGCTTTGGCAGAGTGTAAGTCTTGAAGAATGGAAGTAGGTCCCTTTGCTCATCAATGGGAACCTGCTTTGCATCTGGTTGAGCCTGAAAGAAAGAGTTTTAAGTGAGTTTCAAAACTTTGGTAGATATCTGAGTGGTAGTGTAGTTTGGTTTCTGAGTTACCTGAGTAAGTACTGCAGGCTCAAAGACTTGGACTACTGAGACAATTGGTGTCTCAGATATCTTGTTGTGAGGTGGAGACTTAGAAGTCTGGTCCTCAGCAACCTTTCTTTCTTGAACCTAAGAAAAATACAATACTTAGGAAATAGTTTGAAAGAATCTATGCATAAGTATGCTTTTAATGAATTCTGATTTGAACTACTTACTTCCTCAAAAGGAAGCTCAGATTCATTTTTCTCAGAAACTTGTGCAGTTTCTGGTGTTCTTTCGAGTGATGTTGCCTTGGGGGCTTCATCAATTTCCTTTGATGCAGGGGAAGTCGCAACTTTGTCCCCTTGCATTTCTACTTCTGAATGAGCCTGTGAGTAGAAAGTATTGAATATTAGAAGAGATTTAAGAGAACCCTACATGAAGAATACTGGTCACTTGATTTGTCATATACCTTCAATTTAGAAGGCTCAGTGATGTATTCTTCAGAAACCTTGTTGGTCTCTGGGTTTGCTTCAGGCATTTCTGCCTTATCTTCTTCCATCTCAGCTGGAGCCTGTTAGAAACATTAGAATGATTAAGCATATAACCATTTTTACTGAAAGATTGTTCTCTGTAAGAATCATTTACCTGTGGCACAGGCTCAGATTTCTCAAGAGTTGAGGTTGAGGGAACCTCTTTTTCAGTATCTGAGGCAAGCTTTTCAGCTTCCTCTTGTTTCTGTGTTTCTAACTCAGCCTGTAACAAAGAAATTCTTATGAATAACAAGATTTATAAGTATAAGAGTTTTCACAAGATGAGAGTTAAACCAGTCATTTACCTGAGCAGTTTCAGGCTGATTGGTCTCTGGAACTTGTGACCTTTCTATACTGTGGTCATCTTGTCCCAGTGCAGTTTCTTTGTTTGAAGTTTCTGGTACTTCACACCGTTCCTGAGTATGCAACTCAGTTGCCTCCCCTGGTTGATCATTCTGAGTAGGTGTCTCAGTTTGATCCCTCTCATAGAGTTGGGGAACCTGCTCTTTTGCAGGATTTTCTTCAGCTTGTTGGAATGCTGGTAATTCAAAATGTAGTTCTTCTACCATTTCATCAACCACTTGTGGTTGTTGTGGTTGTCTGGATGCAGAAGATTGATCTGTCGAGCGTTCTTCCAGACTTTTAGACTTGGCATCTTCATCAGCCAGTACTAAGTTACCACTCATCAGGACTTCTTGAAATTGTGCATAAGAAACATTCCCTGATGATGTGTTTACACCAACAACCTTTGTTATAGGTTCAGCAACCTATGGTGTAGGTTCTTCTTCAGATACCTTATCACCAGTTACTTGTTCAGTAACCTTAGCCCTTTTTGCTCTTTGTAGGACTTGAGAGATGACTAGTTGATCATCTTCATCGTCAGAGCTCTCATCAGCATTGGGAACTGATTGGTCCATTACTCCTGCAATTTCTGCAGAGGGGGCTTGTTGCTCTTCACCTTTCTTGGCAGCATTTATGAGTTCATCAGCAAGGCATTCAGCAATCGTCTTAACATTTCTAAAGGCACTTTCTCTTACTGAATCTACTTGTTCAGTAGTGGTGAACTCTTTTGCAGCATTGATAAGTTCATCTGCATTTATTGGTTCATCGGCCATTGCTGCAGATATCTGAGAATCGACAACCTTGGCGATTGTGTCTTCTGTTTTGCCAGCAGACTTCTTTCTTGAAGTTCTGGGCTTCTTGGTCGCAACCTTTTCTTCAGATATCTTTTCAGCTTTTCGCTTTTTAGAACCTTTCTGAGACCCAGCAACCTTTTTCATCATGTTCGTGTACTCATATTTGTAGAGTAGATTGTTGTTGGCTATTTCAGCCGTCTCTCTGAGCTCAATGACAAGCTTCTCCAGCAAGTAGCATATTTTCAGACAATAGTTTACTGTGGCCTTTGGCTCAGCCAGTCCTTTGGCGATTTTAGGCTCGAATCCTTGAACCTTCTTCACAAATTTCATGAAGGCGTACTTTCCCCAGTTGAAAGGGTTTTCCAGCCTTTTGTCTTGTTGGTTCAGCAAGAACATCATGATCCATCATTCTTGGCTTATCTGGTCAGCACCTCCTTGTAGACCATCAAAGCATCTGTGAAGAATGCAGGCTAAAACATCCCAGTGAACCATTAGATGTCTGGTTCGGATGTCAGCAAGCTTGAACTCAGTGGGTGTATCTGATTTTTCAAGATCACACACGTCACAGTACAGCTGTTTAACACCTTCAAGGAGATCATCGTCCTTGGTGTTAATTTCAAAATCCTTTCCAAGATTTTGAACCTCAAACAACTCGCATAAAGTTGTTAAGTTCAGAAGGATTTCTTTCCCTTGAACTGAGGTTTTTACAGACACTATTTCAATGCCTTCTGTAACACAGGATATAATCCTGGAGTTGTTGTAGAATTCCAACACATCAAGTGATGAAATTCCACTAGGGCGAGCAGATAGAAAACCCTTGATTTGTGCCTTTTCAAGCATGTCAAGAATTAGCTTTCGTCACTGGTTTTCTATCATGTAGAAGGTATTCCTCAACCATGGCACCACCCCAAATCATTCTGTGATTTGAAGTCCAATGGTCAGGATTGAAATCACCTATCAACCTTTTGTTCACAATCACCAACTCTGGTGCTTGCTTTTCAGCAGTACCAGTAGAGGATTGAGATTTCTGAGTTGAAGTGTTCTTGGGAGCCATCTCTTTATATAGTAGGTATTTGAAGCTTGTGTTTGAAAGAGATTCGATTGAGTGATTCTTTTCAGAAAAACTTAATCAAGATTTGCAGAGATTTTAGAGATGTTGCAGAGGATCAGGAGAAGGTTTTTGCTGTTTTGATGCAAGTTGAAATTTCGGATTAGGCAAAAGTGATTTTCTTTGCCAAAATCCTATATATATAGCAAGTGAATCTCAACAGACAAATACATACAAATTAATTTTGTGTGTACGTATCTGTGATTTGCAAACCGGCATGAGCAAAAGTAACTTCGGCATTAAATGCAAAGTGGGCTTTTGTCGGAATTTTTACAGTCCACTTTTTACTGCGAATTAATTTCTGCCGTTCAGATCAAGCGCTTGAATTCATCAAGGGTCACCATTGCTTCTCCAGCAATGATCACAATCAACAAATGTAATTGTGCCCATTTAATGAATTTTGGCTATTAGCTATCTGAATCATATTTCTGTATGACCAAGAACACTGTTTGCATCTGAGACTATCTCATACTTAGGATTTTTCCAAGTTTTTCACAAGGATAGAAACAATGCAGATTTCAAGAGAGTACTTGACTGCAGATAGTTGTACTATTCTCCTTTTGTGTTCCCTTTTTACTGAGTGACCCAGATATCTGAGTTCCTGTCTCAGAGATCTTTAAGCTGTCTTTTTGCTCTTTAGCCTTTTGATTTCTGGATACACGTTCCAGATTTCTCTTTTCTCCTTTCTGGATTCCCGTTCCAGATACCTCTTTTCTGGATACTCATTCCAGATTTCTCTTTTCTCTTTTCTGGATTCCCATTCCAGATATCTGAACTCTTTCAGTTCGAAGGTAGTTCCAATAGTCCAAGACTATGTCTTAAGGCTAAGAATCTACTTTCTTGTAGTGGCTTAGTGAAGATATCTGCAAGTTGGTCTTCAGTCCCAATCTTGAGTATCTCTATATTGCCTTTTTCGACATGATCTCTAATGAAGTGGTGTCTAACGTCAATGTGCTTGGTTCTGGCATGAAACTTAGGATTCTGCGTAATTGCAATAGCACTTGTGTTGTCACATAAAATAGGAGTTTTCTCTTCATTGAGTCCATAGTCTCTGAGTTGTTGTTGGATCCATAAAATTTTTGTTGCACAACAACCAGCAGCAATATATTCAGCCTCTGTGGTAGAAGTTGCAATTGAGTTTTGTTTCTTGCTAAACCATGAGATAAGTCTGGTACCCAAAAACTAACAAGTTCCTGAGGTACTTTTCCTATCAAGCAATGATCCAGCATAATCAGCATCTGAATAACCAGCTAGACTCAATCCACTTTCTTTGGGATACCATAGTCCTACATCTACTGTACCTTTTACATACCTTAATATTTTCATAGCAGTGTTGTAGTGTGTTTGCATAGGATTTGTCTGAAATCTAGCACACACTCCAACCGCATATTGAATATCAGGTCTACTTGCAGTAAGGTAAAGTAGTGAACCTATCAATTTCCTATACTTATGTTCTTCAACACTCTTATCTGATTCAGTATAGGTCATTTTGGTTCCTATGCTCATAGGTATCTTAGCATTCTTTTCAGAAGGCTTAAGATTGAACTTTGTGAGCATATCCTTTGCATACTTCGTTTGACTTATGAATATTCCATCATTGAGTTGCTTGACTTGCAATCCTAGGAAATAATTCATTTCTCCCATCATGCTCATCTCAAACTTGTTTTTCATGAGATTTGCAAAGTCATCACAAAGTTGCTTGTCCTTAGATCCAAATATAATGTCATCCACATATACTTGAACTAAGAGTAGTTTCCCATCATGATTCAAGGTAAATAAAGTTTTATCAACTTCACCTTTCTTGAAACCACTTTCCAGAAGGTATTTGGCCAACGTGTCATACCACGCTCTTGGAGCCTGTTTCAGTCCATATAGAGCTTTCTGTAGTTTATAGACCATTCTCCTTTCTGAGGAAACTTCAAAGCCAGGTGGTTGCTCAACATAAACTTCCTCAGTAAGTTCACCATTCAAGAATGCACTCTTTACATCCATCTGATAAACTTTAAAATCTTTATGAGCTGCAAAGGCTAGAAAGAGTCGTATTGCATCCAATCTAGCAACTGGTGCATATGACTCATCAAAATCTAGACCTTCAGTCTGGGTAAATCCTTTGGCAACCAATCTTGCTTTGTTTCTGGTTATTTCACCAGTTTCATTCATTTTGTTTCTGAAAACCCACTTAGTTCCAATCACAGATATTCCTTCTTCAAATGGAACTAGTTTCCAGACTTTGTTTCTCTCAAATTGATCCAACTCTTCTTGCATTGCAGAGATCCAGTCTTGATCTCCTAATTAATGCTTCTTCTATGGTTTTAGGTTCAATATTTGAGATGAAACATCCAAAGAGAGAATCAACACTTTCAGATATTGCTCTCCTAGTCCTTACACCTTGATTAATTGGTCCAATTATATCCTTTGCAGGATGATCTTTGATCCATTTCATCATAGGCTTAGTGCTAGTAGGATCAACATCTAGGTGATCTGAATGTGAATCACTAAGATTTTGATTTGATACTTTTTCAGTATCTGAGATATCTGACATATGGGAAATGTCATTGATATCTGACACTTTTTCAGTGTTAGAGATATCTGGGACTTGCATTTCAGCAGTCTCATTTTCAGATACCTCTTCATGATGAATGTTCTCAGTAACCTGTTCCATTTCTGGAAGTTTCTTAGGAAATTCTTCATCATGTCTGTGAGTCATCTGGTTGTTACTAGGCATTTCATGCTTTTCTACGTTAGAGTCATCCTCATTTTCTGCAATGACGTTTTTCCTTTCTGAGGATTCTTCTTCAGAATCCTTTATCATCAATTCTGTGAATCTTTCTGAGAGTTCATCAGTGAGGGGTATTTTCTTATTTCCTTCATAGAATACAACATGAACTGATTCTTCAATCTTCTTTGTTCTTTTGTTGTAAACTCGGTATGCTTTGCTATTCATAGAATAACCAAGAAATACACCTTCATCTGCCTTTGGTTGAAATGTTCTTAGATACTCTTTTCCATTGTTAAGAACAAAACATATACAACCAAATACTCTTAGATGTTTGATATTTGGGGGTCTACCAACCAAGATTTCATAGGGGGTCTTGTCATGGTGTTTGTTTATCAAACATCCGTTCTGAGTGTAGCAGGCTGTATTCACAGCTTCAACCCAATAAACTTCACTTATTTCAGTGTCAACTAGCATTGTTCTTGCAGCTTCTTTCAGGGTTCTGTTTTTCCATTCTGCAACACCATTTTGTTGAGGTGTTCTTACAGAGGAAAGCTGATGTTGTATACCTTTGCAGGTACAAAACTCCTTTATGTACTGGTTGATAAACTCAGTACCATGGTCTGTTCTGATTGCAGATACCTTGTCATTTTTCATGACTTCAAGCTTTTTCAGCAAGTTTGGTATCTCCACCCTGGCATCAGATTTGTGTTTCAGAAAGACAACCCAAGTGAAACTTGAGAAGTCATCTACAACAACTAGACCATACTTCTTTCCTGCATAACTAGTTACAGATGATTCAAAAAGATCGATGTGTAAAAGTTGCAGTGGTCTAACACTAGAGTGTCTGGTTTTGGACTTGAAAGAGATTTTGGATTGTTTTCCCATCTGACAGGCAGAACAAATACCATCCTTTCTGAAAGATGTTTTGGGAAGACCAACCACTAACTCTTTCTTGGCAAGTTTGTTCAGAGTTTTGAAATTCAAGTGACTCATTCTTTTGTGCCATAACCAGTGCTCTTCTGTGTGACCTGATTGACTCACCATGAGACATTCTTCTGTTGTGGCAGAAGCCCAATCGGAAACATAAAGACTACCTTTTCGCCGAGCAACCAAGACTGTCTGCTTTGACTCATTGTCAATAAGTTTGCAGTATTTTGCTTTGAATTTTACAGTAAAACCTTTGTCTACAAACTGGCTCATGCTAAATAGATTATATTTCAAATCCTTAACATGTAATACGTCAGTGATTGTTAATGAACCCAATTTGACGTTGCCAAATCCCAGAGAGGGATTTAATTCTCCTCTAGCAAATCTGATATCTGGTCCTGTGTTGCAAGCTTTGTAATCGACCAGATTTGCTTTGTCTCCTGTCATGTGCTTTCCGCATCCGCTATCAAATAGCCATTGTGCTTTAGTCCAAGAAGCATTCTGCACACAACAGGAAACAGTAGATTAGGTTCTCATATCTTTGATGGAACCGTCAAGATCAAAAGATCTTCCAGTAGGAATCCATTTTTGAATGAATTTCTTTGAAATGTTCTTTTGTCTGACTGGAACATAAGGAGGAATTCTATTTGAATGAAAGTTATCATTATTAAGAATTAATTTCTTCCTTGGTGTGTTCCTAGGTGCTCCAGTTGGTGCTTTCAGATAACTGTTAGGTTTCTGAGTTTGCTTTTCAAAGAACTTCTTTCCTAGCTGATTTCTTCTAGCTCGCATTGATTTTCAGTGGCTTGATTTAACTTCCACTTCTGATAATTGCTTTGAGCAATTCTAGCTTTTAGCCATCGTTCTTGCTCCTGCTTGTACTCATGAGCAAGTTGCTTTCCGATGCCTTTATAGCCAATACCGTTTCGAGCACTTGAAGCTATCTAAGATCTTTTCTCAGCAGCTTTGCTAGTCTCTGGTTGGTCCAATTTCTTTCCAGAAAAAGTGACATGAGAGAATTTGCCAGCTCCTGAAATTCTTCCCTTTTTAGAGACATAGCACTGTGGGTGTTTACACTTTTCAGTGTTATGTTTCTTTTCAGAAACATGCCCAACAGTTTTTTGTTTGACTTGTTTTTCCCACAAAGGATTAGTCGCAACTGCCTTTCCTTTGTCTACAATCTTCGTCTTTTGACCAATACTATAGATTGTAGGGGAACCATCTTGCTGAGTACTTACAAACGTTTTTCTTTCCTTACTCTTATTCAGAGTATTAGAACATTTTGTTTGTGTATTCAGCCCAAGTCCTTTCTTTTCTGAAGGATCTCTTAAGTAAGATTGTACTTCAGTAAGAGTGTCACTAGCTTTGGCATAAGATTGAAAAGATACTTCTTTCTTTTTGAGTTCCTTTTTTTCAGAAAGAAGATCTTCAACTCTCTTTCGCAATTCAGCCATTGCTTCTTTATGTGACTTTTCAGTCTCAGATATCTGAGCTTTGAGAAATGCATTTTCAGCATCCTTTTTCTCAGATATCTTAACCAATTTAGAATTTTCCTTTTCAAGAAAATTATTTTCCTCTTCGAGATTTTCGGCTCTAGCTCGGATCATTAGAAATTCTCTTTCATAGATATCGAGTTCCTTTCTGAGATTTTCTAGATCTTTAATTTCTTCTTCATCACTTTCATAAGTATAGCATGAAGTATATGTTACCTCATCAGCCATAAGACAGTTTTCAATGTTAGAGATGTCTGGACCGTCAATCTTAGCAACTCCGCACATTTCATTCTTCTTGAGGCCGAAGTCGATTACATCGTGAGTAACTCCACACAATTCTGGTGATGGTAAGGTTGAGTCATCTGAGTCAACTTCAGAGTCTGTCTCAACATCTAGAGCATCCAGTTGAGTTTGGATTTTCTTTCTCTCTTCAGTTAGTAAAGCTTTCTGGCTTCTTTTGAAGATTCTTCTATCTTTCACACCGTCTTTAGTTTGTTGAAGGCAGGACAATCCTTCTTGAAGTGACCAGGTTTTTTACAGTAGAAACAGATATCGTTTCCAATTTCTGCTTCCTCAGTACATGAAGCTTTACAATGGCTTGTTCAAATGAGCTTTGCATGCTTTTGTACTGGTGATAGTTTGAGCCTAGATGCTTCTTCAGCATCTCTTTGGATTTTCTTCTTTCAATCTCTCGACTGACATATTTGTTCATTTGCTTTGCAGCAGAGGCATCCTCAGTCTCTTCCTTGCTTTTCTTCTTTTCAGAAGTTCCTTGAGTAACTAGAGCAACATTCTGCAACTTTTCAGTTGTTTGTTCTCTCTGAGTTGTCTCATAATCAACCGTAGCAAGATGAGAGAAAAGTTCCACTGGAGTGATATTTGGCATTCCTTGGTTAAAATAAAAGAATTTAGTATGCTCCCAGTTGTGGTTAAGACTTCTGACAATGGTCTTAATCTTCTCTGACCGGGAGTACCTATTGCTTTCCCCAAGTGCTGCCATATCACTCATGAGAGTGGTAATCTGAAATCAAATTCTTCCAGAGTTTCAGTGGGTCCTTGCTTGAAATTTTGAAATTTCAGCTTGAGAACTTCGAACTTTTTCTTTGGTTTTCTCAGTTCCGGCACAGATTTCTTCAATCACCGCCAGCAACTCGCCGTTTAGCACCCCACGCTTTAATCGTATGTGCTCAGGTGTCGATCTGATGATGATATTACGAGCTTGACCATCCGGACGATTTCTCTTGGCATCTTCTGATGTCCAGAGTTCTCTGGGCTTTGGTTCGTAAATAACTTGACTGGTGGATCTTCCACTTGTTGACGCATCAGTTTGAGAAGATCCTTCGCTTTGATCTCTGTCTCTACCATTAGAAACCTCCATGACTTGTTTCAGTTGTTGAATGACTATTGGGCCATTCTTTATTACTTCGATCATTTCGTCACTTATGGCTTCAAGGTGGAGCATCATGTTATTCTTCCATTTCTCGTAGTTCTCTGGTTTGAGAACTGGTGCATCACTCAGAGACATACCTGCACACTTAACACACAAATTAAATAGTCGTCACAAATGGACAAAGTTTCTTCACCTATCTGTGGATCTAGGTTCAGTGCAGATGGCTGGTGAACCTCCTGCTCTGATACCACTTGTTGGTCCAGATAACGTCAAAGTAAAAGACTAGAGGGGGGGGGGGGTGAATAGTCTTTTCAAACTTTTGTCGATAAACACGATTTCTCAGATATCTGTGAAGATATCTGATACTTATATTTAGAGCGCGGAAGACTTAATAAAGATAAGTGCAGAAACAGTTAATATGTGTGTGTGTGTTGCTGAAAAGTAAATGACACAGCAAGTATAGTGGTATCTGGAGGTGGCGTAATCCTCCAACTAATCCACTTCGGTCTTCCATAGACCTAGAATTCACTAGAATAGATTATTGAGGTCACCTTACAAAAATCCTATTCTATAAATCCCTTGAACAAATGGTTCCCAACCAAATGTTCCCCATGAGTTGTTCCCCGGCTTCCTTAGCCAAGTACTTCCTATACTCAGAAACCTTTTTGAGTTATTCCCTAGCTTCCCAAGCTAAGTACTTACTATACTCAATAACCTTGGAGTTGTTCCTTAGTTTTCCCAAATCAAGTACTTCCTGTACTCCGTTAACCTTGGAGTTATTCCCTGATTTTCCCAAAATCAAGTACTTCCTCTACTCCTGTTAACCTTTGGAGTTATTCCCTGATTTAACTAAGTACTTCTTGTACTCCACGCCAGTTATGGTGTTGGTTTCGGTTTGAGTTTGTCAGTTGAGCGTCTTAATAACTTTTCAGTTAGTCAGATAGCTCCGTGAATCAAGTTACTTAATACACTTTTCAGCGTATGGTATCTTGTTCGATTTTACTGACCCAAGTCTTATGTTATCTGTTCAAGAGAATGAATCTCAGATAGTTGATCTTTCGATTCAACTCTTTCACAGATAGCTTTGCTTGTTTAGGATCAGGACACTTAGAACTTCAGTCCTACTTAAGTATCAGAGGCTTTGGTCGCAACAGAAAGCTTGAAGGTAAGTAGTTTGCTTTGAGAGTGTATCAGAGTATAAGGTATCTGAGGTTCTGTGTATGTTGTGTGTGTTCTCAAGCAGTCTAAGTGTTGATATTTATAGATGAATTTGAATGTCGTTGAATAGTATCCGTTAGGCTCAAATTCAAACTATTGATATCTGTGTATAGTACTGTAGCAGGCTTTGTCTTCTTCGTATGTACCGTTGCTTTTGTTCAGACATCTCTGTCCGTGCATTAAATGCATTGTACTATACTTTGTCCTGTAGTGTCAACGGAACTATGCTTTGTATCAGAGATTCCCTTGATCAGATATTTCTGGTTCTTAGCATGTCCTTATCTTCAATCTTCAGATACCACTTGTATTGAAACAACTTTGTTTGCAATATATATTTCTTCTTCAGAAATGTGGTTAGGGCTCAAGGTATCTGAGTGTAGATATTTGTGGACACTTTCCTTGTTTTCAGATAGACCTTTTATTCCTCAGATATCTCTTGTGACACAGTTTGTTTGAAACCCTTCGTGTCTTCAGATATCTGGTGAAGGTTTCTGAAAAACTGTTTTCAGTAATCTTGTGCAGTTCTTCAAATCTTCAAAGTTGTCGATCTTCTGCTGCTTGGATGTCTTCTTTCTTGGTCTTCTCTTCATGAAATAAAAATTACAATTTGAGACCTAACATCCTATACAAGATTGACTAAACTATCATACTTAGTGGGTTTCCTCTTTTACAATGTTCAAGTGAACCAAGAGTACTAATCACCTTTCTGAGACTAAGATAAGTCATCATGTTGCTGATCAAAACTTAAACAGATATTCTTTTCAAAATATCTAACTTATTAAGCCATAAGTGACGAGATGATCGAAGTTATAAAGAATGGCCCAATAGTCATTCAACAACTAAAGCAAGTCATGGAGGTTTCAAATGGTAGAGACAGAGATCAAGGCGAAGGATCTTCACAAACAGATGCGTCAACAAGTGGAAGATCTACAGGCCAAGTTATTTATGAACCAAAGCCCAGAGAACTCTGGACATCGGAAGATGCCAAGAGGAATCGACTGGATGGTCAAGCACGAAACATCATCATCAGATCGACACCAGAGCACATACAGTGTAAACTGTGGGGTGCTAAAACGGCGAAAGTTGCCTGGCAACTGATTGAAGAAATCTGTGCCGGAACTGAGAAAACCAAAGAAAACAAGTTCGAAGTTCTAAAGTTGAAATTTCAAAATTTCAAACAAGGTCCCACTGAAACTCTGGAAGAACTTGATTTCAGGTTCACCACTCTCATGAGTGATATGGCAGCACTTGGGGAAAGCAATAGATACTCCCAGTCAGAAAAGATTAAGACTATTGTCAGAAGTCTTAACCACAACTGGGAGCACACTAAATTCTTTTATTTTAACCAAGGTATGCCAAATATCACTCCTGTAGAACTTTTCTCACATCTTGCTACAGTTGACTATGAGACAACTCAGAGAGAACAAACAACTGAAAAGTTGCAGAATGTTGCTCTAGTTACTCAAGGAACTTCTGAAAAGAAGAAAAGCAAGGAAGAGGCTGAGGATGCTCTTGCTGCAAAGCAAATGAGTAAATTTGTCAGTCGAGAAATTGAGAGAAGAAAAGCCAAAGAGAAGCTGAAAAAGCATCTAGGCTCAAACTATCATCAGTACAAGGAAATGCAAAGCTCGCTGAAGAAGCAAGCTCAAAAAGCACCAAGTACTGAGGAAGCAGAAATCTGCAACGATATCTGTTTCTACTGTCAAAAACCTGGTCACTTAAAAAAGGATTGTCCTGCTTTCAACAAGCTAAAGACAGATGACAGAAAAGATAGAAGAATCTTCAGAAGAAGCCAGAAAGCTTTGTTAACTGAAGAAAGAAAGAAAATCCAAACTCAATTGGATGCTCTAGATGTTGAGACGGATTCTGAAGACGACTCAGATGACTCAACTTTACCATCACCAGAATTATGTGGAGTTACTCACGATATAATCGACTTCGGCATAAAGAAGAATGAAATGTGCGGAGTTGCTGAGATCGACGGTCCAGATATCTCCAACATTGAAAACTATCTTATGGCTGATGAGGTAACACATACTTCTTGTTACACTTATGAAAGTGATGAGGAAGAAATTAAAGATCTAGAAAATCTCAGAAAAGAACTGGATATATATGAAAGAGAATTTCTAATGATCCGTGCAAGAGCTGAAAATCTAGAAGAAGAAAAGAATTTTCTTGCAAAGGAAAATTCTCACTTGATCAAGATATCTGAGAAAAAGGACGCTGAAAACGCGTTTCTCAAAGCTCAGATATCTGAGACTGAAAAGTCTCACAGAGAAGCAATGGCTGAGTTACAAAAGAAATTTGAAGATCTTCTTTCTGAAAATAAGGAACTCAAAAAGAAAGAAGTATCTTTTCAATCTTATGCCAAAGCTAGTGATACTCTGACTGAAGTACAATCTTATTTAAGAGATCCTTCAGAGAAAACCGGAATTGGGCTGAGAATTCAGAAAGATAGTTCTACCACTCTGAATAAGAGTGAAAGAAAAGCATTCTTAAAAACTCAGCAAGATGGTTCCCATACAATCTATAACATCGGTTAACAGACAAAGATTGTAGACAAAGGAAAGGCAGTTGAGACTACTCCTTTGTGGGAAAAACAAGTCAAATGTAAAACCTGTGGCATATTTACGAAAAGAAACATGACACCGAAAAGTGTAAACACCTGCAAGTTATGTCTCTAATAAAGGAAGAATTGCAGGAGCTGGCAAATTCTCCCATGTCACCTTTTCTGGAAAGAAATTGGATCAACCTGAGACTAGCAAAGCTGCTGAGAAAAGATCTCAGATAGCCACAGGTGCTCGAAATGGTATTGGCTACAAAAGCATCGGAAAACAACTTGCTCATGAGTACAAGCTGGAGCAAGAACGATGGATAAAAGCTAGAATTGCTCAAAGCAATTATCAGAAGTGGAAGTTAAATCAGGCCACTGAAAATCTGAATGCCAGGGCTAGAAGAAATCTGGCAAGGAAAGCTAAGTTTGCTGAAAAGCAAACTCAGACACCTAACAGGTATCTGAAAGCACCAAGTGGAGCACCTAGGAACACTCCAAGGAAGAAAATAATTCTTAATAATGATAATACTCATTCAACTAGAATTCCTCCTTATGTTCCTGTCAGACAAAAGAACTTACCAAGGAAATTCATTCAAAAATGGGTTCCCACTGGAAGATCTTTTAATCCTGACGGTTCCATTAAAAATATGAGAACCTAATCTCCTGTTTCCTGTTATGTGCAGAACGCGTCTTGGACTAAAGCACAATGGTCGCTGATTGATATGGACGGAAAACACATGACAGAGACAAAGCAACAATCGATTACAAAGCTTGCAACACACAGACCGTATATCGATTTGTGGAGGAGAATTAAATCCTCACCAGGATTCTAACGCTAAATTGGGATCCTTAACAATCACCGACGTACTACATGTTAAAGATTTGAAATACATCTTTAGCATGAGCCAGCTTATGATAAAGGATTTATTGTGAAATTCAAAGCAAAATCGCAAACTTATTGACAATGAGTCAAAGCAGCAGTCTTGGTTGCTCGAAGGGAAGAAGCTCAGATGTTGCCGATTGGGCATCTGCCACAACTGAAGAATGTCTCATGGTGAGTCAATCAGGTCACACAGAAGAGAACTGGTTATGGCACAAGAGAATGAGTCACTTGAACTTCAAAACTCTGAACAAAATTGCCAAGAAAGAATTAGTGGTTGGTCTTCCCAAAACACCCTTTAGAAAGGATAGTATCTGTATCAGGTCGATGGATGGGAAACAATCCAAGATCTCTTTCAAGACCAAAACCGGACACTCTAAGAAGACCACTGCAACTATTACACATGGATCTCTTTGAATCATCTGTAACTAGTTATGCAGGAAAGAAATATGGTCTGGTAGTTGTAGCTAACTTCTCAAGATTCACTTGGGTTGTTTTTCTTAAACACAAATCTGATGCCTGGGTGGAGATACCAAACTTGCTGAAAAAGCTCGAAGTCATGAACAATGACAAGGTATCTAATCGTAATGCATCATGGTACTGAGTTTGTAAACCAGTACATAAAGGAGTTTTGTACTTGCAAAGGTATACAACACCAACTTTCCTCTGTAAGAACACCTCAATAAAATGGTGTTGCAGAAAGGAAAAACAGAACCCTTAAAGAAGCTGCAAGAACAATGTTAGCTGACATTGAAATAAGTGAAGTTTATTGGGTTGAAGCTGTAAACACAGCATGCTATACTCAGAACAGATGCTTGATAAATAAACACCATGACAAGACCCCCTATGAAATCTTGGTTGGTAGACCCCCCAATATCAAACATCTGAGAGTATTTGGTTGTAAATGTTTTGTTCTCAATAACGGAAAAGAATATCTGAGAACATTTCAACCAAAGGCGGACGAAGGTGTATTTCTTGGCTACTCGATGAATAGTAAAGCTTACAGAATCTACAACAAAAGAACAAAAAGGATTGAAGAATCAGTTCATGTTTTATTCTATGAAGGAAGCAAGAAAATACCCCCTACTGATGAAATCTCAGATAAGTTCAAAGAACTGATGATAAAGGATTCTGAAAAAGAACCCTCAGATAGGAAAAACCTTATTGTGGAAAGTGAGGATGAGTCTGATGAAGAAAAACATGAATTGCCTAGTAACAACCAGATGACTCACATACATGATGAAGAATTTCCTAAGAAACTTCCAGAAATGGAACAGGCTACTGAGAGCCTTCATCATGAAAAGGTATCTGAAAATAAGACTGCTGAAATGCAAGTTACAGATATCTCTAACACTGAAAAAGTGTCAGATATCAATGACATTTCCCATATGTCAGATATCTTAGATACTGAAAAAGTATCAAATCAAAATCATAGTGATTCACATTCAGATCACATTGGTATTGATCCTACTAGCACTAAACCTATGATGAAATGGATCAAGGATCATCCTGCAAAAGATGTAATTGGACCAATTAATCAAGGAGTTAGGACTAGGAGAGCAATTGCTGAAAATGCTAATTCTCTCTTTGGATGTTTTATCTCAGATATTGAACCAAAAACCATTGAAGAAGCATTCAGAGACCAAGATTGGATCTCTGCGATGCAAGAAGAATTGGATCAATTTGAGAGAAACAAAGTCTGGAAACTAGTTCCATTTATTGAAGGAATATCTGTGATTGTAACTAAATGGGTTTTCATAAACAAAATGAATGAATCTGGTGAAATAACCAGAAACAAAGCAAGGTTGGTTGCCAAGGGATTTACCCAGACTGAAGGTCTAGACTTTGATGAGTCATATGCACCAGTTGCCAGATTGGATGCAATTAGACTCTTTCTAGCCTTTGCAGCTCATAAAGATTTTAAAGTTTATCAGATGGATGTCAAGAGTGCATTCTTGAATGGTGAACTTGTTGAGGAAGTCTATGTTGAGCAACCACCTGGCTTTGAAGTTTCCTCAGAAAATAGAATGGTCTATAAACTACAGAAAGCTCTATATGGACTGAAACAGGCTCCCAGAGCATGGTATGACACGTTGGCCAAATATCTTCTGGAAAGTGGTTTCAAGAAAGGTGAAGTTGATAAAACTCTATTTACTTTGAATCACAACGGGAAACTACTCTTAGTTCAAGTATATGTTGATGACATCATATTTGGATCTAAGGACAAGCAACTTTGTGATGACTTTGCAAATCTCATGAAAAACAAGTTTGAGATGAGCATGATGGGAGAAATGAATTACTTCCTAGGATTGCAAGTCAAGCAACTCAATGATGGAATATTCATCAGTCAAACAAAGTACGCAAAGGATATGCTCACTAAGTTCAATCTAAAGCCTTCTGAAAAGACTGCTAAGATACCTATGAGCATTGGAACCAAAATGACCTATACTGAATCAGATAAGAGTGTCGAAGAACACAAGTATAGGAAATTGATAGGTTCACTACTCTACCTTATTGCAAGTAGACCTGATATTCAATATGCTGTTGGAGTGTGTGCTAGATTCCAGACAAATCCAATGCAAACACACTACAACATTGCTATGAAAATATTAAGGTATGTGAAAGGTACAGTAGATGTAGGACTGTGGTATCCCAAAGATAGTGGATTGAGTTTAGCTGGATATTCAGATGCTGATTATGCTGGATCAATGCTTGATAGGAAAAGTACCTCAGGGACATGTCAATTTCTGGGTACTAGACTTATCTCATGGTTTAGCAAGAAGCAAAACTCAATTGTAACTTCTACCACAGAGGCTGAATACATTGCTGCTGGTTGTTGTGCAACACAAATTTTGTGGATTCAACAACTTAGAGACTATGGACTCAATGAAGAGAAAACTCCAATTTTCTGTGACAACACAAGTGCTATAGCGATTACTCAAAATCCTAAGTTTCATGCCAGAACAAAGCACATTGATGTTAGACACCACTTCATTAGAGATCATGTTGAAAAAGGCAATATAGAGATACTCAAGATTGGCACTGAAGACCAACTTGCAGATATCTTCACTAAGCCCCTACAAGAAAGTAGATTCTTAGCCTTAAGACATAGTCTTGGACTAATAGAACTACCCTTGAACTGAAAAAGTTCAGATATCTGGAACGGGAATCCAGAAAAGAGAAAAGAGATATCTGGAACGGGAATCCAGAAAAGAGAAAAGAGATATCTGGAACGGGAATCCAGAAAAGAGAAAAGAGAAAACTGGAACGGGAATTCAGAAAGGAGGTATCTGGAATAGAAATCCAGAAAGGAAGATTCAAAAAGGCTTAAAGAGCAAAAAGAAAGCTTAAGAGATCACTGAGACGGGAACTCAGATATCTGGATCACTACATCTACGGAAACAACACTAAGGAGAATAGTGCAACTATCTGTAGTCAACTACTCTCTTGAAACATGCACTATTTCTATCTTTGTCAAAAACTCTGAAAAATCCTAAGGACAAAGACAGAATCAGATGCAAACAGTGTGTATGGTCAAACAAAAATGTGATTCAGATAGCTAATAGCCAAAATTCATAAATGGGCACAATTACACTTGTTGATTGTGAATCATTGCTGCAGAAGCAATCGGAACCATTAATGAAATAAAGCGTTTGATCTGAACGGCTGAAATCATTTCGCAGTAAATAGTGGACTGCTGAAATACCGAAAAAGCCCACTTTGCATTTAATGCCGAAACAGCTTTTGCTCACGCATGCTTGCAAGTCACAGATACGTATACACAAAATCAATTTGTATGTATATGACTGTTGGGATTCACTTGCTATATATATAGGATTTTGGCAAAGAAAATCACTTTTGCCTAATCTGAAATTTCAACTTGCATCAGAACAGCAAAAAACCCTCTTCTAATCTTCTGCAAAGTCTCTAGATTTCTCGGCAAAATCTGATTAAGTTTTTCTGAAAAGAATTACTCAATCGTATCTCTTTCAAACTCAAATCTTCAACACTATATAAAGAGATGGCTCCCAAGAAAACCTCTACCCAGAAATCTCAATCTTCTACTGGTACTTCTGAAAAGCAGACACCAGAGTTGGTTATAATCAATAATCGATTGGTTGGAGAATTCAATCCTAACCACTGGACTTCAAATCACAGGATGATTTGGGGTGGTGCCATGGTTGAGGAATACCTTACGGCGGTAATTGAAAACCAAGCCGACAGAAAGCTGATACTTGACATGCTTGAAAAGGCAAAAATCAAGGGCTTTCTATTTGCTCGTCCAAGTGGAATTTCTTCACTAGATGTGTTGGAATTCTACAACAACTCCAGGATAATTTCCTGTGTTTTTGATGGCACTGAACAAGTGTCTATCAAAAATTCAGTCCAAGGAGAGGAAATCCTTTTGGACTTGAAGAGTTTCTGCAATTTGTTTGAACTCCAGAATCTTGGAAAGGATTCTGAGATTAACACCAAGGATGATGATCTCCTTGAAGGTGTTAAACATCTGTACAGTGACGTGTGTGATCTTGAAAAATCAGATACACCCACTGAGTTCAAACTTGCTGACATCCGAACCAGACATCTGATGGTTCACTGGGATGTATTGGCATGTATCCTTCACAGGTGCTTTGACGGTCTACAGGGAGGTGCTGACCAAATAAGCCTAGAGCGGTGGATGATGATGTTCTTACTGAATCATCAAAGGCTGGAAAACCCCTTCAACTGGGGAAAGTACGCCTTCATGAAATTTGTGAAGAAGGTACAAGGCTTCGAGCCTAAGCTTGCCAAAGGACTAGCTGAGCCCAAGGCCACAGTAAACTATGGTCTGAAAATATGCTACTTGCTGGAAAAGCTTGGCATAGAGCTCAGAGAGACGGCTGAAATAGCCAACAGCAATCTGCTCTACAAGTATGAGCATACAAACATGATGAAAAAGGTTGCTGGGTCTCAGAAAGGTTCAAAGAAGCGCAAGTCTGAAAAGATATCTGAAGATAAGGTTGCGACCAAGAAGCCCAGAACTTCAAGAAAGAAGTCTGCTGGCAAAACAGAAGACACACCCATTGAGGTTGTCGATTCCCAGATATCTGCCAGCACTGCAGATGAACTGATAAATGTTGCCAAGATAGGTGAACATCACCAAGCCCCAACTGCAGAAATAGCAGGTGTAATGGACCAATCAGTACCAGATGCTGATGAGAGCTCAGAAGATGAAGATGATGATTTAGTCATCTCTCAGGTCATACAGAAAGCGAAAAGGGCCAAGGTTACTGAACAAGTAACTGGTGATCAGGTATCTGAAGAAGAACCTACACCACAGGTTGCTGAGCCTATAACAAAGGTTGTTGGTGTAAAAACTTCATCAGGGAATATTTCCTATGCACAACTACAAGCAGCCCTGATGAGTGGTAACTTAGTACTGGCTGATGAAGATGCCAAGTCTAAAAGTCTGGAAGAACGTTCAACTGATCAATCTTCTGCATCCAGACAACCACAACAACCACAAACTCAACAACCACAACAGCCACAAGTGGTTGATGAAATGGTAGAAGAACTTCATTTCGAAATACCAGCAATGCAGTATGCTGAAGAAAATCCTGCAGAAGAGCAGGTTCCCCAACTCAATGAGAGGGATCAAACTGAGTACTCCACTCAAAATGATCAACCAGGGGAGGCAACTGAGTTGCAAACTCAGGAAAGGTGTGAAGTACCAGAAACTTCATTCAAAGAAATTGCACTGGAACAAGACGACCAAGGTATAGAGAGGTCACGAGTTCCAGAGACCATTCAGCCTGAAACTTCTCAGGTATATGATTGGTTTAACTCTCATCTTGTGAAACTCCTTATATACTTATCAATCTTGTTAATCATAAGAATTTCTTTGTTACAGGCTGAGTTAGAAACGCTGAATCAAGAGGAAGCTGAAAAGCTTGCCTCGAATCTTTGAAAAGAGGTTCCTTCAACCTCATCTCTTAAGACATCTGAGCCTGTGCCACAGGTAAATGATTCTAAAAGAGAAGTATCTTTCAGTAAAATGCTTACAAGCTAATTCATGATAAATGTTTCTAACAGGCTCCAACTGAGATGGAAGAAGATAAGGCAGAAATGCCAAAGCCAAACCCAGAGACCAACAAAGTCTCTGAAGAATACAACACTGAGCCTTCTAACTTGAAGGTATATGACAATTCAAGTGTCAAGTATTCTGTGTCCTGGGTTACCGCTTATCTCTTCTAAACAATGCAATACTTTCTACTCACAGGCTCAAATGTAGTAGAATGCAAGGATACAATTACCCCCCAAGATCAAAGGAAACTGATGAAGCCCCCAAGGCTACATCACCTGAAAGAAATCCAGAGACTGAACAAGTTTCTGAGAAAATTGAATATGAGCTTCCATTCACTACAAGAATTCTGCTGTAACGGGACGGAAAGGGGCGACGGATTTTATCCGTCGCCCCTGTAGCGACGGATCGCCAAACGGGGCGACGGATTCTATCCGTCGCCCCGTTTGGCGACGGATAAAACTTATCCGTCGCTACAGAGCGTTGACCAAGATTTAAAAAAAAAAAAAAAAAATTTAGCGACGGATAGATCTATCCGTCGCTATAGCCGAAAAAAAAAAAAAAAAGTTAGCGACGGATAGATGATCTAGATCTATCTGTCGCTAAAAGCCTAAAAAAAAAACCATATATCTCCTCCACCACCTCCTTTCCTCCACCACTTCTCCTCCATTTCTCCTCTCCTCCTCCTCCCACCACCACCTTTCTCCTTCCACCACCTTTCTCCTCCACCACCATCCTCCACCACCACCTCCTCCACCACCATCCTCCTCCACCACCACCTCTCTCCTCCCACCACCACCGCACCACCACCATCTCCACCACCACCTCTCTCCTCCCACCACCACCGCACCACCACCATCTCCACCACCACCACCACCACCTCTCTCCTCCCACCACCACCGCACCACCACCATCTCCACCACCACCACCACCACCTCTCTCCTCCCACCACCACCGCACCACCACCATCTCCGCCAACCACCACCGCACCACCACCATCTCCACCACCACCACCACCACCTCTCTCCTCCCACCACCACCGCACCACCACCATCTCCACCACCACCACCACCACCTCTCTCCTCCCACCACCACCGCACCACCACCCTGCCACCACCACCATCTCCTCCACCACCACCACCACCCTGCCACCACCACCACCTTTCCTCCTCCCACCACCACCGCACCACCACCACCCTGCCACCACCACTACCACCACTGCACCACCACTGCCACCACCGCACCACCTTTCTCCTCCCACCACCACCGCACTGCATTTAATACAAATTGATATTTAATATAAAAATTAATACAAATTAATCCAGATATCTGAATACAAATCAATATCTCGTATACGAATACAAATTGGATACGAATTAATCCGTATACGAATATAAAAATTCGAATACGGATTTTATTTTTTTAAAAAAAAATAGAAATAGAGCGACGGATAGATCTATCCGTCGCCACGTGGGGCGACGGATAGAATCTATCCGTCGCCCCATTATTAATTTTATAAAAAAAAATGGTCAATCCGTCGTCCAATCCGTCGCGAATTGGACGACGGATTGGTATCCATCGCCACAGCTCCAGGGGGGCGACGGATTTTCTATCCGTCGCCCGATCCGTCGCCAGAGCTGGGGCGACGGATAGATGGCCTATAGCGACGGATCTATCCGTCGCTACAGGCCAGATTTTTTGTAGTGATTTAAGGAAGATCAAGAAAGAAAGGTTGATGAGGACCAGACTTTACAGTCTCCACCTCACAACAAGATATCTGAGACACCCATTGTCTCAGTAGTTCAAGTCTCTGAGCCTGCAGTACTTACTCAGGCTCAAACAGGTGCAAAGCAGGTACCTATTGATGATAAAATGGACCTCCTACACTTCTTCAAGGATCACACCCTGCCCAAGCATATTCAGTGCTTCAAGAAATGGCAGAGGTTAAGGTGCTCTGATCTCTCTGAAATACTGAGAATCACTGATCAACCTACAAGACGAGCACGAGCACTTGACCTGGAAACCTATGTCCAAGCGATGTTCCATACGGAACAGTACACAGTTGCGACACTGCTACACAAGGACTTTTCCAGAGAAGTGGCACACAACTTGCTGCAAGCCTTTGAACAGGCAGATGGTCAAACAAGATTACAAATGGCATTCAAGCCAGTTCTGCCCCAGACTCTGCAATTCTTACCTTCTGAACAAGAAGAAGTAAATGGGCAGAAGATCACTTTACCAGATGTGATCAATCTTGTGTCTGAAGATGACGAGGAGGAAGAAATAAATGAGAATGACTTTGAGCCTCCCACTGACCATCACAAGGATGATGATAAAAAGGATGATGATGATGCCCCTGCACCAGGGACTGGAGGAATTTCACAGAAATATAATCCATCTTCTGCTGAAAAGCAAACTGAGAGGAAAACACAGAAATCTCCGTCTTCATCTCCTCAGAAATCCACTCATCCATCTTCTCACCAACATCCAGATACTACTGAACAAGTAGTTGAGCTTTCTGCCGAAATTAATCAGAAGATCTTGAACACTCAAGACAGAACTGCTCAACTTAGACAACTGTTGGAAGAAGAACAACAGCTCCATCTTCAACTGGAAGATCAAATTGCTCAATCCAGAGACAAGCTTGCTCAACTTGAAGATCAATACCTCGAAGAGATTAATGCTTACTCTGTGGTTGAAGAACTAAAGGATGCTGTTAATGCTAAACGACAAACACTCGGTACTGCAGAAGTATCTGATATAAAGCAAAATGCTAAGGCTGCATCAACTTCAAAGGATGTACCATCCTCCTCCCAGAAAGGGAAGAAACCAATCTCTGAGATGGTTGCTGGACTTGCCACGATTGATGAAAATGTCCAAGAGGATGAAGATCACTGGGTGGACAACTCAGATGATGAAGAAGACAAAATGTTGGCAGAGCACCGCAATGAACATCTGGCGGTTTCACACTTGGAAAGGAAGCTAATTGCTCCTAAGATCTTCACCAAGCTGCCAAACATTCACTCCAATGAGTACATGAACAGATACCAAGTTCTGGCTCAACTGAAAAAGGAGATGTCTCTTCAAAACCAAGAAGTACTTGCCTCATTCCATCTCGAATCGCAAAGTTCACTGAGCTCTTCACTCAGAGAACTACAAGTATAGTCATTGCTCAGAAGGATCTGGGAATGATTAGGGATGATGATGCCTCCTTAGCTGAAAAAGCTTTCCAAGAGGCAAGTTACACTGCTGGAAAAGCAGATGCCATCTTAGGCCCACTGGTAGAGCTCACTGATAAGGACAATGGTCTTATCAAACAGAATCAGGAGCTTAAAGCCGAACTTTAGAAGTTGGTAACTGCCTACAATTATCTACAAGGGCATTTTGACTCTCTCTCTGATTCCTTCATGAGACTGAGTCAGCCAACAATGACTAAGGGGGAAAGGACATACAAATCTGGACCTGGACCTCAAAGTCAGGGGGAATGGGAAGAAGGAGCAGAAATCAAAAAGAAATCTGGATCTGGTACTCAGAAAGGAAGTAGATCAAAGAAATCTTCCCAGCCACCACTCAGAATACAAGAACCCTCCTCAAGCCAAGCTGCTTTGCAAATAGTAGCTGCTTCCCAGAAACCCACTGAAGGCACTTCAATGATAACAAGGGCAAGGGCACAGAAACCTCCAAGGAGTACCAAGGCTCCAAGGAGAAGACAAGTCAAAGGGGTTGATATCTCTTCTGAAGAAGAAGAAGAAGGACAAATAATCAAACCCCTGGGCAATGAAGAAGGCTGTAAACCTCTCACAAGATTCAATCTTGATGATGATGAGGAATCTGATGAAGATGAAGCTCCTCTTCACAGAAAAAGGAAAATAGAAAGCCTAACTGAGCCCATAGCTGCAAAGCCACTAGCAGCTAAAACACCCTCTGGAAATACCAAGTCTATCCAGGGTGGTGATTCTTCAAACAACCCCAAGGAGAATTCAAGACAGAAAAGGAACAGACTAAGAGCTGAACAAAGATCAAGTCAACTTCCACTCAGGCCAGAAGAAGCCAAGATTGAGTATGTGAAGTATGACAACAGCCTTCCGCTCTACGATGCATAAATCGAAGAATGGCTATTGGATTCGAATCGAGACACTTACTTGTAAATTCAAGATTTCCAGAACCCATCCATAAACAGCTCATGGCATGGAGAAAAGACAAACCTACCTTGATCAACACCAATCACATCAAAGCATGGTTGGATTTTGAAGTTGTCAAGAGAACTGAAGCCATGAAGAAGGACCTCTCTGATGAATGTCCATATGGAAAGCCAGATGATGTGCATGTAATCAATATCACAGAACAGCACAAGAGCAAAACTTGCTGTGGAACCTACTATGAATCATTCTATCCGTAAGATCAATACAAGGGTGACATCAGATATCTGAAGATTATCTACGATTATTTCAAACTCTCAGATATCAGAATAGAGCATGCCTGGAAGTGTGGAAAGTATCTGTGGGTTAAGCACTTTGTCAAGAAAAATCCTACCAAGACCTACAAAGAAGTCTGTGGATTTGCCAGAGACACGGAGATGCTTGTCAGAACTCTTCTGTATGATTATTCTGATGACATCAAAAGGTTTGGAGATAGGAAATTTGCAGACTAATCCACAGAGATACTGAAGTTTTGAAGAAACTGAAGACTTGAAGACTAGTAATTAGGATGTTACTTGGAGCTTGGTTACTCCTGTTGTCCTGATTAACTATGTAAGTTTTGTTGTATTTTTGTTGACTGAGCTTAAATGTTTTATGATTAAAGTTATCTGTATTCTTCATTGTAATTTATCTGATGAACTTACTCTCAGATATTATGCTATAAAAGATAACTTGTCAGCAAAGATCACACCTTGTGATTTGGTCGATGTTTACTTTCTGCACTTAATTAACTGACTTGAAAATCATAAGAAATGATTAAGTGATGGATTGTTCACACTCCCAGATTTGTAGTAGGACAGATAGTCATCGTTGACTGATCAAAAAGGGGGAAATTTGTTAGGAAATTTGTTAGATATTTTGTTAGAAATATTGTATAAGTTTTGATCAGCAACATGATGACCTATCTTAGTCTCAGAAAGGTGACTAGTACTCTTGGTTCACTTGAACATTGTAAAAGAGGAAACCCACTTAGTATGATAGTTTAGTAAATCTTGTATAGGATGTTAGGCCTTTGAAATGTAATTTTTATTTCATGAAGAGAACACCAAGAAGAAGACATCCAAGCAGCAGAAGATCAACAACTTTGAAGATTTGAAGAACTGCACAAGATTACTGAAAACAGTTTTTCAGAAACCTTCACCAGATATCTGAAGACACGAAGGGTTTCAAACAAACTGTGTCACAAGAGATATCTGAGGAATAAAAGGTTTATCTGAAAACAAGGAAAGTGTCCACAGATATCTACACTCAGATACCTTGAGCCTTGACCACATTTCTGAAGAAGAAATATATATTGCAAACAAAGTTGTTTCAATACAAGTGGTATCTGAAGATTGAAGATAAGGACATGCTAAGAACCAGAGAAATCTGATCAAGGGAATCTCTGAACAAAAGCATAGTTCCGTTGACACTACAGGACAAAATATAGTACAATGCATTTAATGCACGGACAGAGATGTCTGAACAAAAGCAACGGCTGCTTCTGAAGAAGAAGACAAAGCCTGCTACAGTACTATACACAGATATCAATAGTTTGAATTTGAGCCTAACGGATACTATTCAACGGCTTTCAAATTCATCTATAAATATCAACACTTAGACTGTTTGAGAACACACAACTTACACAGAACCTCAGATACCTTATACTCTGATACACTCTCTCAAACAAACTACTTATCCTCAAGCTTTCTGTTGCGACCAAAGCCTCTGATACTTAAGTAGGACTGAAGTTCTAAGTGTCCTGATCCTAAACAAGCAAAGCTATCTGTGAAGGAGTTGAATCAAAAGATCAACTATCTGATATTCATTCTCTTGAACAGATATCATAAGACTTGGATCAGTAAAATCGAACAAGATACCATACGCTGAAAAGTGTATTAAGTAACTTGATTCAGGGAGCTATCTGACTAACTGAAAAGTTATTAAGACGCTCATCTGACAAACTCAAACCAAAACCAACACCATAACTGGCGTGGAGTACAGGAAGTACTTTGTTAAATCAGGGAATAACTCCAAAGGTTAACAGGAGTAGAGGAAGTACTTGATTTTGGGAAAATCAGGGAATAACTCCAAGGTTAACAGAGTACAGGAAGTACTTGATTTGGAAAACTAAGGAACAACTCCAAGGTTATTGAGTATAGGAAGTACTTAGCTTGGGAAGCTAGGGAATAACTCAAAAAGGTTTCTGAGTATAGGAAGTACTTGGCTAAGGAAGCCGGGGAACAACTCAGGGGGAACATTTGGTTGGGAACCATTTGTTTAAGGGATTTATAGAATATGATTTTTGTAAGGTGACCTCAATAATCTGTTCTAGTGAATTCTAGGTCTCTGGTAGACCGAAGTGGATTAGTTGGAGGATTACGCCACCTCCAGATACCACTATACTTGCTGTGTTATTTACTTTCTGTATTTACATTTCAGCAACACACACACACATTTTAACTGTTTCTACACTTATCTTTATTAAGTCTTCCGCGCTCTGAATCTAAGTATCAGATATCTTCACAGATATCTGAGAAATAGTGTTTATCGACAAAAGTTTGTAAAAGACTATTCACCCCCCCCCCCTAGTCTTTTACTTTGCCGTTATCTGGACCAACAACAACGAACAAAACGAATTACCAGAAAGAATATTTCCGGAAGCCCACAATGATCCGATTCCCAACAAGACCAGCACTGTCGGGGACTCCTTTCCGAAATTGCAAGTAGCTCTCTCGAGCCTTCAATTTTGGAAACAAAGTCGCCGACAGAGCTGAACTGTCCGGACACAGGACCTTAAGGGCGAGCCAAAAGACCTATTGAAAAGGATACATCCGGAGCCCCTTCAATCCGAGAGACGCACAATTCTGACACAACAGGATTGATAGAAAGCCTTCCAACATCTCGGACGGATCTTACACTGAACCACGAAATACTGGAAGGGATTCTATCAAACCAATTATGCCGCCTTGTCGCCCCCGGGCACATACCCAAAGCGGATTGCTTGGATGCATTGAGGATCAAAAACAACTATTCGAAGATCCCCAAACCATCCAGCTAATCTACCTCTCCGGGGCTAAAGTCGTGGATATCGAGCACAGGCCCGGAGAAAGAAGATTAGCCTGACGATCCGAGGAACAGATTCTTGGGAAAAAATTCACAGGCCTCGCTTGGCGTGGACCGTAACCCCGGAGATCCGAGACTGTCTATCTGAGCTATTTACTTTCCAAAACCCTCAGCGTGAACCAACCCGGGAAGGTTTCCGAAACATCGGAGAACCCCTCGGGACAAGATCACGCGCAAGAATGATGGTGTAAACATGCTCGCCAGCCGCTGGGACTCGAGCTCCGGACCCTCGATTACCATAAAAGGAAGAAAAATTCTGGTGAAAGCCGTACAATGCAAGGGTATATATAGAAAGAGAAGACCAATCAGAACCGGCCGTGTGTCCCATATTCACCGGTAGTGGTCTTGGGCCGAACTTGGGCCTGACGCTTGGGCTTCTATTGGCCCAACCTAATACTCCATTCACACGGTCGGTCACTTTGGGTAAGTCAATCATTCGGACGTACCAGCTCGGGGCCACCATGACGACATCCGAAGCGACTACGATTCATATCGAGTCACTCTATCCTTGATACTGATCATCTTCTCAATCTCTCACAAGTCTGTATGATTCGGAATGACACACCAAGTCAACATCCGAATCGGCACTACTTGCCACGATATGGGGAAATTCTTTATATCGCAAGCCTTGCCACTCTAAGATGCGGCTCCGAACCGTTCGTGATGCAGGTTTTTTCTACTAAAGATTCTGATTCGGATGGATGCAATGGTTGACCAACCCACAAGACCCGCAAAGGAAACTTGGGCCTTAAGGGTTCGGACCCATTCTCCGAATTTATGAGAGTTGATGAGTTACTAAACAGATATATGAGATTCAACGCGCAAGAATCTAAACGGAAGCATTAGCATTTCAGCAACAAAAATAGTTCCGAGCCACCAATGGGCCCGGACCAACAACATTCATCGGGTCAAGTATATGGATTTACAAAAAGATGATGAACAAAAAGGACAACATTATTTTTAGGCCCGAAGGCACACTATTACAAAACACCCGGGGCATACCCCGTCTTCACTGCCTCCGCCGCTCGGACGAACTAGGTTGAGACCGGGAGGGGCCTCCCGCATCCTTCTCCGGAGGCGCTTGACTTTGCTGTCGGGCTGCCTGGGCCAACCTCCGTTCTCTCCGAGCTTCAACCTCCTTCAGGAAGGCCGGACATCGCTGCATCAAATCCAGATCGCGATCGAAACCACGAACAGGCCCGCGCAGAGTTAGCCAGTCTCGGTTATGTTCCAAGTGATCCTCCAAAGGAACAAAGACACTGGACATGAGCACCCGAGGAACGAAGGGTGGGAGATACGGACCGCCATGATTATATTTCTTGCCCTCCGTCTTGTCGCAGACCAGCTCCACAAATTCACATTTGAGCAAGTCTTCGTCCGAGACACCCTCTGGAGCGAAGTCCGAACCATCACCTTCCTTAAAGGCGGACACTCCCTCAGCCTCCAAGTCGCAGTCATCCGGTATCCAACCCTTCCTCCGGCACTGGCCCACAGCTGCATTGAACCCATCTTGACGGGCCTCGTCATACTTCGACTCGAGCAAAAATGTACAACAGCTACCTGCACCCGGTCCTCCTCACCTTCTTCGAATGCACCCAAGTTAGGAGGTGCCTCCGAGGTATCATGTACTTCCTCGATGATTGGCTGCTGCAGATCCGAAATGAACGGGGCTCGATTAGGATTACTCCTAAAATTATAACCAAGGTTGCGAATTAAAGATCGGATCTCTACCGGAAGTGCGGATTCTTGTCCAGCCCGACCCGGACGACGAGTTCCTACAACTCGCGAGCTTGTTTCTTGAGCCGCGCCAATAACCTGCACATTGGACACTCGCAGGTAATCCCGACGCCTCGGAGACCCTGAACCCGGAACAACTAACCGAAGTAAGGAACTTACCTCGTGCTCTTCCTGGCTCGGACGAGGTGATTGTTCCACCTCCAATACTTCATCGTCATCTACAATCTCAATTTCCTCGGAGCTATCGGATAAAGATGTCGCTTCGGAGTCGTATCCCTCAGCCTCGGATCGGTTTTGACTATCACTCTCGGACATCCTAGGGAAAGGAGAAAGCAATTTCGTAAGCTTTAAGATGGCAGTCCGAGAGGCCGTTTACGTATATTAAAATGGTCAAGCTCACGACCAAAACCAGTGGCTTTACCAGGCGAAGTTAGTTCGGAGTCAGTACGACGCTTATTCGGTGCTAATCCACATCGAGGACGTATTGGTCATAAAACTATACTACACATCATAAGCATGCATCCGAGCAAGTTGAAGATGAAAGACAACACAGAAAATTTAATCATAAGACAAGACAAGAACTTACTTGGACTCGGATGATTGGATAAAAGTGACTTGACTTCGTACGGGATCACACGCTTCGAACCTCTCGTTGCTCGCTTCGGATCGTTGGTAGTTGCTTCGGATATACTCGGAACGCAAAAATTCTCTCTCTAAACGGTGAGAAAGTGAGACGACCAAACCCCTATTTATAGAGGGTCATATTTGGAACTCCAACCGTCGCGATTTTTCGGGATTAAATCTCAATCGTAGATCAAAGTTCATCCAACGGCACACTACAATTATACCAAGTGAAATGACGAATTGGTACAACAAATTTACTTCGCGGATAGACGAATACAACAACTCTCCCACTTTTGGGCGGAAGACAACACGAAAGTCCCGGACGATCCTCTCATCGGACGTCTTGCGGCTTTTCAGCCAAACATAACTTGCCCACACAAGGAACCTCGTACACTCGGGCGATTATCCTTCGGACCTACTCTCGGCAGCAGAGCTCGGTTCGGATGGGACAAGCACCTATGGTCTACACCGTAGCTTATCGAAGGTACATTACCGATGTTCGGAGCCTAGACTTGGTCTCGCTTACAAATACCCATTTTTCTTTTTCAATCTTTGGACCCTGTCCCTCGGATGGCAACAACGTTGTAGAAAAAGAAAAAAAGGGGGGGGGGGGGAGAGACTAAGTCAGTGGCCACACGAAGTACGGATTACACCTTTTTTTTCAACTTGTTAGAACGGATTGAACCAAAGAACGGATTCTTCCTCAACGGCTTCCCAAAACTAATAAGTTCCACAACTATCTTCTACTAAGATACTTGGAAACTAGGGGGACATATGTTGATACGAAAATATGTCCAATCCATCATAGAGGACCTGGGAACGAATCCTAAGGCGTCCTAAGTCATCCATTGGATCCGAGTCACTTTGGTCCGAGCCAATGGTCCGATCCGGGTCGACCAACCATGGTCCGAACCACCTTAGAAGAAAGGAACAAAGGATCGGGGAGCTACGAAGTCCAACCCAGGAACTTTGGGTCCGACCCACCACGGTCCGAGCCTCCCTGGGAAAGGAGACATAGTGCTTAGTTAGTACCCTCTCCGACCCAAGGCCTCCAAAACGGACGACCACTCTCGGATCCGGCATGACAGATCTCACGAGTAACCAAGCAGGTAGGTACCAGAGAGTAGGATGTCTGAACCTAGGAGCTCCGAATCGGAAGAGTTGGACAGACAGGAGAACTTCCTCATCTGACAACCCAACATGGTTCGGACCAGGCGTCTGGACCAATCTCTCCGAACCTGAGGTCTCGGCAGACCTTGTCAAATCCTCTACAACCCTTCCAACAATGACTAACCTACCCCTGAAGCCCAAGATTGGCATGGGCTAAGCTTCATTGTTGGGTTATGGGCTTAATACTTGCCTTGGTGGCTCAATTGTGGTCGTACACTTGGCGCAATCCTAGCAAGCCCTCCATTTTGATGATAGCCTATATATAAGGCACACATCCCCACAAGATCAAGTAAGTCACATCACGATCCTAATCTCGAACATTACACAGAGTAGATCTTCTATCTCTCTCGAGTAAAGTCTCAACCCGGTTTGACACTTTGCAAACCGGGTCCTAACCCCCCCCCCCCCGCCACTCAAGTCTCTTGCGCAGGTTCTCACCAAGTGGATAGTGGAAGACTCTTACCCGTTGCTTCTTACGTAGCAAAGAAGATATCGTCTAGAGCATTATCCGTGCAATTGGAATATCACTAAGTATTTGGGGAATCTTACCCTCAACAGCATCATCATCCATCTCTCCATACATATCTGGTCCACTCCACCTTTGTTGACATCAAAGTAACGGACCAGAATGAGAGCTAAGGTACTCTAGTGTTTCTGGAGATGGCTGGTTCTGATGGCTTTCAGAACAAAGTCTCCTAGGCAAGCTTTGGCATTTTCCAACTAGATTGCCTCAAATAGCTCTTTGACGCCTTGAATCATGGAAGCGTCCTTGATGTTGATGTCTTCAATTGTTCCTCGATTTTTCAATCGGAATATCTTGCAGAAAGCCTTGCAGTCTAGAACAATTTCTTGTCCTTGGACTTTAGTCTGCATGTATTTCTCTTCTTCATCATTCACAACCTTTGTGAATATTTTGGAGTTGTTGTAGAACTCCAGTACATCCAGTGTGGATAGTCCACTGGGTGCAGCAGATAGAAGCCTGTAGATATGGGAATTCTTCAGCATCCCCAATATCAGTTTCCTTTCTGGTTTCGAAGGTATAACTGCTGGTACATATTTTTTCACTAGAAAAGCTCCCCAATTCATTTTGTGGTTAGGGTTCCAGTCCGATGGGGTGAACTCTCCCAGAGGGCGTTTATTCAACACCTTAAGTTCCTTTCCTCCTTGCTTTTCAGCAGGAGTAGAAGATGCGACCTTAGGGTTCTTAGTGGTCATGTTCTTGGGTGCCATCTCTTTATATAGAGTTTTGAGTGAGTGGTTTTTCAGATCAATTTTGCACAAGTAATCAAGATTAGTCTATCTTTTCAGAAGACTAAGCACAAAAAGTTGAGTTTGCAGAAGGGGTTTTGCAGAAATCTTGAGAGATTTTGCTATTTTGATGCAAGTGTGAAATTTCAGAATTGGTAAGAGTGTTTGTCTTTTACCCAATTCCTATATATATAGCAGACAAAATGTACATAGATACAACATACAGCTGAATATGAATGCGTGTCTTAGTATCTGCATAGGCGTGGTACGTCCTTTGTACTTCATTAAATGCGTAGTGGGCCATGTCTGCATTTCTCAACAGACATTACTTGCTTTCTTTTAATCTCAACCATTGAGATCAAACATTTATTCATCAAGGGCTTATATTGAATATCTTGTAATCAACAAATGGTATTGTGCCGACTTGATGGATTTTTAATATGCTACATTCATTGTGTCATTAAGTAAAGAGTAAGAACACTTTTATCGTTTGAGCTTATCATTCTGAATGTCAAGTCCTTATCTATATATTGTTTATCATGAAAATGGTAAAAATACAAGACATTGGACAAGTTTGACTTCCAGAACTTATACTTTTCGGGCTTTGTGTGTCTTTTCTCTTTATGACTAAATTGCTTTCTGAGTGCAAGTGTCAGAAGTTTCAGTTGTTTGAATGTATTTGACCCACTTTCTGTAAGTAAGTTCTAGTCTTATTTACTTACTGAGTGTGTACCACCTTTGCCTTTCTGGATACCCGTTCCAGAAATGTTTTGCCTTTCTGAGTGTTGGTACTCAGAAACCTTTGCATCACTTCTTATCAACTTGGCTTTCTGAGAACATGTTCTCAGAGGCCTACTTCTTTTCTAAATCAATTACTCTGACTTCAGAGATTCAGGACATTTTTCAGTCCTTAGGCATCTCCAATAATCCAAGATTATATCTTAGAGTCAAGAATCGGCTTACTTGTAGAGGCTTCGTGAAGATATCTGCAAGTTGGTCTTCTGTGCCAATCTTGAGTATCTCTATATTGCCTTTCTCAACATGGTCTCTGATGAAGTGGTGTCTAACATCAATGTGCTTTGTTCTGGCATGGAACTTGGGGTTCTGTGTGATTGCAATAGCACTTGTGTTATCACATAAAATGGGAGTTTTCTCTTCATTGAGTCTATAGTCTCTGATTGTTGTTGAATCCACATAATTTGTGTCGCACAACAACCAGCAGCAATATATTCAGCCTCTGTGGTAGAAGTTGCAATTGAGTTTTGTTTCTTGCTAAACCATGAGATAAGTCTAGTTCCCAGAAACTGGCAAGTTCCAGAGGTACTTTTCCTATCAAGCATTGATCCAGCATAATCAGCATCTGAGTAATCAGCCAAACTCAATCCACTTTCTTTTGGATACCACAAACCTACATTTACAGTACCTTTCACGTACCTTAATATTTTCATAGCAATGTTGTAGTGTGATTGCATTGGATTTGTTTGAAACCTAGCACACACTCTAACTGCATATTGAATATCAGGTCTGCTTGCAGTAAGGTGAAGTAGTGAACCTATCAATTTCCTATACTTGTGTTCATCAACACTCTTATCTGATTCAGTATAGGTCATCTTGGTTCCTATGCTCATAGGTATCTTAGCATTCTTTTCAGAAGGCTTAAGATTGAATTTTGTGAGCATGTCGTTTGCATACTTTGTCTGACTAATGAATATTCCATCATTGAGTTGCTTGACTTGCAATCCTAGGAAATAGTTCAATTCTCCCATTATGCTGATCTCAAACTTACTTTTCATGAGATTTGCAAAGTCATCACAAAGTTGCTTGTCCTTAGATCCAAATATAATGTCATCAACATATACTTGAACTAAGAGTAGTTTCCCATCATGATTTAAAGTAAATAAAGTTTTATCAACTTCACCTTTCTTGAAACCACTTTCCAGAAGGTATTTGGCCAAAGTGTCATACCACGCTCTTGAAGCCTGTTTCAGTCCATATAGAGCTTTCTGTAGCTTATAGACCATTCTACTTTCTGAGGAAACTTCAAAGCCAGGTGGTTGCTCAACATAAACTTCCTCAGCAAGTTCACCATTCAAGAATGCACTTTTGACATCCATCTGATAAACTTTAAAGTCTTTATGAGCTGCAAAGGCCAGAAAGAGTCTTATTGCATCCAATCTGGCAACTGGTGCATATGACTCATCAAAATCTAAGCCTTCAGTCTGGGTGAATCCCTTGGCAACCAACCTTGCTTTGTTTCTGGTTATTTCACCAGATTCATTCATCTTGTTTCTGAAAACCCACTTAGTTTCAATCACAGATATTCCTTCTACAAATGGAACTAGTTTCCAGACTTTGTTTCTCTCAAATTGATCCAACTCTTCTTGCATTGCAGAGATCCATTCTTGGTCTCTTAATGCTTCTTCTATAGTTTTAGGTTCAATGTTTGAGATGAAACATCCAAAGAGAGAATTAGCATTCTCAGCTATTGCTCTCCTAGTCCTAACGCCTTGATTGATTGGTCCAATCACATTTCTTGCAGGATGATCCTTGATCCATCTCATCATGGGTTTAGGGCTAGTAGGGTCAGCATCTATGTGATCTGAATGTGAATCACTATGATTATGACTTGATACTTCTTCAGTATCTGGGACATTTTGCACCTCAGAAGGGCGGTGAATGTCTGACACTTGCTTAGTGTGAGAGCTTTCTGGGACATGCCTGTCAGAAAGGTCATTTCCAGAGTTAGCTCTCTGATGAACATCTTCAGTTTCCATTTCTGGAATTCTCATAGGAAATTCTTCATCATGTCTGAGAATCATCTGGTTGTTACTAGGCATTTCATGCTTTTCTTCGTCAGAGTCATCCTCCCTTTCCATAATGATGTTTTTCCTTTCTGAGGGTTCTTCTTCAGAATCCCTCATCATTAGTTCCTTGAACTTTTCTGAGAGTTCATCAGCAAGAGGTGTTCTCTTGCTTCGTTCATAGAATACAACATGAACTGATTCTTCAATCTTCTTTGTTCTTTTGTTGTAAACTCTGTATGCTTTGCTATTCATAGAATAACCAAGAAACACACCTTCATCTTCCTTTGGTTGAAATGTCCTTAGATACTCTTTTCCATTGTTAAGAACAAAACATCTACAACCAAATACTTTCAGATGTTTGATATTAGGGGATCTTCCAACCAAGAGTTCATATGGAGTCTTGTCATGGTGTTTGTTTATCAAACATCTGTTCTGAGTATAGCATGCTGTGTTTACAGTTTCAACCCAATAAACTTAACTTATTTCAGTGTCAGCTAGCATTGTCCTTGCTGCTTCTTTAAGGGTTCTATTTTTCCTTTCTGCAACACCATTTTGCTGGGGTGTTCTTACAGAGGAAAGTTGGTCTTGTATACCTTTGCTGGTACAAAACTCCTTTATGTACTGGTTGACAAACTCAATACCATGGTCTGTTCTGATTGCGGATACTTTGTCATTTTTCATGACTTCAAGCTTATTCAGCAAATTTGGTATCTCCGCCATAGCATCAGATTTGTGCTTCAGAAAGACAACCCAAGTGAATCTTGAGAAGTCATCTACAACAACCAGACCATACTTCTTTCCTGCATAACTAGTTATAGATGATTCAAAAAGATCCATGTGTAATAGTTGCAGTGGTCTAACTCTAGAGTGTCTGGTTTTGGACTTGAATGAGATCTTGGATTGTTTCCCCATCTGACAGGCAGAACAGATACCATCTTTTCTGAAAGATGTTTTGGGAAGGCCAACCACTAACTCTTTCTTGGCAAGTTTGTTCAAAGTTTTGAAATTCAAATGACTCATTCTTTTATGCCATAACCAGTGCTCTTCTGTGTGACCTGATTGACTCACCATGAGACATTCTTCAGTTGTGGCAGATGCCCAATCGGCAACATAAAGACTACCTTTCCGCCGAGCAACCAAGACTGTCTGCCTTGACTCATTGTCAACAAGTTTGCAATATTTTGCTTTGAATTTTACAGTGAATCCCTTGTCTGCAAACTGGCTCATGCTGTATAGATTATATTTCAATCCTTTAACATGTAATACGTCAGTGATTGTTAATGATCCCAATTTGACGTTGCCATATCCCAGAGAGGGATTTAATTCTCCTCCAGCAAATCTGATGTCTGGTCCATTGTTGCAAGCATTGTAGTCAACCAGATTTGCTTTGTCTCCTGTCATGTGCTTTCCGCATCCACTATCAAATAGCCATTGAGCCTTAGTCCAAGAGGCGCTCTGCACAAAACAGGAAACAGGAGTTAGGTTCTTGCTTCAGAAATAGAACCACTTAGACTAAACATCTTCCAGTAGGAATCCACATTTTAGTGAATTTCTTGGGAGTCTGTTTTTGTCTAACTCGATCAGAAGGAGATGCAATGAAATCAGTTGATTTGATCTCAATTTTCCTTTTTGGGGTGTTTCTAGGTGTTCCCTTTGGTGCTTTCTGGACCTTGGGTTTCTGGGATTGCTTTTCAGCAAGTTTAGTCTTTCTAGCCAGGTTCCTTCTATCTCTGGCATTCAGTTTTTCAGTGGATTGAGATTTCTTCCACTTCTATCTATTGCTACGTGCAATATCAGCTTTGCGCCATTGTTCTTGTCCTTCCTTGTATTGTTGCAGAAGGAATTTTCCAATAGCACGATAGTTAATGCCATTTCGAACACCTTTGGCTTTCTGAATGCGTTCTTCAGAAGCCTTACTAGTTTCTGCACCATCTTTATTTTCATAAAATGGTATAGTAGAGAATTTGCCTATTTCAGCAATTCTTCCCTTTCTAGTAAAGTAGTAATGTGGATGGTTGCATGTCTGAGGGTTGCGTTTCTTTTCAGAAACCTTATCCACATGTTTCTTGTGAACTTGTTGTTCTTTCAAAGGCTGGGTTGCAACTCCTTTTCCTTTGTCAACTACCCTAGTTTTCTGACCAATGCTATAGGTGGTTGAAGAACCATTCTGTTGACTTTTTACAAAGGTCAACCTTTCATCATTCTTCTTCAGAGGAGATGAATTACTTGATTGTTCATCAAGTCCAAGTCCACCTTTCTCAGAGGGGACTCTCAGATAGGATTGAACCTCAGTGAGAGTGTCACTAGCCTTTGCATAAGATTGGAAAGAAATCTCTTTCTTTCTAAGTTCTTCATTCTCAGAAAGCAGCTTCATCATTTTCTCATTAAGTTCATCCAAGGCTAGTCTGTGAGAATTTTCATTCTCAGATATCTGAGCTTTCAGAAAGGCTATTTCAGCGTTCTTGTTCTCAGATACTCTAGTTAGCTCAGAAACCTCTTTTTCAAGAGTTTCTTTGCTTTCCTCTAGAATTCTGGTTTTGGATTGTGCTTCCAGAAATTCTTTCTCATAACGATCCAATTCACTCTTGACCAACTCCAGATCCTCAATTCCATCATCACTTTCATAGTACATAAATTGTGAATTATTAGTTACCTCATCAGCCATAAGACACATTTCAATGTTGGAGATGTCTGGACCAGCAATCTCAGCAACTCCACACATTTCATTCTTCTTAAGGCCGAAGTCGATTACATCGTGGGTGATTCCACACAATTCTGGAGATGGTAGGTTTGAGTCATCTGAACTCCATCTTCAGAATCTGTCTCAATGTCTAGAGCATCAAGTTGAATTTGAATCTTCTTCCTTTCTTCAGTCTGTAAGGCCCTATAATTTCTCTTGAAATTTCTTCTATCCTTCTTGTCACCTATCTTGAGCTTGTTTAAAGCAGGGCAATCTCTCTTGAAGTGACCAGGCTTTTGACAATAGAAGCAGATATCATTTCCTATCTCTGCAGTTTCAGTACTAACACCTTTCTGAATGGGGGTGTTCAGAGAGTTGTTCATTTGTATGTTTTTGTACTGATGATAGTTTGGGACAAGATGCTTTTTCAGCTTTTCTTTAGCTTTTCTTTAGCTTTTCTTCTCTCAATCTCTTGACTCACAAATTTCTTCATGTGTCTTACTGCAAGAGCATTTTCTTCAGATGCATCTTTGGTATCCTTTTTTTCAGAAGTACCTTGAGAAACTAGAGCAACACTTTGCAACTTTTCAGCTGTTTGTTCTCTCTGAGTTGTCTCATAGTCTACAGTAGCAAGATGAGAGAAGAGCTCTACCGGAGTAATATTTGGCATTCCTTGGTTGAAATAAAAGAACTTAGTGTGTTCCCAGTTGTGATTGAGACTTCTGACAATGGTCTTAATCTTTTCTGACTGAGAGTATCTATTGCTTTCACCAAGTGCAGCCATATCACTCGTAAGAGTGGTAAACCTGAAATCAAGTTCTTCCAGAGTTTCAGTGGGACCTTGTTTGAAATTTTGGAATTTCAATTTAAGAACTTCGAACTTGTTTTCCTTGGTTTTCTCAGTTCCGACACATATTTCTTCAATCAATTGCCAGACAACATTCGCCATTTTAGCACCCCACAGTTTACACTGTATGTGCTCAGGTGTCGATCTGATGATTATATTACGAGCTTGACCATCCAATCTGTGTCTCTTGGCATCTTCAGATGTCCAGAGCTCTCTTGGCTTGTCTTCATACACAATGCTTCCATGAGCAACACGACCACTATCACTAGCAGCCGCGTCCTCACTTCCATCTTCCTTATCTGAGGCTTTTCTTCCATCAGACACCTCAGTAACTTGTCTGAGTTGTCTGATTTTGATAGGCCCTTCATTGATGACATAGATCATGTCATCACTAATATCCTCCAGATGGAGCATCATGTTATTCTTCCATTTCTCGTAGTTTTCTGGCTTCAGAATGGGTGCATCACTCAGAGACATACCTGCACACTTAACACACATATTATATAGTCCTTAGAAAGAGACAAAGTTTCTTCACTTATCTGGGGATCTTGGTTCAGTGCAGAAGGCTTGTGAACCTCCTGCTCTGATACCACTTGTTGGTCCAGATAACGGCAAAGAAAAGACTAGGGGGTGAATAGTCTTTTAAAACTTTTGTCGATAAACACAGTTTCTCAGAAAACTGGGGGTTTCTGATACTTAAATTCAGAGCGCGGAAGACTTTAAGATAGATAAGTGTAGAAACAATAAGTATGTGTGTGTGCTTTGCTGAAATGTAAATACAGAAAGGTAAATGACACAGCAAGTATAGTGGTATCTGGAGGTGGCGTAATCCTCCAACTAATCCACTTCGGTCTTTCTAAGACCTAGAATTCAGTAGAACAGATAATTGAGTTCACCTTACAATAATCCTATTCTAAGATTCTTAAACAAATGGTTCCCAACCAATTGTTCCCCCTGAGTTATTCCCCAGCTCCAAGAGCTAAGTACTTCCTCTACACATATAACCTTGGAGTTATTCCCTGATTTCCCAAATCAAGTACTTCCTCTATTCCACGCCTTGTTAGTGTTGGTTATAAGGTTTGTCAGAGAGGCTTCTCGTATAACTTTTCAGTTATGTTTTCAGAGAGCCTGATAGAACAAGACTACTTAATACACTTGTTCAGTGGATGGCAGTCTGCTCTTTACTGACCCAAGTAATTGATGTCCGTTCTGGAGAATGAGCTTCAGAAAGGGTATCTGATAGTTCAACTCTTTCACGAATAACAATCTCTTGTTAAGGTTCAGGACAACTTAGAACTACTAGGGATTCTTCAAGCAACAGAAAGCTTTCAGAAAGGGTAGTAGAGTGCTTGAGAGAATACTTTGCTTGATTGTAAGTTTGCAAGATAGAGCGTTCTAAGGTATGTTCTTCAAGCATCTAAGTGTGTGATATATATAGATAAATTTGAGAGGCGTTTGAATTATATCCGTTTTGCTCTCTATCAAATTATATCCGTTTATATCTAGAACTATGTACTCAGAAGTCGCTATCTCATTTTTCAGAGAGGACTTGCTTTTTACAGCATTTCTGAGGATGCATTTAATGCATAGTACTGTTCATTGTCCTTTAGTCTCAATGGATACATGAGCCTTTCTGATGGCTTGCATGCTCCACACTCAAGATGTCATATGTCCAGAACCTTATTTCAAATGTAAGTAAATACACTTCAGTGAGGATTAAGGACATAGTCTTTCTGAGTTAGACTAAACCTTGATGTCTTCATAAACCTTGTGCAATCTTCAGTGTTGTAATCTTCAGATAAGCTCCATTGCTAGGATTGATCTTCATGGTCTTCTTGAAATAAAAATTACACTCAGAGATCTATAATCCTAATACAAGATTTACTAGACTAATCATACTCAGTGATTTTCTCTTTTACAATGTTCAAGTGAACCAAGAGTACTTAATAACCTTTCTGGCTAAGATAAGAACATGAGATGGGTGATCAAAATACTAACAGATATTCCTAACACACAAGCGTTTTTAAATAAACAGTGTTACAATAGATAAGTGAGAACTAAAAGGTTTCTGAAACGAGGAAAGTTCCCACAGATATCTACACTCAGATACCTTGGGCATACACTATGCTCCTGTAAAGAAATATAATATAACAAGTTGTTTCAACAAGTGGTATCCGGAGTTGTGATAATCTCTGGAAAAGGACATGCAAAACTTCAGAGAAATCTGATAATATAAGGTCTCTGATACAATGCATAGTTCCGTTGGCACTACATGACAAAAGTATAGTACAAAACATTAAATGCGCGGACAGAGATGTCTGAAAAAAATGGTAGCTTCTGAAGAAGAAGACAAACCTGCTACAGTACTATACACAGATATCAATAGTTTGAATTTGAGTTAAGCCTAACGGATACTATTCAAACGACACTCAAATTCATCTATAAATATCAACACTTAGACTGCTTGAGAACACACCTTAGAACACTGAACACTGAACTTACACTGAATACTCACACAAGCTCTCTCAAGCAAACTACTTACCTTCAAGCTTTCTGTTGCGACCAAAGCTCTTGATTCTAAGTAGCACAAAAGTTCTAAGTGTCCTGATCCTTTACAAGCATTGTTATTTGTGAAAGAGTTGAATCAAAAGATCAAGTATCTGAGATTCATTCTCTAGAACACTTATCATAGACTTGGGTCAGTAAAGAACAAGATACCATACATTGCAAAGTGTATTAAGTATACTTGATTCATAGAGCTATCTGAATAACTGAATAAGTTATTAAAGAAGCTCACTTGACAAACAAACCTAAAACCAACACCATATTTGGCGTGGAGTACATGAAGTACTTAGTTTGGGAAAGTAAGGATTAACTCCAAGGTTACTGAGCACATGAAGTACTTAGCTTGGGGAGCTAAGGAATAGCTCAAAAAGGTTTCTGAGTACATGAAGTACTTGGCTGTGAAAGCCAGGTATAACTCAGGGGGAACACTCGATTCGGAACCTAGTGTATTTAGGAATCAAGAGAAGATATCTGTAAGGTTACCTCATTTATCTGTCTTAGTGGATTCTAGGTCTGAGAAAGGCCGAAGTGGATTAGTTGAAGGATTACGCCACCTTCAGATACCACTATAAAAGGACTTGTGTTATTTACTTTCTGCAGTCTATTACTTGCTTTATTTATCTTGCAAAGTATTTACACTTATCTTGCTGAGCACGTGCACTTATCACAGAAAAGTCTTCCGCTATCTGAATTTAAGTATCAGATATCTGTGTGAGAAACTGTATTTTTCGACAAAAGTTTTAAAAGACTATTCATCCCCCCTAGTCTCTTACTTCGCCGTTATGTGGACCAACATAAAAACTATTCTACGCACATATTGAACAATTTGGTTGATCAAAGCTCGGTTTAGAAACGTATTTCTGGGACCTCAAGTGTTCAATTAAACTCAAAGGGGGTAGTACACGATTTTTTTTGAAACATTCGATGGAGTTAGTTTGTGTCAAATTTTATTCACATGTCATGGTTTGTGGTATAAAACCTATTCTATGCATATACTGAACTATTTTTGTTGATCAAAGCTAGATTTAGAACCGTGTTTCCGGGACCTCTAGTCTTAATAAAACTCGAAGGGGGTAGAGCACGATTTTTTGTAAAACACTCGATGGAGTTAGTTTGTGTCAAATTTTATTCACATGACATGGTTTGTGGTATAAAATATATTCTTTGCAGATATTGAACTATTTTGGTTGATCAAAGCTTGATTTAGAAACGTATTTCTGAAACCTCTAGTCTTCAATTAAACTCAAAGGGGGTACCGTGCACGATTTTTTGTGAAACACTCGATGGAGTCAGTTTGTGTCAAATTTTATTCACATGACATGGTTTGTGGTATAAAACCTATTCTACGCATATATTGAACTATTTTGGTTGATCAAAGCTCGATTTAGAAACGTATTTCCGAGACCTTTAGTCTTGATTAAAACTCAAAGGCGGGTAGTACACGATTTTTTGTGAAACACTCGATCGAGTTAATTCGTGCCAAATTTTATTCACATGACACGGCTTGTGGTATAAAACCTATTCTACGCACATATTGAATTATACTCGTTGATCAAAGCTCGATTTAGAAACGTATTTCTGGGACCTCTAGTCTTCAATAAAACTCAAAGGGGTTGTACACGGTTTTTTGTGAAACACTCGATGGGTTAGTTTTTGTCAAATTTTATTCACATGACATGTTTTTTGTGGTATAAAACCTATTCTACGCATATATTGAACTATTTTGGTTGATTAAAGCTCGATTTAGAAACGTATTTCCGAGATCTCAAGTCTTCAATAAAACTCAAAGAGGGTAGTTCACGATTTTTTGTGAAACACTCGATGGAGTTAGTTTGTGTCAAATTTTATTCACATGACATGGTTTGTGGTATAAAACCTATTCTACGCATATATTGAACTATTTTAGTTGATAAAAGCTCGATCTTGAAATGTATTTCCGAGACCTCTAATCTTCAATAAAACTCAAAGTGGTTAGTACACAATTTTTGTGAAACACTCGATGGAGTTAGTTTGTGTCAAATTTTATTCACATGACACAATTTGTGGTATAAAACCTATTCCACACACATATTGAACTATATTGGTTGATCAAAGCTTGATTTAGAAACGTATTTTCGGGACCTCATGTCTTCAATAAAACTCAAAGGGGGTAGTACACGACTTTTTGTGAAACACTCGATGGAGTTAGTTTGTGTCAAATTTTATTCACATGACATGGTTTGTGGTATAAAACCTATTCTACGCACATATTGAACTATTTTGGTTGATCAAAGCTCGATTTAGAAACGTATATCCGAGACCTCTAGTCTTCAATAAAACTCAAAGGGGGTTAGTACACGATTCTTTGTAAACACTCGATCGAGTTAGTTTGTGAAAAATTTTATTCACACGAAATGACTTGTGGTATAAAACCTATTCTACGCACATATTGAACTATTTTGGTTGATCAAAGCTCGATTTAGAAATGTATTTCCAACACCTCTAGTCTTCAATAAAACTCAAAGGGGGTAGGACACGATTTTTTGTGAAACACTCGATTGAGTTAGTTTGTGTCAAATATTTTTCACATGACACAGTTTGTGGTATAAAACGTATTCTACGCATATATTGAAATAATTTGGTTGATCAAAGCTTGATTTAGAAACGTATTTCCGAGACCTCAAGTCTTCAATAAAACTTAAAGGGGGGTAGTAGTACACGATTTTTTGTTAAACACTCGATGGACTTAGTTTGTGTCAAATTTTATTAACATGACACGATTTGTGGTATAAAACCTATTCTACGCACATATTGAACTATACTGATTGATCAAAGCTTGATTTAGAAACGTATTTTCAGGACCTCAAGCCTTCAATAAAACTCAAAGGGGGTATTACACGATTTTTTGTGAAACACTCGATGGAGTAAGTTTGAGTCAAATTTTATTCACATGACATGGTTTGTGTTATAAAACCTATTCTACGCATATATTGAATTAATTTGGTTGATCAAAGCTCGATTCAGAAACGTATTTCCGAGACCTCAAGTCTTCAATAAAACTCAAAGGGGTAGTACACGATTTTTTGTGAAACACTCGATGGAGTTAGTTTGTGTCAAATTTTATTCACATGACACGGTTTGTGGTATAAAACCTATTCTACGCACATATTGAACTATACTGGTTGATCAAAATTTGGATTTAGAACGATTTCGGGTCCTCAAGTCTTCAATAAAACTCAAAGGGTAGTACACGATTTTTTTTGAAATACTCGATTGAGTTAGTTTGTGTCAATTTTATTCATATGACACTGTTTGTGGTATAAAATGTTAGGAATATCTGTTTAGATTTTGATCAGCGACGTAATGACTTATCTTAGCTCAGAAAGGTGATTAGTACTCTTAGTTCACTTGAACACTGTAAAAGAGGAAATTCACTAAGTATGATAGTCTAGTAAATCTTGTATAGGATGTTAGGTCTCGAAATGTAATTTTTATTTTCTGAAGAAGACCAAGAAGAAGACATCCAGCAGGAAAAGTTCAACAATTTTGAAGACTGCACAAGATTGCTGAAGACAAAGGTTTTTCAGATACCTATGACAAGATATCTTGAAGAGACAAGCGTTTTTAAATAAACAATGTTACAAGAGATATCTGAGAACTAAAAGGTTTCTGAAACGAGGAAAGTGCCCACAGATATCTACACTCAGATACCTTGGACATAAACTATGTTTCTGTAAAGAAATATATTATAACAAGTTGTTTCAATAAGTGGTATATGGAGTTGTGATAATCTCTGGAAAAGGACATGCAAAACTTCAGAGAATCTGATAATATAAGGTTTCTGATACAATGCATAGTTTCGTTGGCACTACAGGACAAAAGTATAGTACAAAGCATTAAATGCGCGGACAGAGATGTCTGAACAAAACGGTAGCTTCTGAAGAAGAAGACAAACCTGCTACAGTACTATACACAGATATCAATAGTTGAATTTGATATAAGCCTAACAGATACTATTCAAACGGCACTCAAATTCATCTATAAATATCAACACTTAGACTGCTTGAGAACACACCTTAGAACACTGAACACAGAACTTACACTGAATACTCACACAAGCTCTCTCAAGCAAACTACTTACCTTCAATCTTTCTGTTGCGACCAAAGCTCTTGATTCTAAGTAGCACAAAAGTTCTAAGTGTGCTGATCCTTAACAAGCATTGTTATTTGTGAAAGAGTTGAATCAAAAGATCAAGTATCTGAGATTCATACTCTCGAACACTTATCATAGACTTGGGTCAGTAAAGAACAAGATACCATACATTGCAAAGTGTATTAAGTATACTTGATTCAAAGAGCTATCTGAATAACTGGATAAGTTATTAAAGAAGCTCACCTGACAAACAAACCTAAAACCAACACCATATTTGGCGTGGAGTACAGGAAGTACTTAGTTTGGGAAACTAAGGAATAACTCCAAGGTTACTGAGCACAGGAAGTACTTAGCTTGGGAAGCTAAGGAATAGCTCAAAAAGTGTTGGTCCAGATAACGGCAAAGTAAAAGACTAGAGGGGGGGGGGGGTGAATAGTCTTTTTCAAACTTTTGTCGATAAACACTATTTCTCAGATATCTATGAAGATATCTGATACTTAGATTCAGAGCGCGGAAGACTTAATAAAGATAAGTGTAGAAATAGTTAAAATGTGTGTGTGTGTTGCTGAAATGCAAATACAGAAAGTAAATAACACAGCAAGTATAGTGGTATCTGGAGGTGGCGTAATCCTCCAACTAATCCACTTCGGTCTACCAGAGACCTAGAATTCACTAGAACAGATAATTGAGTTAACCTTACAAAAATCCTATTCTAAGATTCCTTTAAACAAGTGGTTCCCAACCAAATGTTCCCCCTGAGTTGTTCCCGGGCTTCTTCAGCCTAGTACTTCCTGTACTCAGAAACCTTTTTGAGTTATTCCCTAGCTTCCCAAGCTAAGTACTTCCTATACTCAATAACCTTGGAGTTGTTCCTTAGTTTTCCAAATCAAGTACTTCCTGTACTCCGTTTACCTTGGAGTTATTCCCTGATTTTCCCAAAATCAAGTACTTCCTCTACTCCTGTTAACCTTTGGAGTTATTCCCTGATTTAACTAAGTACTTCCTGTACTCCACGCCAGTTATGGTGTTGGTTTAGGTTTGAGTTTGTCAGATGAGCATCTTAATAACTTTTCAGTTAGTCAGATAGCTCTGTGAATCAAGTTACTTAATACACTTTTCAGCGTATGGTATCTTGTTCGATTTTACTGACCCAAGTCTTATGATAACTGTTCAAGAGAATGATCTCAGATACTTGATCTTTTGATTCAACTCCTTCACAGATAGCTTTAGTTGTTTAGGATCAGGACACTTAGAACTTCAGTCCTACTTAAGTATCAGAGGCTTTGGTCGCAACAGAAAGCTTGAGGATAAGTAGTTTGTTTGAGAGAGTGTATCAGAGTATAAGGTATCTGAGGTTCTGTGTAAGTTGTGTGTTCTCAAACAGTCTAAGTGTTGATATTTATAGATGAATTTGAATGTCGTTGAATAGTATCCGTTAGGCTCAAATTCAAACTATTGATATCTGTGTATAGTATTGTAGCAGGCTTTGTCTTCTTCTTCAGAAGCAGCCGTTGCTTTTGTTTAGACATCTCTGTCCGTGCATTAAATGCATTGTACTATACTTTGTCCTGTAGTGTCAACGGAACTATGCTTTTGTTCAGAGATTCCCTTGATCAGATTTCTCTGGTTCTTAGCATGTCCTTATCTTCAATCTTCAGATACCACTTGTATTTAAACAACTTTTGGTTGCAATATATATTTCTTCTTCAGAAATGTGGTTAAGGCTCAAGGTATCTGAGTGTAGATATCTGTGGACACTTTCCTTGTTTTCAGATAGACCTTTTATTCCTCAGATATCTCTTGTGACACAGTTTGTTTGAAACCCTTCGTGTCTTCAGATATCTGGTGAAGGTTTCTGAAAAACTGTTTTCAGTAATCTTGTGCAGTTTCTTCAAGTCTTCAATGTCGTTGAACATAATCTGCATGGATGTCTTCTTCTTGATCTTCTCTTCATAAATTAAAAATTACATTTCAAAGGCCTAACATCCTATACAAGATTTACTAAACTATCATACTAAGTGGGTTTCCTCTTTTACAATGTTCAAGTGAACCAAGAGTACTAGTCACCTTTCTGAGACTAAGATAGGTCATCATGTTGCTGATCAAAACTTATACAATATTTCTAACAAAATATCTAACAAATTTCCTAACAAATTTCCTAACAAATTTCCCCCTTTTTGATCAGTCAACGATGACTATCTGTCCTATTACAGATCTGGGAGTGTGAACAATCCATCACTTAATCATTTCTTATGATTTCCAAGTCAGTTAATTAAGTGCAGAAAGTAAACATCAACCAAATCACAAGGTGTGATCTTTGCTGACAAGTTATCTTTTATAGCATAATATCTGAGAGTAAGTTCATCAGATAAATTACAATGAAGAATACAAATAACTTTAATCATAAAACATTTAAGCTCAGTCAGCAAAAATACAACAAAACTTACATAGTTAATCAGGACAACAGGAGTAACCAAGCTCCAAGTAACATCCTAATTACTAGTCTTCAAGTCTTCAGTTTCTTCAAAACTTCAGTATCTCTGTGGATTAGTCTGCAAATTTCCTATCTCCAAACCTTTTGATGTCATCAGAATAATCATACAGAAGAGTTCTGGCAAGCATCTCTGTGTCTCTGGCAAATCCACAGACTTCTTTGTAGGTCTTGGTAGGATTTTTCTTGACAAAGTGCTTAACCCACATATACTTTCCCCACTTCCAGGCATGCTCTATTCTGATATCTGAGAGTTTGAAATAATCGTAGATAATCTTCAGATATCTGATGTCACCCTTGTATTGATCTTCTGTCAGATAGAACGATTCGTAGGGTTCCACAGCAAGTTTTGCTCTTGTGCCTGTTCCTGTGATATTCAGAATTCTGTGCACATCATCTGGCTTTCCATATGGACATTCATCAGAGAGGTCCTTCTTCATGGCTTCAGTTCTCTTGACAACTTCAAAATCCAACCATGCTTTGATGTGATTGGTGTTGATCAAGGTAGGTTTGTCTTTTCTCCATGCCATGAGCTGTTTATGGATGGGTTCTGGAAATCTTGAATTTACAAGTAAGTGTCTTAGTTCCAGAATCCAATAGCCATTCTTCTTATTTATGCATCTGTAGACAGAGGAACTGTTGTCATACTTCACATACTCAATCTTGGCTTCTTCTAGCCTGAGTGGAAGTTGACATGATCTTTGTTCAGCTCTTAGTCTGTTCCTTTTCTGTCTTGAATTCTCCTTGGGGTTGTTTGAAGAATCACCACCCTGGATAGACTTGGTATTTCCAGAGGGTGTTTTAGCTGCTAGTGGCTTTGCAGCTATGGGCTCAGTTAGGCTTTCCAATTTCCTTTTTCTGTGAAGAGGAGCTTCATCTTCATCAGATTCCTCATCATCATCAAGATTGAATCTTGTGAGAGGTTTACAGCCTTCTTCATTGCCCAGGGGTTTGATTATTTGTCCTTCTTCTTCTTCTTCTTCAGAAGAGATATCAACCCCTTTGACTTGTCTTCTCCTTGGAGCCTTGGTACTCCTTGGAGGTTTCTGTGCCCTTGCCCTTGTTATCATTGAAGTGCCTTCAGTGGGTTTCTGGGAAGCAGCTACTATTTGCAAAGCAGCTTGGCTTGAGGAGGGTTCTTGTATTCTGAGTGGTGGCTAGGAAGATTTCTTTGATCTACTTCCTTTCTGAGTACCAGCTCCAGATTTCTTTTTGATTTCTGCTCCTTCTTCCCATTCCCCCTGACTTTGAGGTCCAGGTCCAGATTTGTATGTCCTTTCCCCCTTAGTCATTGTTGGCTGACTCAGTCTCATGAAGGAATCAGAGAGAGAGTCAAAATGCCCTTGTAGATAATTGTAGGCAGTTACCAACTTTTGAAGTTCGGCTTTAAGCTCCTGATTCTGTTTGATAAGACCATTGTCCTTATCAGTGAGCTCTGCCAGTGGGCCTAAGATGGCATCTGGTTTTCCAGCAGTGTAACTTGCCTCTTGGAAAGCTTTTTCAGCTAAGGAGGCATCATCATCCCTAATCATTCCCAGATCCTTCTAAGCAATGACTATACTTGTAGTTCTCTGAGTGAAGAGCTCAGTGAACTTTTGCAGTTTAGATGGGACGGAGGCAAGTACTTCTTGGTTTTGAAGAGACATCTCCTTTTTCAGTTGAGGCAGAACTTGGTATCTGTTCATGTACTCATTGGAGTGAATGTTTGGCAGCTTGGTGAAGATCTTAGGAGCAATTAGCTTCCTTTTCAAGTGTGAAACCGCCAGATGTTCATTGCGGTGTTCTGCCAACATTTTGTCTTCTTCATCATCTGAGTTGTCCACCCAGTGATCTTCATCCTCTTGGACATTTTCATCAATCGTGGCAAGTCCAGCAACCATCTCAGAGATTGGTTTCTTCCCTTTCTGGGAGGAGGATGGTACATCCTTTGAAGTTGATGCAGCCTTAGCATCTTGCTTTATATCAGATACTTCTGCAGTACCGAGAGTTTGTTGTTTAGCATTAACAGCATCCTTTAGTTCTTCAATCGCAGAGTAAGAATTAATCTCTTCGAGGTATTTATCTTCAAGTTGAGCAAGCTTGTCTCTGGATTGAGCAATTTGATCTTCCAGTTGAAGATGGAGTTGTTGTTCTTCTTCCAACAGTTGTCTAAGTTGAGCAGTTCTGTCTTGAGTGTTCAAGATCTTTTGATTAATTTCGGCAGAAAGCTCAACTACTTGTTCAGTAGTATCTGGATGTTGGTGAGAAGATGGATGAGTGGATTTCTGAGGAGATGAAGACGGAGATTTCTGTGATTTCCTCTCAGTTTGCTTTTCAGCAGAAGATGGATTATATTTCTGTGAAATTCCTCCAGTCCCTGGTGCAGGGGCATCATCATCATCCTTTTTATCATCATCCTTGTGATGGTCAGTGGGAGGATTAAAGTCATTCTCATTTATTTCTTCCTCCTCGTCATCTTCAGACACAAGATTGATCACATCTGGTAAAGTGATCTTCTGCCCATTTACTTCTTCTTGTTCAGAAGGTAAGAATTGCAGAGTCTGGGGCAGAACTGGCTTGAATGCCATTTGTAATCTTGTCTGACCATCTGCCTGTTTAAAGGCTTGCAGCAAGTTGTGTGCCACTTCTCTGGAAAAGTCCTTGTGTAGCAGTGTCGCAACTGTGTACTGTTCCGTAGGGAACATCGCTTGGACATAGGTTTCCAGGTCAAGTGCTCGTGCTCGTCTTGTAGGTTGATCAGTGATTCTCAGTATTTCAGAGAGATCAGAGCACCTTAACCTCTGCCATTTCTTGAAGCACTGAATATGCTTGGGCAGGGTGTGATCCTTGAAGAAGTGTAGGAGGTCCATTTTATTATCAATGGGTACCTGCTTTGCACCTGTTTGAGCCTGAAAGAAAGAGTTTCAAAACTTTGGGTGATATCTGAGTGTGATTGTAGTTTAGTTTCTGGTTTACCTGAGTAAGTACTGCAGACTCAGAGACTTGAACTACTGGGACAATGGGTGTCTCAGATATCTTGTTGTGAGGTGGAGACTGTAAAGTCTGGTCCTCATCAACCTTTCTTTCTTGATCCTGAGAGAAATACAATACTTATTAGGAAACAGTTTTTGAAAGAAATTGTGCATGACTATGCTTAATGAAATCTGAGTTTTGCTGCTTACTTCCTTAAATGGAAGCTCAGATTCAATTTTCTCAAAAACTTGTTCAGTCTCTGGATTTCTTTCAGGTGATGTAGCCTTGGGGGCTTCATCAGTTTCCTTTGATGCAGGGGGGGTCACAACTGTATCCCCTTGCATTTCTACTTCTGTTTGAGCCTGTGAGTAGAAAGTATTGCATTATTTAGAAGAGATAAGCGGTAACCCAGGACACAGAATACTTGACACTTGAATTGTCATATACCTTCAAGTTAGAAGGCTCAGTGTTGTATTCTTCAGAGACTTTGTTGGTCTCTGGGTTTGGCTTTGGCATTTTTGCCTTATCTTCTTCCATCTCAGTTGGAGCCTGTTAGAAACATTTATCATGAATTAGCTTGTAAGCATTTTACTGAAAGATACTTCTCTTTTAGAATCATTTACCTGTGGCACAGGCTCAGATGTCTTAAGAGATGAGGTTGAAGGAACCTCTTTTTCAGTATTTGAGGCAAGCTTTTCAGCTTCCTCTTGATTCAACGTTTCTAACTCAGCCTGTAATAAAGAAATTCTTATGATTAACAAGATTGATAAGTATATAAGGAGTTTCACAAGATGAGAGTTAAACCAATCATATACCTGAGAAATTTCAGGCTGAATGGTCTCTGGAACTCGTGACCTCTCTATACCTTGGTCGTCTTGTTCCAATGCAATTTCTTTGAATGAAGTTTCTAGTACTTCACACCTTTCCTGAGTTTGCAACTCAGTTGCCTCCCCTGGTTGATCATTTTGAGTGGAGTACTCAGTTTGATCCCTCTCATTGAGTTGGGGAACGTGCTCTTCTGCAGGATTTTCTTCAGCATACTACATTGCTGGTATTTCGAAATGAAGTTCTTCTACCATTTCATCAACCACTTGTGGCTGTTGTGGTTGTTGTGTTTGTGGTTGTTATGGTTGTCTGGATGTAGAAGATTGATCAGTTGAACATTCTTCCAGACTTTTAGACTTGGCATCTTCATCAGCCAGTACTAAATTACTACTCATCAGGGCTTCTTGAAATTGTGCATAGGAAACATTCCCTGATGATGTGTTTACACCAACAACCTTTGTTATAGGTTCAGCAACCTGTGGTGTAGGTTCTTCTTCAGATACCTGATCACTAGTTACTTGTTCAGTAACCTTGGCCCTTTTTGCTTTCTGTACGACCTGAGAGATGACTAAATCATCATCTTCATCTTCTGAGCTCTCATCAGCATCTGGTACTGATTGGTCCATTACACCTGCTATTTCTGCAGTTGGGGCTTGGTGCTGTTCACCTATCTTGGCAGCATTTATCAGTTCATCTGCAGTGCTGGAAGATATCTGGGAATCGACAACCTCAATGGGTGTGTCTTCTGTTTTGCCAGCAGACTTCTTTCTTGAAGTTCTGGGCTTCTTGGTCGCAACCTTATCTTCAGATATATTTTCAGACTTGCGCTTCTTTGAACCTTTCTGAGACCCAGCAACCTTTTTCATCATGTTTGTATGCTCATACTTGTAGAGCAGATTGCTGTTGGCTATTTCAGCCGTCTCTCTGAGCTCTATGCCAAGCTTTTTCAGCAAGTAGCATATTTTCAGACCATAGTATACTGTGGCCTTGGGCTCAGCTAGTCCTTTGGCAAGCTTAGGCTCGAAGCCTTGTACCTTCTTCACAAATTTCATGAAGGCGTACTTTCCCCAGTTGAAGGGGTTTTCCAGCCTTTGATGATTCAGTAAGAACATCATCATCCACCGCTCTAGGCTTATTTGGTCAGCACCTCCCTGTAGACCGTCAAAGCACCTGTGAAGGATACATGCCAATACATCCTAGTGAACCATCAGATGTCTGGTTCGGATGTCAGCAAGTTTGAACTCAGTGGGTGTATCTGATTTTTCAAGATCACACACGTCACTGTACAGCTGTTCAACACCTTCAAGGAGATCATCATCCTTGGTGTTAATCTCATAATCCTTTCCAAGATTCTGGAGTTCAAACAAATTGCCGAAACTCTTCAAGTCCAAAAGGATTTCCTTTCCTTGGACTGAAGTTTTGATAGACACTTGTTCAGTGCCATAAAAAACACAGGAAATTATCCTGGAGTTGTTGTAGAATTCCAACACATCTATTGAAGAAATTCCACTTGGACGAGTGTTAGGAAATTTGTTAGATATTTTGTTAGAAATATTGTATAAGTTTTAATCAGCAACATGATGACCTATCTTAGTCTCAGAAAGGTGACTAGTACTCTTGGTTCACTTGAACATTGTAAAAGAGGAAACCCACTTAGTATGATAGTTTAGTAAATCTTGTATAGGATGTTAGGCCTTTGAAATGTAATTTTTAATTTATGAAGAGAAGACCAAGAAGAAGACATCCATGCAGAAGATCAACAACTTTGAAGACTTGAAGAAACTGCACAAGATTACTGAAAACAGTTTTTCAGAAACCTTCACCAGATATCTGAAGACACGAAGGGTTTCAAACAAACTGTGTCACCAAAGATATCTGAGGAATAAAAGGTCTATCTGAAAACAAGGAAAGTGTCCACAGATATCTACACTCAGATACCTTGAGGCTTAACCACATTTCTGAAGAAGAAATATATATTGCAAACAAAGTTGTTTCAATACAAGTGGTATCTGAAGAATGAAGATAAGGACGTCCTAAGAATCAGAGATATCTGATCAAAGGAATCTCTGAACAAAAGCATAGTTCCGTTGACACTACAGACAAAGTATAGTACAATGCATTTAATGCATATAGATGTCGAACAAAAGCAACTACGCTTCTAAAGAAGAAGACAAAGCTCACATAAGATTATACACGAGATATCAATAGTTTGAATTTGAGCCTAACGGATACTATCCAACGGTATTCAAATTCATCTATAAATATCAACACTTAGACTGCTTGAGAACACAGACACAACACACAGAACCTCAGATATCTTATACCGATATACGATCCTCTCAAAGCAAACTACTTATCCTCAAGCTTTTTGTTGCGACCAAAGCCTCTGATACTTAAGTAGGACTGAAGTTCTAAGTGTCCTGATCCTAAACAAGCAAAGCTATCTGTGAAGGAGTTGAATCAAAAGATCAACTATCTGAGATTCATTCTCTTGAACAGATTTCATAAGACTTGGGTCAGTAAAATCGAACAAGATACCATACGCTAAAAAGTGTATTAAGTATACTTGATTCACTGAGAATTCTGATTAACTGAAAAGTTAATACAAGAATCTCATCTGACAAACTCAAACCGAAACCAACACCATAACTGGCGTGGAGTACAAGAAGTACTTAGTTAAATCACGGAATAACTCCAAAGGTTAACAGGAGTAGAGGAAGTACTTGATTTTGGGAAAATCAGGGAATAACTCCAAGGTTAACGGAGTACAGGAAGTACTTGTTTTGGGAAACTAAGGAACAACTCCAAGCTTATTGAGTATAGGAAGTACTTAGCTTGGGAAGCTAGGGAATAACTCAAAAAGGTTTCTGAGTATAGGAAGTACTTGGCTAAGGAAGCCGGGGAACAACTCAGGGGGAACATTTGGTTGGGAACCATTTGTTCAAAGGAATCTTAGAATAGGATTTTTGTAAGGTTAACTCAATTATCTGTTCTAGTGAATTCTAGGTCTCTGGTAGACCGAAGTGGACTAGTTGGAGGATTACGCCACCTCCAGATACCACTATACTTGCTGTGTCATTTACTTTCTGTATTTTACATTTCAGCAACACACACACACATTTTAACTGTTTCTACACTTATCTTTATTAAGTCTTCCGCGCTCTGAATCTAAGTATCAGATATCTTCACAGATATCTGAGAAATAGTGTTTATCGACAAAAGTTTGAAAAAGACTATTCACCCCCCCCCCCCTCTAGTCTTTTACTTTGCCGTTATCTGGACCAATAAGTGGTATCAGAGCAGGAGGTTCACCAGCCTTCTGCACTGAACCTAGATCCCAGATAGGTTAAGGAACTTTGTCCATTTTTGAGGACTATTTAATTTGTGTGCTAAGTGTGCAGGTATGTCTCTGAGTGATGCACCAGTTCTCAAACCAGAGAACTATGAGAAATGGAAGAATAACATGATGCTCCACCTTGAAGCCATAAGTGACGAGATGATCGAAGTTATAAAGAATGGCCCAATAATCATTCAACAACTAAAGCAAGTCATGGAGGTTTCAAATGGTAGAGACAGAGATCAAGGCGAAGGATCTTCACAAACAGATGCGTCAACAAGTGGAAGATCTACAGGCCAAGTTACTTATGAACCAAAGCCCAGAGAACTCTGGACATCGAAAGATGCCAAGAGGAATCGACTGGATGGTCAAGCACGAAACATCATCATCAGATCGACACCAGAGCACATACAGTGTAAACTGTGGGGTGCTAAACGCGAAAGTTGCTGGCGGTGATTGAAGAAATCTGTTTAATCGAGAAAACCAAAGAAAACAAGTTCGAAGTGCTCAAGCTGAAATTCCAAAATTTCAAGCAAGGACCCACTGAAACTCTGGAAGAACTTGATTTCAGATTTACCACTCTCATGAGTGATATGGCAGCACTTGGAGAAAGCAATAGATACTCCCAGTCAGAAAATATTAAGACTATTGTCAGAAGTCTTAATCATAACTGGGAGCATACTAAATTCTTTTATTTTAACCAAGGTATGCCAAATATCACTCCTGTAGAACTTTTCTCACATCTTGCTACAGGTGACTATGAGACAACTCAAAGAGAACAAACAACTGAAAAGTTGCAGAATGTTGCTCTAGTTACTCAAGGAACATCTGAAAAGAAGAAAAGCAAGGAAGAGGCTGAGGATGCTCTTGCTGCAAAGCAAATGAGTAAATTTGTCAGTCGAGAAATTGAGAGAAGAAAAGCCAAAGAAATACTGAAAGAGCATCTAGGCTCAAACTATCATCAGTACAAGGAAATGCAAAGCTCGCTGAAGAAGCAAGCTCAAAAAGCACCAAGTACTGAGGAAGCAGAAATCGGCAACGATATCTGTTTCTACTGTCAAAAACCTGGTCACTTCAAAAAGGATTGTCCTGCTTTCAACAAGCTAAAGACAGGTGACAGAAAAGATAGAAGAATCTTCAGAAGAAGCCAGAAAGCTTTGTTAACGGAAGAAAGAAAGAAAATCCAAACTCAATTGGATGCTCTAGATGTTGAGACAGATTCTGAAGACGACTCAGATGACTCAACTTTACCATCACCAGAATTATGTGGAGTTACTCACGATATAATCGACTTCGGCTTAAAGAAGAATGAAATGTGCGGAGTTGCTGAGATCGACGGACCAGATATCTCCAACATTGAAAACTGTCTTATGGCCGATGAGGTAACACATACTTCTTGTTACACTTATGAAAGTGATGAGGAAGAAATTAAAGATCTAGAAAATCTCAGAAAAGAATTGGATATCTATGAAAGAGAATTTCTAATGATCCGTGCAAGAGCTGAAAATCTAGAAGAAGAAAAGAATTTTCTTGCAAAAGAAAATTCTCACTTAATCAAGATATCTGAGAAAAAGGACACTGAAAATGCGTTTCTCAAAGCTCAGATATCTGAGACTGAAAAGTCTCACAGAGAAGCAATGGCTGAGTTACAAAAGAAATTTGAAGATCTTCTTTCTGAAAATAAGGAACTCAAAAAGAAAGAAGTATCTTTTCAATCTTATGCCAAAGCTAGTGATACTCTGACTGAAGTACAATCTTATTTAAGAGATCCTTCAGAGAAAACCGGACTTGGGCTGAGAATTCAGAAAGATAGTTCTACCACTCTGAATAAGAGTGAAAGAAAAGCATTCTTGAAAACTCAGCAAGATGGTTCCCATACAATCTATAACATCGGTCAACAGACAAAGATTGTAGACAAAGGAAAGGCGATTCAGACTCCTTTATGGAAAAACAAGTCAAACAAAAGCTGTGGGCATATTTCTGAAAAGAAACATGACACTGAAAAGTGTAAACACCCACAGTGCTATGTCTCTAATAAAGGAAGAATTGCAGGAGCTGGCAAATTCTCCCATGTCACCTTTTCTGGAAATAAAATAGATCAACCTGAGACTAGCAAAGCTGCTGAGAAAAGATCTCAGATAGCCACAGGTGCTCGAAATGGTATTGGCTACAAAAGCATCGGAAAGCAACTTGCTCATGAATACAAGCAGGAGCAAGAACGATGGCTGAAAGCTAGAATTGCTCAAAGCAATTATCGAAGTGGAAGTTAAGCCAATCGAAAATCTGAATGCCAGGGCTAGAAGAAATCTGGCTAGGAAGGAAAAGTTTGCTGAAAAGCAAACTCAGACGCCTAACAGGTATCTGAAAGCACCAAGTGGAGCACCTAGGAACACTCCAAGGAAGAAAATAATTCTTAATAATGATAATACTCATTCAACTAGAATTCCTCCTTATGTTCCTGTCAGACAAAAGAACTTACCAAGGAAATTCATCCAAAAATGGGTTCCCACTGGAAGATCTTTTAATCCTGACGGTTCCATTAAAAATATGAGAACCTAATCTCCTGTTTCCTGTTATGTGCAGAACGCGTCTTGGACTAAAGCACAATGGCTGTTTGATAGTGGATGCGGAAAACACATGACAGGAGACAAAGCAAATCTGGTCGATTACAAAGCTTGCAATACAGGACCAGATATCAGATTTGCTGGAGGAGAATTAAATCCCTCACTGGGATTTGGCAACGTCAAATTGGGATCCTTAACAATCACTGACGTACTACATGTTAAAGATTTGAAATACAATCTGTTTAGCATGAGCCAGTTTGCAGATAAAGGATTTACTGTGAAATTCAAAGCAAAATACTGCAAACTTATTGACAATGAGTCAAAGCAGACAGTCTTGGTTGCTCGGCGGAAAGGAAGCCTGTATGTTTCCGATTGGACATCTGCCACAACTGAAGAATGTCTCATGGTGAGTCAATCAAGTCACACAGAAGAGAACTGGTTATGGCACAAGAGAATGAGTCACTTGAACTTCAAAACTCTGAACAAACTTGCCAAGAAAGAATTAGTGGTTGGTCTTCCCAAAACACCCTTTAGAAAGGATGGTATCTGTACTTCGTGTCAGATGGGGAAACAATCCAAGATCTCTTTCAAAACCAAAACCAGACATTCTAGTGTTAGACCACTGCAACTATTACACATGGATCTCTTTGAATCATCTGTAACTAGTTATGCAGGAAAGAAATATGGTCTGGTAGTTGTAGATGACTTCTCAAGATTCACTTGGGTTGTTTTTCTTAAACACAAATCTGATGCCAGGGTGGAGATACCAAACTTGCTGAAAAAGCTCGAAGTCATGAACAATGACAAGGTATCTGCAATCAGAACAGATCATGGTACTGAGTTTGTAAACCAATACATAAAGGAGATTTGTACTTGCAAAGGTATACAACACCAACTTTCCTCTATAAGAACACCTCAACAAAATGGTGTTGCAGAAAGGAAAAACAGAACCCTTAAAGAAGCTGCAAGAACAATGTTAGCTGACACTGAAATAAGTGAAGTTTATTGGGTTGAAGCTGTAAACACAGCATGCTATACTCAGAACAGATGCTTGATAAATAAACACCATGACAAGACCCCCTATGAAATCTTGGTTGGTAGACCGCCCAGTATCAAACATCTGAGAGTATTTGGTTGTAAATGTTTTGTTCTCAATAACGAAAAAGAATATCTGAGAACATTTCAACCAAAGGCGGACGAAGGTGTATTTCTTGGCTACTCGATGAATAGTAAAGCTTACAGAATCTACAACAAAAGAACAAAAAAGATTGAAGAATCAGTTCATGTTGTATTCTATGAAGGAAGCAAGAAAATACCCCCTACTGATGAAATCTCAGATAAGTTCAAAGAACTAATGATAAAGGATTCTGAAAAAGAACCCTCAGATAGGAAAAACCTTATTATGGAAAGTGAGGATGACTCTGACGTAGAAAAGCATGAAATGCCTAGTAACAACCAGATGACTCACAGACATGATGAAGAATTTCCTAAGAAACTTCCAGAAATGGAACAGGCTACTGAGAGCCTTCATCATGAAGAGGTATCTGAAAAGATCAGCTGAAATGCAAGTCCCAGATATCTCTAACACTGAAAAAGTGTCAGATATCAATGACATTTCCCATATGTCAGATATCTTAGATACTGAAAAGTATCAAATCAAAATCATAGTGATTCACATTCAGATCACATTGGTATTGATCCTACTAGTACTAAACCTATGATGAAATGGATCAAGGATCATCCTGCAAAAGATGTAATTGGACCAATTAATCAAGGTGTTAGGACAAGGAGAGCAATTGCTGAAAATGCTAATTCTCTCTTTGGATGTTTTATCTCAGATATTGAACCAAAAACCATTGAAGAAGCATTGAGAGACCAAGATTGGATCTCTGCGATGCAAGAAGAATTGGATCAATTTGAGAGAAACAAAGTCTGGAAACTAGTTCCATTTATTGAAGGAATATCTGTGATTGGAACTAAATGGGTTTTCAGAAACAAAATGAATGAATCTGGTGAAATAACCAGAAACAAAGCAAGGTTGGTTGCCAAGGGATTTACCCAGACTGAAGGCCTAGACTTTGATGAGTCATATGCACCAGTTGCCAGATTGGATGCAATTAGACTCTTTCTAGCCTTTGCAGCTCATAAAGATTTTAAAGTTTATCAGATGGATGTCAAGAGTGCATTCTTGAATGGTGAACTTATTGAGGAAGTCTATGTTGAGCAACCACCTGGCTTTGAAGTTTCCTCAGAAAATAGATTGGTCTATAAACTACAGAAAGCTCTATATGGACTGAAACAGGCTCCCAGAGCATGGTATGACACGTTGCCCAAATATCTTCTGGAAAGTGGTTTCAAGAAAGGTGAAGTTGATAAAACTCTATTCACTTTGAATCACAACGGGAAATTACTCTTAGTTCAAGTATATGTTGATGACATCATATTTGGATCTAAGGACAAGCAACTTTGTGATGACTTTGCAAATCTCATGAAAGACAAGTTTGAGATGAGCATGATGGGAGAAATGAATTACTTCCTAGGATTGCAAGTCAAGCAACTCAATGATGGAATATTCATCAGTCAAACAAAGTACGCGAAGGATATGCTCACTAAGTTCAATCTAAAGCCTTCTGAAAAGACTGCTAAGATACCTATGAGCGTTGGAACCAAAATGACCTATACTGAATCAGATAAGAGTGTCGAAGAACACAAGTATAGGAAATTGATAGGTTCACTCGTACTCATCGCAAGTAGACCTGATATTCAATATGCTGTTGGAGTGTGTGCTAGATTCCAGACAAATCCAATGCAAACACACTACAACATTGCTATGAAAATATTAAGGTATGTGAAAGGTACAGTAGATGTAGGGCTGTGGTATCCCAAAGATAGTGGATTGAGTTTAGCTAGATATTTAGATGTTGATTACGCTGGATCAATGCTTGATAGGAAAAGTACCTCAAGGACATGTCAATTTCTGGGTACTAGACTTATCTCATGGTTTAGCAAGAAGCAAAACTCAATTGCAACTTCTACCACAGAGGCTGAATACATTGCTGCTGGTTGTTGTGCAACACAAATTTTGTGGATTCAACAACAACTTAGAGACTATGGACTCAATGAAGAGAAAACTCCAATTTTCTGTGACAACACAAGTGCTATAGCGATTACTCAAAATCCTAAGTTTCATGCCAGAACTATCTGTAGTCAACTACTCTCTTGAAACATGCACTATTTCTATCTTTGTGAAAAACTCTGAAAAATCCCAAGGACAAAGACAGAATCAGATGCAAACAGTGTGTATGGTCAAACAAAAATGTGATTTAGATAGCTAATAGCCAAAATTCATAAATGGGCACAATTACACTTGTTGATTGTGAATCATTGCTGCAGAAGCAATCAGAACCATTAATGAAGTAAAGCGTTTGATCTGAACGGCTGATATCTTTTCGCAGTAAATAGTGGACTGGTGAAATACCGAAAAAGCCCACTTTGCATTTAATGCCGAAAACTGCTTTTGCTCACGCCGGCTTGCAAGTCACAGATACGTATACACAAAACCAATTTGTATGTATTTGTCTGTTGAGATTCACTTGCTATATATATAGGATTTTGGCAAAGAAAATCACTTTTGCCTAATCCGAAATTTCAACTTGCATCAAAACAGCAAAAACCTTCTCCTAATCCTCTGCAACATCTCTAAAATCTCTGCAAATCTGATTAAGTTTTTCTGAAAAGAATTACTCAATCGTATCTCTTTCAAACTCAAATCCCTATACTATATAAAGAGATGGCTCCCAAGAACACTTCAACTCAGAAATCTCAATCCTCTACTGGTACTGCTGAAAAGCAAGCACCAGAGTTGGTTATTGTGAACAAGAGATTGATAGGTGATTTCAATCCTGACCATTGGACTTCAAATCACAGAATTATTTGGGGTGGTGCCATGGTTGAGGAATATCTCACGGCCGCAATAGAAAACCAAGCTGATAGAAAGCTAATTCTTGACATGCTTGAAAAGGCACAAATCAAGGGTTTTCTATCTGCTCGCCCTAGTGGAATTTCATCACTTGATGTGTTGGAATTCTACAATAACTCCAGGATTATATCCTGTGTTACAGAAGGTACTGAAATAGTGTCTGTAAAAACCTCAGTTCAAGGGAAAGAAATCCTTCTGAACATAACAACTTTCTGCGAGTTGTTTGAGGTTCAAAATCTTGGAAAGGATTTTGAAATTAACACCAAGGATGAGGATCTCCTTGAAGATGTTAAACAGCTGTACAGTGACGTGTGTGATCTTGAAAAATCAGATACACCCACTGAGTTCAAACTTGTTGACATCCGAACCAGACATCTGATGGTTCACTGGGATGTATTGGCATGCATTCTTCACAGATGCTTTGATGGTCTACAGGGAGGTGCTGACCAGATAAGCCAAGAACGGTGGATGATGATGTTCTTGCTGAATCAACAAGACAAAAGGCTGGAAAACCCCTTCAACTGGGGAAAGTACGCCTTCATGAAATTTGTGAAGAAGGTTCAAGGCTTCGAGCCTAAAATTGCCAAAGGACTAGCTGAGCCCAAGGCCACGGTAAACTATGGTCTGAAAATATGCTACTTGCTGGAAAAGCTTGGCATAGAGCTCAGAGAGACGGCTGAAATAGCCAACAGCAATCTGCTCTACAAGTATGAGCATACAAACATGATGAAAAAGGTTGCTGGGTCTCAGAAAGGTTCAAAGAAGCGCAAGTCTGAAAAGATATCTGAAGATAAGGTTGCGACCAAGAAGCCCAAAACTTCAAGAAACAAGTCTGCTGGCAAGACAGAAGACACACCCATTGAGGTTGTCGACTCCCAGATATCTGCCAGCCTTGCTGATGAACTTATTAATGCTGCCAAGAAAGGTGAAGAGCAACAAGCCCCCTCTGCAGAAATAGCAGGAGTAATGGACCAATCAGTTCCCAATGCTGATGAGAGCTCTGATGATGAAGATGATCAACTAGTCATCTCTCAGGTCTTACATAAAGCAAAAAGGTCTAAGGTTACTGAACAAGTAACTGGTGATAAGGTATCCAAGAAGAACCTACACCACAAAGTTCTTGAGCCTATAACAAAGGTTGTTGGTGCAACTACATCATCAGGGAATGTTTCTTATGCTCAACTTCAAGAAGCCCTGATGAGTGGTAATTTAATACTGGCTGATGATGATGGAAAAGCCATGTCTAAAAGTCTGGAAGAACACCCCTCTGATCAATCTTCTGCTTCCAGACAACCACAACAACCACAACGACAACAACCACAACAGCCACAAATGGTTGACGAAATGGTAGACGAACTACATTTCGATCTTCAAGCATTTCACCAAGCGGAAGAAAATCCTGCAAGAGAGCAGGTTCCCCAACTCGATGAGAGGGATCAAACTGAGACTCCTACTCAGAATGATCAACCAGGGGAGGCAACTGAGTTGCAAACTCAGGAAAGGTGTGAAGTACCAGAAACTTCACTCAAAGAAATTGCACTGGAACAAGACGACCAATGTATAGAGAGGTCACGAGTTCCAGAGACCATTCAGCCTGAAACTTCTCAGGTATATGATTGGTTTAACTCTCATCTTGTGAAACTCCTTATATACTTATCAATCTTGTTAATCGTAAGAATTTCTTTGTTACAGGCTGAGTTAGAAACGCTGAATCAAGAGGAAGCTGAAAAGCTTGCCTCAGATACTGAAAAAGAGGTTCCTTCAACCTCATCTCTTAAGACATCTGAGCCTGTGCCACAGGTAAATGATTCTAAAAGAGAAGTATCTTTCAGTAAAATGCTTACAAGCTAATTCATGATAAATGTCTCTAACAGGCTCCAACTGAGATGGAAGAAGATAAGGCAGAAATGCCAAAGCAAAACCCAGAGACCAACAAAGTCTCTGAAGAATACAACACTGAGCCTTCTAACTTGAAGGTATATGACAATTCTAGTGTCAAGTATTCTGTGTCCTGGGTACCACTTATCTCTTCTAAACAATGCAATACTTTCTACTCACAGGCTCAAACAGAAGTAGAAATGCAAGGGGATATAGTTGCGACCCCCCCTGCATCAAAGGAAACTGATGAAGCCCCCAAGGCTACATCACCTGAAAGAAATCCAGAGACTGAACAAGTTTCTGAGAAAATTGAATCTGAGCTTCCATTTAAGGAAGTAAGCAGCAAAACTCAGATTTCATTAAGCACAGTCATGCACAATTTCTTTCAAAAACTGTTTCCTAATAAGTATTGTATTTCTCTCAGGATCAAGAAAGAAAGGTTGCTGAGAACCAGACTTCACAGTCTCCACCTCACAACAAGATATCTGAGACACCAATCATCTCAGTAGTTCAAGTCTCTGAGCCTGCAGTACTTACTCAGGTAACTCAGAAACCAAACTACACTACCGCTCAGATATCTAACAATGTTTTGAAACTCACTCAAAACTCTTTCTTTCAGTCTCAACCAGATGCAAAGCAGGCTCCCATTGATGAGAAAAGGGACCTACTTCCATTCTTCAAGACTCACACTCTGCCAAAGCACATCAAATGCTTCAAGAAATGGCAGAAGTTAAGGTGCTCTGATCTCTCTGAAATATTGAGAATCACAGATCAACCTATCCGACGAGCACGAGCTCTTGATTTGGAGACGTACATCCATGCTATGTTCCCTACGGAACAATACACAGTTGCGACACTGTTGCATAAGGATTTCTTCAAAGAAGTGGCGCATCGGTTGATACAAGCCTTTGAACAGGCAGATGGTCAGACAAGATTACAAATGGCATTCAAGCCAGTTCTGCCCCAGACTCTGCATTTCTTACCTTCTGAACAAGAAGAAGTAAATGGGCAGGAGATCACTTTACCAGAAGTGTTTAATCTTGTGTCTGAAGACGACGAGGAGGAAGAAATAAACGAAAATGATTTTGATGAACCTCCCACTGACCATCACAAGGATGATGATAAAAAGGACGATGATGATGCCCCTGCACCAGGGACCGGAGGAACTTCACAGAAACATATTGCCTCAACTGCTGAAAAGCAGACTGAGAGGAAAACACAGAAATCTCCATCTTCATCTCCTCAGAAATCCACTCATCCATCTTCTCATCAACATCCAGATACTACTAAACAAGTAGTTGAGCTTTCTGCCGAAATTAATCAGAAGATCTTGAACACTCAAGACAGAACTGCTCAACTTAGACAACTGTTGGAAGAAGAACAACAGCTCCATCTTCAACTGGAAGATCAAATTGCTCAATCCTGAGACAAGCTTGCTCAACTTGAAGATCAATACCTCGAAGAGATTAATGCTTACTCTGCGATTGAAGAACTAAAGGATGTTGTTAATGTTAAACGCCAAACACTCAGTACTGCAGAAGTATCTGACATCAAGCAAGATGCTAAGGCTGCATCAACATCAAAGGATGTACCATCCTCCTCCCAGACAGGGAAGAAACCAATCTCTGAGATGGTTGCTGGACTTGCCACGATTGATGAAACTGTCCAAGAGGATGAAGATCACTGGGTGGACAACTCAGATGATGAAGAAGACAAAATGTTGGCAGAACACCGCAATGAACATCTGGCGGTTTCACACTTGAAAAGGAAGCTAATTGCTCCTAAGATCTTCACCAAGCTGCCAAACATTCACTCCCATGAGTACATGAACAGATACCAAGTTCTGGCTCAACTGAAAAAGGAGATGTCTCTTCAAAACCAAGAAGTACTCGCCTCCGTCCCATCTGAACTGCAAAAGTTCACTGAGCTCTTCACTCAGAGAACTACAAGTATAGTCATTGCTCAGAAGGATCTGGGAATGATTAGGGACGATGATGCCTCCTTAGCTGAAAAAGCTTTCCAAGAGGCAAGTTACACTGCTGGAAAAGCAGATGCTATCCTAGGCCACCCATCAAGAGCTCACTGATAAGGACAATGGACTTATCAAACAAAATCAGGAGCTCAAAGCCGAACTTCAGCAGTTGGTTTCTGCCTACAATCTCTTACAAGGACATTTTGAGTCTCTCTCAGATTCCTTTATGAGACTTAGCCAGCCAACAATGACTAAGGGGGAAGGATTGTACAAATCTGGACCTCAAAGTCAGGGGGAATGGGAAGAAGGAGTTGGTGTAAGCAAGAAGAACTGAGTCTTTGCTTCGTAAAGGAAGAAGAACAAAGACAACTTCCCAGCCACCACTCAGAATAAGTGAACCCTCCTCAAGACAAGCTGCTTTGCAAATAGTAGCTGCTTCCCAGAAACCTACTGAAGGAACCTCAATGATAACAAGGGCTAGAGCACAGAAACCTCCAAGGAGTACCAAGGCTCCAAGGAGAAGACAAGTCAAAGGGGTTGATATCTCTTCTGAAGAAGAAGAAGAAGGACAAATAATCAAACCCCTGGGCAATGAAGAAGGCTGTAAAACTCTCACAAGATTCAATCTTGATGATGATGAGGAATCTGATGAAGATGAAGCTCCTCTTCACAGAAAAAGGAAATTGGAAAGCCTAACTGAGCCCAAAGCTGCAAAGCCACTAGCAGCTAAAACACCCTCTGGAAATACCAAGTCTATCCAGGGTGGTGATTCTTCAAACAACCCCAAGGAGAATTCAAGACAGAAAAGGAACAGACTAAGAGCTGAACAAAGATCAAGTCAACTTCCACTCAGGACAGAAGAAGCCAAGATTGAGTATGTGAAGTATGACAACAGTTCCTCTGTCTACAGATTCATAAATCAGAAGAATGGCTATTGGATTCTGGAACTGAGACACTTACTTCTAAATTCAAGATTTCTCCATAAACAGCTCATGGCATGGAGAAAAGACAAACCTACCTTGATCAACACCAATCACATCAAAGCATGGTTGGATTTTGAAGTTGTCAAGAGAACTGAAGCCATGAAGAAGGACCTCTCTGATGAATGTCCATATGGAAAGCCAGATGATGTGCACAAAATTCTGAATATCACAGGAACAGGCACAAGAGCAAAACTTGTTGTGGAACCCTACGAATCGTTCTATCTCACAGAAGATCAATACAAGGGTGACACCAGATATCTGAAGATTATCTACGATTATTTCAAACTCTCAGATATCAGAATAGAGCATGCCTGGAAATGGGGAAAGTATCTGTGGGTTAAGCACTTTGTCAAGAAAAATCCTACCAGACCTACAAAGAAGTCTGTGGATTTGCCAGAGACACAGAGATGCTTGTCAGAACTCTTCTGTATGATTATTCTGATGACATCAAAAGGTTTGGAGATAGGAAATTTGCAGACTAATCCACAGAGATACTGAAGTTTTGAAGAAACTGAAGACTTGAAGACTAGTATTTAGGATGTTACTTGGAGCTTGGTTACTCCTGTTGTCCTGATTAACTATGTAATTTTTTTGTTGTATTTTTGCTGACTAAGCTTAAATTTTTTATGATTAAAGTTATCTGTATTCTTCATTGTAATTTATCTGATGAACTTACTCTCAGATATTATGCTATAAAAGATAACTTGTCAGCAAAGATCACACCTTGTGATTTGGTTGATGTTTACTTTCTGCACTTAATTAACTGACTTGAAAATCATAAGAAATGATTAAGTGATGGATTGTTCACACTCCCAGATTTGTAATAGGACAGATAGTCATCGTTGATTGATCAAAAAGGGGGAAATTTGTTAGGAAATTTGTTAGATATTTTGTTAGAAATATTGTATAAGTTTTGATCAGCAACATGATGACCTATCTTAGTCTCAGGAAGGTGACTAGTACTCTTGGTTCACTTGAACATTGTAAAAGAGGAAACCCACTTAGTATGATAGTTTAGTAAATCTTGTATAGGATGTTAGGCCTTTGAAATGTAATTTTTAATTTATGAAGAGAAGACCAAGAAGAAGACATCCATGCAGAAGATCAACAACTTTGAAGACTTGAAGAAACTGCACAAGATTACTGAAAACAGTTTTTCAGAAACCTTCACCAGATATCTGAAGACACGAAGGGTTTCAAACAAACTGTGTCACCAAAGATATCTGAGGAATAAAAGGTCTATCTGAAAACAAGGAAAGTGTCCACAGATATCTACACTCAGATACCTTGAGGCTTAACCACATTTCTGAAGAAGAAATATATATTGCAAACAAAGTTGTTTCAATACAAGTGGTATCTGAAGAATGAAGATAAGGACGTGCTAAGAATCAGAGATATCTGATCAAAGGAATCTCTGAACAAAAGCATAGTTCCGTTGACACTACAGGACAAAGTATAGTACAATGCATTTAATGCACGGACAGAGATGTCTGAACAAAAGCAACGGCTGCTTCTGAAGAAGAAGACAAAGCCTGCTACAGTACTATACACAGATATCAATAGTTTGAATTTGAGCCTAACGGATACTATCCAACGGTATTCAAATTCATCTATAAATATCAACACTTAGACTGCTTGAGAACACAGACACAACACACAGAACCTCAGATATCTTATACTCTGATATACGATCCTACTCTCAAAGCAAACTACTTATCCTCAAGCTTTTTGTTGCGACCAAAGCCTCTGATACTTAAGTAGGACTGAAGTTCTAAGTGTCCTGATCCTAAACAAGCAAAGCTATCTGTGAAGGAGTTGAATCAAAAGATCAACTATCTGAGATTCATTCTCTTGAATAGATTTCATAAGACTTGTGTCAGTAAAATCGAACAAGATACCATACGCTGAAAAGTGTATTAAGTATACTTGATTCACTGAGAATTCTGATTAACTGAAAAGTTAATACAAGAATCTCATCTGACAAACTCAAACCGAAACCAACACCATAACTGGCGTGGAGTATAGGAAGTACTTAGTTAAATCAGGGAATAACTCCAAAGGTTAACAGGAGTAGAGGAAGTACTTGATTTTGGGAAAATCAGGTAATAACTCCAAGGTTAACGGAGTACAGGAAGTACTTGATTTGGGAAACTAAGGAACAACTCCAAGGTTATTGAGTATAGGAAGTACTTAGCTTGGGAATAACTCAAAAAGGTTTCTGAGTATAGGAAGTACTTGGCTAAGGAAGCCGGGGAACAACTCAGGGGGAACATTTGGTTGGGAACCATTTGTTCAAAGGAATCTTAGAATAGGATTTTTGTAAGGTTAACTCAATTATCTGTTCTAGTGAATTCTAGGTCTCTGGTAGACCGAAGTGGACTAGTTGGAGGATTACGCCACCTCCAGATACCACTATACTTGCTGTGTCATTTACTTTCTATATTTTACATTTCAGCAACACACACACACATTTTAACTGTTTCTACACTTATCTTTATTAAGTCTTCCGCGCTCTGAATCTAAGTATCAGATATCTTCACAGATATCTGAGAAATAGTGTTTATCGACAAAAGTTTGAAAAAGACTATTCACCCCCCCCCCCCCCTCTAGTCTTTTACTTTGCCGTTATCTGGACCAATAAGTGGTATCAGAGCAGGAGGTTCACCAGCCTTCTGCACTGAACCTAGATCCCAGATAGGTTAAGGAACTTTGTCCATTTTTTAGGACTATTTAATTTGTGTGCTAAGTGTGCAGGTATGTCTCTGAGTGATGCACCAGTTCTCAAACCAGAGAACTATGAGAAATGGAAGAATAACATGATGCTCCACCTTGAAGCCATAAGTGACGAGATGATCGAAGTTATAAAGAATGGCCCAATAATCATTCAACAACTAAAGCAAGTCATGGAGGTTTCAAATGGTAGAGACAGAGATCAAGGCGAAGGATCTTCACAAACAGATGCGTCAACAAGTGGAAGATCTACAGGCCAAGTTACTTATGAACCAAAGCCCAGAGAACTCTGGACATCGGAAGATGCCAAGAGGAATCGACTGGATGGTCAAGCACGAAACATCATCATCAGATCGACACCAGAGCACATACAAGGTAAATCGTGGGTGCTAAAACGGCGAAAGTTGCCTGGCAGCTGATTGAAGAAATCTGTGCCGGAACTGAGAAAACCAAAGAAAACAAGTTCGAAGTGCTCAAGCTGAAATTCCAAAATTTCAAGGAAGGACCCACTGAAACTCTGGAACAACTTGATTTCAGATTTACCACTCTCATGAGTGATATGGCAGCACTTGGGGAAAGCAATAGATACTCCCAGTCAGAAAAGATTAAGACTATTGTCAGAAGTCTTAATCATAACTGGGAGCATACTAAATTCTTTTATTTTAACCAAGGTATGCCAAATATCACTCCTGTAGAACTTTTCTCACATCTTGCTACAGTTGACTATGAGACAACTCAGAGAGAACAAACAACTGAAAAGTTGCAAAATGTTGCTCTAGTTACTCAAGGAACTTCTGAAAAGAAGAAAAGCAAGGAAGAGGCTGAGGATGCTCTTGCTGCAAAGCAAATGAGTAAATTTGTCAGTCGAGAAATTGAGAGAAGAAAAGCCAAAGAAATGCTGAAAAAGCATCTAGGCTCAAACTATCATCAGTACAAGGAAATGCAAAGCTCGCTGAAGAAGCAAGCTCAAAAAGCACCAAGTACTGAGGAAGCAGAAATCGGCAACGATATCTGTTTCTACTGTCAAAAACCTGGTCACTTCAAAAAGGATTGTCCTACTTTCAACAAGCTAAAGACAGGTGACAGAAAAGATAGAAGAATCTTCAGAAGAAGCCAGAAAGCTTTGTTAACGGAAGAAAGAAAGAAAATCCAAACTCAATTGGATGCTCTAGATGTTGAGACAGATTCTGAAGACGACTCAGATGACTCAACTTTACCATCACCAGAATTATGTGGAGTTACTCACGATATAATCAACTTCGGCTTAAAGAAGAATGAAATGTGCGGAGTTGCTGAGATCGACGGACCAGATATCTCCAACATTGAAAACTGTCTTATGGCTGATGAGGTAACACATACTTCTTGTTACACTTATGAAAGTGATGAGGAAGAAATTAAAGATCTAGAAAATCTCAGAAAAGAATTGGATATCTATGAAAGAGAATTTCTAATGATCCGTGCAAGAGCTGAAAATCTAGAAGAAGAAAAGAATTTTCTTGCAAAAGAAAATTCTCACTTAATCAAGATATCTGAGAAAAAGGACGCTGAAAACGCGTTTCTCAAAGCTCAGATATCTGAGACTGAAAAGTCTCACAGAGAAGCAATGGCTGAGTTACAAAAGAAATTTTAAGATCTTCTTTCTAAAAATAAGGAACTCAAAAAGAAAGAAGTATCTTTTCAATCTTATGCCAAAGCTAGTGATACTCTGACTGAAGTACAATCTTATTTAAGAGATCCTTCAGAGAAAACCGGACTTGGGCTGAGAATTCAGAAAGATAGTTCTACCACTCTGAATAAGAGTGAAAGAAAAGCATTCTTAAAAACTCAGCAAGATGGTTCCCATACAATCTATAACATCGGTCAACAGACAAAGATTGTAGACAAAGGAAAGGCAGTTGCGACTACTCCTTTGCGGGAAAAACAAGTCAAACAGAAAACTGTTGGGCATATTTCTGAAAAGAAACATGACACTGAAAAGTGTAAACACCCACAGTGCTATGTCTCTAATAAAGGAAGAATTGCAGGAGCTGGCAAATTCTCCCATGTCACCTTTTCTGGAAAGAAAATAGATCAACCTGAGACTAGCAAAGCTGCTGAGAAAAGATCTCAGATAGCCACAGGTGCTCGAAATGGTATTGGCTACAAAAGCATCGGAAAGCAACTTGCTCATGAATACAAGCAGGAGCAAGAACGATGGCTGAAAGCTAGAATTGCTCAAAGCAATTATCAGAAGTGGAAGTTAAATCAAGCCACTGAAAATCTGAATGCCAGGGCTAGAAGAAATCTGGCTAGGAAGGAAAAGTTTGCTGAAAAGCAAACTCAGACGCCTAACAGGTATCTGAAAGCACCAAGTGGAGCACCTAGGAACACTCCAAGGAAGAAAATAATTCTTAATAATGATAATACTCATTCAACTAGAATTCCTCCTTATGTTCCTGTCAGACAAAAGAACTTACCAAGGAAATTCATCCAAAAATGGGTTCCCACTGGAAGATCTTTTAATCCTGACGGTTCCATTAAAAATATGAGAACCTAATCTCCTGTTTCCTGTTATGTGCAGAACGCGTCTTGGACTAAAGCACAATGGCTGTTTGATAGTGGATGCGGAAAACACATGACAGGAGACAAAGCAAATCTGGTCGATTACAAAGCTTGCAATACAGGACCAGATATCGACGGTTGAGGAGAATTAAATCCTCACTGGATTTGCAACGTCAAATTGGGATCCTTAACAATCACTGACGTACTACATGTTAAAGATTTGAAATACAATTTGTTTAGCATGAGCCATTTTGCAGATAAAGGATTTACTGTGAAATTCAAAGCAAAATACTGCAAACTTATTGACAATGAGTCAAAGCGCATACCTTGGTTGCTCGGCGAAAGGAAGCTCAGATATGCCGATTGGGCATCTGCCACAACTGAAGAATGTCTCATGGTGAGTCAATCAGGTCACACAGAAGAGAACTGGTTATGGCACAAGAGAATGAGTCACTTGAACTTCAAAACTCTGAACAAACTTGCCAAGAAAGAATTAGTGGTTGGTCTTCCCAAAACACCCTTTAGAAAGGATGGTATCTGTACTTCGTGTCAGATGGGGAAACAATCCAAGATCTCTTTCAAGACCAAAACCAGACACTCTAGTGTTAGACCACTGCAACTATTACACATGGATCTCTTTGAATCATCTGTAACTAGTTATGCAGGAAAGAAATATGGTCTGGTAGTTGTAGATGACTTCTCAAGATTCACTTGGGTTGTTTTTCTTAAACACAAATCTGATGCCAGGGTGGAGATACCAAACTTGCTGAAAAAGCTCGAAGTCATGAACAATGACAAGGTATCTGCAATCAGAACAGATCATGGTACTGAGTTTGTAAACCAGTACATAAAGGAGTTTTGTACTTGCAAAGGTATACAACACCAACTTTCCTCTGTAAGAACACCTCAACAAAATGGTGTTGCAGAAAGGAAAAACAGAACCCTTAAAGAAGCTGCAAGAACAATGTTAATGACATCAAATAAGTGAAGTTTATTGGGTTATAGTCAGAAACAAAGATGCTATACTCGAATGTATGCTTGATAAATAAACACCATGACAAGACCCCCTATGAAATCTTGGTTGGTAGACCGCCCAGTATCAAACATCTGAGAGTATTTGGTTGTAAATGTTTTGTTCTCAATAACGAAAAAGAATATATGCGAACATTTCAACCAAAGGCGGACGAAGGTGTATTTCTTGGCTACTCGATGAATAGTAAAGCTTACAGAATCTACAACAAAAGAACAAAAAAGATTGAAGAATCAGTTCATGTTGTATTCTATGAAGGAAGCAAGAAAATACCCCCTACTGATGAAATCTCAGATAAGTTCAAAGAACTGATGATAAAGGATTCTGAAAAAGAACCCTCAGATAGGAAAAACCTTATTATGGAAAGTGAGGATGACTCTGACGTAGAAAAGCATGAAATGCCTAGTAACAACCAGATGACTCACAGACATGATGAAGAATTTCCTAAGAAACTTCCAGAAATGGAACAGGCTACTGAGAGCCTTCATTATGAAGAGGTATCTGAAAATAAGACTGCTGAAATGCAAGTCCCAGATATCTCTAACACTGAAAAAGTGTCAGATATCAATGACATTTCCCATATGTCAGATATCTTAGATACTGAAAAGTATCAAATCAAAATCATAGTGATTCACATTCAGATCACATTGGTATTGATCCTACTAGTACTAAACCTATGATGAAATGGATCAAGGATCATCCTGCAAAAGATGTAATTGGACCAATTAATCAAGGTGTTAGGACTAGGAGAGCAATTGCTGAAAATGCTAATTCTCTCTTTGGATGTTTTATCTCAGATATTGAACCAAAAACCATTGAAGAAGCATTGAGAGACCAAGATTGGATCTTTGCGATGCAAGAAGAATTGGATCAATTTGAGAGAAACAAAGTCTGGAAACTAGTTCCATTTATTGAAGGAATATCTGTGATTGGAACTAAATGGGTTTTCAGAAACAAAATGAATGAATCTAGTGAAATAACCAGAAACAAAGCAAGGTTCGTTGCCAAGGGATTTACCCAGACTGAAGGCCTAGACTTTGATGAGTCATATGCACCAGTTGCCAGATTGGATGCAATTAGACTCTTTCTAGCCTTTGCAGCTCATAAAGATTTTAAAGTTTATCAGATGGATGTCAAGAGTGCATTCTTGAATGGTGAACTTATTGAGGAAGTCTATGTTGAGCAACCACCTGGCTTTGAAGTTTCCTCAGAAAATAGATTGGTCTATAAACTACAGAAAGCTCTATATGGACTGAAACAGGCTCCCAGAGCATGGTATGACACGTTGGCCAAATATCTTCTGGAAAGTGGTTTCAAGAAAGGTGAAGTTGATAAAACTCTATTTACTTTGAATCACAACGGGAAATTACTCTTAGTTCAAGTATATGTTGATGACATCATATTTGGATCTAAGGACAAGCAACTTTGTGATGACTTTGCAAATCTCATGAAAGACAAGTTTGAGATGAGCCTGATGGGAGAAATGAATTACTTCCTAGGATTGCAAGTCAAGCAACTCAATGATGGAATATTCATCAGTCAAACAAAGTACGCGAAGGATATGCTCACTAAGTTCAATCTAAAGCCTTCTGAAAAGACTGCTAAGATACCTATGAGCGTTGGAACCAAAATGACCTATACTGAATCAGATAAGAGTGTGTCAAGAACACAAGTATAGGAAATTGATAGTTCACTACTCTACCTCATCGCAAGTAGACTGATATTCAATATGTCATTGAGTGTGTGCTAGATTCCAGACAAATCCAATGCAAACACACTACAACATTGCTATGAAAATATTAAGGTATGTGAAAGGTACAGTAGATGTAGGGCTGTGGTATCCCAAAGATAGTGGATTGAGTTTAGCTAGATATTCAGATGCTGATTACGCTGGATCAATGCTTGATAGGAAAAGTACCTCAGGGACATGTCAATTTCTGGGTACTAGACTTATCTCATGGTTTAGCAAGAAGCAAAACTCAATTGCAACTTCTACCACAGAGGCTGAATACATTGCTGCTGGTTGTTGTGCAACACAAATTTTGTGGATTCAACAACAACTTAGAGACTATGGACTCAATGAAGAGAAAACTCCAATTTTCTGTGACAACACAAGTGCTATAGCGATTAATCAAAATCCTAAGTTTCATGCCAGAACAAAGCACATTGATGTTAGACACCACTTCATTAGAGATCATGTTGAAAAAGGCAATATAGAGATACTCAAGATTGGCACTGAAGACCAACTTGCAGATATCTTCACTAAGCCCCTACAAGAAAGTAGATTCTTAGCCCTAAGACATAGTCTTGGACTAATAGAACTACCTTTGAACTGAAAAAGTTCAGATATCTGGAACGGAAATCCAGAAAAGAGAAAACTGGAACGGGAATCCAGAAAAGAGAAAAGAGAAAACTGGAACGGGAATCCAGAAAAGAGAAAAGAGAAATCTGGAACGGGAATCCAGAAAGGAGGTATCTGGAATAGAAATCCAGAAAGGAAGATTCAAAAAGGCTAAAGAGCAAAAAGAAAGCTTAAAAGATCACTGAGACGGGAACTCAGATATCTGGATCACTACATTCACGGAAACAACACTAAGGAGAATAGTACAACTATCTGTAGTCAACTACTCTCTTGAAACATGCACTATTTCTATCTTTGTGAAAAACTCTGAAAAATCCCAAGGACAAAGACAGAATCAGATGCAAACAGTGTGTATGGTCAAACAAAAATGTGATTTAGATAGCTAATAGCCAAAATTCATAAATGGGCACAATTACACTTGTTGATTGTGAATCATTGCTGCAGAAGCAATCAGAACCATTAATGAAGTAAAGCGTTTGATCTGAACGGCTGATATCTTTTCGCAGTAAATAGTGGACTGGTGAAATACCGAAAAAGCCCACTTTGCATTTAATGCCGAAAACTGCTTTTGCTCACGCCGGCTTGCAAGTCACAGATACGTATACACAAAACCAATTTGTATGTATTTGTCTGTTGAGATTCACTTGCTATATATATAGGATTTTGGCAAAGAAAATCACTTTTGCCTAATCCGAAATTTCAACTTGCATCAAAACAGCAAAAACCTTCTCCTAATCCTCTGCAACATCTCTAAAATCTCTGCAAATCTGATTAAGTTTTTCTGAAAAGAATTACTCAATCGTATCTCTTTCAAACTCAAATCCCTATACTATATAAAGAGATGGCTCCCAAGAACACTTCAACTCAGAAATCTCAATCCTCTACTGGTACTGCTGAAAAGCAAGCACCAGAGTTGGTTATTGTGAACAAGAGATTGATAGGTGATTTCAATCCTGACCATTGGACTTCAAATCACAGAATTATTTGGGGTGGTGCCATGGTTGAGGAATATCTCACTACATGATAAAAACCAAGTGACGAAGCTAATTCTTGACATGCTTGAAAAGGCACAAATCAAGGGTTTTCTATCTGCTCGCCCTAGTGGAATTTCATCACTTGATGTGTTGGAATTCTACAACAACTCCAGGATTATATCCTGTGTTACAGAAGGCACTGAAATAGTGTCTGTAAAAACCTCAGTTCAAGGGAAAGAAATCCTTCTGAACTTAACAACTTTCTGCGAGTTGTTTGAGGTTCAAAATCTTGAAAAGGATTTTGAAATTAACACCAAGGATGAGGATCTCCTTGAAGGTGTTAAACAGCTGTACAGTGACGTGTGTGATCTTGAAAAATCAGATACACCCACTGAGTTCAAACTTGTTGACATCCGAACCAGACATTTGATGGTTCACTGGGATGTATTGGCATGCATTCTTCACAGATGCTTTGATGGTCTGCTGGCAAGACAGAAGACACACCCATTGAGGTTGTCGACTCCCAGATATCTGCCAGCCTTGCTGATGAACTTATTAATGCTGCCAAGAAAGGTGAAGAGCAACAAGCCCCCTCTGCAGAAATAGCAGGAGTAATGGACCAATCAGTTCCCAATGCTGATGAGAGCTCTGATGATGAAGATGATCAACTAGTCATCTCTCAGGTCTTACATAAAGCAAAAAGGTCTAAGGTTACTGAACAAGTAACTGGTGATAAGGTATCTGAAGAAGAACCTACACCACAGGTTGCTGAGCCTATAACAAAGGTTGTTGGTGCAACTACATCATCAGGGAATGTTTCTTATGCTCAACTTCAAGAAGCCCTGATGAGTGGTAATTTAATACTGGCTGATGATGATGGAAAAGCCATGTCTAAAAGTCTGGAAGAACACCCCTCTGATCAATCTTCTCCTTCCAGACAACCACAACAACCACAACGACAAAAACCACAACATCCACAAATGGTTGACGAAATGGTAGACGAACTACATTTCGATCTTCAAGCATTTCACCAAGCTGAAGAAAATCCTGCAAGAGAGCAGGTTCCCCAACTCGATGAGAGGGATCAAACTGAGACTCCTACTCAGAATGATCAACTAGGGGAGGCAACTGAGTTGCAAACTCAGGAAAGGTGTGAAGTACCAGAAACTTCACTCAAAGAAATTGCACTGGAACAAGACGACCAATGTATAGAGAGGTCACGAGTTCCAGAGACCATTCAGCCTGAAACTTCTCAGGTATATGATTGGTTTAACTCTCATCTTGTGAAACTCCTTATATACTTATCAATCTTGTTAATCGTAAGAATTTCTTTGTTACAGGCTGAGTTAGAAACGCTGAATCAAGAGGAAGCTGAAAAGCTTGCCTCAGATACTGAAAAAGAGGTTCCTTCAACCTCATCTCTTAAGACATCTGAGCCTGTGCCACAGGTAAATGATTCTAAAAGAGAAGTATCTTTCAGTAAAATGCTTACAAGCTAATTCATGATAAATGTCTCTAACAGGCTCCAACTGAGATGGAAGAAGATAAGGCAGAAATGCCAAAGCAAAACCCAGAGACCAACAAAGTCTCTGAAGAATACAACACTGAGCCTTCTAACTTGAAGGTATATGACAATTCAAGTGTCAAGTATTCTGTGTCCTGGGTACCAGTTATCTCTTCTAAACAATGCAATACTTTCTACTCACAGGCTCAAACAGAAGTAGAAATGCAAGGGGATACAGTTGCGACCCCCCCTGCATCAAAGGAAACTGATGAAGCCCCCAAGGCTACATCACCTGAAAGAAATCCAGAGACTGAACAAGTTTCTGAGAAAATTGAATCTGAGCTTCCATTTAAGGAAGTAAGCAGCAAAACTCAGATTTCATTAAGCACAGTCATGCACAATTTCTTTCAAAAACTGTTTCCTAATAAGTATTGTATTTCTCTCAGGATCAAGAAAGAAAGGTTGCTGAGAACCAGACTTCACAGTCTCCACCTCACAACAAGATATCTGAGACACCAATCGTCTCAGTAGTTCAAGTCTCTGAGCTCATAGATTACTTCGGGTAACTCAGAAACCAAACTACACTACCGCTCAGATATCTAACAATGTTTTGAAACTCACTCAAAACTCTTTCTTTCAGTCTCAACCAGATGAAAAGCAGGCTCCCATTGATGAGAAAAGGGACCTACTTCCATTCTTCAAGACTCACACTCTGCCAAAGCACATAAAATGCTTCAAGAAATGGCAGAAGTTAAGGTGCTCTGATCTCTCTGAAATATTGAGAATCACAGATCAACCTATCCGACGAGCACGAGCTCTTGATTTGGAGACGTACATCCATGCTATGTTCCCTACGGAACAATACACAGTTGCGACACTGTTGCATAAGGATTTCTTCAAAGAAGTGGCGCATCGGTTGATACAAGCCTTTGAACAGGCAGATGGTCAGACAAGATTACAAATGGCATTCAAGCCAGTTCTGCCCCAGACTCTGCATTTCTTACCTTATGAACAAGAAGAAGTAAATGGGCAGAAGATCACTTTACCAGAAGTGTTTAATCTTGTGTCTGAAGACGACGAGGAGGAAGAAATAAACGAAAATGATTTTGATGAACCTCCCACTGACCATCACAAGGATGATGATAAAAAGGACGATGATGATGCCCCTGCACCAGGGACCGGAGGAACTTCACAGAAACATATTGCCTCAACTGCTGAAAAGCAGACTGAGAGGAAAACACAGAAATCTCCGTCTTCATCTCCTCAGAAATCCACTCATCCATCTTCTCACCAACATCCAGATACTACTAAACAAGTAGTTGAGCTTTCTGCCGAAATTAATCAGAAGATCTTGAACACTCAAGACAGAACTGCTCAACTTAGACAACTGTTGGAAGAAGAACAACAGCTCCATCTTCAACTGGAAGATCAAATTGCTCAATCCTGAGACAAGCTTGCTCAACTTGAAGATCAATACCTCGAAGAGATTAATGCTTACTCTGCGATTGAAGAACTAAAGGATGTTGTTAATGTTAAACGCCAAACACTCGGTACTGCAGAAGTATCTGACATCAAGCAAGATGCTAAGGCTGCATCAACATCAAAGGATGTACCATCCTCCTCCCAGACAGGGAAGAAACCAATCTCTGAGATGGTTGCTGGACTTGCCACGATTGATGAAACTGTCCAAGAGGATGAAGATCACTGGGTGGACAACTCAGATGATGAAGAAGACAAAATGTTGGCAGAACACCGCAATGAACATCTGGCGGTTTCACAATTGAAAAGGAAGCTAATTGCTCCTAAGATCTTCACCAAGCTGCCAAACATTCACTCCCATGAGTACATGAACAGATACCAAGTTCTGGCTCAACTGAAAAAGGAGATGTCTCTTCAAAACCAAGAAGTACTCGCCTCCGTCCCATCTGAACTGCAAAAGTTCACTGAGCTCTTCACTCAGAGAACTACAAGTATAGTCATTGCTCAGAAGGATCTGGGAATGATTAGGGACGATGATGCCTCCTTAGCTGAAAAAGCTTTCCAAGAGGCAAGTTACACTGCTGGAAAAGCAGATGCTATCCTAGGCCCACTGGCAGAGCTCACTGATAAGGACAATGGACTTATCAAACAAAATCAGGAGCTCAAAGCCGAACTTCAGCAGTTGGTTTCTGCCTACAATCTCTTACAAGGACATTTTGAGTCTCTCTCAGATTCCTTTATGAGACTTAGCCAGCCAACAATGACTAAGGGGGAAGGATTGTACAAATCTGGACCTCAAAGTCAGGGGGAATGGGAAGAAGGAGTTGGTGTAAGCAAGAAGAAATCTGGAGCTGGTGCTGCTCAGAAAGGAAGAAGAACAAAGACAACTTCCCAGCCACCACTCAGAATAAGTGAACCCTCCTCAAGACAAGCTGCTTTGCAAATAGTAGCTGCTTCCCAGAAACCTACTGAAGGAACCTCAATGATAACAAGGGCTAGAGCACAGAAACCTCCAAGGAGTACCAAGGCTCCAAGGAGAAGACAAGTCAAAGGGGTTGATATCTCTTCTGAAGAAGAAGAAGAAGAAGGACAAATAATCAAACCCCTGGGCAATGAAGAAGGCTGTAAAACTCTCACAAGATTCAATCTTGATGATGATGAGGAATCTGATGAAGATGAAGCTCCTCTTCACAGAAAAAGGAAATTGGAAAGCCTAACTGAGCCCATAGCTGCAAAGCCACTAGCAGCTAAAACACCCTCTGGAAATACCAAGTCTATCCAGGGTGGTGATTCTTCAAACAACCCCAAGGAGAATTCAAGACAGAAAAGGAACAGACTAAGAGCTGAACAAAGATCAAGTCAACTTCCACTCAGGACAGAAGAAGCCAAGATTGAGTATGTGAAGTATGACAACAGTTCCTCTGTCTACAGATTCATAAATCAGAAGAATGGCTATTGGATTCTGGAACTGAGACACTTACTTCTAAATTCAAGATTTCTCCATAAACAGCTCATGGCATGGAGAAAAGACAAACCTACCTTGATCAACACCAATCACATCAAAGCATGGTTGGATTTTGAAGTTGTCAAGAGAACTGAAGCCATGAAGAAGGACCTCTCTGATGAATGTCCATATGGAAAGCCAGATGATGTGCACAAAATTCTGAATATCACAGGAACAGGCACAAGAGCAAAACTTGCTGTGGAACCCTACGAACCGTTCTATCTCACAGAAGATCAATACAAGGGTGACACCAGATATCTGAAGATTATCTACGATTATTTCAAACTCTCAGATATCAGAATAGAGCATGCCTGGAAATGGGGAAAGTATATGTGGGTTAAGCACTTTGTCAAGAAAAATCCTACCAAGACCTACAAAGAAGTCTGTGGATTTGCCAGAGACACAGAGATGCTTGTCAGAACTCTTCTGTATGATTATTCTGATGACATCAAATGATTTGGAGATAGGAAATTTGCAGACTAATCCACAGAGATACTGTAGTTTTGAAGAAACTGAAGACTTGAAGACTAGTATTTAGGATGTTACTTGGAGCTTGGTTACTCCTGTTGTCCTGATTAACTATGTAATTTTTTTGTTGTATTTTTGCTGACTAAGCTTAAATTTTTTATGATTAAAGTTATCTGTATTCTTCATTGTAATTTATCTGATGAACTTACTCTCAGATATTATGCTATAAAAGATAACTTGTCAGCAAAGATCACACCTTGTGATTTGGTTGATGTTTACTTTCTGCACTTAATTAACTGACTTGAAAATCATAAGAAATGATTAAGTGATGGATTGTTCACACTCCCAGATTTGTAATAGGACAGATAGTCATCGTTGACTGATCAAAAAGGGGGAAATTTGTTAGGAAATTTGTTAGATATTTTGTTAGAAATATTGTATAAGTTTTGATCAGCAACATGATGACCTATCTTAGTCTCAGAAAGGTGACTAGTACTCTTGGTTCACTTGAACATTGTAAAAGAGGAAACACACTTAGTATGATAGTTTAGTAAATCTTGTATAGGATGTTAGGCCTTTGAAATGTAATTTTTAATTTATGAAGAGAAGACCAAGAAGAAGACATCCATGCAGAAGATCAACAACTTTGAAGACTTGAAGAAACTGCACAAGATTACTGAAAACAGTTTTTCAGAAACCTTCACCAGATATCTGAAGACACGAAGGGTTTCAAACAAACTGTGTCACCAAAGATATCTGAGGAATAAAAGGTCTATCTGAAAACAAGGAAAGTGTCCACACATATCTACACTCAGATACCTTGAGGCTTAACCACATTTCTGAAGAAGAAATATATATTGCAAACAAAGTTGTTTCAATACAAGTGGTATCTGAAGAATGAAGATAAGGACGTGCTAAGAATCAGAGATATCTGATCAAAGGAATCTCTGAACAAAAGCATAGTTCCGTTGACACTACAGGACAAAGTATAGTACAATGCATTTAATGCATGCAGAGATGTCTGAACAAAAGCAACTACGCTCAAGAAGAAGACAAAGCTCACATAAGATTACACAGATATCAATAGTTTGAATTTGAGCCTAACGGATACTATCCAACGGTATTCAAATTCATCTATAAATATCAACACTTAGACTGCTTGAGAACACAGACACAACACACAGAACCTCAGATATCTTATACTCTGATATACGATCCTACTCTCAAAGCAAACTACTTATCCTCAAGCTTTTTGTTGCGACCAAAGCCTCTGATACTTAAGTAGGACTGAAGTTCTAAGTGTCCTGATCCTAAACAAGCAAAGCTATCTATGAAGGAGTTGAATCAAAAGATCAACTATCTGAGATTCATTCTCTTGAACAGATTTCATAAGACTTGGGTCAGTAAAATCGAACAAGATACCATACGCTGAAAAGTGTATTAAGTATACTTGATTCACTGAGAATTCTGATTAACTGAAAAGTTAATACAAGAATCTCATCTGACAAACTCAAACCGAAACCAACACCATAACTGGCGTGGAGTACAGGAAGTACTTAGTTAAATCAGGGAATAACTCCAAAGGTTAACAGGAGTAGAGGAAGTACTTGATTTTGGGAAAATCAGGGAATAACTCCAAGGTTAACGAGCAGGAAGTACTTGATTTGGGAAACTAAGGAACAACTCCAAGGTTATTGAGTATAGGAAGTACTTAGCTTGGGAAGCTAGGGAATAACTCAAAAAGGTTTCTGAGTATAGGAAGTACTTGGCTAAGGAAGCCGGGGAACAACTCAGGGGGAACATTTGGTTGGGAACCATTTGTTCAAAGGAATCTTAGAATAGGATTTTTGTAAGGTTAACTCAATTATCTGTTCTAGTGAATTCTAGGTCTCTGGTAGACCGAAGTGGACTAGTTGGAGGATTACGCCACCTCCAGATACCACTATACTTGCTGTGTCATTTACTTTCTATATTTTACATTTCAGCAACACACACACACATTTTAACTGTTTCTACACTTATCTTTATTAAGTCTTCCGCGCTCTGAATCTAAGTATCAGATATCTTCACAGATATCTGAGAAATAGTGTTTATCGACAAAAGTTTGAAAAAGACTATTCACCCCCCCCCCCTCTAGTCTTTTACTTTGCCGTTATCTGGACCAATAAGTGGTATCAGAGCAGGAGGTTCACCAGCCTTCTGCACTGAACCTAGATCCCAGATAGGTTAAGGAACTTTGTCCATTTTTTAGGACTATTTAATTTGTGTGCTAAGTGTGCAGGTATGTCTCTGAGTGATGCACCAGTTCTCAAACCAGAGAACTATGAGAAATGGAAGAATAACATGATGCTCCACCTTGAAGCCATAAGTGACGAGATGATCGAAGTTATAAAGAATGGCCCAATAATCATTCAACAACTAAAGCAAGTCATGGAGGTTTCAAATGGTAGAGACAGAGATCAAGGCGAAGGATCTTCACAAACAGATGCGTCAACAAGTGGAAGATCTACAGGCCAAGTTACTTATGAACCAAAGCCCAGAGAACTCTGGACATCGGAAGATGCCAAGAGGAATCGACTGGATGGTCAAGCACGAAACATCATCATCAGATCGACACCAGAGCACATACAGTGTAAACTGTGGGGTGCTAAAACGGCGAAAGTTGCCTGGCAGCTGATTGAAGAAATCTGTGCCGGAACTGAGAAAACCAAAGAAAACAAGTTCGAAGTGCTCAAGCTGAAATTCCAAAATTTCAAGCAAGGACCCACTGAAACTCTGGAACAACTTGATTTCAGATTTACCACTCTCATGAGTGATATGGCATCACTTGGGGAAAGCAATAGATACTCCCAGTCAGAAAAGATTAAGACTATTGTCAGAAGTCTTAATCATAACTGGGAGCATACTAAATTCTTTTATTTTAACCAAGGTATGCCAAATATCACTCCTGTAGAACTTTTCTCACATCTTGCTACAGTTGACTATGAGACAACTCAGAGAGAACAAACAACTGAAAAGTTGCAGAATGTTGCTCTAGTTACTCAAGGAACTTCTGAAAAGAAGAAAAACAAGGAAGAGGCTGAGGATGCTCTTGCTGCAAAGCAAATGAGTAAATTTGTCAGTTGAGAAATTGAGAGAAGAAAAGCCAAAGAAATGCTGAAAAAGCATCTAGGCTCAAACTATCATCAGTACAAGGAAATGCAAAGCTCGCTGAAGAAGCAAGCTCAAAAAGCACCAAGTACTGAGGAAGCAGAAATCGGCAACGATATCTGTTTCTACTGTCAAAAACCTGGTCACTTCAAAAAGGATTGTCCTACTTTCAACAAGCTAAAGACAGGTGACAGAAAAGATAGAAGAATCTTCAGAAGAAGCCAGAAAGCTTTGTTAACGGAAGAAAGAAAGAAAATCCAAACTCAATTGGATGCTCTAGATGTTGAGACAGATTCTGAAGACGACTCAGATGACTCAACTTTACCATCACCAGAATTATGTGGAGTTACTCACGATATAATCGACTTCGGCTTAAAGAAGAATGAAATGTGCGGAGTTGCTGAGATCGACGGACCAGATATCTCCAACATTGAAAACTGTCTTATGGCTGATGAGGTAACACATACTTCTTGTTACACTTATGAAAGTGATGAGGAAGAAATTAAAGATCTAGAAAATCTCAGAAAAGAACTGGATATCTATGAAAGAGAATTTCTAATGATCCGTGCAAGAGCTGAAAATCTAGAAGAAGAAAAGAATTTTCTTGCAAAAGAAAATTCTCACTTAATCAAGATATCTGAGAAAAAGGACGCTGAAAACGCGTTTCTCAAAGCTCAGATATCTGAGACTGAAAAGTCTCACAGAGAAGCAATGGCTGAGTTACAAAAGAAATTTGAAGATCTTCTTTATGAAAATAAGGAACTCAAAAAGAAAGAAGTATCTTTTCAATCTTATGCCAAAGCTAGTGATACTCTGACTGAAGTACAATCTTATTTAAGAGATCCTTCAGAGAAAACCGGACTTGGGCTGAGAATTCAGAAAGATAGTTCTACCACTCTGAATAAGAGTGAAAGAAAAGCATTCTTAAAAACTCAGCAAGATGGTTCCCATACAATCTATAACATCGGTCAACAGACAAAGATTGTAGACAAAGGAAAGGCAGTTGCGACTACTCCTTTGCGGGAAAAACAAGTCAAACAGAAAACTGTTGGGCATATTTCTGAAAAGAAACATGACACTGAAAAGTGTAAACACCCACAGTGCTATGTCTCTAATAAAGGAAGAATTGCAGGAGCTGGCAAATTCTCCCATGTCACCTTTTCTGGAAAGAAATTGGATCAACCTGAGACTAGCAAAGCTGCTGAGAAAAGATCTCAGATAGCCACAGGTGCTCGAAATGGTATTGGCTACAAAAGCATCGGAAAGCAACTTGCTCATGAATACAAGCAGGAGCAAGAACGATGGCTGAAAGCTAGAATTGCTCAAAGCAATTATCATAAGTGGAAGTTAAATCAAGCCACTGAAAATCTGAATGCCAGGGCTAGAAGAAATCTGGCTAGGAAGGAAAAGTTTGCTGAAAAGCAAACTCAGACGCCTAACAGGTATCTGAAAGCACCAAGTGGAGCACCTAGGAACACTCCAAGGAAGAAAATAATTCTTAATAATGATAATACTCATTCAACTAGAATTCCTCCTTATGTTCCTGTCAGACAAAAGAACTTACCAAGGAAATTCATCCAAAAATGGGTTCCCACTGGAAGATCTTTTAATCCTGACGGTTCCATTAGAAATATGAGAACCTACTCTCCTGTTTCCTGTTATGTGCAGAACGCGTCTTGGACTAAAGCACAATGGCTGTTTGATAGTGGATGCGGAAAACACATGACAGGAGACAAAGCAAATCTGGTCGATTACAAAGCTTGCAATACAGGACCAGATATCAGATTTGCTGGAGGAGAATTAAATCCCTCACTGGGATTTGGCAACGTCAAATTGGGATCCTTAACAATCACTGACGTAGTACATGTTAAAGATTTGAAATACAATCTGTTTAGCATGAGCCAGTTTGCAGATAAAGGATTTACTGTGAAATTCAAAGCAAAATACTGCAAACTTATTGACAATGAGTCAAAGCAGACAGTCTTGGTTGCTCGGCGGAAAGGAAGCCTGTATGTTGCCGATTGGACATCTGCCACAACTGAAGAATGTCTCATGGTGAGTCAATCAGGTCATACAGAAGAGAACTGGTTATGGCACAAGAGAATGAGTCACTTGCACTTCAAAACTCTGAACAAACTTGCCAAGAAAGAATTAGTGGTTGGTCTTCCCAAAACACCCTTTAGAAAGGATGGTATCTGTACATCGTGTCAGATGGGGAAACAATCCAAGATCTCTTTCAAAACCAAAACCAGACATTCTAGTGTTAGACCACTGCAACTATTACACATGGATCTCTTTGAATCATCTGTAACTAGTTATGCAGGAAAGAAATATGGTCTGGTAGTTGTAGATGACTTCTCAAGATTCACTTGGGTTGTTTTTCTTAAACACAAATCTGATGCCAGGGTGGAGATACCAAACTTGCTGAAAAAGCTCGAAGTCATGAACAATGACAAGGTATCTGCAATCAGAACAGATCATGGTACTGAGTTTGTAAACCAGTACATAAAGGAGTTTTGTACTTGCAAAGGTATACAACACCAACTTTCCTCTGTAAGAACACCTCAACAAAATGGTGTTGCAGAAAGGAAAAACAGAACCCTTAAAGAAGCTGCAAGAACAATGTTAGCTGACACTGAAATAAGTGAAGTTTATTGGGTTGAAGCTGTAAACACAGCATGCTATACTCAGAACAGATGCTTGATAAATAAACACCATGACAAGACCCCCTATGAAATCTTGGTTGGTAGACCCCCCAATATCAAACATCTGAGAGTATTTGGTTGTAAATGTTTTGTTCTCAATAACGGAAAAGAATATCTGAGAACATTTCAACCAAAGGCGGACGAAGGTGTATTTCTTGGCTACTCGATGAATAGTAAAGCTTACAGAATCTACAACAAAAGAACAAAAAAGATTGAAGAATCAGTTCATGTTGTATTCTATGAAGGAAGCAAGAAAATACCCCCTACTGATGAAATCTCAGATAAGCTCAAAGAACTGATGATAAAGGATTCTGAAAAAGAACCCTCAGATAGGAAAAACCTTATTATGGAAAGTGAGGATGACTCTGACGTAGAAAAGCATGAAATGCCTAGTAACAACCAGATGACTCACAGACATGATGAAGAATTTCCTAAGAAACTTTCAGAAATGGAACATGCTACTGAGAGCCTTCATCATGAAAAGGTATCTGAAAATAAGACTGCTGAAATGCAAGTCCAAGATATCTCTAACACTGAAAAAGTGTCAGATATCAATGACATTTCCCATATGTCAGATATCTTAGATACTGAAAAAGTATCAAATCAAAATCATAGTGATTCACATTCAGATCACATTGGTATTGATCCTACTAGTACTAAACCTATGATGAAATGGATCAAGGATCATCCTGCAAAAGATGTAATTGGACCAATTAATCAAGGTGTTAGGACTAGGAGAGCAATTGCTGAAAATGCTAATTCTCTCTTTGGATGTTTTATCTCAGATATTGAACCAAAAACCATTGAAGAAGCATTGAGAGACCAAGATTGGATCTCTGCGATGCAAGAAGAATTGGATCAATTTGAGAGAAACAAAGTCTGGAAACTAGTTCCATTTATTGAAGGAATATCTGTGATTGGAACTAAATGGGTTTTCAGAAACAAAATGAATGAATCTGGTGAAATAACCAGAAACAAAGCAAGGTTGGTTGCCAAGGGATTTACCCAGACTGAAGGCCTAGACTTTGATGAGTCATATGCACCAGTTGCCAGATTGGATGCAATTAGACTCTTTCTAGCCTTTGCAGCTCATAAAGATTTTAAAGTTTATCAGATGGATGTCAAGAGTGCATTCTTGAATGGTGAACTTATTGAGGAAGTCTATGTTAAGCAACCACCTGGCTTTGAAGTTTCCTCAGAAAATAGATTGGTCTATAAACTACAGAAAGCTCTATATGGATTGAAACAGGCTCCCAGAGCATGGTATGACACGTTGGCCAAATATCTTCTGGAAAGTGGTTTCAAGAAAGGTGAAGTTGATAAAACTCTATTCACTTTGAATAACAACGGGAAATTACTCTTAGTTCAAGTATATGTTGATGACATCATATTTGGATCTAAGGACAAGCAACTTTGTGATGACTTTGCAAATCTCATGAAAGACAAGTTTGAGATGAGCATGATGGGAGAAATGAATTACTTCCTAGGATTGCAAGTCAAGCAACTCAATGATGGAATATTCATCAGTCAAACAAAGTACGCGAAGGATATGCTCACTAAGTTCAATCTAAAGCCTTCTGAAAAGACTGCTAAGATACCTATGAGCGTTGGAACCAAAATGACCTATACTGAATCAGATAAGAGTGTCGAAGAACACAAGTATAGGAAATTGATAGGTTCACTACTCTACCTTACTGCAAGTAGACCTGATATTCAATATGCTGTTGGAGTGTGTGCTAGATTCCAGACAAATCCAATGAAAACACACTACAACATTGCTATGAAAATATTAAGGTATGTGAAAGGTACTGTAGATGTAGGGCTGTGGTATCCCAAAGATAGTGGATTGAGTTTAGCTGGATATTCAGATGCTGATTACGCTGGATCAATGCTTGATAGGAAAAGTACCTCAGGGACATGTCAATTTCTGGGTACTAGACTTATCTCATGGTTTAGCAAGAAGCAAAACTCAATTGCAACTTCTACCACAGAGGCTGAATACATTGCTGCTGGTTGTTGTGCAACACAAATTTTGTGGATTCAACAACAACTTAGAGACTATGGACTCAATGAAGAGAAAACTCTAATTTTCTGTGACAACACAAGTGCTATAGCGATTACTCAAAATCCTAAGTTTCATGCCAGAACAAAGCACATTGATGTTAGACACCACTTCATTAGAGATCATGTTGAAAAAGGCAATATAGAGATACTCAAGATTGGCACTGAAGACCAACTTGCAGATATCTTCACTAAGCCCCTACAAGAAAGTAGATTCTTAGCCCTAAGACATAGTCTTGGACTAATAGAACTACCTTTGAACTGAAAAAGTTCAGATATCTGGAATGGAAATCCAGAAAAGAGAAAACTGGAACGGGAATCCAGAAAAGAGAAAAGAGAAAACTGGAACGGGAATCCATAAAAGAGAAAAGAGAAATCTGGAACGGGAATCCAGAAAGGAGGTATCTGGAATAGAAATCCAGAAAGGAAGATTCAAAAAGGCTAAAGAGCAAAAAGAAAGCTTAAAAGATCACTGAGACGGGAACTCAGATATCTGGATCACTACATTCACGGAAACAACACTAAGGAGAATAGTACAACTATCTGTAGTCAACTACTCTCTTGAAACATCCACTATTTCTATCTTTGTGAAAAACTCTGAAAAATCCCAAGGACAAAGACAGAATCAGATGCAAACAGTGTGTATGGTCAAACAAAAATGTGATTCAGATAGCTAATAGCCAAAATTCATAAATGGGCACAATTACACTTGTTGATTGTGAATCATTGCTGCAGAAGCAATCAGAACCATTAATGAAGTAAAGCGTTTGATCTGAACGGCTGATATCTTTTCGCAGTAAATAGTGGACTGGTGAAATACCGAAAAAGCCCACTTTGCATTTAATGCCGAAAGCGCTTTCACGCCGCTTGCAAGTCACAGATACGTATACACAAAACCAATTTGTATGTATTTGTCTGTTGAGATTCACTTGCTATATATATAGGATTTTGGCAAAGAAAATCACTTTTGCCTAATCCGAAATTTCAACTTGCATCAAAACAGCAAAAACCTTCTCCTAATCCTCTGCAACATCTCTAAAATCTCTGCAAATCTGATTAAGTTTTTCTGAAAAGAATTACTCAATCGTATCTCTTTCAAACTCAAATCCCTATACTATATAAAGAGATGGCTCCCAAGAACACTTCAACTCAGAAATCTCAATCCTCTACTGGTACTGCTGAAAAGCAAGCACCAGAGTTGGTTATTGTGAACAAGAGATTGATAGGTGATTTCAATCCTGACCATTGGAATTCAAATCACAGAATTATTTGGGGTGGTGCCATGGTTGAGGAATATCTCACGGCCGCAATAGAAAACTAAGCTGACAGAAAGCTAATTCTTGACATGCTTGAAAAGGCACAAATCAAGGGTTTTCTATCTGCTCGCCCTAGTGGAATTTCATCACTTGATGTGTTGGAATTCTACAACAACTCCAGGATTATATCATGTGTTACAGAAGGCACTGAAATAGTGTCTGTAAAAACCTCAGTTCAAGGGAAAGAAATCCTTCTGAACTTAACAACTTTCTGCGAGTTGTTTGAGGTTCAAAATATTGGAAAGGATTTTGAAATTAACACCAAGGATGAGGATCTCCTTGAAGGTGTTAAACAGATGTACAGTGACGTGTGTGATCTTGAAAAATCAGATACACCCACTGAGTTCAAACTTGCTGACATCCGAACCAGACATCTGATGGTTCACTGGGATGTATTGGCATGCATTCTTCACAGATGCTTTGATGGTCTACAGGGAGGTGCTGACCAGATAAGCCAAGAACGGTGGATGATGATGTTCTTGCTGAATCAACAAGACAAAAGGCTGGAAAACCCCTTCAACTGGGGAAAGTACGCCTTCATGAAATTTGTGAAGAAGGTTCAAGGCTTCGAGCCTAAAATTGCCAAAGGACTAGCTGAGCCCAAGGCCACGGTAAACTATGGTCTGAAAATATGCTACTTGCTGGAAAAGCTTGGCATAGAGCTCAGAGAGACGGCTGAAATAGCCAACAGCAATCTGCTCTACAAGTATGAGCATACAAACATGATGAAAAAGGTTGCTGGGTCTCAGAAAGGTTCAAAGAAGCGCAAGTCTGAAAAGATATCTGAAGATAAGGTTGTGACCAAGAAGCCCAGAACTTCAAGAAACAAGTCTGCTGGCAAGACAGAAGACACACCCATTGAGGTTGTCGACTCCTAGATATCTGCCAGCCTTGCTGATGAACTTATTAATGCTGCCAAGAAAGGTGAAGAGCAACAAGCCCCCTCTGCAGAAATAGCAGGAGTAATGGACCAATCAGTTCCCAATGCTGATGAGAGCTCTGATGATGAAGATGATCAACTAGTCATCTCTCAGGTCTTACATAAAGCAAAAAGGTCTAAGGTTACTGAACAAGTAACTGGTGATAAGGTATCTGAAGAAGAACCTACACCACAGGTTGCTGAGCCTATAACAAAGGTTGTTGGTGCAACTACATCATCAGGGAATGTTTCTTATGCTCAACTTCAAGAAGCCCTGATGAGTGGTAATTTAATACTGGCTGATGATGATGGAAAAGCCATGTCTAAAAGTCTGGAAGAACACCCCTCTGATCAATCTTCTGCTTCCAGACAACCACAACAACCACAACGACAACAACCACAACATCCACAAATGGTTGACGAAATGGTAGACGAACTACATTTCGATCTTCAAGCATTTCACCAAGCTGAAGAAAATCCTGCAAGAGAGCAGGTTCCCCAACTCGATGAGAGGGATCAAACTGAGACTCCTACTCACAGGCTCAAACAGAAGTAGAAATGCAAGGGGATACAGTTGCGACCCCCCCTGCATCAAAGGAAACTGATGAAGCCCCCAAGGCTACATCACCTTAAAGAAATCCAGAGACTGAACAAGTTTCTGAGAAAATTGAATCTGAGCTTCCATTTAAGGAAGTAAGCAGCAAAACTCAGATTTCATTAAGCACAGTCATGCACAATTTCTTTCAAAAACTGTTTCCTAATAAGTATTGTATTTCTCTCAGGATCAAGAAAGAAAGGTTGCCGAGAACCAGACTTCACAGTCTCCACCTCACAACAAGATATCTGAGACACCAATCGTCTCAGTAGTTCAAGTCTCTGAGCCTGTAGTACTTACTCAGGTAACTCAGAAACCAAACTACACTACCGCTCAGATATCTAACAAAGTTTTGAAACTCACTCAAAACTCTTTCTTTCAGGCTCAACCAGATGCAAAGCAGGCTCCCATTGATGAGAAAAGGGACCTACTTCCATTCTTCAAGACTCACACTCTGCCAAAGCACATCAAATGCTTCAAGAAATGGCAGAAGTTAAGGTGCTCTGATCTCTCTAAAATATTGAGAATCACAGATCAACCTATCCGACGAGCACGAGCTCTTGATTTGGAGACGTACATCCATGCTATGTTCCCTACGGAACAATTCACAGTTGCGACACTGTTGCATAAGGATTTCTTCAAAGAAGTGGCGCATCGGTTGATACAAGCCTTTGAACAGGCAGATGGTCAGACAAGATTACAAATGGCATTCAAGCCAGTTCTGCCCCAGACTCTGCATTTCTTACCTTCTGAACAAGAAGAAGTAAATGGGCAGAAGATCACTTTACCAGAAGTGATTAATCTTGTGTCTGAAGACGACGAGGAGGAAGAAATAAACGAAAATGATCTTGATGAACCTCCCACTGACCATCACAAGGATGATGATAAAAAGGACGATGATGATGCCCCTGCACCAGGGACCGGAGGAACTTCACAGAAACATATTGCCTCAACTGCTGAAAAGCAGACTGAGAGGAAAACACAGAAATCTCCGTCTTCATCTCCTCAGAAATCCACTCATCCATCTTCTCACCAACATCCAGATACTACTAAACAAGTAGTTGAGCTTTCTGCCGAAATTAATCAGAAGATCTTGAACACTCAAGACAGAACTGCTCAACTTAGACAACTGTTGGAAGAAGAACAACAGCTCCATCTTCAACTGGAAGATCAAATTGCTCAATCCAGAGACAAGCTTGCTCAACTTGAAGATCAATACCTCGAAGAGATTAATGCTTACTCTACGATTGAAGAACTAAAGGATGCTGTTAATGTTAACCGCCAAACACTCGGTACTGCAGAAGTATCTGACATCAAGCAAGATGCTAAGGCTGCATCAACATCAAAGGATGTACCATCCTCCTCCCAGACAGGGAAGAAACCAATCTCTGAGATGGTTGCTGGACTTGCCACGATTGATGAAACTGTCCAAGAGGATGAAGATCACTGGGTGGACAACTCAGATGATGAAGAAGACAAAATGTTGGCAGAACACCACAATGAACATCTGGCGGTTTCACACTTGAAAAGGAAGCTAATTGCTCCTAAGATCTTCACCAAGCTGCCAAACATTCACTCCCATGAGTACATGAACAGATACCAAGTTCTGGCTCAACAGAAAAAGGAGATGTCTCTTCAAAACCAAGAAGTACTCGCCTCCGTCCCATCTGAACTGCAAAAGTTCACTGAGCTCTTCACTCAGAGAACTACAAGTATAGTCATTGCTCAGAAGGATCTGGGAATGATTAGGGACGATGATGCCTTCTTAGCTGAAAAAGCTTTCCAAGAGGCAAGTTACACTGCTGGAAAAGCAGATGCTATCCTAGGCCCACTGGCAGAGCTCACTGATAAGGACAATGGACTTATCAAACAAAATCAGGAGCTCAAAGCCGAACTTCAGTAGTTGGTTTCTGCCTACAATCTCTTACAAGGACATTTTGAGTCTCTCTCAGATTCCTTTATGAGACTTAGCCAGCCAACAATGACTAAGGGGGAAGGATTGTACAAATCTGGACCTCAAAGTCAGGGGGAATGGGAAGAAGGAGTTGGTGTAAGCAAGAAGAAATCTGGAGCTGGTGCTGCTCAGAAAGGAAGAAGAACAAAGACAACTTCCCAGCCACCACTCAGAATAAGTGAACCCTCCTCAAGACAAGCTGCTTTGCAAATAGTAGCTGCTTCCCAGAAACCTACTGAAGGAACCTCAATGATAACAAGGGCTAGAGCACAGAAACCTCCAAGGAGTACCAAGGCTCCAAGGAGAAGACAAGTCAAAGGGGTTGATATCTCTTCTGAAGAAGAAGAAGAAGGACAAATAATCAAACCCCTGGGCAATGAAGAAGGCTGTAAAACTCTCACAAGATTCAATCTTGATGATGATGAGGAATCTGATGAAGATGAAGCTCCTCTTCACAGAAAAGGAAATTGGAAAGCCTAACTGAGCCCATAGCTGCAAAGCCACTAGCAGCTAAAACACCCTCTGGAAATACCAAGTCTATCCAGGGTGGTGATTCTTCAAACAACCCCAAGGAGAATTCAAGACAGAAAAGGAACAGACTAAGAGCTGAACAAAGATCAAGTCAACTTCCACTCAGGACAGAAGAAGCCAAGATTGAGTATGTGAAGTATGACAACAGTTCCTCTGTCTACAGATGCATAAATCAGAAGAATGGCTATTGGATTCTGGAACTGAGACACTTACTTCTAAATTCAAGATTTCCAGAACCCATCCATAAACAGCTCATGGCATGGAGAAAAGACAAACCTACCTTGATCAACACCAATCACATCAAAGCATGGTTGGATTTTGAAGTTGTCAAGAGAACTGAAGCCATGAAGAAGGACCTCTCTGATGAATGCCCATATGGAAAGCCAGATGATGTGCACAGAATTCTGAATATCACAGGAACAGGCACAAGAGCAAAACTTGTTGTGGAACCCTACGAATCGTTCTATCTCACAGAAGATCAATACAAGGGTGACATCAGATATCTGAAGATTATCTACGATTATTTCAAACTCTCAGATATCAGAATAGAGCATGCCTAGAAATGGGGAAAGTATCTGTGGGTTAAGCACTTTGTCAAGAAAAATCCTACCAAGACCTACAAAGAAGTCTGTGGATTTGCCAGAGACACAGAGATGCTTGTCAGAACTCTTCTGTATGATTATTCTGATGACATCAAAAGGTTTGGAGATAGGAAATTTGCAGACTAATCCACAGAGATACTGAAGTTTTGAAGAAACTGAAGACTTGAAGACTAGTATTTAGGATGTTACTTGGAGCTTGGTTACTCCTGTTGTCCTGATTAACTATGTAATTTTTTTGTTGTATTTTTGCTGACTAAGCTTAAATGTTTTATGATTAAAGTTATCTGTATTCTTCATTGTAATTTATCTGATGAACTTACTCTCAGATATTATGCTATAAAAGATAACTTGTCAGCAAAGATCACACCTTGTGATTTGGTTGATGTTTACTTTCTGCACTTAATTAACTGACTTGAAAATCATAAGAAATGATTAAGTGATGGATTGTTCACACTCCCAGATTTGTAATAGGACAGATAGTCATCGTTGACTGATCAAAAAGTGGGAAATTTGTTAGGAAATTTGTTAGGAAATTTGTTAGATATTTTGTTAGAAATATTGTATAAGTTTTGATCAGCAACATGATGATCTATCTTAGTTTCGGAAAGGTGACTAGTACTCTTGGTTCACTTGAACATTGTAAAAGAGGAAACCCACTTAGTATGATAGTTTAGTAAATCTTGTATAGGATGTTAGGCCTTTGAAATGTAATTTTTAATTTATGAAGAGAAGACCAAGAAGAAGACATCCATGCAGAAGATCAACAACTTTGAAGACTTGAAGAAACTGCACAAGATTACTGAAAATAGTTTTTCAGAAACCTTCACCAGATATCTGAAGACACGAAGGGTTTCAAACAAACTGTGTCACCAAAGATATCTGAGGAATAAAAGGTCTATCTGAAAACAAGGAAAGTGTCCACATATATCTACACTCAGATACCTTGAGGCTTAACCACATTTCTGAAGAAGAAATATATATTGCAAACAAAGTTGTTTCAATACAAGTGGTATCTGAAGAATGAAGATAAGGACGTGCTAAGAATCAGAGATATCTGATCAAAGGAATCTCTGAACAAAAGCATAGTTCCGTTGACACTACAGGACAAAGTATAGTACAATGCATTTAATGCACGGACAGAGATGTCTGAACAAAAGCAACGGCTGCTTCTGAAGAAGAAGACAAAGCCTGCTACAGTACTATACACAGATATCAATAGTTTGAATTTGAGCCTAACGGATACTATCCAACGGTATTCAAATTCATCTATAAATATCAACACTTAGACTGCTTGAGAACACAGACACAACACACAGAACCTCAGATATCTTATACTCTGATATACGATCCTACTCTCAAAGCAAACTACTTATCCTCAAGCTTTTTGTTGCGACCAAAGCCTCTGATACTTAAGTAGGACTGAAGTTCTAAGTGTCCTGATCCTAAACAAGCAAAGCTATCTGTGAAGGAGTTGAATCAAAAGATCAACTATCTGAGATTCATTCTCTTGAACAGATTTCATAAGACTTGGGTCAGTAAAATCGAACAAGATACCATACGCTGAAAAGTGTATTAAGTATACTTGATTCACTGAGAATTCTGATTAACTGAAAAGTTAATACAAGAATCTCATCTGACAAACTCAAACCGAAACCAACACCATAACTGGCGTGGAGTACAGGAAGTACTTAGTTAAATCAGGGAATAACTCCAAAGGTTAACAGGAGTAGAGGAAGTACTTGATTTTGGGAAAATCAGGGAATAACTCCAAGGTTAACGGAGTACAGGAAGTACTTGATTTGGGAAACTAAGGAACAACTCCAAGGTTATTGAGTATAGGAAGTACTTAGCTTGGGAAGCTAGGGAATAACTCAAAAAGGTTTCTGAGTATAGGAAGTACTTGACTAAGGAAGCCGGGGAACAACTCAGGGGGAACATTTGGTTGGGAACCATTTGTTCAAAGGAATCTTAGAATAGGATTTTTGTAAGGTTAACTCAATTATCTGTTCTAGTGAATTCTAGGTCTCTGGTAGACCGAAGTGGACTAGTTGGAGGATTACGCCACCTCCAGATACCACTATACTTGTTGTGTCATTTACTTTCTGTATTTTACATTTCAGCAACACACACACACATTTTAACTGTTTCTACACTTATCTTTATTAAGTCTTCCGCGCTCTTAATCTAAGTATCAGATATCTTCACAGATATCTGAGAAATAGTGTTTATCGACAAAAGTTTGAAAAAGAATATTCACCCCCCTCCCCCTCTAGTCTTTTACTTTGTCATTATCTGGACCAACAACGAGCAGATAGAAAGCCCTTGATTTTTGCCTTTTCAAGCATGTCAAGTATCAGCTTTCTGTCGGCTTGGTTTTCAATTACCGCCGTAAGGTATTCCTCAACCATGGCACCACCCCAAATCATCCTGTGATTTGAAGTCCAGTGGTCAGGATTGAATTCTCCAACCAATCGATTATTGATTATAACCAACTCGTCGGTGTCGCTTTCAGCATGAAAGAGAAGATCGATTTCTGGGTAGAGGTTTTCTTGGGAGCCATCTCTTTATATAGTGTTGAAGATTTGAGTTTGAAAGAGATACGATTGAGTAATTCTTTTCAGAAAAACTTAATCAGATTTTGCAGAGAAATCTAGAGATTTTGTAGAAGATTAGAAGAGGGTTTTTTGCTGTTCTGATGCAAGTTGAAATTTCAGATTAGGCAAAAGTGATTTTCTTTGCCAAAATCCTATATATATAGCAAGTGAATCCCATCAGCCATATACATACAAATTGATTTTGTGTATACGTATCTGTGACTTGCAAGCAGGCGTGAGCAAAAGCTGTTTCGGCATTAAATGCAAAGTGGGCTTTTTCGGTATTTCAACAGTCCACTATTTACTGTGAAATGATTTCAGCCGTTCAGATCAAACGCTTTATTTCATTAATGGTTCCGATTGCTTCTGCAGCAATGATTCACAATCAACAAGTGTAATTGTGCCCATTTATGAATTTTGGCTATTAGCTATCTGAATCACATTTTTGTTTGACCATACACACTATTTGCATCTAATTCTGTCTTTGTCCTTAGGATTTTTCAGAGTTTTTCACAAAGATAGAAATAGTGCATGTTTCAAGAGAGTAGTTGACTACAGGTAGTTGTACTATTCTCCTTAGTGTTGTTTCCGTAGATGTAGTGATCCAGATATCTGAGTTCCCGTCTCAGTGATCTCTTAAGCTTTCTTTTTGCTCTTTAGCCTTTTTGAATCTTCCTTTCTGGATTTCTATTCCAGATACCTCCTTTCTGGATTCCCTGCCCAGCTTTCTTTTCTTTCTCTTTCTCGATACCCGCCAGCTTTCTTTCTCTTTCTCGATTCCGTTTCAGATATCTAACTCTTAAGGCTAAAAATCTACTTTCTTGTAGGGCTTAGTGAAGATATCTGCAAGTTGGTCTTGAAGTACAATCTTGAGTATCTCTATATTGCCTTTTTCAACATGATCTCTAATGAAGTGGTGTCTAACATCAATGTGCTTTGTTCTGGCATGAAACTTAGGATTTTGAGTAATCGCTATAGCACTTATGTTGTCAAGGAAAATTGGAGTTTTCTTTTCATTGAGTCCATAGTCTCTAAGTTGTTGTTGAATCCACAAAATTTGTGTTGCACAACCAAAGAAGAATGTATTCAAATTTCCGGTAGAAGTTGCAATTGAGTTTTGCTTCTTGCTAAACCATGAGATAAGTCTAGTACCCAGAAATTGACATGTCCCTGAGGTACTTTTCCTATCAAGCATTGATCCAGCATAATCAGCATCTGAATATCCAGCTAAACTCAATCCACTATCTTTGGGATACCACAGCCCTACATCTACTGTACCTTTCACATACCTTAATATTTTCATAGCAATGTTGTAGTGTGTTTGCATTGGATTTGTCTGGAATCTAGCACACACTCCAACAACATATTGAATATCAGGTCTACTTGCAGTAAGGTAGAGTAGTGAACCTATCAATTTCCTATACTTGTGTTCTCCGACACTCTTATCTGATTCAGTATAGGTCATTTTGGTTCCAATGCTCATAGGTATCTTAGCGCTTTAGATTGAACTTAGTGAGCATATCTGAATATTCCATCATTGAGTTTCTTGACTTGCAATCCTAGGAAGTAATTCATTTCTCCCATCATGCTCATCTCAAACTTGTTTTTCATGAGATTTGCAAAGTCATCACAAAGTTGCTTGTCCTTAGATCCAAATATGATGTCATCAACATATACTTGAACTAAGAGTAGTTTCCCGTTGTGATTCAAAGTAAATAGAGTTTTATCAACTTCACCTTTCTTGAAACCACTTTCCAGAAGATATTTGGCCAACGTGTCATACCATGCTCTGGGAGCCTGTTTCAGTCCATATAGAGCTTTCTGTAGTTTATAGACCATTCTATTTTCTGAGGAAACTTCAAAGCCAGGTGGTTGCTCAACATAGACTTCCTCAACAAGTTCACCATTCAAGAATGCACTCTTAACATCCATCTGATAAAATTTAAAATCTTTATGAGCTGCAAAGGCTAGAAAGAGTCTAATTGCATCCAATCTGGCAACTGGTGCATATGACTCATCAAAGTCTAGGCCTTCCAGGTAAATCCTCGGCAACCAACCTTGCTTTGTTTCTGGTTATTTCACCAGATTCATTCATTTTGTTTCTGAAAACCCATTTAGTTCCAATCACAGATATTCCTTCAATAAATGGAACTAGTTTCCAGACTTTATTTCTCTCAAATTGATCCAATTCTTCTTGCATCGCAGAGATCCAATCTTGGTCTCTTAATGCTTCTTCAATGGTTTTTGGTTCAATATCTGAGATAAAACATCCAAAGAGAGAATTAGCATTTTCAGCAATTGCTCTCCTAGTCCTAACTCCTTGATTAATGGTCCAATTACATCTTGCATCTTTTGCGATGATCCTTGATCCATTTCATCATAGGTTTAGTGCTAGTAGGATCAATACCAATGTGATCTGAATGTGAATCACTATGATTTTGATTTGATACTTTTTCAGTATCTAAGATATCTGACATATGGGAAATGTCATTGATATCTGACACTTTTTCAGTGTTAGAGATATCTGTAACTTGCATTTCAATAGCTTATTTTCGTGATACCTTTTCATGATGAAGGCTCTCAGTAGCCTGTTCCATTTCTGGAAGTTTCTTAGGAAATTCTTCATCATGTATGTGAGTCATCTGGTTGTTACTAGGCAATTCATGTTTTTCTTCATCAGACTCATCCTCACTTTCCACAATAAGGTTTTTCCTATCTGAGGGTTCTTTTCGTAATCCTTTATCATCGCTTTTGAACTTATCTGAGATTTCATCAGTAGGGGGTATTTTCTTGCTTCCTTCATAGAATACAACATGAACTGATTCTTCAATCCTTTTTGTTCTTTTGTTGTAGATTCTGTAAGCTTTACTATTCATCGAGTAGCCAAGAAATACACCTTACACCTTTGGTTGAAATGTTCTCGAGATTTTCTCGTTATTGAGAACAAAACATTTACAACCAAATACTCTCGATGTTTGATATTGGGGGTCTACCAACCAAGATTTCATAGGGGGTCTTGTCATTATGCTTATTTATCAAGCATCCATTACAGTATAGCATGTCAGGTTTATGTTCACTTCAACCCAAAAACTTCACTTAAGGTTTCAACTAACATTGTTCTTGCAGCTTTTATGGTTCTGCTTTTTTCGCAACACCATTTTGTTGAGGTGTTCTTACGAGGAAAGTTGGTGTTGTATACCTTGCAAGTACAAAACTCCTTTATGTACCGGTTTACAAACTCAGGATTATGATCTGCTCGATTGCAGATACCTTGTCATTGTTCATGACTTGAGCTTTTTTCAAGAAGTTTGGTATCTCCACCACGCATCGATTTGTGTTTAAGAAAACAACCCAAGTGAATCTTGAGAAGTCATCTACAACTACCAGACCATATTTCTTTCCTGCATAACTAGTTACAGATGATTCAAAGAGATCCATGTGTAATAGTTGCAGTGGTCTAACACTAGAGTGTCTGGTCTTGGTCTTGAAAGAGATCTTGGATTGTTTCCCCATCTGACACGAAGTACAGATACCATCCTTTCTAAAGGGTGTTTTGGGAAGACCAACCACTAATTCTTTCTTGGCAAGTTTGTTCGTAGTTTTGAAGTTCAAGTGACTCATTCTCTTGTGCCATAACCAGTTCTCTGTAGGACCTGATTGACTCACCATGAGACATTCTTTCAACAGGTGATGCCCAATCGCAACATACAGTGCTTCTTTCCACGAGCAACCAAGACTGTCTGCTTTGACTCATTGTCAATAAGTTTGCAGTATTTTGCTTTGAATTTCACAGTAAATCCTTTATCTGCAAACTGGCTCATGCTAAACAGATTGTATTTCAAATCTTTAACATGTAGTACGTCAGTGATTGTTAAGGATCCCACTGACGCTACAAATCCCAAAGAGGGATTTAATTCTCCTCCAAAGAAATCGATATCCGGTCCCGTGTTGCAAGCTTTGTAATCGACCAGATTTGCTTGTCTCCTCTGTCGTGTTTTCCGATCCACTATCAAATGTACCATTGTGCTTTAGTCCAAGACGCGTTCTACACATAACAGGAAACAGGAGATTAGGTTCTCATATTTTTAATGGAACTGTCAGATTAAAAGATCTTCCAAGGAACCCATTTTGAATGAATTTCCTTGGTAAGTTCTTTTGTCTCGACAGAAACATAAGGAGGAATTCTAGTTGAATGAGTATTATCATTATTAAGAATTATTTTCTTCCTGGAGTGTTCCTAGGTGCTCCACTTGGTGCTTTCAGACACTGTTAGGTGTCCGAGTTTGCTTCAAAGAACTTAGCTTTCCTTGCAGCATTTCTTCCGCCCTGCATTCGATTTTCGGTGGCCCGATTTAACTTCCACTCGATAATTGCTTTGAGCAATTCTAGCTTTTATCCATCGTTCTTGCTCCAATGTACTCATGAGCAAGTTGTTTTCCTCGATTTTGTAGCCAATACCATTTCGAGCACTGTGGTATATCTCGAGATCTTTTCTCAAAGCCTTGCTAGTCTCAAAGTTGATCCAATTTCTTTCCGAAAAGGTGACATGGGAGAATTTGCCATACCTCGCAATTCTTCCTTTATATTAGACATCGCATGGGTGTTTACACTTTTCAGTGTCATGTTTCTTTTCAGAAATATGCCCAACAGTTTTCTGTTTAACTTGTTTTTCCCGCAAAGGAGTAGTCGCAACTGCTTTTCCTTTGTCTACAATCTTTGTCCCGTGACATGTTATAGATTGTAGGAACCATCTTCTTTGAAGTTTTTAAGAATGTTTTTCTTTCACTCTTATTCAGAGTGGTAGAACTATCTTTTCTCAGCCCAAGTCCGGTTTTCTCTGAAGGATATCTTAAATAAGATTGTACTTCAGTCAGAGTATCACTAGCTTTGGCATAAGATTGATTGAAAAGATACTTTTCTTTTTTGAGTTCCTTCTTATTTTCATAAAGAAGATCTTCAAATTTCTTTGTAACTCATTTTCATTCTTTTCTCAGATATCTTGATCAAGTGAGAATTTTCCTTTGCAAGAAAATTCTTTTCTTCTTCTAGATTTTCAGCTCTTGCACGGATCATTAGAAATTCTCTTTCATAGATATCCAGTTCTTTTCTGAGATTTTCTAGATCTTTAATTTCTTCCTCATCACTTTCATAAGTGTAACAAGAAGTATGTGTTACCTCATCAGCCATAAGACAGTTTTCAATGTTGGAGATATCTGGACCGTCGATCTCAGCAACTCCGCACATTTCATTCTTCTTTAAGCCGAAGTCGATTATATCGTGAGTAACTCCACATAATTCTGGTGATGGTAAAGTTGAGTCATCTGAGTCGTCTTCGTAACTGCCTCAACATCTAGAGCATCCAATTGAGTTTGGATTTTCTTTCTTTCTTCAGTTAACAAAGCTTTCTAGCTTCTTCTGAAGATTCTTCTATCTTTTCTGTCACCTGTCTTTAGCTTGTTGAAAGCAGGACAATCCTTTTTGAAGTGACCAGGTTTTTGACAGTAGAAACAGATATCGCTGTTTATTTCGCTCTCAAGATTGTGCTTTTGAGCACTTCAAATGAAGCTTTGCATTTCGATGATAGTTTGTTTGAGCCAGATGCTTTTTCTTTGGCTTTTCTTCTCTTCTCGTGACAAATTTACTCATTTGATTTGCAGCAAGAGCATCCTCATCTCTCTTTTTTTTTTTTTTTTTCTTCATTCAGTAACTAGAGCAACATTAAGCAACTTTTCATTTGTTTTGTTTTGTTCTCTCTTCTCATTCTATCATCAAAAGTAGTGAGAGTTCTACAGGAGTGATATTTGGCATACCTTGGTTAAAATAAAAGAATTTAGTGTGCTCCCAGTTGTGGTTAAGACTTCTGACAATAGTCTTAATCTTTTCTGACTGGGAGTATCTATCGCTTTCCCCAAGTGCTGCCATATCACTCATGAGAGTGGTGAACCTGAAATCAAGTTCTTCCAGAGTTTCAGTGGGACCTTGTTTGAAATTTTGAAATTTCAACTTTAGAACTTCGAACTTGTTTTCTTTGGTTTTCTCAGTTCCGGCACAGATTTCTTCAATCAGTTGCCAGGCAACTTTCGCCGTTTTAGCACCCCACAGTTTACACTGTATGTGCTCTGGTGTCGATCTGATGATGATGTTTCGTGCTTGACCATCCAGTCGATTCCTCTTGGCATCTTTCGATGTCCAGAGTTCTCTGGGCTTTGGTTCATCAATAACTTGGCCTGTAGATCTTCCACTTGTTGACGCATCTGTTTGTGAAGATCCTTCGCCTTGATCTTTGTCTCTACCATTTGAAACCTCCATGACTTGCTTTAGTTGTTGAATGACTATTGGGACATTCTTTATAACTTCGATCATCTCGTCACTTATGGCTTCAAGGTGGAGCATCATGTTATTCTTCCATTTCTCATAGTTCTCTGGTTTGAGAACTGGTGCATCACTCAGAGACATACCTGCACACTTAGCACACAAATTAAATAGTCCTCAAAAATGGATAAAGTTCCTTAACCTATCTAGGATCTAGGTTCAGCAAGTATATCGGTGAACCTCCCGCCTGATACCACTTGTTGGTCCAGATAACGGCAAAGTAAAAGACTAGGGGGGGGGGGGGGGGTGAATAGTCTTTTTCAAACTTTTGTCGATAAACACTATTTCTCAGATATCTGTGAAGATATCTGATACTTAGATTCAGAGCGCGGAAGACTTAATAAAGATAAGTGTAGAAACAATTAAAATGTGTGTGTGTGTGTTGCTGAAATGTAAATACAGAAAGTAAATAACACAGCAAGTATAGTGGTATCTGGAGGTGGCGTAATCCTCCAACTAATCCACTTCGGTCTACCAGAGACCTAGAATTCACTAGAATGATAATTGAGTTAACCTTACAAAATCCTATTCTAAGATTCCTTTAAACAAGTGGTTCCCAACCAAATGTTCCCCCGAGTTGTTCCTGCTTCTTCAAATTTAGTACTTCAGACTCAGAAACCTTTTTGAGTTATTCCCTAGCTTCCCAAGCTAAGTACTTCCTATACTAAATAACCTTGGAGTTGTTCCTTAGTTTTCCAAATCATGTACTTCCTGTACTCCGTTAACCTTGGAGTTATTCCCTGATTTTCCCAAAATCAAGTACTTCCTCTACTCCTGTTAACCTTTGGAGTTATTCCCTGATTTAACTAAGTACTTCCTGTACTCCACGCCAGTTATGGTGTTGGTTTAGGTTTGAGTTTGTCAAATGAGCGTCTTAATAACTTTTCAGTTAGTCAGATAGCTCTGTGAATCAAGTTACTTAATACACTTTTTAGCGTATGGTATCTTGTTCGATTTTACTGACCCAAGTCTTATGATAACTGTTCAAGAGAATGAATCTTAGATACTTGATCTTTTGATTCAACTCCTTCACAGATAGCTTTACTTGTTTAGGATCAGGACACTTAGAACTTCAGTCCTACTTAAGTATCAGAGGCTTTGGTCGCAACAGAAAGCTTGAGGATAAGTAGTTTGTTTGAGAGAGTGTATCAGAGTATAAGGTATCTGAGGTTCTGTGTAAGTTGTGTGTTCTCAAACAGTCTAAGTGTTGATATTTATAGATGAATTTGAATGCCGTTGAATAGTATCCGTTAGGCTCAAATTCAAACTATTGATATCTGTGTATAATCTTAGAGGTGCTTTGTCTTCTTCTTCGAAGCGTACCGTTGCTTTTGTTCGTACATCTCGTCTGCATTAAATGCATTGTACTATACTTTGTCCTGTAGTGTCAACGGAACTATGCTTTTGTTCAGAGATTCCCTTGATCAGATTTCTCTGGTTCTTAGCATGTCCTTATCTTCAATCTTCAGATACCACTTGTATTGAAACAACTTTTGGTTGCAATATATATTTCTTCTTCAGAAATGTGGTTAAGGCTCAAGGTATCTGAGTGTAGATATTTGTGGACACTTTCCTTGTTTTCAGATGGACCTTTTATTCCTCAGATATCTCTTGTGACACAGTTTGTTTGAAACCCTTCGTGTCTTCAGATATCTGGTGAAGGTTTCTGAAAAACTGTTTTCAGTAATCTTGTGCCGTTTCTTCAAGTCTTCAATGTCGTTGAACATAATCTGCATGGATGTCTTCTTCTTAGTCTTCTCTTCATAAATTAAAAATTACATTTCAAAGGCCTAACATCCTATACAAGATTTACTAAACTATCATACTAAGTGGGTTTCCTCTTTTACAATGTTCAAGTGAACCAAGAGTACTAGTCACCTTTCTGAGACTAAGATAGGTGATCATGTTGCTGATCAAAACTTATACAATATTTCTAACAAAATATCTAACAAATTTCCTAACAAAAATGTTTCTGAGTAGAGGAAGTATTTGGCTGTGAAAGCCGGTGAATAACTCAGGGGGAACACTCGGTTGGGAACCTAGTGTATTTAGGAATCAAGAGAAGATATCTGTAAGGTTACCTCATTTATCAGTCTTAGTGGATTCTAGGTCTGGGAAAGGCCGAAGTGGATTAGTTGAAGGATTACACCACCATCAGATACCACTATAAAAGGACTTGTGTTATTTACTTTCTGCAGTCTATTACTTGCTTTATTTATCTTGCAAAGTATTTACACTTATCTTATTGAGCACGTGCACTTATCACAGAAAAGTCTTCCGCTCTCTGAATTTAAGTATCAGATATCTTCACATAAATCTGAGAAACTGTGTTTATCGACAAAATTTTTAAAAGACTATTCACCCCCCCTAGTCTTTTACTTTGCCGTTATCTGGACCAACAAGTGGTATCAGAGCAGGATGTTCCCAAGCCTTCTGCACTGAACCTAGATCTCAGATAAGTTCCCACTAACTGCTTTTCACCTACAATTGATTTGTTTGTTTAGTGTGTTTGCTGCAGGATGTCTTTAAGTGACGCCCCAATTCAAGCCATAGAATTATGAGAAATAGAAGAACAACATGATGCTCCACCTAGAAGCCATAAGTGAAGAAATGATCGACGTGATAAATAATTGCCCAATAGTCATTCAACAACTCAAGCAAGTCATAGAGGTTTCTAATGGTAGAGACAGAGAACAAAGCGATGGGTCTTCACAAACAGATGCGTCAACCAGTGGGAGACCTACCAATCAAGTCATTTACGAACCAAAGCCCAGAGAGCTCTGGACATCGAAAGATGCCAAGAGAAATCGACTGGATGGTCAGGCTCGTAATATCATTATACGTTCTACTCCAGAGCACATACACTGTAAACTGTGGGGGTGCAAAAACGGCGAAAGTGGCCTGGCAACTGATTGAAGAAATCTGTGCCGGCACTGAGAAAACAAAGGAAAATAAGTTCGAAGTTTTGAAGCTCAAATTCCAAAACTTTAAACAAGGTCCCACAGAGACTCTTGAAGAACTAGATTTTCGGTTTACAACACTTATGAGTGACATGGCAGCACTTGGTGAAAGTAATAGATATACCCAGTCAGAAAAGATTAAGACTATTGTGAGGAGTCTAAATCATAACTGGGAGCACACAAAGTTTTTCTACTTTAACCAAGGAATGCCAGATATCACTCATGTGGAACTTTTCTCTCACCTTGCCACTGTTGACTATGAGACAACTCAAAGAGAACAAACAACTGAAAAGTTGCAGAATGTTGCTCTAGTTGCTCAAGGAACTTCTGAAAAGAAGAAAAGCAAGGAAGTGACTGAGGATGCGCTTGCTGTAAAGCAAATGGGTAAATATGTCAGTCGAGAAATTGAGAGAAGAAAAGCCAAAGAGAAGCTGAAAAAGCATATAGGCTCAAACTATCACCAGTACAATATTATGCAAAGCTCGCTGAACAAGCCAGCTCAGAAAGCATCAAGTACTGAGGAAGCGGAAATCGGAAACGATATTTGTTTCTATTGTCAGAAACCTGGTCATTTCAAGAAGGATTGCTCTGCCTTCAACAAACTAAAGACAGATGACAAGAAAGATAGAAGAAACTTCAAGAGAAGTCAGAGAGCTATGCTCACTGAAGAACAAAAAAAGATTCAACTCCAACTGGATGCTCTAGACATTAAGTCTGATTCTGAGGATGAAGATTCAGATGATTCCACACTGCCTTCCCCAGAAATGTGCGGTGTTTCTCATGAAGTAATTGACTTTGGTCAAAAGAAGAAAGAAGTGTGTGGAATGGATGAAGAAATCTTTCCAGATATCTCCAACATTGAACCTTGTCTAATGGCTGATGAGGTAACACATACTTCCTGTTATACTTATGAAAGTTATGAAGATGGAATCAAAGATCTGGAAAATCTCAGAAAAGAACTTGATCTCTACGAAAGAGAATTTCTAATGGTCCGAGCTAGAGTCGAAAACCTTGAAGAAGAAAAGAATTTTCTTGTAAAGGAAAATTCTCAATTAATCAAGATATCTGAGAAAAAGGATGCTGAAAATACATTTCTCAAGGCTCAGATATCTGAGACTGAAAAGTCACATAAGGAAGCAATGGCTAATCTTCAAAAGAAATGTGAAGATCTTCTTTCTGAAAATAAGGAACTCAAAGAGAAAGAATTATCTTTTCAATCTTATGCCAAAGCTAGTGACACTCTTACTGAAGTACAATCTTATTTTAGAAAAGAGAGGACTCGGGCTGGACACACAAACATATAGTTCTACCACTCTGAATAAGAGCGATGAAAGAAGAACATTTGTCAGTGCTCAGCAAGGTGGTTCCCTAACAACCTACAGTATCGGTCAGAAAGCTAAGGTTGTTGACAAAGGAAAGGCAGTTGCGACTAAGCCTTTGTGGGAAAAACAAGTCCAAAGAAAAACTGTTGGGCAAGTCTCTGAAAAGAAACATAACACTGAAAAGTGTAATCACCCACATTGCTATGTCTCTCAAAAAGGAAAAATTGCAGGAGCTAACAAATTCTCCTATGTCACATTTTCTGGAAAGAAAATAGACTATCCAGAGACTAGCAAAGCTGTTGAGAAGAGATCTCAGATGGCATCAGGTGCTCGGAATGGTATTGGCTATAAATCCATTGGGAAGCAACTTGCTCATGAATACAAACAGGAGCAAAAACGATGGTTAAAGGCTAGAATTGCTCACAACAATTATCAGAAGTGGAAGATTAATCAAGCCACTGAAACCTGACAGGTATCTGAAAGCACCAAATGGAGCACCAAGGAACATACCAAGGAAGAAAGTAGTTCTTAATAACAATGATACTAATCATTTAACTAGAATTCCTCCTTATGTTCTTGTAGACAAAAGAATGTTCCTAAGAAATTCATTCAAAAATGGATTCCTACTGGAAGATTTTTTAGTCCGGAGACGGTTCCATTGTTGGTATCAGAACCTAATCTCCTGTTTCGTGTTTTGTGCAGAACACTCTAAAGACTAATTCAAAGTGGCATTTTGATAGTGGATGTGGGAAGCACATCATAGGAGACAAAGCAAATCTGATTGACTACAAAAAGTGCAATGATGGACCAATTATCACGTTTGCTCGAGGATATGAAAATCCAACCATAGGATTTGGCAATCTGAAGTTTGGAGCCCTTACAATCTCTGAAGTACTACATGTAAAGGGATTGAAATATAATCTCCTAAGCATGAGTCAATTAGTAGACAAAGGGTACACTGTCAAGATCAAGTCAAAACTATGTAAAGTGATTGACAATGAGTCAAAGCAGACAGTCTTGGTTGCAAGGCGTAAAGGAAATCTTTATGTTGCTGATTGGGCATCCGGCACAATTGAAGAATGTCTCATGGTGAGTCAATCTGGCCACACTAAAGAAAATTGGCTATGGCATAAAAGAATGAGTCACTTGAATTTCAAAACTCTGAATAAGCTAGCCAAGAAAGAGTTGGTGGTTGGTTTACCCAAAATGACATATAGAAAAGAAGGTGTATGCTCAGCTTGCCAAATGGGAAAACAATCCAAAACATCTTTCAAGTCTAAAACTAGACATTCCAGTGAAAGGCCACTGCAAATGTTACATATGGATTTGTTTGAATCCTCAGTAACTAGTTATGCAGGAAAGAAGTATGGTCTGGTTGTTGTTGATGACTACTCAAGATTCACTTGGGTTGTATTTCTCAAACACAAATCTGATGCAAGGGTTGAGATACCTAACTTGCTGAATAAGCTCGAAGTCATGAAAAATGACAAGGTATCTATAATCAGAACATACCATGGCACTGAGTTTGTGAACCAATACATCAAAGAGTTTTGTACCTGCAAAGGTATACAACATCAACTATCTTCTTTAAGGACAACACAACAAAATGGTGTTGCGGAAAGAAAGAATAGGACCCTGAAAGAAGCAGCAAGAACAATGCTTGCTGACACTGAAATAAGTGAAACTATTGGGTTGAAGCTGTAAACACAACATGCTACACTCAAAATAGATGTCTGATTAACAAACACCATGACAAAACTACCTACGAGCTTTTCATTGGTAGACCCCCTAGTATCAAACATCTAAGGGTGTTTGGTTGCAAATGCTTCGTTCTTAACAATGGAAAAGAATACTTGAGAACATTTCAACCAAAGGCAGATGAAGGAGTATTTCTTGGTTATTCTCTGAATAGCAAAGCCTACAGAATCTACAACAAAAGAACGCAAAAGATCGAAGAATCTGTTCATGTAGTATTCTATGAAGGAAACAAGAAAGTATTCTTGAATGATGATCTCTCAAATAAGTTCAAAAAACTATTGATTAAAGATTCTGAAAAAGGATCCTCAAAAGGAAACAATTCTATCATTCAAATAGAGGATGAGTCTGACGATGGAAAGCAACCTATGCTTAGTAACAACCAGATGACTCTAAGACGTGATGAAGAATTTCCTATGAGAACTCCATAAATGGAACAGATTACTGAGAACCTTCATCATGAAAAGGTATCTGAAAATGAGACTGCTGAAATGCAAGTTCCAGATATCTCTAACATTGAAAAAGTGTCAGATATCCATGGCATTTCCCATGTGTTAGATATCTCTGATACTGCACAAGTATCTCATCAAGATCATATTGATTCACATTCAAATCAAAATGATATTGATCCTACTAGTTCAAAACCCATTATGAAATGGATAAGAAATCATCCTGCAAAGGATGTGATTGGTCCCATAGACCAAGGAGTTAGAACTAGAAGAGCAATCGCTGAAAATGCAAATTGTCTCTATGGATGTTTCATCTCAAACATTGAACCAAAGACTATAGAAGAAGCATTAAAGGATCAAGATTGGATCTCTGCAATGCAAGAAGAGTTGGATCAATTTGAGAGAAACAAAGTCTGGAAACTGGTTCCATTTGTTAACGAAATATCTATAATCGGAACCAAGTGGGTTTTCAGAAACAAAATGAATGATTCTGGTGAAATAACCAGAAACAAAGCTAGGTTGGTTGCCAAGGGATTCACCTAGACTGAAGGACTAGATTTTGATGAATCTTATGCATCAGTTGCAAGATTGGACGCAATTAGACTCTTTCTAGCCTTTGCAGCTCATAATGACTTTACAGTTTATCAAATGGATGTCAAGAGTGCATTCCTAAATGGTGAACTTGCTGAGGAAGTCTATGTTGAGCAACCACCAGGTTTTGAAGTTTCCTCAGAAAGTAGGATGGTCTATAAGCTTCAGAAAGCTCTGTATGGGCTGAAACAAGCTCCAAGAGCATGATATGATACATTGGCCAGATACCTACTAGATAGTGGTTTCAAGAAAGGAGATGTTGATAAAACACTCTTCACACTGAACCATGATGGGAAACTACTTTTAGTTCAAGTATATGTTCATGACATTATATTTGGATCTAAAGACAAGCAACTTTGTGAAGACTTTGCTGAACTCATGAAACGTAAATTCGAGATGAGCATGATGGGAGAATTGAATTACTTCCTAGGGCTGCAAGTCAAGCAACTCAATGATGGAATATTCATTATTCAAACAAAGTGTGCAAAGGATATGCTCAATAAGTTTAATCTAAAGCCTTCTGAAAAGAATGCTAAGATACCAATGAGCATTGGAACCAAAATGACCTATACTGAATCTGACAAGAGTGTTGAAGAACACAAGTATAGGAAATTGATTGGATCTCTACTATACCTCACTGCAAGTAGACCTGATATTCAATATGCAGTTGGAGTGTGTGCTAGATTTCAGACAAATCCAATGCAATCACACTACAACATTGCTATGAACATATTGAGGTATGTAAAAAGGTATTGTAGAAGTTGGATTGTGGTATCCAAAAGATAGTGGATTGAGTTTGGTTGGCTATTCTGATGCCGACTATGCTGGATCATTACTTGATAGAAAAAGCCCCTCAGGAACTTGTCAATTTCTTGGTGCTAGATTAATATCTTGGTTCAGCAAGAAACAAAACTCAATTGCTACATCTACCATAGAGGCTGAATATATTGCTGCTGGGTGTTGTGCTTCACAGATACTATGGATACAACAACAACTCAGAGACTATGAACTCAATGAAGAGAAAACTCCCATTTTCTGTGACAACACAAGTGCTATTTCCATAACTCAGAATCCTAAGTTTCATGCAAGAACAAAGCACATTGATGTTAGACACCACTTCATCAGAGACCATGTTGAAAAAGGCAATATAGAGATACTCAAGATTGGCACTGAAGACCAACTTGCAGATATCTTCACTAAGCCACTACAAGAAAGTAGATTCTTAGCCTTAAGACAGTCTTGGACTAATGGAGCTACCAAAGAACTGAAAAAGTTCAGATATCTGAAGAAGATATCAAAGGAGAGAGAAAAGGGATCTGGAACGAGTATCCAGAGAAGAGAAAATCTGGAACGGGTATCTAGAAAAGAGGTATCTGGAACGGGTATCCAGAGAAGAGGTATCTGGAACGGGTATCCAGAAAAGAGGAATCTAGAACGGGTATCCCGAAACCAAAGGGTAAAATGGCTATTTGAAGATCTCTGAGACGGGTACTCAGATATCTAGATCACTCAGTGAGGGGGAACACAAAAGAGAATAGTACAACTGTATTCAGTCAACTACGATCTTGAAATTTGTAATATTTCTATCTTTGTGCAAAACTTGGACAGATATTGAGTATAATATAGAATCAGATACAACATTGTTCTCATTTACAGAGAAACAAGATTCAGATAGCTAATAGCTAAAATTCATTAAATGGGCACAATTACATTTGTTGATTGTGATCATTGCTGAAGAAGCAATGGTGACCCTTGATGAATTGGGCGATTGATCTTTACGGCAGAGATTAACTCTCAGTAAATAGTGGACTGTTGAAATTCCGACAGGGCCCACTGTGCATTTAATGCCGAACAAGCTTTTACCCACGTTTGCCTACAATTCACAGATACTTGCACACAAAATTAATTTGTATGTATATGTCTATTGAGATTACATTGCTATATATATGGGATTTTGGCAAAAGAAATTATGGGAAGGACAACCACTAACTCTTTCTTGGCAAGTTTGTTCAGAGTTTTGAAATTGAAGTGACTCATTCTTTTGTGCCATAACCAGTGCTCTTCTGTGTGACCTGATTGACTCACCATGAGACATTCTTCAGTTGTGGCAGAGGCCCAATCGGCAACATAAAGACTACCTTTCCACCGAGCAACCAAGACTGTCTGCTTTGACTCATTGTCAATAAGTTTGCAGTACTTTGCTTTGAATTTCATAGTGAAACCTTTGTCTGCAAACTGGCTCTGCAAATCTTTAACATGTAATACGTCAGTGATTGTTAATGATCCCAATTTGACGTTGCCAAATCCCAGAGAGGGATTTAATTCTCCAAAGAACTCGATGTCCGTCCCGTGTTGCAAGCTTTGTAATTGACCAGATTTGCTTTGTCTCCTCTCATGTGCTTTCCGCATCCACTATCAAATAGCCATTGTGATAATTGCTTTCAGCAAACTTAGCTTTCCTTTCCAGATTTCTTCTAGCACTGGAATTCAGATTTTCAGTGGCTTGACTCATCTTCCACTTCTGATAATTGCTGTGAGCAATTCTAGCTTTTAGCCATCGTTCTTGCTCCAATTTTTATTCATGAGCAAGTTGTTTTCCGATGTCTTTACAGCCAATACCATTCCGAGCACCTGATGCCATCTGAGATCTTTTCTCAGCAGCTTTGCTAGTCTCTAGTTTGTCTATTTTCTTTCCAGAAAACGTGACATAGGAGAATTTGCCAGCACCTGCAATTCTTCCTTTTTGAGAGACATAGCACTGTGGGTGTTTACACTTTTCAGTGTCATATTTCTTTTCAGAGACATGCCCAACAGTTTTCCTTTTGACTTGGTTTTCCCACAAAGGTTTAGTCGCAACTGCCTTTCCTTTGTCAACAATCTTTGTTCTCTGACTGATACTATAGATTGTTTGGGAACCACCTTGCTGAGCACTGACAAATGTTCTTCTTTCCTCGCTCTTATTCAGAGTAGTAGAACTTTATGTCTGTGTATTCAGCCCAAGTCCTTTCTTTTCTGAAGGATCTCTTAAATAAGATTGTACTTCAGTAAGAGTGTCACTAGCTTTGGCATAAGATTGAAAAGATAATTCTTTCTTTTTGAGTTCCTTATTCTCAGATAGAAGATCTTCACATTTCTTTAGAAGTTCAGCCATTGCTTCTTTATGTGACTTTTCAGTCTCAGATATCTGAGCCTTGAGAAATGCATTTTCAGCATCCTTTTTCTCAGATATCTTAATTAATTGAGAGTTTTCCTTTGCAAGAAAATTATTTTCTTCTTCAAGATTTTCGGCTCTAGCTCGGATCATTAGAAATTCTCTTTCATAGATATTAAGTTCCTTTCTGAGATTTTCTAGATATTTTATTTCTTCTTCATCACTTTCATAAGTGTAACATGAAGTATGTGTTACCTCATCAGCCATAAGACATATTTCAATGTTAGAGATGTCTGGACCGTCAATCTCAGCAACTCCGCACATTTCATTTTTCGAAGTCGATTATATCGTGAGTAACTCCACATAATTCTGGTGATGGTAAGGTTGAGTCATCTGAATCGTCATCTTCAGAATCTGTCTCAATATCTAGAGCAACCAGTTGAGTTTGAATTTTCTTTCTTTCTTCAGTTAGTAAAGCTTTCTGGCTTCTTCTGAAGATTCTTCTATCTTTCTTGTCACCTGTCTTTAGTTTGTTGAAGGCAGGATAATCCTTCTTGAAGTGACCAGGTTTCTGACAATAGAAACAAATATCGTTTCCAATTTCTTCTTCCTCAGTACTTGATGCTTTCTGAGCTGGCTTGTTCATCGAGCTTTGCATATTTTTGTACTGGTGATAGTTTGAGCCTAGATGCTTTTTCAGCTTCTCTTTGGCTTTTCTTCTCTCAATTTCTCGACTGACATATTTGCTCATTTGCTTTGTAGCAAAAGCATCCTCAGTCTCCTCCTTGCTTTTCTTCTTTTCAGAAGTTCTTTGAGTAATTAGAGCAACATTCTGCAACTTTTCAGTTGTTTGTTCTCTTTGAGTTGTTTCATAATCAACCGTAGCAAAGTGAGAGAAAAGTTCCACTGGAGTGATATTTGGCATTCCTTGGTTGAAATAGAAGAATTTAGTGTGCTCCCAGTTGTGGTTAAGACTTCTGACAATAGTCTTAATCTTTTCTGACTGGAAGTATCTGTTGCTTTCACCAAATGCAGCCATATCGCTCATGAGAGTGGTAAATCTGAAACCAAGTTCTTCCAGAGTTTCAGTGGGTCCTTGTTTGAAATTTTGAAATTTCAACTTGAGAACTTCGAACTTGTTTTCCTTGGTTTTCTCAGTTCCGACACAGATTTCTTCAATCACCCAGTAATCGTCATTGCTTTTAGCACCCCTACGCTTTACATCGTATGTGCTCAGGTGTCGATCTGATGATGATATTACGAGCTTGACCATCCAGACGATTTCTCTTGGCATCTTCCGATGTCCTGAGTTCTCTGGGCTTTGGTTCGTAAATAACTTGACTAGTAGATCTCCCATTAGTTGACGCATCTTTATGTGAAGACCCACGCTATGATCTCTGTCTCTACCATTAGAAACCTCCATGACTTGCTTGAGTTGTTGAATGACTATTGGGCCATTCTTTATCACGTCGATCATTTCGTCACTTATGGCTTCTAGGTGGAGCATCATGTTATTTTTCCATTTCTCGTAGTTCTCTGGTTTGAGAACGGGTGCATCACTCAGAGACATACCTTCACACTTAACACACAAATTATATAGTCCTCAGAAAGGGACAAAGTTCCTTCACCTATCTGGGGATCTAGGTTCAGTGCAGAAGGCTTCTGAACCTCTTGCTCTGATACCACTTGTTGGTCCAGATAACGGCAAAGTAAAAGACTAGAGGGGGGGGGGGGGTGAATAGTCTTTTCAAACTTTTGTCAATAAATACAATTTGTCAGATATATGTGAAGATATCTGATACTTAAATTCAGAGCGCAGAAGACTTAAGATAGATAAGTGCAGAAATAATAAGTGTGTGTGTGTGTGTGTTGCTGAAATGTAAGTACAGAAAAGTAAATAACACATCAAGTATAGTGGTATCTGGAGGTGGCGTAATCCTCCAACTAATCCACTTCGGTCCTCCAAAGACCTAGAATTCACTAGAACAGATAATTGAGGTCACCTTACAAAAATCCTATTCTAAGATTCCTTAAACAAATGGTTCCCAAATGTTCCCCCTGAGTTGTTCCCCGACTTCCACAGCCAAGTACTTCCTGTACTCAGAAACCTTTTTGAGCTGTTCTTTAGCTTCCCAAGCTAAGTACTTCCTGTGCTAGTAACCTTGGAGTTATTCCTTAGTTTCCCAAATCAAGTACTTCCTCTACTCCGATAACCTTGGAGTTATTCCCTGATTTTCCAAACTAAGTACTTCATGTACTCCACGCCAGTTATGGTGTTGGTTTCGGTTTGTTTGTCAGATGAGCTTCTTTAATAACTTATTCAGTTATTCAGATAGCTCTGTGAATCAAGTATACTTAATACACTTTTCAATGTATGGTATCTTGTTCTTTTTACTGACCCAAGTCTATGATAATTGTTCAAGAGAATGAATCTCAGATACTTGATCTTTTAATTCAACTCTTTCACAAATAGCAGTGCTTGTTTAGGATCAGGACACTTAGAACTTTTAGTGCTAATTAGAATCAAAAGCTTTGGTCGCAACAGAAAGCTTGAAGATAAGTAGTTTGCTTTTAGAGAGTAAGATATGTGTTCAGTGTAAGTTCTTCAGGTTGTGTTCTGTGTGTATTCTCAAGCAGTCTAAGTGTTGATATTTATAGATGAATTTGAATGCCGTTGAATAGTATCCGTTAGGCTTAAATCAAATTCAAACTATCGATAGCTGTGTATAGTACTGTAGCAGGTTTGTCTTCTTCTTCAGAAGCTACCGTTTTTTGTTCAGACATCTCTGTCTGTGCATTTAATTCATTGTACTATACTTTTGTCCTGTAGTGCCAACGGAACTATGCATTGTATCAGAAACCTTCATTTATCAGATTTCTCTGAGGTTTTGCACGCTCGTCCTTTTCCACAACTTTAGATACCACTTTATTGAAACAACTAAGTTGCAATATATGTTTCTTTTTCAGAAACGTGGTTTGAGTCCAAGGTATCTGAGTGCAGATATATGTAGGCACTTTCCTTGTTTTCAGAAGCCTTTCAGTTCTCAGATATCTCTTGTAACACAGTTTATTTAAAACCATTTGTGTCTTCAAGATATCTGGACATAGGTATCTGGAAAACTATTTCAGTAATCTTGTGCAGTCTTCAAATCTTCAAAGTCGTTGAGCTTGTTCTGCTGGATGTCTTCTTCTTGGTCTCCTCTTCATAAAATAAAAGATTACATTTTGAGACCTAACATCCTATACAAGATTAGCTAGACTATCATACTTAGTGAGTTTCCTCGTTTACAATGTTCAAGTGAACGAAGAGTACTAATCACCTTTCTGAACTAAGATAAGTGATAAGGTTGCTGATCAAAATCTAAACAGATATTCCTAACAAATTTCTAAAAAAAATTCTAACAAACTTCCCCCTTTTTGATCAGTCAACAATGACTATCTGTCCTATTACAAATCTGGATGAGGAAACAATCCATCACTTAATCATTTCTTAAGATCTTTCAATTCATACAATTAAGTGCAGAAAGTAAACATCAACCAAATCACAAGGTGTGATCTTTGCTGACAAGTTATCTTTTATAGAATGATATCTGAGAGTAAGTTCATCAGATATGCTACAGAGTAAGTTTACAGATAACTTTAGTACATAATACAATTTTAGCTCAGTCAGCAAGATACAACAAAAATACATAGTAAATTAGGACAATAGGAGTTACCAAGCTCCAAGTAAACATCCTAATAGACTAGTCTTCAAGTCTTCAAATCTTCAAGTCTTCAACAGCAGTTCTATGGATCAATCTGCAAATTTCCTATCACCAAACATTTTGATGTCATCAGAATAATCATAGAGAAGTGTTCTGACCATCATCTCTGTGTCTCTGGCAAAACCACAGACCTCTTTGTAGGTTTTGGTAGGATTTTTCTTGACAAAATGCTTGACCCACATTAGCCCTTTTTGGTCTTTCTAGGACTTGAGAGATGACTAGTTCATCATCTTCATTGTCAGAGCTCTCATCAGCATTAGGAACTGATTGGTCCATAATTCCTGCGGTTTCTGCAGATAGGGCTTGGTGTTTTTCACCACTTTTGGCAGCATTTATAAGTTCATCAACAAGGCTTTCTGTAATAGTCTTAACATTTCTGAATGCACTTTCTCTTGCTGAGTCTACTTGTTCAGTAGTCGATACCTCTTTTGCAGCATTGATGAGTTCATCTGCATTTACTGCAGGTATCTGGGAATCGACAACCTCAATGGGTGTGTCTTCTGATTTGCCAGCAGACTTCTTTCTTGAAGTTCTGGGCTTCTTGGTCGCAACTTTTCCCCCAGAGACCTCTTCAGTCTTTCGCTTCTTAGAACCTTTCTGAGATCCAGTAACCTTTTTCATCATGTTCGTATACTCATATTTGTAGAGTAGGTTACTGTTGGCTATTTCAGCCGTCTCTCTGAGCTCAATGCCAAGCTTTTCCAGCAAGTAGCATATCTTCAGACCATAGCCTAATGTGGCCTTTGGCTCAGCTAGTCCTTTAGCGATTTTAGGCTCGAAGCTTTGAATCTTCTTCACAAACTTCATGAAGGCGTACTTTCCCCAGTTAAAAGGGTTTTCCAGCCTTTTGTCTTGTTGATTTAGCAAGAACATCATCATCCATCGCTTCGCTTATCCGTCAAGACCTCCATGTAGACCATCAAAGCATCTGTGAAGAATGCAGGCTAATACATCCCAGTTAACCATCAGATGTCTGGTTCGGATGTCAGCAAGTTTGAACTCAGTGGGTGTATCTGATTTTTCAACATCACACACATCACTGTACAGCTGTTTTACACCTTCAAGGAGATCGTCATCCTTGGTGTTTATTTCAAAATCCTTTCCAAGATTTTGAAAATCAAACAACTTGCAGAAAGTTGTTAAGTCCAGAAGGATTTCCTTTCCTTGGACTATGTCTTAAGGCTAAGAATCTACTTTCTTGTAGTGGCTTAGTGAAGATATCTGCAAGTTGGTCTTCAGTGCCAATCTTGAGTATCTCTATATTGCCTTTTTCAACATGATCTCTGATGAAGTGGTGTCTAACATCAATGTGCTTTGTTCTGGCATGAAACTTAGGATTCTGTGTGATTGAAATAGCACTTGTGTTATCACAGAAAATAGGAGTTTTCTCTTCATTGAGTCCATAGTCTTTGAGTTGTTGTTGAATCCACAAAATTTGTGTTGCACAACAACCAGCAACAATATATTCAAATCCGTGGTAGAAGTTGCAATTGAGTTTTGCTTCTTGCTAAACCATGAGATAAGTCTAGCTCCCAGAAACTGACAAGTTCCTGAGGTACTTTTCCTATCAAGCATTGATCCAGCATAATCAGCATCTGAGTAACCAGCTAAACTCAATCCGCTTTCTTTAGGATACCACAAACCTACATTTAATGTACCTTTCACATACCTTAATATTTTCATAGCAATGTTGTAGTGTGATTGCATTGAATTTGTCTGAAATCTAGCACACACTCCAACTGCATATTGAATATCAGGTCTACTTGCAGTAAGGTAAAGTAGTGAACCTATCAATTTCCTATACTTATGTTCTTCAACACTCTTGTCTGATTCAGTATAGGTCATCTTGGTTCCTATGCTCATAGGTATCTTAGCATTCTTTTCAGAAGGCTTAAGATTGAACTTTGTGAGCATGTCTTTTGCATAATTTGTCTGACTAATGAATATTCCATCATTGAGTTACTTGACTTGCAATCCTAGGAAATAGTTCAATTCTCCCATCATGCTCATCTCAAACTTGCTTTTCATGAGATTTGCAAAGTCATCACAAAGTTGCTTATCCTTAGATCCAAATATAATGTCATCAACATATACTTGAACTAAGAGAAGTTTCCCATCATGATTTAAAGTGAATAAAGTTTTATCAACTTCACCTTTCTTGAAACCACTTTCCAGAAGGTATTTGGCCAAAGTGTCATACCATGCTCTTGGAGCTTGTTTCAGCCCATACAGAGCTTTCTGTAACTTATAGACCATTCTACATTATGCGGAAACTTCAAAGCTAGGTGGTTGCTCAACATAGACTTCTCAAAGAAGTTCACCATTCAGAATGCACTCTTGACATCCATCCGTAAACTTTAAAATCTTTATAAGTCGAAGGCGTAAAGAGTCTTATTGCATCCAATCCGCAACCGTGCATATGACTCCTCAAAATCTAGACCTTCAGTCTGGGTGAAATCCTTGGCAACCAATCTTTCTTTGTTTCTGGTTATTTCATCAGACTCATTCATTTTGTTTCTGAAAACCCACTTTGTTCCAATCACAGATATTCCTTCTACAAATGGAACTAGTTTCCAGACTTTGTTTCTCTCAAATTGATCCAACTCGTCTTGCATTGCAGAGATCCAGTCTTGGTCTCCTAATGCTTCTTCTATAGTTTTAGGTTCAATGTTTGAGATGAAACATCCAAAGAGAGAATTAGCATTTTCAGCTATTGCTCTCCTAGTCCTAACACCTTGATTAGTTGGTCGAATTACATCTTTTGCAGGATGATCTTTGATCCATCTCATCATAGGTTTAGTGCTAGTAGGATCAATATCCAAGTGATTTGAATGTGAATCACTAAGATTATGATTTGATACTTTTTCAGTATCTGAGATATCTGACACATGGGAAATGCCATGGATATCTGACACTTTTTCAGTGTTAGAGATATCTGGAACTTGCATTTCAGCAGTCTCATTTTCAGATACCTCTTCATGATGAAGGTTCTTAGTAACCTGTTCCATTTCTGGAAATCTCATAGGAAATTCTTCATCATGTTTGTGAGTCATCTAGTTGTTACTAGGCATTTTATGCTTTTCTACGTCAGAGTCATCCTCACTTTCCTCAATGATGTTTTTCCTTTTTGAGGGTTCTTTTTCAGAATCCTTTACCATTAGTTCTTTGAACCTTTCTGAAAGTTCATCAGTAAGAGGTGTTTTCTTGCTTCCTTCATAGAATACAACATGAACTGATTCTTCAATCTTCTTTGTTCCATTTATGGAAATCTCATAGGAAATTCCTCATCATGTCTGTGAGTCATCTGGTTGTTACTAGGCATTTTATGCTTTTCTTCGTCAGAGTCATCCTCACTTTCCACAATGATGTTTTTCTTTTCTGAGGGTTCTTTTTCAGAATCCTTTACCATTAGTTCTTTGAACCTTTCTGAAAGTTCATCGGTAAGAGGTGTTTTCTTGCTTCCTTCATAGAAAACAACATGAACTGATTCTTCAATCTTCTTTGTTCTTTTGTTGTAAACTCTGTACGCTTTGCTATTCATAGAATAACCAAGAAATACACCTTCATTTGCCTTTGGTTGAAATGTTCTCAGATACTCTTTTCCATTGTTAAGAATAAAACATCTACAACCAAACACTTTCAGATGTTTAATATTAGGGGGTCTACCAACCAAGATTTCATTAGGGGTCTTGTCATGGTGTTTGTTTATCAAACATCTGTTCTGAGTGTAGCAGGCTGTGTTTACAGCTTCAACCCAATAAACTTCACTTATTTCAGTGTCAGCTAGCATTGTCCTTGCTGCTTCTTTAAGGGTTCTATTTTTCCTTTTTGCAACACCATTTTGTTGTGGTGTTCTCACAGAGGAAAGTTGGTGTTGTATACCTTTGCAGGTACAAAACTCCTTTATGTACTGGTTGACAAATTCAGTACCATGGTCTGTTCTGATTGCAGATACCATGTCATTTTTCATGACTTCAAGCTTTTTCAGCAAGTTTGGTATCTCCACCCTAGCATCAGATTTGTGTTTCAGAAAAACAACCCAAGTGAATCTTGAGAAGTCATCTACAACAGCTAGACCATACTTCTTTCCTGCATAACTAGTTACAGATGATTCAAAAAGATCCATATGTAAAAGTTGTAGTGGTCTAACACTAGAGTGTCTGGTTTTGGACTTGAAAGAGATCTTGGATTGTTTCCCCATCTGACAGGCAGAACATATACCATCCTTTTTTAAAGATGTTTTGGGAAGGCCAACCACTAACTCTTTCTTGGCAAGTTTGTTCAGAGTTTTCAAATTGAAGTGACTCATTCTTTTGTGCCATAACCAGTGCTCTTCTGTGTGACCTGATTGACTCACCATGAGACATTCTTCAGTTGTGGCAGAGGCCCAATCGTCAACATAAAGACTACCTTTTCGTCGAGCAACCAAGACTGTCTGCTTTGACTCATTGTCAATAAGTTTGCAGTACTTTGCTTTGAATTTCACAGTGAAACCTTTGTCTGCAAACTGGCTCTGCAAATCTTTAACATGTAATACGTCAGTGATTGTTAATGATCCCAATTTGACGTTGCCAAATCCCAGAGAGGGATTTAATTCTCCTCCAGCAAATATGATGTCTGGTCCTGTGTTGCAAGCTTTGTAATTGACCAGATTTGCTTTGTCTCCTATCATGTGCTTTCCGCATCCACTATCAAATAGCCATTGTGCTTTAGTCCAATAGGCGTTCTGCACACAACAGGAAACAGGGGATTAGGTTCTCATAATAATACTAGAACCGTCTAGACTAAAGAATCTTCCGGTAGGAATCCATTTTTGAATGAATTTCTTTGGAACATTCTTATGTCTGACAGGAACATGAGGAGGAATTCTAGTTGAATGATTAATATCATTATTAAGAACTATTTTCTTCCTTGGTGCGTTCATTGGTGCTCCATTTGGTGCTTTCAGATACCTCTCAGGTTTCTGAGTCTGCTTTTCAGCAAACTTAGCATTCCTTGCCAGATTTCTTCAAGCCCTGGAATTCAGATTTTCAGTGGCTTGACTCATCTTCCACTTCTGATAATTGTTGTGAGCAATTCTAGCTTTTAGCCATCGTTCTTGCTCTAATTTGTATTCATGAGCAAGTTGTTTTCCGATCTCTTTATAGCCAATACCATTCCGAGCACCTGATGCCATCTGAGATCTTTTCTCAGCAGCTTTGCTAGTCTCTAGTTTGTCTATTTTCTTTCCAGAAAACGTGACATAGGAGAATTTGCTAGCACCTGCAATTCTTCTGTTTTGAGAGACATAGCACTGTGGGTGTTTACACTTTTCAGTGTCATGTTTCTTTTCAGAGACATGCCCAACAGTTTTCCTTTTGACTTGGTTTTCCCACAAAGGTTTAGTCGCAACTGCCTTTCCTTTGTCAACAATCTCTGACCGATACTATAGATTGTTTGGGAACCACCTTGCTGAGCACTAACAAATGTTCTTCTTTCCTCGCTCTTATTCAGAGTAGTGGAACTTTATGTCTGTGTATTCAGCCCAAGTCCTTTCTTTTCTGAAGGATCTCTTAAATAAGATTGTACTTCAGTAAGAGTGTCACTAGCTTTGGCATAAGATTGAAAAGATAATTCTTTCTTTTTGAGTTCCTTATTCTCAGAAAGAAGATCTTCACATTTCTTTAGAAGTTCAGCCATTGCTTCTTTATGTGACTTTTCAGTCTCAGATATCTGAGCCTTAAAAAATGCATTTTCAGCATCCTTTTTCTCAGATATCTTAATTAATTGAGAGTTTTCCTTTGCAAGAAAATTCTTTTCTTCTTCAAGATTTTCGGCTCTAGCTCGGATCATTAGAAATTCTCTTTCATAGATATCAAGTTCCTTTCTGAGATTTTCTAGATCTTTTATTTCTTCTTCATCACTTTCATAAGTGTAACATGAAGTATGTGTTACCTCATCAGCCATAAGACATATTTCAATGTTAGAGATGTCTGGACCGTCAATCTCAGCAACTCCGCACATTTCATTTTTCGAAGTCGATTATATCGTGAGTAACTCCACATAATTCTGGTGATGGTAAGGTTGAGTCATCTGAATCGTCATCTTCAGAATCTGTCTCAATATCTAGAGCAACCAGTTGAGTTTGAATTTTCTTTCTTTCTTCAGTTAGTAAAGCTTTCTGGCTTCTTCTGAAGATTCTTCTATCTTTCTTGTCACCTGTCTTTAGTTTGTTGAAGGCAGGACAATCCTTCTTGAAGTGACCAGGTTTCTGACAATAGAAACATATATCATTTCCAATTTCTGATTCCTCAGTACTTGATGCTTTCTGAGCCGGCTTGTTCAGCGAGCTTTGCATATTTTTGTACTGGTGATAGTTTGAGCCTAGATGCTTTTTCAGCTTCTCTTTGGCTTTTCTTCTCTCAATTTCTCGACTGACATATTTTCTCATTTACTTTGCAGCAAAAGCATCCTCAGTCTCCTCCTTGATTTTCTTCTTTTCAGAAGTTCCTTGAGTAATTAGAGTAACATTCTGCAACCTTTCAGTTGTTTGTTCTCTTTGAGTTGTTTCATAATCAACCGTAGCAAGGTGAGAGAAAAGTTCCACTGGAGTGATATTTGGCATTCCTTAGTTGAAATAAAAGAATTTAGTGTGCTCCCAGTTGTGGATAAGACTTCTGACAATAGTCTTAATCTTTTCTGACTGGGAGTATTTGTTGCTTTCACCAAATGCAGCCATATCGCTCATGAGAGTGGTCAATCTGAAATCAAGTTCTTCCAGAGTTTCAGTGGGTCCTTGTTTGGGATTTTGAAATTTCAACTTGAGAACTTCGAACTTGTTTACCTTGGTTTTCTCAGTTCCGGCACAGATTTCTTCAATTAGTTGCCAGGCAACTGTCGCCGTTTTAGCACCCCCACAGTTTACACTGTATGTGCTCAGGTGTCGATCTGATGATGATATTACAAGCATGACCATCCAGACGATTTCTCTTGGCATCTTCCGATGTCCAGAGTTCTCTGGGCTTTGGTTCGTAAATAACTTGACTAGTAGATCTCCCACTAGTTGACGCATCTGTATGTGAAGACCCATCGCTTTGATCTCTGTCGCTACCATTAGAAACCTCCATGACTTGCTTGAGTTGTTGAATGACTATTGGGCCATTCTTTATCACGTCGATCATTTCGTCACTTATGGCTTCTAGGTGGAGCATCATGTTATTTTTCCATTTCTCGTAGTTCTCTGGTTTGAGAACGGGTGCATCACTCAGAGACATACCTGCACACTTAACACACAAATTATATAGTCCTCAGAAAGGGACAAAGTTCCTTCACCTATCTGGGGATCTAGGTTCAGTGCAGAAGGCTTGTGAACCTCCTGCTCTGATACCACTTGTTGGTCCAGATAACGACAAAGTAAAAGACTAGAGGGTGGGTGAATAGTCTTTTCAAACTTTTGTCGATAAACACAATTTCTGAGATATCTGTGAAGATATCTGATACTTAAATTCAGAGCGCGGAAGACTTAAGATAGATAAGTGCAGAAACAATAAGTGTGTGTGTGTGTGTTGCTGAAATGTAAGTATAGAAAAGTAAATAACACAGCAAGTATAGTGGTATCTGGAGGTGGCGTAATCCTCCAACTAATCCACTTCGGTCTTCCAAAGACCTAGAATTCACTAGAACAGATAATTGAGGTCACCTTACAAAAATCCTATTCTAAGATTCCTTAAACAAATGGTTCCCAACCAAATGTTCCCCCTGAGTTTTTCCCCGGCTTTCACAGCCATGTACTTCCTGTACTCAGAAACCTTTTTGAGCTGTTCTTTAGCTTCCCAAGCTAAGTACTTCCTGTGCTCAGTAACCTTGGAGTTATTCCTTAGTTTCCCAAATCAAGTACTTCCTCTACTCCGATAACCTTGGAGTTATTCCCTGATTTTCCAAACAAAGTACTTCCTGTACTCCACGCCAGTTATGGTGTTGGTTTCGGTTTGTTTGTCAGATGAGCTTCTTTAATAACTTATTCAGTTATTCAGATAGCTCTGTGAATCAAGTATACTTAATACACTTTTCAATGTATGGTATCTTGTTCTTTTTACTGACCCAAGTCTATGATAATTGTTCAAGAGAATGAATCTCAGATACTTGATCTTTTAATTCAACTCTTTCACAAATAGCAGTGCTTGTTTAGGATCAGGACACTTAGAACTTTTAGTGCTACTTAGAATCAAAAGCTTTGGTCGCAACAGAAAGCTTGAAGATAAGTAGTTTGCTTTGAGAGAGTAAGATATGTGTTCAGTGTAAGCTCTTCAGGTTGTGTTCTGTGTGTATTCTCAAGCAGTCCAAGTGTTGATATTTATAGATGAATTTGAATACCGTTGAATAGTATCCGTTAGGCTTAAATCAAATTCAAACTATCGATATCTGTGTATATTACTGTAGCTGTATTGGCCAGAATTCGCTCTTGTCAACTAGACTAACGGATCGGCCCATCAAGGCTACGGCCCAACCCACAATCCATTAATGAGTCCGTCTAGACTTCATACGTGAGTTGGACTCCAAAGGCCGGTTAGCAAGCCCACGTAGCGGAGTCATCCATCTAGCCAATCAGTCTGCATGCTACCCGTCTAGCTCACTTGACCTTGCCAACCTTCCAGCTGGTTGACAAGCTGGCTAGCTCACCTAGCCCGCCCGACCTTGCATGACTGACTCTGTCAGTCAACACCTGACTAACAGACTAACCAATTCCAGTAGCTCGATGGACTTGGTCAGTGAGTACGCAACCGACTTACGATCACTCTCCTAACTACTTGAGACACAGTCCAACCCGTTCCAACGACCTCCCCGAAATTAGCGGGCAGACTCCAATGATGGGTGGGTTATATAGAGAAGGCTGAGGAGATGTAGAGGGCATGACATGCTAACTGCAACAAACCCTAGCAATCAATCTCTCACGCCTCCATCTCTCTCAAGCTCTCTGATCAACATCAGCCGTCACCCATCATCATCCACTTTCGCTCATCACCACCCATCATCAACCTTCAATCTTCCGCCGTCATCCATCTCTGTCATACAACTGCTAGCTACCTCTTTCCCGTAAGGTCAGCTAGCCCACCGTCGGTGTTCGTCCGCCACGTAGCCGAACCGACTCAACCAACATGATAAGTTGACGCTTGCCACCATCTCTCCCTCTCTATCTCTTTCATTTGATTACTCCTTCTATCAGTCATCTAACTTTTGCGTCGGAGTCCCTTCGGTCGGCACCACACCGGTGTCACCTCGGAATCTCACGTCTCTGTTTACATCTTGTTGCCTTGCAGTTGTCATTTGCCCCAATCTCTAACCCTAATTTTGATTGTACATTTCGAGCGTCTACGATGTGAGGTTTGTCTTCTTCTTCGGTTACCGTTTTGTTCGGACATCTCTCATGCGGCATTTAATGCATTGTACTATACTTTTGTCCTGTAGTGCCAACAGAACTATGCATTGTATCAGAGACCTTCATTTATCAGATTTCTCTGAGGTTTTGCACGCTCGTCCTTTTCCACAACTTCAGATACCACTTTATTGAAACAACTAAGTTGCAATATATGTTTCTCTTTCAGAAACGTGGTTTAAGTCCAAGGTATCTGAGTGCAGATATCTGTAGGCACTTTCCTTGTTTTCAGAAGCCTTTCAGTTCTCAGATATCTCTTGTAACACAGTTTATTTAAAACCATTTGTGTCTTCAAGATATCTGGACATAGGTATCTGGAAAACTATTTCAGTAATCTTGTGCAGTCTTCAAATCTTCAAAGTCGTTGAACTTGTTCTGCTGGATGTCTTCTTCTTGGTCTTCTCTTCATAAAATAAAAGATTACATTTTGAGACCTAACATCCTATACAAGATTAGCTAGACTATCATACTTAGTGAGTTTCCTCTTTTACAATGTTCAAGTAACCCAAGAGTACTAATCACCTTTCTGAACTAAGATAAGTGATAAGGTTGCTGATCAAAATCTAAACAGATAATCCTAACAAATTTCTAACAAAATTTCTAACAAATCTATAATCAGATATCGGAGAAACTGCAATAGTTTCATAACAGATATCTGAGTACATTAAGGTCTCTGAGGAATGGACTTGTAACTCTCAGAAAGCTTGCAATAGTTTCATTGACATTGCAGAACAAAAATAGTACAATGCATTTAATGCACAGGCAGAGATGTCTGAAGAAAAGCAGAATTCTCTGCAAAGAGAAATCGGTTTCCGGCAGTGCTATTTTCCAGATATTGATAGTATGAATTTCATTGCCTAACGGATAGCAATTCAAACGGCATGATTTTCTGCTATAAATATCAACACTTAGAATAACTTTTGCTTATAATTAAATTTTTTTCAACTTCTATGAAAAGCAGATCAAAAGTAATTCGTAAATTCATTTGCAAACACACACTTACTCAGCTAACAATAGTAATGGTAATTAAATTTCTTCATGTGAAAAACAAGAGATTTGATGATTTTTTGTATGTAGATTGTTGAGTTTTGCGTTTTGAATAGTATTGCGTTTTTGTTAATTTTTGTGTGTACGTAAGTTGCTAATTTTTTATTTTTGTTGCTAACTTTTGATTTATATTGCAGATATGATCATTGATTTCCAGAAGTTCATAGATTGTAGTCAAGTTGGTGAAAAGAGAAGAAGAAATACTTGGTGGACAAAAGAAGAAGAAATATTTCCAGAAGCCTAGAGATTGTACTGTAATTGTTGATTTGTATTTTTATTGCTGACTTTTGTTAAAATGTAGTTTTTTTCCTTGTAATGAAGAATTTAGTTTGTATGACAGTATAAAAATTTATTTGTTGATTAATGAATTGATTTCTATATATTTTTTAAGTTTTTTTTTTAAATTTTAATTGTTTTAAATAAATATTTGATAATTATCTGTCAAAATTCAACAATTAGTGGACCCGGTTTGATAGAAAACGGGTTAAATATCCATGAGTCTTGATGCAAATGGATCCTGCCGACAGTTGTTGTCTAATTTGCTACGTCTTTTTCTATATTTGACATGGACTCTCAACACTCTCACATAATGAACTCTAAAGAAACACTATTAAGTTATGAGATTCCAAATTATTTTTTTTTTTAAAAAAAAAAGAGTCCTGATTAAACCAATACTCTTTCAGAAAGTAAAATAATTAAATCAGAGCCCCAATTCTCCTCCAACGCGCGTCTGAGAAGACCAAACTTCCTCCGACAAGGTAAACCTAGCAAATCGATTGATCTGATCCCCAAATTAGGGCGAGTAAAGCCCCAATTTTGCTTGCAAATATCGCCGAGAAACATCCCGTAAGTTTCCTTAGCCTTCCGATCACCACAAATCATTATCAAAGTTTATGTATGCTTCTTCTTGCTTTTGCTTTTATAATTTAAAGATCAATGCTTTCGAATTGGTAAGTTTCGTTTCCATCGGTTTTAACCATGTATCATATTTTTTTCAGATCAAAATTGCTCAGAATGAAGAATTTTCACTTTTTAGGAACACCAGACCTAGTGTTGAGCATTACAGGTTTTTGCCTGTCCTAAACTTACATTATAGTAATACTACTGTGTTTTCTTGTGTTTCTTCCTTATTGTAGTCACGTTGTTAATTCCTCTTCTTTTTTATTTTTATGTATGTACGTAGCTTCTGCAATGTCAATTGCTCTGCTAATTCTGTATCCAATGTGAGTAATTTCTACTCCCTGCCTCTACCCTACCTACTCTTCATTATGTATGTATGTATGTATCGAATGTGAGTAATTTCTACTCCCTACCTACTCTTATGTATGTATGTATGTATGTGTGTATGTTATGTTCATTAAACAAATTTCTTACTCCTCAAACTCACTATAGCTAGCTATGATTTGATCTGATTTTCTTTTTCTTTTCTTTCCTTGGTTAAATTTAATCACAGACCAAATCATTTGAAAATATTAAGGGAGAAGTCAACTAAAGATCTACAGCCCTACCCATATGCTTTTACTCAGCTGGCATGCTTCGTATGGGTGTTTTATGGTGGTATGAGTGAACTAGTTAAGGGATCCTTCACATTCCAGAATATATTGGTCGTGGTTCTCAATCACGGTTGCTTTATTGTTCAGACCTATTACCTGTTGACTTTCAGGTCTAATACTACTATATTTCATCACGCGGTAATTAACTCATTGTCATATACTCTGTTTATGTGTCAGTATTATTATCTTATCTAACAAAGTACTATAACTTTTGCTACTTGCACTTGCATGATCAGGCGGTTATCGAATTCACAGCCGTGCTACCAGAGAGTATATTTTTGCTGTATATTGTATTTGCGAATGCTTTTAATTTTTGGGCTCCCTTCCAAGATCATCCACATATTACTGGGTCTGCTGTTGCTATAGTTGGAATTTTTATGTATGCTTCTCCGATACCTTCAATAGTAAGAATCTAACCTCTTCAATCTCTCTTAAATCTGCTGCTTGTTTACCCAATATACACTGATGTTAAATCTCTCTTAAGTCTGATTTTCGCTTGTTACCCATTATACACTGATCTTTTCCCTTGTATTGATACAAACTTATATATATTTTATCGATTTCCAGATAAACGCATGCAAGACGCGAACCACACAATACTTGCCGTTTGGATTATGCACAATGTATTTCTTGAATGCTGTCGCGTGGTTTGCATATGCATATCTTTATATCCCTACCTACGATGTTTACCTTGCTGTAAGTACACATTGGTTTCACACCATTATAAGTACAACAATTTGTGACTGTCCCTTGTTTCGTTTTGTGCTTTACCCTTTCTCTTGTTCTACAGATTGCTCACGGAGGTGGCATAATATTGGAAATCGTCATGCTCCTTGTATCTTGTATCCTTCTGGTGACATTTCGAAGTTCAGGTGTTTACTTGTCATGTTCTTGTTTCGAATCTTTCATAGATCTTCAAATTTGAGACGTTCAACTTGTAACACCATCTAGTTAGTGTAATAATTTTGTCGCCAAATCTTCCTCAGGTACTGCAATGGGGGATTCTACCGTTGATCTCGAGGCCCCGCTAGTTCAGGAATAATCTTGATCGTGATAATAAGTTATCGAGTTGAACTAACTTAATTATGTAACAAAATTTACTTTTGATGACATACATAAATTGTTGTCTGCGGTTCATTGATCGATTCTTGTATGCTTTGGTCGTTTACTCACTGGTCTTTGTTTAATTATTTTATTTCGTTGACAAGCACATCACGCGTAGCTTGTTCTACTCTCAATTTATGTTTCCTGAGAAATAACATATTCATGTAGATCATTGTTGGACTTGGGAATTTCTCGGATTGATTGAATTTTATTAAAGATTTAAAGATAACATTAGTATTTGTACATATTCATGTCACCGGAATTGAGTTATCTTAATTTTCTATGCCAAACATACATATATGATTTTCATGTAAAGAACACAAAATTTTGGATATGGGTACTTGTTTGATTGGATATGGGTGCCGTGAAGTTTTATTCCAATTAAAAACTGCTGATCATTTTGGTTGCAATGAGTAAATGAAGGCCTAGCTTATCTGTGTAGTTTCTTTTGATACCAAGTAGGTAACATCCCTGAACATTCATTGTAGTTTCGTACATGTCATTTGAGTAGAAGGTGGTGTGCATTACAGTGTTTTTGTTTACGCCAGACGAGTGTCCAGGTTTGCTTATGACGCAGTTGCAACAGAACATGGAGCAATGCAGTACTGGGTGGATAAAATTCGGCGTCGACTTATGAAAGATGAGATGGATCTCTACTTGGTTTCCTGCAGGAGTCTATGGATGCATAGGAATAAAGTTGTGCACGCAGAACAGAGGTTCGGTGCTCTCCAGACAGCGTAGTTTGCAAGTTGATATCTGGCCACCTGATGAGCTGCAGATGCATTATTCTGAGTTATGGGGGAACCCGTTTTTTCAACAATCTGGAAACCACCTGATAGCGGGCGAATCAAAATAAACTTTGATGCTGGTGTTAGTTCTGCGAATAATGGAGCACGTTCGGGGGTTGTTGCAAAACTTCAGAGAAATCTGATAATATAAGGTCTCTGATACAATGCATAGTTCCGTTGACACTACATGACAAAAGTATAGTACAAAGCATTAAATGCGCGGACAGAGATGTCTGAACAAAACGGTAGCTTCTGAAGAAGAAGACAAACCTGCTACAGTACTATACACAGATATCAATAGTTTGAATTTGATTTACGCCTAACGGATACAAGTTGTTGATACGGAAATATGTCCAATCCGTCATAAAGGACCTAGGAGCGAATCCTAAGGCGTCCTAAGTCATCCATTGGATCCGAGTCACTATAGTCCGATCCCATGGTCCGATCCGGGTCGACCAACCATGGTCCGACCCACCTTAGAAGAAAGGAACAAAGGATCTGGAGCCTGTGAGGTCCGACCCAGGAGCTTTAGGTCCGACCCATCAAGGTCCGAACCACCCTGGAACAAGAAGACAGTACTCAAACAGCACTGTCTCTGACCCAAACCCTCCGACCCGGACGATCACTCGGATCCAGAATGACCATCTCATAAAGCAACCAAGCAAATAGGCACCAAAGAGTGTGATGTCCGAACCCAGGAGCTCCGAATCGGAAGAGTTGGACAAACAGGGGACCTTCCCCAGCTGACAACCAAAGATGGTCCGGACCAGGCGTCCGGACCCATCTCTCCGAACCTGGGATTCCGGCAGACCAAGTCTCATCATCAAGAACTCTTCCAATAATGACCAAACTATCCCTAAAGCCCAAGATGACATGGGCTAAAACCTCATTATTGGGCTATGGGCCTCATATTAGCATTGGTGGCTCAATCTCAGACGTACACTTGGCACGATCCTGTGTGATCCTCCAACTTGAAAGATAGCCTATAAAAAGGGGCACACTTCCCCATAAACGAGGTAAGTCACATGGCCATCCAACTATCATACATTACACAGAGTCGATCCTTAGTCGCTCTTGAGTAAAGTCTCAAATCCGGTTTGACACTTAGCAAACCGGATCCTAACCCCCCCCCCCCCCCACTTCAAGTCACTTGTGCAGGATCTCACCTGTTGCCTCTTACCGATACTGATAAGTGAAGGAAAGCAAGGAAAACTCACTAAGTGTTTGGGGAGTTCCACCCCCAACATTTTGGCGCCGTCTGTGGGAATCTTACAAAAAAGTTCCATTCTCTACAGTCTCTAATGGCAAGAACAAGGAGGTCCGCAAGAACCAACGCCACTGCAGTCGGTACACCTGCTCCAAGACAAAGGGGTAGGCCTCTTACTAGGCGAAGCAGAGCAGCGAGAGTTCCCTCAAGAGATGCGACGGATTACCCTAGCGACGGCCGGACAGCTAGTCTCTCTTCTGGAGAGGAAAGAGCCACTGATCCACCAATAAGAACCCAGGCACTTGGAGTCGAAGGACAGGTTCCTCCGCCAGGAACACATGGTCCTCCTCCGGGGAAAAACTTCACCCTTCCAAATGGGCAGATTATCCGTCCTAGTGAGTTCGGGATGGATGAGAATCAGATTGGCCTCTTACTCACCACTATTCAAGGATGTTTTGCATCAAACAACCTCCAGCCTCCTCAACCCACTCCACCTTTGGCAATCCCAAGGCAAGCTGAACCTGCTCAATCAAGAAATGAACACCGTCCCATCCAACAGCGACTGGGGGAACAAGCTCAACCGGAAGATCTAAGAAACCTTCTCAACAGGAGGGCCGCTGCTTCTCATGGACAACGAGGGAGAAGTCCAGAAGTGCCACGAATAGACGAAGTGGGAACCAGTCAGCGAGGAGCTCAACAACAAGCGCCAAGAGATCAAATGGCGGAAAGCATCCCGATAGTTCCGATCGGTGATCTTCCCCCAGATGTAGCAGTCAACCCCAGAACTGGTGAAAAGTTGACAGCTGAGCAGATCTACCTCCAACAAAAGGCCTTGGAGACACAAATTGCCACCTGAAGCAAGATGGTTAAAGCGCATGAGAAGGTGACTGTTAAGACTCCCAACCCCCTGTGCGACGAGATCAGAAGAGAGCGAAAGTGCCCCGACTGCGTTATCCCAAACCTTGAGCATTACTATGGAGATACTTGTCCTGTGGGGGCATCTTACTAGATACGAAAGTAAGATGGAAAGCAATGGACTCAATGACAACATGAAAGCTCTCAACTTCTCCACCACACTCTTCGGAGAAGCGATGGATTGGTGGACCTCGCTACCCAATGGTTCCATCAAATCTTATGCGGACGTTGCCTACCTTTTCTTGAAAAGGTTCGAGAAAGCAAAGAAAAGGAAGAGGTCAGTTGAGCACCTGGCAGGCATAATCCAAAAAGAGCACGAGGACCTCAGAACCTTCCTTGACCGCTTCAACGCTGAAGTACGACAAGTAGAGCCTCATAGCATCAAAGAGCGGGTCCGACACCTGTATGCTAACACTTATAACGATGAGCTTAGGAGGAAGCTTTCTAACGAAAAAATCGCCACTGAAAAATACTTGGAAGATATCTGCAAATGAGTCTTGTATGGAGAAGAGTACCGACGAAATGTTCCGATAAGAGCAGGGATAAAGAAGGGGAAAGAACAAGTACGACAGGAACTTCCTCCTCGTCAAGGGAAGTTTGAACAAAAAAGAGACCTCAGGGATAAAAGAGAATTCCGTAGAGAAAGAACTCCACCTAGGAGATACGCCGAGTATACTCGCCTCAACAGACCAAGATCCGACATCTTGGCTTCTATTGTTGAGAAAGACTTAGATATACAATGGCCTAAACCTGTCAGGAGTGGCAAGAAGAGTAAATTCTCTAAAGACTACTGTAGGTTTCACAAGCAGAAAGGTCACCCAACTGAGGATTGCATCCAGTTGAAGACATAAATCGAAAGACTAGTAAGAAGTGGGAAGTTGAAAGAACCCATAAGTGAAGAAGAACCCTCCAGACATAGAAAGAATGAGCAAAGAAGAGAGGGGCGTGATTCAGAACCTCCGACAGGATCTTTACCACCACCTCCGGCGGAAATCCCACCTCGACATGCCCAAAGGTACCAAGGGTACCGCGAAGATACAGAAATGGAAAACCTCCCTTACAGTGGAGTTATCAACGCCATTGCAGGAGGACCAATTGGGGGAGATGGCCGAAATGCAAGGGAAAGGACCGCACATCACTTGAGAAACAACGACAGAGCTTATGGCTTACCAGCTTTGAAAGGCACGAATGCAATCACCTTTGACGATAGCGAAATCCCCCCACCAACGTCTGGCGGAGGAGATCTCAAGGACTCCGATGTTCCTTTGGTTGTCTCTCTAGTGATTGCCACTTACAAGGTCAACAAAGTACTGGTCGACACAGGAAGCTCTTCCAATGTCATATCCAAAAGGACCGTGGAGCAAATTCACTTGGGGAAAATACAATATGGACGAGTATACACTTCGTTGGTGGGTTTTGGAGGATCTGTAGTACGCCCCATTGGGAGTATACCACTACAAGTCTCTATGGGCACCTTTCCGACAAGGGTGACCAAGACAATCCTCTTCGTGGTAGTAGATAGAACCTTCGACTATAACGTGATCTTGGGCCGCCCGGGACTTAACCAATTCAGGGCAATTGCTTCTCCCTTACATAACAGGGTAAAGTTCCCAACCCCGAACGGCGTGGGAGAAGAAGTGGGCAACGTTAGAGAAGCCTGTGAATGCTACATCATGTCAACCAGAGGGGCCACAATACCTGTTCTTTCGGTCACTAAGGGCCCTAGCAGCCACTCTTCCATTGCTCTAACTCCACCAAAGGAAGAAATCGGTATTGGGTCGCTCAGAGAGAAGTTCCCCAAGACAGCTAGAATAGAACCCCATGAAGCTTTGAAAGAGGTCCAACTGGTCGAAGGAGATTCAGAAAAGACAACTCGGATTGGAACGGAGATGAGTACGAAAGTAGAGAGGAAGCTCATCACTTGCCTTCGTGACAATCGCGACATCTTTGCTTGGAGCACAGATGATCTCAAGGGGATAGACCCAAGGATCGCAGTTCACCGTCTGAACATGGATCCGACGGTCAAGCACATCCGGCAAAAGAGGAAAGACTTTGGACTGGTTGAAGATGCTATCATAGCAGGGGAGGTGGATAAGTTGATGAAGGCAGGACATATCGAAGAAGTCAGATACTCCGATTGGGTCTGTAATGTGGTCCTCGTCGAAAAAGCTCCAGGGAAGTGGAGAATGTGCAATGACTTCACTAGACTCAACAAATTTTGTCCAAAGGATCCCTATCCATTGCCACGCATAGACCAGCTGGTTGATTCCACTGCGGGATGTGCGCTTCTAAGCTTCATGGACGCATACCAAGGCTTCTACCAAATTAGGATGGCTCAAGAAGACATCAAGAAAACGGCATTCTTTGCGGCCGGGGGGGTCTATTGCTTCAAGGTCATGCCCTTTGTCCTCAAGAATGCAGGAGCTACTTACCAACGGCTGGTAAATAAGATGTTCAAGGAAGAATTGGGTAAAACCATGGAAGTCTATGTGGATGACATGCTCGTGAAAAGCAAAACTGAAGAGGAACACATTGGACACCTTAACAATTGTTTTTCCATCCTCCGGAAGTACGGCATGAAGCTGAACCCTGAGAAGTGCACTTTCGGGGTGAAAGGAGGAAAGTTCCTTGGTTACATGGTCACAGAAAGAGGCATCAGCGCTAACCCAGAGAAAATAAAGGCAATCATAGATCTACCACAGCCCAAGACTATCAATGAAGTTCAAAAGCTTCTGGGAAAGGTGATGGCATTGAGCCGTTTTATCTCAAAATCCGCCGAGAAGAACCTACCTTTCTTTAAAATCTTATGAAAAGGAAATAAGTTTGAGTGGACAAAGGAGTGTGAAGAAGCCCTGGAAAACTTGAAGAAGTATCTCCTCTCACCACCCCTCTTGTCTAAACCCATGGAGGCTGAAACTCTTTACCTCTATTTGGCCACTACTGATGAAGCAATGAGTTCTGTACTGGTGCGGATACAAGGCAACGAGCATTTACCAATCTACTATTTGAGCAAAGCCCTTGCAGGCTCCGAGGCCAGATATGTCAAGATTGAGAAACTCGCCTTGGCACTAGTTTACACTGCACGACGACTGAAGCCTTACTTCAAGTCGCACCGGATTGTAGTCCTCACAAATGAGCCACTCAAACATGTCTTGGGCAAACCAGATCAGTCAGGACGCCTGTCCAAATGGGCTATTGAGCTAAGTGAATATGATATTGGGTATCAAGCCCCATCTGCCAAGAAAGCACAAGTTCTGGCTGACTTCCTGGTAGACTATCCGGAGAAAGCAGAAGAAGAGAGCGGAAGCTCCCAGGAAAAGGCTAATCATGTTGTGATAGCCCAAATCAAGGAATCAAGGGGAGAGAAAGAAGCAGAAAAGACACAAGGAGATAGCTTCCAGCTTATGACTAAGTATCACCAACCCATGGATGATGCACTAAGAGTCAGACGCATGTTTCTCTTGGACGAAGAACTCAAAACCTCAATAACTGCATCTTCCGACAAGAAGCAGGAGGTTGCGAAAGCACTCACTTCCACTCCAGGAGACCAAGAAAGAGACAAAGAATGTTGGACATTACAAGTGGACGGATCATCCACCGGACGATTGGGAGGAATAAGAATTTTTCTTGAAAGTCCTGAAGGAGCCAAGCTAGAGTACGCTATCACCCTCAATTTTAAAGTGACAAACAACGAGGCTGAGTATGAAGCGCTCATCACTGGCTTGAGGATGGCGAGAGCCCTTCAGGTGAAAAGAATCAAGGCCTACACAGACTCGCAGCTCGTACAATCCCAGTTTTCCGGGTCCTTTACCACCAAAGGACCTAACATGATCAAATACTTGGAGCTCCTCAAGAAAGAGGTTGAGCACTTTGAAGAGTTCACTCTTGACCAATTTCACAGAGAATGGAATGAAAAAGCCGACGCCCTCTCCAAGTACGCCTCAGCCTTAGGAGCTTTGGACACGAGAAGTGTCATCCTAATGACCCGCACGGAATCCTCCCTGGCGAACACCAACGGACAGATGCTCCTCTTGAGCACAGATAGAAACTGGATGACTGATATATTCCGCTACCTCAAGGATGGTACTCTACCTGTGGATCCTAGAGAAGCCAGGAAGATTCAATGCCGAGCTAACAGATACTTTATCCTGGAAGAAGATCTCTACAAAAGATCCTACAGTGGAACTCACATGAGGTGCCTAGACCCTCAAGAAGCGAAAACTGTGATGGAGGAAATTCACGCTGGAAGCTATGGAAGTCATTCTGGAGGAAGAACTTTGGCGCAAAAGATCATAAGACAAGGGTACTATTGGCCAACTATTGACACTGATGCTGCCACCTTCGCCCGCACCTGTGAGGACTGCCAATACTATGCCAACATACCACACCGCCCAACCAACCCTATGATTCCGTCAATCATAGCTTGCCCCTTTGATCAATGGGGCATAGACATAGTTGGTCCCTTCCCGCGAGGAACACATCAAAAGAAGTTCTTGATAGTGGCAGTGGAATACTTCACTAAGTGGGTCGAAGCGGAAGCAGTATCAACCATCACGGAAAGCAGGGTTCGGACATTCATCTGGAAAAACATCATCTGCCGGTTTGGACTCCCACGAGTGCTAGTTTCAGACAATGGAGCACAATTTTCTGGAACAAGACTGAAGGAGTGGCTTCAGTCCTTCAAGATAGAACAACGCTTTACTTCCGTTGGCCACCCCCAAGCCAATGGTCAGGTGGAAGCCACCAACAAGACCATAGTCAAACTCTTGGAGAGAAGGTTGAGAACTTCCCAAGACAGTTGGGCAGATGATCTCGACGCGGTCCTTTGGGCGCATAGAACGACACCCCGGACTGCTACACAAGAAACACCTTTCTCCCTTGTTTATGGATCCGAGGCGGTCATCCCTTCGGAGACGGTGGTGGCAACCCAGAGAATCCAGCAATACAACCCAGGTGATAATGAGATCGCAAGGATCTATGACCTAGAGCTCCTTGAAGACAAGCGCGATAAGGCATTGGCCAACATCCTTCGGTACCAAGCCATGACTGCTCGAGCCTACAATAAACGTGTCTTCCCCAAAGATATACAAGTTGGGGACTTAGTCCTCAGAAGAGCCGATATACTAAGTCATGTGGGAAAACTTAAGCCCAAGTGGGAAGGACCTTACAAAGTTACTGGAGCAAGAGTTAATGGAAGCTTTGAACTAGAAGATGAGCAAGGGCGGGCCTTGAAGAGAACTTGGAATGCCAAGAATCTCCAGAAATTTTACACTTAAAGGAGCGTGGCAACGACTGTCACCTTCCTTTTTCTTGCCGATCTATTTTTTGTGTTTGTTTTTTGAAAAGGCCTCGAACTATTTTGGTTGATCAAAGCTCGATTTAGAAACGTATTTCCGAAACCTCTAGTCTTCAATTAAACTCAAAGGGGGTACCGTGCACGATTTTTTGTGAAACACTCGATGGAGTCAGTTTGTGTCAAATTTTATTCACATGACATGGTTTGTGGTATAAAACCTATTCTACGCATATATTGAACTATTTTGGTTGATCAAAGCTCGATTTAGAAACGTATTTCCGAGACCTTTAGTCTTGATTAAAACTCAAAGGCGGGTAGTACACGATTTTTTGTGAAACACTCGATCGAGTTAATTCGTGCCAAATTTTATTCACATGACACGGCTTGTGGTATAAAACCTATTCTACGCACATATTGAATTATACTCGTTGATCAAAGCTCGATTTAGAAACGTATTTCTGGGACCTCTAGTCTTCAATAAAACTCAAAGGCGTTGTACACGGTTTTTTGTGAAACACTCGATGGGGTTAGTTTTTGTCAAATTTTATTCACATGACATGTTTTTTGTGGTATAAAACCTATTCTACGCATATATTGAACTATTTTGGTTGATTAAAGCTCGATTTAGAAACGTATTTCCGAGATCTCAAGTCTTCAATAAAACTCAAAGAGGGTAGTTCACGATTTTTTGTGAAACACTCGATGGAGTTAGTTTGTGTCAAATTTTATTCACATGACATGGTTTGTGGTATAAAACCTATTCTACGCATATATATTGAATTATTTTAGTTGATAAAAGCTCGATCTTGAAATGTATTTCCTAGACCTCTAATCTTCAATAAAACTCAAAGCGGTTAGTACACAATTTTTGTGAAACACTCGATGTAGTTAGTTTGTGTCAAATTTTATTCACATGACACAATTTGTGGTATAAAACCTATTCCACACACATATTGAACTATATTGGTTGATCAAAGCTTGATTTAGAAACGTATTTTCGGGACCTCATGTCTTCAATAAAACTCAAAGGGGGTAGTACACGACTTTTTGTGAAACACTCGATGGAGTTAGTTTGTGTCAAATTTTATTCACATGACATGGTTTGTGGTATAAAACCTATTCTACGCACATATTGAACTATTTTGGTTGATCAAAGCTCGATTTAGAAACGTATATCCGAGACCTCTAGTCTTCAATAAAACTCAAAGGGGGTTAGTACACGATTTTTTGTGAAACACTCGATCGAGTTAGTTTGTGTAAAATTTTATTCACACGAAATGACTTGTGGTATAAAACCTATTCTACGCACATATTGAACTATTTTGGTTGATCAAAGCTCGATTTAGAAATGTATTTCCGACACCTCTAGTCTTCAATAAAACTCAAAGGGGGTAGGACACGATTTTTTGTGAAACACTCGATTGAGTTAGTTTGTGTCAAATATTTTTCACATGACACAGTTTGTGGTATAAAACGTATTCTACGCATATATTGAACTAATTTGGTTGATCAAAGCTTGATTTAGAAACGTATTTCCGAGACCTCAAGTCTTCAATAAAACTTAAAGGGGGGTAGTAGTACACGATTTTTTGTTAAACACTCGATGGACTTAGTTTGTGTCAAATTTTATTAACATGACACGATTTGTGGTATAAAACCTATTCTATGCACATATTGAACTATACTGATTGATCAAAGCTTGATTTAGAAACGTATTTTCAGGACCTCAAGTCTTCAATAAAACTCAAAGGGGGTATTACACGATTTTTTGTGAAACACTCGATGGAGTAAGTTTGAGTCAAATTTTATTCACATGACATGGTTTGTGTTATAAAACCTATTCTACGCATATATTGAATTAATTTGGTTGATCAAAGCTCGATTCAGAAACGTATTTCCGAGACCTCAAGTCTTCAATAAAACTCTAGGGGGGTAGTACAAGATTTTTTGTGAAACACTCGATGGAGTTAGTTTGTGTCAAATTTTATTCACATGACACGTTTTGTGGTATAAAACCTATTCTATGCACATATTGAACTATATCGGTTGATCAAAGCTTGATTTAGAAACATATTTCCATGACCTCAAGTCTTCAATAAAACTCAAAGGGGGTACTGTACGCGATTTTTGTGAAACACTCGATGGAGTTAGTTTGTGTCAAATTTTATTCACATGACATGGTTTGAGGTAGAAAACCTATTCTTCACACATATTGAACTATTTTGGTTGATCAAAGCTCGATTTAGAAACGTATTTCTGAGACCTCTAGTCTTCAATAAAACTCAAAGGGGGTAGTACACGATTTTTTGTAAAACACTCGATGGAGTTAGTTTGTGTGAAATTTTATTCACATGACATGGTTTGTGGTATAAAACCTATTCTATGCACATATCGAACTATTTTGGTTGATCAATGCTCGATTTAGAAACGTATTTCCGAGACCTAAAGTCTTCAATAAAACTCAAATGGGGTAGTACACGATTTTTTTTGAAACACTCGATGGAGTTAGTTTGTGTCAAATTTTAGTCACATAACATGGTTTGTTGTATAAAAAAAATTCTACGCATATATTGAACTATTTTGGTTGATCTAAGCTCGATTTAGAAACGTATTTCCTAGACCTCTAGTCTTCAATAAAACTCAAAGGGGGTAGGACACGATGTTTTGTGAAACACTCGATGGAGTTAGTTTGTGTCAAATTTTTTTTACATCACAAGGTTTAGGTATGTAATCTATTCTACGCCCATATTTAAATATTTTGGTGATCAAAGTTTCATTTAGAAACGTATTTCCGAGACCTCTAGTCTTCAATAAAAATCAAAGGGGGTAGTACACTATTTTTTATGAAACACTCAATGGAGTTAGTTTGTGTCAAATTTTATTCACATGACATGGTTTGTGGTATAAAACCTATTCTACGCACATATTTGGTTGATCAAAGCTCGATTTAGAAACGTATTTCCGGGACCTCAAGTCTTCAATAAAACTCAAAGGGGGTATTACACGATTTTTTTTGAAACACTCGATGGAATTAGTTTCTGTCAAATTCACATGACACGGTTTGTGGTATAAAACTTATTCTACGCACATATTGAACTATTTTGGTTGATCAAAGCTCGATTTAGAAACATATTTCTGAGACCTCTAGTCTTCAATAAAACTCAAAGGGTGTAGTACACGATTTTTTGTGAAACACTCGATGGAGTTGGTTTGTGTCAAATTTTATTCACATGACACGGTTTATGTATAAAACCTATTCTACGCACATATTGAACTATATTGGTTGATCAAAGCTCGATTTAGAAACGTATTTCCGGGACCTCAAGTTTTCAATAAAACTCAAAGGGGGTAGTACACTATTTTTTGTGAAACACTCGATGAAGTTAGTTTGTGTCAAATTTTTTTCACATGAAACGGTTTGTGGTATAAAACCTATTCTACGCACATATTGAACTATATTGGTTGATTAAAGCTCGATATAGAAACGTATTTCCAGGACCTCAAGTCTTCAATAAAACTCAAAGCGGGTAGTACACAATTTTTTGTGAAACACTCGTTGGGTTTTAATTTGTGTCAAATTTTATTCACATGACATGGTTTGTGGTATAAAACCTATCCTACGCACATATTGAACTATTTTGGTTGATCAAAGCTCGATTTAGAAACTGTTAGGAATATATGTTTATATTTTGATCAGGAATCTAATGACTTACCATAGCACTAAAAGGTATTTAGTACTCTTAGTTCACTTGAACATTGTAAATCTGGAAATTTACTTAGTATGTTAGTCTAGCAAAATCTTGTGTAGGATGTTAGGTCTCTGATTGTAACTTTTATATCTCAAAGAGAAGACCAAGAAGGAGGCATCCAAGCAGAAGAAGATCATCACTTGAAGATTTGAAGACTGCACAAGATTGCTATGAAGACTAAGGAAAGTGTACCCAGAAATCTGTAATAAGATATCGGAGAAACTGCAATAGTTTCATAACAAATATCTGAGTACATTAAGGTCTCTGAGGAATGGACTTGCAACTCTCAGAAAGCTTGCAATAGTTCCATTGACACTACAGGACAAAAATAGTACAATGCATTTAATGCACAGGCAGAGATGTCTGAAGAAAAGCAGAATTCTCTGCAAAGAGAAATCGGTTTCGTGCAGTGCTATTTTCCAGATATTGATAGTATGAATTTCATTGTGCCTAAAGGATAGTAATTCAAACGGCATGATTTTCTGCTATAAATATCAACACTTGGAATAACTTTTGCTTATAATTAAATTTTTTCAACTTCTATGAAAAGCAGACCAAAAGTAATTCGTAAAATCATTTGTAAACACACACTTACTCAGCTAACAATAGTAATGGTAATTAAATTTTTTCATGTGAAAAACAAGAGATTTGCTGATTTTTGTATGTATATTGTTGAGTTTTGCGTTTTGAATAGTATCGCGTTTTTGTTAATTTTTGTGTGTAAATTGCTAACTTTTGTATTTTTGTTGCTGACTTTTGATTTATATTGCAGATATGATCATTGATTTCCAGAAGTTCATACATTGTAGTCAAGTTGGTGAAAAGAGAAGAAGAAATACTTGGTGGACAAAAGAAGAAGAAATATTTCCAGAAGCCTAGAAATTGTACTGTAATTGTTATTTGTATTTTTATTGCTGACTTTTGTTAAAATGTAGTTTTTTTCTTTGTAATGAAGAATTTAGTTTGTATGACAGTATAAAAATTTATTTGTTGATTAATGAAATTGATTTCTATATATTTTTTAAGTTTTTTTTTTAAAATTTTATTTGTTTTAAATAAAATTTGACAATTATCTGTCAAAATTCAACAATTAGCGGACCCGGTTTGGTAGAAAACGGGTTAAAGATCCGTGAGTCTTGATGCAAATGGATCCTGCCGATTGTTGTTGTCTAATTGCCAACGTCTTTTTCTATATTTAGCATGGACTCTCAAGACTATCACATAATGGACTCTCCGGAAACAGACTCTTTAAGTTATCAGGATTCCAAATTACGCTTTTAAAAAAAAGAGCCCTAATTAATCCAATACTCTTTCAGAAAGTAAAATAATTAAATCAGAGCCCAAATTCTCCTCCAACGCGCGTCTGAGGCCCAATTCTAGAGATTAGGCCAAACTTCCTCCGACAAGGTAAAGCCCCAATTTTGCTCGCGAAAGGTAATACAAATTAGGGCGAGTAAAGCCCCAATTTTGCTCTGCAAATATCGCCGAGAAACATCCCGTAAGTTTCCTTAGCCTTCCGATCACCACAAATCGTTATCAAAGTTTATGTATGCTTCTTCTTGCTTTTGCTTTTATAATTTAAAGATCAATGCTTTCGAATTGGTAAGTTTCGTTTCCATCGGTTTTAACCATGTACTAACTCCGTTCCATTAAAATCTTCTTCTAGGTTGACTTTTTTTTTGAACTTTGAGTTTTTTTTCGAACTTTGACCGTAAATTACTCACAAATTACACGATCAAAAATATAATAAAATTTTATTATGAAAATAAATCAAATATATTTTACTAATATAACTTTATTTTATACTTTTTTGCATATAATTTAAGAGTAATTTACTGTCAAAGTTTCTAAAAAAAAGTCACTAGGAAGCTTTTATTGGAACGGAGGAATATCATATTTTTTCAGATCAAAATTGCTCAGAATGAAGAATTTTCACTTTTTAGGAACACCAGACCTAGTGTTGGGCATTACAGGTTTTTGCCTTTCCTAAACTTACATTATAGTACTACTACTGTGTTGTCTTGTGTTTCTTCCTTATTGTAGTTACGTTGTTAATTCCTCTTCTTTTTTATTTTTATGTATGTACGTAGCTTCTGGGATCTAGGTTCAGTGCAGAAGGCTGGTGAACCTCCTGCTCTAATACCACTTGTTGGTCCAGATAACGGCAAAGTAAAAGACTAGAGGGGGGGGGGGGTGAATAGTCTTTTTCAAACTTTTGTCGATAAACAATATTTCTCAGATATCTGATACTTAGATTCAGAGCGCGGAAGACTTAATAAAGATAAGTGTAGAAACAGTTAAAATGTGTGTGAGTGTTGCTGAGATGTAAATACAGAAAGTAAATAACACAGCAAGTATAGTGGTATCTGGAGGTGGCGTAATCCTCCAACTAATCCACTTCGGTCTACTTGAGACCTAGAATCCACTAGAACAGATAATTGAGGTCACCTTACAATAATCCTATTCTAAGATTCCTTAAACAAATGGTTCCCAACCAAATGTTCCCCCTGAGTTGTTCCCGGGCTTCTTCAGCCTAGTACTTCCTGTACTCAGAAACCTTTGAGTTATTCCATAGCTTCCCAAGCTAAGTACTTCCTATACTCAGTAACCTTGGAGTTATTCCTTAGTTTTCCCAAATCAAGTACTTCCTGTACTCCGTTAACCTTGGAGTTATTCCCTGATTTTCCCAAAATCAAGTACTTCCTCTACTCCTGTTAACCTCTGGAGTTATTCCCTGATTTAACTAAGTACTTCCTGTACTCCACGCCAGTTATGGTGTTGGTTTAGGTTTGAGTTTGTCAGATGAGATTCTTGTATTAACTTTTCAGTTAATCAGAATTCTCAGTGAACCAAGTATACTTAATACACTTTTCAGCGTATGGTATCTTGTTCGATTTTACTGACCCAAGTCTTATGTTATCTGTTCAAGAGAATGAATCTCAGATAATTGATCTTTTGATTCAACTCCTTCACAGATAGTTTTGCTTGTTTAGGATCAGGACACTTAGAACTTCAGTCCTACTTAAGTATCAGAGGCTTTGGTCGCAACAGAAAGCTTGAGGATAAGTAGTTTGCTTTGAGAGTGTAAGATCGTATATCAGAATATAAGGTATCTGAGGTTCTGTGTTGTGTGTGTTCTCAAGCATTCTAAGTGTTGATATTTATAGATGAATTTGAATACCGTTGAATAGTATCCGTTAGGCTCAAATTCAAACTATTGATATCTGTGTATAGTACTGTAGCAGGCTTTGTCTTCTTCTTCAGAATCAGCCGTTGCTTTTGTTCAGACATCTCTGTCCGTGCATTAAATGCATTGTACTATACTTTGTCCTGTAGTGTCAACGGAACTATGCTTTGTAATAGAGATTCCTTTGATCAGATATCTCTGATTCTTAGCACGTCCTTATCTTCATTCTTCAGATACTACTTGTATTGAAACAACTTTGTTTGCAATATATATTTCTTCTTCAGAAATGTGGTTAAGGCTCAAGGTATCTGAGTGTAGATATCTGTGGACACTTTCCTTGTTTTCAGATAGACCTTTTATTCCTCAGATATCTCTCGTGACACAGTTTGCTTGAAACTCATCGTGTCTTCATATATCTGATGAAGGTTTCTGAAAAACTGTTTTCAGTAATCTTGTGCAGTTTCTTCAAGTCTTCAAAGTTGTTGATCATCTGCTGCTTGGATGTCTTCTTCTTGGTCTTCTCTTTATGAAAATAAAAATTACATTTCAAAGGCCTAACATCCTATACAAGATTTACTAAACTATCATACTAAGTGGGTTTCCTCTTTTACAATGTTCAAGTGAACCAAGAGTACTAATCACCTTTCTGAGACTAAGATAGGTCATCATGTTGCTGATCAAAACTTATACAATATTTCTAACAAAATATCTAACAAATTTCCTAACAAATTTCCCCCTTTTTGATCAGTCAACGATGACTATCTGTCCTATTACAAATCTGGGAGTGTGAACAATCCATCACTTAATCATTTCTTATGATTTTCAAGTTAGTTAATTAAGTGCAGAAAGTAAACATCAACCAAATCACAAGGTGTGATCTTTGCTGACAAGTTATCTTTTATAGCATAATATCTGAGAGTAAGTTCATCAGATAAGTTACAATGAAAGTTTACAGATAACTTTAATCATAAAACATTTAAGCTCAGTCAGCAAAAATGCAACAAAAATTACATAGTTAATCAGGACAACAGGAGTAACCAAGCTCCAAGTAACATCCTAATTACTAGTCTTCAAGTCTTCAGTTTCTTCAAAACTTCAGTATCTCTGTGGATTAGTCTGCAAATTTCCTATCTCCAAACCTTTTGATGTCATCAGAATAATCATATAGAAGAGTTCTGACAAGCATCTCTGTGTCTCTGGAAAATCCACAGACTTCTTTATAGGTCTTGGTAGGATTCTTCTTGACAAAGTGCTTAACCCACAGATACTTCCCCCACTTCCAGGCATGCTCTATTCTGATATCTGAGAGTTTGAAGTAATCGTAGATAATCTTCAGATATCTGATGTCACCCTTGTATTGATCTTCTGTCAGATAGAACGACTCGTAGGGTTCCACAGCAAGTTTTGCTCTTGTGCCTGTTCTTGTGATGTTCAGAATTCTGTACACATCATCTGGCTTTCCATATGGACATTCATCAGAGAGGTCCTTCTTCATGGCTTCAGTTCTCTTGACAACTTCAAAATCCAACCATGCTTTGATGTGATTGGGGTTGATCAAGGTTGGCTTGTCTTTTCTCCATGCCATGAGCTGTTTATGGATGGGTTCTGGAAATCTTGAATTTAGAAGTAAGTGTCTTAGTTCCAGAATCCAATAGCCATTCTTCTGATTTATGCATCTGTAGACAGAGGTACTGTTGTCATACTTCACATACTCAATCTTGGCTTCTTCTGGCCTGAGTGGAAGTTGACTTTGTTTCTGTTCAGCTCTTAATCTGTTTCTTCTCTGTCTAGAATTCTCCTTGGGGTTGTTTGAAGAATCACCTCCCTGGATAGACTTGGTATTTCCAGAGGGTGTTTTAGCTGCTAGTGGCTTTGCAGCTATGGGCTCAGTTAGGCTTTCCAATTTCCTTTTTCTGTGAAGAGGAGCTTCATCTTCATCAGATTCCTCATCATCATCAAGAGTAGTTCTTGTGAGAGGTTTACAGCCTTCTTCATTGCCCAGGGGTTTGATTATTTGTCCTTCTTCTTCTTCTTCTTCAGAAGAGATATCAACCCCTTTGACTTGTCTTCTCCTTGGAGCCTTGGTACTCCTTGGAGGTTTCTGTGCCCTTGCCCTTGTTGTCATTGAAGTGCCTTCAGTGGGTTTCTGGGAAGCAGCTACTATTTTCAAAGCAGCTTGGCTTGAGGAGGGTTCTTGTATTCTGAGTGGTGGCTGGGAAGTTTTCTTTGATCTACTTCCTTTCTGAGTACCAGCTCCATATTTCTTTTCAATTCTGCTCCTTCTTCCCATTCCCCCTGACTTTGAGGTCCAGGTCCAGATTTGTATGTCCTTTCCCCCTTAGTCATTGTTGGCTGACTCAGTCTCATGAAGGAATCAGAGAGAGAGTCAAAGTGCCCTTGTAGATAATTGTAGGCAGTTACCAACTTCTGAAGTTCGGCTTTAAGCTCCTAATTCTGTTTGATAAGACCATTGTCCTTATCAGTGAGCTTTGCCAGTGGGCCTAAGATGACATCTGCTTTTCCAGCAGTGTAACTTGCCTCTTGGAAAGCTTTTTCAGCTAATGAGACATCATCATCCCTAATCATTCCCAGGTCCTTCTGAGCAATGACTATACTTGTAGTTCTCTGAGTGAAGAGCTCAGTGAACTTTTGCAGTTCAGATGGGACGGAGGCAAGTACTTCTTGATTTTGAAGAGACATCTCCTTTTTCAGTTGAGCCAGAACTTGGTATCTGCTCATGTACTCATTGGAGTGAATGTTTGGCATCTTGTTGAAGATCTTAGGAGCAATTAGCTTCCTTTTCAAGTGTGAAACCGCCAGATTTTCATTGCGGTGTTCTGCCAACATTTTGTCTTCTTCATCATCTGAGTTGTCCACCCAGTGATCTTCATCCTCTTGGACATTTTCATCAATCGTGTCAAGTCCAAAGAACCTTCTCGTAGAATGGTCATTTCCTTTTGGGAGGAGGATGGTACATCTTTTGAAGATGATGCAGCCTTAGCATCATGCTTGTCTTCAGATACTTGTTCAGTATCGAGTTTTTGTCGTTTAGCATTAACAGCATCCTTTAGTTCTTCAACCGCAGAGTAAGCATTAATCTCTTCGAGATATTGATCTTCAAGTTGAACAAGCTTGTCTCTGGATTTAGCAATTTGATCTTCCAGTTGAAGATGGAGCTGTTGTTCTTCTTCCAAGCTTGTCCGAGTTGAGCGATTCATCTTGAGTGTTCAAGATCTTCTGATTAATTTCGACAGAAAGCTCAACTACTTGTTCAGTAGTATCTGGATGTTGGTGAGAAGATGGATGAGTAGATTTCTGAGGAGATGGAGATGGAGATTTCTGTGTTCGCCTCTCAGTTTGCTTTTCAGCAAATGAGGGATTATGTCTCTGTGAAATTCCTCCAGTCCCTGGTGCAGGGGCATCATCATCATCCTTTTTATCATCATCCTTGTGATGGTCAGTGGGAGGTTCATCAAAATCATTTTTGTTTATTTCTTCCTCCTCGTCGTCTTCAGACACAAGATTAATCACTTCTGGTAAAGTGATTTTATGCCCATTTACTTCTGCTTGTTCAGAAGGTAAGAATTGCAGAGTCTGGGGCAGAACTGGCTTGAATGCCATCTGTAATCTTGTCTGACCATCTGCCTGTTTAAAGGCTTGTGTCAACCGATGCGCCACTTCTTTGAAGAAATCCTTATGCAACAGTGTCGCAACTGTGTATTGTTCCGTAGGGAACATAGCATGGATGTACGTCTCCAAATCAAGAGCTCGTGCTCGTCTGATGGGTTGATCTGTGATTCTCAATATTTCAGAGAGATCAGAGCACCTTAACCTCTGCCATTTCTTGAAGCACTGAATATGCTTGGGCAGGGTGTGAGTCTTGAAGAAGTGTAGGAGGTCCATTTTATCATCAATGGTTACCTGCTTTGCACCTGTTCGAGCCTGAAAGAAAGAGCTTTGAATGAGTTTCAAAACTTTGGGTGATATCTGAGTGTGATTGTAGTTTAGTTTCTGGTTTACCTGAGTAAGTACTGCAGGCTCAGAGACTTGAACTACTGAGACAATTGGTGTCTCAGATATCTTGTTGTGAGGTGGAGACTGTGTAGTCTGGTCCTCAGCAACCTTTCTTTCTTGATCCTGAGAAAAATACAATACTTATTAGGAAACAGTTTTTGAAAGAAATTGTGCATGACTATGCTTAATGAAATCTGAGTTTTGCTGCTTACTTCCTTAAGTGGAAGCTCAGATTCAATTTTCTCAGAAACTTGTTCAGTTTCTGGATTTCTTTCAGGTGATGTAGCCTTGGGGGCTTCATCAGTTTCCTTTGATGCAGGGGGGGTCGCAACTGTATCCCCTTGCTTTTCTACTTCTGTTTGAGCCTGTGAGTAGAAAATATTGCATTGTTTAGAAGAGATAAGTGATAACCCAGGACACAGAATACTTGACACTTGAATTGTCATATACCTTCAAGTTAGAAGGCTCAGTGTTGTATTCTTCAGAGACTTTGTTGGTCTCTGGGTTTGACTTTGGCATTTCTGCCTTATCTTCTTCCATCTCAGTTGGAGCCTGTTAGAAACATTTATCATGAATTAGCTTGTAAGCAATTTACTGAAAGATACTTCTCTTTTTAGAATCATTTACCTGTGGCACAGGCTCAGATGTCTTAAGAGATGAGGTTGAAGGAACCTCTTTTTCAGTATCTGAGGCAAGCTTTTCAGCCTCCTCTTGATTCAGCGTTTCTAACTCAGCCTGTAACAAAGAAATTCTTAACATTAACAAGATTTATAATTATATAAGGAGTTTCACGAGATGAGAGTTAAACCAATCATATACCTGAGAAGTTTCAGGCTGAATGGTCTCTGGAACTCGTGACCTCTCTATACATTGGTCGTCTTGTTCCAGTGTAATTTCTTTGAATGAAGTTTCTGGTACTTCACACCTTTACTGAGTTTGCAACTCAGTTGCCTCCCCTGGTTGATCATCCTGAGTAGGTGTCTCAGTTTGATCCCTCTCATTGAGTTGGGGAACCTGCTCTCTTGCAGGATTTTCTTCAGCTTGATGAAATGCTTGAAGATCGAAATGTAGTTCATCTACCATTTCGTCAACCATTTGTGGCTGTTGTTGTCGCTATGTTGTGGTTGTCTGGAAGCAGAAGATTGGTCAGAGGGGTGTTCTTCCAGACTTTTAGATATGGCTTTTCCATCATCATCAGCCAGTATTAAATTACCACTCATCAGGGCTTCTTGAAGTTGAGCATAAGAAACATTCCCTGATGATGTTGTTGCACAAACAACCTTTGCTATAGGCTCAGCAACCTGTGGTGTAGGTTCTTCTTCAGATACCTTAACACCAACAACCTTTGCTATAGGTTCAGCAACCTGTGGTGTAGGTTCTTCGTCAGATACCTGAACACCAGTTACTTGTTCAGTAACCTCAGCCCTTTTTGCTTTCTGTACGACCTGAGAGATGACTAAATCATCATCTTCATCTTCTGAGCTCTCATCAGCATCTGGTACTGATTGGTCTAATACACCTGCTATTTCTGCAGTTGGGGCTTGGTGCTGTTCACCTATCTTGGCAGCATTTATTAGTTCATCAGCAAGGCTGGCAGATATCTGGGATTCGACAACCTTAGTGGGTGTGTCTTTCTTGCTGCCAGACTTCTTTCTTGAAGTTCGGGCTTCTTCGCAACCTTATCTTCAGATATCTTTTCAGACTTGCGCTTCTTTGAACCTTTCTGAGACCCAGCAATCTTTTTCATCATGTTTGTATGCTCATACTCGTAGAGTGATTGTCAGCTATTTCAAATTGTCTCTCTGAGCTCTATGCCAAGCTTTTCCAGCAAGAAGCATATTTTCAGACCATAGTTTACTGTGGCCTTGGGCTCAGCTAATCCTTTGGCAATTTTAGGTTCGAAGCTTTGAACCTTCTTCACAAATTTTATGAAGGCGTACTTTCCCCAGTTGAAGGGGTTTTCCAGCCTTTTGTCTTGTTGATTCAGTAAGAACATCATCATCCACCGTTCTAGGCTTATTTGGTCAGCACCTCCTTATAGACCATCAAAGCATCTGTGAAGAATGCATGCCAATACATCCCAGTGAACCATCAGATGTCTGGTTCAGATGTCAGCAAGTTTGAACTCAGTGGGTGTATCTGATTTTTCAAGATCACACACGTCACTGTACAGCTGTTTAACACCTTCAAGGAGATCCTCATCCTTGGTGTTAATTTCAAAATCCTTTCCAAGATTTTGAACCTCAAACAACTCGCAGAAAGTTGTTAAGTTCAGAAGGATTTCTTTCCCTTGAACTGAGGTTTTTACAGACACTATTTCAGTGCCTTCTATAACACAGGATATAATCCTGGAGTTGTTGTAGAATTCCAACACATCAAGTGATGAAATTCCACTAGGGCGAGCAGATAGAAAACCCTTGATTTGTGCCTTTTCAAGCATGTCAAGAATTAGCTTTCTGTCAGCTTGGTTTTCTATTGCGGCCGTGAGATATTCTTCAACCATGGCACCACCCCAAATCATTCTGTGATTTGAAGTCCAATGGTCAGGATTGAAATCACCAACTAGTCGGTTGTTAATAATAACCAACTCTGGTGCTTGCTTTTCAGCAGTACCAGTGGAGGTTTGGGATTTCTGGGTAGAGGTGTTCTTGGAAGCCATCTCTTTATATAATATAGGGATTTGAATCTTGTGTTTGAAAGAGATACGATTGAGTAATTCTTTTCAGAAAAACTTAATCAGAAATTCAGAGGTTTTAGAGATGTTGCAGAGGATTAGGAGAAGGTTTTTGCTGTTTTGATGCAAGTTGAAATATCGGTTTAGGCAAAAGTGATTTTCTTTGCCAAAAAACTATATATATAGCAAGTGAGTCCCAACAGTCATATACATACAAATTGGTTTTGTGTATACGTATCTGTGACTTGCAAGCAGGCGTGAGCAAAAGCAGTTTCGACATTAAATGCAGAGTGGGCTTTTTCGGTATTTCACCAGTCCACTATTTACTGCTAAAGGTTTTCAGCCGTTCAGATCAAAACGCTTTATTTCATCAATGGTTCCGATTGCTTCTGCAGCAATGATTCACAATCAACAAGTGTAATTGTGCCCATTTATGAATTTTGGCTATTAGCTATCTGAATCACATTTTTGTTTGACCATACACACTGTTTGCATCTGATTCTGTCTTTGTCCTTAGGATTTTTCAGAGTTTTTCACAAAGATAGAAATAGTGCATGTTTCAAGAGAGTAGTTGACTGCAGATAGTTGTACTATTCTCCTTAGTGTTGTTTCCGTAAATGTAGTGATCCAGATATCTGAGTTTCCGTCTCAGTGATCTGTTAAGTTTTCTTTTTGCTCTTTAGCCTTTTCTGGATTCCCGTTCCAGATATCTCTTTTCTCCTTTCTGGATTCCCGTTCCAGATACCTCTTTTCCCTTTTCTGGATTTCCGTTCCAGATATCTCTTTTCTCCTTTCTGGATTCCCGTTCCAGATACCTCTTTTCCCTTTTCTGGATTCTCGTTCCAGATATCTGAACTTTTTCAGTTCAAAGGTAGTTCTATTAGTCCAAGACTATGTCTTAAGGCTAAGAATCTACTTTCTTGTAGGGGCTTAGTGAAGATATCTGCAAGTTGGTCTTCAGTGGCAATCTTGAGTATCTCTATATTGCCTTTTTCAACATGATCTCTAATGAAGTGGTGTCTAACATCAATGTGCTTTGTTCTTGCATGAAACTTAGGATTTTGAGTAATCGCTATAGCACTTGTGTTGTCACAGAAAATTGGAGTTTTCTCTTCATTGAGTCCATAGTCTCTAAGTTGTTGTTGAATCCACAAAATTTGTGTTGCACAACAACCAGCAGCAATGTATTCAGCCTATGTGGTAGAAGTTGCAATTGAGTTTTGCTTCTTGCTAAACCATGAGATAAGTCTTGTACCCAGAAATTGACATGTTCCTGAGGTACTTTTCCTATCAAGCATTGATCCAGCATAATCAGCATCTGAATATCCAGCTAAACTCAATCCACTATCTTTGGGATACCACAGCCCTACATCTACTGTACCTTTCACATACCTTAATATTTTCATAGCAATGTTGTAGTGTGTTTGCATTGGATTTGTCTGGAATCTAGCACACACTCCAACAGCATATTGAATATCAGGTCTACTTGCAGTAAGGTAGAGTAGTGAACCTATCAATTTCCTATACTTGTGTTCTTCGACACTCTTATCTGATTCAGTATAGGTCATTTTGGTTCCAATGCTCATAGGTATCTTAGCAGTCTTTTCAGAAGGCTTTAGATTGAACTTAGTGAGCATATCCTTTGCGTACTTTGTTTGACTGATGAATATTCCATCATTGAGTTGCTTGACTTGCAATCCTAGGAAGTAATTCATTTCTCCCATCATGCTCATCTCAAACTTGTTTTTCATGAGATTTGCAAAGTCATCACAAAGTTGCTTGTCCTTAGATCCAAATATGATGTCATCAACATATACTTGAACTAAGAGTAGTTTCCCGTTGTGGTTCAAAGTAAACAGAGTTTTATCAACTTCACCTTTCTTGAAACCACTTTCCAGAAGATATTTGGCCAACGTGTCATACCATGCTCTGGGAGCCTGTTTCAGTCCATATAGAGCTTTCTGTAATTTATAGACCATTCTATTTTCTGAGGAAACTTCAAAGCCAGGTGGTTGCTCAACATAGACTTCCTCAACAAGTTCACCATTTAAGAATGCACTCTTGACATCCATCTGATAAACTTTAAAATCTTTATGAGCTGCAAAGGCTAGAAAGAGTCTAATTGCATCCAATCTGGCAACTGGTGCATATGACTCATCAAAGTCTAGTCCTTCGGTCTGGGTAAATCCCTTGGCAACCAACCTTGTTTTGTTTCTGGTTATTTCACCAGATTCATTCATTTTGTTTCTGAAAACCCATTTAGTCCCAATCACAGATATTCCTTCAGTAAATGGAACTAGTTTCCAGACTTTGTTTCTCTCAAATTGATCCAATTCTTCTTGCATCGCAGAGATCCAATCTTGGTCTCTTAATGCTTCTTCAATGGTTTTTGGTTCAATATCTGAGATAAAACATCCAAAGAGAGAATCAACATTTTCAGCAATTGCTCTCCTAGACCTAACTCCTTGATTAATTGGTCCAATTACATCTTTTGCAGGATGATCCTTGATCCATTTCATCATAGGTTTAGTGCTAGTAGGATCAGCATCTAAGTGATCTGAATGTGAATCACTAAGATTTTGATTTGATATTTTTTCAGTATCTGAGATATCTGACATATGGGAAATGTCATTGATATCTGACACTTTTTCAGTGTTAGGGATATCTGGGACTTGCATTTCAGCAGTCTTATTTTCAGATACCTCTTCATGATGAAGGTTCTCAGTAACCTGTTCCATTTCTGGAAGTTTCTTAGGAAATTCTTCATCATGTCTGTGAGTCATCTGGTTGTTACTAGGCATTTCATGCTTTTCTACGTCAGAGTCATCCTCACTTTCCACAATAAGGTTTTTCCTATCTGAGGGTTCTTTTTCAGAATCCTTTATCATCAGTTCTTTGAACTTATCTGAGATTTCATCAGTAGGGGGTATTTTCTTGCTTCCTTCATAGAATACAACATGAACTGATTCTTCAATCCTTTTTGTTCTTTTGTTGTAGATTCTGTAAGCTTTGCTATTCACCGAGTAGCCAAGAAATACACCTTCGTCCGCCTTTGGTTGAAATGTTCTCAGATATTCTTTTCCGTTATTGAGAACAAAACATTTACAACCAAATACTCTCAGATGTTTGATATTGGGGGGTCTACCAACCAAGATTTCATAGGGGGTCTTGTCATGGTGTTTATTTATCAAGCATCTGTTCTGAGTATAGCAAGTTGTGTTTACAACTTCAACCCAATAAACTTCACTTATTTCAGTGTCAGCTAACATTGTTCTTGCAGCTTCTTTAAGGGTCCTGTTTTTCCTTTCTGCAACACCATTTTGTTGAGGTGTTCTTACAGAGGAAAGTTGGTGTTGTATACCTTTGCAAGTACAAAACTCCTTTATGTACTGGTTTACAAACTCAGTACCATGATCTGTTCTGATTGCAGATACTTTGTCATTATTCATGACTTCGAGCTTTTTCAGCAAGTTTGGTATCTCCACCCTGGCATCAGATTTGTGTTTAAGAAAAACAACCCAAGTGAATCTTGAGAAGTCATCTACAACTACCAGACCATATTTCTTTCCTGCATAACTAGTTACAGATGATTCAAAGAGATCCATGTGTAACAGTTGCAGTGGTCTAACACTAGAGTGTCTGGTTTTGGTCTTGAAAGAAATCTTGGATTGTTTCCCCATCTGACACGAAGTACAGATACCATCCTTTCTAAAGGGCGTTTTGGGAAGACCAACCACTAATTCTTTCTTGGCAAGTTTGTTCAGAGTTTTGAAGTTCAAGTGACTCATTCTCTTGTGCCATAACCAGCCTTCTTCAGGTGACCTGATTGACTCACCATGAGACATTCTTCAGTTGTGGCAGATGCCCAATCGGCAACATACAGGCTTCCTTTCCGCCGAGCAACCAAGACTGTCTGCTTTGACTCATTGTCAATAAGTTTGCAGTATTTTGCTTTGAATGTCACAGTAAATCCTTTATCTGCAAACTGGCTCATGCTAAACAGATTGTATTTCAAATCTTTAACATGTAGTACGTCAGTGATTGTTAAGGATCCCAATTTGACGTTGCCAAATCCCAGTGAGGGATTTAATTCTCCTCCAGCAAATCTGATATCTGGTCCTGTGTTGCAAGCTTTGTAATCGACCAGATTTGCTTTGTCTCCTGTCATGTGTTTTCCGCATCCACTATCTAACAGCCATTGTGCTTTAGTCCAAGACGCGTTCTGCACATAACAGGAAACAGGAGATTAGGTTCTCATATTTTTAATGGAACTGTCAGGATCAAAAGATCTTCCAGTGGGAACCCATTTTTGAATGAATTTCCTTGGTAAGTTCTTTTGTCTGACAGGAACATAAGGAGGAATTCTATTTGAATGAGTATTATCATTATTAAGAATTATTTTCTTCCTTGGAGTGTTCCTAGGTGCTCCAGTTGGTGCTTTCAGATACCTGTTAGGTTTCTGAGTTTGCTTTTCAGCAAACTTTTCTTTCCTAGCCAGATTTCTTCTAGCCCTGGCATTCAGATTTTCAGTGGCTTGATTTAACTTCCACTTCTGATAATTGCTTTGAGCAATTCTAGCTTTTAGCCATCGTTCTTGCTCCTGCTTGTACTCATGAGCAAGTTGCTTTCCGATGCCTTTATAGCCAATACCGTTTCGAGCACTTGAAGCTATCTGAGATCTTTTCTCAGCAGCTTTGCTAGTCTCTGGTTGATCCAATTTCTTTCCAGAAAAGGTGACATGGGAGAATTTGCCAGCTCCTGCAATTCTTCCTTTATTAGAGACATAGCACTGTGGGTGTTTACACTTTACAGTGTCATGTTTCTTTTCAGAAATATGCCCAGCTTTTCTGTTGACTTGTTTTTTCCCAAAGGAGTAGTGAATCGCCTTTCCTTTGTCTACAATCTTTGTCTGTTGACCGATGTTATAGATTGTATGGGAACCATCTTGCTGAGTTTTTAAGAATGCTTTTCTTTCACTCTTATTCAGAGTGGTAGAACTATCTTTCTGAATTCTCAGCCCAAGTCCGGTTTTCTCTGAAGGATCTCTTAAATAAGATTGTACTTCAGTCAGAGTATCACTAGCTTTGGCATAAGATTGAAAAGATACTTCTTTCTTTTTGAGTTCCTTATTCTCAGAAAGAAGATCTTCAAATTTCTTTTGTAATTCAGCCATTGCTTCTCTATGAGACTTTTCAGTCTCAGATATCTGAGCTTTGAGAAACGCATTTTCCGCGTCCTTTTTCTCAGATATCTTGATCAAGTGAGAATTTTCCTTTGCAAGAAAATTCTTTTCTTCTTCTAGATTTTCAGCTCTTGCACGGATCATTAGAAATTCTCTTTCATAGATATCCAGTTCTTTTCTGAGATTTTCTAGATCTTTAATTTCTTCCTCATCACTTTCATAAGTGTAACAAGAAGTATGTGTTACCTCATCAGCCATAAGACAGTTTTCAATGTTGGAGATATCTGGACCGTCGATCTCAGCAACTCCGCACATTTCATTCTTCTTTAAGCCGAAGTCGATTATATCGTGAGTAATTCCACATAATTCTGGTGATGGTAAAGTTGAGTCATCTGAGTCGTCTTCAGAATCTGTCTCAACATCTAGAGCATCCAATTGAGTTTGGATTTTCTTTCTTTCTTCAGTTAACAAAGCTTTCTGGCTTCTTCTGAAGATTCTTCTATCTTTTCTGTCACCTGTCTTTAGCTTGTTGAAAGCAGGACAATCCTTTTTGAAGTGACCAGGTTTTTGACAGTAGAAACAAATATCGTTGCCGATTTCTGCTTCCTCAGTACATGAAGCTTTCTGGGCTGGCTTGTTCAGCGAGCTTTGCATGCTTTTGTACTGGTGATAGTTTGAGCCTAGATGCTTCTTCAGCATCTCTTTGGCTTTTCTTCTTTCAATCTCTCGACTGACATATTTGCTCATTTGCTTTGCAGCAAAGGCATCCTCAGTCTCTTCCTTGCTTTTCTTCTTTTCAGAAGTTCCTTGAGTAACTAGAGCAACATTCTGCAACTTTTCAGTTGTTTGTTCTCTCTGAGTTGTCTCATAGTCAACTGTAGCAAGATGAGAGAAAAGTTCCACTGGAGTGATATTTGGCATTCCTTGGTTAAAATAAAAGAATTTAGTATGCTCCTAGTTATGATTAAGACTTCTGACAATAGTCTTAATCTTCTCTGACTGGGAGTATCTATTGCTTTCCCCAAGTGCTGCCATATCACTCATGAGAGTGGTAAATCTGAAATCAAGTTCTTCCAGAGTTTCAGTGGGTCCTTGCTTGAAATTTTGGAATTTCAGCTTGAGAACTTTGAACTTGTTTTCTTTGGTTTTCTCAGTTCCGGCACAGATTTCTTCAATCAGCTGCCAGGCAACTTTCACCGTTTTAGCACCCCACAGTTTACACTGTATGTGCTCTGGTGTCGATCTGATGATGATGTTTCGTGCTTGACCATCCAGACGATTTCTCTTGGCATCTTCCGATGTCTAGAGTTCTCTGGGCTTTGGTTCATAAATAATTTGGCCTGTAGATCTTCCACTTGTTGACGCATCTGTTTGTGAAGATCCTTCGCCTTGATCTCTGTCTCTACCATTTGAAACCTCCATAACTTGCTTTAGTTGTTGAATGACTATTGGGCCATTCTTTATAACTTCGATCATCTCGTCACTTATGGCTTCAAGGTGGAGCATCATGTTATTCTTCCATTTCTCATAGTTCTCTGGTTTGAGAACTGGTGCATCACTCAGAGACATACCTACACACTTAGCACACAAATTAAATAGTCCTCAAAAATGGACAAAGTTTCTTAACCTATCTGGGATCTAGGTTCAGTGCAGAAGGCTGGTGAACCTCCTGCTCTAATACCACTTGTTGGTCCAGATAACGGCAAAGTAAAAGACTAGAGGGGGGGGGGGGTGAATAGTCTTTTTCAAACTTTTGTCGATAAACAATATTTCTCAGATATCTGATACTTAGATTCAGAGCGCGGAAGACTTAATAAAGATAAGTGTAGAAACAGTTAAAATGTGTGTGAGTGTTGCTGAGATGTAAATACAGAAAGTAAATAACACAGCAAGTATAGTGGTATCTGGAGGTCGCGTAATCCTCCAACTAATCCACTTCGGTCTACCTGAGACCTAGAATCCACTAGAACAGATAATTGAGGTCACCTTACAATAATCCTATTCTAAGATTCCTTAAACAAATGGTTCCCAACCAAATGTTCCCCCTGAGTTGTTCCCGGGCTTCTTCAGCCTAGTACTTCCTGTACTCAGAAACCTTTGAGTTATTCCATAGCTTCCCAAGCTAAGTACTTCCTATACTCAGTAACCTTGGAGTTATTCCTTAGTTTTCCCAAATCAAGTACTTCCTGTACTCCGTTAACCTTGGAGTTATTCCCTGATTTTCCCAAAATCAAGTACTTCCTCTACTCACGTTAACCTCCGGAGTTATTCTGATTTAACTAAGTACTTCCTCCACTCCAGATTATGGTGTTGGTTTAGGTTTGAGTTTGTCGATGAGATTCTTGTATTAACTTTTCTTAATCGAATTCTCGATGAACTTAATACACTTTCAGCGTATGGTATCTTGTTCGATTTTACTGACCCAAGTCTTATGTTATCTGTTCAAGAGAATGAATCTCAGATAATTGATCTTTTGATTCAACTCCTTCACAGATAGTTTTGCTTGTTTAGGATCAGGACACTTAGAACTTCAGTCCTACTTAAGTATCAGAGGCTTTGGTCGCAACAGAAAGCTTGAGGATAAGTAGTTTGCTTTGAGAGTGTAAGATCGTATATCAGAATATAAGGTATCTGAGGTTCTGTGTTGTGTGTGTTCTCAAGCATTCTAAGTGTTGATATTTATAGATGAATTTGAATACCGTTGAATAGTATCCGTTAGGCTCAAATTCAAACTATTGATATCTGTGTATAGTACTGTAGCAGGCTTTGTCTTCTTCTTCAGAATCAGCCGTTGCTTTTGTTCAGACATCTCTGTCCGTGCATTAAATGCATTGTACTATACTTTGTCCTGTAGTGTCAACGGAACTATGCTTTGTAATAGAGATTCCTTTGATCAGATATCTCTGATTCTTAGCACGTCCTTATCTTCATTCTTCAGATACCACTTGTATTGAAACAACTTTGTTTGCAATATGTATTTCTTCTTCAGAAATGTGGTTAAGGCTCAAGGTATCTGAGTGTAGATATCTGTGGACACTTTCCTTGTTTTCAGATAGACCTTTTATTCCTCAGATATCTCTCGTGACACAGTTTGCTTGAAACTCATCGTGTCTTCAGATATCTGATGAAGGTTTCTGAAAAACTGTTTTCAGTAATCTTGTGCAGTTTCTTCAAGTCTTCAAAGTTGTTGATCATCTGCTGCTTGGATGTCTTCTTCTTGGTCTTCTCTTTATGAAAATAAAAATTATATTTCAAAGGCCTAACATCCTATACAAGATTTACTAAACTATCATACTAAGTGGGTTTCCTCTTTTACAATGTTCAAGTGAACCAAGAGTACTAATCACCTTTCTGAGACTAAGATAGGTCATCATGTTGCTGATCAAAACTTATACAATATTTCTAACAAAATATCTAACAAATTTCCTAACAGTGTACTTGCTTGGAAAAGGAGGTTTTATGCAGGCATAAAGGATCCAAGTGTAGCTGAGTGTCTTGCAGCTAAAGAGGCCATTTTACTGGGTCTAGAACTTCAGGTTTCTGCGGTTGATGTTATAACTGTCAGATACTCGTCCTTCTTTAACCGAAAACTCTATGCATAGGAGCTACATTGAGATGGAACGAAGATTCAAGATTTACGTGTATGAAGAAGGCGAACCGCCACTTATGCACAATGGACCGTCCAAAAGCGTTGAAGGCCCGACTCATGAATGAGATTGAATATGGGAAGAATTACACGTTCAGGACTTCGGGTCTCTTCTTTATGCTGTTTAGTGTAGTAAAGCCGGTTGCGTACGGCTGTCTATGGTTTGTGGTATAAACTGTATTTTACGCATATATTGAACTAATTTGGTTGATCAAAGCTCGATTTAGAAACGTACTTCCGAGACCTCAAGTCTTCAATAAAACTCAAAGGGGTAGTACACGATTTTTTGTGAAACACTCGATGGAGTTAGTTTGTGTCAAATTTTATTCACATGACACGGTTTGTGGTATAAAACCTATTTTACGCACATATTGAACTATACTGGTTGATCAAAGCTGGATTTAGAAACGTATTTCCGGGTCCTCAAGTCTTCAATAAAACTCAAAGGGTAGTACACGATTTTTTTTGAAATACTCGATTGAGTTAGTTTGTGTCAATTTTATTCATATGACACTGTTTGTGGTATAAAATGTTAGGAATATCTGTTTAGATTTTGATCAGCAACGTAATGACTTATCTTAGCTCAGAAAGGTGATTAGTACTCTTAGTTCACTTGAACACTGTAAAAGAGGAAATTCACTAAGTATGATAGTCTAGCAAATCTTGTATAGGATGTTAGGTCTCGAAATGTAATTTTTATTTTCTGAAGAAGACCAAGAAGAAGACATCTAACAGGAAAAGTTCAACAATTTTGAAGACTGCACATGATTGCTAAAGACAAAGGTTTTTCAGATACCTATGACAAGATATCTTGAAGAGACAAGCGTTTTTAAATAAACAGTGTTACAAGAGATATCTGAGAACTAAAAGGTTTCTGAAACGAGGAAAGTGCCCACAGATATCTACACTCAGATACCTTGGACATAAACTATGTTTCTGTAAAGAAATATATTATAACAAGTTGTTTCAATAAGTGGTATATGGAGTTGTGATAATCTCTGGAAAAGGACATGCAAAACTTCAGAGAATCTGATAATATAAGGTTTCTGATACAATGCATAGTTCCGTTGGCACTACAGGACAAAAGTATAGTACAAAGCATTAAATGCGCGGACAGAGATGTCTGAACAAAACGGTAGCGTCTGAAGAAGAAGACAAACCTGCTACAGTACTATACACAGATATCAATAGTTGAATTTGATATAAGCCTAACAGATACTATTCAAACGACACTCAAATTCTCCTAAATATCAACACTTAGACTGCTTGAGAACACACCTTAGAACACTGAACACAGAACTTACACTGAATACTCACACAAGCTCTCTCAAGCAAACTACTTACCTTCAAGCTTTCTGTTGCGACCAAAGCTCTTGATTCTAAGTAGCACAAAAGTTCTAAGTGTGCTGATCCTTAACAAGCATTGTTATTTGTGAAAGAGTTGAATCAAAAGATCAAGTATCTGAGATTCATACTCTCGAACACTTATCATAGACTTGGGTCAGTAAAGAACAAGATACCATACATTGCAAAGTGTATTAAGTATACTTGATTCATAGAGCTATCTGAATAACTGAATAAGTTATTAAAGAAGCTCACCTGACAAACAAACCTAAAACCAACACCATATTTGGCGTGGAGTAGTGAAGTACTTAGTTTGGGAAACTAAGGAATAACTCCAAGGTTATCGAAAGCACGTGAAGTACTTGGGAAGCTAAGGAATAGCTCAAAAGGTTCGATGCAGAAGTATTTGGCTGTGAAAGCCGGTGAATAACTCAGGGGGAACACTCGGTTGGGAAGCTAGTGTATTTAGGAATCAAGAGAAGATATCTGTAAGGTTACCTCATTTATCTGTCTTAGTGGATTCTAGGTTTGAGAAAGGCCGAAGTGGATTAGTTGAAGGATTACACCACCATCAGATACCACTATAAAAGGACTTGTGTTATTTACTTTCTGCAGTCTATTACTTGCTTTATTTATCATGCAAAGTATTTACACTTATCTTATTGAGCACGTGCACTTATCACAGAAAAGTCTTCCGCTCTCTGAATTTAAGTATCAGATATCTTCACATATATCTGAGAAACTGTGTTTATCGACAAAATTTTTAAAAGACTATTCACCCCCCCTAGTCTTTTACTTTGCCGTTATCTGGACCAACAAGTGGTATCAGAGCAGGAGGTTCCCAAGCCTTCTGCACTGAACATAGATCCCAGATAAGTGCCCACTAACTGCTTTTCACCTACACTTGATTTGTTTGTTTAGTGTGTTTGCTGCAGGATGTCTTTAAGTTACGCCCCAATTCAAGCCATAGAATTATGAGAAATGGAAGAACAACATGATGCTCCACCTAGAAGACATAAGTGACGAAATGATCGACGTGATAAAGAATGGCCCAATAGTCATTCAACAACTCAAGCAAGTCATAGAGGTTTCTAATGGTAGAGACAGAGAACAAAGCGATGGGTCTTCACAGATCGGCCAACCAAAGGAGACCTACCAATCAAGTCATTTACGAACCAAAGCCCAGAGAGCTCTGGACATCGAAAGATGCCAAGAGAAATCGACTGGATGGTCAGGCTCGTAATATCATTATACGTTCTACTCCAGAGCACACATAGAATCAAAAAAAACGGCGAAAGTGGCCTGGCAACTGATTGAAGAAATCTGTGCCGGCACTGAGAAAACAAAGGAAAATAAGTTCGAAGTTTTGAAGCTCAAATTCCAAAACTTTAAACAAGGTCCCACAGAGACTCTTGAAGAACTAGATTTTCGGTTTACAACACTTATGAGTGACATGGCTGCACTTGGTGAAAGTAATAGATATACCCAGTCAGAAAAGATTAAGACTATTGTGAGGAGTCTAAATCATAACTGGGAGCACACAAAGTTTTTCTACTTTAACCAAGGAATGCCAGATATCACTCATGTGGAACTTTTCTCTCACCTTGCCACTGTTGACTATGAGACAACTCAAAGAGAACAAACAACTGAAAAGTTGCAGAATGTTGCTCTAGTTGCTCAAGGAACTTCTGAAAAGAAGAAAAGCAAGGAAGTGACTGAGGATGCGCTTGCTGTAAAGCAAATGGGAAAATATGTCAGTCGAGAAATTGAGAGAAGAAAAGCCAAAGAGAAGCTGAAAAAGCATATAGGCTCAAACTATCACCAGTACAATATTATGCAAAGCTCGCTGAACAAGCCAGCTCAGAAAGCATCAAGTACTGAGGAAGCGGAAATTGGAAACGATATTTGTTTCTATTGTCAGAAACCTGGTCATTTCAAGAAGGATTGCTCTGCCTTCAACAAACTAAAGACAGATGACAAGAAAGATAGAAGAAACTTCAAGAGAAGTCAGAGAGCTATGCTCACTGAAGAACAAAAAAAGATTCAACTCCAACTGGATGCTCTAGACATTGAGTCTGATTCTGAGGATGAAGATTCAGATGATTCCACACTGCCTTCCCCAGAAATGTGCGGTGTTTCTCATGAAGTAATTGACTTTGGTCAAAAGAAGAAAGAAGTGTGTGGAATGGATGAAGAAATCTTTCCAGATATCTCCAACATTGAACCTTGTCTAATGGCTGATGAGGTAACACATACTTCCTGTTATACTTATGAAAGTTATGAAGATGGAATCAAAGATCTGGAAAATCTCAGAAAAGAACTTGATCTCTACGAAAGAGAATTTCTAATGGTCCGAGCTAGAGCCGAAAACCTTGAAGAAGAAAAGAATTTTCTTGTAAAGGAAAATTCTCAATTAATCAAGATATCTGAGAAAAAGGATGCTGAAAATACATTTCTCAAGGCTCAGATATCTGAGACTGAAAAGTCACATAAGGAAGCAATGGCTAATCTTCAAAAGAAATGTGAAGATCTTCTTTCTGAAAATAAGGAACTCAAAGAGAAAGAATTATCTTTTCAATCTTATGCCAAAGCTAGTGACACTCTTACTGAAGTACAATCTTATTTCAGAAAAGAGAGGACTTGGGCTGGACACACAAACATATAGTTCTACCACTCTGAATAAGAGTGATGAAAGAAGAACATTTGTCAGTGCTCAGCAAGGTGGTTCCCTAACAACCTACAGTATCGGTCAGAAAGCTAAGGTTGTTGACAAAGGAAAGGCAGTTGCGACTAAGCCTTTGTGGGAAAAACAAGTCCAAAGAAAAACTGTTAGGCAAGTCTCTGAAAAGAAACATAACACTGAAAAGTGTAATCACCCACATTGCTATGTCTCTCAAAAAGGAAAAATTGCAGGAGCTAACAAATTCTCCTATGTCACATTTTCTGGAAAGAAAATAGACTATCCAGAGACTAGCAAAGCTGTTGAGAAGAGATCTCAGATGGCATCAGGTGCTCGAAATGGTATTGGCTATAAATCCATTGGGAAGCAACTTGCTCATGAATACAAACAGGAGCAAAAACGATGGTTAAAGGCTAGAATTGCTCACAACAATTATCAGAAGTGGAAGATTAATCAAGCCACTGAAACCTGACAGGTATCTGAAAGCACCAAATGGAGCACCAAGGAACATACCAAGGAAGAAAGTAGTTCTTAATAACAATGATACTAATCATTTAACTAGAATTCCTCCTTATGTTCTTGTAGACAAAAGAATGTTCCTAAGAAATTTATTCAAAAATGGATTCCTACTGGAAGATTTTTTAGTCCGGAGACGGTTCCATTGTTGGTATGAGAACCTAATCTCCTGTTTCGTGTTTTGTGCAGAACACTCTAAAGACTAATTCAAAGTGGCATTTTGATAGTGGATGTGGGAAGCACATGATAGGAGACAAAGCAAATCTGATTGACTACAAAAAGTGCAATGATGGACCAATTATCAGGTTTGCTGGAGGATATGAAAATCCAACCATAGGATTTGGCAATCTGAAGTTTGGAGCCCTTACAATCTCTGAAGTACTACATGTAAAGGGATTGAAATATAATCTCCTAAGCATGAGTCAATTAGTAGACAAAGGGTACACTGTCAAGATCAAGTCAAAACTATGTAAAGTGATTGACAATGAGTCAAAGCAGACAGTCTTGGTTGCAAGGCGTAAAGGAAATCTTTATGTTGCTGATTGGGCATCCGGCACAACTGAAGAATGTCTCATGGTGAGTCAATCTGGCCACACTAAAGAAAATTGGCTATGGCATAAAAGAATGAGTCACTTGAATTTCAAAACTCTGAATAAGCTAGCCAAGAAAGAGTTGGTGGTTGGTTTACCCAAAATGACATATAGAAAAGAAGGTGTATGCTCAGCTTTCCAAATGGGAAAACAATCCAAAACATCTTTCAAGTCTAAAACTAGACATTCCAGTGAAAGGCCACTGCAAATGTTACATATGGATTTGTTTGAATCCTCAGTAACTAGTTATGCAGGAAAGAAGTATGGTCTGGTTGTTGTTGATGACTACTCAAGATTCACTTGGGTTGTATTTCTCAAACACAAATCTGATGCAAGGGTTGAGATACCTAACTTGCTGAATAAGATCGAAGTCATGAAAAATGACAAGGTATCTGTAATCAGAACATACCATGGCACTGAGTTTGTGAACCAGTACATCAAAGAGTTTTGTACCTGCAAAGGTATACAACATCAACTATCTTCTTTAAGGAAAACACAACAAAATGGTGTTGCGGAAAGAAAGAATAGGACCCTGAAAGAAGCAGCAAGAACAATGCTTGCTGACACTGAAATAAGTGAAACTATTGGGTTGAAGCTGTAAACACAACATGCTACACTCAAAATAGATGTCTGATTAACAAACACCATGACAAAACTCCCTACGAGCTTTTCATTGGTAGACCCCCTAGTATCAAACATCTAAGGGTGTTTGGTTGCAAATGCTTCGTTCTTAACAATGGAAAAGAATACTTGAGAACATTTCAACCAAAGGCAGATGAAGGAGTATTTCTTGGTTATTCTCTGAATAGCAAAGCCTACAGAATCTACAACAAAAGAACGCAAAAGATCGAAGAATCTGTTCATGTAGTATTCTATGAAGGAAACAAGAAAGTACTCTTGAATGATGATCTCTCAAATAAGTTCAAAAAACTATTGATTAAAGATTCTGAAAAAGGATCCTCAAAAGGAAACAATTCTATCATTCAAATAGAGGATGAGTCTGACGATGGAAAGCAACCTATGCTTAGTAACAACCAGATGACTCTAAGACGTGATGAAGAATTTCCTATGAGAACTCCATAAATGGAACAGATTACTGAGAACCTTCATCATGAAAAGGTATCTGAAAATGAGACTGCTGAAATGCAAGTTCCAGATATCTCTAACATTGAAAAAATGTCAGATATCCATGGCATTTCCCATGTGTTAGATATCTCTGATACTGCACAAGTATCTCATCAAGATCATATTGATTCACATTCAAATCAAAATGATATTGATCCTACTAGTTCAAAACCCATTATGAAATGGATAAGAAATCATCCTCAAAAGGATGTGATTGGTCCCATAGACCAAGGAGTTAGAACTAGAAGAGCAATCGCTGAAAATGCAAATTGTCTCTATGGATGTTTCATCTCAAACATTGAACCAAAGACTATAGAAGAAGCATTAAAGGATCAAGATTGGATCTCTGCAATGCAAGAAGAGTTGGATCAATTTGAGAGAAACAAAGTCTGGAAACTGGTTCCATTTGTTAACGAAATATCTATAATCGGAACCAAGTGGGTTTTCAGAAACAAAATGAATGATTCTGGTGAAATAACCAGAAACAAAGCTAGGTTGGTTGCCAAGGGATTCACCTAGACTGAAGGACTAGATTTTGATGAATCTTATGCATCAGTTGCAAGATTGGACGCAATTAGACTCTTTCTAGCCTTTGCAGCTCATAATGACTTTACAGTTTATCAAATGGATGTCAAGAGTGCATTCCTAAATGGTGAACTTGCTGAGGAAGTCTATGTTGAGCAACCACCAGGTTTTGAAGTTTCCTCGGAAAGTAGGATGGTCTATAAGCTTCAGAAAGCTCTGTATGGGCAGAAACAAGCTCCAAGAGCATGGTATGATACATTGGCCAGATACCTACTAGATAGTGGTTTCAAGAAAGGAGATGTTGATAAAACACTCTTCACACTGAACCATGATGGGAAACTACTTTTAGTTCAAGTATATGTTCATGACATTATATTTGGATCTAAAGACAAGCAACTTTGTGAAGACTTTGCTGAACTCATGAAACATAAATTCGAGATGAGCATGATGGGAGAATTGAATTACTTCCTAGGGCTGAAAGTCAAGCAACTCAATGATGGAATATTCATTATTCAAACAAAGTGTGCAAAGGATATGCTCAATAAGTTTAATCTAAAGCCTTCTGAAAAGAATGCTAAGATACCAATGAGCATTGGAACCAAAATGACCTATACTGAATCTGACAAGAGTGTTGAAGAACACAAGTATAGGAAATTGATTGGATCTCTACTATACCTCACTGCAAGTAGACCTGATATTCAATATGCAGTTGGAGTGTGTGCTAGATTTCAGACAAATCCAAAGCAATCACACTACAACATTGCTATGAAAATATTGAGGTATGTAAAAAGGTATTGTAGAAGTTGGATTGTGGTATCCAAAAGATAGTGGATTGAGTTTGGTTGGCTATTCTGATGCCGACTATGCTGGATCATTACTTGATAGAAAAAGCCCCTCAGGAACTTGTCAATTTCTTGGTGCTAGATTAATATCTTGGTTCAGCAAGAAACAAAACTCAATTGCTACATCTACCATAGAGGCTGAATATATTGCTGCTGGGTGTTTTGCTTCACAGATACTATGGATACAACAACAACTCAGAGACTATGAACTCAATGAAGAGAAAACTCCCATTTTCTGTGACAACACAAGTGCTATTTCCATAACTCAGAATCCTAAGTTTCATGCAAGAACAAAGCACATTGATGTTACACACCACTTCATCAGAGACCATGTTGAAAAAGGCAATATAGAGATACTCAAGATTGGCACTGAAGACCAACTTGCAGATATCTTCACTAAGCCACTACAAGAAAGTAGATTCTTAGCCTTAAGACAGTCTTGGACTAATGGAGCTACCAAAGAACTGAAAAAGTTCAGATATCTGAAGAAGATATCAAAGGAGAGAGAAAAGGGATCTGGAACGAGTATCCAGAGAAGAGAAAATCTGGAACGGGTATCTAGAAAAGAGGTATCTGGAACGGGTATCCAGAGAAGAGGTATTTGGACGGGGATCCAGAAAAGAGGAATCTAGAACGGGTATCCCGAAACCAAAGGGTAAAATGGCTATTTGAAGATCTCTGAGACGGGTACTCAGATATCTAGATCACTCAGTGAGGGGGAACACAAAAGAGAATAGTACAACTGTATTCAGTCAACTACGATCTTGAAATTTGTAATATTTCTATCTTTGTGCAAAACTTGGACAGATATTGAGTATAATATAGAATCAGATACAACATTGTTCTCATTTACAAAGAAACAAGATTCAGATAGCTAATAGCCAAAATTCATTAAATGGGCACAATTACATTTGTTGATTGTGATCATTGCTGAAGAAGCAATGGTGACCCTTGATGAATTGGGCGATTGATCTTTACGGCAGAGATTAACTCTCAGTAAATAGTGGACTGTTGAAATTCCGACAGGGCCCACTGTGCATTTAATGCCGAACAAGATTTTACCCACGTCTGCCTACAATTCACAGATACTTACACACAAAATTAATTTGTATGTATATGTCTGTTGAGATTACATTGCTATATATATGGGATTTTGGCAAAAGAAATTATGGGAAGGACAACCACTAACTCTTTCTTGGCAAGTTTGTTCATAGTTTTGAAATTGAAGTGACTCATTCTTTTGTGCCATAACCAGTGCTCTTCTGTGTGACCTGATTGACTCACCATGAGACATTCTTCAGTTGTGGTAGAGGCCCAATCGGCAACATAAAGACTACCTTTCCACCGAGCAACCAAGACTGTCTGCTTTGACTCATTGTCAATAAGTTTGCAGTACTTTGCTTTGAATTTCATAGTGAAACCTTTGTCTGCAAACTGGCTCTGCAAATCTTTAACATGTAATACGTCAGTGATTGTTAATGATACCAATTTGACGTTGCCAAATCCCAGAGAGGGATTTAATTCTCCTCCAGTAAATCTGATGTCTGGTCCTGTGTTGCAAGCTTTGTAATTGACCAGATTTGCTTTGTCTCCTCTCATGTGCTTTCCGCATCCACTATCAAATAGCCATTGTGATAATTGCTTTCAGCAAACTTAGCTTTCCTTTCCAGATTTCTTGTAGCCCTGGAATTCAGATTTTCAGTGGCTTGACTCATCTTCCACTTCTGATAATTGCTGTGAGCAATTCTAGCTTTTAGCCATCGTTCTTGCTCCAATTTGTATTCATGAGCAAGTTGTTTTCCGATGTCTTTACAGCCAATACCATTCCGAGCACCTGATGCCATCTGAGATCTTTTCTCAGCAGCTTTGCTAGTCTCTAGTTTGTCTATTTTCTTTCCAGAAAACGTGACATAGGAGAATTTTCCAGCACCTGCAATTCTTCCTTTTTGAGAGACATAGCACTGTGGGTGTTTACACTTTTCAGTGTCATGTTTCTTTTCAGAGACATGCCCAACAGTTTTCCTTTTGACTTGGTTTTCCCACAAAGGTTTAGTCGCAACTACCTTTCCTTTGTCAACAATCTTTGTTCTCTGACTGATACTATAGATTGTTTGGGAACCACCTTGCTGAGCACTGACAAATGTTCTTCTTTCCTCGCTCTTATTCAGAGTAGTAGAACTTTATGTCTGTGTATTCAGCCCAAGTCCTTTCTTTTCTGAAGGATCTCTTAAATAAGATTGTACTTCAGTAAGAGTGTCACTAGCTTTGGCATAAGATTGAAAAGATAATTCTTTCTTTTTGAGTTCCTTATTCTCAGATAGAAGATCTTCACATTTCTTTAGAAGTTCAGCCATTGCTTCTTTATGTGACTTTTCAGTCTCAGATATCTGAGCCTTGAGAAATGCATTTTCAGCATCCTTTTTCTCAGATATCTTAATTAATTGAGAGTTTTCCTTTGCAAGAAAATTATTTTCTTCTTCAAGATTTTCGGCTCTAGCTCGGATCATTAGAAATTCTCTTTCATAGATATCAAGTTCCTTTCTGAGATTTTCTAGATCTTTTATTTCTTCTTCATCACTTTCATAAGTGTAACATGAAGTATGTGTTACCTCATCAGCCATAAGACATATTTCAATGTTAGAGATGTCTGGACCGTCAATCTCAGCAACTCCGCACATTTCATTTTTCGAAGTCGATTATATCGTGAGTAACTCCACATAATTCTGGTGATGGTAAGGTTGAGTCATCTGAATCGTCATCTTCAGAATCTGTCTCAATATCTAGAGCAACCAGTTGAGTTTGAATTTTCTTTCTTTCTTCAGTTAGTAAAGCTTTCTGGCTTCTTCTGAAGATTCTTCTATCTTTCTTGTCACCTGTCTTTAGTTTGTTGAAGGCAGGATAATCCTTCTTGAAGTGACCAGGTTTCTGACAATAGAAACAAATATAGTTTCCAATTTCTGCTTCCTCAGTACTTGATGCTTTCTGAGCTGGCTTGTTCATCGAGCTTTGCATATTTTTGTACTGGTGATAGTTTGAGCCTAGATGCTTTTTCAGCTTCTCTTTGGCTTTTCTTCTCTCAATTTCTCGACTGACATATTTGCTCATTTGCTTTGTAGCAAAAGCATCCTCAGTCTCCTCCTTGCATTTCTTCTTTTCAGAAGTTCCTTGAGTAATTAGAGCAACATTCTGCAACTTTTCAGTTGTTTGTTCTCTTTGAGTTGTTTCATAATCAACCGTAGCAAAGTGAGAGAAAAGTTCCACTGGAGTGATATTTGGCATTCCTTGGTTGAAATAGAAGAATTTAGTGTGCTCCCAGTTGTGGTTAAGACTTCTGACAATAGTCTTAATCTTTTCTGACTGGGAGTATCTGTTGCTTTCACCAAATGCAGCCATATCGCTCATGAGAGTGGTAAATCTGAAACCAAGTTCTTCCAGAGTTTCAGTGGGTCCTTGTTTGAAATTTTGAAATTTCAACTTGAGAACTTCGAAATTTTTTTCCTTGGTTTTCTCAGTTCCGACACAGATTTCTTCAATCAGTTGCAGTATTCGCGTTCTTACCCAGTTTACACTGTATGTGCTCAGGTGTCGATCTGATGATGTTATTACGAGCTTGACCATCCAGACGATTTCTCTTGGCATCTTCCGATATCCTGAGTTCTCTGGGCTTTGGTTCGTAAATAACTTGACTAGTAGATGTCCCACTAGTTGACGCATCTTTATGTGAAGACCCACGCTTTGATCTATGTCTCTACCATTAGAAACCTCCATGACTTGCTTGAGTTGTTGAATGACTATTGGGCCATTCTTTATCACGTCGATCATTTCATCACTTATGGCTTCTAGGTGGAGCATCATGTTATTTTTCCATTTCTCGTAGTTCTCTGGTTTGAGAACGGGTGCATCACTCAGAGACATACCTGCACACTTAACACACAAATTATATAGTCCTCAGAAAGGGACAAAGTTCCTTCACCTATCTGGGGATCTAGGTTAATTGCAGAAGGCTTGTGAACCTCCTGCTCTGATACCACTTGTTGGTCCAGATAACGACAAAGTAAAAGACTAGAGGGGGGGGGGGTGAATAGTCTTTTCAAACTTTTGTCGATAAACACAATTTCTCAGATATATGTGAAGATATCTGATACTTAAATTCAGAGCGCAGAAGACTTAAGATAGATAAGTGCAGAAACAATAAGTGTGTGTGTGTGTGTGTGTGTGTGTGTTGCTGAAATGTAAGTACAGAAAAGTAAATAACACATCAAGTATAGTGGTATCTGGAGGTGGCGTAATCCTCCAACTAATCCACTTCGGTCCTCCAAAGACCTAGAATTCAGTAGAACAGATAATTGAGGTCACCTTACAAAAATCCTATTCTAAGATTCCTTAAACAAATGGTTCCCAAATGTTCCCCCTGAGTTGTTCCCCGACTTCCACAGCCAAGTACTTCCTGTACTCAGAAACCTTTTTGAGCTGTTCTTTAGCTTCCCAAGCTAAGTACTTCCTGTGCTAGTAACCTTGGAGTTATTCCTTAGTTTCCCAAATCAAGTACTTCCTCTACTCCGATAACCTTGGAGTTATTCCCTGATTTTCCAAACTAAGTACTTCACATGCTCCACATGATTATGGTGTTGGTTTCGGTTTGTTTGTCAGATTAGCTTCTTTAATAACTTATTCAGTTATTCAGATAGCTCTGTGAATCAAGTATACTTAATACACTTTTCTATGTATGGTATCTTGTTCTTTTTACTGACCCAAGTCTATGATAATTGTTCAAGAGAATGAATCTCAGATACTTGATCTTTTAATTCAACTCTTTCACAAATAGCAGTGCTTGTTTAGGATCAAGACACTTAGAACTTTTAGTTCTAATTAGAATCAAAAGCTTTGGTCGCAACAGAAAGCTTGAAGATAAGTAGTTTGCTTTTAGAGAGTAAGATATGTGTTCAGTGTAAGTTCTTCAGGTTGTGTTCTGTGTGTATTCTCAAGCAGTCTAAGTGTTGATATTTATAGATGAATTTGAATGCCGTTGAATAGTATCCGTTAGGCTTAAATCAAATTCAAACTATCGATATCTGTGTATAGTACTGTAGCAGGTTTGTCTTCTTCTTCAGAAGCTACCGTTTTTTGTTCAGACATCTCTGTCTGTGCATTTAATTCATTGTACTATACTTTTGTCCTGTAGTGCCAACGAAACTATGCATTGTATCAGAAACCTTCATTTATCAGATTTCTCTGAGGTTTTGCACGCTCGTCCTTTTCCACAACTTCAGATACCACTTTATTGAAACAACTAAGTTGCAATATATGTTTCTTTTTCAGAAACGTGGTTTGAGTCCAAGGTATCTGAGTGCAGATATATGTAGGCACTTTCCTTGTTTTCAGAAGCCTTTCAGTTCTCAGATATCTCTTGTAACACAGTTTATTTAAAACCATTTGTGTCTTCAAGATATCTGGACATAGGTATCTGGAAAACTATTTCAGTAATCTTGTGCAGTCTTCAAATCTTCAAAGTCGTTGAGCTTGTTCTGCTGGATGTCTTCTTCTTGGTCTCCTCTTCATAAAATAAAAGATTACATTTTGAGACCTAACATCCTATACAAGATTAGCTAGACTATCATACTTAGTGAGTTTCCTCGTTTACAATGTTCAAGTGAACGAAGAGTACTAATCACCTTTCTGAACTAAGATAAGTGATAAGGTTGCTGATCAAAATCTAAATAGATATTCCTAACAAATTTCTAAAAAAAATTCTAACAAATTTCCCCCTTTTTGATCAGTCAACAATGACTATCTGTCCTATTACAAATCTGGATGAGGAAACAATCCATCACTTAATCATTTCTTAAGATCTTTCAATTCATACAATTAAGTGCAGAAAGTAAACATCAACCAAATCACAAGGTGTGATCTTTGCTGACAAGTTATCTTTTATAGAATGATATCTGAGAGTAAGTTCATCAGATATGCTACAGAGTAAGTTTACAGATAACTTTAGTACATAATACAATTTTAGCTCAGTCAGCAAGATACAACAAAAATACATAGTAAATTAGGACAATAGGAGTTACCAAGCTCCAAGTAAACATCCTAATAGACTAGTCTTCAAGTCTTCAAATCTTCAAGTCTTCAACAACAGTTCTATGGATCAATCTGCAAATTTCCTATCACCAAACATTTTGATGTCATCAGAATAATCATAGAGAAGTGTTCTGACAATCATCTCTGTGTCTCTGGCAAAACCACAGACCTCTTTGTAGGTTTTGGTAGGATTTTTCTTGACAAAATGCTTGACCCACATTAGCCCTTTTTGGTCTTTCTAGGACTTGAGAGATGACTAGTTCATCATCTTCATTGTCAGAGCTCTCATCAGCATTAGGAACTGATTGGTCCATAATTCCTGCGGTTTCTGCAAATAGGGCTTGGTGTTTTTCACCACTTTTGGCAGCATTTATAAGTTCATCAGCAAGGCTTTCTGTAATAGTCTTAACATTTCTGAACGCACTTTCTCTTGCTGAGTCTACTTGTTCAGTAGTCGATACCTCTTTTGCAGCATTGATGAGTTCATCTGCATTTACTGCAGGTATCTGGGAATTGACAACCTCAATGGGTGTGTCTTCTGATTTGCCAGCAGACTTCGTTCTTGAAGTTTTGGGCTTCTTGGTCGCAACTTTTCCCCCAGAGACCTCTTCAGTCTTTCGCTTCTTAGAACCTTTCTGAGATCCAGTAACCTTTTTCATCATGTTCGTATACTCATATTTGTAGAGTAGGTTACTGTTGGCTATTTCAGCCGTCTCTCTGAGCTCAATGCCAAGCTTTTCCAGCAAGTAGCATATCTTCAGACCATAGCCTAATGTGGCCTTTGGCTCAGCTAGTCCTTTAGCGATTTTAGGCTCGAAGCTTTGAATCTTCTTCACAAACTTCATGAAGGCGTACTTTCCCCAGTTAAAAGGGTTTTCCAGCCTTTTGTCTTGTTGATTTAGCAAGAACATCATCATCCATCGTTCTTGGCTTATCTGGTCAGCACCTCCATGTAGACCATCAAAGCATCTGTGAAGAATGCAGGCTAATACATCCCAGTTAACCATCAGATGTCTGGTTCGGATGTCAGCAAGTTTGAACTCGATTGTATCTATCGATTTTCAACATCACACACATCATCATGCAATTTGTTTACACCTTCAAGGAGATCGTCATCCTTGGTGTTTATTTCAAAATCCTTTCCAAGATTTTGAAAATCAAACAACTTGCAGAAAGTTGTTAAGTCCAGAAGGATTTCCTTTCCTTGGACTGTGTCTTAAGGCTAAGAATCTACTTTCTTGTAGTGGCTTAGTGAAGATATCTGCAAGTTGGTCTTCAGTGCCAATCTTGAGTATCTCTATATTGCCTTTTTCAACATGATCTCTGATGAAGTGGTGTCTAACATCAATGTGCTTTGTTCTGGCATGAAACTTAGGATTCTGTGTGATTGAAATAGCACTTGTGTTATCACAGAAAATAGGAGTTTTCTCTTCATTGAGTCCATAGTCTTTGAGTTGTTGTTGAATCCACAAAATTTGTGTTGCACAACAACCAGCAACAATATATTCAGCCTCTGTGGTAGAAGTTGCAATTGAGTTTTGCTTCTTGCTAAACCATGAGATAAGTCTAGCTCCCAGAAACTGACAAGTTCCTGAGGTACTTTTCCTATCAAGCATTGATCCAGCATAATCAGCATCTGAGTAACCAGCTAAACTCAATCCGCTTTCTTTAGGATACCACAAACCTACATTTAATGTACCTTTCACATACCTTAATATTTTCATAGCAATGTTGTAGTGTGATTGCATTGAATTTGTCTGAAATCTAGCACACACTCCAACTGCATATTGAATATCAGGTCTACTTGCAGTAAGGTAAAGTAGTGAACCTATCAATTTCCTATACTTATGTTCTTCAACACTCTTGTCTGATTCAGTATAGGTCATCTTGGTTCCTATGCTCATAGGTATCTTAGCATTCTTTTCAGAAGGCTTAAGATTGAACTTTGTGAGCATGTCTTTTGCATAATTTGTCTGACTAATGAATATTCCATCATTGAGTTACTTGACTTGCAATCCTAGGAAATAGTTCAATTCTCCCATCATGCTCATCTCAAACTTGCTTTTCATGAGATTTGCAAAGTCATCACAAAGTTGCTTGTCCTTAGATCCAAATATAATGTCATCAACATATACTTGAACTAAGAGAAGTTTCCCATCATGATTTAAAGTGAATAAAGTTTTATCAACTTCACCTTTCTTGAAACCACTTTCCAGAAGGTATTTGGCCAAAGTGTCATACCATGCTCTTGGAGCTTGTTTCAGCCCATACAGAGCTTTCTGTAACTTATAGACCATTCTACATTATGCGGAAACTTCAAAGCTAGGTGGTTGCTCAACATAGACTTCCTCAGCAAGTTCACCATTCAGGAATGCACTCTTGACATCCATCTGGTAAACTTTAAAATCTTTATGAGCTGCAAAGGCCAGAAAGAGTCTTATTGCATCCAATCTGGCAACTGGTGCATATGACTCATCAAAATCTAGACCTTCAGTCTGGGTGAAATCCTTGGCAACCAATCTTTCTTTGTTTCTGGTTATTTCATCAGACTCATTCATTTTGTTTCTGAAAACCCACTTTGTTCCAATCACAGATATTCCTTCTACAAATGGAACTAGTTTCCAGACTTTGTTTCTCTCAAATTGATCCAACTCGTCTTGCATTGCAGAGATCCAGTCTTGGTCTCCTAATGCTTCTTCTATAGTTTTAGGTTCAATGTTTGAGATGAAACATCCAAAGAGAGAATTAGCATTTTCAGCTATTGCTCTCCTAGTCCTAACACCTTGATTAGTTGGTCGAATTACATCTTTTGCAGGATGATCTTTGATCCATCTCATCATAGGTTTAGTGCTAGTAGGATCAATATCCAAGTGATTTGAATGTGAATCACTAAGATTATGATTTGATACTTTTCAAGATTCGAGATATCGACACATGGAAATGCCATGGATATCGACACTTTTCTGTTAGAGATATCCGAACTTGCATTTCAAGATCTCATTTTCAGATACCTCTTCATGATGAAGGTTCTCAGTAACCTGTTCCATTTCTGGAAATCTCATAGGAAATTCTTCATCATGTTTGTGAGTCATCTAGTTGTTACTAGGCATTTTATGCTTTTCTACGTCAGAGTCATCCTCACTTTCCTCAATGATGTTTTTCCTTTTTGAGGGTTCTTTTTCAGAATCCTTTACCATTAGTTCTTTGAACCTTTCTGAAAGTTCATCAGTAAGAGGTGTTTTCTTGCTTCCTTCATAGAATACAACATGAACTGATTCTTCAATCTTCTTTGTTCCATTTATGGAAATCTCATAGGAAATTCCTCATCATGTCTGTGAGTCATCTGGTTGTTACTAGGCATTTTATGCTTTTCTTCGTCAGAGTCATCCTCACTTTCCACAATGATGTTTTTCTTTTCTGAGGGTTCTTTTTCAGAATCCTTTAACATTAGTTCTTTGAACCTTTCTGAAAGTTCATCGGTAAGAGGTGTTTTCTTGCTTCCTTCATAGAAAACAACATGAACTGATTCTTCAATCTTCTTTGTTCTTTTGTTGTAAACTCACGCTTTGCTATTCATAGAATAACCAAGAAATACACCTTCATCTGCCTTTGGTTGAAATGTTCTCAGATACTCTTTTCCATTGTTAAGAATAAAACATCTACAACCAAACACTTTCAGATGTTTAATATTAGGGGGTCTACCAACCAAGATTTCATTAGGGGTCTTGTCATGGTGTTTGTTTATCAAACATCTGTTCTAAGTGTAGCAGGCTGTGTTTACAGCTTCAACCCAATAAACTTCACTTATTTCAGTGTCAGCTAGCATTGTCCTTGTTGCTTCTTTTCTATTTTTCCTTTTTGCAACACCATTTTGTTGTGGTGTTCTCACAGAGGAAAGTTGGTGTTGTATACCTTTGCAGGTACAAAACTCCTGTATGTACTGGTTGACAAATTCAGTACCATGGTCTGTTTTGATTGCAGATACCATGTCATTTTTCATGACTTCAAGCTTTTTCAGCAAGTTTGGTATCTCCACCCTAGCATCAGATTTGTGTTTCAGAAAAACAACCCAAGTGAATCTTGAGAAGTCATCTACAACAACTAGACCATACTTCTTTCCTGCATAACTAGTTACAGATGATTCAAAAAGATCCATATGTAAAAGTTGTAGTGGTCTAACACTTTTGGACTTGAAAGAGATCTTGGATTGTTTCCCATCGTGAGTAACATATACCATCCTTTTTGAAGATGTTTTGGAAGGCAACCACTAACTCTTTCTTTCAAGTTTGTTGAGTTGTTTTCAAATTGAAGTGACTCATTCTTTTTGTGCCATAACCACATGATTGACTCTGATGACACACCATGAGACATTCTTCAGTTGTGGCAGAGGCCCAATCGGCAACATAAAGACTACCTTTTCGTCGAGCAACCAAGACTGTCTGCTTTGACTCATTGTCAATAAGTTTGCAGTACTTTTCTTTGAATTTCACAGTGAAACCTTTGTCTACAAACTGGCTCTGCAAATCTTTAACATGTAATACGTCAGTGATTGTTAATGATCCCAATTTGACGTTGCCAAATCCCAGAGAGGGATTTAATTCTCCTCAAGAAATCGATGTCCGGTCACGTGTGTTGCAAGCTTTGTAATTGACCAGATTTGCTTTGTCTCCTGTCATGTGCTTTCCGCATCCACTATCAAATAGCCATTGTGCTTTAGTCCAATAGGCGTTCTGCACACAACAGGAAACAGGGGATTAGGTTCTCATAATAATACTGGAACCGTCTAGAGTAAAGAATCTTCTAGTAGGAATCCATTTTTGAATGAATTTCTTTGGAACATTCTTATGTCTGACAGGAACATGAGGAGGAATTCTAGTTGAATGATTAATATCATTATTAAGAACTATTTTCTTCCTTGGTGCATTCCTTGGTGCTCCATTTGGTGCTTTCAGATACCTGTCAGGTTTCTGAGTCTGCTTTTCAGCAAACTTAGCATTCCTTGCCAGATTTCTTCAAGCCCTGGAATTCAGATTTTCAGTGGCTTGACTCATCTTCCACTTCTGATAATTGTTGTGAGCAATTCTGGCTTTTAGCCATCGTTCTTGCTCTAATTTGTATTCATGAGCAAGTTGTTTTCCGATCTCTTTATAGCCAATACCATTCCGAGCACCTGATGCCATCTGAGATCTTTTCTCAGCAGCTTTGCTAGTCTCTAGTTTGTCTATTTTCTTTCCAGAAAACGTGACATAGGAGAATTTGCTAGCACCTGCAATTCTTCTGTTTTGAGAGACATAGCACTGTGGGTGTTTACACTTTTCAGTGTCATGTTTCTTTTCAGAGACATGCCCAACAGTTTTCCTTTTGACTTGGTTTTCCCACAAAGGTTTAGTCGCAACTGCCTTTCCTTTGTCAACAATCTTTGTTCTCTGACTGATACTATAGATTGTTTGGGAACCACCTTGCTGAGCACTGACAAATGTTCTTCTTTCCTCGCTCTTATTCAGAGTAGTAGAACTTTATGTCTGTGTATTCAGTCCAAGTCCTTTCTTTTCTGAAGGATCTCTTAAATAAGATTGTATTTCACTAAGAGTGTCACTAGCTTTGGCATAAGATTGAAAAGATAATTCTTTCTTTTTGAGTTCCTTATTCTCAGAAAGAAAATCTTCACATTTCTTTAGAAGTTCAGCCATTGCTTCTTTATGTGACTTTTCAGTCTCAGATATCTGAGCCTTAAAAAATGCATTTTCAGCATCCTTTTTCTCAGATATCTTAATTAATTGAGAGTTTTCCTTTGCAAGAAAATTCTTTTCTTCTTCAAGATTTTCGGCTCTAGCTCGGATCATTAGAAATTCTCTTTCATAGATATCAAGTTCCTTTCTGAGATTTTCTAGATCTTTTATTTCTTCTTCATCACTTTCATAAGTGTAACATGAAGTATGTGTTACCTCATCAGCCATAAGACATATTTCAATGTTAGAGATGTCTGGACCGTCAATCTCAACAACTCTGCACATTTCATTCTTTGAAGTCGATTATATCGTGAGTAACTCCACATAATTCTGGTGATGGTAAGGTTGAGTCATCTGAATCGTCATCTTCAGAATCTGTCTCAATATCTAGAGCAACCAGTTGAGTTTGAATTTTCTTTCTTTCTTCAGTTAGTAAAGCTTTCTGGCTTCTTCTGAAGATTCTTCTATCTTTCTTGTCACCTGTCTTTAGTTTGTTGAAGGCAGGACAATCCTTCTTGAAGTGACCAGGTTTCTGACAATAGAAACAGATATCATTTCCAATTTCTGATTCCTCAGTACTTGATGCTTTCTGAGCTGGCTTGTTCATCGAGCTTTGCATATTTTTGTACTGGTGATAGTTTGAGCCTAGATGCTTTTTCAGCTTCTCTTTGGATTTTCTTCTCTCAATTTCTCGACTGACATATTTTCTCATTTGCTTTGCAGCAAAAGCATCCTCAGTCTCCTCCTTTCTTTTCTTCTTTTCAGAAGTTCCTTGAGTAATTAGAGCAACATTCTGCAACCTTTCAGTTGTTTGTTCTCTTTGAGTTGTTTCATAATCAACCGTAGCAAGGTGAGAGAAAAGTTCCACTGGAGTGATATTTGGCATTCCTTGGTTGAAATAAAAGAATTTAGTGTGCTCCCAGTTGTGGATAAGACTTCTGACAATAGTCTTAATCTTTTCTGACTGGGAGTATTTGTTGCTTTCACCAAATGCAGCCATATCGCTCATGAGAGTGGTCAATCTGAAATCAAGTTCTTCCAGAGTTTTAGTGGGTCCTTGTTTGGGATTTTGAAATTTCAACTTGAGAACTTCGAACTTGTTTACCTTGGTTTTCTCAGTTCCGGCACAGATTTCTTCAATTAGTTGCCAGGCAACTGTCGCCGTTTTAGCACCCCCACAGTTTACACTGTTTGTGCTCAGGTGTCGATCTGATGATGATATTACGAGCATGACCATCCAGACGATTTCTCTTGGCATCTTCCGATGTCCAGAGTTCTCTGGGCTTTGGTTCGTAAATAACTTGACTAGTAGATCTCCCACTAGTTGACGCATCTGTATGTGAAGACCCATCGCTTTGATCTCTGTCTCTACCATTAGAAACCTCCATGACTTGCTTGAGTTGTTGAATGACTATTGGGCCATTCTTTATCACGTCGATCATTTCATCACTTATGGCTTCTAGGTGGAGCATCATGTTATTTTTCCATTTCTCGTAGTTCTCTGGTTTGAGAACGGGTGCATCACTCAGAGACATACCTGCACACTTAACACACAAATTATATAGTCCTCAGAAAGGGACAAAGTTCCTTCACCTATCTGGGGATCTAGGTTCAGTGCAGAAGGCTTGTGAACCTCCTGCTCTGATACCACTTGTTGGTCCAGATAACGACAAAGTAAAAGACTAGAGGGTGGGTGAATAGTCTTTTCAAACTTTTGTCGATAAACACAATTTCTGAGATATCTGTGAAGATATCTGATACTTAAATTCAGAGCGCGGAAGACTTAAGATAGATAAGTGCAGAAACAATAAGTGTGTGTGTGTGTTGCTGAAATGTAAGTATAGAAAAGTAAATAACACAGCAAGTATAGTGGTATCTGGAGGTGGCGTAATCCTCCAACTAATCCACTTCGGTCTTCCAAAGACCTAGAATTCACTAGAACAGATAATTGAGGTCACCTTACAAAAATCCTATTCTAAGATTCCTTAAACAAATGGTTCCCAACCAAATGTTCCCCCTGAGTTTTTCCCCGGCTTTCACAGCCATGTACTTCCTGTACTCAGAAACCTTTTTGAGCTGTTCTTTAGCTTCCCAAGCTAAGTACTTCCTGTGCTCAGTAACCTTGGAGTTATTCCTTAGTTTCCCAAATCAAGTACTTCCTCTTCTCCGATAACCTTGGAGTTATTCCCTGATTTTCCAAACAAAGTACTTCCTGTACTCCACGCCAGTTATGGTGTTGGTTTCGGTTTGTTTGTCAGATGAGCTTCTTTAATAACTTATTCAGTTATTCAGATAGCTCTGTGAATCAAGTATACTTAATACACTTTTCAATGTATGGTATCTTGTTCTTTTTACTGACCCAAGTCTATGATAATTGTTCAAGAGAATGAATCTCAGATACTTGATCTTTTAATTCAACTCTTTCACAAATAGCAGTGCTTGTTTAGGATCAGCACACTTAGAACTTTTAGTGCTACTTAGAATCAAAAGCTTTGGTCACAACAGAAAGCTTGAAGATAAGTAGTTTGCTTTGAGAGAGTAAGATATGTGTTCAGTGCAAGCTCTTCAGGTTGTGTTCTGTGTGTATTCTCAAGCAGTCTAAGTGTTGATATTTATAGATGAATTTGAATACCGTTGAATAGTATCCGTTAGGCTTAAATCAAATTCAAACTATCGATATTTGTGTATAGTACTGTAGCTGTATTGGCCAAAATTCGCTCTTGTCAACTAGACTAACGGATCGGCCCATCAAGGCTACGGCCCAACCCACAATCCATTAATGAGTCCGTCTAGACTTCATACGTGAGTTGGACTCCAAAGGCCGGTTAGCAAGCCCACCTAGCGGAGTCATCCATCCAGCCAATCATTCTGCATGCTACCCGTCTAGCTCACTTGACCTTGCCAACCTTCCAGCTGGTTGACAAGCTGGCTAGCTCACCTAGCCCGCCCGACCTTGCATGACTGACTCTGTCAGTCAACACCTGACTAACAGACTAACCAATTCCAGTAGCTCGATGGACTTGGTCAGTGAGTACGCAACCGACTTACGATCACTCTCCTAACTACTTGAGACACAGTCCAACCAGTTCCAACGACCTCCCCGAAATTAGCGGGCAGACTCCAATGATGGGTGGGTTATATAGAGAAGGCTGAGGAGATGTAGAGGGCATGACATGCTAACTGCAACAAACCCTAGCAATCAATCTCTCACGCCTCCATCTCTCTCAAGCTCTCTGATCAACATCAGCCGTCACCCATCATCATCCACTTTCGCTCATCACCACCCATCATCAACCTTCAATCTTCCGCCGTCATCCATCTCTGTCATACAACTGCTAGCTACCTCTTTCCCGTAAGGTCAGCTAGCCCACCGTCGGTGTTCGTCCGCCACGTAGCCGAACCGACTCAACCAACATGATAAGTTGACGCTTGCCACCATCTCTCCCTCTCTATCTCTTTCATTTGATTACTCCTTCTATCAGTCATCTAACTTTTGCGTTGTTATGGTTGATCATTCTATTGAGCGTGAATCGAGTGTTGCTGATGTTGATATGATTCTGGAGGAAAACACCAATTTGGCAGATATTTCTGAGCCGGAAGTTGTGCCTCTGCTTGTGCGGAATTTTAGAAGTCGTTCAGTGGGGAGCTTGAGAGGTTCCTCGAGACGTATTACAAGGCTTTATGGTCCTTTTATTTTATCTCCTGTGGATCCTACTCCCATTGTTCCAGCAGATATGGATGTTGCGGAAATTGAAACAATGGAAGAATTTATGGAACAAGTTATCGAGGCTACTGTGCCTCCTTCTCAACCTCAAGAAAAGAAAAAAGGAAGAACCACAAAGAATTCGATTAAAGCGTCTTATTCTTCCTCTCTTCCCATGGTGAAAAAGGTGTTAAAAAAGTCTCGCAGGTATAGCCCCAAGAATAAAATCAAATGAAGCTCTCTTTTCTATGTTTGAATCGTTGGCTCTGCTGTTGGCTTATTGGGGTCTGGTGGTTGGTAATTTTATACTGGATGATTGGTACTTATGTGGAGCAGCAGAATTATTTTTTGCTTGACTTGGGATCCTTGTATTTTATCGATGGTGATATTAGCATATGGCGTAGAAGAACTATTGGTAGGACTAGCTTTTGCTCGTATTTCTTTTGTGCTAGTTTGGACTTCCATTTGAGTAGTTTCTTGGAGATGTACTCGGGTTCCTATAAACCCCCATGATTTTATTGTCTAATTTTAATAATAGGAGCCTGTCTCCACCTTTAAAAAAAAACAGAGAGAGAGATCCTTCAGAAAAGAGAGGACTTGGGCTGGACACACAGACATATAGTTCTACCACTCTGAATAAGAGTGATGAAATAAGAACATTTGTCAGTGCTCAGCAAGGTGGTTCCCTAACAACCTATAGTATCGGTCATAAAGCTAAGGTTGTTGACAAAGGAAAGGCAGTTGCGACTAAGCCTTTGTGGGAAAAACAAGTCCAAAGAAAAACTGTTGGGCATGTCTCTGAAAAGAAACATAACACTGAAAAGTGTGATCACCCACAGTGCTATGTCTCTCAAAAAGGAAAAATTGCAGGAGCTGACAAATTCTCCTATGTCACATTTTCTGGAAAGAAAATAGACTATCCAGAGACTAGCAAAGCTGCTGAGAAGAGATCTCAGATGGCATCAGGTGCTCGGAATGGTATTGGCTATAAAGCCATCGGGAAGCAACTTGCTCTGAATACAAACAGGAGCAAGAATGATGGTTAAAGGCTAGAATTGCTCACAGCAATTATCAGAAGTGGAAGATTAATCAAGCCACTGAAACCTGACAGGTATCTGAAAGCACCAAATGGAGCACCAAGAAACATACCAAGGAAGAAAGTCGTTCTTAATAACAATGATACTAATCATTTAACTAGAATTACTCCTTATGTTCCTGTTAGACAAAAGAATGTTCCTAAGAAATTCATTCAAAAATCAATTCCTACTGGAAGATTTTTTAGTCCAGGCGGTTCCATTGTTGGTATGAGAACCTAATCTCTTGTTTCCAGTTTTGTGCAGAACACTCTAAAGACTAATTCAAAGTGGCATTTTGATAGTGGATGTGGGAAGCACATGACAGGAGACAAAGCAAATCTGATTGACTACAAAAAGTGCAATGATGGACCAATTATGAAAATCCAACCATAGGATTTGGCAATCTGAAGTTTGGAGACTTACAATCTCTGAATTACTACATGTAAAGGGATTGAAATATAATCTCCTAAGCATGAGTCGATTAGTAGACAAAGGGTACACTGTCAAGATCAAGTCAAAACTATGTAAAGTAATTGACAATGAGTCAAAGCAGACAGTCTTGGTTGCAAGGCGTAAAGGAAATCTTTATGTTGCTGATTGGGCATCCCCCACAACTGAAGAATGTCTCATTGTGAGTCAATCTGGCCACACTGAAGAAAATTGGCTATGGAATAAAAGAATGAGTCACTTGAATTTCAAAACTCTGAATAAGCTAGCCAAGAAAGAGTTGGTGGTTGGTTTATCCAAAATGGCATATAGAAAAGAAGGTGTATGCTTAGCTTGCCAAATGGGAAAACAATCCAAAACATCTTTCAAGTCTAAAACTAGACATTCCAGTGAAAGGCCACTGCAAATGTTACATATGGATTTGTTTGAATCCTCAGTAACTAGTTATGCAGGAAATAAGTATGGTCTGGTTGTTGTTGATGACTACTCAAGATTCACTTGGTTTGTCTTTCTCAAACACAAATCTGATGCAAGGGTTGAGATACCTAACTTGCTGAATATGCTCGAAGTCATGAAAAATGACAAGGTATCATGAATCGTAATGACCATGGTACTGAGTTTGTGAACCAGTACATCAAAGAGTTTTGTACCTGCAAAGGTATACAACATCAATTATCTTTTGTAAGGACACCACAACAAAATGGTGTTGCTGAAAGAAAGAATAGGACCCTGAAAGAAGCAGCAAGAACAATGCTTGCTGACACTGAAATAAGTGAAATCTATTGGGTTGAAGCTGTAAACACAGCATGCTACACTCAAAATAGATGTCTAATTAACAAACACCATGATAAAACTCCCTACGAGCTTTTTATTGGTAGACCCCCCTAGTATCAAACATCTAAGGGTGTTTGGTTGCAAATGTTTCGTTCTTAACAATGGAAAAGAATACTTGAGAACATTTCAACCAAAGGCAGATGAAGGAGTATTTCTTCGTTATTCTTTGAATAGCAAAGCCTACAGAATCTACAACAAAAGAACGCAAAAGATCGAGGAATCTGTTCATGTAGTATTCTATGAAGGAAACAAGAAAGTACTCTTGAATGATGATCTCTCAGATAAGTTCAAAGAACTATTGATTAAAGATTCTGAAAAAGGATCCTCAAAAGGAAACAATTCTATCATTCAAATAGAGGATGAGTCTGACGATGAAAAGCAGCCTATGCTTAGTAACAACTAGATGACTCTAAGACATGATGAAGAATTTCCTATGAGAACTCCAGAAATGGAACAGGTTACTGAGAACCTTCATCATGAAAAGGTATCTGAAAATGAGACTGCTAAAATGCAAGTTCCAGATATCTCTAACATTGAAAAAGTGTCAGATATCCATGGCATTTCCCATGTGTCAGATATCTCTGATACTGCACAAGTATCTCATCAAGATCATATTGATTCACATTCAAATTAAAATGATATTGATCCTACTAGTTCAAAACCCATTATGAAATGGATAAGAAATCATCCTGCAAAGGATGTGATTGGTCCCATAGACCAAGGAGTTAGAACTAGAAGAGCAATCGCTGAAAATGCAAATTGTCTCTATGGATGTTTCATCTCAAACATTGAACCAAAGACTATAGAAGAAGCATTAAAGGATCAAGATTGGATCTCTGCAATGCAAGAAGAGTTGGATCAATTTGAGAGAAACAAAGTCTGGAAACTGGTTCCATTTGTTAAAGGAATATCTGTAATCGGAACCAAGTGGGTTTTCAGAAACAAAATGAATGAGTCTGGTGAAATAACCAGAAACAAAGCTAGGTTGGTTGCCAAGGGATTCACCCAGACTGAAGGACTAGATTTTGATGAATCTTATGCACCAGTTGCAAGATTGGACGCAATTAGACTCTTTCTATCCTTTGCAGCTCATAATGACTTTACAGTTTATCAAATGGATGTCAAGAGTGCATTCCTAAATGGTGAACTTGCTGAGGAAGTCTATGTTGAGCAAACACCAGGTTTTGAAGTTTCCTCAGAAAGTAGGATGGTCTATAAGCTTCAGAAAGCTCTGTATGGGCTGAAACAAGCTCCAAGAGCATGGTATGATACATTGGTCAGATACCTACTAGACAGTGGTTTCAAGAAAGGAGATGTTGATAAAACACTCTTCACACTGAACCATGATGGGAAACTACTTTTAGTTCAAGTATATGTTGATGACATTATATTTGGATCTAAAGACAAGCAACTTTGTGAAGACTTTGTTGAACTCATGAAATGTAAATTCGAGATGAGCATGATGGGAGAATTGAATTACTTCCTAGGGCTGCAAGTCAAGCAACTCAATGTTGGAATATTCATTAGTCAAACAAAGTATGCAAAGGATATGCTCAATAAGTTTAATCTAAAGCCTTCTGAAAAGAATGCTAAGATACCAATGAGCATTGGAACCAAAATGACCTATACTGAATCTGAGAAGAGTGTTGAAGAACACAAGTATAGGAAATTTATTGGATCTCTACTATACCTCACTGCAAGTAGACCTGATATTCAATATGCAGTTGGAGTGTGTGCTAGATTTCAGACAAATCCAATGCAATCACACTACAACATTGCTATGAAAATATTGAGGTATGTAAAAAGGTACTGTAGAAGTTGGATTGTGGTATCCAAAAGATAGTGGATTGAGTTTGGTTGGCTATTCTGATGCCGACTATGCTGGATCATTGCTTGATAGAAAAAGCACCTTAGGAACTTGTCAATTTCTTGGTGCTAGATTAATATCTTAGTTCAGCAAGAAACAAAACTCAATTGCTACATCTACCACAGAGGCTGAATATATTTCTGCTGGGTGTTGTGCTTCACAGATACTATGGATACAACAACAACTCAAAGACTATGAACTCAATGAAGAGAAAAACTCTCATTTTCTGTGACAACATAAGTGCTATTGCCATAACTCAGAATCCTAAGTTTCATGCAAGAACAAAGCGCATTGATGTTAGACACCACTTCATCAGAGACCATGTTGAAAAAGGCAATATAGAGATACTCAAGATTGGCACTGAAGACCAACTTGCAGGTATCTTCACTAAGCCACTACAAGCAAGTAGATTCTTAGAATTAAGACAGTCTTGGACTAATGGAGCTACCAAAGAACTGAAAAAGTTCAGATATCTGAAGAAGATATCAAAGGAGAGAGAAAAGGGATCTGGAACGGGTACCCAGAGAAGAGAAAATCTGGAACGGGTATCCAGAAAAGAGGTATCTGGAACGGGTATCTAGAGAAGAGGTATCTGGAACGGGTATCCAGAAAAGAGGAATCTGGAACGGGTATCCCGAAACCAAAGGCTAAAGGGTAAAATGACTATTTGAAGATCTCTGAGACGGGTACTCAAATATCTAGATCACTCAGTGAGGGGGGACACAAAAGAGAATAGTACAACTGTATTCAGTCAACTACGATCTTGAAATTTGTAATATTTCTATCTTTGTGCAAAACTTGGACAGATATTGAGTATAAGATAGAATCAGATACAACAGTGTTCTCATTTACAGAGAAACATGATTCAGATAGCTAATAGCCAAAATTCATTAAATGGGCACAATTACATTTGTTGATTGTGATCATTGCTGAAGAAGAAATGGTGACCCTTGATGAATTGGGCGATTGATCTTTACGGCAGAGATTAACTCTCAGTAAATAGTGGACTGTTGAAATTTCGACAGGGCCCACTGTGCATTTAATGCCGAAAAAGCTTTTACCCACGCCTGCCTACAATTCACAGATACTTACACACAAAATTAATTTGTATGTATATGTCTGTTGAGATTACATTACTATATATATGGGATTTTGACAAAAGAAATTACTTTCGCCTAATCCAACATACAGACTTGCACAAGAAAAGCAAAAACCATTCTTAAACCTCTGCAAATCTCTGTTAGTTTTTCTGCAAAGAATCACTAATCTCTCACCCAAATCTCTTTCATACTTTCAAACACTTGCACTATATAAAGAGATGGCTCATAAGCGTTCGTCTCCACAGAAATCACAATCTTCTACCACTGGTACTGCTGAAAAGCAAGCACTAGAGTTGGTTATAGTGAACAATTGATTGGTAGGAGACTTCAGTCCCGATCATTGGACTTCAAATCACAGGATGATTTGGGGTGGTGCCATGATTGAGGAATACCTCACGGCTGCTGTTGAAAACCAAGCCAATAGGAAACTGATACTTAACATGCTTGAAAAGGCACAAATCAAGGATTTTCTATCTACTCTTCCAAGTGGAATTTCTTCACTAGATGTGTTAGAATTCTACAATAATTCCAGGATTATATCATGTGTTTCTGAAGGCACTGCAATAGTATCTATAAAGACTTCAGTCCAAGGAAAGGAAATCCTTCTGGACTTAACTTTCTGCAAGTTGTTTGACCTTCAAAATCTTGGAAAGGATTTTTGAAATAAACACCAAGGATGATGATCTCCTTGAAGGTGTATTGTACAGTGACATGTGTGATCTTGAAAAATCAGATACACCCACTGATTTCAAGCTTGCTGACATCAAAACCAGACATCTGTTGGTTCACTGGGATGTGTTGGCATGCATTCTTCACAGATGCTTTGATGGTCTACAAGGAGGTGTTGACCAGATAAACCAAGAACGTTGGATGATGATGTTCTTATTGCAACAACAAGACAAAAAGGCTGGAAAACCCTTTCAATTGGGGAAAGTACGCCTTTATGAAGTTTGTGAAGAAGATTCAAGGCTTTGAGCCTAAAATCTCTAAGGGACTTTCTGAGCCAAAGGCCACAGTAAGCTATGGTCTAAAGATATGCTACTTGCTAGAGAAGCTTGGCATTGAGCTCAGAGAGAAGGCTGACATAGCCAACAGTAACCTACTCTACAAATATGAGTATACGAACATGATGAAAAAGGTTACTGGATCTCATAAGCACCTATTTCAAAGGATGCTGAAGAAGCAATTGTGTCCAAGGTCACTAGAAAAATTACACCATCAGAGCAAGAAAAACTAAAGCACATTGAAGATGCTCTGATGAGAGATAGTTTAGTGTTGGAGGATACTGCCATTACCTCAACACTCAAAAGTCTCAAGCACAACAACCACAACAATCAGATGTGGATACTGCTGAAATGGTACTTCAGTTACAAACACCAGCATCTTTCATTGCTGAAGAAAATCCTGCAAAAGAGCAGGTTCCCCAACTCAATGAGAGGGATCAAACTGAGCATCTACTTATGTTACAAATACCAGCATCTTTCATTGCTGAAGAAAATCCTGCAAAAGAGCAGGTTCCCCAACTCAATGAGAGGGATCAAACTGAGACATCTACTCAGAATGATCAACCAGGGGAGGCAACTGAGTTGCATACTCAGGAAAGTTCTGAAGTACCTGAAACTTCAAACAAAGAAGCTGAAATGGAACAACAAGACCAATGCATGGAAGGGTTACAAGTTCCAGAGACCAATCAGCCTGACACTGCTCAGTTAGCTGAATGGTTTAACTCTTTACTTGTGATATTTTTGTGTCTGATAAATCTTGTTATTTAATGAAATTTCTTTGTTACAGGCTAATTTAGAAACACAACAACAAGAGGAAGCTGCAAAGCTTACCTCAGAATCCGAGAAGGAGGCTTCCACAGCCTCATCACTTAAGGAACATGAGCCTGTCTCACAGGTAGAAAATAGTTCCTTAAGATATAACTCAGATATGTGCTTTTTACACTTGACTAATAAAGTGTTTGTTTCTAATAGGCTCCCACTGAGAAGAAAAATGAAGAGACTGAAAAGTCTATCTCTTCAGAGAAGAATCCAGAGGCTTCCAAGGCCTCTGAGGAACAAGTATTTAAACCTTCAGTAGAGAAGGTATTTCAATCAGATATTTCTACTCCTCAAAGAATAATCTCTGATAATTTTTCTTAGACTAACACATTCTACTTAACAGGTTCAAAAAGAAGTAGAAGTTGTTGAGGAATTGCCCACTCAATCCTCACAACATATGGAAATTGACGAGGCATCAAGGCCTTCATCACAAGAAAAGATTCCAGAGACAGCACAAGTCTCTGAGAGACAAGTATCTGAGCCTCCAACAGAGGTAAATGACCTCTCAGATATCTGATTTGTCAACAAAAATTTTCTTGATAAAATTTCCTAAGTTTTATGTTTTTAATTCTCAGGTTCAATCAGAAAGAAAGGTTGATGAGGACCAGAAATCCAAGTCTCCACCTCACAAGAAGATATCTGAGGCACCCCCTACCTCAGTAGTACAAGTTTCTGAGCCTGATTTACTCATTCAGGTAACTCAGAAACCAAACTACACTTGTACTCAGATATCTACACAAGTTTTGAATCTAACTCAAAACTCTTTCTTTTAGGCTCAAACAAGTGCCACGAAGGTTCCTGATAATGAGAAAAAGGACCTACTTCCCTTCTTCAAGGCTCATACCCTACCAAAGCACATTCAATGCTTCAAGAAATGGCAGAGGTTAAGGTGCTTTGATCTCTCTGAAATATTGAGAATCACAGATCAACCTAAGAGATGAGCACGAGCTCTTGATTTGGAGAACTACATCCATGTAATGTTCCCCACGGAACAGTATCAAGTTGCGACTTTATTGCATAAGGATTTCTCCAAAGAAGTGGCACACAAGTTGATTCAAGCCTTCAATCAGGCTAATGGTCAGACAAGATTGCAGATGGCATTCAAGCCAGTCCTGCCCTAGAATCTACAATTTATTCCTTCTGAGCAAGAAGAGGTTAATGGGCAGACGATCACTATTCCTGAAATGATTAATCTTGTATCTGAAGACAATGAGGAAGAAATAGATGAGAATAACTTTGATGAACCTCTGACCATCACAGAAAGGATGATAATGATAAGAAGGATGATGGTGATGCCCCTGCACCAGGGACAGGAGGAATTCCACAAGGAAATAATGCCTCAGCTGCTGAAAAGCACACTGAGAGGACATCACAGAAATCTCCTCCTCCATCTCCTAAAAAATCTACCCATCCATCTTCCCAACAACAAAAGGACACTACTGAACAAGTAGTTGAGCACTCTGAGGAAACAACTCAGAAGATATTGAATACACAAACTAGAGCTGCTCAACTCAAACAACTGTTGGAAGAAGAACAATAGCTCCATATTCAACTAGAAGAAGAGCTAGCTATATCCATAGATAAGCTTAATCAACTACAAGATCAATACTTACAAGAAATGGTAGCTTACTGTGAGGTTAAAGAGCTTCAGGATGTTGTAAATGCTATTACTAAGGAACTCGATACTGGAGAAGTATCTGAAGCAAAGCATGATGCTAAGGTTGCATCACCATCAAAAGATGTACCATCCTCCTCACAGAAATGAAGTAAGCCCATCTCTGAGATGGTTGCTGGACTAGAAAATCTTGAAAAGGTCCAAGAGGATGATGATCACTGGGCTGATGACTCAGATGATGAAGAAGACAAGACTTTGGTAGAACACCGAAATGAACACTTAGCGGTTTCTCATCTGAAAAGGAAGCTAATTGCTCCTGAAGTTTTCAACAAACTATCAAATGTCCACTCCCAAGAATACATGAATAGATACCAAGTTTTGGCACATCTTAGAAAGGAGTTGTCTTCACAAAACAAAGAAGTAATTGCCTCCGTCCCCTCAAATATGAAGAAATTCACTGAGCTCATCACTCAGAGAACAACCAGCATGGTCATTGCTCAGAAGGATCTGGGAATGATAAGGTACGATGATATGTCATTAGCTGAAAAAGCTTTTCATGAGGCAAGTTACACTGCTGGAAAAGCAGATGCCATACTAGGCCCATTGGCAGAGCTCACTGATAAGGAAAATGGACTTATCAAACAAAATCAGGAGCTCAAAGCTGAACTTCAGAAGTTGGTCACTGCCTATAACTACTTACAAGGACATTTTGAGTCTCTCTCAGAATCCTTTATGAGACTTAGTCAGCCAACAATAACTAAGGGGGAAGGATTGTACAAATCTCGACCTCAAAGTCAGGGGGAATGGGAAGAAGGAGAAGAACATAAGAAGAAATCTGGAGCTGGTGCTGCTCAGAGAGGAAGAAGAAATAAGAAAACTTCCCGGCCACCACTCAGAATCAATGAGCCCTCCTCAAGTCAAGTTGCTTTGCAAATAGTAGCTACTTCCCAGAAACAAACTGAAGGAACTTCAATGGTAGCAAGGGCCAGGCACAGAAACCTCCAAGGAATACCAAGGCTCCAAGGAGAAGACAAGTAAGAGGGATTGATGAATCTTCTGAAGAAGAAGAAGAAGGCCAAATCAAATCCCTGGGCAATGAAGAAGGCTGCAAAATTCTCACAAGAATTGATCATGATGATGATGAAGAGACTGATGAAGATGAAGCTCCTCTTCACAGAAAAAGAAAAATTGAAAGCCTAACTGAGCCCATAGCTGCAAAGCCTTTGGCAGGTAAAACATCATCTGGAAATACCAAGTCTATCCAGGGTGGTTCTTCAAGCATTACCCCAAAGGAGAATTCAAGACAAAGGAGGAACAGGCTGAGAGCTGAACAAAGACAACTTCAACTACCACTCAGGCCTGAAGAAGCCAAGATTGAGTATGTGAAGACCAACAGTGACTCCTCTGTCTACAGGTGCATTAATCAGAAGAATGGCTACTGGATTCTGGAACTTAAGCATCTACTGGTAAACTCAAGATTTTCAGAACCAATCCATAAACAGCTCATGGCATGGAGAAAAGACAAGCCAATCTTGATCAACACCAATCACATCAAAGCTTGGTTGGATTTTGAAGTAATCAAGAGAATAGAAGCCATGAAAAAGGACCTCTCTGATGAATGTCCTTATGGAAAGCCAGATGATGTGCACAGGATTCTCAACATCACCGGAACAGGCACAAGAGCAAGACTTGATGTGGAATCCTATGAGTCCTTCTACTTGACTGAAGATCAATACAAGGGTGACATCAAATATCTGAAGATCATCTATGAATACTTCAAGCTATCAGATATCAGAATCGAGCATGCCTGGAAATGGGGAAAGTATCTGTGGGTCAAGCGTTTTGTCAAGAAAAATCCTACCAAAACCTACAAGGAAGTCTGTGGTTTTGCCAGAGACACAGAGATGATTGTCAGAACACTTCTCTATGAATACTCTGATGACATCAAAAGGTTTGGTGATGGGAAATTTGCAGATTGATCCATGGAACTCCTTTTGAAGACTTCATGTGTTGAAGACTTGAAGACTAGTTTATTAGGATGTTTACTTGGAGCTTGGTTACTCATGTTGTCCTAATTTACTATGTATTTTGTATCTTGTTGACTGAGCTAAAGTGTACTTTATGTATTAAAGTTATCTTTGAACTTTCATTGTAATATATCTGATGAACTTACTCTCAAATATCTTTTTCTATAAAAGATAACTTGTCAGCAAAGATCACACCTTGTGATTTGGTTGATGTTTACTCTATGCACTTAATTATATGAATTAAAAGATCATAAGAAATGATTAAGTGATGGATTGTTTCCTCATCCAGATTTGTAATAGGTCAGATAGTCATCGTTGACAGATCAAAATGGGGGAAATTTGTTAGGAATATCTGTTTAGATTTTGATCAGCAACCTAATGACTTATCTTAGCTCAAAAAGGTGATTAGTACTCTTAGTTCACTTGAACACTGTAAAAGAGGAAACTCACTAAGTATGATAGTCTAGCAAATCTTGTATAGGATGTTAGGTCTCGAAATGTAATTTTTATTTTCTGAAGAAGACCAAGAAGAAGACATCCAGCTTCAAAAGTTCAACAATTTTGAAGACTTGAAGACTGCACAAGATTGCTGAAGACAAAGGTTTTTCAGATACCTATGACCAGATATCTTGAAGACACAAGCGTTTTTAAATAAACAGTGTTACAATAGATAAGTGAGAACTAAAAGGTTTCTGAAACGAGGAAAGTGCCCACAGATATCCACTCTCGGATACCTTGGACATAAACTATGTTCCTGTAAAGAAATATATTATAACAAGTTGTTTCAACAAGTGGTATCTGGAGTTGTGATAATCTCTAGAAAAGGACACGCAAAACTTCAAAGAAATCTGATAATATAATGTCTCTGATACAATGCATAGTTCCGTTGGCACTACAGGACAAAAGTATAGTACAAATCATTAAATGCGCGGACAGAGATGTCTGAACAAAACGGTAGCTTCTGAAGAAGAAGACAAACCTGCTACAGTACTATACACAGATATCAATAGTTTGAATTTGATTTAAGCATAACGGATACTATTCAAACGACACTCAAATTCATCTATAAATATCAACACTTAGACTGCTTGAGAACACACCTTAGAACACTGAACACGGAACTTACACTGAATACTCACACAAGCTCTCTCAAGCAAACTACTTACCTTCAAGCTTTCTGTTGCGACCAAAGCTCTTGATTCTAAGTAGCACAAAAGTTCTAAGTGTCCTGATCCTTAACAAGCATTGTTATTTGTGAAAGAGTTGAATCAAAAGATCAAGTATCTGAGATTCATTCTCTTGAACACTTATCATAGACTTGGGTCAGTAAAGAACAAGATACCATACATTGCAAAGTGTATTAAGTATACTTGATTCATAGAGCTATCTGAATAACTGAATAAGTTATTAAAGAAGCTCACCTGACAAACAAACCTAAAACCAACACCATATTTGGCGTGGAGTACAGGAAGTACTTAGTTTGGGAAACTAAGGAATAACTCCAAGGTTACTGAGCACAGGAAGTACTTAGCTTGGGAAGCTAAGGAATAGTTTAAAAAGGTTTCTGAGTACCGGAAGTACTTGGTTGTGAAAGTCGGGGGAACACTCGGTTGGGAACCTAGTGTATTTAGGAATCAAGAGAAGATATCTGTAAGGTAACCTCATTTATCTGTCTTAGTGGATTCTAGGTCTGAGAAAGGCCGAAGTGGATTAGTTGAAGGATTACGCCACCTTCAGATACCACTATAAAAGGACGTGTGTTATTTACTTTCTGCAGTCTATTACTTGCTTTATTTATCTTGCAAAGTATTTACACTTATCTTGCTGAGCACGTGCACTTATCACAGAAAACAAATCTTCCGCTCTCTGAATTTAAGTATCATATATCTTCACAGATATCTGAGAAACTGTGCTTATCGACAAAAGTTTTAAAAGACTATTCACCCCCCCCCCCCACCTAGTCTTTTGCTTTGCCGTTATCTGGACCAATATAAAACATATTCTACGCACATATTGAACAATTTGGTAGATCAAAGCTCGATTTAGAAACGTATTTTAGGGACCTCAAGTCTTCAATTAAACTCAAAAGGAGTGTTAGAACTTAGGATCCCGGATTGGTACTTGTAACTAGATCAACAGACAATGTTGCCAACAATGTTGTTCAACAATGTCTACAGTAAACAGACAGCAGCAGATGAATAATAATGAAACTTCTATTACCAAGCCAATATATAGAAAAATATATTGGCAGCGCCGTAGGCAAAATATCTACTGACAGGAAAAGTAGATCTAATCAACTAGGTTTAATACAATCACAAACGATTGATTAAACAACCAAAACTAGCCCTAGAAGAACCAACAGTAAAAGCTATTCTAGGTTGATGTTTGAAAGAGTTATTCCAACAATGAATTCTCTTAGACAAACTCTAAAGCTAGCAGAAAACAAGAAGCCTAAAACCTTTTAATAAAATATCGATTGAACATCAGAAAAGGCTCCAACATTGCTTTGCTGAATCCTTGCATATATATACTTGAGATATCGACCTCTTCCATCTATGTCGAAAGGCAATAGAATCTCAGCAAAGGCAATTTTCCTTTTACTTGTTTTCTTCAATATACGCATAGAAGGAATTTCCCATATTTCAAATCTTCATAAAATATATTCCTTCTTGCTTTCACCAAAAGTTGTTCTTTTTCCTTAAATCATCTCTTGTTCGATTTGTCAATACTTCCAGTCCAAGTTTCTTGTCCAATGTGCTTTGTTCTTGATGTCTACTGCAATGTTATATCTTCAATGTTATGCCAGCATTGAATTCTATCATGTCACAATGTTATACAACATTGGTAGTCCTGCAGCTTCACAAACAACAACAACAAACACAAACTTGTAACTGATTATTGAAAGACAAGATTATCAAAATATAAGTGCGTACTGCACTTTCAATCTCCCCCTTAATCTTAGTCTTTCATCACAAAACAAAACAAGAGATTAATAGAAACATAACTAAGAACAGCTAAAGATCTATTCTCCCCCTTAACCAGACAGCTTAAGAAAATTTCAAGAGTATTTAAAATATTACAGACCCAAAAAAATATATTTGTTCAACACAGAACCAAAGTAAATAAACTCAAGTTATCTATTCTCCCCCTTTTTGTGAGGAAAGAAAAGAAACTAGAGTGCTTCTGAACTTCAGATTGTTGGGAATCTGCTCATCAAGCCCTTTGATTTGCTCCAGAATCAGCTTGTCCTGTTCAGTTAGAATACCTGCAGAAAGAGTTTCAATGTTAGGGATCAATGTTGAACCAACATGTAGGTCAACATTGGAGCGTTGAGCAGCAGCTACAGAGCTTTCTGGTGCATCAGCTTTGTCAGTAGAAAGAGGAACATTCTCCTCCACATCCATGTTCACAGAAACATCAGGATCTACCCATGGAAGATCACAGATCCTGTCATGTGTTTCCAGCAGTTGTTTGGTGACTGTGATGGATTTGAAGTTGGAATGATAGACATCATTGGCTTTGACCTCAATACCCTGCAACTGAAGGACTGCAAAGATGGTGGATGGGAGAATCAAATGGCCTCTGATCCCTCTATTCTTGGAATTCTCTAGATGCTTGAGAATCCTTTCTCCCAGATTGACATTGTATCCCATTTTGATCCTGTAGAGCAACATGGCTGCCTCTTGACTGAGCTTGTTGTTGTTGGAAGATGGCAGCCAGTTGTACAAGCAGATCCTGGAAAGAACAGAGACTAGGGAACAACAATATTTCAAGTCTAGAGTCCCACTAGGCCAAGATTTTAATTTTCCTGCAGTTAGCTCTCTAGCAATCTCATCCATAGTCACCTCCACAGGGGTCTCAACCTCATCCCTATTCTACGCACATATTGAACTATTTTTGTTGATCAAAGCTCGATTTAAAAATGTATTTCCGATACCACTAGTCTTCAATAAAACTCAAAAGGAATAGGACACAATTTTTTGTGAAACTCTCGATGGAGTTAGTTTGTCACAAATTTTATTCACATGGCACAGTTTGTGGTATAAAACCTATTCTACGCACATATTGAACTATTTTGGTTGATCAAAGCTCGATTTAGAAACGTATTTCCGGGACCTCAAGTCTTCAATAAAACTCAAAGGTGTAGGATATGATTTTTTGTGAAACACTCGATGGAGTTAGTTTGTGTCAAATTTTATTCACATGACAAGGTTTGTGATATAAAACGTATTCTCCCCATATATTGAACTAATTTGGTTGATCAAAGCTCGATTTATAAAACGTATTTCCTAGAGCACAAGTCTTCAATAAAACTCAAAGGGGTAGTACACGATTTTTTGTGAAACACTCGATGGAGTTAGTTTGTGTCAAATTTTATTAACATGACACAATTTGTGATATAAAACCTATTCTACGCACACATTGAACTATACTGATTGATCAAAGCTTGATTTAGAAACGTATTTCCAGGACCTCTAGTCTTCAATAAAACTCAAACCGGGTAGGACACGATTTTTTGTGAAACTCTCGATGGAGTTAGTTTGTGACAAATTTTATTCACATGACACGGTTTGTGGTATAAATCCTATTCTACGCACATATTGAACTATTTTGGTTGATCAAAGCTCAATTTAAAAATGTATTTCCGAGACCTCTAGTCTTCAATAAAACTCAAAGAGGATTAGTACACGATTTTTTGTGAACACTCGATGGAGTTAGTTTGTGTCAAATTTTATTCACATGACATGGTTTGTGGTATAAAACCTATTCTACGCACATATTGAACTATTTTTATTGATCAATGCTTGATTTAGAAACGTATTTCCGGGACCTCAAGTCTTCAATAAAACTCGAAGAGTGTAGGATATGATTTTTTGTGAAACACTCGTTGGAATTAGTTTGTGTCAAATTTTATTCACATGACATGGTTTGTGTTATAAAACATATTCTACGCATATATTGAACTAATTTGGTTGATCAAAGCTTGATTTAGAAACGTATTTCCGAGAGCACAAGTCTTCAATAAAACTCAAAGGGGGTAGTACACGATTTTTTGTGAAACACTCGATGGAGTTAGTCTGTGTCAAATTTTAATTACATGACATGGTTTGTGGTATAAAACGGATACTACGCATTTATTGAACTAATTTGGTTGATCAAAGCTCAATTTAGAAACGTATTTCCGAGACCTCAAGTCTTCAATAAAACTCAAAGGGTAGTACACGATTTTTTGTGAAATACTCGATGGAGTTAGTTTGAGTCAAATTTTATTCACATGACATGGTTTGTTGTATAAAACATATTCTACGCACATATTGAACTATATTGGTTGATCAAAGATCGATTTAGAAACATATTTCCGGGACCTCAAGTCTTCAATAAAATTCAAAGGTGGTAGTACACAATTTTTTGTGAAACACTCAATGGAGTTAGTTTGTGTCAAATTTTATTCACATGACATGGTTTGTGGTATAAAACGTATTCTACGCATATATTGAACTATTTTGATTGATCAAAGCTCGATTTATAAACGTATTTCCGTGACCTCAAGTCTTCAATAAAACTCAAAGAGGGTAGTACACGATTTTTTGTGAAAAACTCGATGGAGTTAGTTTGTGTCAAATTTTATTCACGTGACACGGTTTGTGGTATAAAACCTATTCTACGCACATATTGAACTACACTGGTTGATCAAAATTCGATTTAGAAACGTATTTTCGTGACCTCAAGTCTTTTATAAAACTCAAAGGGGGTAGTACATTATTTTTTGTGAAACACTCGATGGAGTTAGTTTGTGTCAAATTTTATTAATGACATGGTTTGTGGTATAAAACCTATTCTAAGCACATATTGAACTATATTGGTAGACCAAAGCTCGATTTAGAAACGTATTTCCGGGAACTCAAGTCTTCAATAAAACTCAAAGGGAGTAGTACACGATTTTTTGTGAAACACTCGATGGAGTTTAGTTTATGTCAAATTTTATTCACATGACATGGTTTGTGGTATAATCCTATTCTACGCACATATTGAACTATTTTAGTTGATCAAAGCACGATTTAGAAATGTATTTCCGAGACCTCTGGTATTCAATTAAACTCAAAGGGGGTAGTACACGATTTTTTGTGAAATTCTCGATGGAGTTAGTTTGTGACAAATTTTATTCACATGGCACGGTTTGTGGTATAAATCCTATTCTACGCACATATTTAACTATTTTGGTTGATCAAAGCTCGATTTAGAAATGTATTTCCGAGACCTCTAGTCTTCAATAAAACTCAAAGAGGATTAGTACACGATTTTTTGTGAAACACTCGATGGAGTTAGTTTGTGTCAAATTTTATTCACATGACATGGTTTGTGGTATAAAACCTATTCTACGCACATATTGAACTATTTTGATTGATCAATGCTCGATTTAGAAACGTATTTTCGGGACCTCAAGTCTTCAATAAAACTCAAAGAGTGTAGGATATGATTTTTTGTGAAACACTCGTTGGAGTTAGTCTGTGTCAAATTGTATTCACATGACATGGTTTGTGTTATAAAACGTATTCTGCGCATATATTGAACTAATTTGGTTGATCAAAGCTTGATTTAGAAACGTATTTCCGAGAGCACAAGTCTTCAATAAAACTCAAAGGGGGTAGTACACGATTTTTTGTGAAACACTCGATGGAGTTAGTCTGTGTCAAATTTTAATTACATGACATGGTTTGTGGTATAAAACGGATGCTACGCATCTATTGAACTAATTTGGTTGATCAAAGCTCAATTTAGAAACGTATTTCCCAGACCTCAAGTCTTCAATAAAACTCAAAGGGGTAGTACACGATTTTTTGTGAAATACTCGATGGAGTCAGTTTGAGTCAAATTTTATTCACATGACAAGGTTTGTTGTATAAACCTATTCTACGCACATATTGAACTATATTGGTTGATCAAAGCTCGATTTAGAAACGTATTTCCGGGACCTCGAGTCTTCAATAAAATTCAAAGGGGGTAGTACACAATTTTTTGTGAAACACTCGATTGAGTTAGTTTGTGTCAAATTTTATTCACATGACATGGTTTGTGGTATAAAATGTATTCTACGCATATATTGAACTATTTTGGTTGATCAAAGCTCGATTTGGAAACGTATTTACGTGACCTCAAGTCTTCAATAAAACTCAAAGGGGGTAGTACACGATTTTTTGTGAAAAACTCGACGGAGTTAGTTTGTGTCAAATTTTATTCACATGACACGGTTTGTGGTATAAAACCTATTCTACGCACATATTGAACTATACTGGTTGATCAGAGCTCAATTTAGAAACGTATTTTCGGGACCTCAAGTCTTCTATAAAACTCAAAGGGGGTAGTACACTATTTTTTGTGAAACACTCGATTGAGTTAGTTTTTGTCAAATTTTATTAATGACATGGTTTGTGGTATAAAACCTATTCTAAGCACATATTGAACTATATTGGTAGACCAAAGCTCGATTTAGAAATGTATTTCCGGGAACTCAAGTCTTCAGTAAAACTCAAAGGGAGTAGTACACGATTTTTTGTGAAACACTCGATGGAGTTTGTTTGTGTCAAATTTTATTTACATGACATGGTTTGTGGTATAAAACCTATTGTACGCACATATTGAAATATTTTGGTTGATTAAAGCTTGATTTTGAAACGTATTTCTGAGACCTCTAGTCTTCAATAAAACTCAAAGGGGGTAGGACACGATTTTTTGTGAAACACTTGATGCAATTAGTTTGTGTCAAATTTTATTCACATGAAATGGTTTGTGGTATAAAACGTATTCTACGCATATATTGAACTAATTTGGTAGATCAAAGCTCGATTTAGAAACGTTTTTCCGAGACCTCAAGTCTTCAATAAAACTCAACGGTGGTAGTACACGATTTTTTGTGAAACAATCGATGCAGTTAGTTTGAGTCAAATTTTATTCACGTGACATGGTTTGTGGTATAATACCTATTCTGCGCATATATTGAACTATTTTGGTTGATTAAAACTCGATTTAGAAACGTATTTCCGAGACCTCACGTCTTCAATAAAACTCAAAGGAGGGTAGTACACGATTTTTTGTGAAACACTCGATAGAGTTAGTTTGTGTCAAATTTTATTCACACGACACGGTTTGTGGTATAAATCCTATTCTACGCACATATTGAACTATTTTGGCTGATCAAAGCTCGATTTAGAAATGTATTTCCGAGATCTCTGGTCTTCAATAAAACTCAAAGGGGGTAGTACACGATTTTTTGTGAAACTCTCGATGGAGTTAGTTTGTGTCAAATTTTGTTCACATGACATGGTTTGTGGTATAAACGCATTCTACGCATATATTGAACTATTTTGGTTGATCAAAGCTCGATTTAGAAATGTATTTCCGATCAAGACCTCAAGTCTTCAATAAAACTCAAAGGGGGTGGTACACGATTTTTTGTGAAACACTCGATGGAGTTAGCTTGTGTCAAATTTTATTCCCATGACACGGTTTGTGGTATAAAACCTATTCAACGCACATATTGAATTATAATGGTTGATCAAAGCTTGATTTAGAAACGTATTTCCGGGACCTCAAGTCTTCTATAAAACTCAAAGGGGGTAGTACACGATTTTTTGTGAAACACTCGATGGAGTTAGTTTGTGTCAAATTTTATTCACATGACATGGTTTGTAGTATAAAACCTATTCTACACACATATTGAACTATTTTGGTTGATCAAAGCTTGATTTAGAAACGTATTTCCGAGACCTCTAGTCTTCAATAAAACTCAAAGGGGGTAGGACACGATTTTTTGTGAAACACTCGATGGAGTTAGTTTGTGTCAAATTTTATTCACATGAAATGGTTTGTGGTACAAAACGTATTCTACGCATATATTGAACTAATTTGGTTGATCAAAGATTGATTTAGAAACATTTTTCCGAGACCTCAAGTCTTCAATTAAACTAAACGGTGGTAGTTCACGATTTTTTGTGAAACAATCGATGGAGTTAGTTTGAGTCAAATTTTATTCACATAACACTGTTTGTGGTATAAAACCTATTCTACGCACATATTGAACTATTTTGGTTGATCAAAGCTCGATTTAGAAATGTATTTCCGAGACCTCTGGTCTTTAATAAAACTCAAAGGGGGTAGTACACGATTTTTTGTGAAACTCTCGATGTAGTTAGTTTGTGTCAATTTTTGTTCACATGACATGGTTTGTGGTATAAAACACATTCTACGCATATATTGAACTATTTTAGTTGATAAAAGCTCGATTTTGAAACATATTTCCGATCAAAACCTCAAGTCTTCAATAAAAATCAAATGGGGTAGTACACGATTTTTTGTGAAACACTCGATGGAGTTAGCTTGTGTCAAATTTTTTTCACATGACACGGTTTGTGGTATAAAACCTATTCTACGCACATATTGAATTATACTGGTTGATCAAAGCTTGATTTAGAAATGTATTTCCGGGACCTCAAGTCTTCTATAAAACTCAAAAGGGGTAGTACACGATTTTTTTTGAAACACTCGATGGAGATAGTTTGTGTCAAATTTTATTCACATGACATGGTTTGTGGTATAAAACCTATTCTACGCACATATTGAACTATTTTGGTTGATCAAAGCTCGATTTTGAAACGTATTTTCGGAACCTCAAGTCTTCAATAAAACTCAAAGGGGGTTGCTGAGGGTGTTTGAGGCCCCAGCGATTTAATGATTTTTCTCTAAGTTCGTGTTGCTTCAATGACTAGGATCGTTTGTATATGTGCCAATGAAGGGCGGTAAGGAGTGATCTGATCGCCCTGTGACTTGTCTAGGAGCTGACCTACACAAGTGACTAGGAGAAGGGGGGGTTAGAACTTTAAGACCCGGCTTGCTAGGAGTCAAGCCGGACTAAGACTTTACTTGCGAGAGAGTGGAAGTCTACTCGGTAAAAGGTAAGGAGTAAGACGAGATTATCGGGTATTACGTGGTGATTGATGATGATCGATGTGTACGTTGCCTTGGGAAGTGTGCCCTATTTATAAGGGTCAACCGCCAAAATGGAGGGCCGATTGAGATCGTGCCAAGTGTAGCGTCCGTATTGTGCCAACAAGGCTAAAATAGGCCCAAGGCCTATTAATGACTTAACCCACTTTCCCTTTTGGGCTTTTAAGGGTAGTTTAGTCATTAATGTGGAGGTTAGAGGTCCTAGAACAGCCTGCCGGTGGAAAGTCCGAATGTCTCGTCCGGACGTGACGTCCGGATCACGAGCAATCATCCGAGTGACCTCGTTATGGGACAGTGGAACCTGTTAGTCCGGGCTTAACGGCTCGGATCTCCCTCCAAGCATGTACACTTGTCTCCTGCTGAGGTACCATACGTATCCGAGTGGAAGGCCGTTTCGGACCTTACATGGTTTGGGCCTTGTAGGGTGGCTCGGATGTGAGATCCATGCGCCCCTTCCCTTAATGGTTCCGGACCGCAGGGTCGGACAAAAGAAGGCCCTGTGGTCGGACCTTCGGGTCGGACCACAGGGACTCGGATAGTCTTGGTGAGGTTAGTGCGCCTTGGGATTCGTTCCTAAGGCGCCAATGACGGATTGGACATATTTCCGTATCAACATATGTCCCCCTAGTTTCCAAGTATCTTAGTAGAAGATAATTGTGGAACTATAGTTTAGAAGTGGGTGAGATAATTTTTTGTTTTACGTCCCTCGTGAGCATAAAAAATGGTGTGATCTGTGCTCTTTACGGTCCTTAACTTAATCTCTCTTCCCCCCCCCCCCCCCACCTTTCTTTTTGTTGTGGTCCGAAGACGGAGACTCAGACCACAACAAAAGGGCGAAAAAGGGGTATTTGTAGCGATATCAAGTGTCGGAGCAAGAGAGAAAAGGATGATTCGTGCGAGGACATCCCTGTGGATGAGGATCCGAGTTGAAGTTTGCAAAATAAGCCCCCTATCCGTTCAGGTAGGAGCGTTTATTTCCGAAGTTGTTGAGTTTTTGATCAGTATAACCAAATTCGAGCGGATTAAAATATGTGTCGTGGAAACAACGACAAGTACCTCCCCGTAGGAGCGAAGTGTTCCGAGTAAGTTCGTTCTGTTGCTCCACAGGTAATGGTGGTGCAGTTCCGAGGGGAACTGGCATCCTTGTATCCGACAGCCACAAAGCTATATCCTTTCTGAAGTGTCGTGTGTAATTTTTTGTACCCGTTCATCATTTCACATAGTACAATTGTACTATACGCTGGATGAAATCCTATCTGTGGTTGAGATCGATTCCCGAAAAAAGGCGACGTTTGGGCTTCCAGAAATGTCCTCCTATAAATAGGGCTTCCCATCGCTGTCATTTGCACGTGCTAGTGAGAGAATTTTCGCAATCTTAGTGCATCCGAGTCAAGTGCAAGTAGATCCGAAGCAAGAAAAAGTGTGCGCAAGCAGTTCGAGTCAGCCACCAAGTTAGTCAAGAACAAGTAAGTGTTCGTTTCTGCATTCTTTTGTAAGTAGTTTTTTCTTCCGTATGCTTGCTTTCTGTGTTTATGTATGCTTTGCATGTCTGTGTATCATATGCATGTTGGTTCGGATCTATATGTGCTTTCCTTTTCTCGCAATATCTCTTCCTTGCGTAAGTTGTAGTGTAACTGTTGCAAATCATTTATGTTCCTTGTAGTAGGACTGCTTAGTAAGAATTCCGCCTTTTGATTTCAATATGTAGACCATTCGGGCCGTAGGATAGTCCGTTACCTTGACCCTTGGTAGTTGTTGAAGACTTTAATAACATATCTAAACGACCTCTCGGACGTGAACGTATTAACTCAAAGAGTTTCCCTCTTCTACCCTTAGGATGTCCGAGAGTGATAGTCAAAATCGGTCCGAGCGTGACGAGTACGCTTCCGAGCAAAAGTTGGAGGTGGAGAGCTCGGATGTCTGGATCGTGGAAGTTTCTGGCGAGGAATCTGGGTCGGATGAGGAGGTCCATGTCGATCGCTCCGAACCCGAGGTAAGTTCCTCGTTCCATTTAGTAGTTCCCGGTTCAAGGTATCCCGATAGGTAGGATTACCCGGAGGTTTCTGTTGCGCAGGATGGGATTGTGGCGCATGAGACAACCTCCCGGGCGATCGGGAATTTGAGGCCTCAGCGAGCGGGAGATGGTGATCTGCCGGTAGAAATCTGATCCCTCATTCGTTCATTAGGTTATAATTTCAGGATCAACCCTAACTTCGTACCCTTCGTCCCGGATCCACATGAGCCTACCATCGAGGAAGTAAGGGATACTTCAGATGTGCCCCCGGAGCTGGGTTTGTTTGAAGGAGTAGAAGAGAGGGTCCGTCAGGTGGTATTAGTGGACCACGAGTCTTCGGGGGAAGAGGAGGGCGAGTCGGAGGATGAGGATGGTGATGAGGCAGAGGGAGAAGATGGAGCGGTATCTTCTCGTCGAGATTCTGGCAGCCAAGCGAGTTCGAGCCAGCCCAAAGGCAAGGACCAGGCTGGTCCAGCAAAAAAAGGCCAATAAAACCGTGGCTGAAATGAAGTACCCCCGTGGTCGGGACAAAGTGGTCCATCCAGATCCGACAGGGGAGCTGAATGAGGAAGGTACATTGCCGACATGTGCTTCCTCGGTTAAACAAGAGGATATTCCAGAGTGGAGACGGAAGTATGAGATTCCAAATGATGTAGAAATACTCATTCCGGATAAGAGTTATGCCTTCTACAATCCGCCCGCAGGGTATATGAGCGTGTACGAGGCATCGCTTCAATGTGGGTGGAAATTGCCTGTATCGAATCCGCATCGGGACATCCTGAACGACATCGGGTTGAGTCCGCACCAGATCATCCCCAATTATTTGGATAACTTAATGTGCTTCAGCGTGCTAGCCAAGTACAAGGGCTGGCCTATAGAGTTCGACTACTTCCGTAAGTTGTACGCCATCACTCCGAGTAGCAAGCATCCGGGTTATTATACCCTCGTATGCCGTCAACAATACACTTTCGTGATGGATTCTCCTTCTTCACTCGGAACTACTTGGTGGGACAAGTATGTGTATGTCCGGACCACTCTGAAGCCTGGGCAGTCCGAAGTCGAGCGTCCAAAGTGGCGATTCGAAAAGACGTACTTCCGAGACAAGCTCCCGAATTGGAAAGTTTCGACGAAGAACACACCAATGTGGATGCAGGCCTTGGACAAGGATGAAGACCCGGAGAAGTATTACTTCCGAGGTTTGGTTTGCCAGCCTCTCCTGTACCTAGCTAGCCTATCCGGGCCAAGCTATTGTGGTAGGAGGAAGGATTTTAGTAAGTATTTCGTCTCTCGGATCTGTCTTAGTGTGTCTCGGGGGTGCCCTTTGTAATTTTTTCTTCCTGATTATTTGTGTCTGAATATCTAACATGTTCTTCACTCGGACGATACAGATTTCTGGTTCGAATACATCATGTCGACAATGAGAGAGTTGAAGAGGCAACAGATTGCCGCTCAGAAGGCGGAGATTGAGGCGGGACTCGGGCCCAGCTGATCAAGACGTCAACTTCTCTCCCTCATGAGGATCCCAAGAATTCTGCAGAGTTCCGTGACGAGGAGCTCCGAAGGAAAAAGGCTGGGGAAGAAGCTCAAAAGTTGCCCACTCCGGACAAGGGGAAGGCTTCCTCTTCCAAGGGTTCTAAGAAGCCTCCGAAGGGGTCGTCCCGAACTCAGTCAGCCAATGTTCCGCCTACTGCTACCTCTGTTCCGAGTGCTTCGCGGGCTCAGTCCGAAGGCAGCCAGGCGTCCACTTCGGGTCAAAAGAGGGGTTCTGATGGTCCGACCCCGGCCTCAAAGATGGGCAAAGGGGTCATGGTTGCATACGTGGATCTGGACCTAGAGGTGCGGTGTTTGGCTGCCCTTTCGGAACTAGAGCGGATAACCGAGCTGACTGCTGTGCATCGGCAGGTAATTTTTTCTCCTATGTTTCTTCGAATTTTACCATCTTCAAGATGATTCGGGCCTCTGAATTTGTTGGCGTTTCATGCAGATGGCCGCTTTTGTCCAGGCTTGGGCTGAGGTGGCTGGACGGAAGGACACTGCTGGGGAGGAGGCTATCCGAGTGGAGGCCGAAAAGGCGAATTCTCTCTGGGACCAGCTTATGAAGGCGCTGGCTGAGAAGAAGGCAGTGGAGTCGGAGTACAGGAAACTGCAAGGCACGGTCCGAGGGATGGGGAAGGAACGCGACAAGCTGAATAAGTTTGTTGAGCTTTCCCGTGCGATCAAGGATGAGCTGCTCGATGATCCAACGACTGCTCGGACTGAGGCTGTCTCGGATTTCCTGAAATACCCCTCCTATAGCTTCCTCTTGGAGACCAACTACGACGTGTCTTTGGCAGTTGGATTCGAGGCGGCCATAGGCCAGCTCCGACTGAAGGGCCTTATTCCGGAGAACTTTGATCCGGCTTCGGAGGGCATTGACGCTTTCAACAATCCGGGCGGGAGTAAGTTTGAGGATCCGGAGGGTGTGGCGGATTCGGACCTGTTTACGGATGAGTTTGTCGAGCTAGTCGTCGAAGAGAACGACCACTGAAAGTATGATCATAATGGTCCGTTCCTCCCTCAATGCGTCCCGCATGTCCTGATGAAGTACGCCTACCAGCCGCTGAATGCTAACGTGGAGCACAACAAGGAATGGCTGAAGCTGCCCGGACCACTGAAGGGATTTTCACTAAATTTTAATCCTTGGAGGGAGTGTCCCAGATTCCTATCCGAGCTCCGTGCTGTGAAACTACGGCAGGAGGAACTACGGCGGGAGGAAGAGCTGGCCCAGACCATGCAGGGGTTCCGAGACGTACTTCATCCTCCGGAGGAAGGTGGTGGTAGCTAGCCCGAAGCAGGGAACCAATGAAGACGGGGTAGGCCCCGGGAATGATGTAAATCCGGTCGGAAGACCAAAGACAATTTTTAGATATTTGCAAGTAGTTATTTTGCTTATCCGTACAATTGCTCTTCGGAGCTAATATTTATGTTTTGTGACGGTCCGGGCGATGTCTGACACCTCGGGCCGTGTTTATATCTATTTATCATCATATTTTGCCATCTTTCTTCTATTCGGATCATGCTTTGTGCTTTGAATGTTGCCAAACATATTTATATTTCTCCGTGTCGTAGAAAGTCTGGATTATGAGTTGAGGAACTCAAATAATCTCAACAGACGATGGGTCGGGAATAGCGTCGTTGATCCGTATATTCCTTTGCATGATAGTCGTCTCGCTTTTTGCATAAAGATAGTTGTATAACCAATATAGGCACCAAGAGTCATGTGAGTCAGAACTTTGTCGGGTAGCAAGTCATTCCAAGTCTGGTCTTGCTGTGACAAGAAGCAAGTAGATGTACAAGTTATGGATGACTCGGACATATGTGATCAGGTTCCGAGCCAATGTTCTCATTCCATAAAACTTGGGAGGAATCTGCTAGAAGAGATGTGTAGGATCAACTTCGTAAGTTGATTTGGACATCGTAGAGGATGTACGGACTGTGTAATCCGAATAGGGTCTCTTCCAGAAAGTTCTATGAGTTTGGGCCGGAAGGGGAAAGGTCGTTGGGCTGGAAGAGGAAGGGTCGTTGGGCTGGCCCAATTGAGAGTTCAAAGGTCAGGCCCAAGCCCAAGGCGGCACGACACGTGTCTCCTTCTGGTTGGTCATGACTTTCTATAAATAGCCCTGGTTTGTACGGCTTTTGTCCATATCAGAATGTCATTTTCATAGTTTAGATTCGGGTCCCTTGGGTCGGATCCAATGGTCCTATGTAGGGACGCTCCCATAAGGAGCTTTTCTTCGAGTAGGAAGAGCTTCGGATGGGAACGTCCTTCTATGGATCGGTGGGTCCGATCCATCCTCAGTAGGTTAGGACTTCTTTGGGGCGGATCCCCTGGTTCCTGGTAGGCACGTTCCCGTAGGGAGATTTTCTTCGCTTTTGAAGAGCTCCGCATGGGAACGTCCTTCTGTGGATCGGTGGATCCGTTCAATCAGTAGGTTAGGCCCGTTGGTAAAGCCTTAGATACTTCGGACTTTATTTTCCCGGTGTTCTGATTCGCTCTGGTTACGGCTCTTGTCGGAAGAGTCGGAGACATGGGCAATCCAAGCTAAGGAAAGTATTGTCCTAAAACTTCTGAATTAGGATGCTGGTTATGGTCGGTTCTTTGGGGCCGAAAGTGTGCATGAGCGTTGAGCTCATTCGGAATTCGGAGCTAAGTGCCACCGTACTCTAGTAATCCTGATTAGTATGTCTGTATCATGTTAGTCCGATCGGACTTGTTGCAGTGTTCCAGTAGCTGGTCATTCTGACGGAGAAGTGACCAGCCTCTGGAAGGCTTGCAACAAATGATGTCGTGCTAATCACGCATTCGGACGTCAGGAGTCGATTCGAGTCATTTAGTTTTGAGTATGTATCCGAGGGGCGATAAGTCCTCGGGATTGCTCTGATAAAATCCTTTCCAGTATTCGGAAGCTTGGCGTGATATCTGCTCTGGGTGTTGGAAAGGTTTCTATCATAGCTGTCATGTCTGAGTTATCCGTTGTTTGGGTTTGTGTAGGGTTCCGGATGTGCTGAAGTCGGTGAGATTGTCATGGGGATATCGTTTCCAGTGCACCGGGATCTGGAAACGGATCAACCTGGCGTGCTGGGAACTATGTCCCCATGACTGTCCTTCCGAGTTAGGTTCATCCGGACGGGGAGCCGGGCTATCCCAAGTTGGTGGGATTGTTCTGGTAGAACCCCTTCCAGTATTCCAGGATCCCGACACGGATCGACCTGAAGTATTGGGGGGGTGGTCTACCGAAACTGTTCTGCCAAGTTGCGGTCGTTCGGAAATCATTGGGTAGAACTTAGTTGCGTTCCGGCCCTTCTGCGATGGGTTTGGTCGTATTTCTTCCTTCTTTCCTACAATAGAAGGCCCGAGAGGGTCTACTTGCTATTCTTGGAAAGAAGGTGGAGATACCGCCACTTCCTTTCGGAGCCGTGTCGGAAATCTCTGGGAGGAAGTTGTTGCAATCCAGCCCGTCTTTAAGAGGTTCGGTCGTATCCTTCCCTTCTTTCCAAGTATAGAAGGCCCGGGAAGGTCTACTTGCTATGCTTGGAAAGAAATGGGGGATACCGCCACTCTCTTTCGGAGTTGTGTCGGAAATCTCTTTACTCGGAAGTAAGTGGCTTTGACTCGCAACTGCGCTTTCGTGATCTGGCAGTCCGGTCTTTTCGTTGGCTTTGTTCCAGAATTGCAGGCCCCGAGGTGCGGCTTGTAATTCTGGAAGGGAGTCCACGAAATTGCCGAACTTGTTGGAGATCGGAGCGTTCGGGGTTCCGTGACCCAGCAGTCCGGTTTTATCAGTAGCTCCTTTTCAGAATCACGGGCCCGATGGGGCAACTTGTGATTCTGGAAAGGAGTTCCCGATAGTGCCGGACCTGTTGGTGATCGGAACTAACGGTCGTCGGTCCACGTCCGAGCAGCTTGGTTTTATCAGTAACAACGTTCCAAGAATTGAAGGCCCGAGAGGGCTCCTTGCAATTCTGGAACGGTGTTCCTGACAATGCCGAACTCGTTGGGAGTCGGATCTGCGAACACTCAGGAGTCAATTACTCCGCCGGTCCGTGTTCGAGCAGTCCAATTTTATTGGAGACTACTTTTCCAAAATTGAAAGCCCGAGGGGGCAACTTGCAATTTTGAAACGGAGTCCCCGATAGTGTCGGGCTTGTTGGAAGTCGAATCAGCAGAGGCTTCCGGGGTGACTCGGATTGTCCCGATTATCCTGGTCATCCCCTTCCAAATACTTATGTCATTCGAGTAGGATGCACTGTAGTATCTGGTAGGAGACGATCCGGATTGTCGTGGCGATGCTTGCTTGCTCCGGAATCGTCTCTTCCTCTCAGAAGTCACGAAACATCCTGTTGGGATGTCTCGCATAGCCTCAATTATCCTGGTCGCTCGCTCCCAGATACTAGGTTGTCCGAAAGGAACTCCGTAGTTTCTAGGGGGGAAGCGATCCGAGTTTTTGCGGCCATCCAAGTGTATCCCGAGGATTTGAACTGGCTTTGTATAAAAGTCAAGTTCTCAGTCACTCGGAACTTCTACAGGTATTAGATATCGAGCCTCGGACGGACTGGCTATGTCAGAAGCAAGCCCGCATTGGACGCACTTGGAAGCTCCAGAGTATACTCTCGGATAGGTCTGTCACAAGAGTAGGATAGGTAGCCAAAATAAGTGCTTGTGTTTTTGTAAGCTGGATTCGAGTTCTCGGTACCCTCATTTTGTAATGAGATTCACACTTTGTTCGAATAAAATGCACTTGTTTCTGATATTGTTGTCTTCATTTTTTCTCTGTTTCACTTGCTCGAATCGGTGTGCAATTTAGACCCGAGATGATAAGTTTGGAAATCTCTCTTTGTGACTCGGTCGGGTAACAGGGTCCGAAGGACCTGACCTGAGCGGAGTAAAGATGTGTTATGAAATGCAAAGTTGTATTGATTTGACGGAAATTGAATTACAACTTGGGGGCTCCAAGGCCTGTTCACAAACACAAAAGGAAATTGACAAAAAGTGGCAGCCATTGCTGTGCTTTCTCCCTAAGCGTAGAACTTTTGGAGGTTCTTGGCGTTCCAAGTTCTCTTTAGTGCCCGTCCCTCTATGTCTCCTAGTTCAAAGCTGCCATTGACTCGGGCTCCGATGACCTTGTACGGTCCTTCCCAGTTGGGTTTCAGTTTTCCTACGTGGCTCAAGATGCCAGCCCTTCTGAGAACTAGGTCTCCGACCTGAATGTCTTTCGGGTGGACCCGCTTGTTATATGCTCGAGCAATCATTGCTTGGTATCGGAGAATACCAGCTAAAGCTTCATTCCTTTTGTTCTCAAGGTGTTCAAGCTCATAGATCCGTGCTACTTCATTCTGAGTCGGATCGTACTGCTAGATCCTCTGGGTTTCAACGGCTACCTCCGAGGGTATGACCGCCTCGGATCCATAAACCAAAGAGAAAGGGGTTTCTTGTGTTGAAGTCTGTGCAGTAGTCCTGTGTGCCCAGAGAACTGCATCAAGATCATCTGCCCAACTGTCTTGTGAAGTTCTCAGCCTTTTCTCCAAGATCTTGTCTATGGTTTTGTTAGTGGCTTCCACTTGACCATTGGCTTGGGGGTACCCAACGGAAGTGAAGCGCTGCTCAATTTTGAAAGACTTGAGCCAATCCTTGAGCCTTTCTTCGGAGAACTGGGCTCCGTTGTCAGAGACAAGGACCCGGGGGAGTCCGAAGCTGCAGATGATGTTCTTCCAGATGAAAGTTCTCACCCGGCTTTCTGTGATGGTCGAGACTGCCTCTGCTTCTATCCACTTGGTGAAGTACTCCACTGCTACGATCAAGAACTTCTTCTGGTGAGTTCCTCGTGGAAAGGGACCAACAATGTCTATGCCCCATTGATCAAACGGGCAAGCTATGACTGATGGGATCATAGGGTTGGTCGGCCGATGAGGTATGTTCGCATAGTACTGGCAGTCTTCACAAGCACGGGCGAAACTTGCAGAGTCTTTGTCAATTGTGGGCCAGTAATACCCTTGTCGGATGATTTTCTGTGCCAGGGTTCTTCCACCCGAATGGCTCCCACAACTTCCTGCATGAATTTCTTCCATGACCGTCTTCGCCTCCTGGGGTCTGAGGCATCTCATGTGAGTGCCAGTGAAAGATTTCTTGTAGAGGTCTTCTTCCAGGATGAAGTATTGGTTAGCTCGACACTGGATCCTCCGTGCCTCTCGTGGGTCGGAAGGGAGAGATCCGTCCTTAAGGTAACTGAAGATGTCATTCATCCATGTTCTCTCGGAACTCAAGGTGAACATTTAGCCTTCGAAGTCGGTAAGGGATGAATCGGATAAGGTCATCAGAATGATCCGCCTCGTATCAAGGGATGCCATGGCGGATGCATACTTGGCTAAGGCGTCCGCCTTCTCGTTCCATTCCCTATTAAACTGTTCGAGTGAGAACTCCTTGAAGTGTTCAACCTCCTTCCTGAAAAGTTCCAAGTACTTGATCATGTTTGGACCTTTGGTGGCAAAAGGGCCGGAGAATTGGGACTTGACCAACTGTGAGTCGGTAAAGGCTTTGATCTTCCTCACTTGGAGGGACTTGGCCATCTTGAGGCCTGTGAGGAGCGCCTCGTGCTCAGCCTCATTGTTGGTTACCTTAAAGTTAATTGTGACGGCGTACTCCAACTTTTCTCCTTTGGGACTTTCAAGTACGATCCCTATTCCTCCGAGGCATCCCGTGGACGATCCATCCACTTGTAGTTTCCAGCTTCCTTCCTTCTCCTCTGGACACTTCATTCTAGAGTCAGATCCTTGGTTGTTTGCCTTCGAGATAACTGATTTGGTGTTATCCTCATGCTTTTTGTGAGAAGGGGCGGGTGTAGGTTTTCAAGGCATTCCTTCCAAAAGGAACATATCTCTCGCTCGGAGTGATTCGCTTTCAAGATCGGGACTCTCGTAGGGAGTCCGGATGGGGTCACAGTCCATGGGCTCGTACTCATCCTTGTTGGTTACTTCCTGGGTGATCATCACGTAGCTCATTTCTTCCTGCAAATTTTCTTCACCCTTTCGGGCCTCTTCCGGGTAGTCGACTAGGAAGTCGGCGAGAATTTGGGCTTTCTTTGCTGCCGGAGCTTGATATACAATATCGTACTCGCTCAGTTCAATCGCCCACTTAGAAAGCCGACCGGATTGATCAGGCTTACCTAGGACTTACTTCAATGGTTCGTTGGTTAGGACTACAATGCGGTGTGACTTGAAGTAGGGCTTGAGTCTCCTAGCCGTATAGACTAGCACAAAGGCTAGCTTTTCGATCTTGACATGTCGTGACTCAGCTCCTACAAGTGCTTTGCTCAAGTAATAGACCGGCATGTGGTCATTCCCTTGTATTCGGACTAGGACCGAGCTAATGGCCACGGGGGTGCTTGCCAAGTAGAGGTATAGAGGTTCTCCATCAATGGGCTTGGATAGGAGTGGAGGAGAGAGGAGGTACTCCTTGAGACTTTCAACCGCTTCCTCACATTCTTTTGTCCATTCGAACTTATCGCTCTTCCTCAGAACTTTGAAGACAGGCAAGTTCTTCTACGCTGATCTGGAGATGAATCGGCTAAGTGCCATCACTCTCCCAATGAGTTTTTGGACCTCATTGAGTGTCTTGGGCTGTGGCAAGTCTAGGATGGCCTTGATCTTTTCGGGGTTGGCACTGATGCCCCTCTCCGTGACCATGTAGCCGAGGAACTTTCCTCCTTTTACTCCGAAAGTGCACTTTTCGGGATTTAACTTCATTCCGTACTTCCTTAGGATGGAGAAGCACTTGTTGAGGTGCCCTATGTGTTCCTCCTCAGTCTTGCTTTTAACAAGCATGTCATCCACATACACTTCCATGGTTTTTCCCAACTCTTCCCTGAACATTTTGTTAACTAAGTGTTGGTAAGTGGCTCCGGCATTCTTGAGCCGAAGGGCATCACTTTAAAGTAATACACGCCTCCTGCTGCAAAGAATGTCGTCTTCTTTATATCCTCTTGTGCCATCTTGATCTGGTAAAATCCTTGATAGGCATCCATGAAGCTAAGGAGAGCGCAACCAGCGGTTAAGTCCACTAGTTGGTCGATCCTAGGCAATGGGTAAGGATCCTTCGGGCAGAATTTGTTGAGCCTTGTAAAATCATTACACATTCTCCATTTTCCTGGAGATTTTTCGACTAGGACTACATTGCACACCCAATCCGAGTAACGGACTTCTTCAATGTGTCCGGCCTTCATCAATCTTTCCACTTCCGCGGCTATGATTGCATCTTCCGCAGGCCCAAAGTCTTTTCTTTTCGGACGGATGTGTTTGACTGTCGGATCCATGTTCAGACGGTGAACCGCGATCCTCGGGTCTATCCTCTTGAGATCATCAGTGCTCCAAGCAAAGACGTCTCTGTTGTCTCGGAGGCATGAGATCAGTTTCATCTCAACTTCCGTACTCATCTCTGTGCCGATCCGAGTCACCTTCTTCGGATCCTCTTCAACTATGGAAACCTCCTTCAGGGATTCATGGGGTTCCATCCTTGCAGCTTTTGGGAATTTCTCCTTGAGGCATCCGACCCCGATTTCTTCCTTCTGAGGGGATGGTGACACGGACAGAACGTCCAGACCATTGGTGACTGAGAGTACTGGTGTTGTGGCTCCCCTCGTGGACATGACATAACATTCCCAGGCTTCTCTAACATTGCCCACCTCTTCTCCGACTTCGTTCGGAGTCGGGAATTTGACCCTATTGTGCAAAGGGGAGGATATGGCCTTAAATTGATTGAGTGTTGGTCTGCCTAAGATGACATTGTAGTCGAATGCATTGCCCACAATGATGAACAGGACTGTCTGAGTTGTCCTAGTAGGGAAGGTTCCCATAGAGACTTGGAGTGAGAGGCTGCCAATGGGTCGGACCACTGATCCTCCGAATCCAAGCAGGGAGGTGTAGACTCGACCATACTGGACGTCTCCCAAGTTCATCTTCTCGACCGTTCGCTTGGATATAATGTTTTAAGAGGCCCCGGTATCCACCAGGACCTTGTTCACTTTGTAGGTCGCGATGGTTAGGGAAACCACCAAGGGAACGTCCGGACTTTTAAGATCTCCTCCCCCGGATGTTGGAGGGGGTATTTCACTATCGTCGAAGCTGATGACATTGGTTCCTTTCAAGGACGAAGGGCCGTAAGCTCTATCATTATTCCTCAGGTGTTGTGCAGTCCTTTCCCTAGCCTTTCTGCTATCTCCGCCGGTGGGTCCTCCCGAAATGGTGTTGATCACTCCACTGTACGTGAGATTTTCCATTTCTTCATCGCAGTACTTCTGCGTGTGCCTCAGAGGCGTTGTGGCTAGAGGAGGTGGCAAGGAACCTGACGGAGGTTCCAAACCGCGTTCCTCTCTCCTCCTTTCATTTCTCTCATGCCTGGAGGGTGCATCCTTATAAAGAGGTTCCTTCAACTTACCACTTCTGACCAAGCCTTCGATCTCAGTTTTCAGCTGGACGCAATCCTCCGTGGAGTGGCCCTTCTGTTTATGGAAATGACATTATTCGTTCGAAGCCTTGGCCTTTTTCTTGTTCCGAGTGGGTTTAGGCCACTTGACATCCAGGTTCTTCTCTATGATGGATGCTAAGATATCCGACCTTGGTCTGTTGGTGGGAGCATAATCTTGATATCTCCTCGGATGTGTTCTCTCCCTTCGGAACTCTCTCTTGTCCTTGTATTCTCTCTTCTGTTCGAACTTGCCCGAACGAGAAGGTGGTTCCGGATTTTGGGTTTCTTTCCCTTTCTTTGTTCCCGCTCTCACGGGCACGTTCCTCCGATACTCTTCTCCATAGAGAACACCTTCAAAGATGTCTTCCAGGTACTTTTCAGTTGTGAATTCCTCATTTGAGAGTTTCTTCCTAAGGTCGTCATTGTATGTGTTCGCATACAGGTGACGGGCCCTTTCTTTGATACTGTGAGGCTCCACCTGCCTTACTTCCGCGTTGAATCGGTCAAGGAAGGTTCGGAGGTCCTCGTGCTCCTTTTGGATTATTCCAGCTAAGTGTTCCACGGATTTTCCTCTTTTTCGCTTTCTCGAACCTCTTGAGGAAGAGGGAGACAATGTCTGTGTATGACTTGATGGATCCTTCTGGCAAGGAAGTCCACCAGTCCTTAGCCTCTCCGAAGAGCGTAGTGGAAAAGTTGAGCGCCTTCATATTGTCGTTCAGGCCATTAGTTTCCATCTTACTCCCGTACCTGGTTAGGTGCCCTACGGGATAGCTATCTCCGTAGTAGTGCTCCAGGTTCAGGATGGTTGAATCGGGATGCTTTTTTTCCTTTCGGATCTCGCTGCTTAGCGGATTCGGAGCTCTAAGATTGACCTTCTCATGGGCTTTCACCACCTTTCCGAGTTTAGCAAATTGATTCTCCAAGGCCCTTTGTTGGAGGTAAATCTGCTCTGCATTGAGCCTTTCTCCGGTCCTGGGATAGATTGCCACATCCGGAGGGAGCTCGTCGACAGGTATCAATGGAATACTTTCGGCCGTATGATCCTGGGCCCGGAGTTGATGGGCTCCGGGGCGACTAGTTCCTGCATCATCTACTCTCGGATGCAGTGGGCTCCGTTCTCGGTGATCATGAGAAACAGCAATCCTTCTGTTGAGCAGGCTCCTTAGGTCCTTCTGGTGTGTCTGTTCTCCCAACCTCTATTGTACGGGACGGTGCTCGTTCCTGGACTGAGCTAGCTCAGCTTGCATAGGAGTGCCCTGCGGAGGAGTTGGCTGAGGAGATTGCAAGTTGTTCGAGCCAAAGCACCCTTGGATGGTTGTCAATAAGAGCCCGAACTGGTTTTCACTCATTCCGAATTTAGTGGGTCGGATGATCTGACCGTTCGGAAGAGTGAAATTCCTTCCGGGAGGAGGACCATGTGCTCCTGGCGTAGGAGCATGTTCTTCCACTCCTTGTGCTGATCTCCTGGCTTGATCCCTTGGTGGAGGGTCAATGGCTCTTTCTCCATCGGACGAGTGACTGGCGGTATGTCCGTCACTCGGATAGCCATCTCTACTCCTCACTGTGTTCCTTGCCACTCTCCCTCTTCTAACAGGAGGTCTCCCTCTTGGCCTCGGGACTGGGGTTCCGACAGCAGTGAGATTAGTCCTAGCTGACCTTCGGGTCCTAGCCATGACTAGGAGAACACGGAGCTTCTTGTTTCGTTTCCCACATATGGCGCCAAAATGCTGAGGGTGTTTGAGGCCCCCAGCGATTTAATGATTTTTCTCTAAGTTCGTGTTGCTTCAATGACTAGGATCGTTTGTATCTGTGCCAATGAAGGGCGGTAAGGACTGATCTGATCACCGTGTGGCTTGGCTAGGAGCTGACCTGCACAAGTGACTAGGAGAGGGGGGGTTAGAACCTTAAGACCCGGCTTGCTAGGAGTCAAGCCGGACTAAGACTTTACTTGCGAGAGAGTGGAAGTCTACTCGGTAAAAGGTAAGGAGTAAGACGAGATTATCGGGTATTACGTGGTGATTGATGATGATCGATGTGTCTGCTGCCTTGGGATGTGTGCCCTATTTATAAGGGTCAACCCCAAAATGGAGGGCCGCTTGAGATCGTGCCAAGTGTAGCGTCCGTATTGTGCCAACAAGGCTAAAATAGGCCCAAGGCCCATTAATGACTTAACCTACTTTCCCTTTTTGGCTTTTAAGGGTAGTTTAGTCATTAATGTGGAGGTTAGAGGCCCTAGAAGAGCCTGTCGGTGGAAAGTCCGAATGTCACGTGCGGACGTGACGTCCGGATCACGAGCAATCATCTGAGTGACCTCGTTATGTGACAGTGGAACCTGTTAGTCCGGGCTTAACGGCTCGGACTTGCTAGTTCTCCCTCCAAGCATGTACACTTGTTTGTTGCTGAGGTACCATACGTATCCGAGTGGAAGGTCGTTTCGGATCTTACATGGTTCGGGCCTTGTAGGGTGGCTCGGATGTGAGATCCATGCGCCCCTTCCCTTAATGGTTCCGGACCGCAGGGTTGGACCAAAGAAGGCCATGTGGTCGGACCACAGGGACTCGGATAGTCTTGGTGAGGTTAGTGCGGCTTGGGATTCGTTCCTAAGGTGCCAATAACGGATTGGACATATTTTCGTATCAACAGGGGTAGTACACGATTTTTTGTGAAACACTCGATGGAGTTAGTTTGTGTCAAATTTTATTCACATGGCATAGTTAATGGTATAAAATCTATTCTACCCAATATTGAACTATTTTGGTTGATCAAAGCTCGATTTAGAAACGTATTTCCGAGACCTTTAGTCTTCTATAAAACTCAAAGGCGGTAGTACTCGGTTCTTTGTGAAACATGCGATGGAGTTAGTTTGTGTCGAATTTTATTCACATGACATGGTTTGTGGTATAAAACATATTATATGCACACATTGAACTATTTTGGTTGATCGAAACTCGATTTAAACACGTATTTCCGAGACCTCTAGTCTTCAATAAAACTCAAAGAGGGTTGTACGCGATTTTTTGTGAAACACTCGATGTAGTTAGTTTGTTTCATATTTTATTCACATGACATGGCTTGTGGTATAAAAACAATTCTACGCATATATTGAACTATTTTGGTTGATCAAGCCTCGATATAAAAACGTATTGAGTCCGTTTTGCGAAAGACCCCTTATATATAGGAAAGTCCGAAAAGTCCACTTAAACGTTAAAACTAGACAATTATATGTTGTTTCTCGACTTAATTTCTCGCGGATCTTTTGACCCGGATTCATGATAAACGGATCGAGTATAAATAAAGAATTTACCATCTTTTACCATATTTTCAGATTGATTTTCTCTCACTATAACCGATATTCCTCTCTCTAACCTCGATTTCTCTCTTTAGCATCGATTTTCTCTCTAACGTCGATTTCAGCTCAATTTCAGCTCGATTTGTGCTGACAAACAGCAAATCGATCAACCTCTGCCGTAAAACAACAAATCGATCTGCCGGGAAAACTTCAAGACACCAAATCGAGCTGAAATCGACGTGTTTTTATAGAAAAGTTGAAATCGACGAGTTGAAATCGACAAGCTGAAATCGACGAGTTGAAATCGAGATGGAACATGGCGGAATCATTGAAGGAACCATTGTATCCTATGGAAACGAAAGCGATTCCGTATTATCATCAACATCAACTCGTGAGAAACCCTTGCAGATAGTGTCACATGAATGTATACACTCACTGTCTATCTATATATTTATTGACTGTCTAGAAATTACATATAACTATCTATGTTTAACATGTAGCTGTCTATGTTTCATGTGGTAGTCTCTATGCTGAATTTGTAGTTGATTATATTTAGGCTGAAATTGTCTAGAAATTACATATAACTATCTATGTTTAACATGTATCTGTCTATGTTTCATGTGATAGTCTCTATGCTGAATTTGTAGTTGTCAATATTTAGACTGAAATTGTCTAGATATTACATATAACTATCTATGTTTAACATGTATCATCTATGTTTCATGTGATAGTCTCTATCTTTGAATTTGTAGTTGTCAATATTTAGACTGAAATTGTCTAGATACTACATATAACTATCTATGTTTAACATGTATCTGTCTATGTTTCATGTGATAGTCTCTATGCTGAATTTGTAGTTGTCAATATTTAGACTGAAATTGTCTAGATATTACATATAACTATCTATGTTTAACATGTATCTGTCTATGTTTCATGTGATAGTCTCTATGCTGAATTTGTAGTTGTCAATATTTAGACTGAAATTGTCTAGATATTACATATAACTATCTATGTTTAACATGTATCTGTCTATGTTTCATGTGATAGTCTCTATGCTGAATTTGTAGTTGTCAATATTTAGACTGCAATTGTCTAGATATTACATATAACTATCTATGTTTAACATGTAGTTGTCTATGTCTCATGTGATAGTCTCTATGCTGAATTTGTAGTTGTCAAAATTTAGATTGAAATTGTCTAGATATTACATATGACTATCTATGTTTAACATGTATCTGTCTATGTTTCATGTGATAGTCTCTATGTTGAATTTGTAGTTGACTATATTTAGGCTGAAATTGTCTAGATATTACATGTAACTATCTATGTTTAACATGTATCTGTCTATGTTTCATGTGATAGTCTCTATGCTGAATTTGTAGTTGTCTATATTTAGGCTGAAATTGTCTAGATATTACATGTAATTGTCTATGTTTAACATGTAGCTGTCTATGTTTCAGTTGATGTACTGCCTGATAGAATTGAAGATGAACCACTAGTAGGGTCTTTGTTAGGCAGAACTTCTAGTACTTATGAAGAACTCTTTGAATTGTATCGGAGGCAAGCTGCACTTTTAGGTTTCAGCGTCGAATTGTGTACGACAAAACGTTATGCATGTACAAGACAAGTAAGGGTGAAGTATTTCAGGTGTTCTGCTCAAGGTTATACCAACTCAAAGGAAAAACAACCAAAAACACCATCACCATACATACAAGGACAAACAAGCAACAAACGTCAAAGGAAACCAAGAGAAGTGCCAGAAACTAGATGTGGGTGTATGGCTGCCATGAAAGTCAAACATTGTATGGAGACAAACTTGTACAAGGTTGATAAGCACTACATGAATCACACCCACCCTTACACTAGACCTGAATGGCAGCATCTCCATAGGGTGGAAAGAAAGATTACACCACACAAGGCAGATGTGATAAGTGCAATGGAAAAGTCGGGCATGAAGCCTACTGTTGCATTTAGGTACATGGCTTCCAACTCAGGTGGAACAGAACATGTGGGACATACTATAAGAGACCAAATTAACTACGTAAATAGGCTGAGAGCGCATGAAACAGGTGGTGCAGATGCCCAGCATGTAGTTAGTTTAATGCAACATAGGCAGCAAGAAGACACAGAATTCTATTATGATATGTTGATTGACAAAGAAAGTAGATTATGTGGGCTCTTTTGGTCAGATGCCATGATGAGGGATGATTATAAGATATTTGGTGATGTTGTAGTCTTTGACACAACATTCAGAACAAATAAGTATGAGCTCATTTGTGCTCCAATTGTAGGGGTAAACAATCATTGGGGCAATGCGATGTTTGGGTGTGCTTTTTTGGCAAATGAGCAAACGGAAAGCTTTGTATGGCTACTGACAACATTCCTTAACTGCATGGATTCAAAGAAGCCTAAAATCATATTCACAGATCAAGATGCTGCTATGTCCAGAGCAATAGAACAGGTAAAAAAAATGTTCAGTAAATTATCTAGATTTTGCCTTAAATTGTCTATTTTATAAGCTTAATGGTCTACTTTATACTGTCAATATTTTATGTTTAAATTTTTAATTATGTAACAGGTGTTTGGGGATGAGACAAGGCATAGATTATGTGTTTGGCACATTGAGCAGAATGCAGTGAAAAATCTAGCACTACTAAGAAGTGATGTCAAATTCAAAGAAAAGTTTGACTTGGTTTTGAAGTTTTGTCATAATGAAGAACAGTTCGAAAGGGAATGGCATTCCATGATTGAAGGTTATAATCTACAAGAAAATACATGGCTTGCCAAATTGTATGAAATTAGGATGAAATGGTGTAGGGCTTTAAATAGAGATGCATTTTCTGCTGGGATGATGTCTACGCAAAGGAGTGAGAGCACAAACCATTCAATATCTTTCAATTCCAGCAAGCAAACTTCACTCACTCAATTCTTTCACCTATTTGATGTTGCCGTAGAACGATGGAGGGAGACAGAAATTGCATATGACTTCACTTGCAGTAGAGGATTCCCAAAGACAACAAACACACATATCCTAATGTATCAGGCTTCAAAGGTAACATTTTATTACTTTCTTACATTTTATTGTCTATATATAATATATAATTTCTATAACAAAATAGACTATTTCTCTGACAACATACAGATATACACATTTAAGATTTATGAATTTGTTTTACGCGAATTCAAGAGGGCAGAAAATACAAAGGTTGCCTACAGCTTAAGATCAGATGGAGAACACCAGTACATAGTTACACATCAAACTGATCCGGAAGACGTTGGGATTGTAACTTTCAAGACAAATGAAACTGATGGGGACATAAATGTAAGCTGCAGTTGCAAGCATTTAGAGGAAGTTGGGTGGCTTTGTTTCCATTGCTACAGAGTTTTAAAGCAAAATGACATAGAAACAATTCCTCAATAGTACTTTCTACAAAGGTGGACACGGGATATAAAAAAAGAAAGTTGGGACAAGGAAAAGATGAAGAAAGCAAGACTTACAAGTGGCCCTGAAAGTGTTGCTTGGAGACATCATATGATCAGGTGATATTATATTTTTATGTTAAAAAGTATACAATTTAGATTAAAAACTAGAACATATGTTTCAAAACCTATACAATTTTTGAAACAGGCTGACCTAACCAATGATATGCACTGAATGCTAACCAGGGTTTACACTGACTTGGTGATCAAATCTGAAAATAACACGGATGCAAGAAGAATGTTAGAGGATTCATACCAACGAGATCTACTTGCTATCAATGAGCTTGTTGGACAACAACAACAACAACCAGCAAATGAAACCACAAGCAGTTGTGTACCAAATTCAGAAACTGCCATACTTGATCCACCACACATCAAGACTAAGGGACGGAGTAAGGGACGCATAAAAGGCCCCCTTGAGAAGACAAGGTCCAAAAAGGCTTCAAAAGCTGATATTACAACTATTGTTAGAAAGGATCAAATCATTTAAATTTTATGTTTAATTCATACTATTAGACATTAGTGTGAAAACTAGACAATGTTTATTAGAAACTATACAGTATTTATTAAAAACTAGACAAAATTTATTAAAGCTATATTTATTAAAACTAGAAAATATTTATTAAAACTAGACAATATTATTTAGAAACTAGACAATATTTATTAAACACTATACAAAATCATTTATAAACTAGACAATATAATTTAAAAACTAAATAACATTTATAAACTAGACAAAATTTATTAAAAAATAACCAAAATCATTTCGAAACTAGACAAATATGATTTAATAACAACACAATACCATTTAAAAACTAGACAATATGATGTAAAAACTAGACAATATGATGTAAAAACTAGACAATATGATCCAAAAAGTAGACTGCCATGTAAAAACTAAAAACTACATAATTCCTAGACATTAGTGTGAAAACTAGACAATGTTTATTAGAAACTATACAGTATTTATTAAAAACTAGACAAAATTTATTAAAGCTATAATTATTAAAACTAGAAAATATTTATTAAAACTAAACAATATTATTTAGAAACTAGACAATATTTATTAAACACTATACAAAATCATTTATAAACTAGACAATATGATTTAAAAACTAAACAATAACATTTATAAACTAGACAAAATTTATTAAAAAATAACCAAAATCATTTCGAAACTAGACAAATATGATTTAATAACACAATACCATTTAAAAACTAGACAATATGATGTAAAAACTAGACAATATGATGTAAAAACTAGACAATATTATGCAAAAAGTAGAATGCCATATAAAAACTAAAAACTACATAATTCCATTAAGACACTAAGATAATTCTAACTGAACAAAGATATCAATTGTGCAATTCTGCAGTTAACATGCAATTCTAACTGAAATCGTTCAAATCATTAAAATCATTCAAATCCTAGATAATTCTACAGTTCATAAACACTATTTTTTCTTCGATTCCTTCAGTTTCCTCAGGGCTTTCTTCTTGAAATCAGTCAATGCAACATCTTCAAAATCATCAGCAGCAGCAGCAGCGCTTCTCTTAGATCCTTGAGAAACTTTTCCAGCTTTTACATCAACAGCTTTCTTTGCTTTAAGCTTTCTCAACTTTTCACTCTCCTTCATTTTCTTTAATGCATCTTCTTTGTTAAATGATGCAACTTGTGCCAAAATATCAAATCTCATACCATTTACATCAGCAAGAATAAGAGCTGAGCAAATTTCAACACGAAGGAATTTCCGACTATTCACCTAATAAACAATAACAAAACAATTAATAAACACTGAACTAAAAAACTAAAAAATTCCTGACATAAACTAAACAATTGCAAGCAAAAACTAAACAAATGCGAGCAAAAACTACAAACTTGGGGAAACTATTACGTACTTGCATTAGATCCTTGCATTGGAAAGAATTTCCTTGAAACAGTTCCATATGCTTCATGAGAAAAACCCCACAGTCTAAAGTTCCAGGAACACGAGTCCAATCAAACTTTACAATTTGGTTTCCAAAATTATGAAGGAAATTAGCAGCTGGATGCCCAATACGACGAAGGAACGTATCCATTTCACAGCACTGATATATGAAAACAAAAGAAAACATTTAAGCAACAAAAAGAAAGTAAAAAAAAAATTATAACAATATGTCCATAAGAACTTACCAATTTAGTCATTAATGTATACACTTCTCCTTCATCTTCAACAACCATATTATCAAGATATTGAATCTTCAAATTTTCACAGTTAACAACACAGCATGCAAAGTGTGATTTGTGCGGATGGTACAAAGGCACAAAGAACTGCAAACACAAACAAAAAAGAAAATTAGACAGGTATAAACTAAACAACTTCTGTCAAAAACTAAACAATTCCATAGAAAAACTAAACAACTTCTAACAAAACTAACCAACTCCAGACAAAAACTAAACAATTTCATACAAAAAATAAACAATTTCATGCAAAAACTACACTATTTCTGACAAAAACTAAAGCAACTCCAGACAAAAACTAACCAAATTTCAAGTAAAAACTAAACAATTTCGGACAAAAACTAAACAATTCCATAGAAAAAATAAACAACTTCTAACAAAACTAACCAACTCCAGACAAAAACTAAACAATTTCATACAAAAAAACCTTGTACAAAAGAAAAAAATAGAAAATATACCATTCGCACAGTACAAAGAGAAGATCCAATATCCCCAAGCTGATCCTCAATCCACAAATCAAAAGAACCCTGTACTTCATTCTTCGATTCATCTTCATTATAAGCCTCCTTATCCTCTTCTGTATCAAAAATCCCAGCAAGCTTGCACCAAGGTTTCTGAAAAAACACATACATAAAACTTAAACTAGTCAAAAGCAAAATATAAACTGGATAGATCACTCAAAAGCTAAAGAAAAAAAAAAGTACTTACAGAAGTTTGAAGTCCAAAACAAAATCTGGTAATATTACCATTATTTACCCTCCTTTGAAAATCATTCAACACAACTGACCAACAATCAATGACACTAAATGTAATGTACACTCCAGGATACATGCTAAGAAAATCCTCAGCATTCAAGAAAAACTTTTCAGTCAGATTCACAAACATTGCATCAGACCTGTAGAAAAAAAAATGTGGAAAAAATGATAAAAATATAATGAGTAAGCAAACCCATAAAACTAGATAATAAAACAATAAAACTAGACAATAATAATAAAAACTTACCCTGGATCTTGTTCAGGTTGAAAGAAGCAATAATCAACCACTTCTCTTGCAACCTGGTTCATTCCAATACAAAGGAAACCCAATTTCCTCATGTTACCTGACACATAATTCACTTGCACTAGTGGTGGCCCAATGTCCAAAGAGCACCAACCACGTACATCTCGATACACTACATCATCTTCATTCTCATCATCTTCTGTATCATCCTCACCATCTTCATTCTCATCATCCCCTCCATCTCCCTCCTCAGCATCATTCTTTTCCTGTTGTATAACATCATCAGCAACTTCATCCTCGACATTTTCATCATTCTCAACATTTTTCTGCTGAATTCTGCCATCCTCAACATCATCAGCAACTTCATCCTTATTTGTAAAAGCAGCATCATCATTATCACTGAGGTCCATTGCAGTCTCAGTTGGTGGACTGGACCTACCATGCTAAAAAAGTAAAAAATTCTAAAAAGTAAGCAAAAACTACATAATAAAATCATAAAACTAGACACTAAAGGCATAAAACTAGACACTATATATTAAGAACTATACACTTTCACACAACATAATTAAACTATACTAAAAATATCATAAAACTAGACAATAAGAATATAAAACTAGACAATAAGCTTACATCAGGACTTCCAGCTACATCAGTATCCCGACCAGCTTGAGAAGATCTTATAGCATCAAACATATATGTAATGTTTTGATTTGTTTCAGCTTGAGAAAACCCAAGACTGAAGCTTGGACAGTCATTCCTCAACATCAAGAAGTACATAGCCACCATATGATCTAACTGATTCAAAACTTGTGGATCGGACCAAAATTTTTGAGTTTGGGATACTTCTTGAGATGCAGATGCAAACTCCTCTTCAGGCACTTTCAGTGTTTTCAAAACACGCGTAGAATATGCGTGGAAAACAACTTCCACATCTCGTTTGAGAAATTGGAGCGCCTCATCCATTGCCTACAAATTTAAAAACCATTTCACAAAAAACAGTAATTAAAGAAAAAACTAGACAATTTCACACAAAAACTAAACAATTTCACACAAAAACTAAATAATTTCAGACAAAAACTAAACAACTTCCACATCTAAAAACTATACATTCACATTTAAAAAGTAGACAATAACATTTAATAACTACACAATAACATCAAAAAACTAGACAGTAACAAAAAATGAAAAAAGTAGAGAATAACTTACATCACTCGAACTATTCTGAATTTCCACATCAGTAAGCACTCCATCAGGAATAGGATATCTGATGGATGGAACAGTACCATCATAATCAACAACATCAGGCTTCAATCTCTGCTTACTGATGGGATACCAGTCAACCATAATAGAATTCCCATATCCAATGCTCTTCTCTTTTTCGAGCCTCTCTAACAAATTCTGCGTTGTCCAATGTTGGATAAGAGGAAGTGCAGTAAAATTGGAACGACCTTGAAAAGGGAACCTATGAAGATAAGCCATCACAAGCACAACTAGACAACCATGAATATGATTTTGCGTTGTTGATTTGTATTTAGAAACTGCGTCACACAACGTATCAACAACAAAGCCACACCAATCAACATTGCGTATAGATGATACTCTCTCCAATTGACTAACAAGTCTCATATCAAGAGTATGGCCTGCAGTTGGTGCTAAGAAAATGCCACAAGAATAAAGAACAAAAACCCTCTTGAATTCCTCACAACCGTCCTTCAAACTCAATAAAACCTTCAATACATCTGTAAGTCTCACATCTCCCTTTGGATCTGTAATACCAAACTTCTCCCTCCAGTTTTTTCTCAACTCCGCATCAGCAAGATATGCAACATCTTTCTTATCAGCAAGCCTTAAGTTCTGATAATGTAACTTAACAGGGAAACCAGGCTTCCTAGGAAGAAGAAAAATGTCTTGAATGTCTTCAGATGTAATATGGTACTTATTCTGCCCAATAGTCTGAATGCGTGTTTCGCCATTGAACCTTTCCACCAGCCAGGGTACAATACCCAATGGAACAGACTTGAATTTCATATAAAGCAACCCCACCGAAACCAATTTGCATTACACTTTGTTTTTGTGCATCGTTTAACTTCTCCAGCATCTCAACCATAAGTTTTACAGAAGCTCCAGGCCTGTAGAGTTTTTTTATACCCTGCTCAACCTCCACCACATTTTGACTGACACGAACCGTATCAGCTCCCTCAGTTCCAGCATCACCAACAAGGAGACCCGCCTTCATGCGTTTAGGCTGCCTCTTTTGCTTTGGCTTAGGAGCCTTTGATATAATCACCTTCTTAGGTCCTTTACCAATACAAAGATAAACACATCAAAACTATAGACAGACTGAACAACAAAAAATCTGTTAACATGCAAAACTATACAGTTTATATAAAAAAACTAGACAATATATATTAAAAACTACACAGTTCAACTTTACAACAAAAAAAATGTGACATGAAAAACTAGGCAACAAATTACTAGAAACTAGACAGTTTCACACAAGAATAAATTGTAAAAACAAACATGCATGACCATAAAAGTTCAACCATAAACTAATTAAAAGTATACAGTTTATATGAAAAACTAGACAGTTAATATGAACAAATAGACAAATATATATATTAAAAAACTAGAGAGTTCAAAACCCTTAAAAACTAGATTATATATCTTAAAAACAATACCATATTTGTAAAAAGTTACAACATAAGGTATTTACATGAAACTAGACAGTTCACACAAAAACATCAGAAAATTCAAACAATCAACAAATCCCCGCCAAAAACATACAGTGCACACAACTACACAGCAAAAAACGATTTAAAAAAAATCATAAAAAGTAGTTAATACATAGTAAAAACTAGACAAATCACATTAAAAACCAAGACAGTTTTCCACAGCACAAAAATCAATTACAAAACCACTAATCAAAACTCAGCAAAACACCAAAAACACATCAAGAACTAACTTACACATGCCTGTGACATAAAATTCAATTACAAAACCATAAACGAAACTAAACGAACTTCGAACAACAATCAACACATCAGAAACTGACATGACTATATGACATAAAATATACAGTTTAGATGGAAACTAGACCATACAGAGTAAAAACTACACATAAACCATTAAAAAATAGATGATATATTATTATATGTGTTAAAAGCTAAAACATAAGGTATATACATGAAAAACTAGACAATTCATACAAAAACATCATAAAATTCAAACAATCAACAAATCCCCGCCAAAAAACATAAAGTGCACACAACTACAAAACAAAAAAAAAAGCTAAAAAATCATAAAAAGTAGATAATATATCTTAAAAACTAGAAAAATCACCTTTAACCCTAGACAGTTTTCCACAACATAAAATCAATTACAAAACAACTCATATCCAAACTGTCAAAAAAAACAGATCTAGTAAAAACACTCATATCAAAACTCAGAAAAACACCAACAACACATCAGGAACTAACTTATAACATGAATCACATCTAAAAAAACACAATATGTAGCGAAAAATCTCAAATACGAACCATAAAGGAACTAAAAAACAATAAACTATACCAGAAACAGAATTAAGAAGGATAGGAAGCTCCGTGTTCACTTGTTCCGTATTCGATTCCGCCATTTAATACCTATCAAGCAAAAACGAGTAGAAAAAAAGGTTAAAATCACCGATTAAATAGAAAACGAACTGAAAACAACTTTAAAAACACAAACAAAACGAGTTTCAACAGATTACCTGATGGATCGGGATGAAAACACAGTAAAATAAGCAACAACAACTCGAAACCGCTCGAAACTGAAAAAAAAAACATCGATTAAGCAAAAACGAAGCAATAAAAGGCGAAAACGAACACAAAAACAAGAGAATCGAGTTAAAAACATACATTACCTGAGAATCGCACAATGAAACCGCTCCAGAAACTAGGTTTTTCGCCAAAATCGCCAAAAAAAAGGAGAGAAATCGGCTCAAATGGAAAGAAACCACTGAAAATGGGAAAAAAAAAGGGAAAAGAAACTATTTATACTATACCCATATTTAAAACGGTATGACCCGGATAAATTTCGACTCGAAAACCCGGTAATTTGACCCGCGAAAATTAAAAACGGGTCAATGTAAAAACTAGCCAATTTCTGTAGAAAGCCAGTGGACTTTTTGGACTTTCCTAAAAGTATAGGACTTTTATAAGACTAAGTAAAACGTATTTATGAGATCTCTAGTATTCAATAAATCTCAAAGAGGAACACGATTTTTTTTAAACACTTGATGGAGTTAGTTTGTGTCAAATTTTATTCACATGACATGGTTTGTGGTATAAAAACTATCCAACGCACATATTGAACTATTTTGGTTGATCAAACCTCGATTTAAAAACGTATTTATGAGACCTCTTGTCTTCAATAAAACTCAAAGAGGGTAGTACACGAACACTCAATGGAGTTAGTTTGTGTCAAATTTTATTTACATGACATGGGTTGTGGTATAAAAACTATTTACGCACATATTGAATTATTTTGGTTAATCAAACCTCGATTTAAAAACGTATTTATAAGGGCTCTAGTTTTCAATAAAACTCAAAGGGATAGTACACGTATTTTTGTGAAACACTCGATGGAGTTAGTTTATGTCAAATTTTATTCACATGACATGGGTTGTGGTACAAAATCTATTTTACGCACATATTTAACTATTTTGGTCGATCGATGCTCGATTTAAAAACGTTTTTCCGACAACTTTAGTCTTCTATAAAACTCAAAGGTAGTATACAATTTTTTGTAAACACTCTATGGAGTTAGTGAGTTACTGACCACTTCAGAAAAGGATATAATTTTAGTACTAGAGAAATTAATTGAACAAAATGACTAAATATACATGCATTACAAAACATGCTGAGGTCGATGCCAAAGCTAAACAAAGCCATTTCAGAATCACATCATATCCAACTATCCTGGTAATATTAGAGTAATGACAGCTTCATCCCAAAATATCGAGTGCATCTGCTTCAATACTTCCATCAATCTAAACGAAGGGCAAAGAAACTAGTACAATTTACATTCATTCATTCATTCATTCGTATAGCTCCAAATGTCTCCCTATCACCAACGCAAAATGTTCCTTGGGTATTAGGGGGAAAAAAAGAAAACAGACACCTGAAATTCTTCATATCGAATTTAGAAACGCTCAATGGTCCCGGCTTCATTCCAAAGCCATTCTGGAGCAGTTGCCATCTCAGATCTCATGACATGCGGAGATGAAAGTTTTCTGGGAAAGACAACTATTATAGGCTCCCATAAAGAAGAAGAGGAAAAGGGGTTAATAGAATTATTCATCTCCTAAAAATTTACATGCCTATACCGACCTATTAGCTTCTACATCCACGCCCAGTACAGTATGCTATTGATGCCGACCGATCAATTCCTCATGTAATCTACTGAATACCAGCTTAACAGGTATGCAAGCAACAGCAGTAGGTGCTGTTTTGATCAGCCCATCAACTTCAGAATGGATGCCGCCACTTGCCAGATTATTATGGTGCTTCTGTTCCAATGGAATTGACGAAAGTGTTTTTATCTTCTGATTGGAAGATGGACTTGTCTTCTTCGGTAAGTTTCTTGAAAATCCAAGTTTTTTGTTTTCATCAACAAATCGAGGCCGTGGAACACGGGAATTTGCTGTCCTACGTCCAGTCCTCCATACAGGGCGAAGTGCAGTAGGACTCTCCAACGATTCAGGGGAAAAGTAACCGGCTGCCTTGAGAAGTTTGTCCGTTGAGCCACTTTCGAGAGCTTCAACTTGAATAGGATGACCAATTATCGAATGTCCATTCAATTTGCTTGTCAATGAAATCATTGGGACGTCCCTGCGATAGTTGTTTGCTTTGACTTTTAAATCCACATCCACTAGCATGATTCGACCGCCCATATGTTGCCTGCTAGCAAACACAGTATTATCCCCATCCTCCTGCAAGTCTTCCCAATACTCTCTCATACCAAACTGGTTATTCAAGGCAAGACCATCTATATCCATGTAATCATAATCACTGCCCTTTAAGCCTCCAGTTCCTTGTCTTGATATACGGCCCCTACCACTCTTATTGACCAAATCAGCCTTTAAACCACTAGTGTTCCAGTTGGAAGTTTTTCCATTAATATATCCTGTGGACATGTCTGGTTCAGTTATGTCCAGATATCTCTTCCCTAAAATGCGATTGTTTCGCTTCCCTTTCAGCTGCCATTTAGACATCCCCGTACTAGTAGACACAGGATCGTAGGGAGAAGGATGAGACGCATCATCCGCAGAAGTAAAGCCATCAAAGTCATCAGTACTGCTCATGCTTCCATGCTCTTTGAATGTTTCAATTCTCCTTGGGTATTTCGGTCGCAGTTCTATAGAAAGAGAACCATCTGAACAGACAAAATTTGCAATTAAAAAACAGGATTACATGCACAAAATACTTGAGAGCAGTTCATAAAATAGTAAAAACAATAATGGACACAAACTACACATCACCGACTTACTATCTATCATGAATATTGTACACTTATTTTCATATATGCTAGTTAAAACCAGAAGTAAATGGCATGAATAAGAAAGAAATGGTAAAAAGATCACTTTTAAACAGATTCAGTGACATTGTGGGATAGATACATCATAGACTTGCCAAGAGGTGTCAGTCCTTAAAAAAAGTCAACAAATTCTGAAGTACTGTAGTGCTGGTGAAGGGACGAAAGTATCACGCCAGGGAGAAAAGGATTAAAAAAATATCTCACCAGAAAGTGCCATCATGTCATCGGAATCTGATTCCAGGGAATCAGTATCTGAACAATCAGTTTCGGTATCCTCTGTAGATCCAGAAATATGGTCTTCGCCCACATTAACTAGATAGCCACTTCCATCGAACTTTGAAAAAGTTGTCTGCAACCTAGAGGGTGGAACTGGGTTGTCATGTGATGAATCCCCAGAATCGTATTGGGGATAAGCATATCTACTCCTCTTTGAGCGCAATGCAACCACAGAAAGCTCTTCTCCTGACATATGTGAACAGAACCATCATCAGTAAACTGGTTTGCAGCAGTTAATCAAATATGATAACTTTAACACTCCAATTTTCAATATAAGAGGTTCTAGGCTTGGAACTATTTGGCAAAAATATAAGACGTTTTGCAGTTTAAGTATTTTATCTCTACCCATCTTCAATTAATGTAATTATGTAAATTTCATGTTGGTTGTAGTATTTGTTGGCTGAAGTCTCTCAATTACCTTGAATTAATAGCATAAATAAGGGTATTTTTTAAACACCTAAGAGTTGGATAAGGTGTATTTATACGTGGGAAAATGCTTATACACCTTATAAAAACACGAGGGTGGGCCAACCACAGAAGTTGTGAAAAGATACAGAACAAAAAAAGATCTTACGTGGTGGGGGAGCAGTCAAGAGACCAAAGTCCTGCAAGCCTCTCATCCTGGGAAGTGCACCCGGACTATCATCATCTCCACTCACTTGACATTCCTCTCTGCCTGTCTCTACACGCAAAAGAATATCCGTCACTCTTTTCTCCGCAAGCCTCTCAGAGATCTGGTCAGATCTAGGGTTGTTTTGATTTCCACCTCCCTGTTCCAAGTGCTCTCCAGGAGTGATGACATCTGTTGATTTTTTGAACCTACCATTAGAAGGATATCCTAATTTCCCATACTTCTTCTCCAACATTTGTCTCTCTAGTTCTAAAGCATGTAATATTGCATCTTCACGCCTTGCATACTTTTCTCTCTTCTTTGGAGGCATTTCCTTAGCAGCTTCAGCTCTTTCAATGCATTCATCAAAATCACCACACCGAAAAGACTTCACACGTTTTGATTTCTCCAAATTGTACCAGTCACTGGTAAGACAAGCCACAAATATCATGATTCATGAGAGATAGCAAACTGAGAAAAGCATATTAGCTGCACCCTAAGTGCCAAAGAACAGGAACTTCAAGCAGTGATTTGGTTAAGATCCATTCTCCCAAACTGACAAAATGCAGAACATAGGACAGAAACAGCCTCAAGAAAAATGAAAAGGTATTAAAAAAAAATATTATGAACATAACAAAAAGAGGCTACTAATGCCATAATGCGAGCTTGACAACAGAATTCAAGTACCCTAAAAACACCTTTGGTCAAAAATAACCACTCTTATCCACGTCACCATACACACCAACGAGCAATACAAGAAAATTACTCCAGATAAAAGAGGGTGCTCAAGCAAGTTCTCTGTTAAAAGTAGTAAGACATGCTTATAAATGTATCATTGTGCATGAATAGTATATATCACAGATTGCATCCAAAACACATTTACATGTAGCGGATTATGAAAATCAACATATTCTCTGAGATTCCGAGGAAAAAGCTTTGCTCTTACCATAGACCTATCTGGTTGAATATAAGAACGGGTTTCCTATCCTATGCATGAACACTTAGTTCAGCCAGGGACTGACCATAGAGAAGGCAATTGCAACCAGAAACACATGCCATCAGAATGGTTATACAAATGTTTAACCAGAAATGATAGTTTACACTAAAGGAGTCTACTTACACACTTGCATCTTCCCTCCCAAGAAGCTTGACAGGAGTACCGGAACGAGGAGACGTTATAATGGACGAAGAAAGGTCATCCGGGCCAAGTATCTTCCCCGGCCACCAGGATCCATTTCGCCTTCGAACCCAAACTATACTCCCTACACTACAATCTACTAAGCCGCCTGGTGCTGTGGTTTCCGAGTCCACCATTTCTTTCTTCTTCCCCAGTTTCAGTTCTTGGACTCTATACACAGATTATTTTGTATGGCATGTATAAACCAAACCAAACCAAACCAAAAAATGGGGATACTTGTAAAGCAGAAATCCTATATATTCATCCAAACAGACTCAATCAGAGAATAAATTCAGTGGTGAGGGACTCCAGAACAGAGCAGAGCAGAGGCTACAACTGATCTGAGATAATAATTAGTGTAGTGTATTCGGACGGACGATAAAGTATGAACAATGCAGTAAGGAAAAAGTAAAAAGCAAAGAGAATTGCAGAAATCGATGGAATAATCAAAACAAGTCACCGCTGATTTATTCCGGCAGGCTTCAATTGGTCACCAGAGGAAGGAATGGAGATAGAGAGGCGGTAATTGGAAGAGGATGATGGTGAAACCGACGATCTGAGCGATGTAATTTGGTGGTAAGAAACTAGGTTTAGGGTTAGGGTTTCCATTCAGGAATAATAACTAACTAATTTTAGGGAAGAAAGAAACTCATATCATATAGTTGGATTGGAACCTTGGTGAAACAGAAATGGGATCGATGATGATTCGAACAAAACAAATAAATAAATTTCTTTTCTTTTCTTTTTCTTTTCTTTTCGTCTCGAGAAAATGTAAATGGCTTATTACGCGTAGGTAAATACTATGTCTATTGTGTGTGTGTGTGTGTGTAGGTGAGTCCATCTATTGAGTAGTAACTACAAATGGTGGTTCACTGGTTTTTGTTGCAGGATATTATTATTGAGTAAAGCCCAATCCAAGATGGACTCACCTATTCGGGCATCTATGGCCCAGTGCAGGATGACCAATAAATTCTGCTAAAATGCTTATTTCAAGGGTTGGGTTTAACAGAGTAATTTTGTCATCACTCAGTCCATGAGTAAAATCGTCCAATGTCATAACTTAGTCCATAAGTGAAAAGGTTCAATGTCATTTTAGCACCGAGGAGTCCTCGTCCCCAAACACTCCTCTCCAATCCAACACTTGAGGTTAAACAAAATTTGCTTCTTCTCAGGACTTTTGACAAGATAGCAGTAGCTATGTACTAAATTTAGGAATTTTTGTCAAGGTTCGGGACTTTTGCCCACCTTAGTTGTACTCTTTTGTTTGAACCTTTGAACTCCTTGCCTTGTCGGGTTGTGGCGGCTAATGAGGCACCGCATGCAACAAACTAATTATCTAATGCTATTTTAAGCTTAAAAAAAAAAAAAAAAAATCTTTGATCAATCTTTTTATTTTCTGAAAAGAAAGTGGCAATTATTAACTACTGCATCTTACAATGTTCCATTAAAATATTTGTAGCTTTTTAATATTCAACGTTACGGTAGAAACTTCAACAGATTATTGATTGTAGTACAAAAGGTAGAATTTGGACAAAGACATTTAAAATGGCGAGAAATGAATACTTACTACCGTACAAAATCGACAGATTGTGGATTAATTAATTAGGAACTGACTGACTGAGTTCCTACATTTTTCCAAAATAAAACAGCAGAAACCAAATCTTCTCCCTTTCTAATCCATGTCCTGTTTTGTTTTGGTGCAACTGAGCTGAGTGTATGTAGTCACGGCTGGCTGGGTAGCTTAGCTAGCTATATCAAGTACAACTACAATTATGCATCTCCTAAAAATTTACATGCCTAAACGAGCCTCCTAGCTTCTACATCATCCACGCCCAGCTCTGGATGTTATTGATGGCGACCGATCAATTTCTCATGTAATCTACTGAATACCAGCTTAACCGGTATACAAGCAACAGCAGTCGGTACAGTTTTCATCAGCCCATCAACTTGGGAATTTATGGCGCCACTTGCCAGATTATTATGATGTTTCTGTTCCAATGGAATTGACGAAAGTGTTCTTATCTTCTGCTTGGAAGATAGACATGTCTTCTTCACTGAGTTTCTTGAAAAACCAAGTTTTTTGTTTTCATCAACTATTCGAGGCCGAGGCACACGGGATTTTGCTGTCCTACGTCCAGTCCTCCATACCGGTCGAAGTGCAGTAAGACTCTCTGATGATTCAGGGGAAAAGTAACCGGCTGCCTTTAAAAGTTTGTCCGTCGATCCACTTTCAAGAGCTTCAATTTGGAGTGGGTGACCAATTATAGGGTGTCCACCATTCAACTTGCTTGTCAATGAAACCATAGGGACATCCCTGCGATAGGTGTTTGCTTTGACTTTCAAATCCACATCTACTAGCATGATTCTACTGCCCGTAAGTTGTCTGCTAGCAGACACAGTATTATCCCCAACCTCCAGCAAGTCTTCCCAATACTCTCTCATGTCCGGCTTGCTATTCCAGGTTAGACAGTCTAAATCTGAAACTGTTGTCTGCAACCTGGAGGGCTGAACTCGGTTTTCCTGTGATGAATCCCCAGAACCGCATTGAGGATAAGCATATCTACTCCTCTTCGAGCGAGAAGCAAGTCCTGATAGCTCTCCTCCTGATATAAGCGTAAAAAAAGTCATCATCACTAACAAGTAACGACAAGTTTACAGCAGTTAATCAAAGAGAATAACTGTGATACAGAACAACATTAATTATAAAACCTGATGGGCCTAAAAAAAAAAGTTGTGAAAAGACACAGAAAAATAAAAGATCTTACGTGGTGGGGGAACAGTTGAGAGACCGAAGTCCTGCAAGCTTCTCATCCTGGGTAGTGCACCAGAATCATCATCTCCACTCGCTGGACTTTCCTCTACGCCCATTTCTACACACCCAAGAACATCTTTCACACTCTTCTCCGCAAGCCTCTCTGAGTCAGAGAACTGATCAGATCTAGGGCTGTTTCGATTTCCACCTCCTTGTTCCAAATGCTCTCCAGAAGTGATGGCAACTGTTGGCTTTTTGTACCTACCATTAGAAGGATATCCAAATTTCCCATACTTGTCCAACATTTGTCTCTCCAATTCTAAAGCATGCAATATAGCATCTTCACGCCTTGCATATTTCTCTCTCTTCTTTGGAGGCATGCCCTGAGCTTCAGCTTTTTCAATGCATTTGTCAAAATCACCACACCGAAAAGACTTGACGCGTTTTGATTTCTCCAAATTGTACCAGTCTCTGGTAAGACAAAAATATTGATTCGTGAGGGATAGCAACTGGTGAGGCATTGCAGGCACCTATAGTCCAATAAAATATAACAACAAAATTACCATAAACATAAAATTTATTCACAACACACGCCTGAAATAAATCCCGATCAAATCAAGACCAGACACATTTTATAGGACAAAGTGGACACTAAGGAATTCAAAAGCACAGGAACATCTAGCATTGGCTGCATTAAGTTCTACTGTCCTGTGACACATTGCAAAACATAAGCTACAACCAGTCTCTGGAAAATGAAATATCATAAGCATAACAAGAACAGGCCACTGTTGCAACTCTAAGAACTCAATTCAAGTACCCAAGAAACCTCGTTGGTCAAAATAAACCACTTGTATCCACGTCCCTATGCATTACAAGAAAATTAAATATAAGAGGGTGCCCAAGTAAGTTATCTATCAAAGGTAGTAAAAGAAGTTTGGAAATACTGGCATATCGTACATAAGAGATATATATTCACAGTGCCTCCAAAACACATTTCCATGTAACAAACAATGACATCGATGGGACTCTTAAGAACAGGCTTTGCTCTTAACATAGACATCTCTGGTTGAATGTATGAAGTGTTTCCTGTCCTATGCATGAAAAGTTAGGTTGAGCAGGGATTAGCAATTGCAACCAATAAATCCAGAAACACAAACAGTCATAGTGGTACACAAATGTTTAACCAAAACTGAGATATGAAACTGGAGATGGTGAACTTACACAATGGCATCCTCCCTCCCAAGGAGCTTGACAGGAGTACCCGTATGAGGAGAGGTTATAAGCGAAGTAGAAAGGTCGTCCGGGGCAAGTATCTTACCAGGCCACCATGAGCCATTTCGCCTTCGAACCCAGACTATACTCCCTACAGTACAATCGAGTAATCCTCCTCCTGCTGCTTCTACAGAGTCCACCATAACTTTTCTCTTCCCCAGCTTTGGTTCTTGGTGTGTATGCAGATAATTGGCATGTATAAACCAAACCAAACCAAAAATGGGGTGGGGTTACTTGTAAAGCATAAATAAATCCTATCTATTCATCGGAGGCGAGCAAACTCAATCCTACAGCTGATCTGAGATAATAATAATAATAATAATAATAATAATAATAATAATAATAATAATAATAATAATAATAATAATAATAATAATAATAATAATAATAATTGTATCCGGACGATAAAGTATGAACAATGCAGTAAGGAAAAAGTGAAAAGCTAAGAGAGTTACAGAAAGTGAAATGGATCTCTCGATGGAATAATCAAAGGAAGTGACCGAGGATTTATTCCGGCAGGCAGGCTTCAATTGGTCAACCAGCGGAGGGAATGGAGATAGAGGGGCGGCAATTGGAAACCGACGATCTGAGCGAGCGATGATGTAATTTGGGGGTAAGAGACTAGTTTAGGGTTAGGGTTTCCATTCATCAGGAAGAAGAAGAACTAACTAATTTTAGGGAATAAACGAACTCATACTCCATGACTTGGATTGGATCCTTGCTGGAACAGAAAACAAATGGGATCGATTCAGTCAGTTCAGACAGATAATAAAAAATTAAAAGGAAAATTAAACTTAAATTTCTTTTCTTTTGGTCTCACAAAAGAGATCAATGTAGTAAATGTTGTGTGTGTATAGCTGCCTGGGTCGTTGTCTTTGTGCCGGTAATTTTTTTTTGTCCAATTTAGTTACAGGAAAACATCATACGTCCAATTGAAGTGCGATTTTTAATTTTTCAGTGAAACGGATTACGTGGCAGCTGGATTTTGATTTTGACCGACGACTTACTGTTAAAAAGACAACTAATGTCAAAATTGAATTTCCGGCTGCCCCATAACATTTCTACCGGAAAATTGGAAATCGCACTTCAATTGGACGCATGTTGTTTTACCGTACCTAAATTAGACAAGGTCGTTCTGGTGTGACTAGACTGACATTGTAACATTGTAGTGTACCTAAAAAAAAATGTTATCCATGTTTGTGCATGTGAGCCTATTGACTGGCTCAGACAATCAGTAATGTACTGCCTCCGTCACATATGGGTCGGACAAATAATCACCCGCCATAGTATGGCGGGTGATGTGACAATGAAATGTGCGACATAGCATGTTTTTAGATCCTCGTTTTTTTTGCCTTAGGTGCAATATTTGTATCGTCTTATGGTCAATTACCAACTTCGTGTGTATTTTGTAGGTCATGATCACGTTTTTGAAGAATTGCACGATTTCAGGCGTGAAAACAACATAATCGTGCGAATCGATAAAGTTAAGCAAATACACCGGATTGGCCGTTGCACGGAGTTCGAGGAGTCAAAACATGTCATGCGACCAACCAATGTGGAGATAATTGAACATGCAACAACTTTGTAGAAGATCACTTTTTGAGGAAACAAAGTTACGAAGCTCGAAATTGAAGAACGAAGAAAACAAATTCGAAGCTACAAGGATCGAAGTCGGCGGCCACCAGGGGACCGCATAAGAGGACTCTGCGGTCACTAGGCGACCGCAGTGATGCCTCTAATTTGTTCTGGGTCTGTTTCCTAGCCTGTCAGACTAAAGCCCGCCTTTCTAAACCTTCATTAATGATCAATGGCGGCCAGAGCACGGAATTTCCAGTATAAATAAGACTCAGGGGTCTCATAATTCTACACCGCTCACAAAGCAGCTCTCCTGAGAGAGAACCGGGCCTTGGGGAAGTGAAACTCCAAAACCGATGGCCGTTAGGCACCTAGAAGGAGGAAACCCCTAGAAGCAACACGAAGACATCAGAGACTAAGCTTCTTCTTCTTTATTTTTTCCTAGTTTTCGATTTATGTCTATTAGATACTATGATTAGCTAACTTTCTTTTGTAAAGGCGAACCGCTGTAACTCTGCTTTTGCTACTTCTTTATACACCGTGATATATTAATGGAATAGTTACTAAACGTAAATCGTGGTTATACAACTCTATACATCCTTTTGTGGTGTGATGTTCTACTGAGTGACACATCAATTTCATTGAACTGAGTATGGGTACTCGTGCCGACTGCGCCTTAGCATAGTAGTATTATGCCCTGATGTCGTTAGAGGTAATCGCGTAGGGTTCTAGCTAGGAAGTTGGGATTAGCATAGTAGAGGGAGGTTGGGGAACCTTTACGCCTTTCTATCATCGATTTTACATAATCAAATCAGGGTTTACTGTGATTGAATTATTCTGTATGCGATCAATCTGTTTACTTTTCTGCATACAATTTACAAACGTTATTTGCTTGTTCATATGCTAAGTGTCTGTGGAGAACGACATCCTGAGTCAGCTTTCCGCTATAAATTGTGGATTTGAGGACTTTCGACTTGTAAATTTAATCTTGATTGTATTTAGGGATTACAAGTTATATAACGAAAATCGAAATCTCTGAGTGCACATCGGCGGGTTGGTTTGATTTTGTAAAGTATCCGCCAATACCCACCGCACTCACCCCTAGTAATTACAAATGCTTGGTTTTGGTTGCAGGATACTACTCCCTCCGTTATGAATTCAATTACCCGAATATCCGGTCACAAGTTTTAAAAAGAATGTGAATAAAATACGAGAGATGGTGATAAACTAGGAAATATATTGAATAAAGTAGGAGAGGAGAACTAGTAAATAAAGTATGAGAGGCAGTGAATAAAATAGGAGATAGGTTTCCATTAAAGGGATGAGAATTTAAAATTGGGACATTTCAAAATTGAATGCGAAAATTTAAATTCGGGAAGGATAGAGTATATCTATCAACGATGAGTTATGCAAGCCCAATCATGTATGGACTCATCTATAGCGGGCCTCGGGGATGTAAGTCCGGATGCAAGATGACCATGAGTGTTGAAATGCATCTTTGCAGTGTACACTCTAAGGCTGCGCAGCGGACGGATACGGATATATCCGATCCGTTTGACCGGATATCTGGTCAAACGGATAACTAAAATGTCTATCCGTTATTCGATCCATCCAGAGCGGATCGGATAACGGATAAATCCGTCGGATAATGGATAAATCCGCGAATATCCGTTATCCATGAAACTTAATTAAAAAAAAAAAACTACTCCATTTTTCCACACTTGCACAACATAAGAGTCCCCAACAACAACAAAACAATCCATTTTAAGAGAACAACATAGAGAAGAAAAAAGGAGAAAAAGTGCAATTTGAATATGCGGGACCAAATCAGATAAAACAAAAGTCGTAGGCGGAAGACGGTGGACCAAACTTGGAAGCCGGAGTCGAGAAGTCGGAGACAGAGAAAGGAGGAGCGGAGATCGAAGGGGAGGAGATCGGAGCAGAGAGGCGGTGGAGGAAGGAAACTGAAGCAGATCGACACGAGAAGAGGAAGATGAAGCAGATACACGAGAAGAAGAGGAAGTGCGAACTGCGAAGACAGGAAGAAGATCGGCGATTCCGATCTGAGATAGAGCGCCGGAGCTCCGATTCCGATCTGAGAGAGAGTCAGAGAGCGGCTGAGTGTTGGTATTGGGAGAGAGTGAGACGTGTGCAGAAGACGAAGTGTGTGTTTTGTTGGTGACCTAATTGAATTTCTGTATATGTAATTATGTATAATTGTAAATTATAAAAAAAAAAAAAGGATAACGGATATCCGCGGATATCCGACGGATTTATCCGTTTGTAACGGATAGGCGAAAATCGTATCCATTATCCGATCCGTTAGACAACGGACCGGACCGGATCGATGCGATCCGTAAATGCGGATAAACGGACCGGATCCACGGATACGGATGAAATGAGCAGCCCTAATACACTATCTCCATCAGATACTCAACTCTCCATTTAACTTTTTTTCTGATCAACGCTTACATACTTCATATGCGAATTATTCATAAATAATGTTGGTAATAAAAAAAAATTAGAAATTCATATTATTAAATATTACATTTAGATTTAATTATATATTTTTAAAATCCATTATAGGTATTATATGTGATTAAATGAAACTCAAAGTTGAACGGTGTTGATAAGAAAAAAATTAAATGTAAAGTTGAGTATGGGACGCTGGGAGTAATTAATTAATGGGATACTTTATTTTCATCCTTTTCACCACTGAAAAGCCTCATAAAGTCTTTCTTTTAATATAACCCCCATAGCAGTATTTCAAAAACCTGCCTACTAATATGTATTATGAGTTACGTGTCATGTATGTTCGACTCTTATGGACTTTTTTCGTTAAATGATTGAAATTAATAGAGGTTTTATTGAGAGTCTTTAAATTAACAATACTACGAGCTTCTAAAAAACAAGAAAGACATACGAGTCAGGGGCTATATACAAGCTATGTCGCACTCACGGACTTGTTATATAAATTAGCATGTTAAGTGAAAGCTACTGGTAGCTTATAAACTGTCTTATATGATATACGTGTTCATGTATCTCACCAACTAACTAATTCACTATCAGTTAGCTTATAAGCAATTTGTAAACAATATCAATACAATTGAATACTACATGTCAATTTTTTTATGAAACCGTATACACTTGATGTGAATATATACAAACCTATGTTGTTCATAATAACATCGATGTTACCTATTAAGTATAGTGTGTATGTTGATAGAGTGCAATTTTTTGTTTATTAAAAACAGAAAAACATACAAAAATTAAACGGTTAATGTACGAAAAAATGGATTTTTTCAATAAGTGTATCGGGGCCATGCCATGTATGTATAATAATAATAGGGTGGAGGTTATGGAGTTAATTGTAGAAGTAGTAGAGATTTTGGGGCCATTTTAGTATGGGGTAAAATCAAAAAAGTACATTTTTATGTTGTACCATGTACAAAAAGGGTACTAAACGTTGACACCGTTAAATTTGTATACTTTACATTCTAACAAGTACAAAAATGGCACTATACATATTGTCACCATCCAATTTGTAACCATTAAATTAACCATACGTTTAATTTGTATACTCCGATCAATTTTTGCACTATATTTGTATGTGTGATCGAAAAACGCCGGAGAATTCAGACGTTGTACACATGTCATCACCAAAATTAATTTGGTAAATATTTTTTAAAAATATAAAAAAATTAAAAAATACTATATATAAATGAAAATTTTCAACAGACACGTGTTAATTGGAGAATTAAGATGAGAAATAGTAATTTATTATGCCCATTTTCATAAACTTGTAAGACTAAATCTGAATCATGAAGAATTTGTAAAATTGATATTGCGATGAATTATAATTCTTTATTTAATTTCATATCCTCCAGCCGCTTTTCTGATTTTATGGAAATTTTGTTGTTTTGATTGTACAATTAACTGTGAAATTAGGGATATGCTTGTATTTAATTTTTCCCCATCCTTAGTTTTTTCTTATTTTTCCAACATTTACAAGATTAAGACACGAGTCCAGCGATATTTTATATTTTTCCTTTTCTTTTTAATTTTATAATCTTTTTTAAAAATCATTAACCAAATTAATTATGGTGATGACACGTGTCATGCAAGTTTGTCCTTAGTTTTTATGACACGTATAATTCAGGTGAAAAATTGACCGGAGTACGAACGTACCGTGAATTTAATGGTCACAAATTGAATTAGTGTCAATATTAAGTACCTTTTATGTACATGGTACAACATAAAGTATACTAATTGGACAATGTCAACGTTTAGTACCCTTTTTGTACATGGTACAACATAAAATATACAAATTACACGATGTGAACGTATATTATCCTTTATGCATGTACTTTTTGGATTTTACTTACCATTTTAGTACGTGTGGTAATAGATATAAAACCAGGAGAAACCAAAACTTCTGGCGTTGTGTTGTGTTGTGTTTCTTCCGGACTGTTTGTAAATGGAGTAGCTGCCTGCCATATCCCGGGTCAGTCTTCTTCTTCTTCACCGTCCCTGCTTTACAGATTTATGCATATATATCTTGATTGATGATTCATAAATAGTTGAATCGATTCACTTTGTATTTATTCATCGTTTAAACCCTAAACCCAAAATATTCAATTTAGGTATTGCTTCCTTCGAGATTCTATCTAGTTTTCCATCTCTCTCTTTACTTGTTACACTCTTACTTCCAAATTTTAATCAGTGGCTTTGCCTGCATCTCTTTTTTTCTTTCTGCTCTACAGATAAAATGGATCTGCCGGTTAATTCGACGACTACTGTTGCAGAACAAGATAATGTCGCTGCTGCTGAAAATTCACTACTCTCTGATAACTCCGATTCAAACCATGGGTAAATCTACTCTCTCTGTATATTTAATTTAGGCCATACAACTATTTGTTTTCTCAAGTCATTGGGATCAATGAATTCTTAGCTTCTACTAGTCTGTTTAGTATCGTCGTTTAGAGTCTCAGCTTATCATCATTCTCGATCGCCTATACCTTTAAATCAGCTTACTAGACTGTTTTACCCAAATTAATTTGTTTTACTTGAATAAGCTTGTATACTATTCACTAATACAACCTAGATTATCACTTTCTATATTCCATTCTCACCAAATCAGATAAAGCTTATTTGCCCAACACAATTTTATCAACTCTCACTTCAACTATCTTATCCACTACCAGTCATCCCTACCCATCTTGTCAGCTCATTTTACTGAATATAGCCAAAATGTTTGTTTGTGTGTGGTCCAGAGGTGGTGCTGTACAATCTCAAGTTACATTTTCAGAAGCACAAGTAAGAGAGACTCTGGAAACTAGTGCTGCCACTGGCAAGTTTTGGTGCGCATCTATTATTTGCAGAGTTTCCACTCTTATTCTTATTCGTATGTATTACTTCTGAGTTTTTACTCTGTTTTTTAATTTGACCGAGTCCAAAGCTTGAAATCGGAGCAACCCGTTACTGGCTGATAATTGAAAATTGGAGCAACTTTTCTACCTCCGTTACTGGCTGATAATTGAAAATTTGGATCCTGTGTTACCCTAATCCTTCTTTTAGAACACAATAGAATGAAAATATTACTATGTACCTCTGAAAAATTTGTGCAACCATATTATCTGACAGGCTGATTCAGCTGTTTTCAAGCTGAATCTGAATTTGCCACCAGTTACAGTTATCCCTGTACTGTGGTGAGGAAACAAATTTTGTATCTGGTGACTGATTTACTTGGAGTTCATAATTATCTATCCTCATGATTCCTTGGATTATTGCAATATGTTGAACAACTCGAGCAAGTGTTTAATAGTTTGATCCACCGGTTCTCCCTTCGCATTACTGGAAAATATGTTTTCTATTGTGGGTCTATCTTAGAAGATTTCAGGATGTGCTATCATAGACATCACATCAAATGTGTTGTACTTAAAAGATGGTAGTTCATAGAACTCAAATATGCTTCTCACTGTTGCTATGCTAACACTATCTCAGGAAAGATTGGGAAAAGCTAAGAGGTATACTTTCTTACCATCTTAAGCAGGTATGCGAAGATACAACGGGGCGTTACCCTACTGCATTGATGTGATAGATCTTACACGTTCATTGCTAAAATTGCAAGTTGTGATTTGCAGGTCCTGTCTGAATATCCAGAGGCAAAAATGTCTACTGAGCAACAGACAGCTTCATTAGGAGAAACGTTCCAGGGATTGCTGAAAAGGTTAAACAACGGTACTTTCTGGTCATGCGCCCTCACCTTTTCACTTAAAACTTGACTCCTGAAAACTATCTGTTGGCTGTTGCATGTATCTGCAGCATTGCACATTTGCACTATTACTTTCACATTTCCCAAGGAAAATCAATAATAACTAGAACAAATGGAACGCGTATGCATTTTGCGAAGTTTACTCTTCTATCTTGAGCAGCAACTTGACACAAGAACACGTGGATTTTCTAGCTGGATCTGAAATGTCAACTGGCTATATTCAAGAAAACGTTTTGACTGAATATTGGATAAATATACTCCACAACCTTTTATCTGCTTGTTGCTGTGTTTTGCAGCTCTTTATAGCTTTGTTGAAGGTCCACCATTTACACTGCAAAGGCTCTGTGAGGTGATCATTTTGTGGTACCACAATTGCTTACAGCTATATATTTACTCTATATTTCCATGTTCCTTTTGAATTCATTCTTACCATGAAAAGCTCCTGAAAACTCCATGATGTCTCTCTCATTGAGCAGATTCTTTTGTGTGCGAGAAGTATTTACCCAAAGCTGTCAAAGCTATCTATGGCTCTAGAAAAGGTACGGTGAACATCTTATTACCTTTCAAAAAAAAAAAAAAAGGTACGGTGAACATATTGTTTAGCAACACTCCTTTTCCTCCAAAAATTAAGAAATATAAATTAAAAGGTACGGTGCACATATTGTAATGTTTGTATATCTGTAATCCTGTTATGCGATAAGTAATAGACGCTTGATTCACAAGTTAACTTAGATATTTAATCACTTCGCTTGTCGTGACAGTCTAGTTCTATGCTCGATTAATGCCCATCTAATCTTTTCACGATTGAGAATAATGGGCCGATTCTAGTCAATCTCGAACCTTATCGAGCTCATACTCGTGTGTACAAGTCGATCACTCGAGCTTTGTCGAGCTTCAGTTAACAGCTTGAATTCAAGCTCGCGAGCACGAGCTTGCTCATGGGCGAATAAATTAGTATTATTTCCGAAAAAGATTATTTAAGTCAACATTGTTGTTTGACGATGTACATGCTACATCAATAAAAATTTCAAATACTATGTTTTTTTTAACAACATATACAGACATGAAAAAGTTATTTATATGGTTTTAATTATATTATTAAATGTAAATATAGTTACTTGTATGCTTGCGAGCTGCTCACAGGTAGTCAAGATTTTCACCATAGTGCTTGATAAGCTTAATACTGAATCGAGCTTGCTCGAACAAGCCCGTGCAACTTCTAAATCTTTGAGTGATAAGAAAGTTTAGATAAGAAATTCTTCCGGATTATTTATAAACTTCTTATAATTAGTAATTGTAGCATCTAATTATAGTTATATTTAAATCCAAGATACCCCTCATAATTTACTGTATATTTTTAATTATGTGTTTGATCAAATATTATCTTTCCATATGAATTAAATAAAAAATTGATATCACAATAAAACAAGTATATCACTCACATGTAGAAATAAAGAAGGAAACACAAGCATCTTCGATCCCAATTCCCAATCATCATTATCATCAGTTTATCACAAGTTCACAACCATATTAAACCCCAAGCACCATACAGACTACAAACTAAGCATCTCAAGATGAAAGAACCGAGTATCTTTGAATATTAAGAATCAAAACAAAAGAACAAAGCCACTTAAACCACAAGCACCATCTCGTATCACAAGCACCATCTCAAACCATCATGACGGGATATTTGTGGAAAGATAATTGATTGATGCTTTGTTTGTATGGGTAAATGTATATTTATTATATTTAGTTGGGGTGTTATAGTCATTGCTTACACGATTAGAGTATCAGACAATATTTTGTAAGAAAAAAAGTGTCAATCACTTATGAGTAGGAAAGTATTGGAACAGCATTAATATATATAATTAACTCTTTTTTAATGGCAAAAAATCGTTTTATATCATACTATGTTTTAAAGATCTGGTGAGAAATTTTCAGAAGGGTGGATGGATTGGTACTGCTATGTATATCTGAGAGATTTTGATTTGCAGAGACGTATATCTCTTCCCACAATTTGGATCTTTAAACAATCTTCCCATACTAAGATCTGATTGTAGTTTTATGTGCTTGGATAACTTAGACAGTATAGATCTTCTTCATTTCTTTTCTCATCTTTAATAATTGTTAAATATCACTGCAAGTTTCAAATTATTTTATTAATCCAAATCTTCTCGAAACAATGGTAACGGTTTTGTTTCTGCAGAATTTATTGGTCACATCTACATTAACTATCTCTGCTGATCCATCTTCACCTGCCCTCGAGTCAAATACTAACGGTGCTTGTGAAGAAACAGAAACTGCCCAGCCTCCGGCAACTTCAGTAGAAAATGGTGTAGAGCCTGCTCTGGGGGACACAGATGAAATAATGACCGAGGTAGAGGAAGCTGAGGTTGATGAGGAGATGACAATGGACATCGAAACCATTGAAGACATTAAATCATCAGACGCAAATCCTACTCCAACTGTGGAGTCATAGCATTGCGTTTGCATAGGTAACTTCATGAAATCTAGTCGATAAAACTTGAGACTGTCCAATGATGGATGTTTCATAATGATATATCCGCAATGGAGACCTACGATAAAATGATTTGAATATTTATTGGTAATCAAGTCAGTTTGTGGTACTGGTTGTCTTTGAATTGGTGCAAGTTGAACGGGTAATCCTCCCCTATGTAGAGGTGGGTATTGTTGTGATTTTTTGCTCGTGTGATGTGATATTTGGAAGGATGAGAGTTTTGTGATTCACACCAAAGCCCATTTCTTACTTTAATAAGTATTCCCTCCCTCCCAATAAGAAATTCAATAACTTCCTAGGTTGACTTTTTTTTAATAAATTTTCTTAAATCATACGCATAAAGTATAAAACAAAGTTATAATAGTAAAATATAATTGATTTATTCTCGTATATATTATATTTATTTTGTCGGGTAATTTACGATCAAAGTTCAGAAAAAAAGTCAACTTAGAAAGTTATTACTGGGACGGAGGTAGTAGAATATTGTCGGTTAGAACAACAGCTAAACCACAATAGCAAGCATATTTTCTCATCTCATTAAGATGAACTTTACTTACTTTTGTTGTTATTTACACTGGATGGCCATATATGCTGATTGCATGACACTCTTTCCAGAAGTGTTTACATGAAATGTGCAACAAAGGGCAAATTGACGGCCAACTGATGAGTAGTACATGCTCTTCCTGGTAATGTATCTGCTCTAACTAAAGATCATCTACATTCTGACTTCAACCACGTCCCCATCTTTCAACTCTGTGTCGGGTACTACCAGCTGCCCATTAACTGAAACAATCTTCCCATCGAGTCCTATCCTTATAGCCGCATCAGCTGCAGTGCTACCAGCTCTCAATCTCATTATCTCACCATGTGGCCAGCAGACAATAGCAACTTCTCCAAGAGATGATGACCCTGAATTGCTATAACTCTTAAATTGGCAAAAGCCTGCTTCAGAGTGTAGTTGCTCCTCCCACTGTAGCATTGTCCTCAGAAGTCGTACCTACAATAGAGGACGCAAAAATGAAGAAAAGAAACTAATTATATCTCGATTTTTATCATAGGTCGACTCCTATCCTCAGTTTAGAGATATACAATAAAGCAACCACATAAATTAAGGGCTTAAGAGACCTGAGAATATTGTTTGCAAGTCCAGTATAATGTGCAGGTCATGATTACCTTGTTGTTGATGCTGGTATCATCACCAGAAGGGTTAAACTTAAAGGCGGGCTTCTCCTCCAAATATTCAGCTGGTACTATAGGTTTTCCTTCGAATACGGCAGAGATGACATCCCAATATTCTGTTTCTTCCCGCTCTGTTAATTCAATGACTTGGATAAAAGTTGGCAACAGTCGCTCAAACTGGTCTTGCTGAAATGCAACATAGTGTTTTTAATTGTTAGTTCCAGGACTAGAAACATAGAATTGCTCACAGAAGATGTAATGCACAAGCATTCAACACGGGAAAAGGACAAGCAAGAGTGCCCAAAATACCTTGTGGTATATACCATCTCTGCAAAGAGTGTACTTCTCCAAGCAGGTAAACCAATCTCCATGTCCTGGTTCACACCACCATTCATCTGATACCTATAATAAAAAATAGTTCAATTATTAGAGCAGAGCCAGAGGGAGAATTTATTATTTGTTGTTGGACTGTTCAAAGGGCACCACATAGCGACCTCAATGAAAAAATGGACACCATTAAATAAATGTGCTCCAGATATATCAGTAATATATTGTACATGCTACAGAGATTCAGTGAAGTGGTAACTCTAGTTTTCAGTTCATGTGGACTAACTACGTTAGTGTTTGATGCCCACAGACTGAAAGGTCAAAGGCCACACGCTGGCAAATCATAGGACATGCTACATTAAGAGTGAAAAAAGAACCAAAAAAGAAGCATAATATGGTCTAGGTCTCAGGCAAGACGACTTGAGTACACCGCACAAATTATTGGCATGTTAAGAGTTATATTGTAACGCCCCAAAGTTTCAATTCAAGTCCAAACAACTTAAAGGGATTGAGAACGCTACTCATACCAACAAGGTGCACCTTTATTTTCGGGAATCCATCCATAAGAACTCATCCATAAGAACTCCAGAGTTGAGTGTCTTAGGATTAGTGACCAACTGGAAAGTACTCCAGAGTTAAGTGTCTCAGGATGAGTGACCAACTGGAAAGTACTCCAGAGTTAAGTGTCTCAGGATGAGTGACCAACTGGAAAGTCTCCCAGTTCGCGCACGAGTGAGGACAAAGTGCGCGGAAAAGGACTTGTGTTGGTACATTGGGGCCAGCATATCACCCGGAGAGCTGCCTATGAGTAACCACGCCGGCCCATTAGTGGTCCGGGTCGTTACATATACAGTCGGGCTTTCATGTGTTTCTAAAATCTCTCTTATTATTAATTACATTAGATATCAAAAAACTACTGCTATCAGACCTTTTTATATAAATTTGCATAGGCTTCCCATCTTCTTAACTGGTAAGAGGATCTTCTCTCCGCAACAGCTTCAGAAGCAGTCAGTCCAAAGCTTACAGCAACAAGCAACTCTCTCCCATCTTTGTCTACTCTGAAAGATCAAAATGCCGCGGACAGGTAAGCAAAAAATTTTCTGGGCCACAGCAGACAAATAAATTATTATACCTGATTATTACTGCAGCAAGCAAATGACCAGCTTCCACTCTGAGAACTGGATGCCCAACTTTAAGTGAGCTATATTTTAGAAATGCATCATTTCCAGGAGAATCTTGATTTTCTATCTCCTCCTGGAAATCCATGGAACCTCCTGCTGCAGAATCTGCCAAACAGCTCTTGGAGGGCAAGACATTCTCAGTTTCCTTGTAAAGCCAATGTGCTGCAAGTCCATGCTCAGCATATTGATGCATTCTCTGGAATGATATGCAGATAGATAGATCACCGTTGCAGTAAAAAAGGGACATTACTACATGTACTAACTGTGAACAAAATTGAGAATCTACAAACCTGTGTTCTTATTTGAACCTCCAATGGTGAGTTGTCGGGACCATGCACAGCTGTGTGGAGTGACTGAGATTAGGGAAAGGCATCAGCAAGAGATGACAAAGGTTTTTGTCAAAGAGACCTAGCGCGCAACAAACTAATGCCTTCTCAGATCAAAGAATGGTGACAATAAAAAACTTAGTACTGAAAATTAACCTGGTAGCCGCTTGGTTTTGGGTTAACAATGTAGTCGTCAAATTCACCATTTATAGGGGTCCAAAGTCTGTGATACAAGTATATATATCCAGTCACTTGGTACTAGTCTAACAGAAATCTAAGTGGAAGAGGATAATGGACAAACTAAAGGAACACTTCATATACATACTTGTGTATGATGTTAAGAAGATTGTAACAACATTTAACTGCCTGCCCATGCAAGGCTCCATTCTTATCCCCGACAATGACCCTCAATGCACGTGCATCATATACTTTGTTCATGGCAACATCCTTTCTCTTCATCTAGGTAGAGTAATGTAAAATTCCGTGTTAGTTTAAAGGTCTCCACTCTCCACCAAGACAACAAACAAAGTGAAGACCAGAGATCTATGGCACAACTCAGAGTACACAACTCAAACTGCACATATATCATAACAGAAGGGAACCATAAACTGAACTCGGAGTACACAACTCAAACTGCACATATATCATAACAGAAGGGAACCATAAACTGAGGATAATCACTTTAAAGGGCAAAGACACAAGTGTGCTAAACCAACCAAAAAATCGCTAATGCAGAGTGAGGTATCATTTGAGAAATCTCGAGTCGATTACTGTATAAATATGAACCTAACCTCCAATCACATTTCATCTCATTTAGTGGTTTCCAATGCTATGAGTCAAATTTGGCCCAAACTCCAAACACCCTAATACGGTAACTGACAGGAACAAAATATTTACCAATAATAAACCATCCCCACATACCTTTTTCTTTTTCTGAAAGATAACATGGAGTTTTATTAATAGAATAAAATAATAGTGTAATATACCAAATCATACAGATAGGAGTCAGATAACGTGGAGTTTTATTAATAAAAGAAAATAATAGTGTAATATACCAAATCATACAGATATGAGTCTATACTAAGCCTATGGGGCAAAGTGTTCGTGGCTGCCCCACTGAAGGGAGATTCTTCAGTTGACCGGATCTATAATAAACCAACTCTTCAAACCGGATCTGAAAGACGAAGTAGGTTGACTACCTGCTGAACTACTACTTGGTGAAGGACTAATTGCTCAGCTTCAAAATCAGTGAGCAATGAATCCGTTAGAAAGAACAAAAACAGTGCAATTGTCAGATAAAGACAAATCGTACTCATGCCAAAAAGCAAGCATGCTCAAAGGCATAAGGAGACAAGAAATGTACTTTCTGAAGTGACATCTAAGCTCCAAAGTTGAATTTGTGTCCAACGGACAAATTCACCATTGTGACTAACTTGCACTATAAGTAGGAGTGCTTAGAAGTTCAGAATACACACCTTACACCTTGTGTATACAAATCTCTGAGTTTTAATTGCGATCAAAATTTTCAAGCTCTCCAAGTAAAATACTTATCAACTTCCAAGACTAAGCTCTGCGACTGCGAAGCTCTACTTGTAGAAGTTGAAGTTAAAGTTGAACTTAAACTTGTGAAACAACATTGTTTCAAACTTCTAACTAGAACGAGTGTTGTTTACTGAAACACTACACTCAGTCTTTGAAATACAGGAGCTGTAGTTGAGTTTTGGTTTTGCCAAGTAACTGTAACATTATTACAATTACTAGCAAGCCTTGATTTTGACAAACCAATTAAAACAACCACTTAACAGGCGTAACAGGCGTAACAAGAAGGAAGAAGGGCTACTTAACTTGGGAAATTAGGGTAAACCCTTGAAAGGAGCCGAAAGTACTTAACAAGTTAAGGAATCAATTCAAGGATACAAAGTTAGAAACTTTGGGTAGAACAAGATTTAGCTAAGGTAAGGATCTGTAACAGATCTCATTTTCGGTCTTAGTGAATTCAATTCCTTAGTGAGGGCGAAGTGGATTAGTTGAAGTATTAAACCACCTTCAGGTACCAGTATAAATTTTGAGTAAGTTTACAGTGGCCTCGGGACTGTATGAAATATAAACAAGGAAAGGGCATTTTTTGAGGGTTGATTCCCGCACCAACAATTATACAACGATTTGATATTCAACCCATTTCCTACTTCCAACATTAAATTTTCATGAAAATCGTGTCATCCCTTCGTAATAAATTTCCACAAATTCACCCCGTAATACCCCCACATACCTTACTATAGATGCTATACAAGCTCTTAAGCCGTCCAGACAAAGTCACTTCCATTCCTGGAATATAACTGCGCATGTAGTTTGGATAAAAAGAAGTAAAATAATGTGCATTGCAAACGGAACTAGATCAATGAGTAGTTTTTGTAAGGATAGAAGAACCTACGATGTTGAGATAAATAACTCACGCTCCAGTGCTTCTTCACTAACAACCAGAGAGGCCAGAGCAATGCCAGCATCCCTCACAACCTTCGGTTTTTTGGGCGCATTTGAGCATGATACGAGATTGTTGAAAAAATGTACCCGTTTTTTCTTGTCTGACATGATATCAAAAGGGAGAACAGCTTGCAGAAGAACCTACAGGTGGAAATAGAGTAGATAAGATAAGTTCTTATTCTAAAAGCTCATAATGTGGATTATGGACAGACCTGAAAACACATTAAGAAAAGTATAAATATAACAAAAGCATGGAAAACTGAGCAATATCTCCACAGAAGAGTGTCAATTTACACTGGTAGCTACAATACAACAATCCAGTCCTAAAGAAACAAGAATATCCAGATAGTTCAGTAAATATCATTCAATAAACTTTTCACGCTTATAAGATCTCCAACTGATGTAGCCAGTTCTTTCAGTGCAAGTTACTAGCATTAAGACCTCTAACAGAGAACCTAGGTTTAGTATCCAAGCTTGTTACCTTCATTGTCATATTTTCCTCTTCCCATCCGGCTGGTTCTCCACATTCGTAGAATTGTTTAATTGTTCTTGCTTCCATGGAAACTCTTCTTGGATTACTTGCTTTGTTTGTTGGGTTCCACATTGATGCCAGATCAGCTCGAAGTTGGCGAAATATTTTTGGCTGGAAAATGTAATTGCAGCCATTAAAAGCAGTTGAGATTTTTAGAAACATCATATATCTCATGATTCTAGCTCATGAACTATTCAAGCAAGGGCTTGCCTGAAGGACTGCAAAGCAAAGATCTTCAAGTTCAGACTTAAGAGCCCACAAACCCAATCTTGAAGCAAGTGAGCACCAAATAGCCAATGTCTCCTCTGCCACAGCTTTAGCCTTAGCAGGTGGCAAAGCATATCTACAAAAGTTCAGTAGTTTTGAAATGCATGAACAACCAATTCTAGTAAGTTGGAAGGCGAAAGATAAGCTTCCCAGGTGCAGACACTATGTAAGTAATAAAATCCTCAAAGACTAATTTTGTGGTGCTAACATCCTCTTGTATGCTTGAATTGTGGCCTCTAACATCTCTGAAAATTATTGATTGGTAGGACTGGAGCCTTATAAACTTATTAAACCAATTACCCATCTGGACGAATATGTTAAATTATGTTGTTAGCTGTTAATTTTCTTTTATAGATTTAACAAGAATAAATTTAGTATTCAAATGATGCACTACTTTCTCAAGATTTGCGACATTATTTTGCGTGGTAAAACAAGTTTTAATATTATATCTCATCCGGAAAAATTATAAATTAATTATCCAGAACAAAGCAACTATGCGGACAAATCCTCCATTTAGTCGTATATGTTTCTAGTCTGCTCATTTGGTTATGTAACTTTTGGTCCAGTAAGTTCACTTCAATGATAATTCAACTGAAATTATAGGGCAATCACTAATGGCACACATTTTGTTCGAACTGGCAAATTAGTATAATTCGCCTAACAATTAAAAACAAAAAAGTGGCAGTGGAAAATTAACAAGATCAAATGGGATAGGACCACATGGAGGAATGTTTGGCAGCACACCTGTTGCCGGTTGAATGTATACAAGAAGAAAAGAAGAAAAAGGTTCCAGGGTAATTACATCGTTCTCATGTTATGGAGGCGATCTGCAAGCTTAATGAGAACAACACGAGGATCATCAACCATGCCCAGTAGCATCACCCGTAAATTGTTTGCCTGGAAAAGGACAACATGAAATTTCAACAAGATTAAATACTAGCAATCAGGTTCAAGTAAACAATTTCCTGTTCACATAATGCAGTTTAATGGCCTCTGCATGTAAGAGAACATTGCACTACTAGATTAACTAAACAAAACAGGATTATTTTCTCAATAGTTAGCAATGGTAGATTTGATGTCTAGAGAGAAGCACCACATGCGCTGCGAGTAAAAATATTTGAACTGCCAAAAACTTTCTTCGTATCATTATTGTCTATTAAATGCCTCACAAGGCAAACTTGCACAGCTCACACCAGGGGTTTGAACCATGGAAGCTAGGACCTTACTCACCAAAGCCCAATCTCCTTATTGCTAGGGTGCCCTGTTAGCGGCAAGAAATTTCTTCACACTAGGGAGTATCACCTGGTCTAATATTAAATTAATGTAGCATTACAGCACCACCTCTAAAGTTACTACACAATAATGAATAACTTCTATGGACAAAACATCTTACAAGGCCCCAATCGTTATTGCTGTCAACTTTATTGCCATGTCTAAATAGATATTTATTTCAATTTTCAACCTAGTTTCATACAAGAAACTGCCCCACTTGACTACGAAACTCAAATGATTCTCTCTCACTGTTGGTTCCGATTGTCATTTTCATTGAGTATTTTAGATTCAGTGAGTTATGAGGTATCATTTTCATTCTGCAGTCAGAAATGTTTTCAGTCATTCTAGTCCTGACATATGAGATGAGTGGCTGTCAGAGAGCTATCATAGAGTCGAACTTTCTAAAGATTCTCCAACATGAGAGAAAAGAGATTACACACCTCCCCGTGACTGAGAGTAGCTGGACTCATATTCATCCTGCGATGCCTGCGCAGCAACTGTGCAGCAAGTCAATGAAATACTTCAATCAAACATTAACTGGTAAAATAAGAGGAAAGAACACTAAAAACAATTTAATGCAGGGAAACAAAGTCTAAATACTATGTTCAAGTTGCATCATTGAATGGTAGCCATTGGCAAGGATGACTTCCAGATTCATCAAGTTCTTTGTCTTGAGATAGGTCATCATCAGACTGAAAGTTTGGTTTTGAGTATTCTATATCAGATTGTACCTGGTTTATGTAACTTAGTCTAGAAACTCCTGCCACCAGCTTGGCAACATCAGTATCAAACTCTTGCTCTATGCTGTACAAACTTTCACAAGTGTCATCAACAACATCATGAAGGATTCCAGCGACAACTGTGTCAATAGCCTACATACAAACTGGCACTACCTTATAATATGAACGGATGCAAATGAAGGACAAACAACTCTGTGACACAATAACGGCACATCCCAGATCCATGTTGAAATCCAAAGATGAAGCACATTTATTCTTTTGTTAAGAATACCAAATATGTTTACAGTAAAAAAGTTAGCTTTGTTGAGATGCAGAACTCTAGAGTGTATAGTTTTTGCAAACTAAAAAAGCCTAATTTGGGAAATGGAAATCACCATACAGTTTATCGGTTCAATGGTTTTACCCCAGAATTATATCTTCGGAATTACTAATACAGGTCTGAAAATTAAAACACAAGGGGCACTTTCATAATCATGTTTTATTTTTTAATTTAAGGAATGTCTTATGTTGTTCAGAATGCTTTTATGGTAAATAAAATTTTGGACAAAAGGGAGGTAAACACACTAAACTGCATTAAAGAAAAGGGAAATAGGATTTACATACCCTTTTACCATTTGATGGAACTAACACAGCCAGAATTTTTGCTGTGTGAATGCAGTGAGTTAGGTAGGGATCTCCTGTCATCCTTGTCTGACCATGATGAGCTTTCTTGGCAAATGCGATTGCCTTCTGCACCTGCCTTCACAGATTCAGAACCTCTTTGGCATTAAAACAGTAGTCAATTTTGGCAGCACGGTTAACAAGTGGAAGTAGTTATGGCAAACCTTTTCATCAACAAATATGGGATATCCACTAACATCAACACCATCAAGAACGAGAGAAGCAGCACCTGATATTATGTGGAACAGGATTCATTTCAGAAGACTGGAGTAATATTATTATTATTATTATTATTATTATTATTATTATTATTATTATTAAATAAATAGCAGTGCTATAAGTAGTTGGCTAAGCACGCCGTTCGGATGAGATACTTATCCTCTCTCAATTTCAGGCTTTCAGCTACCTTATGTTACCGGCCGGCTTTAATTTAATTTAATTTAATTATAGCTAGTTTTGTTAAGCACGAGGTAAAATAAATAAGAAAGGAAAAAAAGAAAAGGGTAGGTACGGACCGGGTTGGTCATCGGATTTAGGCCAGAGACAATCGACCTTGGTGGAAAGACAAGCTCCAGAGGCAATCGCGACGGCAGTAACGGCCACCTGTGTGATAGCTGAGCTGACAGCACCGTGGAGCGAACCTGAAGCAGCGGCGATCGTATTACCGGATGAAAGAACGCTGCTTAAGGAGGAGGATACAACTACACGTCGCTCCAACACGCGCTGCTGCCTGTATCTCGCTGACGATTGACCACTACTACGCCCGAGGAAGACTAATAATCTGCCACTGCTGCTTGGAATCGAACGGCTCACCATTACCATCGTCGTCTTATTCCAGTAGGAAGAAGAAGAACAGCAACTAGGCATGTCTTCTTCCCCACTGTTTTTTGTTGCTTGCTAATTGCTATTCCACTAAGAACACGAAGCAAAGCAACTATGACATCAATTCTATCTCTCTCCAACTAAACTTCTTTCTGAATAATTTGGGGAGGAAATTAGGATCGGATCAATTCAATTGAAATGAATGAATGAATGAATGAATGAATTGATATTTTTCTTTTCTTTTTCTTTTTTTCCTTTCCGAATCTGATATGATTAAACGGGTGGTTGGGAAGACAAGGGAAATGGAATTAGTTCACTTCCTTCGAACGAACTCCTTTGTCTAAAAATGTGAGCAATGTTAAACGCAGCGCGTTTTCGGCTAAACGCAACACAAATATTTTGTAAGTTGACGAAAATGCCCCTAGCTAAAAAATAAACTTATGAAATACGGAAAAATTTAAAAAATTCGTATATGCAAACACGAAAACATTATACGAACATGTACGGACAATAAATAACAACAGTAAACACAAATCGACAAATATTTCGGTTATAAAAATATTTACAAAAAAATTGAAGTAATTTCGGAAAAAAAAATTAAAAAAAAAAATTAAAGTTAATGAAATGGCCGGTTTTCATAATTTCTGGGTTGCTGGTTTCTTTTTTTTTTTTTTTTAAAGTAAGTAGTTTGGAAATTAAAAAAAAAACGAAATGGTAAGTGGCCGGTTTTAAAACCAGCCATATGGAACCGGCCACTTCCAATTTTGTTTTTTTTTTCTGTTTTTTTTATATTTATTTTTGTGCTTTTTTAATTTGTTTTCTTATTTTTTTAATTTTGGAAATTGATTCTGTTTTTTTTTTTCCTTTCTATAAATTGATTTATATAATTATTTGTTTGTTTTTGCGTTTTGCTAATTCAAATTTGCAATCGGGTTTGAAATTTGAACAAGGATACAAACTTGAATAGGAAAATATTACATCAATAACTTCATCAAAAGTAATATACAATACGACTAGAATATCAAATAACGTACTAATATGATGTGACCTGAAAGACTAGATACTTAATTTGGAATTAAATCTTGCAAGTGTTCGCAAACTTGATCAACAACCGTTAATATGTCTTGCATCTGCATATACTGCCTGTTTAGTGGAGTGATGCGTCCGAGCATTGCAGCAACCAATCGTAGCCTCTACAAATAAAAATGAAATAGAAATAAGGATTTTGATAATACGAGCAAACATCGTGTATGTATATATATATTGAATGTATATGAAACATACCACGCCTGGATCCATACTGGCCGGTTGGAATTGTTGAGTTGGATTAAATGATTGGGGCGGTGTCACTTGGATATGCGTACGTTGTCGAAACCAGTTTACGTACGCCGGAATTGTTTCATGACCAAATTGCACTTGAAGAGCTTGTTGCTCGAAATTACATCGATAGTTCATGAAGTCTTCGAATGAGTCACGAACGGAATGAGAACATCGGTAGAGTGATGGTTGTGGTGGCCTCTGTACAATCAATGGTTTTATCAGTTCCTTAGGAATGTACTGGGGGTATCCGAACTGTCGCATAACACGGTCTGGCATGTAAGCCTCCATAACCTTCAGACAATGAATAATTCCCCTATATTGTGATATGGGGACTGCCTCATCCGCCATTGTTCTGAATGGTGTCCAATTCACCTATTACATGAGAGGCAAGTAACATAAGTGTATATAATTTTTTTTTAAAAAATGAAAGAAGAGTAAAACTTAATTGAATGTCATACTTCATTTGGTTTAACATTGTCCAATGCGCTCAGACATAAGATGTATAGAATCTTCATCGTCGGTTCCCAAGTTCCATCTCTGAAGATGTGGAAAATACCGGTATATCCATGCCTGAAATAGTTTAAAGACTTTATTGAAATGATCTTTTCTAAAGTTATGTAAAGATTGTATATATATATATATAATATAGAGGCGAACTGCAGTGAAAAGACCATCTATCTGTTTGCAATTGATACGTGTTGCAATTCCCAACTGTCTGTACTGATTTGCAAGTGCAGCAGCTCCCCATGCGTACGAGTCAACCTCATTTAGGTTAACGAGGAACTGTAGAAACCCGACAGGCACTCGACCGACGGTTGTCGACAAATAGAGATGTGCCTAACAACCACAACAAGTACATGATAGTGTGTGATTCCGGTGGTAGAGTTTGTGCTTTTAAAGTTGCCTAAATGGTGCTACGCTTGAAACCAGCACTTTTAAAGTTGGATTTCACTACGGCTTCAGTCATTTGCATATGAGTTGCTAATGCCACCTTAAGTGCTTCCGGTGAGGCTTTTGCTTTAACAGCACGACCATGAACAGGGACTCCGAGCAAATAGTGCACATCATGCAGTGTTATTGTCATTTCACCAAATGGCATGTGAAAGGTATTGGTTTCAGGATGCCACCGTTCAACAAATGCACTAATCAAAGGCATGTTGATCTTCGGATGCATATAGTTCGGCAAGCGTGCCAGACATGTGTTGTTGACAATATGAATGACACCATCGTTCAGATAGTCTCTGAAACGGCCTAAAGACCGGGGCTTGTCAAATCCCTCGAGAATATCACGGTCCTGTTGATTTCAAATCTCAATAAGAATAGTCGGATTTGAAAGAACTGGAATGAATTGTTGTGAAAAATTGAAGTAACTTACAATTCCTATCCATATGGAGTGAGCAATGTGGCCTAGAAATCCGGTGAGTAGTGCAGATGTTGCGTTCTGGAATGACACCGAAAGAAACGCTTGTTCAACTCGTACATGAATTCCCACTCAACTGCAGTGGGTTACGACACATATACAATGCTGACCAAAAAGCTCAACGGGAGGAGATGGGTGAAATGGAGCCAATGGAATATTTTATCCATTTGCTGCAACAACATAGCTACATATATTCTGCAGTCAAACTCCGGGAACTGACGTAATGGCTGGATTTTTCTTAGCTCATCCTAACACGAAGTCAGTGCTACGTTTGTTCCCTCAAGTTGTCCTCATGGATGCCACGTACAAGACAAATATATACGACATGCCATTGGTGGAAGTGATTGGCATTTTACCGACTGGGCAAAACTATCACATAGCTTTTATTTACATGTATTACTTAATCACGAGCTACTCGAAACATATATGTATAGTAGTGTTATTAAACAAACATGTAATAAAAAACGCAAAACGATAAAAAAAATTGGAAAAGGCAAATTACCATATGGCCGGTTTTTAAACCGGTCACTTCGTATTTCCTTTTTTTTTAATTTCCAAATTACTTGAAATTTGTAAAAAAAATAAAAAAAGATTAAAAAAAACCCAGATTATGAACTGGCCGGTTTTAAAACCAATTAAAAAAGTACAAAAACAAATTAAAATAAAAAACAGAAAAAAAAAAAAACGAATCGGATGTGGCCGGTTTTCAGTTTTCAAAACCGGCCAAATTAAGAAATGGCCGGTAAACCGGCCATTTCTTGATTTTTTTTTTTTTTAAAAAAAAAGGGGCATGATGAACTGAAACCGGCCAGTTCATGAAATGGCCGGTTTTAAAACCGACCATTTCATTAACTTTAATTTTTTTAAAAATTTTTTTTTTTTCGAAATTACTTCAATTTTTTTATAACCGAAATATTTTTCGCAAAAAAAAAAAAATTCGAAATTTTTTCGATTTGTGTTTACTGTTGTTATTTATTGTCCGTACATGTTCGTATAATGTTTTCGTGTTTGCATATATGAGTTTTTTAAATTTTTCCGTATTTCATAAGTTTATTTTTTAGCTAGGGGCATTTTCGTCAACTTACAAAATATTTGTGTTGCATTTAGCCGAAAACGCGCTGCGTTTGACAACCCCCAAAAATGTACTCCAAAGTTTACACTCGGACTATATGTGAACAAAACATAACTGAATTGAATGGAATTTAATTGAATTTATTTGTAGTATAAGCTGAATTGGACTAAATGAATATTAAATGAAATTAATGAGTTTTCAAATGAAGATAACACAGCCTTGTCAACACTCAACTTTTCATTGAAATTGGCACGAATAATTTATAGAGATGAGGTCACGGATAATTAATTACAGGGGGATAAAAAAATTTTGGCACACTATAATGTTACAGTGCCACTTTGGGTACGCTACATCGACATCATCCAATTTGGGTACACTTTAATAACAACCCGTCCAATTGAGGTACGATTTTCAATTTTCCGGCCAATTGACCCTATTTTGACTATTCTCGGACACGTGTCACTCCCAGATTAAATTTGGGTTCAAAATTTAAAAAAAAAAGGAAAAATAATTTTTAAAAAAATTAAAAAAATAATTTTGAAATATGTTTTTAATTTTTCTAATATATTTCTAAATTAAAAAAATAATTTCCAAATAAAAAATAAAAAATATATTTCCAAATAAAAAAATAATCCGTCGCTATATGGGACGACGGATAGAATCTATCCGTCGTTATATTTGGCAACGGATAATTTCTATCCGTCGCCAATAATCGATTTTAAAAAAAAGTCAAATATGATAATCCGTCGTCCAATCCGTCGCGAATTGGACGACGGATTATCTATCCGTCGTCGAAGGCCCAGTGGGGCGACGGAATTACTATCCGTCGCCCCAGTTGGGGCGACGGATCCCTGGTCTGTAGCGACGGATGTTTTTTTGTAGTGTGGATCATAAAAGCCAACAAATACTTTCATGTGCATCAGGTGGAGGATGCACATAAAATAGCCTATGCTTCCTATTACCTAGTTGGACCTGCAGACTTGTGGTACTGTGAGTATGTAGAGGGTAGAATGAATATTACTTGGGAGGTGTTTTGTCAGATGATGCTAGAGAAGTTTTCGATCCCATGCCAAGGGGATATTGTGATGGATTCTACCCAGTTGGTGCAAAAGAATGATGTTAACAGTTATGTGGAGCAATTTGAGGAGATGAAAACTATGGTCAGATGCAAACACCCTGGGATAACTGATGAATTCCCCATTTCCTGTTTCCTTAAAGGACTTAAGGAAAAAATCATAGTACATGTACAACTGCTCAAGCCCAGGCACATCATGGCAGCTATTAACCAAGCAAGGTTAGTGGAGAGCACTCTGGATATCTGGGCTAAGAAGGGGAGAATGCCACAGAGAAATCCACCACTAGAGAGGCCAAGGAAATACTCACCTACTCCAGCTGATAATACTGGGAACACTAACAATGCACCCAGAGGAGGTACCATGCCATTTAAGAAACTACATAAGGCTGAGTATGATTCTAGAAGGGATAAAGGATTGTGTTTCAATTGCAATGAGAAATACACCTTATGGCAAAAAATGTGCTAGGCCTTTTCAAATCATACTAGCTCATGAAGATGGTGGGGATAGGTTTATGGATGAGGATGGTAAATTTCTGGATTTGGATCAGGTGGATGGGGAGATAAGTTTGAATGCATTCAAGGGTCACAAAACTCATAATTTTATGAGAATTTCTGGCATGTATAACAAAAGGAGAGCATCTATTTTAATAGACAGTGGGAGCACCCACAACTACTTAGATGAAAACACAGCCCAGGAGATACAATGCAGGTTGGAGAACACCCCTCCATGGGTTATCACATTTGCCAATGGAGAAAGAACTGTCAGTAGGACAAGGTGCAGTAAATTCAAATGGGTGTCACATGGACACACATTTGGGGTTGATCTCAGGCTTATTCCTCTCGGGGGATGTAATATCATACTTGGACATGACTGGATGTGGGATCATGCCTTTTGCCTCAAGAAGAACTGTCTTATTGTCACTAAAAACAATAAGAGGTTTACCATCCCAAGTGAAGGGGAGACTCCACAGTTGCAAGTGATGAGTGGAAAGGGGATAAAGAGGTTTTTCCAGAAGACTAGACAGGGAGTAGTGACACAGTTGTTTCAGATGAAGGGAGAGACAAACCGGGAACAAATACCACCTTGCATTGATTCCATACTATCTGAATACAAGGATGTATTTGCATATACCAAATGTTTACCTCCTATAAGGTATATTGAGCATGGCATACAACTCAAAGAAGGAGTTCCTCCAGTTCAGCAAAGACCTTTCAGAGTATCTCACTCCCTAAAGAATGAAGTGGAGAGAATAGTGGGAGAACTCCTGGATCAGTTAATACACACCAGTTCCAGCCCATTTGCCTCACCAGTGTTACTAGTGAAGAAAAAAGACAATACATGGAGGATGTGTGTTGATTATAGGAAAATGAATGATGTAACAATCAAAGATAAGTCTCCTATGCCTGTGATAGAGGACTTATTGGCAGAACTGAATGGGGCTGAGATCTTCTCTAAGTTAGATCTCAGACAGGGTTATTTTCATATCATACTAGAGGAAGATGACAAGGCCAAGATAACCTTTGTTACCCACCATGGACACTATAAATTCAATGTCATGCCTTTTGGCTTGACAAATGCTCCTGCCACCTTTCAGAAGCTTATGAATGAAATATTTGCAGATCAATTGAGGAAGAGTGTATTGGTATTTTTTGATGATATAATAATCTACAGTAGGACACTGGAAAAACATTGTGATCATCTATCACAAGTGTTAGTAACTCTGAGATCTCATCAACTTTATGCCAAGAGATCTAAGTGTTCTTTTGCCATCACACATGTGGAGTATCTGGGGTACGTGATCAGTTCTCAAGGGATATCCACAGACCTAGAGAAGATCAAGACAATGGTGGATTGTCCATTGCCCAAGAATCTAAAAGCCTTAAGGGGTTTACTGGGTACTACATGAGATTTTCCCCAGGATATGGAGTGATTGCTAGGCCATTAACTGACATGACAAAGAAGGGCAACTTTAAATAGACACTTGAGGCTGAGAAGGCATTCATGTTACTTGAGGATCAACTACTGAGGGCACCAATTTTGGCATTACCTGATTTCAGTTTGCCATTTGAGTTGGAAACTGATGACTGCCAAACTGGAATTGGTGCAGTATTGATGCAGAAAGGTAGGCCCATAGCTTACTTCATCGAAGCTTTGTGCCCAAGGAATCAAGCCCTTTCCACCTATGAAAAGGAGATACTAGCTATCATGACTGCAGTGGGTAAATGGTCAGGGTATTTGATTGGGGCAAAATTTGTGATAATAATAGATCATGCCAGTCTGAGGTTTCTCAGGGAACAAAAGATCACGAATTCTTTGAGACAAAAGTGGCTTTACAAATTGATGGGCTATGATTTCTCCATAGTACAAACAAGGTAAAGCAAACCTAATTGTTGATGCTCTATCAAGAAAACAAGAGTATATGGAGGGGGATGTAGATGAGGAAACCAGTGATGCAGGAGCTGAGGCCACCATCAACATGATTACCACCAAGATACAACTAGACTGGGTAGAGGAAATTATAGCCATCTACACCAATGACCAAAAAGTCTCATACTTGATGGCAACTTGTTTGGTGCAGGGCATGGGGCAGACTGATTATTCAGTCATAGGAGGAATTATGAAGTCTAAAGGGAGAATCATGGTGGGCAAGAGTGGTTCTACCAGAGCTAACATACTCAATACTATTCATGAAACATCCATTGGGGGGCATTATGGCATACACACCACTCACCCCAGAGCTCAGAGGTTATTCTATTGGAAAGTCATGAAAGCAGATGTGGAAGCTTTCATACAAGGCTGTGACACTTGCAAACAATGCAACAATGAATCAATGGCTACTCCAGGATTACTACAACCACTCTTTATTCCTAATGGCCCATGGACCCATATTACTATGGATTTCATTGAGGGGTTGCCTAGTTACATGGGAAAGTCTGTCATTTGGGTCATTGTAGACATGCTTACTAAATATGCCCATTCTGTACCCCTCTCCCACCCTTACACAGCAACTACACATGCAGATCTCTATCTACAACACATTCACATATTACATGGGGTGCCAGAAGACATTATGAGTGACAGGGATGTTGTGTTCCAAAGTGCTTTTTGGAAAGAGTTTTTCAAACTCTTGGGAACTAAGTTGAACATGAGTACAACACACCATCCTCAAAGTGATGGTCAAACGGAGAGGGTGAACAGATGTTTAGAGACATATCTACGGTGTATGATTCACACTAATCTAAGACAGTGGGTTAAGTGGTTCCTCTGGCCGAATGGTGGTACAATTCGTGCCACCACCATAGCATCCATCCAAGCTTTTTACGGGTATGCGCCTCCTCTCCTATCTCCTGGTCCATACCTACAAGATGTGCACACATCAGCCCAAGCCTTAGTGAAAGACAGACAATAAATGATAGCAATTTTGAAAGAAAATATGCTAGCTACTCATAATCGAACGAAGAAGTACGCTGATACCCACCGCTCTGAGAGGGTTTTTGGAGTTGGAGATTGGGTCTACCTACGGATGCAACCATTTCGTACTGGCAACACTATGCTCAGGCGGCAGACCAAACTCGCCGTGAAATACCTTGGCTCATTTCAGATATTGGCGAGAGTAGGGCCAGTGGCCTACAAATTGGATCTACCTGCAGAAACCAAGATGCATAATGTGTTCCATGTGAGTTTATTGAAGAAGAAGTTTAAAACTAGGTTTACTCCAGTACTCAAGTTACCATAATTGAACGAAGATGGCGTACCTGTACTGACTCCGACTGGTATTCTGGATCGGCGCATCACTAGATCTCACAATCGCCCAACTACTGAGCTGCTATTATAGTGGGGTGGCATTATGGAGGAGACAGCGACTTGGGAGAAGGAAATTGTCGTCAGATCTCAATTTCCCACAATGAAGTTGTCTTGCAGACAAGACAAAACATAAGGGGAAGGTATTGTTGTGTCAGAAAAAGTCAAACGGGTAAATGAAACTGGGACGGAGGAAGTATCTATTTTCACAGCATGCGGTTTTCGCGAGCAGCGTTTAGTAGTGTAATAAAATGAAGGGTGAATTACATTTGCCCCCCTAATAAATTTCTTAATAACATCGCGATCCCTGACATTTAAAGAATAACATATTATTCATACAATTGTACATAAATTACAAACCAGTCCAAAACTCATATTGGAGCCAAACACATTTTGAATTTAAACATTTCCTTTTCATTTGGTTTTATTCTTTTCCTTTTATTTATTTTTTTTAGATTTTTTAATTTATTTTTCTAAGTTTAAATAAGAGTAAGACACGTGTCCGCTCTAAACTAAAAAAATAAAAATATATTTATTTTTTCCAGATTAAGTCAGAATGTGGCGCATGTCCTTCCATGCATTTTTGAATTTTTAAATAATTTTTTTAAATTAATTTATGAGATTAAAAGGGAAGCCAACACGCGTCCAACGCGTAAACTAAACTGGCGCATGAAAATCAATTGCCAAATTCGAGAAAAAAAACGACTAGAGTTTATGATTTATATTGAAAGTCATTGATAAATATACATAAAATACTGAGCCATTCAGTGGTACATAAACTGGAGGTGTCATATACTTTTTTTATAAATTTCCAGCAATTTTTATTTTAATAAAATTCCATTTTATTAAGAATTGTCCCAAGAAATTACTATCACTGACCATATTGTTTTTATATTTACCTTAAGTTGGAGGAGGTGAAGGTGGTGGATGATGGAATCCAAAGGTTTAAAATAAGGGAGGGTAAGCTTTGAAAATAGAACAATCTGTAATTGTTAAGGATCTGGATGAGGGAGAAGTGTTTATTAGGGGGCAGATGCAAATTTCCCTAAAATGAAACGTATGGAATAAAATGTTTAAGGAGGGGTAAATCTGAAGTTTAATAAAAATGAAGGGGGTGATGAAAATAATATTCAGAAACATGACGAGGACAATCTAAGAAGAGTGATCTGATATGCCTAATAAATCCATCGTTTGATAACTCTACTCTACTCTACTGTACTATACATCGTGTGGGTTGTTTCGTTGGAGAAATGGCATCGGCGGTTGTGAGAAGCGCGATGAAATCCATCAAGGAGAGGGGCTTTATCGGATTCTTTCGCGAGCTTCGTGACCAAGGATTTCTGTAAGTTGCTGCAATTCTACCTCTTCTCTTTCTTTCTTTCTATTCCTATATATCTACCCGTTGATAATTTTTGTAGGAATTTAGGCTCTGTAGAATCTAAAACTGTCGTTTGGATTTCGTACTACTTGGATGATGATTCAACTATTACTTTTCTCCGATTGATTTCATTGCTGGCTAGGGTTCCTAAATCCCCTTTTGCTCAATAATACATACTAGTGATTCATATCTCGATTTACCTGATTTCTCTCTTTGTTTCGTGGATCTGTTATCTGCAGGAATGCACTTCTGGACGGTAATCTCATGTAAGCACATTTCAACTATTCACTTTTTTTTTTTTTTTTTCTTTCTTTCTCTTCTCCTCTCTTGTCACCACTATTGTAATTTCCACCAAAACACCACTGTCAATTACTTAATTTGCTTCTACTTTTGGAAATACATCTCACACTTCTGTGCTTTTGATTGGTGTATTTCGCAAGCCTGTTTAATTTGCAGACTAGTTATGCTATAATGGTCGTGAATCTTCGAACCACAAATACATTTCTATATTCTGAATTGACCTATCGTATTTTGACTGTTTGGATTTTACAGTATCGCCGCATACATTTTGTGTCTATTCACATTGTGTTTTCGTAGGGGTGCTTCCTAGGCTGTTATTCCATGATCACTTTAAATACACTGTGCTAGTTTTTTTCCTGCTGTAACCTTGGAATGCTCTATCCTAGAACATTGATGGTGTAGGCTATAGATTACTTCTCTTCTAGTTATTAGTTTGGTCTGGCATCTCTTTGCTGCTACCTCCAGTAAGGGTTGTGTGAAGCATATTTATGAGACACCAGTGGTTATTAATTAATACTGGGGTGTCTTATTTGGGATACTGTGCATTGCAAATGCACAAAATGCAGCAATTATCATACAAGCTGGCGTATCAATTAGATAATTTTATAAGCTAACTCGGGTAGCTTATTAGAAAATAAGCTAGTTCATTGCTGTTATATACCAAATTTCGCAAATCAACTAATCAAGTGAACAAGATCCATAAGAAAATATGCTAGCTTATGAGCTCTCAATTTCAGCAGCTTAATGAGCTTGCTGCTAGCTACCTAATCAACTATTTGCTAGCTTATTACCTACCAGCTAGTTTTGCTAAACATGGTCTTACAATGCTCTCCATTGTACTAGTAAATAAGCACAGAATTATGATTTTTTAAGTTTATGCTTCGTGTCTTCTTTGTTTTCTGATATTTGAGGAAACCTTTCCTCACATGTTATAATCAGTCATTCAGAGCAAGCTGTTGATTTTGGTTCTGTTTAGATTACACTATAACAAATTGTGCAGTGATTATGTTATCAAACCCTTCTTAATTATCCTTTTTGGCTTGTAAAGCTTTGCAAAACGTTGTATAATGCTCGTCATATCTTGTTTGCTCCATACCATTCAGGCAGACAAAGATTCACAATATAGGTGCAACGGTTGTCGGCGTTGACAAATTTGGTAACAAATACTATGAGAAACTTGGAGACACTCAGTATGGTGAGTTCTACCTCTCAGTATTCACCGCTTGACTAGGCTGAAGCTATCATTTTGGGTGCATTCGTGGCTTTCTTAGCATTTTTACCTGTTATTCTCATTCATAACATCTTGAATTTTCTGTAACTAGTCATTTGATAATATCTGTTATTGTGCGTCTTGTGCTTTATTGTTATAGAGGCATGGGTGGGCTGAATGTGCTCGTAATTTAACCGAGGCATGATAGCATACATGAGCACCGTGTAACATTTGAAATTGTCATGAATTGATTGATCACAGGGAGACATAGGTGGGTTGAATATGCTTCCAAGGATCGGTACAATGCTTCTCAAGTGCCACCAGAATGGCATGGCTGGCTTCATTACATAACTGATCATACAGGAGATGAGGTTGTCGTGCCTATAAACTGAATTAAAATGATGTATATGCTTTGGATGCTAAGTTGTGTTTGCATTTGATGCAGCTTCTCTTGTTGAAACCTAAGAGATATGGGGTTGAACACAGAGAGAATTTCTCCGGGGAGGGCGATGAATACATCTACCACTCGAAAGGTCACTCGCTTAACCCCGGGCAGAGAGACTGGACCAGATATGAGCCATGGCAACCCAAGAAGGCTTGATTTGGGTCAATTGTCAAAGAAGAGCATTTCCCAGCATATAGCTGAAGGAGAGTTGATTACCAAATAAATTGGTGTACTTGAAACATATAATTAGTTCACCTGAAGATCGACAAGATCAGTTTCCTTAATGATTCAGAGAGGTTTAAGACATCTGCCTTGTCATGCCTTTTCCTATCCTAAATGTAGTACTACTACATATTTTTACAGGACTAGTTACTTTCCTTGATGTTGAATTTAAGCTATGTTGTGTATTGTGATATGTCGAGAGTTGTATACATTTGACATTGATTTCATATGACCCTTGAGAGGGTGAATTAGAATGAGGGCCTTTTATGGAGTAGTATGATCATTTAAGGTTTTCCTTTCCCTTAAGATATTGAAGAGGCATAATTTTTACCTTAATGAAGGTGTAGCATGTAACCTTACCTTAAATAATGTAAATAAAATGGGGACACTAGTCTAGTCTTGGGCAGATCTCCGTCCGTTATGCTTGCACATAATCTTCTCATACTAATATAATCTGGCCTGGCGTGGCGAGGCGAGGCGAGCCAAAACTGGTGTTAGGAGTATCTTGTATTTACAAACAACTAGTCAAATGCTTTGATGAGTGTTGAGTGAGGGCAATATGACAATGACACATGTTTGGTTGGTGGACACGGCACGAGGCGAGGGAGGAGGTTGAAAGTCAAGTGTCTAGTATCTGGAAATTAACCTTTCTGTCTGAGTCCATTCCATCTAGAGAATGAAACAACAAAATTCTCCTTCTTCTTCTTCTTCTTCTTCACAAACACACTTGCCTAGATGAAATCAAACCCATAATTTATTCAGTTCATAGGAAAACCATCATCATCATCATCAGTTGCAATTAGGGCTGCCCACCTAACAAAGTAACAATGGCCACCACGATTACCGATGTCGAGCAACGACCTCTTCTTGTCAATAATCCTCACCAACATGAAGAAGAAGACTTCTCTGTGCTTTCCGCTATTCTCCCGTCAGTCACGCCCAATTTCTTTATTTTTTTCTCTTCTTTCTTTTACGCCCAATTCCATATAATTAGTTTAATTGCTCCCTCTTAGTGTTAGCTAACTTGAGAAGAGATCATTTCAGCTTCTTCTTCCCAGCCCTTGGAGGATTACTCTATGGTTATGATATTGGAGCCACTTCATCTGCCACCATTTCCATTCAGGTCAGTTACCCTACCTAGTTACTACTTACCTACCTAGCTATATTTTCACTCCATCCACTTCTAGTTATGTTGTCTGTTTTATTGGCTTGCTTACGGCTTAAACTCTCTTGCCAGACATTGTGCAACTGTTTGCTGCTTTTAATGTTTTATACTTCCTTAGTGTGACCATGATAAATAGTTTGAATTATCTATGAATTTAGTTCAGGCAAAACTCGATGTAGGTGATTTGACGTATACTTGGTGCTTTATGTTGAAATAGCTTGTGTTGTTACTTGTTAGCTTCAATTTTTGTACAATGCATTTTGCCGCCCTCATTGTATTGGTGTAAATTATCACTCAATAATTTGAATGGTGAGAATTGTGTCTGTTTGTTTCCATTTATCTCTATGGGAGTATGTACTCGTGGTTTCACGTTTTAATATTTTTTAGAATGAAAAACAAATTGTATTTTAGTTGAAAAGCTTGTCATGAATAAAACTTAACCATACCTCTGCTTCTACAGTCAGCCACTTCGAGTGGAATCTCATGGTACAATTTGTCTTCAGTGGAAGTTGGACTTATTGTAAGCAATCAGTTCTTGTTGATAAATTATCTTCCACCTTATGCTTGAAAAGTTACCATCTTACCATGCTTCCTAAATATGGCAGACTAGCGGGTCATTGTATGGTGCATTGATAGGCTCAATATTGGCCTTTAATGTTGCTGACTTGTTAGGTTAGTGTAACTTCCGTTGGTAGATATTGTATTACCACATGGTGATAAAATTTTCATTATTGACCTTTAGTTATTGATGGACATGGCAGGAAGAAGAAGAGAATTGATTCTTTCATCGTCAATGTACCTTATTGGAGCACTGATAACAGCCTTGGCACCTAATTTTGTGATCCTAGTGATTGGTCGTCTTATTTATGGTGCAGGAATTGGATTGGTAAGAAACTTGAATAAAGTTGCAATTGCAGCTGTTAGCCTGTAATTAGTTTATAGTAAATGTCATGTTCCGGTTCATTGGCTCAGAAAACTTGCTTGCTATTTTTGTTACATGACACCACCACAAGTTCTGCTCTTTGCGACACTTAAACATGAATCACAAGTGAACAGTGAATGGCATACCTATAATGTATGTACGTGTGACCTCTTGTGCTGGTCGAGCTTAATTGTAAGTGGATCATAAATTATAGTATGGGAAACAGGCTGAACCTTGCTTGACTATTGAAATCTCTTGTGCTGGTCACTGTCAACTGGATCGTAATTTATGGCATAGGACCAAACTGTACCTTGACTAGTGAGAATGATTACAGTTTATATGCAGGCTTTCAAAGTGTCTGATCATCTGTTTCACTATTTTTTTTTTTTTTGGTAGGCAATGCATGCGGCTCCAATGTATATTGCTGAAACAGCTGCAAGCCAAATTCGAGGGCAACTTATTTCTCTCAAAGAGTTCTTTATAGTTCTTGGGATGCTAGTACGTCTTTCTTGCTTCAAGTGAAAAATATTCATACTTGCCTTAGCAAAGCCCTGTCTAATGTACAGATCACATATTCCATTCTGTCTTTATGCTCTTTTGAATTTTCTGAGGTATCTGCAAGTGCAAAAGACTGTTAAGTGTTATATTACTCAATACTCACCAACAATACTTCTGTAGGTGGGTTATGTAGCTGGCAGCCTTTTGATTAATACGGTTTCTGGTTGGCGGTACATGTACGGTGTTAGTTCCCCCCTGGCTCTCATCATGGGAATCGGAATGTGGTGGTTGCCACCATCACCCAGATGGATTCTTCTGTGCGCCATACAGGGAAAAGGAGATGAACAGGGTTTGAGGGAGACTGCCATAACTTGCTTGTGTCGTCTGAGAGGTCAAGTTATTGCTACTTCTGCTCCTAAGAAAGTGGACGACATTTTGTCTGAGCTTTCACATCTGCGTGAAGAGCAGGAAGCTACACTGGGAGAAATGTTCCAGGGAAAATGCTTGAAAGCTCTCATCATTGGAGGAGGGTTAGTCTTATTTCAACAGGTAAGTTACTTAGCTAACAATTTGTAATCTATTTAACTGTTTAGGATTTTGGAAGTATTAAAAATATATATTTCAATCATGCATCCCATTCGTGGCAGATAACAGGTCAACCAAGTGTGTTATACTATGCTGCAACTATATTTCAGGTACGCTTTCTGCATGTGCCGTTTCTAGTAAATCATGTTTTATTTTAGGCAATCTTCAATTCATTCATATAACTGATATACCATCACACAGAGTGCAGGGTTTTCTGCAGCATCAGATGCAACCAAAGTTTCGATCCTACTTGGATTGTTAAAGGTTAGTTTCTGGATTTGCTAATACAAACAGTGCTGAATTTATTTTTGGGGACTTTCTCATAGATTATTTCTCTATTTTTTTGTTTGGTTATGTAGCTGATTATGACAGGTGTTGCTGTTCTAGTTGTTGATAGATTGGGTAGAAGACCTTTGTTACTTGGAGGTGTATCGGGTATTGTAAGTTCTCTCCAATTTCATCAGCTTTCTGTAGAAGAAGTTCATTATATATACTATCTCACAAGTCTTTTCTGTCTAATCTAATATTCGTTCCATCATGCGGCAGGCATTATCATTGTTTCTTCTAGGATTTTATTACACCTCCATAGGTGAGATACATGCTGTTGCAGTTGTTGCTTTGCTCACATATGTTGGGTGTTACCAGGTAATTTTCACATAATTATTTATGTATTCCAGTAATGTGCCTAGAGCATGTTATCTTTTATTCCACACCTTCAGCATATAGACTAGAGCATGGTTTTAAGTTGGTGTAAGGCTGTAAACTATACAAACAATATTTCTTAGTAGTGTAGATTAGTGCTTGAGATTGTTTTATGAACTAGATGTTTAAGTTTCTTTCCTTTAAAAAACAAACTTGTTGTGCCATCTCATGCGGCTTGATGCTTTACAGCTATCATTTGGTCCAATTGGGTGGTTGATGATTTCGGAGATTTTTCCCTTGCGTGTAAGAGGACGAGGATTGAGCATTGCAGTTCTAATCAATTTTGGGGCCAATGCACTCGTGACATTTGCATTTTCTCCTCTGAAGGTAATACGGGCAGTTCTACTTTCAAAGCTTTTTCTTGCCTCACCTGAAACATAAAAATTCTAGTACATATATTAGCTGGATGCACCGTTGATGTAATTCCTTGGCGCCAAAATTGTAGGGATATCTGTCCGTGCACACACATTATTAGGTTCAATGGATTATTATGTTCCCATAGCTGAGTTGGTATGATTGATCGAGTAAATGCTAAATAAATGAAGTCTGATAAATGTGTTTTATCAATACTCTTCAACTTAGGATGAATGCAGAAAAGAAAATGAAGTAAAAATTGGTCTGCCTACAGCATGATGTAGTGCTAAAAAGGGCAATCAAGTTTTGCCAATAATTTTCAAGGGGAGACAAGTGTTTATCGGGATGTCTTTATGATATTTCCTGAGTTGCAGCAATTACATTTAAATCAGTTCCAGAATCAATTTTATGATTTGGAATAAACATGACTGGTGGTAATGTACAGCTCAGTAACTGACATCCCTTAAATAATGAGCGAATAGATTTGTAAAGACGGAGAGAAGATGTGTGATCATCAATCATGTCAGATTGCATACTAAAAACATCAAAATGTTGTGTGATTGATTGTTGCAGGAGTTGCTGGGAGCTGGAATTCTGTTCTTCACATTTGGAGGCATAGCTGTGTTATCTCTGATTTTCATCTTTTTTGTAATACCAGAGACAAAAGGGCTTACCCTGGAGGAGATTGAGGCAAAATTAGTTTAGGTTGGTTAAAATTTGTATCCATGTTGCCTGAACGACTGAACTTGGTTTTTGCACCTCGTACGATATACTATAACTTCTTCGTAAGTGATGATGATTTACGTTGGCCCTTGTGAATGGGTCAGGTATGTGTGCGTTTGTCTTGTGCACACGTATCTTGAATATTGTAAATAAAGGAAGGAGACCATACTTTTGCTAATATATATTCAACATGAATCATATTTTCAGTCATTTTAGCAGGCAGGTCTGAATGTCTAATAGGTCATTCATTGTTTGGCTGCCAAGCTGGCAAGTAGTAGTTGGGTTCTTTGGTGCTAGAGGCAGAGCTGACCTACTACGTGCAACTCCAGCCTCCACATATGCTCTATATTCCTCCCTCCTTTTGTTTGTTGGAGTATTTTTTGTTCATTTATTTATTAATTAATGAATACCGCCACTAACATATTACAGTAAAATACTCCATCTGCCCTACTTGCTCACAATAAATATCAAGAATGTCCCACGTCTGTATATTATGCTAGAATGTTATGTGCGCGTGTTTATAAAATGAAAAATGTAGATATTAAGTGTGAATACGTATATGTGAACTCCCTGTTAAACACCAAAAAGTCCCAAAACATAGTTTTAGATAAACAATTAAAAAAACTACAAATAGAAATATGTGGTAAAGTTGTACCTTTATTGACAAAATCTCTAATTTTAGTGCAACAATTAACATTTTTAATTATTTACTATGCAACATGCAACCTCTACTTTTAGTGATGTATGAAATTTTACGGGTTACCTCAAAAAATGCATAAAATTCTTTAGATGAAGTGCTATAATCCTATTATAGATTTTTATTACAGATTCTCGTCTGGGCCTTAACTCCCGCCTTCTGAGATAAAATGTCGATGTCTAAGAACCTCCAGAATAGGCAGAGCTCATTTATACGCAAGCTAAATATAGATTTTGACCTTTGCTGGAACCTTGATGCGACAAATGAACACGTAGTCCTTGGGCAACGACAAACTAATCCCTCGAACAGAAGTCGACGATTGAAGCGTTGCAAGATCCCAACGATATAATAGCTTGTTTTAACCGTACAATGGTCGGATTTAGAGTAATACCACACCCATCGGTCTGAAATATTAAAGCAGGCTAAAAGGGATGCTAATAATGGCAGAAGCTTCATCATGCTTACTCGCAAAGGAGATTCCATGCTATCTAATGTATTTTATCCTTACCTCGATTACCCCCACCAAACGAAGCTACCATGGAATTGGTTTTCTACAAAACAACTTTTAGGTTACTTAAAGCAGCCCATAGTGTATGCTAGAATTGCTTAAAGGACCAACTTAACTAAGACCCCTTTTTTAGCCAGCTTGTGATAGCAATTTTTCTCATATCCCGCAATTCGCTGTCAAACACGGTCTTTTAAAGATGTGAAGGCCTCTCGACGGGATTGACCCACCATCGAAGGGAACCCCATATACTTGTCAAGTCTTTCAATCTTTTGTACCTGGATAATGCTAAGAATATGATGTTCCGAATTTGGCGTGTTGTAATTGAACACCATGGAAGATTTTGCATATACAGTAAAACCTCTATAAAATAATAATATTAGGAGCTGGATATTTTATTAATTTAGCGAGATATTATTATATCGATAAATTAATAATTTATTAATTTAAAGAGGTTTTACGTATATGCATAATTGACCAATAAAATTTTCAAGTCCAATATACTAGTTACAATGTATATCAGTTAGAGATAAAAAATAAATTTAAAAAAACAAGTTTCAATTAATATTCTATAACTTCATATTCACATATTATTTGGATTTGAAAGTTTGAATGACATATATTCAATGTCCTTATATACAAGTAAATGGACGTGAATCACTTGCTAGATTTTCCCAGTGAACACAAGAAATGTTTAAAAAGTTCATTGTATAGAAGAAATGTTAGTGGATACCATTCAAAATTCGGTAGATGATGAAGCTGAGGATGATTCGATGGCTTTGGAACCAATCACTCAAAAAGAAGCATTGCAACCGACAAAAACTCTTCAAAACTTTTTGTTGTAGTACGATAAGACAACGCCACAACTCTCAAGTACAATGAGGAGATTAGAGATGAACTCAGTATGTATTTGAAGTTCAACAAAAAATAAGTGACTATAAATTCAATTTTTAAGTGGATAACACAGATACATATGAATTTTTTTAGTAATTATTAATTTATAGTTTTGGTGGGACCAATATATATACACTGGATTTTCAAAAAAAAAAAATTTATCTTATTATTTTATCGATTGGGGTCCAAATTTGTACTAGTCCCAAGTTGGGACCGGACAAATTAATAGTTTTATCGAGGTTATTAATTTACGGAGGTTTCACTGTATACCTCTTTTCCCCAAGCCAGGCTATAGTCCCATGAAATTGTTTTTCAGACATTCGGCTGCAACAGGAGTTGCAGTTGCATGACAACATATAAAAGTGTCAACTGCAAAAATAATGTGAGAGATACTTGGAGTCCCCATGTAAATCCTAACTACTTCAATCTTGACATCCGCTTTCGCCACTTGTAGCATCGAGCTAGCTCAAGGCGTTGTCAACGGATAGGAAAAGATAGGGCGAAAGGGGATCCCCTTGGTGCAAACCTCGTTGGGGGAGTCAGAGAGCCAATTTTATCCTCGTTAAGGATGTAAGCTCCCGTACCTTTGATACTTGATGAAATGATTGACATCATACGCAATCAGGACATTATCATTGATCAAACAATTAGGAATTACATTGAAATTGAATGAGTAAAATGAATCGGAAATTAAATTGAAACTAACATTTTATCAAACTCAGATCACGTTTTTTTGGTTATACACAATTTATAATACTCTCCGTCCCGCTAATTTAGTCTTATATTCTTTTAATGGGTGTCCCGTTAATCCAGTCTCATTCCAAAGCAAAAAAGTAAACCCCAATAATCTCACTATCTCTCATGTTTTTTTTTTATTATTTATCATTTCTCTCTCTTATCTCTCATATTTTCTCAATTCTTTTCAACAATAAACAATAAACAATTGAATTTATTAAAAAAAAATGTCGAAAAGAAACGGTACTAAAATGCTGGGACGGAGGAGTAATAGATAAAAATGGAATAGGTGATGTTGGCGTTGTTAGTTTAAAGTAGGGTAAGGGTGTGAGTAGTTGATGAGATCGGTATTGATATTGACCGGCAAGAAAGAAGGGTAGGTGCAGTTAATAACCGGGTCGGTTTGGGCGCTCCCTCCATCTACTTAGTAATTGTTTTGTTTAATAGAATTGAATTCAATGCAATTCTCGTTTCGTTTATAGTTGTTGCTTGTTGTGGTCGTCAGTCATCTAATCTATCTCTTCTCTTCAATCCAATTCAATTCATCATCTTCTTTCCTTTTCCTACCTAACTTACTTGGCCGGGTACTTAATTCCTTGAGTGGCTAGCTTATATGTACTTGTCCTCCTTAATTCACTAACTTAAATAGTAGTAGTATATACTTACTTATTATTTTATACTAGTATTTATTTATTTATTTATATAGCCAGCCAACCCATTGGTAGCTGCTAGCCTACCTTCGTCGATCTCTACCTAATTTCACAGCGCCCTCCCCCAAAAGAACAGAAAGCTGCTGCTGCTAGTTTCTTGAATTTCCGTCCGGCCAACAAGAGTAAAATGTTGTCTGTTGAAAATAGTACTAGCGCAGCATCTGATCAGCTGTCTTCTCTACCTGCTGATACAACAAGAGCAGCACCATCCAAATCAGAAATAGTACAGCAGCAACAAGAACATGTATTCAAATCAAAGTTACCAGATATCCCCATTTCAAATCACCTCCCTCTCCACACCTACTGTTTCGAGAATTTGTCCGAGTACCCAGACAGAAGGTGCCTTATCGCTGGTAACAAGTCGTACACATACGCAGAGACGCATCTGATTTCACGCAGGGTGGCCTCTGGACTCTCCAATCTCATGTCGATTTCTTCAAACGATGTTGTAATGGTCCTCCTCCAGAACTGCCCAGAATTCGTCTTCACTTTCATCGGCGCCTCCATGATCGGTGCTGTTACAACCGCTGCTAATCCATTCTGTACTGCTAAAGAGATCTTCAAGCAATTTGATGCTTCCAGATCTAAGATCATTATCACTCACTCTCAATATGTTGACAAGCTCAGGTCAGTCCCATCAGATATATATACTACAATAAGTACTGATCCAAGTAGTAGTATAATTTTATTTATTCTCCGATCCTCCAGTTTAATTATATAGTAGTATGTTTTTTTCTTTCAATTACTGAATAAATTCAACTAGTAGTATATATAGTTCTTAGCAGCAGTAATAATAATAATAATAATGTCATCAATCAATCAATCAATCAGCAGACTCCTCGGATCAGAATGACATGGATAATAGACCAGAAATTAATTTAGTAACTTACTGTAGATTGAAGAATTCATTCTCAACTTTATTTTGGCGCGCGGCAAGGCAACCATCCTCTACTTCTGTAGCAAAGTTACTGTTGCTAGCTAACTATAAAAAATTTAACTACTTCTAAATCACAAATCAATTTTGACCTTTACTAATTCTAACAGTAACTTCAATCTGGTACTAGTACTAACCCGTGACGATGTCACGGTATAGTTTACTTTTAATAATAAATAGAAGGGGAGTATACAATTAATTAATTGAGAAAATAAGGTAGTCAAATTTATGTAAACAACGTTGATCGTGGTGTCAGTCGGTAGTCCTTTATCCAATATTATTTCATTGAGTCTTTATTTATACTAACTATAGAAAATGTAAAAATACGACTCAATATTACGGATATGCTTTGAAAGCCTTGATCCGTTCGGGACCAAACGGGTTTCTTTTTTTCAAAAAATTTAAAATTTTATTTCAAAACAGGCACATTGTACATAAGGGATGCACCAAAAACTGCCTTGCACACCAAGAAATCTTTTACATACACCAAGAAAACGGAACATTAAGATATATTTTGTATCAGGTCCCACCGTTTCGACCAGTTAATTAATGTATATATATGTTTTTTAAAATTGTATCATATGAATAAATACCAAAATAATACATAAGCATACATGATCAAGAGGTTGTTCCAACAACCCTCGATAGTAATAATGGTCACACCCACAGAATAAAATAAAATTATACAAACATAATTTCACATGCTATGGTTGTTGTTTTTTTCCCGACAAACCCCCGGTCCGTTATGGATGAAGAAAGAAGAGAGAAGATCGGAGGGAGTTTCCCTGTCAAGAGAGTATCTGCCAGCGCCCCCCCCCCCCCCTGTCATGTAGATCGAGAAAGTACAGAGAATATGGAAAACAGCTTCCCCGCATAGAGAGTATCAGTTGATCCCCCCGGGCCCCCGTCCCCCATTATGGAGATGAAGAAAGTAGAGAGAAGACCGAAGGGAGTTTCTCCACCTAGATAGCTAGATAGTATCGACCCCAGCCGTTATGGATCAAGAAAGTAGAGAAAGAAGAAAGTTTCTCTGCCTAGAGAGTATATGCGAAAACCCCCCGCCCCCATCGGAAAAAATGTAGTTTTTACTAACTTAATCATAAAATGTTGCGGTTGGGTCTTGTTACAAAGGTATGGAACAGGTTCGAGTATATGCCAGAATAGGACGAACATCATTATTTTGATTGAATAGAATCGACGGGCGTTAAAATTAAAATAACGGAATACCGGTTTAGTAAGATGTAGGCCAGATGACCTCGGATCCACGACTATAATAGTAATTTTATATCTAATTGTATAGTAAAATGTATGCTCTTGACTATAAGAGGAAATTGTTTATCATTTATACATATATGATGTGCAAATTTAGTATCTTATTAATTGTATATGAATATTTCTAACTAAGTTTGATGTACACGAAGATGTATCAAAGTGCAAATCATCTGTATAAAGGAGACGTAGGGAAACACTAAATGATTTATACATGGGTAGGTTTGATATTGTAAACGAATAGTTGTTATTATATTTATTAAGGAAAAATCCGAAAAAGGTACCATATGTTGTGACATTTCTAAAAAAGGTACATTTGTTCGTGACCGTTCGATTTTGGTACCTTAAGTTGACATTTTGTTACAATATGATACATAGGTGACATTGGCAATTTCGATTAAGCGACATATCACTTTGCAGCATTAAGATTTTAATGGGTAAAATTGCAAATAAACTATTTCAACAATTTGAATTGAACCACATTATTTTCAATAATTATGAATTAAATAGTCTTCTTAAACTCAACCACTTTTCAAAAATAAACTAAATAATCCCGTTGGATCTTTTCAAATTTGTTTCTTGTTAATATATAAATGATGAAATATTTTTGTTTTCCATCTTTTTAAATATACAAATAAATTATTGCAAAATAATCTAAATAGTATATAATGTTGACATATTTTCTTTTTAATAGTGAGAGATCTTTCTGAAAGTTTAATTTATAATAAAACTCATATACGTCATCAACTTACACACATGTATATTATTTATTAAGTCGCAAGTTACTTTAGGCACATTTCATCAATTACAACAATAAACCATCTAATTTACGTGTCGATAGAGAACGAACACGTGACTCGAGGTTATTCTTCCTTATACTAGCCGTGCAACGTAAACTTGAACTCCTCAATTTTCCGCAACATCCGTAATTATGATTCATAAATAAAGGGTATCACTCTCTTATCCAAGTCAAATATGTCTCAAATAGTAATATTTATCAACCACTCCAGTGAAACTAAACCAAAGTACTATGTTAAGAAATGAATCCCAAATATGTCCCAAGCTTTTCATGCTTTATTTATCGTTTCCATTTTTATAAACTCTACCATATTTAATTAATATTATTACAAAACAATCATATTTACAACTTTATCAACATTATATTTGTATTATTATTCTTTATTATTTTATCATTTAAATAATACTCAAATTTAAACTTTATCAATTCAATATCAAATTTTACGCATCTCTTGTTATATATTTATTTAAATATATTCAATGCTCTAATTTCCTTGTTTTGTTGACAAAAGACAAAATGAGATTATATGGGATGGATAATAGATTTTAGGATTCCGGATTAGTGATTCACATCTTCACTCCCATGGGGAGCTCGAAACCGTTAATTGACATAATTAACTTCAATCTGTTTGGTGCTCCATTCCCCTTGACGTTTGATTATATACATATATACTTTTCATTTAAATGATTTAGAGATTAATAGGGTTCTTTCCTTCATGTGTATGCTTAGTTTTAGGTTAGCCGATTTTCTTACTGGGTTTAGTGTGTATGTATTTGTGAAACTGACTATTATAGATTGAAATTGTTTCATGAAATTATTGTGTGATTGATTATTTACTTATTTAGCGTGTTGACTTAATACATCTAATTAAATGTTAGATACCGAAACAGTGGAAGTTTTGGCATGTCAACATGCATTACTTTTTATGTATTTTTTTTTTTGTAATTTTTTAATCCAAATAATTCAAATTTTTTTTACAATAAATCTAGCTGGACCGATTTGTAATATACTCACTCCCGTATTTTAAAAGGTTTATATTTTGGTTTGGCGTGAATTTTAAGGAAATAGAATAAAATAGTAAGTAGATGGTAAAAATGAAGTATGAAAGAGAGTATCTAAACAATTAATAAATATAGAAGTGTGTTTCCAAAAAAGGAAATGTTAAACTTAAAAAAAAAAAACAAAATGGCAAAAGGTACTAAACCTTTAAAAAGAACTCCATAAATTAGACTTTAAGTCCAGAAAAAAATAAAATATCTTATTCCTTCTAATTCCAAACCCTAACACAAGTCTAACAAAATCAACTCATTAAAAATAAAACTCAATTTGTCTTCTCCAATTAAATTATAATCCCTAAATCACTAAAAAAACTAAATTTGTCTTGTCCAATTAAAATCAAAGTCGTATTTCAATCACAACAAAATTATTCATCATAAAAAACGACAACAATAACTAATATTTATTCTCCATCTCCTTTAATTAAGTCAAAACAGATCAATCTATAGAACTCAAATCATATTCAACTCAACAATCCATGGATGTACTATATGTGAATATGAACATGGTGATGCACCTGCAATGGAGATACATTACCAAGGAAACAAACCAGAAGAAAATAGACAAAAATCTCAGCAATATATTCAATATAAAGTAAACTCATTTCTGCAATCATCCAACCTATATGAGCTAAGAATCTTCTTTTCTTATTCTATGCGTTTGTAGTCTCCCACTGTCCCAGTAATCTGTTCAACAAAAATAGAAGATGCGCAAATACATAAGAATACTATTTCTAAAGTCAAAACTATGTAAGACTATCTTCAGTGGATTTGTATAAACTAATCAAAAGAAAAGGAGATGAATATTTCTCCACTAAAATACACCCAACGATAAATTTCCCTAAGTTTTGAACAGACCTATCTTACAGCCAAAAGGACATCACAAAAGATCAGTGGATCTAGTGTAACAAAACAATGGTAAAATTGAAATCACGATTCATCTGCTCTACTGGCATGATAGGAAGTAGTAGTAGAATAAAAGATGCTTCAAGTTGAGTTTATCAGATCTGCAATTCAAATTAATCATATTCGAGACTAATATAATACACACACTGATCATTTCCATATCTTTTCATTAATGAAATGCTCTATTTAAACATTAAAAGTGAAATACTAAATGAATCAAGATTTAAATCAAATACTAATTGAATTCAGAGCACTCTGAATCCGAACTCTCTGATTTTACTAAGAAAGTCAGAGTATACCATTCGATTGCAAAATTAAAGTTGCGTAGTCCATTCTCTATGCAGATTTATGAATTAAACACAGAAGAAAAATAACTTTTTAACTCTTACCACATATCTTTAGAATTGTGCCGCCATAACACGTTCAATCCTTCACTGGTTCCCAATTCATCCCTGAATCATCTGGTCTTCATCACAAACAAATACATACATAGAGGAATATGAATACAAAACCATGACTGCGAAACCAAATCGCTCATAACAATATGACAAAAAATTATATAAAAGTTATGGACATAAAATCAACTTACAGAGTATGTGCCTGAGACTAATGAATTCAGAATTTGATTCATCTCAATCGAAGTCCATGCCTTAGAGATCTAAGAATCAATTTGTGATTTGGCAAAGATTGGTAGACTGGCTCATCCAGATTCATAGCCCAAGGATAAAACGTTCTCCGCCGGAATGGACCTTTCTTCTATCCGGCCAGAAAGAATAAGAAGACAGGGGAAGAAATTGACCAATAAATTTGGATGGAATAGCAACTCCTCTTTAGTATATATAATAAAATAAATTTGGATGGAATATCAAATTCTCTGTTTGTCTTGGCTATTCTTGAATAAAAAACCTAACAAATCATCAATCAACAATCAATCGATGGAACGGCAACAGAAAATGAAACTCACCGTCATCAGATGGAGAAGGTGCCGGAGCCCCAACGCCTTGAGCGAAGTGTAATTGGACATCATGAGCAATATGAAACCGATGATCGGCAAGCAGAAGAGCGATCTCGTGATAGAATTCATTCTTTTCTTAATTGATTTTGGATCTGTGTGAATTTGGAAGGGCTCTCGAAATCCATAGCAAGCTGTGTAGAATCGTATGGTTCTTCTGTGCCCCTTGATCTTCTTCACCTTCATCTGATTGCAATTTGCAAAGCAACGAAACTGGTTCGAGACGTCGTGGTGTATTTATGGCCACGTTTCTAGGGTTTGAAATCTTCTCATTAGTGGGCAATTTTAACAATATGACAAAATGATTTTGATTGATAATAATACCAAGAATAGATAGATATTGATTGAAAGAGTAATGAATGAACCCAAATATGTGGGGAAAACGAAAAATTGTAGTATCAAAATGATTTCTTTCCTTATGTGGTATTTTCTTTGATGAATTTAGAAAAAAAATAAATCAAAATTGTTATTAATTACCACATTCAATCTTGGCTTCCGTCCTATACAAAATGGATGGAATAGAAACTGAGCTTTTATATATATATAGATACTTACTTTAACTTGGATTGGACCAGAGGGAATAAAAATTAAATAGTATATAATAATTATAATAGAATTAATTATTTTCATCCCCCTAGCTCTATATTCTTGATTTTACTCTGAAATTTTGCTCCAACTGAAATTAGAATTTATCTATAGAAAATTAGTGTCTGAATTATATATGTATGTACTACTACTACTGCCAATTACTAAGTGACTTAAATTGACTTCAGATCAGGTATCGAGGAATGTTCCATTCCCATAATCACCATCGACGATCCTCCACAAGGTTGTCATCATTTCTCGGTCCTCTCGGAGGCCAACGAATCCGATGCCCCATCCTTTGAAGTAGACCCCAATGGCGCTGTTGCACTACCCTTTTCCTCGGGGACAACAGGGCTACCCAAAGGCGTGATTCTGACGCACAAGAGCCTCATCACCAGTGTTGCTCAGCAGGTGGATGGGGAGAATCCTAACCTCTACCTGACAGAGGATGACGTCGTGCTCTGCGTGCTACCATTGTTCCACATATACTCATTAAACTCAGTCCTTCTATGCTCACTAAGGGCAGGGGCGGCAGTTCTGTTGATGCACAAATTCGAGATTGGATCGTTGCTGGAGCTCATACAGAAGCATCGGGTGTCTGTAGCTGCAGTTGTGCCACCATTGGTTCTGGCATTGGCCAAGAATCCGATGGTGGATAAGTTTGACCTCAGCTCCATTAGGTTGGTACTGTCTGGAGCCGCCCCGCTCGGGAAGGAGCTGGAAGGGGCACTCCTAACCCGCTTGCCTCAGGCCGTTTTTGGACAGGTACTAATTCTAGCTAGCTAGTTTAATATAATGCTCCTCCTACATTCGTGCCATTTTGTGTCCTGTGTCCATATACTACCATAACAAGAAGTGGTTGTAGTAATGCAGGAATAAAAAGGTTCTCAATAAGTTTTCTATCATTTAAAGTCAAACCAAGTTACGAAGATTTGACTTCCATTGTATTCGGAAAAAACAAACAAACCAGTGGGTAGGTTTCGTTATGCGTATATGCCATCTGAGCCGACTGCATATAGAACACATATGCCAACTACCCGTGGGACTATTTTCACCTACACTCGCTTTATTTTTATGTCTCATTTTCTTTTCATTTTCCTATTTTTATCTTCGACCAAAAGAAAAGATTGATATATAAATCATTTTAAATTAAGATCATATATATATATATATATAAAGATTAGTTCATTTATATAAATCATTTATATTAATTCTCAATATGAAAGATTAGTTCACTAGCACAAATCCGTCTTGTCTCATGGTACTTTGTCCGCCCAGGGAAATTAAAATCCTAACAGGTGCGGAAGTAGGTTAGTTTTGAAGGTATTGAGTGACATTCATTTTGTATGAGTAGGGGTATGGCATGACTGAGGCAGGGCCGGTACTATCGATGTCACCGTCATTTGCAAAGCAGCCATTACCAACAAAATCGGGCTCATGTGGAAACGTGGTACGCAATGCTGAGCTCAAAGTCATAGACCCTGACACTGGTTGCTCCCTCCCCCGCAATCAACCTGGTGAAATTTGCATCCGTGGACCTCAGATCATGAAAGGTATATATAATTCTGTCTTTATTTCGTACGTTTTGAATCATGTACTAGACTACCATATATGATTATTCATTTAAAGACTTTACTGATTACAATAAGCTAGCTAGTTATTCATGACAACTAGTAAATATATATAGGTTACTTAAATGATGCTGAGGCGACAGCGAGAACAATTGATGTGGATGGGTGGCTGCATACGGGTGACATTGGGTTTGTTGATGACGACGATGATGTTTTTATTGTTGACAGAGTCAAAGAGCTCATCAAGTTCAAAGGATTTCAGGTAACACTACATACATAGTACTAAATAAAGTTTAATTTGCAAATGCTTTCATGATTTATATAAAGTGTTTAATTTTTTGTATAACGATCGAGAATCACCTCTGGATTGGATTGAAATTATTGTGTTCTACTTTTGTCACAATTTAGCACAGACGCGAGCTTTTCTATATACCGTATATATGCATAATGTATGAGTATGAAAATTAAATTGATTATGATTTATGATCATCCAGCTAGCTGTTTTCTTATCTTCAATTAACTATGCAATGCAGGTACCGCCAGCGGAGCTAGAGGCACTTCTTGTTAGCCACCCTAATATAGCTGATGCTGCTGTTGTACCGTAAGTTGTTAATTTCCAAAAGTATCAGTATTTGATTTAACAAATCAATCAACATATTAATCATTGATAAGTGATCACTTGTGAGTTGTGACTTATTGATCGATATATGAACAGGGTACTAACTGGATGCATATATATATGTATGTGTATTGTATGTGCAGTAAAATTGATGAGGCTGCTGGCGAAGTTCCTGTTGCATTTGTGGTCCGATCTAATGGATTTGAACTGACAGAAGAAGCTGTCAAAGACTTCATTGCCAAACAGGTATTAGTTGGTTACATTATAGATTCATGTTAATTAATTGGTACCCAAGTTATATGCATAATTGAGAATCAAATTAAATACCGAGAATATATATATGACCAGCATATATGTTTGGGACATTCCACTGCAGGTGGTTTTTTACAAGAGGTTGCACTCGGTGTACTTTGTTCATGCAATTCCAAAATCCCCAGCTGGTAAAATTTTAAGGAAAGATTTGAGAGCCAAACTGGCATCAGCAGCAGCACACTCCTAGGCCTAGCTCTACATCAATTCTCTTCCAAAAAATCCCTATATAATATGGTATAATATAGCATATTAAGAAGTACTTCACTACTGATGTACTTATAGATCCTGATTTTTCCACGTCTGTATGTACGTAATTATACATATTTATTTATTTTATTGTGCTACTCCAGTCGACATGCATGTTCGATCTATTAGCTAGCTGAGCTCCCCATGTATCACAAGATGTATTGATTGAACAAGGTGGTAATGTGTACCAATAATAAAATTTGATTGTTTGGAGCTCTACTCTATTCATTCATGTTTCATCATGGCTTGAGCTAGCTTAGTATTAATTCCGATCTGTAGCTACAGCCTACATGGATCTAGCTAGATCAGAATTCAACGGGTGGAGCTGGTGGGCAGCTGATGCTCCGCCACTGCAACCTTTTTCTTTAACTTAATTTATTTTTTTTCTTTTTAGTTTAGTTGTTTGTCATCTTTTTTCCAAACCTGAGGTCAATATGGTCATTTAAACGCCATTTAATGCTGACTTTATTGAGCGGGATCTGAAAGTGAACGCGCGTTTCACGCAATTTTGTAATATTTCATTTATTTACATTTTTTAAAAATCATACACCATAGTTTTACTTTATATCTTAATAGTGCAAAAAATAAAATGTGTAATTTGTTCTGGGAGGGAGGAGGAAATAATTTCAATAGAATGCAGAACTATTGTGTAGTTGATGTTTCCCGCCAATCAGCATACAAGGCTATACACATGGGTCAACAAGTACGACACAGCAGGCATTCACAGTGGAACTCCACTGGATATGGAAACTGAACTGTAGCAATAAACTCAAACATTTCGCCTGGCTAGCAACCCAAGAAAGACTGGCTACAAATTATTTGAGGAAAACCAGAAAGTTAACAGATTGTGGCCAGTGTAATCTTGTCGAAGAAAATTGCATACATATATATTTTCAGGAATTGCCAGAAAACGAAAGCTATATGGAGAAAGCTTTTAACAGATAATGACTTGGTTGAATACCTGATAACAGCTGGCTTCAACGAAATCTTCAAGATACACGTAAGAAGTCTGCTTCGATCCCTTGGTGTTGGATCTTCTTATCAACGATTTGGAGCTTGTCACGAAATGCATCAATTTTCAGGGGGAAGCCGAATCCATAGTGAAATTGATGTTTGATATCAAGCAATTGAGCTTGGTCGGCTATGACTAGAAAGCGAAGGAAGGTGATGGCTGGGAGAAGTCGATCTTGTGAGAAGCCGGTAGAAGGATGGGTTAAGTTGAATGTGGATGGAAGCTTGATGGTTGGGGCGAATTCTGGATCTGCTGGAGGTCTACTGCGAAATGAAAAAGGCCACTGGCTTTGGGGTTTTTCACTTAAGCTACAGTCTCCTACCGTTAATGATTCAGAGTTGTGGGATTACAATAAGCGTGGGATAGACGAATTCCAAAACTTATTCTTGAGTCGGATTCGGAACAGATAGTTAAAGTATTGTTGGATGAAGAGGAACTTGATCAGCTAAACTGGAATTTGGTTCAAGAATGTCGAGAATTATTACGCAAACCCTGGGATATTAAGTTGGCAATCGCAAAGTCGTCGGATATTGAAGTTGGAGATGACACCATTTGGGAACAACCCCGCTAGTATTTTGCCTTATTTGGCGTTTGATGTAATTTAGTTTACGTTTTTCCTTACTTTACCAAAAAAAAGAAAAATTTCCACCACAATAGCATGTAACCGAGCCAAACGAACCCATTTGTTAGTGTTGAGCACAAGGGGTGTATCAACAACTGGAGGAATTAACTTTCAATGATTGTGTCCACGATGTTGGATGATCGGTAATTTCTCATTATTCACATAAATCTTATTCTTAGTGCCACTCCTAAGGGTAATTAATGCATTGTTTACTTGAAAACGTGTTTATCGAGCTCTTGATTTGGTTCGAAGAGGTATAAGATGACGGGTAGGAGATGGATCTATCATTAATATTTGCGAACATAATTGAATTACAAGGGAGAATGGTATTTAAGACTTTTCCACCAAATCATTTGGGGCAATATGAATACACCGTCTCTTCCGTTATTGATGTGAATTCCGGCGGTTGGGATGTGGAGCTAACAAGGAATATTTTCTGAGACAGCGACCTAGAAGCCATTCTCAAAAATCCCATATTTAGAACCATCGAGCATTAGGATCCCCGAGCATTATTCCGTTATCAGCATTGATTATCATTTAACTGTACGAGGAATTCTTGCACAACAAGCTCGAACTGGTTGCTCTAGTTCTCCAATTACTCCCACCTAGAATTGTGTTTGGAACTTTTAAATTCCAAACAAAATCAAGATCTTTCTTTGGATATCAGTTTGGCATCCTTCTTTGCCTGTTTATATTGCTTTGCGGAATAGAGGGATTGACCTGTCCAGTTTGTAAAATCAGAGATGAATCCTTGCTCCATATATTCAAGGACTGCGACTTTGCTAGGCTTTACTGGGATATGTCGTCTTTGCATTATAGTGTAATTTATACTGATGACTTGCATATATACTCTTAGATCAAGCAGGTGATGTTTTTGAGTAAAATGGTAATGTTTACGATTAAAAAATCAATATGTGAATAGTTAAACATCTGAATATTGATAGTCATGTTTTAACATGTATTAATTCTTTAGCAAATCACATTTTTTGAGATTATGTAAATTTCCAATGTTTACGAATGCAATTGTGGTGTTTATTCATCTTTTTTCTCCCGTATGAGATTCAATACACAAAAATTTAAGGTTCCTTTTAATTGTCATATACTCCTACTTGACAATAATGATTTTAAAAAATAAAGGAATACAAGGAACCAAGAATGGCAACTCTTTATGAGAATAGAGCAATCTGGGTGTTGATAAAACACAAGTATTCAGGATAGTATTAACTAGGCAAGAAATACAGGTTTTTTGAAATACAGGTCTCGCAATTTATTCCACCATGGCATCAGCAGAAGATCCTTTCTTCTTACCTGTAGGAAGAAAAGGCAAATTAAAGTCTCTAAGCATATATACAAAACTATACAAGCATATGGAGGAAGGCAAGCACCAACCTATTTTCTTCTGCTTCTTGTTCCGTTGCTTAAGTCTAAACTTGGAGCTTCTCTTCATTGGAAATCGAAAAGGTGTTTGTTTACTGTCATTGTTGTTGGACGATGTTCCTGAAATCAAAAGGTTTGCTTCATGAAAAACATAAGTACAGAATCGTAGATTACTGAATTATGGGAACCACTGAACATGCTTTTCATCATCATCATCATCATCATAACGAGCACATTTTGCATTTTACAGTCGAGAATGATTTTTCAGGAGTAGAGTACGCTCATCTCCACAGAAGTAAGTTATGACTATAGTCTATAGAAGTCATCGAACACTTGAATAAACATAGAAGTCCATCCAATTTTAATTGGACACATTATTCTGGCCACATATAATCCAATGAGGGCCAGCGCAAGAATTTATTCGTCCAGTGAGCATTAATCAGCAACTAGTCCTACCATGAATCTTCCAGTAACAAGGTACTATGGAGAGAAGTCTACACCAACCCACCCAGATGAAAAACCTTGATGGAAGGGGTTCCCTGCCCAACAGAAGTGAACAGGTAAACAAACTATGCCATGTAAAGGGGCTATATTAGGCTTCTCCTTGTATGTCGATAGAAGTTTATCACAGAATTAGAACTGAACTTTCGTTGCTTGATTTCACTATTCTACAGATTCGAAAGAAATCAATATATTAATTGTACACAATTACTAGAGTTGTTTTTTCGATGATCTGGGGAAATACAGTCAGGAACATCTTAACATTTATCTCTTATTTCACCTCCTTATTGAATCACTTGAGCTAGCATGGCTGATATATTCATTGTAGCAGGTCATTGGATAAATCCCCTTATTTTTATATGAGAATATGATTAACAATATGGCTTGTGAGAGGGTTGGGGTTAGTGTATACTAGAAAAGCATGTAATGGGGGGGATTCAAAGTAGATTAAGGGAAGGAGGAGAGGGAGAGCCATATGCAATGTAATAACAGGTCCCAAAAATCCTATTAATAAATCATAAGGGCAGCAACAGCAGCTCACCTATGTACTAGTGTAAGTTAATTGACTAAGTAAGCGTGTAGATATTAATTGATTCATTACCAACAGCAGCAGAAGAATCAGCAACAGCCATTTCTATGTCTCCTAAGGTAATGAGACCCTTTTCCACAGCCTCCTTTTGCTCCTGAGTCACAAACGGCAGACAGTAAGTAGTTACTACTAAGTAGTAAGTAGTACTTTAATGAGTAACAGATAGGTACATAATGGATTAGCAGGAAAGTTGTACTAACCCTTCGCCATTTTTTCTCGAGCTTGCGTTTGCGCTTGCCTGAAACCGAAAGAGGCTGTTGTCTTAGATGCAGTTTCCCACTGACAGGGTCTCCGTGAACCTGTCTCTTCCGCTCAGCAATTGCTGCTCTACGCCGCTTCTGCACTACGTTGAAAACCGCCATCTGCTGCGGATTCTATTCTGACCTAATTTGTTTCGTCTCTGTATTTATTGTTACCAGGGTCCAGAGATACAGGCAGCCGATAAGTTCTATATGAATTTTCTATTGGGCTCATTCTGACCTAAATGTGTTTCGTCTTTGGCCCACTTAGCTTGCACCCCTACTTATTGGGGTGGCCCTAATTCCCTTACATCAAAACATTGAAATGTGTTGGGCCCTATTTACCTAATACATTAAAATCCGGGTTCCTCACCGTCCGATAGCTCTCTCAAAATTTTAATTCAAATATAGACTTTCTGAGTTACAACAGTATATTAACTCATGACTTGCGGAGTTATAGCATTATATTCATTTATTCAACCCTTAATGAAGAGGTGAATAAATTCTTTTCGGTCAGGGCTGAAGATGTAGAAAATCGTACAAGATAGGGGCGGTAATAGCTATATGCAGAAGCATTATGTGTTTATGACAGCTCAAGAGCTACCAAAGACAGATAAGAAGCTTTCAACTGCTTTCAAGATTATGTTGCCCGGTACCATGTGTTCTTTCAACATTTGGTAGATGGATGCCAATCAGAGTCGTAAAATGCTTTGAGAAAACGATGAACTTTGGTTTTAAGTACTTGGCAGCAGGCCCACCATCGAATCCAAGCTCGATGAATTCTCGGTAAGCGGAGATGACGAAGAAAAATACGAAGCGCAATATGCCAATGAAAGAGAGAAAGGATGCCATTGGTGCTACAAATGAAACCCCTGGTCTCTTAGTGTCTCTCTGTCGACATGTAAACAATAGAATGCTTGATTGCATTACCACTAAAAGAACAACACATATATGCAAATTTCGTTGGCAGTACATGCACAATCACCTTTTTGTTTTTAAATTCAAAGTTAATGATTTCATGAAACAATTTTTTTTTGTTACAAAAGTCGATTCGAGGTCGATGATGGATCATCAGGGCTTACAGAAGAGTAGCTAATAAGAAGGGTTTGATGAATAAATGGATCAAAACTGAAAACACCAACACATTAACAAGCTGACATAAACAATAAATCTTTAAAAAAATATACTGTAACACCCTGGATTTTTCAGAGATGATACGATGCATATAAGTAACATTACAACCGATAATATACATAAGATTGAGTATCGAATACATAATTTGAAGAAATTTGAAGTGGGAGTTGTGCTTGAGGATGCAATATGGCAGGCACCGGCTTATTGTTTCCAGAAGAATGAGTCTGAATCTGATCACGAATCAGGATATCGAGTACTTGTTGGCTATATGGAACCAGAGATGAAGGACGTTCTTAAAGGATCATTGCAGTTTTCTGGGATTTTCGATCAACATTTTTTTTTTAACATTTTCTTTTAATTTTTGATTTTTAGTTTTGATTTATTTTTATTGGCAGGTGAGGTGGCAAATGAGGTGTATGTCAAAATCGGGAGAAATTCGTTGACTTCGATGCCACGTCAGCAAAAAGGATCACGGTCGCCAAAATTTAAAAACAATAGGACCAAGGATCACAGGACGCAAAAAGGATTTATATTGAAAGTCATTGATAAATATACATAAAATACTGAGCCATTCAGTGGTACATAAACTGGAGGTGTCATATACTTTTTTTATAAATTTCCAGCAATTTTTATTTTAATAAAATTTCATTTTATTAAAAATTGTCCCAAGAAATTACTATCACTGACCATATTGTTTTTATATTTACCTTAAGTTGGAGGAGGTGAAGGTGGTGGATGATGGAATCCAAAGGTTTAAAATAAGGGAGGGTAAGCTTTGAAAATAGAAAATAGAACAATCTGTAATTGTTAAGGATCTGGATGAGGGAGAAGTGTTTATTAGGGGGGCAGATGCAAATTTCCCTAAAATGAAACGTATGGAATAAAATGTTTAAGGAGGGGTAAATCTGAAGTTTAATAAAAATGAAGGGGGTGATGAAAATAATATTCAGAAACATGACGAGGACAATCTAAGAAGAGTGATCTGATATGCCTAATAAATCCATCGTTTGATAACTCTACTCTACTCTACTCTATTGTACTATACATCGTGTGGGTTGTTTCGTTGGAGAAATGGCATCGGCGGTTGTGAGAAGCGCGATGAAATCCATCAAGGAGAGGGGCTTTATCGGATTCTTTGGTGAGCTTCGTGACCAAGGATTTCTGTAAGTTGCTGCAATTCTACCTCTTCTCTTTCTTTCTATTCCTATATATCTACCCGTTGATAATTTCTATTCCCGTTGATAATTTTTGTAGGAATTTAGGCTCTGTAGAATCTAAAACTGTCGTTTGGATTTCGTACTAATTGGATGATGATTCAACTATTACTTTTCTCCGATTGATTTCATTGCTGGCTAGGGTTCCTAAATCCCCTTTTGCTCAATAATACATACTAGTGATTCATATCTCGATTTACCTGATTTCCCTCTTTGTTTCGTGGATCTGCAGGAATGCACTTCTGGACGGTAATCTCATGTAAGCACATTTCAACTATTCACTTTTTTTTTTTCCTTTCTTTCTCTTCTCCTCTCTTGTCACCACTATTGTAATTTCCACCAAAACACCACTGTCAATTACTTAATTTGCTTCTACTTTTGGAAATACATCTCACACTTCTGGATCTGGATCTTTGCATCTTGAACGGAGGAAGTCGGATCTGGTGGTGGACGGCACGACAGTGGTGGTGATGAGATCTGGACAGAGGCAGTGGTGGACAGTGGAGATCCGGTGGTTGATGCGGCGAGGCAGAGAGAGGATTCGTCGTCAGTGGTGGGGATGCGGCGAGGAGGAGAGAGGGGGAGGGGTGGCGGACGGAGGCAGTGGACTGGTGGTGGAGGACCACAGTAAGGCGGTGGAGTACCTGATGGAGCGGTTAAGGGCGTTGGAGGACAACCATGAGGAGTTGGAGGGGCAGGTGTTGGCCACCATCAACTCTCATAACACGGATGTTCATGCCATGTTCGAGGCTTACAAGGCCGAGATGAAGGAGGCATGGGAAACCATCAAGGGCAAGATACATGAAAGGGCTATGGCCAATGTTGGGGAACATGGAGGTACGACACCTCATCGGATTGATGTTCCAAGGCCTAATCCCTTCAAGGGATCTAGGAATGCTCGGGAGATCGATGATTTTCTATGGGCTATGGAGCGGTACTTTGGTGCTTGCAACATTCGGGATGATGCAACCAAGTTACAAACGGCTCCTTACTATTTGGTTGAGACGGCTCTAATATGGTGGAGGAGGCGTGAAACGGATATTGAACGAGGCACCGTCCGGATGGAGCCATGGGACGATTTCAAGGCCGAGTTCAAGCGCCAATTCTACCCGCAAAATGTGGAGTTCGAGGCTCGGGCTAGGCTCAAGCAATTGACGCATAGCAAGACCATCAAGGAGTATGTGAAGGAGTTCCAAGAGATCATGCTCGAGTTGCCAAGCCTAACTGACTCGGAGGCCCTGTTTGCATTCATCGATGGTCTCAAGCCTTGGGCAAAGCTTGAGATTCAACGGGCAAACGCACAAAATGTGTCAGAGGCTATCGCGGTAGCCGAAAGGTTGATTGAGTTGAAGCCTTTGAGTGACAAGCCAAAGTTCAGGAGGGAGGACAAGGGAAAAGGTGGGGGGAGACCGCCCACCTAAGCCGGGGAAGATGGCGTCGACTTCCGGGAAGCTTGCGGAGGACTCAGGTAAGCCCAGAGCTTGTCACATTTGTGGTTCTACTAATCACTTGAAATATAATTGTCCCATGAGGGGGAAGAAAGTTGCCGCGGCACAAGGATCCGACGAATCTGAGACGGAAGATGAAGGCGCCCAAATGGGATCCTTGCACTTGCTCAATGCCCTCAAGGCAAATGTCGAGCCAATCAAGGGGTCAAGAAGGGGGTCTATGTTTGTGGATGCCTTGATTGGGGGAAAGAAAGTGAAAGCGCTTGTCGATACGGGGGCAACATACAACTACATGTGGGAGGAAGTAGCAAGGGCCTTGAAGCTGGCTATCTCACCAAGCCAAGGGTCGATGAAGTCCGTGAACACAGCTCCGAGGAAGGTATGCGGGCGAGCCAAAAGAGTTGGGGTGCGCATCGGAGACTGACAAGGGGAAATCTCATTCACTGTAGTTCCCATGGACGACTATGAGGCAGTCTTGGGACTACGATGGTTTGATCAGGTTCGAGCCTTCATTGCTCCTTTTTCTGATTCACTAATCATTTTGGATGATGAGAAGACTAGGGCCATTCCGGCTAGGAGGAAAGAAAGGGGCACGAGTATGCTCTCGGCCATGCAATTCAATCGGGGACTCAAACGCGGGGAAGGGACATTTACGACATTTGTCTTACCCGATGGCAAGGAGGAGCCCAAAGGAGAAGGCATGGTCCCCCAAGAGGTCCAGGTGGTCCTAGAAGAATTCAATGATGTAATGCCTAATGAGCTCCCGAAGAGGTTACCACCGCGGAGGGATGTGGATCACAAGATCGAGTTGGTGACCGAGTCTCTGCCACCATCCCGCACGCCCTACCGGATGGCTCCGCCCGAGCTAAAGTAGTTACAGAGGCAACTGAAGGAGTTGTTTAGACATTGTACTGGTGGATATGAAGTTACTGTGGCTGTGAATCCTAATGGTGTGAGATTCGATTGTGGTAATGTATATGCTCAATTTTGGAATTCTGCTTTGGAAATGATGACGAGTGGTTCATGTGTACGTCTGGATGTTCCATTAGAGTCTTTGGAAAGTTGTTTGTTACCCTCGTTGTTTTCTGAGGTAACTTTGAAGATACGAAATGACTCTCGATTGCTGATCGAGTATGAGTTCGATGGGGGAAGGCTTATCTACACCTTGTGGGAAACTGAGGGAGAGTAGGCTGAGGAGGAGCAAGGTGAGGGGGGCATGGGGAGTAGGGGGGGGGGGCAGAGTGAGGAGGAGCAGTGTTGGTGATTAGAGGCTATAGTAGTAATAGAGTCTGTTTTCCTGCTATTGTAATAGTACGATTTCGTCTCGGCTATATTTCGGCTAGTGGTAATTTCTTCTTACTATTGTAATAGTCTGCTGACGATTTCGTCTCGGCTATATATAGAGAGAGTCTGTGGTAAAACTGTATTAGTCGTATCCGTTCACATGTAAAAAAAAGAAAAATATGATTACATGAAACTTATCATTCATTCTTACAAAGAGCTACTTAATCCTTGTTAATCTAGTCCAAGAAGTGTTTGAGATTCTGTGATGAACATTTTGTATCACGACCTGTCTCATAACCCATATGAATGACCTGTTTGTACAGTTCTAGTCCAGAGCTAGCTGTCACGGGATAAAACTTTGATTCGTAAGAACTCTTTGACCCGTGCGGCACTAGACTAGTTCGCCTCGAGACTAGCTAGTAAGCCTTCCAACCAAAGTGCTAAGTGTGTAAGAATAGTGTAGAGAGCTAGAAAGTTTGCAAGAATGCTTGATTGCTTGTATTTGCTTGATGGTTCCAAATGTAATGGCCAAAGACCTATATATACACAAACACCTTCCTTAGGAATGGTGGATAACCTTCTAGGTTAAACTATAACCTAGATCCTTCTACAAGCTTCTCTTATCTACAAGCTTCTACTATGTACATGAACATTCTAGAAAATGTTAATACTCCATGAACTTGAGAATATTCTAGAGAATCCTCCATGGACTTGGGTCTTGAAAATATCGGGCTTGGACCGTAAGACAATTGGGCTATGACATTCTCCCCCACCTAAGTCGTTGCCGTCCTCGACTCGACCTTAGCTCGATACTCGTTGATCATATGCCCGAATTGCCACAAATGATCTTTATGCTCCCAGTTACTCTCGGCATCGGGTAGTCCTTTCCATCCAACGAAGTATTCTGTGTAAGGCGTCACTCCTCTCCTTCGAATCTCTCAGTGGGAGATGATCTCTTCTACATCCTTGTCGAAGGATGTGACGACAGCCGTGGGTTGTCGACTTGATTGTCCCCTCTCTGGATTCTCTCTGTCTTCGTGATAAGGTTTGAGTTGGCTCACATGGAAGACCGGATGAATCTTAAGCTTCCGCGGTAGCTCCAAGCGATATGAAACATTCCCCTCCCGTAGATTCACTCTTCTGCAAATTGTATGAGAACTGAGCGGTGTCCAAAAGCTTCGCCCAATCCTTCTGATTAGCACTCACATAGTGGCGAAGATACAACTCCAGCAATGCATTGAACCGCTCGGTCTGCGTTTGTGGGTGGAAACTGGTCGAGAATGCCAAGTTGGAGCCCAACAACTTGAACAACTCGGACCAGAACTTCCCAGTGAATCTTGGATCACGGTCGCTCACGATCGTCTTTGGCACTCTCCAGTGCTTCACGACATGCTTCAAGAACAACTTGGCCGTGTCCAAGGCTGTGACGTCGGATGGCGCCGGGATGAAGGTACCATACTACGAGAACCTGTCGACGACCACAATAATGGTCCCAAATCCCTCCGACTTTGGCAAACACGTGATAAAATCCATTGAGATGCTCTCAAATGGATGTTCTGGCACCGGTAGAGGTTGGAGCAATCCGGCTGGCTGTTGTTGTTCAATCTTGTCTTGTTGGCAAACCAAACAAGTGCGGACGTAATCCTCAACATCGTCCCTTATCTTTGGCCAATAATAGGCGTCCTCCATCAATGTCATAGTGCGATGTATCCCTGGATGTCCTGCCCATTGCGAGTCGCGACATTACTTCAAAATGTCCCGCCTTAGACTCCCCCACTTGGGCACAAACACCCGATCTCCTTTGGTGAACAACACCTCGTCCCGGGTCCAGAATCTCCGTGTCTTCCCTTCCCGTGCCAGCTCCCTTATGTTTTGGGTCACGGGATCCTTTTCTAAGCCTTCCCGTATGCGTTCCTTGAGGTTGGTCTCGGGTTGGCTAATGGCAGCAAGATCCGCCCTCCAACTTAGAGCATCGGCTACACGATTCGTAACCCCCGGCCTGTACTCCAATGTGTAGTCGAACTCTGCTAGAAACTCCTGCCACCGTGCCTGCTTTGGTGTGAGTTTCTTTTGGGTTTGGAAGTAACTTGTGGCAACATTGTCCGTTCAGACCACAAATCTACTCCCAATAAGGTAGTGCCTCCATGTGCGTAGACAATGCACGATTGCGGTCATTTCCTTCTAATGGACCGTGTACCGCCTCTCCGTGTCGTTTAGCTTCCGGCTCTCATAAGCTATCGGGTGTCCATCTTGCATCCGCACACCTCCAATAGCAAAGTCGGATGCATCTGTTTGGACCTCGTATTCCTTAGCATGATCCGGTAAGGCAAGTACCGGCTCCTCCATTACTGCGGCCTTGAGTTAGCAAAGGCCTTTTGGCATATCTGGTCCCATGCCCACGTATGGTTCTTCTTCAAGAGATCCGTCAGTGGCGCGGCAATCTTGGAGTACCCCTTGATGAACTTCCGATAGTAGTTGATCAACCCCAAAGAATGAACGTAACTGGGACACATCCTTCGGGACATCCTAATCTTGAATAGCCTTCACCTTGGCCTTATCCATCATAATTTGCCCCATCTTTATGTGATGGCTAAGGAAGGACACTTCGTTTTGGGTGAACGAGCACTTCTCCAACTTTGCATATACCTCGTTCTCCCGCAAGGCCTGAAACACCAACCGAAGATGCTCCACATGGTCTTCCAATGTGGGTGAGTACACCACAATATCATCAAGATAGACTACTATAAATTTGTCCAAGTATGGGTGAAACACCTTATTCATCAAAGTGCAAAATGTAGCAAGTGCATTTGTAAGGCTAAATGGCATAATAAGGAACTCATATGACCCATACCTTGTGACCATGGCGGTCTTTGGCTCGTCTCCCTCCGCAATCCGGATTTGCCAATATCCCGACCGCAAGTCTATCTTGGAAAACCTTTGCTCCTCCAAGTTGGTCGCACAATTCCCCAATGAGTGGGATTGGGCACTTGTTACGGACCGTCAACTTGTTAAGTGCCCGTTAATCCACACACATCCGTAGCGACCCATCGTGCTTCTTCTGGAACAATACCGGGGCACCATAAGGGGATTTGGATGGTTGAATCATCCCAGCATCCAACAACTCCTTCAGTTGCCTCTGTAACTCCTTTTGCTCGGGCGGAGCCATCCGGTAGGGCGTGCGGGATGGTGGCAGAGACTCGGTCACCAACTCGATCTTGTGATCAACATCCCTCCGCGGTGGTAACCTCTTCGGGAGCTCATTAGGCATTAAATCCTTGAATTCTTCTAGTACCACCTGGACCTCTTAGGGACCATGTCTTCTCCTTTGGGCTCCTCCTTGCCATCAGGTAAGACAAATGCCGTAAATGTCCCTTCCCCGCTTTTGAGTCCCCGATTGAATTGCATGGCCGAGAGCATACTCGTGCCCCTTTCTTTCCTCCTAGTCGGAATGGCCCTAGTCTTCTCATGATCCAAAATGATTAGTGAATCAGAAAAAGGAGCAATGAAAGCCCGAACCTGATCAAACCATCGTAGTCCCAAGACTGCCTCATAGTCGTCCATGGGAACTACAGTGAATGAGATTTCCCTTGTGGTCTCCGTCACCCCAACTCTTTTGGCTCGCCCGCATACCTTCCTCGGAGCTGTGTTCACGGACTTCATCGACCCTTGGCTTGGTGAGATAGCCAGCTTCAAGGCCCTTGCTACTTCCTCCCGCATGTAGTTGTATGTTACCCCCGTATCGACAAGCGCTTTCACTTTCTTTCCCCCAATCAAGGCATCCACGAACATAGACCCCCTTCTTGGCCCCTTGATTGGCTCGACATTTGCCTTGAGGGCATTGAGCAAGTGCAAGGATCCTATTTGGACACCTTCATCTTCCGTCTCGGATTCGTCGGATCCTTGTGCCGCGGCAACTTTCTTTCCCCTCATGGGACAATTATATTTCAAGTGATTAGTAGAACCACAAATGTGACAAGCTCTGGGCTTACCTGAGTCCTCCGCAAGCTTCCCGGAGGACGACGCCATCTTCCCCGGCTTAGGTGGGCGGTCTCCCCCCACCTTTTCCCTTGTCCTCCCTTCTGAACTTTGGCTTGTCACTCAAAGGGTTCAACTCAATCAACCTTTCGGCTACCGCGATAGCCTCTGACACATTTTGTGCGTTTGTCCGTTGAATCTCAAGCTTTGCCCAATGCTTGAGACCATCGATGAATACAAACAGGACCTCCGAGTCAGTTAGGCTTGGCAACTCGAGCATGATCTCTTGGAACTCCTTCACATACTCCTTGATGGTCTTGCTATGCGTCAATTGCTTGAGCCTAGCCCGAGCCTCGAACTCCACATTTTGCGGGTAGAATTGGCGCTTGAACTCGACCTTGAAATCGTCCCATGGCTCCATCCGGACGGTGCCTCGTTCAATGTCCGTCTCACGCCTCCTCCACCATATTAGAGCTGTCTCAACCAAATAGTAAGGAGCCGTTTGTAACTTGGTTGCATCATCCCGAATGTTGCAAGCACCAAAGTACCGCTCCATAGCCCATAGAAAATCATCGATCTCCCGAGCATTCCTAGATCCCTTGAAGGGATTAGGCCTTGGAATATCAATCCGATGAGGTGCCACACCTCCATGTTCCCCAACATTGGCCATAGCCCTTTCATGTGTCTTGCCTTTGATGGTTTCCCATGCCTCCTTCATCTCGGCCTTGTAGGCCTCGAACATGGAATGAACATCCGTGTTATGAGTTAATGGTGGCCAACACCTACCCCTCCAAATTGGAGAGGTGGGCCGGAAAGTGCGTTGGACGAGAGGTCCAGGTGGAACAGGTTCGGCAAAAGGGATATAGCTGGTGATATGGACCCTGTTAGTGAACATGCAGTGAGATTGAGACTCACTAGTTCTGAGGAAGAAGAACAAGAAATGCCGAACCAACTACACCAGGACTTGGTGTTGTTAAAAGACCAGTCTTGGAGTACATTTTGTGGGTCTTCAGTGATTGATTCTTTGACCTTGAGAAGAGTTGTGGCAGTGTTAGATGTTTGAGAGTGGACTACATTGGGTAGTCCTAGTGCTAGTAGTAGTAGTAGAAGAAAAAGTGATGCAAGAGAAGGTTGCTGCTGTTTACATGGCAGCGTTGACATGTTTTCTCAACTCAATTCTGCTTCCACAAGTTTCATTTGGGATTTTGTTGGATGGAGAAGGGAAATCAAGAAGATAGCGATGAGTTTTTATTAAAGGTGGGAATGAGTTTGGTGGGAGGAATCGAATTGAATGTAGAGATAAGGAGACATTAAAGATTAAACAATGAAAAGGTCAGGATCAGTTGATTTTGTATTGCTACTGCTCCACTAGACTAGACTAGACTAGAATGGGAGGAGAAGAAGGTCTGGAATGGAGAGAACACACGTGGCTTTGCTACTAAATCTGATTAGTGATCAGTCATGGACAGACTTTTTCTTGACCTGTGAAGAAATGAAGAAGAATAAGAAGAAGAATAGGGTATGTTTAGGATTGGCTGGCTTTAATGGTCTGTTAGGAGTGATCAGTGTAGTAATGAATTGGAGATTGAAAAGGAGAGTTTTGTGTCTTGGTCCAACTAGTAGGAGTAGTAGCAAATGCAGTAATACAGCAACTACCCACCGTCGTTTTGAGCCAGTAGAAATGGAGTAATAAATGGGATATGGGTCTTCTGAGGAAATGTTTGGATTATTGGAATCACAGAGTATTCATTTTTCAATGGCTTTCTTGGGAGTATTACTTGTTAGGATAAAACAAGAAAATGGGAGTATGATATGAGCTAGCTGGCTCACTAGTATACTAGTGAGTAAATGAATGAATACCAATTAAGTTTGCAGCAGCAGCAGCAAAGCAGTGTAGTGAATTACCAGCAATTAGTAGCCATAGCCATAGCCCGCAGCAGTCTGTTTGTGTTTGACTTGGAGAAGGAAGGAGAAGAAGATATTATGATGATCTTGTTGATGATGATGGTTTTGATGATATAGTAGTTTGAATGTGATTGATACATATAACAAAATGCTAGTACCATGAACAAGAGTGGTTAATGTGGAACCAGCTCCATGCAAATGTAATAGGTAAGGTACTGCAAAATCTTGCTTCCTTTTCATACTTCTCTCTCTTGATACAAATGAGACTTAATCCTCTCACTCAAAAGTGAGCAGTTGGTTTTCCATTCTTGCTTGTTTACTGTTCCCCACAAAGACTTTTATAAGGGATTGCATTGGTGATGGACCCGATGAGAGACTATGGTTTCCTATTGAATGCTTTATGTAATTTTTTACGTGTATGCATAACATTGATGTTCTTATTACAAATAATTATTGTTTTTTTGATATAACTGTAATGTTTGTCTTTCTCTTTTAATGCCTATATAAAAACGGTATTTCAAGAGAACTGTTAATTAAAAATGAATTAAAAGTTAAATGTGACATTTGGTTTGGAATCGGTGGAGTAAAACGAAAAATGTCAACCTAATTCTGCTAATGCTAGCAGTGGCGGACCCAGGATTCGAACTTTGGTGGTACTAAATGATATATACGACGTTATTTCAGGAGTTGGGGGTGGCAAAATTCTAAATTAACGAAAATATTACATATAAAAAAAAATTTCTTCCAAATTTTAGGGGGCGAACGTGCCCCATCCTAGATCCACCCCTGAATGCTTATAGGACTAGTACTTTCTTTCTTCTATGAATTCTCATTGGCATGTTGTCAATGTATTTGGATAACCAGTGCTACATTACAACACTTCTTGAATATTTGATGGAATAAGCCACCAAATCTCATTGTCCGTTTGCTGCTTTCTTCTTCCTCCCTTCCTTTACTTGTCTTCTATAATACACTATAATAATTTAGAATAGATTGCCAATCCATTACTGAATAATTAAAAATCTATGGTATGGTTGCACCTAGCTTTAAATATGTATTTATTTGCTCCATTATCATAATATATTCCAGTAGCAGACAATTTTTTTGGAATATCTCGATGTATACTCAAATGTAGTTGCATGTTATAGTTTGTCTGAGTAGCTTTTTGAGGTTGGTCTCGCAATACTTTAGATTTACAGGCAATTATTTAGGAATCAATTTTTGATTGAGGGTAATTAATAGTAGTTTATTTATGTCCAAATTCCATTATATGTCAGAGACAGAAAAATAAAAAAACTTTTTGGTATCCGTTTTGATTTCGTTTTGACTGTTCACACCCAGATTTTGGAATGGAAGTCCAAAGTGGGCAAGAAAAGTTTCTTATTAGTCAAATTTCAGTTGTGCTAGCTAGTTTATGGTATAAAAGCCTGGGTCAGAACTTCTGGATGCACAAGTTTTATCCAAGCATTATGTCATGCAAATGAATTTGGATGTTAGATGAGTTTCGGTAATATTTCATCCCGGACTAAGCAAAGGTTAATACGTATTCTAAAGAATTCAAAGAAAGTATTTTTGATATATGGAAATGTCCAACACTAACTCACTAAGTCAAATGTACTACTAACTTGAATGAATACCAAGTTAAAAAGGTCCCTGACCATATGGTGCACCAATCCTAACTACAGGTTATGACGTTGAAGAATCAAAGTTTTTAGAATGAAAACTAATGGAAACCCCCCTTCAACCTTTGGGTCGGACCTTTGAGATCCGACCTCCACTACACGAGAGAGGAACTTACATTCTACCACTGTATAGGACATGAGGACTTACATTAGAGAATCTGACCCAGAGGAATTCCTCCCCTCCACCAACAGCGGTCCCCTCTAACGTAAGCAAGTCAACGTGCGTGCCCTAAACGCGCCACCCTAGCCCGACCACGTGTCATGATAAAAAAGGAGTAACATCAACGTTTTGATTAAAACATTAGTATGTTGTTAGTATAAAAAACACCAATGTTGATAACATAGACGTATTGATAAATAATATCGATGATTTTCTCGACAATATAAGTCCGTATTTAGATAAACTATGGAGAGACAACGTAGGAAGGAAACTAAATGTTTAAAACTTGGGTTCTAACCGATGGTTTTCGGTTGGAACAGTAGAGTTCATAACCGCAAATAATTCCCTATTAGATTTGGGTTTCGGTTCTGTAAAAAGACGAACCGTAACCAAAAGTACCGTCCCAGGCGGTTTTGGTTTGGTTCGTCCAACTGTTCGGTTTCAGTTAAAAAACCAAATCAAAATTTCGGTTCGGTTTGGTCGGGTATTTTAGAATGGAATTTACTTACGGTTTACCCCATATCCCCGTCCAGCGTGAATAAACAAACGCTACAACAACATCATCGGCGGACTTTCTATCAACTCGACTGACCTGAAAGTAGCATTTACTTACAATCACAACAGAAGAAATTGGTCATCATCATCACAAAAAATCATCGATTCGCTGCAAACAATCGGTACTACCGAGTGACTGGTTATGGGTACTCGAGAGGTATACGAAGAGAAGTTGCGCAGAGGCAATCTCCATCACGATCCCACCATCAAACCTGGCCTCGGTTCTGCTCGTTGCCCACGATGTCTTTCTCTCGTATCCCCTTCCAAGGTATATACATACTGCTTTCAATTTCTTCGATTCCTGCTCCTTTTGCTTACCTTTCCGATTTTGTGATGAAATAGGAGGATTCCGAGTGGAAAATCAGTTCGGTTTTACACGATGCAACTGCGGTAGTAAGTATTATTTCCTGAGGTGATTATGTGTAGCTAGCTCATTGTTATCGTTTGCGATTTCGTTGTGCTCTTGCCTGTAATGTTTGGTATGTATTTCTAACTCAGTTCGTGATATTAGATGACAATTGAGTAAGCTGTAAGCTTCAATGCTGTGAAAAATTAGCATCGTGAATTTGGCCTCGTTTCATTCCGTTCTTATAATTTGATGTATGATTTTGATATGGCTAGGGCATGTTTACGATTTACTTTCTCCACTATATTATTTAGGGCACTGATATGACAAGGGAAATGTTGCTCCAGCATCGTGCTGGAGTTATCATAGTAACTCACATGTATGGTCGAGCAAGGATAGAATCTTTCTGGCTCGTATTGAATCGAACATCACACCATATTGAATCTAATGTAATTTACTTCTAGTTGTCAAGTTGGAGTTGCTAGGGCGAGATTGAGCATTAGGCCTGGAAAGAAGTCAATGCTGTAGTGGCAATTGACTCAATATTCGCTCTGAATGTTGAAATTCTGAGCCAAAATATTGCTTATTAATTTTAAATATCATGATGAGTTCTTTCGTTCTTTTCTTATGTAGAGACTGAACTACTTGATTTCTATAGCAAGCTTATATTACCTATATCTGAAAAATGCAATAACTACTGGGGGAAGGAAAAATAAGGCTTTGGTACAAACAGCAGAATGTGCTGATGAGAAGTCCCTCATGTTTAACAACTTCATTATTTTATTTAATCAGAATTACACTTTCATGTAAGCTAGAAGTTATTGAACTGCAACTGAAGGAGTCATGGGCCCATTTGTGGCAAATGATCCCCAATTCCCCATCTTTGTGATCGATCTTGCCGCCTTTAGATTGTTTTTATCTTTGAACAGGTTGGCACTGTATTGGGCGGAATGTTTAGTGCAGTTAGTGGTTTCAATAGAGGTATATAATACAGTCACACCGTTCTTGATCCATCAAGCATAATTCATGTTGTTGTCTAGGAATTTCCACCCCTTACCATGTAAATTTGTCCAGGAATTCCTTACGTGCAAACGCCTTTGAAAGGGCGAAAGGGGCTTCCTCTTCTAGTTGGGGTATGGTTCAACTTTGTTGAGGATCCTATAGATTAACCTTTGAACTTTCATTTTGTGTTACATTTCCATAATTCCATCGACCATCATGTTTCCATGTCTTAACTCTGTTCTTGTTTAACAGCTTCCTCCCCTGGTCATGTACGCTGCTGCTAGTGCTGCTTTTGGAGGTGATGCATCATCTAGATTCATACATTTTGTTTGATCGATATAACTTATAAATCTGCTCCTTCCTGTAGTCGAGGATCAAATTTTCATATAATACAGTATGACTGTTCAATGTAAACCTAGAATGACTAGTAGAATGTTCATATTAGGTTCAATCCAATTGGATAAGCACACTAACTAGCACTAGCTAAATAACCTCAGTGTTGTAGTAGTTATTGCAGAAACAATTACCTAGATGTAATTCAGTTCCCACGTTTTTTTCAATTCCTGTGGAGACACTGTGCACACTACTTGTAACACAACAAATGTTTCACGTTCTCTTTTGGGAGCCTGAACCTCACTCTTTCTTGTGATAGTTGGATCTGATGACACCTTAATTTTGCAGCTCATGCACTTCCACAGTTTGCCCAACTCAGTGTGACATCCTATTATGCCGCCTCAAGTGCATCTCATTATGGAATTTCGTTGATAACTCGACACATTGAAGAGGATCATGCATCAAGAACTCAACGTAAAGAGCTTAATTGACTGGCTGCAGGTGCACAAAATCACATTTGATGTGGATCACTTACTGCTATTCTATTCTGGACCGTGGTTGAATTGACATGTACATCTATCGAAAGTGCCCCCCCCCCCCTCCATGTATTACTTCACATTCTTACCCTAAAGTGTTATTGGTTTCAGTTTCTTGTGGAGCTCTGGTTGATATATATTACCATGGGCAGTTGTAAGAACAATTCTTTTGAAAAAGGATAAGGCTGCATTTTTAGACGAGGTTTAGAATGCTGGACTCCTCCAGTTTGAATTACGTTTTAGGTTTGACCTCGTTAGACTTTAGTTATAGCAGCTTCACACACGCGCATACAATGTAGTACACTACTGTATCAGAAATTTGATGGCCCCACCTTTACCTGAAAGCTAGGACCAGCCCAAGTAATATCATCTCAGTTTTTCTATAATAAATTTTGCCATCTACTAAGTGTATTTGGAATCGTTTCCTATTAATTTTTTTCAAGGCCTTGCAGAAAGACCAGAATCATACTGTTTATTGCTTAATATCCTCTGTTTCTGTTTGGTTCTGACTTCTGAGGTACATTACAACGAATATACAACAATGAAACTAAAGTTGCTTGTGCTTAGCAGTTAGGAGACATACTGTCATGTGAGGAAATACCAGAGTAATTAGTGGCCTTTTGCTATTAATACAGACTGTTGTGCTTATGTTGTCTTCATTGGTTATCTCATAAGGTTTTTAATTCTTTAGTGTTTAGTATGTTATTGAATAGTTTTGGAGGTGAGGTTTATCAGTCCAATTTGCCATTACTGTCTACATAACTGACTACGTCTCATTTTCGTGGGTATTTCTCCTTGTAGTTGTTCGCTTTATGCATTTGACCAACCGCAATTGTTTCTTTGTTTGCATTATTTTATGCATCTGTACTCACTCGCTCTAAAACTTGCCTGTGATAAAATGTGAGTCTTTCAGACATCAGAAATCGATCCATCCTTGCATTGCCTCCTTACATAATCAATTAACTATTATCTGATTCCTTGAATGGCATTGCCTCCTTGTTTAGAAAATGCATTGCTCCCTTATTTATCTCACACAAGCATTGGATGCATGTTACTATTTGGTTGTGCCACATAATGCGTGCTATACTTTCAAAATCAACTTAATTTTGGCAGCCTCACAACAGATGCTAGTTTGGACCAAGACTTCGCATGCCCATACTAGCTTTTTACATCACTATAAAACTTGGTGCTTAATCTTAACCTGTGGAGCTGCCTAGTAAATTTCATAGAGTTGAACAGTGTGGCTTCGCACTGTTGATCTGAGGAATTGATTTGTAATCCTTTGACAATAAATTTACAGTATAATTGATGTGGCTTTCTTCACTTGACACCATAATTTCTCCACTGTTGATTGAGGCCAAGCATATAACTGGGGTAGCTTTATGCACGTATCCAGTAGACAACATCTCTCTTTGCAATTATACTGTGATGCAGCCGATACTGTTGATTTAAACAAAACGGATCGTATTCGGTGCAGAAATTGGTTACTGAGGTTGTATTTGGGAGTTATGCCAAAATAGGGACACTATCTTAGTCGTTCCACTTCACATAATTATGTTTTGAAATGAAATGCATAGAGGGCAGAAAATGTGTGTGATTCATGCTTTCCAATGTTGTGTGATTTGTATAATCCTCATGTAAACATAATGTGATGTTTCATGTATTGAATTGGTCAATCTGATGACCTTGTGATGACTGATGATAAGGTACGTTAGGTAATTTAAATGTCTTTTGAAATGTGTAAAGGCCTAAAGGGTTCACTCAGTTGGTGGATTGACTTTGTGATTGGAGTTGTACTCAATTGAACAAGTCCTCGTGTATAATTTAACTTCTGAATTATGCAAATAGACGTTGACTGGATTCAGTTTTAGACTTAAAAAAACATTATTAAGGATAAATATAATCTAATATTTTAACCTATAAAGTTGTTACTGGGACGGAGGTAGTATTTTACTTAGAAAATTATGTGTAATTACGAAATAATGGTATTAACCAAAAGGAAACATGTTAAGTATATCTAATTTATTCTATCTGTTATGGCAGACAACTGAGATTTATTCATGTATCTTTTCTCTGTAGGTTTCCTGTCAAGTTAACCTATTAATGAAATGTAGTACAGTATTTTCGAGAAGTAATCTAATTTAGCAAGAGTACTTAGAAAAAGATGCATTGATGATGAATGATCCTTAATTTATAAGTATGTTTCAAGTGCTGAAAGTCGACCATACACCTAAAGGGGACAAATGATCAGTACTTGTACCAACCTTCCTTACAACTCAAGATACATCATATCATAGTAAATCAGATATGTTAACCTGCAACAGGTCATTGGTCGGTTCACATAGATACATATATCATCTTGGTCACAGGTTCGAATCCACTAGGACTGAATTCGCAGGTTCCCCAAATAACTTGAAGTAATAAACACGATATTAGAATCAAGTTGGATTATGATGGTTCAAAGTGGTCCAGTACTGAGTGAGTCCTTCCTGTGAGTTGGAAACGAAAATTCCACAAACAAACATTAATTTATAGTGTATATATATATACGCAGAACTGAAATGTTATCTTTCTTTGATTTCTAGTTGAATTTTCTATCTTTTCCTTCACGTCATAACAACAAACAGACAAGAACTAGATGTATATACTATTATATAGTATTATCAAAGTCTTTAAGCCAAAGTCTTCTCTCCTTCTCAAGTCTTATAGTCTATGCAACTATGCAAGAACCAGGAAGGTAATTTATAATGTCACTATGCATGTATTATAATTGACTTGACTTACTTGATGTAACCAGGCTAGCTTGTTAGTTGCTTTTTATTCTCTTCTTGTTGGCCTGTCATTCAATCACCTAGCTCCACCTTTCTTCATTTGGTTTGGTTTGATGCCTGATCTAATATAAGCCTCTACAAATTAAAGTTTCTGATTCTTTCTTGGTAGGCATAGATAGTTAGATTGAACGTTCGTTCGCAAATATGGCTCCGTTGATGGTATGCGTGCTAGTTTTATTGATCGCAAGTAGTAGTCGTGTGGAGTCGAGATTTGTGGTGGAGAAGAACAGCATAACGGTGCTATCCCCCTATGATCTTATGTCGAAGCACGATGCTGCAATAGCTAACTTCGGTGTGCCTGATTATGGTGGATCACTGATAGGTTCTCTCGTTTATCCGTCAAAGGGATCCATTGGCTGCACTCCTTTTGAAGGAGATAAGCCTTATAAGTCTAAGTCCTCTCGTCCTACAATTCTCCTTCTTGATCGCGGTGAATGCTACTTTGCGTTGAAGGTTTGGAACGGGCAGCAAGCAGGTGCAGCTGCTGTCTTAGTGGCTGACACGGTAGACGAACCTCTTATTACTATGGACTCCCCTGATGAGAGCTCAGACGCTGATGGATTCATCGATAAGATTGAGATTCCTTCTGTGCTCATAGGCCATTCATTTGGTGAGAAACTTAAGGAAGCACTCAAGAAAGGTGACCAGGATCATGTGTTGGTGAAAATCGACTGGAGCGAGTCGATGCCTCATCCTGACCAAAGAGTCGAATACGAGCTTTGGACTAATAGCAATGATGAGTGTGGGATTCGGTGTGACGAGCAGATGAACTTCGTCAAGAATTTCAAGGGACACGCACAGATTCTTGAGAAAGGCGGATACACACAGTTCACACCTCATTATATAACGTGGTACTGTCCACGTGCCTTTGTTCTTAGTGACCAGTGCAAGTCACAGTGCATAAACAACGGAAGGTATTGTGCGCCTGATCCAGAGCAGGATTTTAGCGAAGGATATCAAGGAAAAGATGTGGTGTTTGAGAATCTGAGGCAGTTATGCGTGCATAGGGTTGCGAATGAGACCAACCGGTCATGGGTTTGGTGGGATTACGTGACGGATTTCCATATAAGGTGCTCCATGAAACGGAACAGATACAGCAAACAATGTGCTGAGGATGTCATGAAGTCACTAGGTGACTAAATAACTTCTTCTAGTCTTCTTCTTACAGCAATTCATCACCAAATAGTAATCTGATATACTTATCTATGTAAAATCAGGTCTGCCAATTGAGAAAATATACAAGTGCATGGGTGATCCTGAAGCTGATGTGGAAAACAAAGTCCTCCAAACTGAGCAAGATCTTCAGGTTAGTTAGTTGAAATTCACCTGGTCGGTCGATCTCTATTAGTCCATGTTTAATTCGTTCCAATATCCTAAACTTAGGTTGGTCGTGGAACACGAGGTGACGTTACCATATTACCAACAATGGTGATAAATAATGTTCAATACAGAGGTTAGTTCGTTCAGAACACTTTGTGGCAATAGTACTCCGTGTTTTTTTTCAGGAGGAAAGTTATTTGGACTTAAGTAGTAGTTTTTCTGTCTGTGAAGGAAAGTTGGAGAGGAGTGCAGTACTCAAGGCACTATGTGCCGGTTTTAAGGAGACAGCTGATCCTGCTATTTGCTTGAGCGGAGGTAAATCTAGTTCTTCGTTGAATATCCTATTAATTGTAGCTATCCATCAAACATATGATTCAATTTTCCATGAATGATTGGTGATGGTGATCAGATCTGGAGACGAACGAGTGCCTTCATGATAATGGTGGCTGTTGGAAAGACCAAACATCTAATATAACAGCCTGTAAGGACACGTTTAGGGGAAGAGTATGCGAGTGCCCCTTGGTGAACAATGTCCAATACGCAGGAGATGCATATGTATTGTGTAAAGGTGCATTGCTAATCCTTTTTATGCCAAATTGTACTTGCGCTGTTGTCTATACGCACCTTGTCCCTAACCATTGCAATGGCGTGTGTATGCTTTGTGTCAAGGACAGCTGTTGGCCCCGGAAGATGTTCGATCAACAATGGAGGATGTTGGTCAGCTACCAGAAATGGACTAACATTTTCTGCGTGCACGGTCTCTATAATCTCCACCCTCCTTGCTCTTGCAGAGAATTTTTTTTTTTTTTTTTGGCGGATTTATATATAATTTCTGTGGATTACTGTAATCAGGGATCTGATATATCAGGCTGCAAATGCCCAGCGGGATTCCATGGTGATGGTTATCAATGCCAAGGTGCGTGCTTCGCCATCTCATATACTTATTTAAAAGTTCGAAAACTTCCTAGAACTGGTTTGATTTCCATATCCCACAGATGTGGATGAGTGCAAACTAGGCACTGCCTGCCAATGTGATGGGTGCAGCTGTAAGAACACTTGGGGCGGAGTCGACTGCAAATGCAAAGGAGATAAACTCTACATAAAAGAGCACGACACATGCATAGGTGAGTCGATCACTTTACTTTTTCTTCCCTCTCATACTTTTCTGAATCCTTACATGTATATTCACTATTCAGAAAGGAATGGCTCTAAGATAGGGCCATTTTTCGCACTGATAGTGGTGGCTATAGCACTGGGGGCCGCAATTGCTGGTTACGTATTCTACAAATACAGGCTTCGGGTAAACTTCCTTACCAATTCATCAATAACATCCATACACTTGCATTATGGTTCAGTGTTTCTAACATAACAAGTACCTTGTGCATATATGGCAGTCGTACATGGACTCGGAGATCATGGCAATAATGTCACAGTACATGCCGCTCGACAATCAGCAGAATCAAGTAGTCCATCACGAAACGGAACCTCTAAGACAAGCTTCAGCAGTTTAAGCTGGCCACATGCCTTTCCATGTTGATGAGTAGACCTCTTAACAGACACTTGATATATTCTTAAACACCTCGAAACACAAGAAAAATAGAATCCCCTTCTTGCTGTACATATGAAGTTTTGAGTTTGTAAAAACTATAGGCATGGGAGTTTATAAAGAGCTGAGAAAAAGTTCACTGTCAACAGTATATCCATGGCAGCTTGTAAGTTGTAACACTGAGATAATATGATTCTACATGTATACAGTAAGCTCGAGTATTGTGAACATTGTGTAAGTTTCGGATTCAGTATACCATCAACAAACATTAAGGCAGTTGATAATGCCAGAGTAAAAATATCGTGAATCAGAATCGGAACCTGACCTGGATTCAGTCCATGCATTAGTCCGGATACGAGCTGGTAGTGACCACATCCACAAAAATAGGACAGTTTAGTTAGTCGGTAAGTGTGTTGCAAAATGAATTTGAGAATGGAAGAATTCGCGTCTTAGCACGAATCAAAGCATTGGAGGCTTGGAGCGAATCAAAACAAATTATTTAGAAAACTTTATATGTGAGAAATCCTGACCCGACCCGGCCCACTCAACCAACGGAAAAAGATACTTGGAAATTAAAATAACCTACCCTCAATATCATAAATCCTGATTCCACCCCTAAATATAACGTCAGAGTACATGGTCATACTGCTCAACAAACACCAGAATAAAAAATGAGGTATGATCTATTGCATATTTAAACAAGATTGTGGGGATTATGGATCCAATACATCATCAAACAAACTTCAAAGCAAAATTGAAAATCAAGTGAACACTAAAGAAACCATTAAGCAGTCAGCTCTATAACCGAAAGATTAGGCCAAGATAACAACACTACTTCTTGAAGTGAGCCTTAGGTTTCAGTCCGACCAAGGTGGACACGGGGCCTCAGCCCGAGAAACAACAAACAAAAGGACACATTTCCAGAATATACATTTCTCTAATTTATCAAGATTCAAGACTAGGTATGAACGTGACTAGTCTGCAATTCGTTCAAACTTGACATTACCCTCGTCCAATACTGTCATGTGCTTTCTTTTTTTGGATAATTTAGCAGATGAATCTGTGAACTGAGCAGCTGTTCGTGCACGTAATTCTTCTAAGCTCTCACCCTCTTTGGCTCTCTCCAGAACCTGCAGAACCAGTAACAAGTCAGTACATACTTGTCGGGAGTAACTTGACATGTTAGAAAACTTTTATTATGAAAGACCACTTACCAAGTGACGGCCATATAAATGGGTATTAGAAAGAGCTTGAAGGGCATTCCGTGCTTCTTGCTTTGTGACATACTCTACAAAAGCAAAACCTCTGTGGTTCCCAATCCTCGTTGGTAACCGTAAACGCTTTATCTGTAGAGAACAAATTCAAAAGTTCAAACTCCAACAAAGTTCTTCTCCGACACCACATGGAATTCATAATGAGCACATATATGGAGTATATGTGCCATACATTAAATTCAAAAAATAAGAATGACGATAGACTTAGGATCTGACATAATCCAATGCTGTCAATCGCGACGCGTCGCGCCAGGCCCAAAAAAACCGGGATCGCGGATCGCAGTCGCGGGCGGGATAGTGAAGTAAAAAAAAAACGCAAATTTTATAGAATAAACATATAAGTACTTGGTAGGTTATATATTACTCATAGTATTAAAACATTACTCATAAATAGTCTAAATCAAGCAGTCAAGGAAATCATTCTATGAAACCCACAAAAAAAAATCACCAAAACGCGTCGTGGGCGCGATGCCACAATAGCGGGCTGTCGCGCCCGCGATACTACTGTTCCCGCTACAGGGTGCCCTGTAGCGGGCACATGGTTCCACGGCGCGATCAGGCCGCTATCAACAACACTGGTTTATCAATTATCAATCCACATCTTTTGGTAATCATATCGTGAAGGGAACAAGAGAAGACGCCAAGAGGGTATAGCCCAACGGACAGGTCATCAATGTAACGGAAGTATAGTACCCTGCATCCAACTATAGAGTATCCATAACTTTTGTGGGTTTTAACTTTTAAGTAATATGAAAATAACGATGGAACGAATAAAGAGTGAATAAAATTGGTTGGTGGATATTAAAGTAGGAGAGATAAATGAACAAGCTAAATTCTTGTAAAAGCAAGATTTTCCTAATATAAAGGAAAATAATATCCTCCACCCCAAGTGTGCTGCACCTTTATACTAATGCGGTGTCATTTCCTCTTGTTAGGAAAATACAAGACTTCTCAATGAATAGAGGGTGGAAAAAATATAAGACAAATAATTTATTGGAAATATGAGCAATATGTGGGGGTTGTACTTTTTCCATTTATGTAATGGATATTTGAAACACGTGTGCTATTTTCTATTATTTTCGAAAATGTCCGATACACCACTTGGCGTTTCAGGTTCATATCCCACTCTCTATCCATGTGTCTATATATCTGGTGCTTATCTGGGTACTACAATAGGCAAAAAAAGTATTGTATCCGTGCAACCTAGATGTTTATTAATGGGACTTCCCCAAAAAAGCAAAGTGGGTATTTCAGCAGCACGGATGGAGTACTAAATAAAATAAATAACAGACAGATAAATAGGTCTGATTCATCATGGAGAACAAAACATGAGTTAGTACCTGGCCGAATGGACTAAATAGTTGTCTGAGGTCCTTCTCTGTAGCCTGGAAAGCTACATTCCTTACGATCAATTTTGTGGAACTCCTGTCATTCTCAGTATTTTTAGTCAATGGTTCATCCTTTTTCACATTGCAAAGTTGCAAGATGAGTGCGTGCCCGTCCAAAACAGTTCCCTGATACAGCAATTGGAAGATAAGGGAGGGCCACATAAAAGATTATCCAACAGAATAGTGACCAGAACGGCATATAGTTACCTGTAAGTCCTTGCAAATCCTCAGTGCTGTATCAACAGAATCAAACTCCACAAAACCAAAACCCATTGACACATACTTCCCATTCTTTAGATGCTTCTTCACCTAAAATAGAACAGTAGAAAGTAACCAGTACTCAAAGTAACTATATGATTCGGAAACTGTTATAAATTGAAAATTATGTTGCTCGCACGGATAAAGCCAAGAAAAAAAAGAATACCCTGACACTTAGTAGCTTTCCTCCTTTCATGTGCTCAGAGAAATGCTTTTTCACAGCCTCATCTGTCGTTCTGAAGTTCAGGTTCTTGACATACAATGATCGTGACTGGCAAATAACATATTAAAAGATTAAAACTCTCAAAGCAGAGCAGTTTTAATTAAGTTATAATATGTATTACATATTATGTAACATGCCATGAAGAATGATGAACGTGACTCAGGAAAATAACATATTATACGGCTGAAACTCTCAAAGTCGAATATTTTTTAGCAACTTATTATATGAACCACGTGTTATGTAACATCTCATGCTTTGGAAGAAACAAAAAGAGCAATTGCAATATAGTATAACCCATGAGATCAGGAGATTCCAACATATTTAATTAGAATTACTCTTCATTGTTGACGTTGCCCAACCCCACCCCACCCCCACCAAAAGTCCCAATGGAGCGACTAGCGAGGGTGGATAATGCGTAATAAACTTCCACTCCTTAAATTTCTATCAGAAACAGAATTTCAAGAAAAGGTATAAATATTAAGGTCGTGCTGGTTACCAAGTTTAGATTAGGACAAACCTTCATAATACAAGAAGAATACATGTGCTATTACCGAACATCAGACAATGGCAGAAGTTTATACTCAAAACTTTAGGTTGTTAAAGTAGGATAGGATATGAATGTGGTAGTGTTATATCAAGTTGCGAGGTCCAGATAATTCAAGAACCTTTTTTCTGAATGGTAACCAGGACATAATCAAGAAGTCCATAGAGGGTGAAGTATACACTAGTAGTCATGAATAAAGGAAGGGCAGGAAGCAAAGATCAAGTACAGTAGACAATTAACGATTTTTTTATATCTAAATTGAAGTTTATCATCAGTACCATGGATCTATATATACAGCAACTTACTTAGCCATAAGGCGAAATTTGGTCAGCACTCAGGGGTAGGGGGTGCAGGGTGGGAAGTGAAAAAGAGTTGGGACGCGTAGGAAAGCAGCTTATAGTAGATGCTTCCAGTCAAGCATTCTCAATCAGCAACAAAATACATATAGCCCAGAAATACCTCAATTCTATCAGGTTCAATGTCTTCGTCTGTAATTTGTTCAACTAGGTCTGCATTAGCTCTCTTCGTTTCAGGTTCATCCATATTGGTACTATTCTCACCAATGGGTTGACTGAGAATATTGTCAGGAGCCCATTCGAGATAGAGTGGGGCATCCCTGCAGTAACAGAAAATTATAAATCAACTAACAACTAGGAGAATTTTGCCTTCAACTAGCAGTCTTACTATGATAAAGGGTTAAAGGTGCAGCAGACTGAAAATTAAATCCACGAGTCTCCTTTGGTAAATGATTGTTAACCATTTAGCTCAACATAAAGATAAATTGCAATGGTGCTTCAAGATTTTCACATAGTCTGTAACAATTTGACAATTTTGAAGATAAATACTATAGGCTTAAAGTATACAACACCTGTAAGGAGTCTGCCATGCAAAATCACTTTAATTAATCATAAAATATCATGATATGGTCAGTGCTCCTAGACAGTCTGGATCATCGTAAGAATCAAACCTCAAGAGCTACTTCAACATTTAAAATATTTTAATCTCAAAACTGAAGCTCCGTTTTTTACCAACTAATGAATGGAATAAGAGAAGCAGGACAAATCTCAAAGTTTGGACCATCCAAGATCCAGATTGTGTATTATGTAGTTCAAACTGTCAGGAGGGATTATATATATGGGCAGTATTATGTAATCATAGTAAATTTCACTTTCAATCAAATCCCATTTTCTTCCATAATCTTGCATTCTCAATTTTTTTAACTCGAACACACTATATTCCGAAATTGCAACTTATATCTGGAAATAATCATAGTACATATTTCCCTTTCAATCAATTATGTTTCCTTCCATAATTGTACATTCTCAATTTTTTTCACTCAAACGCACTTTATTCCCTACTTGCAACTCATATCTGGAAGTAGTTAGACAGTTCATCACTTCATCATAAGATTAAATGCAATTATCACACGTGGGAAGTCAACGCATGTATTAAGGGAGTATTTTGTTACACTAATTAAAAAGTAGAAGTTAAAGAGTTGTAGAAATTATACTGGTGTAGAGTAGTAAAATGTTGACGGAAAATATGAAAAGCTGATGGAAAATGTGTGCGTGGTAAACCAAATTCCCAATAATGATTAATGATTAATAAGTTAATAATTGAGAATGATAATAGCTTAATAAACTAATTTTCAAAAATTCAGTATATAATGATGAAGGTAATTGGAAACCATGTCTAGTGCCATTTGTAATACCTGCTGAAACCCATATCTTTTTAGCCAAGAATCTCATTCAGATTCTAGGTCAGAAAACAGTATATTAAAAAAAAAAATTGACAATCTCCACTATGTAGAGTTACAAAACATACACTTAGAACCACAGCTCGCATAATGTATTTGATTCAATTAGCATGGGCATGACACAACCAGCATAGAACCACACAATCAATGCTAGGATGCCAAAATTTAAGCAGAATTAATAACTAACAGTTGCTAATTCAACTTACTTGTAGCGCTTGTAAGCTAAACCTTTGAAAGCTGCACGTGCTTCAGCAGGTTGAAGAAATATTACCTGGGGTTCAACAGAAACCCAATTAAAATACAATATGATGTAGGATGCACTGATGGCCAATAATGTCAAGGAATCATCTTTCCCCGCACATAACCCAGCAACAATTGAAAACTTAACACGCATAAGTGTGATGTGGAAACATTTTATGTACATTAGGACACAGCTTTACTCCAACAATAATCACAGAAGAGCAATACCACCATATAGGCTTGTAGTCATTTCTTCAAGTTATGAGAAAAATATCTTAATTAATCAAAAAAAAAAAATTGCGGGCCTAAATAGCTTAGTCTTGTACTGATTGCATTGATCCATGCCAGTCGTTACAGCTCTATCAAGCCAATAGGCAACAAAAAATGCACCCGAAAAGAAACATAACATGGTTTAGGCGTTTAGCCAGTTTGAAAAGATACGAGAAGTATTTATATCCAAATCAGACAATTAATGGTTGAAAGTTGAAACTACTCCATGAACAAAAATTGCTGATTTTACTACTAAAGTTGACAAAATAATTTCCTTGTTGCCGTCACAAATGAATCATAGATTTAAAGAATAAAGCTTTCTTTCAAATTATATGTAGATTGAGCAGAACTGATAAACAAGAAAACAGAATAGTGATAGTCAGAAAGAGAAGAAATCCCTACCAAAGCCAAGGTCTTCACAGGAGGTAAAATGACTTTATCCAAACTGCCATATTTCCCAAACATGTCCACTATTTCACTTTCCGATGAGCTGAAAGGCAAATTTTTTGCTAAGATGACATGATTGCTTCTTTTTATGGTATCAGTTTTACCAGAAGCTAATCCCTCCAGCGAGGCGACATTAACTCCAGCCCTTGAGAGAGCTTTCTTAGTTTCAGCAATCACTTGAGCCTCTCCCAACGCAACGCGCACGGCCATATCACTTGATTCTCTATCTAGTAGGTCCGTTTTACTAACACTAAATTTCCGTGCAATATTTTCCACAACCTATAAATGATGACATGAGAAAATTGAGTTAGGTAATTATTAAAGTTAATACACAAACTGAATGATAGAAGCTGAGCTAAAAGGGCAAAGAGTCGTAAATTAACCCTAGGAGATGAAAAGGCACTGTTTAGTTGACATTGCTCCTATACCCTGGCGTGTACATCAAAGACATGGGGTAGAACCAAGGTAATCAAATAAGACAAGTATCTTAACTTACAGTATCAGAGCGCATAAATAAACTGTTCCATGCTCGTGTATTTCCGCTAGCTTCTGATGTCTTTCGTTCTGCATCTCGCTGCTGCTTAAACGTTTTACCGTTAGAAGACTGTTCCTTCAGTTTGTTATTTCTGTAGAATTAACAAGAAGATAAACTTCTTACTAAAACAACTTTTAAAGATACAAATTACACAATGTAAAAGTTGAGAATCATAGAGTGCAAACATACTCTTTGTCACGCAGATATTTTTGTTTAGCAGGCATGACATGCAACAATCTCCCCTGAAAAATTGAATTGTCCGTCTCTTCCAAAGCCCTGTAAAGTTTTTGAAAAAAAGAAGAGAAAAGAAGTTGGAGTCTGAAACAGTCTTATCACAGATGCATTCACCGGCATGTTTACAGAGAGGGCTCTTACAACTAGTACAATCAAAACTCAAAAGTTTGCCTTTCATCCAATTACTCAAGGTAGGATATATCATGAAATTATCACTTACATCCACTTATTATGAGTAGTCGTTATTCATATACCAGAATTTTCAGCAATAAAGTAAATAAATAAGTAAAAACGTATGCATGCAGACAAGGAAGAACGACAATCACCAAATTAAGTTAATGATCAGAGGATTGAAAAATGACATGAATTGACCAAAAGGAAAAATGGAAGCATATGTCAGTAGATTTAGACTGTACATCAAACCAGACTAAAAAAACGCTATTGAGTTGAAAATAAATCGACATCCCGAAGTCGCTATATTAAAAATAATGAAACCAAATATACCAAAACTATTAGCAACACAGATGATCCATTATAATGCGACTCTATGAAGCATAAAGTATCAACTCCACATGCATAACAGCTTAACTTTGAGCTCAGCAAAATATTACCTAGCAGCAGATTCTGGAAGAGCAAACAGAACATAAGCAAATCCTTTGGATCGTCTTGTGTCTTTATCAATAACAATATGGACCTGAGAGATGCTGCCGAATTTGCTGAAGTGATCTTCTAGATCATCTTCGCTGCGTAGATAATGTGGAAGAAGATAAAGTACAGTACATGAACAACACGGTAAGGGATACCAAATATATACTTAGAAATGTTAGAAGAGTGAATATCTAGCAGGCACTTACGTGGCAGTGTAGGGAAGATTACGTATGAAGAGGCGACCAGAATCCAGATCTGCATCCTTTTCTATACTAGATGAAGGGTCAATGGAGTCCATCATTTCTTGTTCTCCAGATTTGACATCTTCTAACTTTCCTTTAGGAACAGCGGATTCCAGTTCATCCACAACAGCGCCAGTACTCTTATCCACAGAGTTACCGCTGCTATCACTATCATCAGCGGCATCACTGTCATCACTGCCATCAGCACTAGCTTCTTCATCACTATCTGACCACTCTTTTCTAACTCGGCTCTTGAAGTAGTCCATGTCAGATATGACATCATCATTAACCAAATTCTTTGAGTTACCTATCTCTTGTTCCTCCGAAGATCCATTTCCATCTTCCTCAAATCCTTCATGATTAATATCCTCTTCGTCTGATTCTGACTCTGATTCACTACCTTCTTTAATACGTAATTTATCGCTCCCACGTAATTTATCGCTCCCTGCCACTTTACTTTGCCCAGTTGAGGGAGCTACAAGAGTATCATTGGCCCATAATTTTGATTTGTTCATGACTTGAAGAAACTCTTGAAGTTGGGGATCATCATTCTCATCAACATTGTCAATCATTTTTGTCTTTTTGTTCTTTCCTTCTAATTTAGAACCTTTTGGATTAGGAACTGTCTTCTCAACTTTAGATGAATTATCATGTGACTTTAGCGAGTGCCGGCTCCAAGGTCGCGGCATATTTGGATCTCCAACCTTCCGAGCAATCTGGCTAAAACGCAGCAGAGGTTACTACGATCATACATTTACCAAGTTTTAACAGATCTCTCCTACTTATAAAATAGTGCAACTGTAGCAGTATGTAGTGGGAATTTCTCAAATAGACCCTCGTCTTAGTAATTCCATAGACCTTGTGACTGAACATGTTCCACATCACTTATATGGCAAACGTGGACCACATTCATATGCATGTGTGGAACATTCGTACCAACAACTTCTAGGGTAGACCAGGTCTACTTTGGAATTCTACATAGGCTGTGGTGGAACACTTGCATGGATCAGCCCATCCACATGTTTCCCTTCTTTCTTTCTTTCTTTTTTTTTTTTTTTTTTTTTTGGTGAGTATGTGATTGATTGGCATCTACGAGGCAGAAAGGACTACCTTCTCCAAATGTGATCGACAACAGTTTCCCTTAGAAACTATAGTTCAGTTTAAAACAGCACTAAACCCGTGAAGTCCACATAAAATTTTGGAATAAATGAAGGCCAGCTGCATGGTAATGTGCAGCGATCTATCATCTACTTGTAACATAAATTGTGGCCAACAGCCTTGCAGATGATAAAACTGCAATTTGCATATGCTATAAAATGTCTGATGACTAGGATAAAAAAGGTAGCAATGTTGAAGGACTCTGTTTCACCTAATTAGTTTCCTATATCCAGTTGGCCGGTTTTTAGCTGCTAATGGATTAAAAGGTAAAGGAGGTCAGAAGGCTTGTGGTATGGCCATAACTCAGCAATTTTAATTTAGTGTCTTAGTATCCTAGTTGTGAATGCCTGGCAATTATGACTGAAGAAAATATCATAAATGTTCTTCACTCATTTTTTATCTTTCTACCATTCCATCCTCTCTCTCCAAATCTTACAGTAAACTTAAATCCCTCTATGTATAATATTTTACAAGCAGAAACCAAAAGGCAACAAAGACAGACCTCACAAGTAATTCTGGAAGTATCCATGAAGGATTTATTGAAGTATTGTAAGGCTTCTTCAGCTTCATGCTGTGACCTGAAACCCACAAATCCAAATTGCCTGCTCTTCCCATCCCTGCACCAAGACTCTAATCTCAGTCATGTAACTAGCAAGATAATTTCATAAAATGAATTAGAGTTTGGAGAAAGATGGAATAACAAGTTACTTGGTGCGCATAAGCTTGGCATCAGTAACTTCCCCTTTCTGGGAGAAGAACTCTCTGAGGCGATCCTCAGCAACATATTTAGGCAAGTTCTTCACACATATTCGCGACCTTCAGTTAAAACCAAAATTGGTGAGAACATGTGCTACATGATCTTGAACTGTGTTGATGAGGAAAGTTGAAGCGACCACTTACATGTTTTCTGTAGGCTACCAGTATTTGTATGCAAAAACAGACTTTGAAATGGAATTTGTCCACAAAAGGTCGGTTGATAATCGATATAAAATCTGTATCAGAAAAAAACAGAACCAACACATAAATGACAAAATAAAATCATACTAGTAAACAACAAAAAACAGAATAGATTAAAAGAGGGCTATTAGCTCATACAATTATCCGAATCATATCAGGCACAGCATGTACATAAATATCTTATGAGGAATTCAGTGGTAACTAAAGGGAACCAAATCAACGAAATTAGGTTACAGTGAACTTAACTAACATATAATGCTATTAAATTTCTTTAAGGGACCTAAACTAACATAAGATGGAAAACACTTGTAGAGAAAAGGTGTTAAGAAGATTATATACTTCTCCACTCGAACAAAATTCATAGCTCAGCAAAAAAAAAAAAAATGCAGCAGTCAAAGTGAGGTCAGAAACAGCAGAATTAGCTTAAGCCACACGAAAAATTAAGGAATGGGGAATTCAATTCGAAGAAGAAGAAGGAGAAAAGCTTCGATACCTGAGTATTATTCCGAAGAGCCGGTATGAATAATGTGATTATTTTGTGAGTGAAGGAAAAAGCCTTTTTGAGTATTCACTGCAAACTAGCAGAGTTGCTGCAGCTAAAACGACACCGATTTCCATCGTCAATGGTTGGAAGATGGCGGCGGTCAAGACAGGCGCTTTGTGCGTTAGGGGTGGTGAAGAGAATTAGTGCCCGTTTGGTTTGAAAAGATCTAGAGACACATTGAATTAGCATACACATCATAAATCATGAATCGAAATTATTCAACTGAGAACCGATTGTGATTTTCATTTACATCAAAGAGGCAATAATTAGGTTACACTTTGGGAAAGACCTCTCAAATCCCTCTCCAGAATTGGTGGTTCTTGTTGCTGGCCAGTAAGGCACATCACCTTAATACTTGGTGAAATAAGCTCGACCCGGAAAGTCTATAAAGAAGAATCTAGAGTTCTTAACATGACCCAACATGGAAACTATAACGAACCCGACCATTGATCAATAGAGCCAGGGCCACGGACGATCGATTCTTCGTATTGTTTTCAAATGATATGTTGTACCACCGTATCAACACACGTACTCATTCGTGTTTAAACCGCGAGACTTCCCAAATGGCAAACCATTGTAGGAAGTCCTCTTAAAGTTTAAGGAAGAAGGAAAAAAAAAAGGTGCACCTTGTCAACGAAAGTAGATTCTCAATCACTTTAAACTCTCTAAATCTAATCTAGTGACAGCGTTACATAAAATCCCCATCGACTTTTGGACCCAACAACGGAGTACATTCCACAAAGAGCAACACGCGTGAGTTGTAAAAGGACGTTTATAAACGTAATTCAATATAGTTCGCACTAAAACAACTACCTCCAGTACAAGAATCAAATCCCACTATTTCTACTCCAAGTTACCATGATCATGAACACCCCTTTCAAAGAAGGTGACAAGACATTAGCAGAGCAATGTAACACTTGGAGCCATATTTGTCTAAAAATCGATGAACAATTGAGTCCTCGCAAATGCGAAAGATTGGATTGGATTGGATTGAATTGAATTGAAACAGTTGAGGGCAATAAAAAGGGCCTAACCTAATTGGCAAGATCTAATTGAGCTGGAAATAAATAAAGAAGCGTAAAATGTAATGTATATGCGGTGGTAGGATTTACGACTTCATCAAAACGCACCTACGGTTTGGTGATTGCACATCGATCAAGCAATTTCACCGCCGAGAAGAAGACCGTTTAAACTGTTGCTTGTTGGTAATTGGTAATGAAGGTCATACGGATTAGCGGTCATGTAATAAAATTTATGTTTCTGGCTGGATCTTTCTTTTATAAAAAGTGACAAAGTTACAACCCCAGTAATCCAAAGTAGACCTGGTCTACCCTAGAAGTTGTTGGTACGAATGTTCCACACATGCATATAGGGTTTAGGGTTTAGGGTTATAGGGTTTAGGGTTTCGGGTCTGGGGTCTAGGGTTTAGGGTCTGTGGTCTCGGTCCGGGGTCTGTGGTCCTGGGTTCGTGGTTTGTGGTTTGGTCCTGGGGTCTGTGGGTTGGGGTTTAGGTCCTGGTCCTGGGTCAGGCTTAGGGTTTGTGGTTTGGGTTTGGCTAGGTTGAGGGTTTAGGGTTTAGGGTTTTAGGGTTTGGGGTTTGGGGTTTAGGGTTTGGGGTTTAGGGTTTAGGGTTTGGGGTTTGGGGGTTTAGGTTTGGGATTTAGGGTTTAGGGTTTAGGTTTAGGTTTTTAGGGGTTTAGGGTTAGGTTTGGGTTTAGGGTTTAGGGTTTAGGGTTTAGGGTTTAAGGGTTTAGGGTTTAGGGTTTAGGGTTTAGGGTTTAAGGGTTTAGGGTTTAGGGTTTAGGGTTTAGGGTTTAGGGTTTAGGGTTTAAGGGTTTAGGGTTTAAGGGTTTAGGGTTTAGGGTTTAGGGTTTAGGGTTCAGGGTTTAGGGTTTAGGGTTCAGGGTTTAGGGTTTAGGGTTCAGGGTTCAGGGTTCAGGGTTGAGGGTTTAGGGTTCAGGGTTTAGGGTTTAGGGTTTAGGGTTTAGGGTTTAGGGTTTAGGGTTTAGGGTTTAGGGTTTAGGTTTAGGTTTAGGTTTAGGTTTAGGTTTAGGGTTTAGGTTTAGGGTTTAGGTTTAGGTTTAGGTTTAGGGTTTAGGGTTTAGGTTTAGGTTTAGGCCCAGGCCCAGGGCCCAGGGGCCCAGGCCCAGGGCCCAGGCCCAGGCCCAGGCCCAGGTTTAGGCCCAGGCCCAGGCCCAGGCCCAGGCCCAGGGCCCAGGCCCAGGCCCAGGCCCAGGCCCAGGCCCAGGCCCAGGCCCAGGCCCAGGCCCAGGCCCAGGCCCAGGCCCAGGCCCAGGCCCAGGCCCAGGCCCAGGCCCAGGCCCAGGCCCAGGCCCAGGCCCAGGCCCAGGGCCCAGGCCCAGGCCCAGGCCCAGGCCCAGGCCCAGGCCCAGGCCCAGGCCCAGGCCCAGGCCCAGGCCCAGGCCCAGGCCCAGGCCCAGGCCCAGGCTCAGGCCCAGGCCCAGGCCCAGGCCCAGGCCCAGGCCCAGGCCCAGGCCCAGGCCCAGGCCCAGGCCCAGGCCCAGGCCCAGGCCCAGGCCCAGGCCCAGGCCCAGGCCCAGGCCCAGGCCCAGGCCCAGGCCCAGGCCCAGGCCCAGGCCCAGGCCCAGGCCCAGGCCCAGGCCCAGGCCCAGGCCCAGGCCCAGGCCCAGGCCCAGGCCCAGGCCCAGGCCCAGGGCCCAGGCCCAGGCCCAGGCCCAGGCCCAGGCCCAGGCCCAGGCCCAGGCCCAGGCCCAGGCCCAGGCCCAGGCCCAGGCCCAGGCCCAGGCCCAGGCCCAGGCCCAGGCCCAGGCCCAGGCCCAGGCCCAGGCCCAGGCCCAGGCCCAGGCCCAGGCCCAGGCCCAGGCCCAGGCCCAGGCCCAGGCCCAGGCCCAGGCCCAGGCCCAGGCCCAGGCCCAGGCCCAGGCCCAGGCCCAGGCCCAGGCCCAGGCCCAGGCCCAGGCCCAGGCCCAGGCCCAGGCCCAGGCCCAGGCCCAGGCTCAGGCCCAGGCCCAGGCCCAGGCCCAGGCCCAGGCCCAGGCCCAGGCCCAGGCCCAGGCCCAGGCCCAGGCCCAGGCCCAGGCCCAGGCCCAGGCCCAGGCCCAGGCCCAGGCTCAGGCCCAGGCCCAGGCCCAGGCCCAGGCT